>CM022301.1:619516334-620982060 GCA_011799875.1 Thinopyrum elongatum
CGGCAACACTAACTAAAAATATTACCGGCTCACTAAAAAAATATTACCGCCGGCAACACTAACTAAAATTATTACCGGCTGCACTAAAAAAAATATTACCGGCAACACTAACTAAAAATATTACCGGCTGCACTAAAAAAAATATTACCGGCTACACTAACTAAAAATATTACCGGCTACACTAAAAAATATTACCTACCGGCTACACTAACTAAAATCTACTCGGCTCACTAAAAAAAATATTACCGGCTACACTAACTAAAAATATTACCGGCTACCTACCTACAAATATTCCGGCTACACTAACTAAAAATATTATCGGCTACAAAAATATTGTGTATGACAATGGTATACCTTTCGCGTGTGTCCCCTTCTTCTTCGTCCTCTCTTCAACTCAGCGGCACCGGCCACCTCGCGGACTACTTGCACCACCGGAACTCAACTCAACCACCACATCCCCTCACCACACCACCTCCTCCTCACCACCACAGCCTCCTCACCACCACCACCTCCTCCTCACCACCACCACGCACAAAAAACTACACATAGCAAAAAAAAATTACGTATACCGACGGAGAATGCTATGATCTATTGTTTCTGCGGGTTGGATATGAAAATGGGTGGACGAGGGAGAGATCGGCGCGGGGGTGAGAAACGAGAGAGAGAAACGAGAGAGAGAGGAGAAGCAGCGAAGGGAGGAAGAAGAAAGGAGCTGTCGGCCTTATCCAGGAGCTCGTCGGCTTCCTGGAGCCGACAGGCCCCCCTCGGCCTCCACTAGGCCGACAGGCCTCCCCTCGGCCGCCACGAGGCCGACTAGTCCCCCCTCGCCACGGCCGGCCGACTAGCCCCCCTCGGCCCACGGGAGACCGACAGGCCCCCCCTCGGCCCACGGGAGGCCGACGGGTGCTATTTGTGGTTTTTTTGTGTTTCAGCCCGCTAGTTTTCAAATTTGCTATAAAATTTGTCATACTTTGAAAAAAAACCATGTTGTACATGGATGATACGATAGGTGCAGTCCTGAAATTTCCGAGTTACCTAAACATATGGAAGAATATCATAAGATTTCAAAACTTTATAACTTTTTCTAGAGCACAAATTTAGAACTTTAGTTGGAAGTACAATGTAGATTACTTTAACAGAACATGGATCTAAATGTTTAAGTGAATGGCCAGATGCAGAACTTAGTTTATTCAGTTTGCTGCTTTTGAAACGTCAAAGGGTTTTAGTGTGTTATATTTAGTGCGACATTAGGATTACATCCCAATGGTCATTCTGTTAAATAGAATATGACGGGTTTTTTATTTTGACATCAGAATATGACTGGTTAGTTGCCGCCCGGTGCGCTGTTTTGCTAGAAACACGAAGGCTCGGTGCCTCTGCTGTTTAGAGGATCAGCGAGATCCATCTCCTCTGGTTTAGAGCCAGTTAGAGCGTTGTTGTTTCATTGTTTATTTTTTTGTAGTGATATCATTCTCTGTCTTTTCTTTTGGTACTCTAGGATACCCATGATCATGGTTTGTCTTTTTGTGCAACCAGGCGAAGTTGCATACTGTACGGGAAAAATATGGCAGTGTCTTTCCTCATTCCCATTCAAATTGGCATCTGCTTTCTTTTCATGTCTTTTTGCTCCCCAGAGACTTCCTCACTCTCAATCTCATTTTTATCTTTAAATTTCCGCAGCAACGCGTGGAGCTTCATCTAGTTTTTCATATATTCCAAAACGAACAAAAGTACTTTTATGGGACTTTTGGAGTCGGTTTACTTACCGTACCACTACCTACTCATTTTCAGGGTTCTGAGTGTTTCGGAAGATTTCTTCTGTGTGCTCCTCCAATGTCATAGTTTGATAATATTAGTTTCAACATTAATGGGCGTATCTAAAATATAATGTTTAATTCTTTGCCCATTAACCAATCTCGGGTTAGTGCCCTCGGCATTGTTGATCTTAATAGCTCCGGAGCGATAACCTTTTTCGACGATATATGGTCCTTCCCATTTAGAGAGAAATTTTCCTACAAAGAATCTGAAACGAGAATTGTATAATATACTTGATCACCTACTTTAAATTCTTGTTTTTGGATTCTTTTGTCATGCCATCTTTTAACTTTTTCTTTAACAACTTTGCATTTTCATAAGCTTGTGTCCTCCATTCATCTAGAGAACTAATATCAATGACCTCTTTTCATTGGCAAGTTTAAAATCATAATTAAGTTCTTTAATTGCCCAATAAACTAACTTATGTTCCAACTCAAGAGGTAAATGACACGCTTTCCATAGACCATTTTATACGGAGACATACCCATAGTATTTTTATAAGCAGTTCTATAAACAATAATGCATCATCAAGTTCTTAGACCAATTTTTTCTGGATCTATTAATGGTCTTTTACAAAATTAATTTATTTCTCTATTGCTCAATTCAACTTGACCACTAAACTGAGGGCGATAGGTGAATTGCATTCTATGGTTAACATCATATTTGCAAGAAGTTTACGGAAAGCATCATGAATAAAATGTGAACCACCATCGGTCATTAAATATCTAGGGACTCCAAACCTCGGAAAGATAACTTCCTTAAACATTTTAATAGAAGTGTTATGATCAGCACTACTAATTGGAATAGCTTCTACCCACTTAGTAACATAATCAACAGCAACTAAATATTGTATACCCATTAGAGGAAGGAAAATGTCCCATATATCAAAACCCCAAACATCGAATGGTTCAATAACAAGTGAATAATCCTAGGCATTTCGTGACGTCTACCAATATTACCAATTCTTTGACACTCATCACAAGAAAAGACAAACTTACATGCATCTTTGAAAAGAGTAGGCCAATAAAACCGAACTGTAATACCTTATGTGCAGTTCTGTCTCCCGCATGGTGTCCTCTGTATGTCTCGGAATGACACTCCGTAGGATTTGTTCCTGTTAATGCTCAGTACACCACGTCCAATAACATCATCTACTCCTTCTTTATATAGATGTGGGTCATCCCAAAAGTAAGGTCTTAAATCAAAGAAAAACTTTTTTTGTTGGTATGTATAGCTAGGTGGTATATATTTAGCAACAATGTAATTAGCATAGTCTGCATACCAAGGATTATTACGAGAAGAAGAAGCATTTATAGCAGCTGTTGTTCATCTGAAAAACTATCATCAATAGGCAGTGGGCCATCAAAAATATTTCCATCCTATACAAGGTATCTGCTACAGGATTCTCAGCTCTTTTTCTATCAACAATATGCAAATCAAACTCTTGTAATAAGAGAACCCCTAATTAGTCTAGGTTTAGCATATTTCTTTTCCATAAGATATTTAAAGCAGCATGGTCAGTGTGAATGGTAACTTAGACAACAATATAAGATCTGAATTTATCACATGCAAACACAACTGCTAAAAATTCTTTCTCAAGCACGCAGCCCTGGCCAACGCCAGTGCGCGGTGAGGCGGCCGGGCGGAGCAGCGCCAGGTAGCGGCGGGTGTGGGCGGTTGCAGTGCGGCGTGCAGGGGGCCGGAGGCGGACGGGCCAGCAGGCGGCTGCGGTCGGGGAGCACGGCGCTCGCGCGGTCGGGGCGATGATGCAATAGCGCAGTGCGGGCCGCGGCCAGCCGCAGCAGTGATAGAGCGAGCAAAGCACGCAGTACCTAGCAGCAGGAAGCAGCGACGGTGCGGCCGAACCAGGCACGGCCAGCGTGTGCGGAGCCCACGGCCACGCGTGGCCCGGAGTGGCCGTGGGCGTGGGGCGCGGGGGTAGCTGCGGGGGCGTGGCCCTGGGCGGCAAACGACCCTGGCGAGTGCGGCTAGGAGAGAATGGGGCGGCCACGGCGACGAAAAGAAGAGGAAAGGAGGGGATCGACGGTGGAGCTCACGCGAGCTCACGGGAGAGGTCGGGATGGCCGGGGTGGTTTGTCGGCGCATACGACGATGGCGTCCGGCGGCCGCGTGCGGAGAAGATGGCACGATGGCGAGTTCATGCTACGTCCCGTTCTCGATTCGCCCGGTGAAGAGGCTCAGCGAGGGCTGGTAGAGCTCGGGACACGGTGCGGCGACGAGGACGGCCGGTGGCCGCAGATCGACGCAGGCGCAGCGACGACATTGTCAGGCGACGGCTTAACTGTGGAGAATGGCGCGAGGGAGAGGAAGGGGAAGCTAGGGTTTTGGCAAGGGGCAGCGGGGCTCGTCTTGAGGGCGCGGGGAGGTCCGGGATGGCCACACGGGGCCAAGGCGCGGCCATGGTGCCGGATGGCTGCCACGCCATGCCCCTGCCTCCCCTCTGTACAGAGGTAGGGGAAGGTCGGCATGGGCTGGGCCTCATTGCACTGTGGCACTATGGCCCAGTTAAAAATGGCTTTATTCCTTCTTCTTTTTCTTTGTCTATTTCATTTCCAGACTCTGTTAGAGATTTATTTGAGTGACCAAATGACTTTAGTTAAATATGAACTTGGCCAAAATACTAGGTACTATTCTTGACTGCCCAAAAAGTTTGTGGGATTTATCTGATTTGCGTAGGATTTTTTTTTTAACAGAAATGAGCTATATGGGTTGTTTAAGCACTGTTTTTCGGATGCTAGGTTCCAATTGAGTAAATAAGTGATGTTGTTTCATTAACCATAATTACATAGGATTATTTACAAAATTATGAACTATTTTTTTGCAAGTTTAACAATTTTTATTTGACATTGCAAATTGAATTTGATTTGAGTGGATTTGAAATGAGATATCAATCCATGATAATAAAGCTTTCAACCAAGGTGGCTTGGCATTGATTAAGATAGATCACTGTAGCAAATAATAAAGGGGGTGTTACACATTCTCCTCCCTTTAACAAAGAGCTATTCTTGACTGGACTCCTCCGAAGAATGTCAAGCCAGTCAGAAGTTTTCTCGAACTCGCCAGCTATTGCCGCCGTTTTGTCGAGAATTTCTCCAAGATTTCCAAGTGTTGACTGATTGCTTCACAAGGGCATTAAGTTTGAGTGGACGGAAAAATGTCAGGAAAGTTTTCAGACACTTAAAGTCAAGCTGACATCTGCCCCAGTGCTTGCTCCTCCAGATTCTCGCAAGGAATTCATCATTTATTGGATGCATCTCGACAAGGATTAGGCTGTGGCCTAATGCAAGAGCGTAAAGTGATTGCTTATGCCTCACGACAGTTGCGACCTCATGAAGAGAACTATCCAACGCATGATCTGAACTTGCAGTAGTTATTTATGCACTGAAGTTATGGCGACATACCTACTTGGTAATCGTTGCGAGATCTACACAGGATCATCAAAGTTTGAAGTACTGTTTTCACTCAGCCGTCTCTGAACCTCTGTCAGCAAAGATGGATGGAGGCCATTACAGACTATGACTTGGGTATTTCTTATACCCCTGGCAAGGCTAATGTAATGGCTGATGCTTGAGCCGTAAATCCTACTGTTGTGAACTTATGGTTCAGCTACAGCAACCACTCTGATGAAGAGCTTCGAAAGTTGAACATCGAGATTGTTCCTTAGGGTTATTTGGATACCTTGGTTGTAGAACCAAATCTAGAGCGCACCATCAGAAACATGAAAAAGTATGACACTGAAGTCACAAGATTAAGCGCTATCTTGCAACTGGAAAGCCCTCAGTCTTCTCTCTTCACGATGATGGAGCTTTGTTCTTCAAAGATCGCCTTGTCGTACTAAGTTGAAGGATATGCCAGAGGACGTTATGAAAGAAGCTCATGATACGCCTCTCTCGATTCATCCCGGTAGCACAAGATGTACCAAGACATTCGTCAGATGTTCTGGTGGTCTAACATGAAGCAAGACATTGCTCGTTATGTTTCTGAATGTGACATTTTTCGTCGCATCAAGCAGAACATTAGAGACCTGCAGGAACTCTGCAACCACTTGGATTCCTGAAGGAAATGGGACAAAGTTGAATTGGACTTCATTACTGGTTTTCCCAGATCACAGAAGGGTCATGCTGCTATTCTTGTCGTCATTGACCGATTCTCAAAGGTTGCTCTCCTCCAGTCAAGGAGACAATCACGCTAGTCAGTTAGCAGACTTGTATGTTTCTAGAATTGTGTCACTCCGCTGTGTTCCGTTGGAGATCAGTTCAGACTGTGGCAGCCTCTTTACCTCAAGGTTTGGGAAAGTTTCCAAGAAGCTATGGGAACTCATCTGTCCTTTAGCACCGCTTTTCACCCCAGTCCCAGGGTCAAGTTGAACGAGTCAACCAAGAGACTTGAAGATATGCTTTGCGCATGTGTCATCTTCCTTTGGCAAGAAATGGGAGGAATCTCTCTGTATGCTGAATTTCTATAACAATAGCTATCAAGCTAGTCTGAAGATGGCACCATTTGAAGTTCTCTATGGACGTAAGTGCCAAACTCCTTGAATTGGTCAGAAACGGGGGAACGGCCACTCTTTGGTCTAGATATTATCCAACACACTGAAGAGCAAGTCCGTATCATTCGTGAACATCTGAAGACTGCTCCGTCCCGTCAGAAGAGCAATTATGACACGTAAACACAAGGTAATGGTCTATCGACCTGGCAAACAAGTATCCTTCGGTTCACTCGGATGAAGGGCACTCACCGTTTCGGAATCAAGGGCAAGCTAGCTCCTTGCTACATTGGCCCATTTCGTATTCTGCCAGATGTGGAGAAGTGGCATATCAATTGGAATTGCCATCGAACCTCTCAGGTTCATGATGTCTTCCACATGTCGCAACTTCGTCCGCTGCTTCAAGGACCCTATCCGAAGTGGATCATGAAAGCTTGAATTGCAAGATGATCTTTCTTATCAATAGTATCGATCCACATTCTTGATCAAGCTGAACGTCGAACCCGTCAGAGGAATACAAGTTCCTAAAGGTTTAGTGGTCGAATCATTCTGAAGATGAAGCCACTTGGGATCGCGAGGATCATCGTGAAGAGTACCCGCTCTCTTTTCTTCTACCTCCTGAATTTCGCGACAAGAATTTCTTTTAAAGGAGGAGAATTGTAACACCCCCTTGTATTATGCTACAGTGCTACTATCAATCAATGCCAAGCCACCTTGGTTTGCCAGCTTGATATTCATTGATTGATATCTCATTTCAAATTCCACTTCAAATCAAATTCAATTGCAATGTCAAAAAAAAATGTTAAACTTGCAAAAAAATATCAAAATAAATGTTAGAAAACATAACAATACAATTAATAATAACTAATAACCTAGCACCGAAAACAGTGCTTAAACAACCCCATATAGCTCATTTTGTTAAAAAATAAAATCCTACGAAACAGATAAATCCCAAACTTTTTGGGCAGTCCAAGAATAGTACCTAGTATTATGGGCAAGTTTCATATTTAACTAAAGTCATTTGGTCACTCAAATAAATCTCTAACAGAGTCTGGAAATGAAATAGACAAAAGAAAAAGAAGAAGGAATAAAGCCACTTTCTTACTGGGCCATTAGTGCACAGTGCAATGAGGCCCAGCCCATGCCGACCTTTCCCCTACCTCTGTACAGAGGGGAGGCAGGGGCATGGCGTGGCAGCCATCCGGCACCATGGCCGCGCCTTGGCCCCGTGTCGGCCATCCCGGACCTCCCCGACGCCCTCAGACAGAGCCCCGCTGCCCCCTTGCCAAAACCCTAGCTTCCCTTTCCTCTCCCTCGCGCATTCTCACGTAAGCCGTCGTGACACTGTCGTCGCTGCGCCTGCGTCGATCCCGGCCACCGGCCGTCCTCGTCGCCGCACGTGTCCCCGAGCTCTACCAGCCCTCGCTGGCCTCTTCACGGGCGAATCGAGACGGGACGTAGCATGAACCTCGCCATCGTGCCATCTTCTCCGCACGCGGCCGCGGACGCCATCGTCGCGTATGTCGCCGACAAACACCCCGGCCATCCCGACTCTCCCGTGAGCTCGCGGTGAGCTCCAGTCGATCCCCCTCCTTTCTCTTCTGTTTTCGTCGCCGTGGCCGCCCATTCTCTCCTAGCCGCACGCCAGGGTCGTTGCCGCCAGGGCCACGCCCGCAGCTACCCGCGCCCACGCCCACGGCCACTCCGGGCCACGCGTGGCCGTGGGCTCCGCACACGTGGCCGTGCCTGGTTCGGCCGCAGCCGTCCGTGCTTCCTGCTGCTAGGTACTGCCGCTGCTTTGCGCTCTATCACTGCGCGGCCTGGCCGCCGCCCGCACTGCCTCTGCCATCCCTCCGCCCCCCCCCGGGCGCCCCGTGCTCCCGACGAGCCCGCTCCGCCTGGCCACGTCCGCCTCCGGCGCCCCTGCAAGCCGCCACTGCGCCGCCCACACCCGCCGCTACCTGGCGCTGCTCCGCCCGGCCCGGCCTCACCGCGCCCTGGCGTTGGCCAGTGGCTGCGTGCTTGAGAAAGAATTTTTAGCAGTTGTGTTTGCATGTGATAAATTCAGATCTATATATGTTTGATTCTAAAGTTACCATTCACACTGACCATGCTGCTATTAAATATCTTATGGAAAAGAATATGCTAAACCTAGACTAATTAGGGGTTCTCTTATTACAAGAGTTTGATTTGCATATTGTTGATAGAAAAAGAGCTGAGAATCCTGTAGCAGATACCTTGTATAGGATGGAAAATATTTGATGGCCACTGCCTATTGATGATAGTTTTTCAGATGAACAACTAGCTGCTATAAATGCTTTCTTCTCGTAATAATCCTTGGTATGCAGACTATGCTAATTACATTGTTGCTAAATATATACCACCTAGCTATTCATACCAACAAAAAAAGTTTTTCTTTGATTTAAGACATACTTTTGGGATGACCCACATCTATATAAAGAAGGAGTATGATTGTATTGGACGTGGTGTACCTGAGCATTAACAGGAACAAATCCTACGGAAGTGTCATTCCGAGACATACAGAGGACACCATGCGGGAGACAGAACTGCACATAAGGTATTACAGTCGGTTTTTATTGGCCTACTCTTTTCAAAGATGCATGTAAGTTTGTCTTTTCTTGTGATGAGTGTCAAAGAATTGGTAATATTGGTGACGTCACGAAATGCCTATGAATTATTCACTTGTTATTGAACCATTCGATGTTTGGGGTTTTGATTATATGGGACATTTCCTCTCTAATGGGTATACACATATTTTAGTTGCTGTTGATTATGTTACTAAGGGGTAGAAGCTATTCCAATTAGTAGTGCTGATCAAAACACTTCATTAAAATGCTTAAGGAAGTTATCTTTCCGAGGGTTGGAGTCCCTAGATATTTAATGACCGATGGTGGTTCACATTTTATTCATGATGCTTTCCGTTAACTTCTTGCAAAATATGATGTTAACCATAGAATTGACACCCTATCGCCCTCAGTTTAGTGGTCAAGTTGAATTGAGCAATAGAGAAATAAAATTAATTTTGTAAAAGACCATTAATAGATCCAGAAAAAATTGGTCTAAGAAACTTGATGATGCATTATTGTCTTATAGAACTGCTTATAAAAATCCTATGGGTATGTCTCCGTATAAAATGGTCTATGGAAAAGCGTGTCATTTACCTCTTGAGTTGGAACATAAGTTTTTGGGCAATAAAGAACTTAATTATGATTTTAAACTTGCCAATGAAAGAGGTCATTTGATATTAGTTCTCTAGATGAATGGAGGACACAAGCTTATGAAAATGCAAAGTTGTTTAAAGAAAAAGTTAAAAGATGGCATGACAAAAGAATCCAAAAACAAGAATTTAAAGTAGGTGATCAAGTTATATTATACAATTCTCGTTTCAGATTCTTTGTAGGAAAATTTTCTTAATGGGAAGGACCATATATCGTCGAAAAAGTTTATCGCTCCGGAGCTATTAAGATCAACAATGCCGAGGGCACTAACCGAGATTGGTTAATGGGCAAGAATTAAACATTATATTTTAGATACGCCCATTAATGTTGAAACTAATATTATTAAACTATGACATTGGAGGAGCACACAGAAGAAATCTTCCGAAACACTCCAGAACCCTGAAAATGAGTAGGTACGTGGTACGGTAAGTAAACCGACTCCAAAAGTCCCATAAAAGTACTTTTTGTCGTTTTGGAAATATGAAAAACTAGATGAAGCTCCACGCGTTGCTGCGGAAATTTAAAGATAAAAATGAGATGTGAGGTGAGGAAGTCTTGGGGAGCAAAAAAGACATGAAAAGAAAGCAGATGCCAATTTGAATGGGAATGAGAAAGACACTGCAATATTTTTCCGTACAGTATGCAACTTCGCCTGGTTGCACAAAAAAGAACAAACCATGATCATTGGGTATCCTAGAGTACCAAAAGAAAAGACAGAGAATGTATATCACTACAAAAAATAAACAATGAAACAACACGCTCTAACCTTGGCTCTAAACCAGAGGAGATGGATCTCGCTGTCCTCTAAACAGCAGAGGCACCGAGCCTTCGTGGTTTCTAGCAAAACAGCGCACCGGGCGGCAACTAACCAGTCATATTCTGATGTCAAAAAAAAAAACCCGTCCTATTCTATTTTAACAGAATGACCATTGGGATGTAATCCTAAGTCGCATAAAATATACACTACAAACCCTTTGACTTGTTTCTAAAGCAGAAAAATGAATAAACTAAGTTCTGCATCTGGCCATTCACTTAAAAATTAGATCCATGTTCGTTAAAGATAATTAATGTACTTCAACTAAAGTTCTAAATTTGTGCTTAGAAAAAAGTTATAAAGTTTTGAACTCTTATGATATTCTTCCATATGTTCTAGGTAACTCGGAAATTTCAGGACTGCACTATCGTATCATCCATGTACAACATGGTTTTTTTTCAAAAGTATGACAAATTTATAGCAAATTTGAAAACTAGCGGGCTGAAACAAAAAAAACCACAAATAGCACCCGTCGGCCTCCGGGGCCGAGGGGGGCCTGTCGGTCTCTCGTGGGCCGAGGGGGGGCTAGTCGGCCGGCCGTGGGCCGAGGGGGGACTAGTCGGCCTCGTGGCGGCCGAGGGGAGGCCTGTCGGCTAGTGGAGGCCGGGGGGCCTGTCGGCCTCCAGGAAGCCGACGAGCTCCTGGATAAGGCCGACAGCTCCTTTCTTCTTCCTCCCTTCGCTGTTCTCCTCTCTTCTCGTTTTCTCTCTCGTTTCTCCACCCCCGCGCCGATCTCTTCCCTCGTCCACCCATTTTCATATCCAACCCGCAGAAAAAATAGATCATAGCATTCTCCGTCGTAGTAACGTAATTTTTTTTTGCTATGGTGTGTGTTTTTTGTGCGTGGTGGTGAGGAGGAGGTGGTGGTGGTGAGGGGCTGTGGTGGTGAGGAGGAGGTGGTGGTGGTGAGGAGGATGTGGTGGTAGTTGGAGTTCCGGTGGTGCAAGTAGTCCGCGAGGTGGCCGGTGCCGCTGAGTTGAGAGAGGACAAGAAGAAGAAGGGGACACACGCGTCAAAGGTATACCATTGTCATACAAATATTTTTGTAGCCGTAATATTTTTAGTTAGTGTAGCCGGTAATATTTGTAGTTAGTGTAGCCGGTAATATTTTTAGTTAGTGTAGCGGTAATATTTTTTTTAGTGTAGCGGTAATATTTTTAGTTAGTGTAGCCGGTAATATTCTTTTTAGTGTAGCCGGTAATATTTTTTAGTTAGTTGTAGCCGGTAATATTTTTTTTAGTGAGCCGGTAATATTTTTAGTTAGGTTTGCTAGGGAAAGTGGGCCGGTTTTTAGTGGCAGAATGGGTAACGTGTGCCGGGTATTTTTTATTAGGGTAATATTTTTTGTTAGGTTGAGGTAATATTTTTGTTAGTGCAGCCGGTAATATTTTTAGTTGTGTTGCGTTACCGGCTGCACTAAAAAAAATATTACCGGCAACACTAACTAAAAATATTACCGGCTGCACTAAAAAAAATATTACCGGCTACACTAACTAAAAATATTACCGGCTACACTAAAAAGAATATTACCGGCTACACTAACTAAAAATATTACCGGCTACACTAAAAAAAATATTACCGGCTACACTAACTAAAAATATTACCGGCTACACTAACTACAAATATTACCGGCTACACTAACTAAAAATATTATCGGCTACAAAAATATTTGTGATGACAATGGTATACCTTTGACGCGTGTGTCCCCTTCTTCTTCGTCCTCTCTTCAACTCAGCGGCACCGGCCACCTCGCGGACTACTTGCACCACCGGAACTCCAACTCACCACCACATCCTCCTCACCACCACCACCTCCTCCTCACCACCACAGCCTCCTCACCACCACCACCTCCTCCTCACCACCACGCACAAAAAACTACACCATAGCAAAAAAAAATTACGTATACCGACGGAGAATGCTATGATCTATTGTTTCTGCGGGTTGGATATGAAAATGGGTGGACGAGGGAAGAGATCGGCGCGGGGGTGGAGAAACGAGAGAGAGAAACGAGAGAGAGAGGAGAAGCAGCGAAGGGAGGAAGAAGAAAGGAGCTGTCGGCCTTATCCAGGAGCTCGTCGGCTTCCTGGAGGCCGACAGGCCCCCCTCGGCCTCCACTAGGCCGACAGGCCTCCCCTCGGCCGCCACGAGGCCGACTAGTCCCCCCTCGGCCCACGGCCGGCCGACTAGCCCCCCCTCGGCCCACGGGAGACCGACAGGCCCCCCCTCGGCCCACGGGAGGCCGACGGGGTGCTATTTGTGGTTTTTTTTGTTTCAGCCCGCTAGTTTTCAAATTTGCTATAAAATTTGTCATACTTTTGAAAAAAAACCATGTTGTACATGGATGATACGATAGGTGCAGTCCTGAAATTTCCGAGTTACCTAGAACATATGGAAGAATATCATAAAGATTTCAAAACTTTATAACTTTTTTCTAGAGCACAAATTTAGAACTTTAGTTGGAAGTACAATGTAGATTATCTTTAACAGAACATGGATCTAAATGTTTAAAGTGAATGGCCAGATGCAGAACTTAGTTTATTCAGTTTGCTGCTTTTAGAAACAAGTCAAAGGGTTGTAGTGTTATATTTATGCGACATTAGGATTACATCCCAATGGTCATTCTGTTAAAATAGAATATGACGGGTTTTTTATTTTGACATCAGAATATGACTGGTTAGTTGCCGCCCGGTGCGCTGTTTTGCTAGAAACCACGAAGGCTCGGTGCCTCTGCTGTTTAGAGGATCAGCGAGATCCATCTCCTCTGGTTTAGAGCCAAGGTTAGAGCGTTGTTGTTTCATTGTTTATTTTTTTGTAGTGATTAACATTCTCTGTCTTTTCTTTTGGTACTCTAGGATACCCAATGATCATGGTTTGTTCTTTTTTGTGCAACCAGGCGAAGTTGCATACTGTACGGGAAAAATATTGCAGTGTCTTTCCTCATTCCCATTCAAATTGGCATCTGCTTTCTTTTCATGTCTTTTTTGCTCCCCAGAGACTTCCTCACTCTCAATCTCATTTTTATCTTTAAATTTCCGCAGCAACGCGTGGAGCTTCATCTAGTTTTTCATATATTCCAAAACGAACAAAAAGTACTTTTATGGGACTTTTGGAGTCGGTTTACTTACCGTACCACGTACCTACTCATTTTCAGGGTTCTGGAGTGTTTCGGAAGATTTCTTCTGTGTGCTCCTCCAATGTCATAGTTTGAATAATATTAGTTTCAACATTAATGGGCGTATCTAAAATATAATGTTTAATTCTTTGCCCATTAACCAATCTCGGGTTAGTGCCCTCGGCATTGTTGATCTTAATAGCTCCGGAGCGATAAACTTTTTCGACGATATATGGTCCTTCCCATTTAGAGAGAAATTTTCCTACAAAGAATCTGAAACGAGAATTGTATAATATAACTTGATCACCTACTTTAAATTCTTGTTTTTGGATTCTTTTGTCATGCCATCTTTTAACTTTTTCTTTAAACAACTTTGCATTTTCATAAGCTTGTGTCCTCCATTCATCTAGAGAACTAATATCAAATGACCTCTTTTCATTGGCAAGTTTAAAATCATAATTAAGTTCTTTAATTGCCCAATAAACTTTATGTTCCAACTCAAGAGGTAAATGACACGCTTTTCCATAGACCATTTTATACGGAGACATACCCATAGGATTTTTATAAGCAGTTCTATAAGACAATAATGCATCATCAAGTTTCTTAGACCAATTTTTTCTGGATCTATTAATGGTCTTTTACAAAATTAATTTTATTTCTCTATTGCTCAATTCAACTTGACCACTAAACTGAGGGCGATAAGGTGATGCAATTCTATGGTTAACATCATATTTTGCAAGAAGTTTACGGAAAGCATCATGAATAAAATGTGAACCACCATCGGTCATTAAATATCTAGGGACTCCAAACCTCGGAAAGATAACTTCCTTAAGCATTTTAATAGAAGTGTTATGATCAGCACTACTAATTGGAATAGCTTCTACCCACTTAGTAACATAATCAACAGCAACTAAAATATGTGTATACCCATTAGAGGAAGGAAAATGTCCCATATAATCAAAACCCCAAACATCGAATGGTTCAATAACAAGTGAATAATTCATAGGCATTTCGTGACGTCTACCAATATTACCAATTCTTTGACACTCATCACAAGAAAAGACAAACTTACATGCATCTTTGAAAAGAGTAGGCCAATAAAAACCGAACTGTAATACCTTATGTGCAGTTCTGTCTCCCGCATGGTGTCCTCTGTATGTCTCGGAATGACACTTCCGTAGGATTTGTTCCTGTTAATGCTCAGGTACACCACGTCCAATAACATCATCTACTCCTTCTTTATATAGATGTGGGTCATCCCAAAAGTAATGTCTTAAATCAAAGAAAAACTTTTTTTGTTGGTATGTATAGCTAGGTGGTATATATTTAGCAACAATGTAATTAGCATAGTCTGCATACCAAGGATTATTACGAGAAGAAGAAGCATTTATAGCAGCTAGTTGTTCATCTGAAAAACTATCATCAATAGGCAGTGGGCCATCAAAAATATTTTCCATCCTATACAAGGTATCTGCTACAGGATTCTCAGCTCTTTTTCTATCAACAATATGCAAATCAAACTCTTGTAATAAGAGAACCCCTAATTAGTCTAGGTTTAGCATATTTCTTTTCCATAAGATATTTAATAGCAGCATGGTCAGTGTGAATGGTAACTTTAGAATCAACAATATAAGATCTGAATTTATCACATGCAAACACAACTGCTAAAAATTCTTTCTCAAGCACGCAGCCACTGGCCAACGCCAGGGCGCGGTGAGGCCGGCCGGGCGGAGCAGCGCCAGGTAGCGGCGGGTGTGGGCGGCTGCAGTGCGGCGTGCAGGGGCGGCCGGAGGCGGACGTGGCCAGGCGGAGGCGGGCTCGGTCGGGAGCGACGGGGCGCGCGCGGGGGCGGGGCGATGATGGGCAGAGGCAGCAGTGCGGGCGCGGCCAGGCCGCAGCAGTGATAGAGCAGCAAAGCAGCGGCAGTACCTAGCAGCAGGAAGCAGCGACGGCTGCGGCCGAACCAGGCACGGCCAGCGTGTGCGGAGCCCACGGCCACGCGTGGCCCGGAGTGGCCGTGGGCGTGGGGCGCGGGTAGCTGCGGGGCGTGGCCCTGGGCGGCAACGACCCTGGCGAGTGCGGCTAGGAGAGAATGGGCGGCCACGGCGACGAAAACAGAAGAGGAAAGGAGGGGGATCGACGGTGGAGCTCACCGCGAGCTCACGGGAGAGGTCGGGATGGCCGGGGTGGTTTGTCGGCGACATACGCGACGATGGCGTCCGGCGGCCGCGTGCGGAGAAGATGGCACGATGGCGAGGTTCATGCTACGTCCCGTCTCGATTCGCCCGGTGAAGAGGCTCAGCGAGGGCTGGTAGAGCTCGGGGACACGGTGCGGCGACGAGGACGGCCGGTGGCCGCAGGATCGACGCAGGCGCAGCGACGACAGTGTCAGGCGACGGCTTAAACGTGGAGAATGGCGCGAGGGAGAGGAAAGGGGAAGCTAGGGTTTTGGCAAGGGGGCAGCGGGGCTCGTCTTGAGGGCGTCGGGGAGGTCCGGGATGGCCGACACGGGGCCAAGGCGCGGCCATGGTGGCCGGATGGCTGCCACGCCATGCCCCTGCCTCCCCTCTGTACAGAGGTAGGGGAAAGGTCGGCATGGGCTGGGCCTCATTGCACTGTGGCACTAATGGCCCAGTAAGAAAGTGGCTTTATTCCTTCTTCTTTTTCTTTTGTCTATTTCATTTCCAGACTCTGTTAGAGATTTATTTGAGTGACCAAATGACTTTAGTTAAATATGAAACTTGGCCCAATAATACTAGGTACTATTCTTGGACTGCCCAAAAAGTTTGGGATTTATCTGATTTCGTAGGATTTTATTTTTTAACAGAAATGAGCTATATGGGGTTGTTTAAGCACTGTTTTCGGATGCTAGGTTCCAATTGAGTAAATAAGTGATGTTGTTTTCATTAACCATAATTACATATGGATTATTTACAAAATTATGAACTATTTTTTTTGCAAGTTTGAACAATTTTTATTTTGACATTGCAAATTGAATTTTGATTTGAAGTGGAATTTGAAATGAGATATCAATCAATGATAATCAAGCTTGCAAACCAAGGTGGCTTGGCATTGATTAAGATAGATCACTGTAGCATAATACAAGGGGGTGTTACAATTCTCCTCCTTTAAAAGAAATTCTTGTCGCGAAAATTCAGGAGGTAGAAGAAAAGAGAGCGGGGTACTCTTCACGAAGATGATCCTCGCGATCCCAAGTGGCTTCATCTTCAGAATGATTCGACCACTAAACCTTTAGGAACTTGATTGCCTTCTGACGGGTTCGACGTTCAGCTTGATCAAGAATGTGGATCGGATACTATTGATAAGAAAGATCATCTTGCAATTCAAGCATTTCATGATCCACTGCTCGGATAGGGTCCTTGAAGCAGCGACGAAGTTGCGACATGTGGAAGACATCATGAACCTGAGGAAGGTTCGATGGCAATTCCAATTGATATGCCACTTCTCCACATCTGGCGAGAATACGAAATGGGCCAATGTAGCAAGGAGCTAGCTTGCCCTTGATTCCGAAACGGTGAGTGCCCTTCATCCGAGTGACACGAAGGTATACTTGTTTGCCAGGTCGATAGACCATTACCTTGTGTTTACGGTCATAATTGCTCTTCTGACGGGACTGAGCAGTCTTCAGATGTTCACGAATGATACGGACTTGCTCTTCAGTGTGTTGGATAATATCTAGACCAAAGAGTGGCCGTTCCCCAGTTTCTGACCAATTCAGAGGAGTTTGGCACTTACGTCCATAGAGAACTTCAAATGGTGCCATCTTCAGACTAGCTTGATAGCTATTGTTATAAGAAAATTCAGCATACAGGAGAGATTCCTCCCATTTCTTGCCAAAGGAGATGACACATGCGCAAAGCATATCTTCAAGCTCTTGGTTGACTCGTTCAACTTGACCCTGGGACTGGGGGTGAAAAGCGGTGCTAAAGGACAGATGAGTTCCCATAGCTTCTTGGAAACTTTCCCAGAACCTTGAGGTAAAGAGGCTGCCACAGTCTGAACTGATCTCCAACGGAACACAGCGGAGTGACACAATTCTAGAAACATACAAGTCTGCTAACTGACTAGCAGTGATTGTCTCCTTGACTGGTAGGAAATGAGCAACCTTTGAGAATCGGTCAATGACGACAAGAATAGCAGCATGACCCTTCTGTGATCTGGGAAAACCAGTAATGAAGTCCAATTCAACTTTGTCCCATTTCCATTCAGGAATACCAAGTGGTTGCAGAGTTCCTGCAGGTCTCTAATGTTCTGCCTTGATGCGACGAAAAATGTCACATTCAGAAACATAACGAGCAATGTCTTGCTTCATGTTAGACCACCAGAACATCTGACGAATGTCTTGGTACATCTTTGTGCTACCGGGATGAATCGAGAGAGGCGTATCATGAGCTTCTTTCATAACGTCCTCTGGCATATCCTTCAACTTAGGTACGACAAGGCGATCTTTGAAGAACAAAGCTCCATCATCGTGAAGAGAGAAGACTGAGGGCTTTCCAGTTGCAAGATAGCGCTTAATCTTGTCGACTTCAGTGTCATACTTTTTCATGTTTCTGATGGTGCGCTCTAGATTTGGTTCTACAACCAAGGTATCCAAATAACCCTAAGGAACAATCTCGATGTTCAACTTTCGAAGCTCTTCATACAGGAGTGGTTGCTGTAGCTGAACCATAAGTTCACAACAGTAGGATTTACGGCTCAAGGCATCAGCCATTACATTAGCCTTGCCAGGGGTATAAGAAATACCCAAGTCATAGTCTGTAATGGCCTCCATCCATCTTTGCTGACAGAGGTTCAGAGACGGCTGAGTGAACAAGTACTTCAAACTTTGATGATCCGTGTAGATCTCGCAACGATTACCAAGTAGGTAATGTCGCCATAACTTCAGTGCATAAATAACTACTGCAAGTTCGAGATCATGCGTTGGATAGTTCTCTTCATGAGGTCGCAACTGTCGTGAGGCATAAGCAATCACTTTACGCTCTTGCATTAGGACACAGCCTAATCCTTGTCGAGATGCATCGCAATAAATGATGAATTCCTTGCGAGAATCTGGAGGAGCAAGCACTGGGGCAGATGTCAGCTTGACTTTAAGTGTCTGAAAACTTTCCTGACATTTTTCCGTCCACTCAAACTTAATGCCCTTGTGAAGCAAATCAGTCAACGACTTGGAAATCTTGGAGAAATTCTCGACAAAACGGCGGCAATAGCTGGCGAGTTCGAGAAAACTTCTGACTGGCTTGACATTCTTCGGAGGAGTCCAGTCAAGAATAGCCTGAACTCGTTCTGGGTTAATAGCAATGCCATCTTTGGAAATCACGTGGCCAAGATATGTCGCTTCAGATAACCAGAACTCACACTTGGAATACTTGACATACAGTTGATGTTCACGCAGCTTCTCCAGTACAAGCCGAAGATGTTCGGCATGTTCTTCTTCATTCTTCAAATATACAAGGATATCATCCAGATAAACCACGATGAACTTGTCGAGGTAATCCATGAAGATATAATTCATCAATCGAGAGAACGTTGCTGGAGCATTGGTTAAGCCTAAGGACATGACGGTGTACTCGTATGAACCATAGCGAGTAATGAAGGCTGTCTTCGAAATATCCTCTTCACAAACTCGGATCTGGTGGTATCCCAGTCTCAAATCAAGTTTAGAGAATACTGAGGAACCAGCGAGTTGATCATACAGATCATTGATTCTGGGAAGCGGATTCTTGTTCTGAATTGTTGCCTGGTTAATAGGTCGATAATCCTGGACCAACCTATTCGTTCCATCCTTCTTCTTAACAAAGAGAGAAGGGGCTCCCCAAGCAGAAGAACTGGGGCGAATGAAGCCCTTGTGAAGCGACTTGTCAATTTCCTCCTTAAGTTCGAGGAGTTCATGCGGCGGCATCTTGTATGGGCGCTTGGCAATAGGAGTGGTGCCTGGTTTCAAGTCGATGACGAATTCGACAGCTCTAGCAGGGGGTACTCTTGGAAGTTCTTCTAGAAAGACATCTTGGAAGTCGCGAATGACTGGAACGTTCTCGATTCCTTCAAGAGGTGAAGCATTCAATGCATTCAGTGCATAGATCTGGCACTCGGCATTCTAAATGGTTCGGGCTGAGTATTTGATTGTCTGGCCAGAAGGGTGAGTGAGCTGGACTGTGTTGGCAGCACAGTCGATGAAAGCGTTATGGGCTTTCAACCAATCCATACCAAGAATGACATCCATGTTGGATGATTTGAGGGCAATGAGAGAAGCATGGAACACTAGACCTCCAATTACAATGGGGGTATTATGGCTCACCATGGTGGCATGGCTCCGAGATCCGACAGCGTGAACCGCTAAAGGAGTGGCCAAAGATTCCATAGCTAACCCATGTAACTAAGCAAACGGTTGGGACACAAATGAATGTGATGCTCCTGAATCAAATAGAACAGAAGCTAGCACTGAATTAACGAGAAGGGTACCCATCACGATTGCTGGGGCCTCACGAGCTTCTTCAATCTTGACATGGGTGACTTGACCACAACCCATCGTAGACGGCCTAGCATTACAACTTCTGAAATGACAGTTTTGACTGTTCTTCTTACGATCAACAGGAGGACATGATGCATTCTGTGGCTGACCCTGGCGACAGTTAAGAGCAAGGTGCCCTGACTGTCCACACTTGCGGCATAAACCATCATTATGTGGGGGAGCCATAGCATTGGGCTATCCACCCTGAATCGTTAGCTGTCTTGGCGGCGGGGGCAGTCGAGGTGCAACATAAGATGGCCTTGGTGTTGGAGCAGGTCGGTGATAAACATTATGCGGGATCCAGACTCGACGTTTCTGAGCCGCTGACCTAAGGATGGGCCAACATCTCGAGTATGCTTGAGCAACTCCTGGTACTCAGCCAGACTAGTTTCTACCTGGAAAGCTTGGCTGACAAGCGTTGCAAAGTCTGTAGCTTCATGAACAATAAGTGCGAGCTTCAGATCAGGATGCAGTCCTTCACGGAATTTCTCCTGCTTGCGTGCGTCAGTGCAGACGTCATCTTCAGCATAGCGGGATAAATCGAGAAATTTCCTCTGATATTCATCCACAGTCATTTTGCCCTGAGTGAGTTTGCGAAATTCCTTCTTCTTTTGGTCCATCAGACCTTGAGGAATGTGGTGTGCATGGAAGACTGTCTGAAATTCCTGCCAAGTGGCTACGGTCCCAACAGGCAGCATACGCCTGTGGCCTTCCCACCATTGAGCAGCTGGGCCTCTCAGGTGATACGTCGCGAAGGTGACATAACTGTCAGGGGCAACATTAGCCGACTCCATCTGAAAAGCGATGTCACGGAGCCAATCATCAGCATCCATTGGATCAGTCGAGTTACGGAAGGTGGACGGATTGAGGTGCACGAATTCTTGCAGTGTTATTAGGGCAGGCTGTTGATGAGCATTCTGGTTTGGAAACTGGGCCATTGCCCCAGTCATAAACTGACGATTCAGTTCAAACTGCTACATCATTGCGGCAATATAGGGTGGAGGCAGAGGATCGTCAGCCATCCTGCTAGAACAACATGGGAGGTTTAGCAAGAACAACTGCAAGTGTATGGAGTCATTCATGATGTAACATGAGCAATGAACAAGAAGTGCATTAGATACATATTAGTAGTCATTAAAGACATACAGATCCATGCACAGAGGTGGATACAAACGGGCAGCATGAGTTTGGAAACACACGCAGCTAGACAAACTGGGCGGCACGCAGGCACGCGGTGGAGGGATACAACAACGGGACATAGCAAAGGCTACATCAACATCAGAGAAAACTCATGAAGCCTGGCATCTACAGGTGATGACCCAGGGTGCCCTCGATAAGAGGATCCTGCGGCCCGTGAACACTGTGAAGCAGAACCTGACCGTCAACTCGAAGAAGGGTTAATTCAAATCTCCGGGTGGATATGATCACGAGAACCTAATGTTAGACTTAGTAAAACCTTTAACCCGAAGAGGAGAGAGTTTAGAGTTCTAGAGTAAAGAAGAGGAATAAAAGATCCTAATCCCATCCATTGGCGACGTGGGCTCGTAAGCCACACAGCCATGTTAGTAAAACAATTTTTCAAAAACTAGACTCAACTTCGGCCAACGAGTTGGAAAGGGGCTTCCTACAGGCAGTCGGCTCTGATACTAGCTTGTGACGCCCCCGACTCAATCGTGCACTAATCATACACGCAAATGTACATGATCAAGATCAGAGACTCACGAGAAGATATCACAAAACAACTCTAGACACAAACAAAAGTCATACAACTTATATTACAAGCCAGGGCCACGAAGGCATGAATAAATAAGTTAGCGGAAGCAACAATATCTGAGTACAGACATAAGTAAACAAGTTTGCCTTAAGAAGGCAGAGCAAAACAATGACATCTAGATCGAAAAGGCGCAGGCCTCTTGCCTGGGAGCCTCCGAACTACTCCTGGCCATCGGTCTCCACATAGTAGTAAGCTCTGTCGGTGTAGTAGTAGTCGTCGACGGGATCGTCTTTCTCCTGGGCTCCGCCATCTGATCGCAGCAACCGGGTAGAGGGGAAAAAGGTAGCAAAGCAACCATGAGTACTCATCCAAAGTACTCGCAAGACTTACATCAGAACTATTCTATGTATGCATCAGTATCAAAGGGAAGGGGTTGTATCTGTGTACTATACTACAGAAATGCCAGAACAGAGGGGAAGGCCTAGCATGTTGAAGACTAGCATCTTGCAGCATCAGAAGAGAGTAGCGTATAACAACATATAGCAACAAGTATATATCAGCACTACCCAAAGATCCTTCCTCGACTACCCTGCGAGAAAGCAATCCCGGAGTAGCATAACAATTAAGTATGATTATAGTATCCGGTTCAAGTTGTAGTAGATCAGGATACAACACTGAGCGTCCAATTACCGTGGACACGGCTATTCGAATTGATTAACTTCCCTATAGGGGTGCACTACTATTACCCAACACGCTCGATTAACTCTGGCCAGACACACTTTTCTGGGTAATGCCCGGCCTTGGATAACCGACACGACATAGTCATACCTAGGCTCCGCAGAGAGGTCCCCGCCGGTCTACATCCTAAGTGCGGAGGGGTCATGGGCCAGTCGCCCTAAGCACTCCGAGTCATTGTGAGGATGGTGAATACCAGCGCCACCTCTGCCCTGGATGACGCGATCCGACCAGCCCACAATGTTGAACTAGACGTCTGACAGAGCTTTCGTAAGAATCGTACACCGCCGAGGGTCCCATATACCATTATCCCGCGTGGTGGTAGTGCGTATAGACCAGTGGCCAACTCAGATCAAATACCCAAATCCGTTAAGCGTGTTATTAGTAGCTCGCAGACACAAACAGGGCTCAAGGCTCACCTCCGACACCCTGTCGCACCGACTTGGTAACCCGCCGACCAACAACCAGGGACCAGGCCCACCTCTCTCCTAGGTGGTCTCCACCTGCCCTATCGTTCCGCCATAGATATCTCCCGCGGGTACCCTCATGGTCGACCCGACTTTAGTAACTCTAGCGGGTACCCCTTGGGCAAACCCGACTTCACAAAGGATTGAGGTGAAGGTTAAGGTATCCGTGTGTCCATAACATCATGGGGAATCTGAGGAATCACGCTCAATGGATTCCCACTCGATGTAACCGTCAAGGTGAACTTGGAGGAATCACCCTCAATGGTCCACACTTGAGGGGCTGCACGACAGAGTCATCATCGAGAGGGGAGAGCGAGGAATCACCCTCGGCAATCACAACCGATGTGCTATACTACAGAGTTATCATCAGGAGTGAGGTACGAGGTATCACCCTCGGCACTCGATAGTAGCTCTGCAGAGTCGTACAACTAATGGGGGTGCCGATGTTGTGTCAATCTCTGCACGTCGATCACCATGATCGAGCCATCCGGTAACAAGGCGGGGCAACACGGACAAGGGTGAGGGCCCACTAATGAATCACTAACCAATCTATACTAAGCATATAGGATAACAGGTAAAGTAACAACAGCAGGTTACAAAAGCAGGCTATGCATCAGAAATAGGAGCTATCTAATACAGTAGCAAAATCTAATGCAAGCATGAGAGGGAAAGAATGGGCGATATAGGAATGATCAAAGGGGTTTGCTTGCCTGGAAGCTTTGCTGAGAGGGGCTGGACGTCAGGAACGTAGTCGTACTCGGGAGCAGCGTCAGTCTCAGAGTCTACCGGAGAGAGGAGGGGGAAGAAACCATAAATGCAGAGCAAACAAATGCAACACAGATGCATGGCATGGCAATATGCTGCGCTAGGGGTGACCTAATGCAATGCTACACGTTACAGACGGAGCGGGAAAATATCCGGAGGTATTTTACCAGCTCCGGGCAATTATCGGTCAGATGAAACGAAGAGGAAGGTTCCATGTTTGCAGTGTTAGGGGCATGTGATAGGTATGTGGATGGCATATTCGGATTCGTTATATTTTTCTGATCATCTTTCATATATAAATTATTTTCATCCAATTTACGGTTTATTTTATATGATTTTTCAAAGTTTTAACAATATTCTGAAATTATTTTAATTAATTAATTCGAATTTAAATAGTGTTGATTGTTTTTATACCCAGATTGAGCCAGCCACAGTCAATGACATGTGGGGCCCCTAGGCTGGGTTGACCCAGTCAACGTTTGACTGGTGAACCAGTGAACAATGCATGTGGACCCAAGATTTATTTAATGGCTAAAAACTGGTTAAAAGAGGGAAGGTCCCACATGCCATAGTCTAATACTAGGGGGGTTAGTGCTAATGGGGACTAGCCCCTAATTAAACAGGGGGCCCCACAAGGCAGTGGCCCAGGCCGGCCAGTGCGTGGCTGGGCTCAAGCACGCAGCCACTGGCCAACACCAGGGCGCGGCGAGGCCGGTCGGCCGGAGCAGCGCCAGGGAGGGCGGGTGCAGGCGGCTACGGTGCGGCGCGCGTAGGGGCGGCCGGAGGCGGACGCGGCCGGGCAGAGGCGGGCTCGGCCAGGAGTGTGGGCGCGCACGCGGGGGGGGGGGGTGACGATGGGCAGCGGTGTGGGCGTGGCCAGGCCGCAGCGGTGGCAGAGCAGCAAAGCAGCGGCAGTGACAGTACCTAGCAGCAGGAAGCAGCGACGGCTGTGGCCGTACCGGGCGCGGCCAGCGTGTGTGGAGCGCACGGCCAGGCGTGGCCCGAAGTGGCCGTGGGCGCGGGGCACGGGCAGCTGCAGGGCGCGGCCTTGGGCGGCAACGGCCCTGGCGAGCACGGCCAGGCAAGAACGGGCGGCCACGGCGACGGAAACAGAAGAGGGAAGGAGGGGGATCGACGGTGGAGCTCACCGTGAGCTCACGGGAGAGGACGGGATGGCCAGGGTGGTTTGACGGCGACGTACGAGACGATGGCGTCCGGTGGCCGCGCGCGGAGAAGACGGCTCGATGGCGAGGTTCACGCGGTGTCCCGGCTCGATTCGCCCGGTGAAGAGGCTCAGCGAGGGCTGGTGGAGCTCGGGGAAATGGTGCGGCGACGAGGGACGGCCGGTGGCCGCGCGATCAACGTAGGCGCAGCGACGATAGCGTCGGGCGAGGGCTTAAACAGGGAGAACGGCGCGAGGGAGAGGAAAGGGGAAGCTAGGGTTTTGGCAAGGGGGCAGCGGGGCTCGTCTTGAGGTCGTCGGGGAGGTCTGGGATGGCCAACACAGGGCCAAGGCGTGGCCATGGTGGCCGAATGGCTACCACGCCATGCCCCTACCTCCCCTCTGTACAGAGGTATGGGAAAGGCCGGCATGGGCTGGGCCTCATTGCACTGTGGCACTAATGGTGCAGTAGCATAGTGTCTTTATTCCTTCTTCTTTTTCTTTTTCTATTTCACTTCCAGACTCTGTTAGAGATTTATTTGAGTGACCAAATGACTTTAGTTAAATATGAAACTTGGCCCAATAATACTAGGTACTATTCTTGGACTGCACAAAAAGTTTGGGATTTTAATTTTAAAAAAAAAGTTTGGGATTTATCTGATTTCGTAGGATTTTATTTTTTAACAGAAATGAGCTATATGGGGTTGTTTAGGCACTGTTTTCGGATGCTAAGTTCCAATTGAGTAAATAAGTGATGTTGTTTTCCTTAACCATAATTACATATGGATTATTTACAAAATTATGAACTATTTTTTGCAAGTTTGAACAACTTTTATTTTAACATTGCAAATTGCATTTTGATTTGAAGTGGAATTTGAAATGACATATGAATCAATGATAATCAAGCTTGCAAACCAAGGTGAATTGGCATTGATTAAGGTAGATCACTGTAGCATAATACAAGGGGGTGTTACAAAACTCTCCTCCCATCTAGGGGGGAGGCCAAGCAAGAAGTAGAAGACGGAGGGGCTCTCTCCCCCTCTCTTCCGGTGGCGCTGGAGCGCCGCCGGGGAAACCATCGTGACGTCGATTTACACCAACAACTTCGCCGCCGTCAACACCAACTCTCTCCCCCTCTATGCAGCGGTGTAACACCTCTTCTCCTCACTGTGATCTCTACTTGAACATGGTGCTTCATGCTATATATTATTACCCAATGATGTATGGCCATCCTATGATGTTTGAATAGATTTCTTTTGTCCTACGGGTTAATTGTGGTATGGTGTGATTGATATGAGTTGTATATTGATATGGTGCTGTCCTATGGTGCCCTCCGTGTCGTGCAAGCATGTGGGATTACCACTGTAGGGTTTTGCAATACGTTAATAATTCGCTTATAGTGGGTAGCGAGAGTGACAGAAGCTTATACCCGAGTAAGGGGGTTGTTGCGTATGGGACTAAAGAGGACTTGTTACTTAATTCTATGGTTGGGTTTTACCTTAATGATCTTTAGTAGTTGCGGATGCTTGCTAGAGTTCCAATCATAAGAACATGTGATCCAAGTATGGAAAGTGTGTTAGCGTATGCCTCTCCCTCATTGCATATGATAAGTATCGATCGTGTCATATTCAATTACCTATGGACAATCTTTCTCTTTGTGTTACAAAAAGCTCTCTACTAAAACAAACTAACTTTTATTATCCCGCTAAGTACTTCTAGTTTTATTCTTGCAAACTTATCCTATTACACCTACAAAATAGTTTTATTCTTGTTCTAGGAAAAGCAAACGATTAAGTGTGCATAGAGATGTATCGGTGGTCGATAGAACTTGAAAGAATATTAATTCTACCTTTAGCTCCTCGTTGGGTTTGACACTCTTACTTATCGAAAAAGGCTATAATTGATCCCCTATACTTGTGGCTTATCAATCATGTACTTAAGCCTCCCCCAAGCTTGAGCAATACTTTCTCCTTCACGAGGCCAAACATTATATATGTAATTCCGATCACGATGTTCCAAATGCATAGGATAAAATTTCTGGTGGAATTCCAGCTTCAACCGATTCCAATCCCACGTTCCAGTATCGTCCAATAGCCTATACCATGTCAATGCCTTTCCCTCCAAAGATAAAGGGAATACCTTCTTCTTAACTCCATCCTCGGATAAACCTGCAAGCTTAAACAATCCACAAATTTCATCCACATTGATCAAGTGCATATCAGGATGTATTGTTCCATCTCCTGCATAAGGATTAGCTAGCAGTTTCTCTAACATACCCGAAGGAATTTCATAATAAATATTTTCAGTAGGTTCAGTAGGTTGAGGGGCACCTCTTATTTCTTCCGGTCAAGGTGAAGATACCCAGAACAAACCCCTCAAAGGATTACTTTCCATAGTAACAAGTCACAATAAATTTCAGCACGCAATATAAATGTTTCCTTACCAAATTCCACTTACCAAAGGCGCTTCACTCCCCGGCAACGGCGCCAGAAAAGAGTCTTGATGACCCACAAGTATAGGGGATCAATCATAGTCCTTTCGATAAATAAGTGTGTCAAACCCAACGAGGAGCAGAAGGAAATGATAAGCGGTTTTCAGCAAGTTATTCTCTGCAAGTACTGAAAGTAGTGGTACAAATAGTTTTGTAGCAAGGTAATTCGTAACAAGTAACAAGTAGCAATAGTAAAAAAGGTGCAGCAAGGTGGCCCAATCCTTTTTATAGCAAAGGACAAGCCAGAACGTTCTCTTATATAAAACAAAGCGTTCTCGAGGACACATGGGAATTGTCGTCTAGTCACGTTCATCATGTTTAGTTGATTCGCGTTCGCTACTTTGATAATTTGATATATGGGTGGACCGGTGCTTGGGTGCTGTTCTTACTTGAACAAGCATCCCACTTATGATTACCCCCTCTCGCAAGCATCCACAACTACGAAAGAAGAATTAAGATGAATCTGACCATAGCAAGAAACATATGGATCCAAATCAGCCCCTTACGGAATAACGCATCAACTAGGGTTTAAGCTTCTGTCACTCTAGCAACCCATCATCAACTTATTACTCCATAATGTCTTCCCTTAGGACCAAGTATGGTGAAGTTTCATGTAGTCAACATTCACATGACACCACTAAAGAAGCAACAACATACATATCATCAAAATATCGAACGAATACCAAATTCACATGATTACTTATGACAAGACTTCTCACATGTCCTCAAGAACAAAAGTAACTACTCACAAATCATATTCATGTTCAAGATCAGAGGAGTATTGAATATCATTAAGGATCTGAACATATAATCTTCCACCAAATAAACCAACTAGCATCAACTATAAGATGTAATCAACACTACTAGCAACCCACATGTATCAATCTGAGGTTTTGGGACGAAGATTGAATACAAGAGATGAACTAGGGTTTGAGAAGAGATGGTGTTGGTGAAGATGTTGATGAAGATTGGTCCTCCCACGATGAGAGGATCATTGGTGATGTCGATGGCTTCGATTTCACCCTCCTGGAGGGAAGTTTCCCCAGCGGAATCGCTTCGCCAGAGAGCAAAAGTGCTCCTGCCCAGGTTCCACCTCGAGAAGGCGGAGCTTCGTCCTGAAAGTCTTCTCCTTATTTTTCTAGGGCAAATAGCCTCATATAGCAGAATATGGGCACCGGAGGCCTGCCAGGGGGCCCACAAGCTCATAGGGCGCGCCCAGGGGGTAGGGCGTGATGTCTACTACGCAACTTTTATTCTTGTAGACTCTGTTTGGCCTCCAAGCGCAGAGTTTTGTAGGACAGCAGCAAATTTCCCTTAAGTAGATGACCTAAGGTTTATCAATCCGTGGGAGGTGTAAGATGAAGATGGTCTATCTCAAACAACCATGCAATCAAATACAAAGAATCTCTTGTGTCCCCAACACACCCAATACAATGGTAAATTGTATAGGTGCACTAGTTCGGTGAAGAGATGGTGATACAAGTGTAGTATGGATAGTAGATATAGGTTTTTGTAATCTGAAAAATATAAAAACAGCAAGGTAGCAAGTGATAAAATGGAGCACAAATGGTATTGCAATGCTTGAAAACAAGGCCTAGGGTTCATACTTTCACTAGTGAAATCTCCCAACAATGCTAACATAATTGAATCATATAACAATCCCTCAATGTGCGACGAAGAATCACTCCAAAGTTCTTATCTAGCGGAGAACATAAGATGAAATTGTTGTAGGGTACGAAACCACCTCAAAGTTATCCTTTCCGATCAATCTATTTAGCCATTCCTATGAGTGTCATAAACAGCCCTAGAGTTCATACTAAAATAACACCATATGATACGCATCAACCAACTCTAATGTCACCTAGATACTCCAATGTCACCACAAGTATCCGTGAGTTGATTATTCGATATGCATCAAACAATTTCAGATTCATAATTTTCAATCCAACACAAAGAACTTCAAAGAGTACCCCAAAGTTTCTATCGGAGAACGTAGGATGAAAACGTGTATCAACCTCTATGCCTAGATTCCCCAAGGTCACGGGAATCCGCAAGTTGATTACCAAAACATACATCAAGTGACTCAATAGAATACCACATTGTCACCACGGGTATCTACATGCAAGACATACATCAAGTGTTCTCAAATCCAAAGTATTCAATCCGACAATAAAAAAACATCAAAGGGAAAGACTCAATTCATCACAAGAAGATAGAGAGGGAAGAAACACCATATGATCCAACTATATTAACAAAGCTTGCGATACATCAAGATCGTGCCAAATCAAGAACACGAGAGAGAGAGAGATCAAACACATAGCTACTAGTACATACCCTCAGCCCCGAGGGTGAACTACTCCCTCCTCGTCATGGAGACCGCCGGGATGATGAAGATGGCCTCCGGTGATGATTCCCCCCTCCGGCAAGGTGCCAGAATAGGGCTCCGGATAAGATCACTTCGGTACAAAGGCTTGCGGCGGCAGAAAAACTCATCTAGGTTAACTTTTGGGGGTTTCTAAATATATAAGAATTTTCAGCATTGGAATCACGCAAAGAGGTGCCACAGGGGGCCCACAAGGTACTAGGGCACGGCCACCCCCCCCCCCGGGCGCGCCCTAGTGCCTTGTGGAGCCCCTGTGGGTCTTCTGGTACTCCCCCGAAGCCTCCTGGGTCCCTTTCCTTCCAAAAAAATCATCAAAAAGTTTTGCTGCATTTGGACTTCATTTGGTATGGATTTTCTACAAAACCAAAAACATGTAGAAATAGCAACTGGCACTGGGCACTAGGTTAATATGTTAATCCATGGAAATCATATAAAAGTCATATAAAAGTGCCCCATAACCATATAAAATTATTGCAAAGATGGCATGAATACTTCATAAATTATAGATACATTGGAGACGTATCAGCATCCCCAAGCTTAATTCCTGCTCGTCCTCGAGTAGGTAAATGATAAAAGAAATAATTTATGAAGTGTGAATGCTAGCATAGTGCATAAGTTTGATCAATGATAATTTCAATCACTTTTCCTAGCATCATAACAGCAACTCTTTCTGATAAAACTCATCATGATAAAGTAGCAATCAATTCACATGTTATGGTTTAAACAATACATTCTCTTGAAACTTAACAAGCTATGTTCTTAGTCACCAAACAATTTCAATGCATCTCATTTTCAACAAAGTCTAAGTAAGAGCTCCACATACTCAATTATCATATAGTCTTCTATGATTGCTAATACTCAACAAGTAGCATCCATCGAACACAGAGAAAGATAGGGGCTTAATGCTTTGCCTCCCAACTTATTTATCATAGAGATAATTGTCAACAATAATAATTCATGATCAAATATATTTGAATGGATATATGTGTCTGGATCTTTCCGCACCACATAATGCTTGCCAACTACAGAATAGGTTGGAATAAGAAGTTGACTGAACAAAAATAAATAACATGAAAGTAAATAGCATAAATGTAAATAGAATGTCCCTTCGCAGAGGGAAGCAGGGATTTGCAGAGGTGCTAGAGCTCATAGCTTAAAACAGAGATGAATACATTTTGAGTGGTGTGCTTTTCCTGTCAACGTCACGACTAAGGTATTCAATATCTTCCATACTAAACACATTATGGCCGGTTCCCATGCAGAAATGAAAATTTTAACTCCCCCTCAACCATTCAAACACAAGCCATGGCTAGCCGAATTCACGGGTGCCCTCCAAACTTTCAACTTTCCAGGGGGAGATTTTGTTTTATTATATTTTTTTCTTTTTGATTGACGGGACTGGGCATCCCAATTACCAGCCTCTCTCATGCAAGGACAAGTTAATAAACACCCATCATGAGAATAACCCTCTTAGCATGGAAGATACTGACCGCCCCGTCGCTCCATGAGCTTATAGAACTGCTTATAAAAATCCTATGGGTATGTCTCTGTATAAAATGGTTTATGGAAAAGCATGTCATTTACCTCTTGAATTAGAACATAAAGCTTATTGGGCAATTAAGGAACTTAACTATGATTTTACACTTGCCGGTGAAAAGAGGTTATTTGATATTAGCTCCCTTGATGAATGGAGAACCCAAGCCTATGAAAATGCCAAGTTGTTTAAAGAAAAAACTTAAAAGATGGCATGACAAAAGAATACAAAAAGGGTATTCAAAGTGGGTGAGCATGTCCTATTGTACAATTCTCGCTTCAAATTTTTTGCAGGAAAACTTCTCTCCAAATGGGAAGGGCCATATATTATCAAAGAAGTTTATCGCTCCGGAGCTATCAAAATCAACAATGCCGAGGGCACTAATCCGAGAGTGGTCAATGGGTATAGAATTAAACAGTATATCTCAGGTACACCCATTAATGTTGAAACTAATATTATTCAAACAATGACACCGGAGGAACACATAAAAGAGACCTTCCGGAATGCTCCAGAACCCTGAAAAAGGAGTAGGTATGTGATACGGTAAGTAAGCCGACTCCAAGAATTCCATAATTTTTTTTGTCCGTTTTGGAATATTAGAAAAAATACAAAAACAAGAAACAGCCGAGAGGACCCACGAGGGAGTCTCAAGGCAACAGGGCGCGCCCTACCCCCTAGGAACGCCCTGATGCCTTGTGGGCCCCTCGTGTGCCTTCCCGACTCCGTTTTCCTCCCGTATACTTGTTCTGCAAGATAAAAAATCTTTATATATACTCCTGGATATTTTGACCACCGTATCACAAGTTTCTCCTCTGTTCTTGTTTCGGGCTGTTTTCTGTCAGATTTGCAGGACCAGGCATCATGTCTTCTACCTCCTCCAACAACGTGGGAGACAATGCTTGGTTGCTACAGGTGGAACTCGAGAGAGAGGAAGCCGAGGAGGTCACCATGGAAGAGGATGCTCGAGATTCGCTAGAAGTCCACCCTCCTGCTTCAGAGAGAGGAACTCTGGCTAGCATCTCCACTACTCCAAATCCCCATCACGCCAAGAGGACGACAATGAGTCAAGAGGTACAAGAGGGACCTGCCCCTAGGAGGCCCTTACACAGGTTACATGAGAACAATTTTCATAACTTGGTTCATAACTATGGAATTGAGAATACTTCCCGCATGCATATACCTTCCAATTGTACCATCTCTCGTCTGAGTGAAAGTGATGCAGGAAAGAGTGCTTGGGGCCAGAGAATAAGCATATTATGGCGACGCCTACCACAGCCACAACCTCCTCCTCAATGAGACATTGCCATTCAAGTAGTAGGATCTTTATGTAGTTGAAGAGGTGGCAATTGACGAGGTTTTCCACCTAGGTCGCTTGGACAAGAGGTCTTGGGGATGGGATGAGGTTTTTTTTAGGGGATGAGGTTTTTTTAGGGGATGAGGTGATGTGTGAGGGGGAGAATGGGCTTTGGGAGGTAGAGACCCCACTAGTGCAGAAAAGCCTAGCTATGGCGTGGCAAAAACAACCTTGATGGCGTGGACACCCGACGCCACCAATATGGCGCCATTGCTAAAAAGTAGTGGTGGTGTTGCAGCCCACGTCAACAGTATTCTACGTGCTACTAGCGTGTCACATGTCCTACGCCAGCAGTAAGTTCATCTTAACATTGTCGTTCATTGTTGGCCAACGCCAGCAAATGGATTGCTGGGTAATAAAAACAGTTTACTTCACAAACTAAATAATTGTACTCAATAGATACTCATCAACACTAGCTACTTACTCAATAGATACTCATTAACACAAGATGCTCATGAACTTAACAAGTTAATTAAACTTCACAAAAACTTACTCATCATCAACTAAGATGGACTAGCTAGTTAAAGAAACTACTCTTCATCAAGGATTACGCTCAGCTGGCGAAGCTTCTTTCTATTGCCCTCTCCATCTTTTTTAAAATGAGCTATGCCCATCTTGAGCTCATTCCTCTCTGCCCTGAGGAGTTTGCTCTCCTACTTCAGCTCATCCCTCTCCTCGACCATCTTATCCCTCTCATCCCTCAGCTTATTAGTCTTCTTAACGAGTCAAACAGTCTCGTTGTGGAGCTCTTTAATCTCCACCTTTAGCGAGGCATTCACCTCTTGCACGTTGTTGATGGTATAGTGATGAGCCTCTAGGAGATCTTTGTTGATCATGTCCACATCGTACATCTCCTCATTGTTGCCTCCAGAATTGGCCATGACCTAACGCACTTTGATTTGATGGACACATAAATAATTTGTTAGACAAATTAGTTCAATATATGCACTCCTAATTATCTAACACATGGCAGTTTCTACACATACAAACACATACAATTGAACTAGCATGCCACAATTTTTCAGTCACATACCCCACTTGTGGCACACAAGTGTGGAGACCAATTTGGCCACCACAAAACTAGTGGCAACCAAACATGTCACTGCTTTTGTGGTGGCCAAATTGGTCTCCACACTTCTGTGCCAAATCAGTGCGAAATCACATTTTGATTTGGCACACAAGTGTCACACAAGCGTGGATGGCAACCATACATGCCATGTGTATCAAAATGTGATTTCACACTGATTTGGCACTTCTTCAACATGTGTATCAAAATGCCTAGAGCAAACCCAAATTATCTTGCACTTCACATTGTAGTTTCTAACAAATTAGCTCCTAATTTTTCCTATCTAGTCAAATTATCTTGCACCTAGTCACTTCACATTGGAGTTTCTAACAAACTAAAACCCTAGTCACTTCACATTGGAGTCAATGCCATGGAGGGGATGAACTCATCGACGATTTGTACTCGATGCCGTGTGTGACGACCCCGGCTTAATCGTGCACTAACCATACACGCAAATGCACACGATCAAGCCTAAGGACTCACGTGAAGATATCACAACACAACTCTAAAACATAAATAAATTCATACAAGCTTTATATTACAAGCCAGGGCCTCGAGGGCTCGAATACATAGCTCGATGGCATACAAGTGTCAGCGGAAGCATCAGATATCTGAGTACAGATATATTACAGAACAGAGATAAGCCTTTGGAAGGCGGGGTAGAATAAAATACTACGATCGAAAGGCGTAGGCCTCCTGCCCTGGACCCTCCGATCCTACTCCTGGTCGTCAGTCGGCTCCTCGTAGTAGTAGTACTCTCTGGGCTGGTAGTAGTAGTGGTCGTCGACGGGGGCGACTGGCTCAGGGGCTCCGTCGTCTGGTGGCATCAAAAGGGATATGGGCGAAAAAGAAAGTAAAGCAAACGTGAGTACCCATTCGAAGTACTCAGCAAGCAAGGATCTACACTACATATGCAACATTGTCAAAAGGAGGCTGTATATGTGGACTGGGCTGCAGAAATGCCAGAATAGAGAGGGAAAGCCTAGTCCTATCGAAGACTAGCATCTTCAGTATCTTCATCAGTCTTGCAGCATTAGAAGAAAGCAGATTAACATAATGTAAAGTAGTAGTAGTATCATCAACCTCAGCCTGAGATCCTTTCTCGACTCCCTGCGAGAAAGCAATCCCAGAGCCGTACTATCCATATCATCTCAAGTCATGTTCTAGTTGTACCGATCGGGATACAACTCCGAGTGTCCGCTACCGTAGGATAGGCTATCGATAGATTAGTTCTTCCCTGTAGGGGTGCACCAAGTTACCCACCACGCTCGCTTAACTCCGGCGGGACACACTTTCTGGGTCATGCCCGGCCTCGGCTAAGCAACACGCCGCAACCCGACCAAATACTTAACAGAGAGGTCAGCACGCCAGACTAAACCTATGCCCCCAGGGGTCTTGGGCCTTCGCCCCGGGAACTCCTGCGCATTGCGTGGGCGGCCGGAAGCAGACCTAGCAACCCCTTAATACAAGCGCGGTTGCATAACCAGTCCAATCCAGCGCGCGCCGCTCAGTCGCTGACATCTATTAAGCTTCGGCTGAAGTATACGACGCAGAACGCCCATACTATGCCCACGTGATGGTTAGTGCTATCAGGCCAGAGGCTCCTCGGATCAAATATCCAAACCATTTAGTGGTTTTAGGAGTGCGCAGAAACGAGCAGAGACTCACGATCGATGTGACCCCGTCGCCCCGTCTCGAGGACTTGCGGCAAGGGCTAGGAATGCCCGGCCACGCCTCGTATTTATCTCACGGGCACCCTCCAGGTCAACCCGTCTCCACATCACTTCGCAATATGCTCGCGCGGGTACCCCTCAGGGCCGACCCGTCTTTAGTAACATGGTACAGTGCAAGTCTCAGTATCAATGGTAAACGTGTGTCCAACATCAAGGGGAACCCTGAGGAATCACCCTCGATGGAGTCCCACCTGATGTTCTCGTCAAGGTGAACGAAGGAGGAATCACCCTCGAGGTCCACACTTGAAGTGTTGCGCGACGACGTCGTTATCGGGGGTGGTGTAGGAGGAATCACCCTCGCTTACCACGACCGAGTAACTAACCTACAAGGTTAACATCAGAAGTGCTGACGAGGTATCACCCTCGGCACTCGATAGTAACCCAGTAGCGTCAGCAACTAAGGGGGAAGTGATGTGCGGTGCCGGGGCCTGGTCTTCAATCCTGTTGATCGGGTCTTCTGTTAATCCAGCGGGGCAGTCGGGATATAGTGGGGGTCTCTGTTGGGTCTCTATCCAGCCTATACTAAGCAGTTTAGGATAAGCAGTAAGGTAACAAGGCAGGCTACAAAAATCAGGCTATGCAGCAGATATAGGATAATAGTAGCAGTAGCAGTTCTAATGCAAGCATAAGAGAGAAGAGAATAGGCGATATAGGCATGTTCAAAATGGGGGTGCTTGCCTGATTGCTTTGCAGACAAAAGTGGATCTTCTACGGTGAGGTAGCCATCCAGCGGATCATCAGCGCTCTCGCAGTCTATCGGGGAGAAGAGGGGGAGAAGAAACAATATAAATACACGGCAACAATAACAATCACATAGCAAGGCATGGTAATACGCAGTGCAGGGGTGTCTTAGTGATATGCTAAGTGTTACGGACGGAGTGGGAATTTACCGGAAAGTTTTCCCGGTTCCGAACGTCTGTCAGACAGACGAACCAGAGGGAACGGTACCATGTTCAGGTAGTTAGAGGCATGTGAGAGATAAACGGAGAGCGTATTCGGATTCGTCTCGTCGTTCTGAGCAACTTTCATATATACAGCTTTTCCATCTGACTTTCGGTTTATTTCCTATTGATTTTCGAAGTTTTAATCATTATTCTGGATTTATCTAAATTAGCAGAATTTCCAAATTACGAATATGATGTCAGCATGACAGAGACATGACGTCAGCGGTCGGCTTGACCAGTTGACTGGTCAACAGGACCAGTGGGTCCCACCTGTCATCGACTGGAGGTGCCCAGTCAGCAGGTTGACTGAGTCAACTGGGCCCAGTGGGACCCAGTGGTCAGTTCCTGTTAGTTTTAACAGGGTTTTAACTAATCTAAATATCCTAATTAAGCTATGGGCCCAGTCTGTCAGTGGAACAGCTAGTCAGTAGTTAATTAACACTAATCCTAAATGCTACAGTATGGACCCACCAGTCAGTGGGTGTTTAGGGCTGGGATTAGCCGCAGGGGCCGACACGTGGCCCACCGGAGTTCAAATCTCCGACGCGCGCGCCGGCGCTACTCCAGCAAGCACCAGAGGAGGCGGCGCCCTCGGAATCGGGTCACATGCCATCAAATCAAGTGCCGCGACCACCATTCGAAAGAGGAGCGAGCGCCGCGTTGACTTGCACCAACGGCAGCCACGAAGATGGCCGGAAACGTCGGCTATGAGCAGCGCGGCGGCGTCGGAGTTCTGCCGCGATCGGGGACGCGGCTACTGGGCCTTTCCGAGCGCGCTAGGTATCTAGGCGAGGTCTACGTGTGCGGGGGGAGCACGAAGGGCAGCAGTGCGCGACCAAAGGCTCGTCGGAACCTCGCCGGCGACGGGTCCAAGAGGCCGCAGGTTCCGCAATGGTGGTGGTGGCGAATAGAGGGCGTAATCGATGCCGAAAACAGAGAGGACGGACGCGAAGCTCACGTAGAGGGCGCACGGGGTCCCATCGACGGCTTAGTAGCGGCAGTGAAGCGGATCGACGGCAGCGAGTTGCGGGCACCGAGGTTGAAGGCGACGAGCAGGGCGTTGATGCAGCGGCTCCCAGCTCCGATCCGAGGACGTAGTCGTCGAGGCGGAGCACGACGCACCTCCCAGACCCGGTTGCCGGGCTCGGGACGGCGGTGGCCGCGGCAACTCGGAGGCGCGGCGACGGCGATGTACTGGAGAGGAGGAGGAGAGGCGAGTGAGGCGAGAAGAGGGGGGAAAAGTAGCTAGGGTTCATCAGGGGTGCCCCAGCCTCCTTCTTATCCTACCCCGAGGCCCTGTAGCCCGGCGGTGTCGAGCATCGGCCGGCGGTGGCGCATCCGAGCCGTGCGCGTGCTGACACGGAGGCGAGAGGAGGGAGGTGACCGGCTAGACAGGCTGGGCTTGCACTGTGCAATAGAGCCCAGCGACGTGGGCCTTTTCCTTTTCTCTGTTTTACTGTTTTCTTCTTTATTTTTATTTAGTAGCAGAGAGGGAAAAGTAATTATTAGAGCAACTAGTTCACTTAGGAAAAATATGGGAGGTGTCCCAATAAATCCCTGGTGATTTTAGACACTGCCCCAAGAAGTTTGGAGGCCAAAGGAATTTATTTGGAATTTTCATAAATGAATTAGTATTTTAAAATGCTGAGATTGTACTGGATTAATTGCTACTGCTCATCTTTGCATAGGAGTGATGTTGTTTTAATTATCAACAAATTGTTTTGGATTATTTGCTAGATGGTGAACATTTTTACAACAACTTTGATGCAACTTCATTTTGCACTTGTGATTTGAATTAGGATTTGAATTGGAATTTGGAGTGAGATATGTTGCAATGTTGATCAAGCATACTTATTCATGGTGACATGGCATGATCAGTGGGTGATCACTGTGGTGTGAGGCTGGGGATGTTACAAATCTCCTCCACTACAAGAAATCTCGTCCCGAGATTTAAGTGGGGAAGAAAAGGGTAACTTCAAGAGAACTGACATTTGCAAGATCGATTATCTGGCAGATAACTCAGAGATTGTGGCTGAAGTATCTCTCGAGTTGAAACTTAAGAAATCATCGAGAGCAAAGTATGAAGGTACGATAAGAGGTATCAAGCGAATGGACATTCGATCGATACCTGTACAGAGTGTGAAAAGAGGTTCAGAGCATCGGAATTGTATTACCTCCCGGAGGGTGGTTCGGGATATGGTACGAAGCCAAATGCAAGAGTATTTTGGAATCAAGGTTGTTCAGGAGAGTCAGGTTCCGATCCTGCGGAACTGTGGAGGGGTGTCAATCAAAAGTAGGGAGAACGGTGGCATCTTACCGATCTGGACAATATTGTATGTCAGAGAACAGCCTGTCAGTTTTGTCGGTGGCAGCATCGGTACCAAGGGCGAGGGATGAAGAGAACCATTTTCCTGCTCGTTGAACGAGGCGGACCAATAGGCAAAGTTCTTGTCCATCGAGGGTTAACGGAATGTCATCAACAATAGTAACAAGGTCTTACTGACTGAGTTGTAGACCGAGGTGTTTCATAAGCAGGGAATTATTCCTGCTTACCTCATGTAGATCACAAGAAAGGTTAAACAAAACAATGGAAAGGAAAATGTGTTTACACACAAGTATTGGGAGTATATTCTGTCCTAGGAAAAGCGGAACAGGAGATACATGATGGGACAGCAAGTTCAAAAGCTTTTAGGTAGAGGGGCGAGGGAAGAATCATGATATTACCCATACGACGGTGTTTGTATAATGGATCTAGGCTTTTAATGTTCAAGTTGGTGTTTGGACTACCGTAGTCATGCTTCTCGGCAGCAAAGATGTGGTGTTTCAAGTTGGGGTTGGATCGAAAGATCACAAGGGATACAAAGGAACACTTCCAAGATTATCTCGGAACATAAGGATTAACTAAACACAACCAAGTCTATGTTGGCAGAAAGTCAAAGATGTCATCGATGATATCACAAATCATCAAGGGGCAAGGATGATATTTCTAGCCATGAATTCAATGGACATCTCCGAGGAAGCAAAAATATTGGTGGTGATCACGAAACATTAGTCGAGGGGCTTAAAGAAGATGAAATCGATCAGTAGGATGATCAAGGTAGATGGAGTGAGATTCATGTTGCGCAAGCAAAACGATATGATGATGAAAGTTTGACACGGGCTTAGCCCATTATCAGAAATGTGCTCCAGGAAGGAGAACCAGATGGCACAGTTTAAAATTGGCACGATAGTGATATAGCCGATCAGGCTAGGAATGAAGTGATGGAGTATTATTCCAATAAGAATTCACAAGAGGTGGTGCAATGACACAATATCTTTGAGATAACTGGGGGCATTGCTCAAGGTAGATCAGAATAGAGGTTGGACAGATGAAATGATCTACAGAAGACAAGTAGTTTAACTTGTCGGGGAAATGGACTCAAGAAGAAAATATGATCGGAACCACGATTGCAAAGGATCAACTCACAGATTCAAGATGAACTTGTACCAAGGAAATAATTATTTTACGAGCAGCTTCCATGATAAGTTCTACATCGGGTCCATGGGCATGAACACAAAGGTTCAAGGTCGTCTCCTACTTCTTCAATGCATAACCTTTCATTCACTTCTCGTCTTTGAAGAAGTTGCAGAGTTGAAAATTTATCTGCCGATACGCGAGTATAAGTAACCCGCATAACTTTCAATTTACACAGGTTAAGGAAAGCATATGTTCAACCCATCCGGGTATCTTAGGAACATACACCACAATTTGCAGGAGTAATGAACTCAAGCTCGGAAGCAGAGCATGGTTGACAGAAGGAGAGGATACATTTTACCATAGACATTATGTATCCGAGGAAAGACTCGCAAGGTTATTGAATATGATCGGTGCTGTCGGCTAACAACCCAGCAAAAGATCAGATGGTCGGCCAAGGATCCGATGTGAGTATCGGTACTCAAACAGAAGAAGAAAGAATGCAACAGGATCAGATTATAGAAACATCGGAATAATCCGACGTTTAAGTACAAAGGGGTTATGGTTCAGAAATGAAGGATCAGAAGCAAAAAGCTCTGTCCAAATATGAGTAGGTTGAATAGAACTAGATGAACAACCTTAGCGTTCCGTCTTGCAGAAATCTCCACCCATGGTTACGGGACATGTCCTAGACAGTAGTCAGTCCCAAATCAATATGGAGAAGGAATGCACTGCCTTTCCGTGACATGTAAGCAGGGCGGATATACAGATGGCAAGAAGTAGAGAATGCTTCAGCGCCAAAGGCAATGTCAACGGGGAAGGAACAGATAAAGTTCTTAGAATAGAAAAGAATCGGTCGGATAATTGTCCTCAAAAAGGAATCAAGTGATCTGTGAGAACTAACGGGGTAAGGTTTTAAACAACTGGTTCCACCTGAAAGTCCTCCGAGAAAAGACGGGAGGCAAGCACATCGAATTAAGGAAGCACTTGAACAACCCAAGTATAAAATTCAGAGGGTTCACGATTTCCAAAGCCAGGAGTGACAATTAGTTCACCTGGGCAGAGGGACGAGTGATTTATACATGCTTAGTTGGACAATCAACCAATACTTGATTGGCCGAGAACCAGCTCATGTCCGGAATGGTGACTGAGCCGGAAGGACGAATTCTAGGAATCAACTGATAATGGCGAATATTCGCAGCATACTGGTTCAGGGGATTCAAAATGGTAGTTGACAAAGGATGTTGTCGGGGATTACTAGACACATGGAATTTAACCATAAGGCAAGCAGGCAAGAATTTCAAGAGCAATAGACTGCAGAGGATTTTCGGGAGATCAGATAGTCATTCAATGTGTTCTGGAAAGCACTTGAGGATTTATTCATAGGTGTGTTCAGACGGAAAGGAACTGCAGGGCAGTAGGTTCAGAGAATTCTCGATATGTCAGGTAGTATTTCGATATGTCGGATAGAACCCGAAAGTAACTGGAATGAACATATGAGCGACAGTTTAAACTAGTTATCCATCGGAGTTTATAGGTGGTCAGGAACTGCAAAGCAGTGGGCACAGGGTCTCGGTTAACGTCGAGGAGTATCTTCGGAGTCTTCTGATGAAGCAGACGACAATCTGTGGTGAAGGGGCTCTCCGGGTTGAAGTGGTTACGAGAACCTAATGTCGGAGTTAGTAAAATTTTAACCCGAATAGAAGAGAGATCAGAGTCCCAGAGTAAAGGTCGAGGAGTAAAAGATCCTAATACCACCCAGTTGGCGACGTGGGCCCGTAAGCCACACAGCCAAGTTAGTAAAACAATTTCCGACCACTAGACTCAACTTCGGCCAAGGAATTGGATAGGGGGATTCCTAGGGGCAGTCGGCTCTGATACCAACCTGTGATGACCCCGGCTTAATCGTGCACTAACCATACACGCAAATGCACATGATCAAGCCTAAGGACTCACGTGAAGATATCACAACACAACTCTAAAACATAAATAAATTCATACAAGCTTTATATTACAAGCCAGGGCCTCGAGGGCTCAAATACATAGCTCGATGGCATACAAGTATCAGCGGAAGCATCAGATATCTGAGTACAGATATATTACAGAACAGAGATAAGCCTTTGGAAGGCGGGGTAAAATAAAATACTACGATCGAAAGGCGTAGGCTTCCTGCCCTGGACCCTCCGATCCTACTCCTGGTCGTCAGTCGGCTCCTCGTAGTAGTACTCTCTGGGCTGGTAGTAGTAGTGGTCGTCGACGGGGGCGACTGGCTCAGGGGCTCCGTCGTCTGGTGGCATCAATAGGGATATGGGGGAAAAAGAAAGTAAAGCAAACATGAGTACTCATCCGAAGTACTCAGCAAGCAAGGATCTACACTACATATGCAACATTGTCAAAAGGAGGCTGTATATGTGGGCTGGGCTGCAGAAATGCCAGAATAGAGAGGGAAAGCCTAGTCCTATCGAAGACTAGCATCTTCAGTATCTTCATCAGTCTTGCAGCATTAGAAGAGAGCAGATTAACATAATGTAAAGTAGTAGTAGTATCATCAACCTCAGCCTGAGATCCTTTCTCGACACCCTGCGAGAAAGCAATCCCAGAGCCGTACTATCCATATCATCTCAAGTCATGTTCTAGTTGTACCGATCGGGATACAACTCCGAGTGTCCGTTACCGTAGGACAGGCTATCGATAGACTAGTTCTTCCCTGCAGGGGTGCACCAAGTTACCCACCACGCTCGCTTAACTCCGGCCGGACACACTTTCTGGGTCATGCCCGGCCTCGGCTAAGCAACACGCCGCAACCCGACCAAATACTTAACAGAGAGGTCAGCACGCCGGACTAAACCTATGCCCCCAGGGGTCTTGGGCCTTCGCCCCGGGAACTCCTGCGCGTTGCGTGGGTGGCCGGAAGCAGACCTAGCAACCCCTTAATACAAGCGCGGTTGCGTAACCAGTCCAATCCAGCGCGCGCCGCTCAGTCGCTGACGTCTATTAAGCTTCGGCTGAAGTATACGACACAGAACGCCCATACTATGCCCACGTGATGGTTAGTGCTATCAGGCCAGAGGCCCCTCGGATCAAATATCCAAACCATTTAGTGGTTTTGGGAGCGCGCGGAAACGAGCAGAGACTCATGATCGATGTGACCCCGTCGCCCCGTCTCGAGGACTTGCGGCAAGGGCTAGGAATGCTCAGCCACGCCTCGTATTTATCTCGCGGGCACCCTCCAGGTCAACCCGTCTCCACATCACTTCGCAATATGCTCGCGCGGGTACCCCTCAGGGCCGACCCATCTTTAGTAACATGGTACAGTGCAAGTCTCAGTATCAATGGTAACCGTGTGTCCAACATCAAGGGGAACCCTGAGGAATCACCCTCGATGGAGTCCCACCTAATGTTCTCGTCAAGGTGAACAAAGGAGGAATCACCCTCGAGGTCCACACTTGAAGTGTTGCGCGACGACGTCGTTATCGGGGGTGGTGTAGGAGGAATCACCCTTGCTTACCACGACCGAGTAACTAACCTACAAGGTTAACATCAGAAGTGCTGACGAGGTATCACCCTCGGCACTCGATAGTAACCCAGTAGCGTCAGCAACTAAGGGGGAAGTGATGTGCGGTGCCGGGGCCTGGTCTTCAATCCCGTTGATCGGGTCTTCTGTTAATCCAGCGGAGCAGTCGGGATATAGTGGGGGTCTCTGTCGGGTCTCTACCTAGCCTATACTAAGCAATTTAGGATAAGCAGTAAGGTAACAAGGCAGGCTACAAAAATCAGGCTATGCAGCAAATATAGGATAACAGTAGCAGTAGCAGTTCTAATGCAAGCATAAGAGAGAAGAGAATAGTCGATATAGGCATGTTCAAAATGGGGGTGCTTGCCTGGTTGCTTTGCAGACAAAAGTGGATCTTCTACGGTGAGGTAGTCGTCCACCGGATCATCAGCGCTCTTGCAGTCTATCGGGGAGAAGAGGGGTAGAAGAAACAATATAAATACACGGCAACAATAACAATCACATAGCAAGGCAGGGTAATACGCAGTGCAGGGGTGTCTTAGTGATATGCTAAGTGCTACGGACGGAGTGGGAATTTACCGGAAAGTTTTCCTGGTTCCGGACGTCTGTCAGACAGACGAACCGGAGGGAACGGTTCCATGTTCAGGTAGTTAGAGGCATGTGACAGATAAACGGAGAGCGTATTCGGATTCGTCTCGTCGTTCTGAGCAACTTTCATATATAAAGTTTTTCCATCTGACTTTCGGTTTATTTCCTATTTATTTTCAAAGTTTTAATCATTATTCTGGATTTATCTAAATTAGCAGAATTTCCAAATTAGGAATATGACGTCAGCATGACAGAGACATGACGTCAGCGGTCGGCTTGACCAGTTGACTGGTCAACAGGACCAGTGGGTCCCACCTGTCATCGACTGGAGGTGCCCAGTCAGCAGGTTGACTGAGTCAACTGGGCCCAGTGGGACCCAGTGGTCAGTTCCTGCTAGTTTTAACAGGGTTTTAACTAATCTAAATATGCTAATTAAGCTGTGGGCCCAGTCTGTCAGTGGAACAGCTAGTCAGTAGTTAATTAACACTAATCCTAAATGCTACAGTATGGACCCACCAGTCAGTGGGTGTTTAGGGCTGGGATTAGCCACAGGGGCCGACACGTGGCCCACCGGAGTTCAAATCTCCAGCGCTCGCGCCGGCGCTACTCCGGCAAGCACCAGAGGAGGCAGCGCCCCTCGGAATTGGGGCACACGCCATCAAATCAAGTGCCGCGACCACCATTCGAAAGAGGAGCGAGCGCCACGTCGATTTGCACCAACGGCAGCCACGGAGATGGCCGGAAACATCGGCTGTGAGCAGTGCGGCGGCGCCGGAGTTCTGCCGCGATCGGGGACGTGGCTACTGGGCCTTTCCGAGCGCGCTAGGTATCAAGGCGAGGTCTACGCGCGCGGGGGGAGCACGAAGGGTAGCAGTGCGCGACCAAAGGCTCGTCGGAACCTCGCCGGCGACGGGTCCGAGCGGCCGCAGGTTCGGCAATGGTGATGGTGGCGATTAGAGGGCGTAATCGATGCCGAAAACAGAGAGGACGGACGCGAAGCTAACATAGAGGGCGCACGGGGTCCCATCGACGGCTTAGTAGCGGCAGTGAAGCGGATCGACGGCGGCGAGTTCCGGGCACCGAGGTTGAAGGCGACGAGCAGGGCATCGATACAGCGGCTCCCAGCTCCGATCCGAGGACGTAGTCGTCGAGGCGGAGCACGACGCACCTCCCAGACCCGGTTGCCGGGCACGGGGACGGCGGTGGCCGCGGCAACTCGGAGGCGCGGCGACGGCGATGTACTGGAGAGGAGGAGGAGAGGCGAGTGAGGCGAGAAGAGGGGGGAAAAGTAGCTAGGGTTCATCAGGGGTGCCCCAGCCTCCTTCTTATCCTACCCCGAGGCCCTGTAGCCCGGCGGTGTCGAGCATCGGCCGGCGGTGGCGCATCCGAGCCGTGCGCGTGCTGACACGGAGGCGAGAGGAGGGAGGTGACCGGCTAGACAGGCTGGGCTTGCACTGTGCAATAGAGCCCAGCGACGTGGGCCTTTTCCTTTTCTCTGTTTTACTGTTTTCTTCTTTATTTTTATTTAGTAGCAGAGAGGGAAAAGTAATTATTAGAGCAACTAGTTCACTTAGGAAAAATATGGGAGGTGTCCCAATAAATCCCTGGTGATTTTAGACACTGCCCCAAGAAGTTTGGAGGCCAAAGGAATTTATTTGGAATTTTCATAAATGAATTAGTATTTTAAAATGCTGAGATTGTACTGGATTAATTGCTACTGCTCATCTTTGCATAGGAGTGATGTTGTTTTAATTATCAACAAATTGTTTTGGATTATTTGCTAGATGGTGAACATTTTTACAACAACTTTGATGCAACTTCATTTTGCACTTGTGATTTGAATTAGGATTTGAATTGGAATTTGGAGTGAGATATGTTGCAATGTTGATCAAGCATAATTATTCATGGTGACTTGGCATGGTCAGTGGGTGATCACTGTGGTGTGAGGCTGGGGATGTTACAAATCTCCTCCACTACAAGAAATCTCGTCCCGAGATTTAAGTGGGGAAGAAAAGGGTAACTTCAAGAGAACTGACATTTGCAAGATCGATTATCTGGCAGATAACTCAGAGATTGTGGCTGAAGTATCTCTCGAGTTGAAACTTAAGAAATCATCGAGAGCAAAGTATGAAGGTACGATAAGAGGTATCAAGCGAATGGACATTCGATCGATACTTGTACAGAGTGTGAAAAGAGGTTCAGAGCATCGGAATTGTATTACCTCCCGGAGGGTGGTTCGGGATATGGTACGAAGCCAAATGCAAGAGTATTTTGGAATCAAAGTTGTTCAGGAGAGTCAAGTTCCGATCCTGTGGAACTGTGGAGGGTTGTCAATCAAAAGTAGGGAGAACGGTGGCATCTTACCGATCTTGACAATATTGTATGTCAGAGAATAGCCTGTTAGTTTTGTCGGTGGCAGCATCGGTACCAAGGGCGAGCGACGAAGAGAACCATTTTCCTGCTCGTTGAACGAGGCGGACCAATAGGCAAAGTTCTCGTCCATCGAGGGTTAACGGAATGTCATCAACAATAGTAACAGGGTCTTACTGACTGAGTAGTAGACCGAGGTGTTTTATAAGCAGGGAATTATTCCTGCTTACCTCATATAGATCACAAGAAAGGTTAAACAAAACAATGGAAAGGAAAATGTGTTTACACACAAGTATTGGGAGTATATTTTGTCCTAGGAAAAGCGGAATAGGAGATACATGATGGGACAGCAAGTTCAAAAGCTTTTAGGTAGAGGGGCGAGGGCAGAATCATGATATTACCCATACGACGGTGTTTGGATAATGGATCTAGGCTTTTAATGTTCAAGTTGGTGTTTGGACTACCGCAGTCATGCTTCTCGGCAGCAAAGATGTGGTGTTTCAAGTAGGGGTTGGGTCGAAAGATCACAAGGGATACAAAGGAACACTTCCAAGATTATCTCAGAACGTAAGGATTGACCAAACACAACCAGGTCTATGTTGGCAGGAAGTCAAGGATGTCATCGATGATATCACAAATCATCGAGGGGCAAGGATGATATTTCTAGCCTTGAATTCAATGGACATCTCCGAGGAAGCAAAAATATTGGCGGTGATCACGAAACATTAGTCGAGGTGTTTAAAGAAGATGAAATCGATCTGTAGGATGATCAAGGTAGATGGAGTGAGATTCATGTTGCGTAAGCAAAACGATATGATGATGAAAGTTTGACATGGGCTTAGCCCATTATTAGAAATGTGCTCCAGGAAGGAGAACCAGATGGCACAGTTTAAAATTGGCACGATAGTGATATAGCCAATCAGGCTAGGAATGAAGTGATGGAGTATTATTCCAATAGGAATTCACAAGAGGTGGTGCAATGACACAATATCTTTGAGATAACTGGGGGCATTGCTCGAGGTAGATCAGAATAGAGGTTGGACAGATGAAATGATCTACAGAAGACCGTGGAAGGGGATGAACCCTAGCAATCCATCGCCGCCGTGGCCGAAACCCTAGCGATGCAAATCCAACGAAATCAAGTCAAAAAAAAATCAAACCAAATGAAATCAAATGGTTCTAGAGTAGGGCAGAGAGAGAGAGAGGGAGATTTACCTATTACCTAATGACCGGAACTCGCTGATAACCCACAAGTATAGGGGATCGCAATAGTTTTCGAGGGTAGAGTATACAACCCAAATTTATTGATTCGACACAAGGGGAGCCAAAGAATATTTGCAAGTATTAGCAGTTGAGTTGTCAATTTAACCACACCTGGAGAACTAAATATCTGCAGCAGAGTGATCAGTAGCACAGTAATATGATAGTTTGATAGTAGTAACAGAGTAGCAATAGTAACAATAGTAACAGTAGCAGTAGCAGATTTGTAGTGATTGTAACAACGGCAGCAATGAAAGTAACTTAGCAAGAACCAATATGAGAAAGCCGTAGGCATTGGATCAGCGATGGATAATTATGTTGGATGACATTCATCATGTAACAATCATAACCTAGAGTGACACAGAACTAGCTCCAGTTCATCAATGTAATGTAGGCATGTATTCCGTATATAGTCATATGTGCTTATAATAAGAACTTGCATGACATCTTTTGTCCTACCCTCCCATGGTAGCGGGGTCCATAAGGAAACTAAGGGATATTAAGGCCTCCTTTTAATAGAGAACCGTAACAAAGCATTAGCACTTACTGAATACATGAACTCCTCGAATTACCGTCATCCCTGGAGAGTATCCCAAACAATTGTCACTATGGGGTCTACATATCAGAACGATAACAAGTGCATATAACTTGCAAGATCGGATCAAGAACTCAAATATATTCATGAAAACATAAAAGGTTCAGATATGAAATCATGGCACTCGGGCCCTAGTGACAAGCATTAAGCATAGCAAAGTCATAGCAACAACAATCTCAGAACATAGTGGATACTAGGGATCAAGCCCTAACAAAACTGACTCGATTACATGATAAATCTCATCCAACCCATCACCGTCCAGCAAGCCTACGAAGAAATTACTCACGCATGGCGGTGAGAATCATGAAATTGGTGATGGAGGATGGTTGATGATGACGACGGCATCGAATCCCCCTTTCCAGAGCCCCGAACGGACTCCAGATCAGCCCTCCCGATGAAGAACAGGAGGTGGCGGCGGCTTCGTATCGTAAAACGCAATGATTTTTTTCTCTTTGATTTTTTTCTCCACAAATAGGTACTTATAGTTAAGCCTGGGCATTCGGTCTTTTCGGTTTGTTCGGTTCGGTCTTTTTGGTCTTCCAAGAATTCGGTCTTCCATAACTGAAGACCGAAATAATTTCGGTCTTTTCGGTCCCCACTATTCGGTCTTCGGTCTTTACAGGGCAATGTTTGGTCCTGACCAAACAGACCAAATTTAATATAAAAACTCATATTCATATATGCTACTTCCCAATATACCAGTACATGTTTATATAAGAAAAAATGAGAAAAAATGTTTACAGAGGTGCATGTGTATATAAGAGAATTTAGGCATGTGAGAACATAAGTATATAATCAGTGAACAGACTAACAAGTAGCAGGCGTATGCATGGTTGGTTCGTGTCTCACTCGTGAGAGAAGGGGAGGAATGAGAGTAGGTTGCCTGGTTGGTACTTGCCTGGATTGTGACGGTGAGGACGTGCATGTCTCTCGCTCGTGAGGACAACATCCTGGGCTGCTGCCCGGTGCGGCCTTAGATGATCTACAAACATGGCCTATCGTATGTGTGTGTGGGCTTTTAAATCGGTCTATTCGGTCTTGCAGAGTAGATGACCAAATTGACCGTACTTATTTCGGTCTTATAGTTTTGCAGACCGAACTTTACTCGGTCTTTTCGGTTTCGGTCTTTTCGGGTTCGGTCTCGGTCTTTTCGGGTTCGATTTTCGGTCTTCGGTTTTTATGCCCGGGGTGACTTATAGTGTTGGAATTAGGGTTGCCGGAGCTGCCAGGGGCCCACAAGCCTGGGAGGTGCGCCCTTTGGGGGTGGGCGCGCCCCCTGGGCTTTTGGCGCCTGGGTGGCCCCCCTCTCGTAGATCTTTTCGCCAGTATTTTTTATATATTCTGAAATAATTCTCCGTAAATTTTTAGGTCAATCCAAGAACTTTTATTTCTGCACAAAAACAACACCATGGCAATTCTACTGAAAACAGCGCCAGTCCGGGTTAGTTCCATTCAAATCATGCAAATTAGAGTCCAAAATAAGAGCAAAAGTGTTTGGAAAAGTAGATACGTTTGGGACATATCAACTCCCCCAAGCTTAACTCATTGCTTGCCCTCAGGCAATTCAGTTGACAAACTGAAAGTGATAAAGAAAAACTTTTACAAACTCTTTTTGTTCTTGTTACTGTATATATGCTTAGCTAGTACTCAAGTTTTTAGCAAGTATAATAAACTAACCATATAAATGATAACACTTAGGTTTCACATTTACTCATGTCAATAACATAACCAACTAGCGAGCAATAATAACATATCTCAAACGCCAATACTTTGTCAAAACAATCATGATACAATATGATAACATGGTATCTCGCTAGCCCTTTCTGAGACCGCAATACATAAATGCAGAGCACCTCCAAAGTTCAAGCAGCGACTAAACATTGTAATTCAGGGTCGGAAATATCCAGTCATGATGCACACAACATTAACTATACCCAATGCATAAAAATGACAATTGTGCTCTCCAACTGGTGCTTTAATTGAGAATGTGATGACTCAACAATAAAAGTAAAATAACATAAAAGTAAATAGATAGGCCCTTCACAGAGGGAAGCAGGGATTTGCAGCGGTGCCAGAGCTCGAAGCTTAAATCAGAGATAAATAGTTTTGAGAGGTATGCCTTTCCTGTCAACGTCACGATCGAAAGTTTTCAATATCTTCCATGCTAAACACATTAGCGGCGGTTCCCAAACTGAATGATAAAGTTTAATCCCCCTCCACCATACAATCACAAACCATGGCTAGCCGAATTCACGGGTGCCCTCCATACCAACAACTTTATGGGGAGTTTGTTTCATTATTTTTTCTTTTGATCATAGGACTAGGCATCCCGATTACCAGCCCCTCTCGTGCAATGACAAGTGAATAAACACTCATCGTGAGAATAACCCGCTTAGCATGGAAGATACTAATCACCCCCTGTCGCTTCATGAGCAGTACGGGCGTACAAAACGGATGTTCATTTGAATGATTAGAGGTGGCACATGCAAATTTACTTGGAACGGCAGAGTAATACCACATATAGGTAAGTATAGTGGACTCATCTGGAACAACTTTGGTTTAAGGGATTTGGATGCACAAGTAGCATTCCCACTTAGTACAGGCGAAGGCTAGCAAATAAATTGAGGAGCGACCAACTAGAGAGTGAAAACAGTCATTAACATGCATTGAGAATAATTAACATTGAACACTAGCATGAGTAGGATATAAACACCCTGAACAGAAATATCGTGGAGGCTATGTTGGTTTTGAATCAACTACATGCGTGAACATGTGCCAAGTCAAGCCACTTGAAACATTCAGAGGACGATACCATATTAACATACCACATCATAACTATTTTAATGCATGTTGATACTCAAGATAAATCATTATCCACTCCTAGATATTTAAGCATGGCATGTGCAACTATAATCTCTAATTGTCATCATAAACATGTTTACTCATCATATGCTGAATCAAGATCGACCGAGCTAAACATATTTACAAAAACAGAAACAAGAGAGTTCATACCAGCTTTCCTTCACCGCAATCACTTCATCAAATCATCGTCATTATTGCCTTTCACTTGCACGACCGAATGATGTGAAAATAATAATAAGTGCAAGTGTGCCGTGGACTAAGCTAGAATCTGCAAACATTTTATTCAAAGGAGAAGACAAGGTAATTTGGGCTCTTTGTTAGATCAACAATAATGCATATGAGAGCCACTCAACAAGTTCATCGTGGTCTTCTCCTTCCCACAATTCAAAGAAAAGAAAAGAATTTCAAAGAGACACATTGAGATATTTTTGGAGTTTTTGGTTTTTCTGAAGAAAGCAAACTAACCAAAAGGAAAAAAAAACGAGAAAAACTATTTACACAGGAAAGCTCCCAACAAGTAAAAGAAGAAACGAGAAATCTTTTTGGGTTTTTCTTTTAATACTACAACTAGTTATGCAAGAAAGAAACTACAGCTATTTTTTTTGGGTTTTTGAAAGTTTTTCAAAACACACAAGAAGAAAGCGAGAAACAAAAACTAACATGGATATACAATGAAAAAGTATGAACATCGACAACTGGAATGAATGTGTGAACATGAATGTAATGTCGGTGAGAAATACGTACTCCCCCAAGCTTAGGCTTTTGGCCTAAGTTGGTCTATGGCCACGGATCAAAATCATCAGCTCCAGGGTAGTGCGGGGGCTGCTGAGGGTCCCACTGATAAACGCCCTCCTGGGACTCCCACTGATAAACCGGCTCCTGGTACAGTACGGGCCCAGGTGCTGGCTCAGGTGCTGGTGGTGCGGTCAAACCACAATAGGCATAAATGTCCTTAGGCATGATAGTATATCTGCCCCTGTAAATGTCAAATAAAGCAGGCGCAGGCAAAGTAATAATCTCACGAGTACCCTGACTGAATACCAAGTTCTATCTAAAGCGAACGTCCCTGGAATTAATAAAGTTATATCCAACCATGCTGTCATAATGAAGATGTAAAGTGGGTAAAAGTCTCTCTTCCTCCTCATTATGCCTAATAGGAATCTCAAAATGTCTAGCGAGGTGGGAGGCATAAATACCACCATAAATAACGCCCTTCGAACGGTTAGTGTGAAACCGTCGGGCAACCATGGCACCCAAACTAAAAGTCCTATCGGCGTAAAGACAATGGCGCAAAATAGCAAGATCAGGCGAGCTGAGCGTTCCATTCTCCCACCGACCAGTCAAACACCTCCCCGCAAATAATGAGCAATAACATAAAACAGAGAAATGTAAACTAGCAACCCTAGCCTCCGAACCTCCTCTCGACTCCCCTACAGTCACTTCGGAGATGAACTCCGAGACATCCCTAGGGTGTGGCTCTAGTGGGCTGCACTCATTAGGAAGTTTGCATACTTGGCAAAAATCCTCAAGTGTCATCTCTCTCGGAATATCATATAAACTAAATGACACCACGGGTATATCTCTCCTAGCATGAAAGTGAAAACTTTGCACGAAAGTATTAGTGAGGAGAAGATACTGCTCACACTTACCTTCAAGGAATGGGATAAGGCCGGCATTATTGGCCAAATAATCGAAATCTTCATAAATTCCCACATCCCTCAAGAACTTGTCACATGGCCATTTACACGGCGGCACCTCGGCCACGCGAGGAAGGTTGTACTTGGGTTTCAGAGTCTCTTTAGGACCCCGGCTTGAAGAACCTCTCAACCTCCATTTGAGCATTTTCTTTTTCTGAAAATTTCTGAAATTTTAGTGACTCATAATAAAAGTAATCCAAACTCAACAAAAATGATAGCAACTACTCCCCTAAGTGCCTAGAGGCCATATCATGCATCAAAACTACTTTGGACCATACAAATTCAACATGCAAGCTCATATACATGGTCACCAACAGCAGCAAAATATGCAAAGTATAAAGCACTAGAACAAAAACTAATTGGATCATTGGAGGAGTCACATACCAAGGAGTAATTCCCCAAAACAGTTTTGGAATTGGAGTTCCGAGCAAGGAGATCGAAAATCACAGCAGGATGAGCAAGAACACGGGCTTGGGAGCAAGTTTGATTTTTTTTAGAGGAAGAAGAAGAGTGTGGGTGGCAGAAATAAGTGAGTGGGTCCCTATGGGACCCACAAGCCTGCAAGGCGTGCCCAGCGGGGTGGGCGCGCCCTGTGAGCTTGTGGCTCACAGGTACACCCCCACGGGGTGTGTTAAGTGCCAAAAATTCTAAAATATTATAGAAAAAATCACACTAAATTTTCAGGACATTCTGAGAACTTTTATTTTTGAGTCATTTTTTATTGCACGGATAATTCAGAAAGCAGGATATTCATGGCATTTATAATTTATTAACTCTAAATAACAGTAAGTAAAAGACAGATACAGTAGGTTGTGCTTACTAAATTCATCGACCACATGCCCTTCAAAAGGAATCCATTAATAAGGTTGATCAGGTCTTATTAACAAACCATTTTCGAATGACATGAAACCGAAGAATCTTCGTATAACACTAGGTTACCTCAATGGGGATATGCATCTCCCCAATAATAAGAGTCTCATATTTCTTTTTGACCGAAGGAATAGGAAGTTCGAAACCACCAATAGTGATTGTCGAAGGTTTTTCAATAATATTGATACCATTCACCGCAATTTGTTTCTTCAGAAAATAAACCGTATGCTCATTACCATTGACATGAAAAGTAACCTTACTTTTGTTGCAATCAATAACAGCCCCTGCAGTATTTAAAAAGGGTCTACCAAGGATAATCGACATGTTGTCGTCCTCGGGCATATCAAGTATAACAGTCTGTTAAGATAGTAACATTGGCAACTACAATGGGCACATCCTCGCAAATTCGAATAGGTATAGCAGTAGATTTATCATCCATTTGCAAAGAGATTTCAGTAGGTGTGAGCTTATTCAAATCAAGCCTTCGATATAAAGAGAAAGGCATAACACTAACACCGGCTCCTAAATCACATAGAGCAGTTTTGACATAATTTCCTTTAATGGAGCATGGTATAGTAGGTATTCCTGGATCTCCTAGTTTTTTAGGTACTCCACCCTTAAAAGAATAATTTGCAAGCATGGTGGAGATTTTAGCTTCAGGTATCTTTCTCTTATTAGTGACAATATCTTTCATGTATTTGGCATATGGAGGCATCTTTAATATATCAGTCAAACGAGTACGCAAAAAGGCAGGTCTAAGCATTTCAACAAAGCGTTCAAATTGTTCATCATCCTTATTCTTAGGTGGTTTAGTCGGAAAAGGCATACGTTTTTGAACCCATGGCTCTCTTTCTTTACCATGTTTCCTAGCAATGAAATCACTTTTATCATGTCGTTTATTCTTAGGAGGTGAGTTATCAAGATCAATAGCAGGTTCTATCTCTACATCATTATCTAGTTGAGCATCATTATTAACATCATTATCATTATCATTATCACTAGATGGATGTTCATCACCAGATTGTGTATCAGCATCAGAAATAGAAACATCATTATGATTCTCAGAAGATTTTTCTATCATAGATTCACTAGAAGCATGGAAAGTTCTATCATATCTCTCCTTCTTTTTCTTCTTAGATGGACTAGGCACATCATTATTAATTCCCTGAGAATCTTGTTCAATTCTTTTAGGATGACCTTCAGGATATAGTGGCTCCTGAGTCATTCTACCTCCTCTAGTCATTACCCTAACAACATGATCATTCACTTTATTGTTCATCTCATTAAGCAAATTATTTTGTGCCTTAGCAACTTGTTCTAACTGAGTTTGGATCATGGAGGCATGTTTTCCTAAACCCTTAACATCATTAGCAACTCTGAACATCAAGTCAGTCAAACGATCTATCATGATAGCATTATGTTTCAATTGATTGCTAACATACCTATTAAAGTGTTTTTGCTTAACAATGTAATTATCAAATTCATCTAGGCATTGACTAGCAGACTAATTATAGGGAATATCACCTTCAGCAAATCTATAAAGAGAATTTACCTCTACTACGTGTGTCTGGATGTTGAGCCCATGTATTTCTTCAATAGGTGGTAAATTCTTAACATCTTCAGCTCTAATACCTTTTTCTTTCATAGATTTCTTTGCCTCTTGCATATCTTCAGGACTGAGAAATAGAATACCCCTCTTCTTCGAAGTTAGTTTAGGCGATGGTTCTGGAAGTGTCCAATAATTATCATTTCTCAATATATTATTCAATAGTTCTTCAGCTTATTTAACAGTTCTTTCCCTGAAAACACAACCAGCACAACTATCTAGGTAGTCCCTAGAAGCATCGGTTAGTCCATTATAAAAGATATCAAGCATTTCATGTTTCTTAAGAGGATGATCAGGCAAAGCATTAAGTAATTGGAGAAGCCTCCCCCAAGCTTGAGTGAGATTCTCTTCTTCAATTTGCACAAAGTTAAATATTTCCTGTAAGGCAGCTTATTTCTTATGAGCAGGAAAATATTTTTCAGAGAAGTAATATATCATATCCTGGGGACTACACACACAACCAGGAGCAAGAGTATTAAACTATATCTTAGCATCACCCGTTAATGAGAAAGAAAACAACTTAAGAATATAGTAGTAGCGAATTTTTTCCTCATGAGCAAATAGGGTGGCTATATCATTCAGTTTAGTAAGATGTGCCACAATAGTTTCAGTTTCATAACCATGGAAAGGATCAGATTCAACCAAAGTAATTAACTCAGGATGGACAGAGAATTCATAATCCTTATCAGTAACAAAGATGGGAGAAGTAGCAAACTTAGGATCATATTTCATTCTCTCCATCATAGATTTTTCTTTCAGTTCAGCAAGCAATTTTCTAACCTCGTCTCTATCCTTACAAGCAAGAATTGCCCTAGCTGTCTCTCCATCAAAAACATAACCTTCAAGTATTTCAACTCTAGTAGGAGGACTAGGCATAATAGGTGATTCATAATTTCCAAGAGTTTCATCAGTTTCAGCATTTTCAATTTCCTTAGCTTTAGCAAGTTCTTCATCAAGAAATTCACTTAGTGGCATAGTGTTATCAGGCATAGTAGTAGCATCATTGATACGTCTCCAACGTATCTATAATTTATGAAGTATTCATGCCATGTTTACAACAATTTTATATGGTTTTGGTATGATTTGATTAGAACTAACCCGGACTGACGCTGTTTTCAGCAGAACTACCGTGGTGTTGTTTTTTGTGCAGAAATAAAAGTTCTCGGAATGAGCCCAAAATTTACGGTGATTTTTTATGGACTAAAAGAGACCCCCGAAGCTTCCAGGAAGTGCCAGAAGAGCCACGAGGAAGCGACAAGCCTGGAGGGCGCACCCTCCCCCCAGGGCGCCCCCCCCCCCTCGAGCTTGTCGCTCCCTCGTGGGCCCCCTTGACGTGAATCCAACGCCAAAAAATCCTATAAATATAGAAAACCCCAGAAAGAAACCTAGAACTTCCAAACCGCCGCCACAAGCCTCTGTATCGAAGAAAACTCATCTGGAGCCCTGTTCCGGCACTCTGCTGGAGGGGGGAATCATCACCGGAGGCCATCTTCATCATCCCGGCGGTCTCCATGACGAGGAGGGAGTAGTTCACCCTCGGGGCTGAGGGTATGTACCAGTAGCTATGTGTTTGATCTCTCTCTCTCTCTCTCTCTCTCTCTCTCTCGTGTTCTTGATATGGCACGATCTTGATGTACCACGAGCTTTGTTAATGTAGATGAATCATATGGAGTTTTTCCCCTCTCTATCTTCTTGTGATGAATTGAATTTTCCCTTTGAAGTTTTGCTCTCGGATTGAGTCTTCAAGGAGTTGAGAACACTTGATGTATGTCTTGCATATGGATATCTGTGGTGACAATGGGATATTCACTTGAGTCTCTTGATGTATGTTTTGGTGATCAACTTGCGGGTTCCGTGACCTTGGGGATCTATGCATAAGGGATGGCACACGTTTTCGTCTTGACTTTCCGGTAGAAACTTTGGGGCACTCTTTGAAGTTCTTTGTGTTGGATTGAACATGATGAATCTGAAATTGTGTGATGCATATCGTATAATCAAGCCCATGGGTACTCGTGGTGACATTGGAGTATCTAGGTGACATTAGGGTTTTGGTTGATGTGTATCTTAAGGTGTTATTTTAGTACGAACTCTAGGGCTGTTTGTGACACTTATAGGGATAGCTCATAAGATTGACCGGAAAAGATAACTTTGAGCTGGTTTCGTACCCTACAACAATTTCTTCGTTTGTTCTCCGCTATGAGTTACTTTGGAGTGAACTCTTTGTCGCATGTGAGGGATTATCATATGATTCAACTATGTTAGCACTGTTGAGAGATTGCACTAGTGAAAGTATGAACCCTAGGGCTTGTTTCCAAGCATTGCAATACCGTTTGTGCTCACTTTTGCTACTTGTTACCTTGCTATTTTTATTATTTAAGATTACAAAAACCTATTTCTACTATCCATACTACACTTGTATCACCATCTCTTCGCCGAACTAGTGCACCTATACAATTTGCCATTGTATTGGGTGTGTTGGGGACACAAGAGATTTCTTGTATTTGGTTGCAGGGTTGTTTGAGAGAGACCATCTTCATCCTACGCCTCCCACGGATTGATAAACCTTAGGTCATCCACTTGAGGAAAATTTGCTACTGTCCTACAAAACTCTGCGCTTGGAGGCCCAACACGAGTCTACAAGAATAAAGTTGCGTAGTAGACATCAATCATCAATAGCATCTTTCATAGCAGGAGTAGCATCATCAATTACTTGCGACATATCAGGCACTGCTTCAACATGTGTATCAAAATGCCTAGAGCAAACCCAAATTTTCTTGCACTTCACATTGTAGTTTCTAATAAATTAACTCCTAATTTTTCCTATCTAGTCAAATTATCTTGCACCTAGTCACTTCACATTGGAGTTTCTAACAAACTAAAACCCTAGTCACTTCACATTGGAGTCAATGCCATGGAGGGGATGAACTCATCGACGATTTGTACTCGATGCCGTGGAAGGGGATGAACCCTAGCAGTCCGTCGCCGCCGTGGCCGAAACCCTAGCGATGCAAATCCAACGAAATCAAGTCAAACAAAATCAAACCAAATGAAATCAAATGGTTCTAGAGTAGGGCAGAGAGAGAGGGAGATTTACCTATTACCTAATGACCAGAACCCGCTGATAACCCACAAGTATAGGGGATCGCAACAGTTTTCGAGGGTAGAGTATTCAACCCAAATTTATTGATTCGACACAAGGGGAGCCAAAGAATATTTGCAAGTATTAGCAGTTGAGTTGTCAATTCAACCACACCTGGAGAACTAAATATCTGCAGCAGAGTGATCAGTAGCACAGTAATATGATAGTTTGATAGTAGTAATAGAGTAGCAATAGTAACAACAGTAACAGTAGCAGTAGCAGATTTGTAGTGATTGTAACAACGGCAACAACGAAAGTAACTTAGCAAGAACCAATATGAGAAAGCCGTAGGCATTGGATCAGCGATGGATAATTATGTTGGATGGCATTCATCATGTAACAATCATAACCTACAGCGACACAGAACTAGCTCCAGTTCATCAATGTAATGTAGGCATGTATTCCGTATATAGTCATACGTGCTTATGATAAGAACTTGCATGACATCTTTTGTCCTACCCTCCCGTGGCAGCGGGTTCCATAAGGAAACTAAGGGATATTAAGGCCTCCTTTTAATAGAGAATCGGAACAAAGCATCAGCACTTAGTGAATACATGAACTCCTCGAATTACCGTCATCCCCGGAGAGTATTCCAAACAATTGTCACTATGGGGTCTACAAATCGGAACGATAACAAGTGCATATAACTTGCAAGATCAGATCAAGAACTCAAATATATTCATGAAAACATAAAAAGTTTAGATCTGAAATCATGGCACTCGGGACCTAGTAACAAGCATTAAGCATAGCAAAGTCATAGCAACATCAATCTCAGAACGTAGTGAACACTAGGGATCAAGCCCTAACAAAACTGACTCGATTACATGATAAATCTCATCCAACCCATCACCGTCCAGCAAGCCTACGAAGAAATTACTCACGCATGGCGGTGAGCATCATGAAATTGGTAATGGAGGATGGTTGAAGATGACGACGGCGTCGAATCCCCCTCTCCGAAGCCCCGAATGGACTTCAGACCAGCCCTCCCGATGAAGAGCAGGAGGTGTTGGCGGCTCCGTATCGTCAAACGCGATGATTCTTTCTCTCTGACTTTTTCTCCACGAATAGGTATTTATAGCGTTGGAATTAGGGTTGCCGGAGCTGCCAGGGGCCCACAAGCCTGGGAGGCGCGCCCTGGGAGAGTGGGCGCGCCCCCTGGGCTTGTGGCGCCTGGGTGGCCCCCCTCCAGTAGATCTTTTCGCCAGTATTTTTTATATATTCTTAAATAATTCTCCGTAAATTTTCAGGTCAATCCGAGAACTTTTATTTCTGCACAAAAACAACACCATGGCAATTCTGCTGAAAACAGCGTCAGTCCGGGTTAGTTCCATTCAAATCATGCAAATTAGAGTGCAAACCAAGAGCAAAAGTGTTTGGAAAAGTAGATACGTTTGAGACGTATCACCCGCCGGAATCTGAGGGCAACGACCGTAATCCGCTGGCGAGAGAAAGGGGATCGAGAGAGCGAGGGCAGAGAGAGGGTGAGCGGCGCCAGAGAGAGAGAGTAAGGGTGAGGCGAGGGGGCCGTTGCCCTCGGCTTTGACCCCCACTGCCTCCTAAAAATTTATGTGCTTGGCCCAATATGCAAAAAAAGTAAATTTAGCAAATAAAGTAATACAAAATAAAAGCAATATAATATTATTAATTTAATAAAAATAATATTCTTAACTTAATAAAAGTAGTACAAAATAGTAATAGTACTTTAATAAAAGTCAAAACAATATTCTTAAATTAGTAGAACCAATTAAAATAAAAGCAATACAATTTTCTTAATTTAATAAAAATAATATTCTTAACTTAATAAAAGTAATACAAAATAGTAATAGTACTTTAATAAAAGGCAAAACAATATTCTTAAATTAGTAGAACCAATGTAAAATAAAAGCAATACAATATTTCTTAATTTAATAAAATATATATCTTAACTTAATAAAAGTAATACAAAATATAATTACTTTAATAAAAGTCAAACAATATTCTTAAATTCATAGAAGCAATTAAAATAAAGCATATAATTTCTTAATTTAATAAAAATAATATTCTTAACTTAATAAAAGTAATACATAGTTATAGTACTTTAATAAAGTCAAAACAATATTCTTAAATTAGTAGAACCAATTAAAATAAGGTAATACAATATTCTTAATTTAATAACATAATATTCTTAACTTAATAAAAGTAATACAAAATAATAATAGTACTTTAATAAAAGTCAAAACAATATTCTTAAATTAGTAGAAGCAATTGAAATAAAAGCAATACAATATTCTTAATTTAATAAAAATAATAGTCTTAACTTAATGAATTAAAATAAAATAAATACAATATTATTAAATTAGTAAAAACAATTAGACCCCACGTCATATAGTGCTGACATGGTAACCCGTGACACACCACAACTAAACATAATAGTGCTGGCGTACCATGTTATACCACGTTAGCACTATATTACGGCTTGTACAAAGTGTGGGTCCCATATACCAGTGACGTCCAACTATTTTCCTACGCCACAACTATATCCCTAATAATGTCATACCAAATAAGCAGACGCCACGACTATTTGAAAAAATATTGCTGGCGTCGGATGAAAATGGCGCGCCATCAACGAAAGTTGTGGCTAACACTTTTTTCCACTAGTGGCCCAATCAACCACATGCCATGGTTTTGGCTTCCAGAAAAGCATCCTTCTAGTACAGATGGCCCAGTTCGCGGCCATAAGTCGATCGGAGGGCCAAAAATGTCCAAAGCACGGGATCCGACAACCAAAAATGTTCAGATCGTGAGAGGGCTCGGAAGTGTCTCTGTTTTATTGTCCTAAATATGTATCTGTTCTTTAGGCGAGAGGCAAATACTCCTTAAAAAAACGATCTTATATTATGGGACAGAGGGAGTAGAACGATGAACAAGAGATCAGAACACAAGGGGACACGAGATTTTTAACGTGGAAAATCCCCTACAAAGAGGGGTAAAATACCACATGCGCCAACCAGCAAATCTTCGCTATGATCGGGTGAGGAGGATTACAACTTGCGACTTATCCCAAACCGGTGGCTTACAGGAGATATATAAAGAGGTGGAAACCTACGTCAATACTGATCCATACCTTTTATACCAATCCTCCTGACGATGGGCCTCCCTCGCTCCGGAAGAAGTTAGCCTTTCATCTGCATAGCCTTTGGATCACAAGTTCATAACTCAACACAATGGACTATCTCTGCAACACTTGCACAAGATTTCCCTGATTGAAGTACCTGTGTATTGATTCAAGCCGTGGATGAGCCGACAATAGCAAAGTCAGTGGCATGGATACTACAATGAACAGCAAAAGCAATGCCGAGGGTAACACATGCGAGTAGTAGCAGTTGCATTTGGGGCCCTGGTGCATGTAGAATAGCACATCGTGCTTACGGGGTGAATGTTAGAAATAAGCACAACATGCATATTTAAGTAGAATAGGGAATCCTAGTTCTACTAGGTTAGCTGATCTAAGGTGCTTTATATACTTGGCACCCCTGTAACTTGAACCGTGCCAAGCAATTAATTTCATGATATGAATACAAGCATACTTTCTCAAAAAAAATGAAAAAAAGAAAGATTTGCAAGGCTCGATACGAGGCTCTGGCCAAGATCGTGTTTTCCCTGGGTTGTGTACATGAGAGCTAACGAGCTAGTCAATTGCGGTTGTACGTGTGTGTCTTGACAGGATTGGATCGGCTCTACGGGAAGCGACAAGGTAGTGTCGTCGGAAAGTACTCGATAGGTTACGATTTTGTTGCAGGTCGTCTTACGGCCGGCGAAAGTATTGCCGGGGCTGGGCCAACATCCAACAGACATTGAACAGTAGTTAAACGCGAAATGATTTTAGGGAGATCGATCGATCACTGCTAGACTCTATAAACGAAGAAGAAAGAACTGAACCTCAACGAGATCACACTTTTGCTAACAATATCGCATACACAAATTAATACTGTCTCAATCGAATCAAGAATCATCTGAATTTACCAACACCGCATACATACGTGGAGCACATGATAAAGAAATGAAGGGCCTAAAGGGGAGAAACCCCTTGGCACAATTAATAATACAAGACACCAAGGTTCTTAGTTCTTGTGGAGGAGACTACTGGCTCAGTCTAACATACACGATGGGAAGTTTCACCACATCCACCTCCTTCTCCGCCATGACCCTCTCAAACAATTCTTGATTATCGGTCCCATCAAGATCCGATGCCTGTTGTTGGGTGACGCCGGTGGCCTGCACTTGGAGCATGTCCTGGCACCGAAAGTTGGGTGGTTCCTTCTCCTGCGCCTCCATCATCACGACGATGCGATGCTTGGAGCACGGTGGCACGGTCCCTCTGCTTGGCACTGCTAGGTACTTGTTCGGGTTGATCTTCACATTGAACGCAATGAAGCCATCCGTGTTGTTGATTATCTGCAAGCAGCTTGACGCCTTCTTCCTCAACTCGAAGTGGAAACAGAGCTCCATGGTAGGATCCAGTGAGACAACATTGGAGCCACAGCTTCTCTTCTGCAAGGAAAGAAGGATTTTTTTACTGATGCGATCGACCCACCAAATAACATTACTACATAATTTAGCAAGTATACTCAAGTTTTACACGTACCTGTAGAGTTAGGACTTTTGATGGACCAGAAATCTGTGACATTATGTTAATCTCAGCTTCTAGTTTATCCAGTTCATGGAGAACATCCATTATGCAAGGCCTTTTTTCTCGGTCCTTTTCCACACACCTTAACGCAATCTCAGCACATGTGCTCACTCGTAGGATGTCTATTTCGTGGGATGAGTATAGGCGCGGCATTGCCTGCAGCCTCCTCGTCCAGTTTCCACTTACCTGCATGCAAAAAATGGCACAGTAAATAAAGATATAAAATGTGGAAAAGTCATATGTATGTTCACGGTGTACTAATTCGACAAAGATACAAAGGATTTCTCTTACAAGCTTAATAAAATCTTTGGGAGGCATCTCAAAACAGCGGAAATAGCCAGCATTTCCGGCCACCATCTTTAAAATTACGACCCCAAAACTGAAGACGTCAAACTTCTTTGTTATAAAGCGATGCTTTATGTATTCAGGTGGCATGTACCCGCTGCATGATATCATAAACATCGCATATTGATATCATTACTGCAAACTTTGTTAAAATTTATAAACTGCTTTACATGACCATGAACTTACGCTGTTCCTCTGAGAATCTCAGTCTGATGTGTCTTTGATGAAGAAAAAACTTTTGACAAACCAAGATCTCCTATTTTGGGCGTCATGCTCTGATCCAACAATATATTGGCAGGCTTCAAGTCTAAATGGTATATAGATTTTTCGGGAGCATTATGAAGGTGATTTAAGCCCTCACAAGTCCCTCTGATAATGTTATAACATGTGGGCCAGTCAAGTTCACACGATTCATCTGCAATTAAAGGAGAAAAGGAGATAGAAAATTACAAACAATCATTTTCCTTGATCTGCAAAATAATATATATATTGGCAATTGTTGATAATATGTATAAATACCTGCAATATGTGTTTCGAGGCTTCCGCCCTGCATGTATTCGAAGCAGAGGACTCGCTCAATTGAACTCCCCCAAATAGTGTCATTATTGTGCTTAATGTATTTACCCCGAGTCTCGTGGCAGTATCCAATTAGCCGCACAATATTTTTGTGAGAGACCGTGGTAAGGTTAAGGAGTTCACTATGAAATTGCTTATCATCGAGTCCTTGCAAGGGATGAAGCTTCTTCACAGCCATCTCTATCCCATTATACACACCCTATTAAAATCACATGTTAGCACGACCGAATATGTAGCCAGTGGTGAAACTATTTAATTTGAGGAAATCATACCTTGTAAACATCTCCGTACCCACCAGAGCCAATCTTTTTATCCTCTGAAAATTTTTCTGTAATAGTTTCAATCACACTGAAGTTCAGATCCATGCTGCTTCTATCTCCCATCCGGGCTTATCTGAGACGATCTACGATCTCCTTCCTGAGATAGAAAAAATCATGCAACCTAAATCTAGAGAATATTATTAACCCGTTCACAAATAATTTTCACAATACTTAACTTCATCTTTGGAAGGAGCAAAGACGTACTGAAACTATGTCAGCCAAATGTAGTTTGTACCACCAGCTATTTCCCATTCGTCCCCATGCAAGATTTACTTGGTAGAAAGAGTTTTTAAAAAAGGAAGGCAAAAGATTTGCCTCATCGATTAATTAAGAAGAGAGATGCCCAATTGTAATTAACAAAAACCGGGTGTACTACTCCCAAAGTCTAAAACCCCATGACCGCACCGTCAACCATATAGGCATTCCCAACATGCAAGTCCCAAGCCCACATGCATCTACATCGAGAAGGAATCTCCAATAAGAATGCCTCAGATGTAGACAAATGACCCCACCAAAACCACGGTGATAAGCTAAACCATGAGGACGACCCGAAAAACCGAAGAGCAACCATTAAGCAGCCGCAGACACTTTCCCTATGGCATCACTCTTCTTGGTTTTTGCTTTTGAGAAACTTCTCAACCTTCTTGATCTTTGTCGGCGTTCTGGGAATCAGGGTACCCAGACTTGCCTGCCTGCGGCCCACGGCGTGGCTCCGTCGACGGCCTGGTACGGCCCATCTACAGCAACTTTAAGACAAGACCCTCGCGAGGGGCCAAGCCTCGCCCCTCGCGAGGCGGGCGACGCCAAGATCTCCGGAGGGAGCGGCCTCCCTAGGCTGGCTCCTAAGGAGCGGAGATTTCTATGCAGGTACCCATCTCATGAGGTGGAGGTGACGCAAGCCATGACGACCAAGGCCAGGCGGGCGCCAGCGGGCGCAGAGTAGCAGGTTCCTCTTTGGTGCTAAGGAGGCAAGCGCAGGCGCGGGGTCCCGAGGAATCAACCAAAGGTTTTCATTCCCGTGCAACGAGAACAGGACCGCCAGGACGGCAGGACGGATGTCATCACCGAGCCCACCGCAGCGTCACGACCAGAGGCTTTGCAGGCGAAGACCACCTTTCGTCAGGATAAAATGTACTACTTGTCCCCCTTCAAAATTGGCCGTTGTGGGATCCCTTCCCGCCTTCATTTCGGGGGAAGAGGACCGAGGCCACTATATATAGGTTAGCCACCACCATAGAAAGGAGAGGACCCTAAGTTCACATCCACACCAGAGCAAGCCTCGCGAGCTTGTTCATCCCTTGTACTAGTTCCTGTTTAGCCCCTCGTGAGGCAAATCCACCCCAAAGCAGGAGTAGGGTATTACACCGCAAGGTGGCCCGAACCTGGGTAAACTGCCGTGTCCTTCTTCCCTGTTCTCCGAGCTAGGCTGCAGGGCAACACGTTCGGTTGGTTGGATAGGTTGAGTTCTTCGCACACGCCCCAGAGTTCGAACCTTCCTTGGGTCTGCGGAGCCCTGAATCCGACATTTGGCGCGCCAGGTAGGGGCGTGTCGAAGCTTCTCTCCCACCGTTCGCTCCGCCGCCGTTCCGCTGCCCCTATGGCCGACGCTCGCCATGTTCGTGTCGCCCAGACGGCACACGCGGGCAACGGCGCCCCTCGCCGCTGTGCCTTCCCGGTGGCTAACGCCGCCACCGACCCTGCTGCCCGCGAATAGCAGGACTCGTCGCTGCCTCCGTCTGTGCAGCGCGACGGGCGCACCGCGACTCCATCACCCACTCCAGCCACGGCGACGACCTCTACGACGACTGGCTGGCCCGCATCACTGAGCTCGTCAACGCCGCTGGTGAAGCTCCTGCACTGTCTCGTTCGCTTCGCCCTCGGCTGTCCCTAGCGGGCGATGTGGCTCACGGCGCGCCTCCTCCCCCTCCTCTGCACGGCTTGGGCCTGGAGCCGAGGCGTGAAGCTCCCCAGCGCGACCCGCCGCGCAGAGCCCTGGCGCACGATGAAGAAAGCTGCTAGGTGGTGCAGCGGCCCCAAGGGGAAGCGCGTGCGCTTCCAGCACCGCCACGCCAAGACCGCGCACCGCCAGAGGTGGCTGCGCGCGGGCATCAAGATCAGGCTCCTCCCCGGCGGATGGCCCCGGTGAATGCGGCGGGGTGCCGTGCGTTCACCCCGGAGCTGCGCCTCGTCGTCTGGCCCGGCAAGTTCAAGCCGGATCTGCCTTCGCGCTACGACGGCAGCCATGACCCCGCCGAGTTCCTCCAGCTCTATGAGCTGAGCATCGATGCGGCGAACGGCAATGAGAAGGTCATGGCAAACTGGTTCCCCATGGCCCTCAAGGACAGCGCGCGCTCCTCGCTCCTGAACCTTCCGATGGGCTCGATCTCCTCCTGGGACGAGCTCCGCGAGCGCTTCATCGCCAACTTCTAGGGCACTCGCGACCGTGCTCCTGGGGCAGGCGACCTGCGACACATCAAGCAGCAGCCAGGCGAAACCTTGCACAAGTACATACAGCGCTTCACCAACGTTCGCCTCAAGATCCCGAAGGTGTCGAACGAGGCCATCATCACGGCATTCTCTGAGGGCGTCCGGGATGTCAAGATGAAGGAAGAGCTCGCCATGCATGAAGATTTGTGCTCAGCTCTGGAGATGTTTCACATGGCCACCAAGTGCGCGAGGGCGGACAAAGGTCGCCTCTCCCTCCTAGAGCTTCCGGAGGTCGATCCTGAAGATAAGAAGGCCAAGGCTAAGGACGTGAAGCGCAAGGGTCCTACTGTGCTCGCGGCTGAACCTGAGATGAAGCGCGGCTGCGACCACCCCGAGTCATCCAAGGGCAGCCGCCCGTTCTGCGTCTTCCATAACATCCACAGCCACAACACCAACCACTGCCAAGAGCTCAGGGCGATCCACGATGGGCGCTTCGGCCGCCGTCCCGAGGGCAGCGACCGTGGCTATGGCCGCGGAGGAGGCCGCGGGGGTGGCCGCTGCGACAACCGCGACCCCCGCCAAGACTGGCGCGATTAGCCTCGTGAGGACCACTGGCAGGGCTAGCCTCGCGATGGCCCCTGGAGGGACCAGCCTCGTGAGGATCATCCTCAGGGCAACGCTGGCCTTCCTCCGCTGCCACCGCCGCCGAGGAGGAACGGCGACCACCGCCAAGACAATGGGGCTGGGGGCTTCCAAGAGCCTCGAGCCATTTGCCTGCATCCTGGGTGGCGCTCAGGCCCCTGCCTCCCATCGCATCTTCAAGCAGTTCGCTCGTGAGGTGAACGCGGCCCTTCCCAAGCTCGAGGCGTCGCGCCCCCTCAGGTGGTCCAAGTACTCCGTCACCTTTGACTCTACAGACCAGCTCAAGTGCTCAGCCGCCGCTGGCGCCCTCCCAATGCTCTGCTCACCAACCATCAGCAACGTCCTCGTCACCAAGACACTCATTGATGGCGGTGCGGGGCTCAACGTTCTCTCCGTTGAGACGTTCCAGGTGTCGTACGACCAGCTCCTCCCCACCAAGCCTTTCTCAGGGGTGACCGACGGCTCCACCACCCACATAGGGCAGGTCCGCCTCACTGTCACCTTTGGCTAGCGAGACAACTACCACACCGAGCTCATCGACTTCGATGTCGCCCACATTCGCCTCCCGTACAATGCCATCCTCGGGTATCCGGCCCTTGCCAAGTTCATGGCGGCAACGCACCACGGCTACAATGCTCTCAAGATGCCAGGGAGCGGCGGTATCATCACGATCGTCTGCGACGAGAAGGCAGCGGTGTGCTCCCTCGAGCGCGCCTACCAGGCTGCGGCGGTCGAGAACTCTGACGACGAGAGTGCGATTCGCCCTCCTGAGGCCATCCCCAAGAAGAAGCAGCAGCTCCTCCCCAAGGGCCGCCAGGAGGTTGGCGCGCCCGACGATCGTGCCTCAGGCCCCGTGCCCACCGCTGGGGCGCCTTTCCCTCTCGCATAGGGAGGCGTGCCTGGCACCCCCCTCAGGACGGGCTCGGGGGCTCTCCTCTGGAGGGCCTCTGACCTGACCAGCGTCACGAGGGAGGTGTTCAGGCACCATGTGGAGGCGTGCTTCAACGCGCGTTTCCATGAGCAGGGCGCAGGGCGCGAGGTGCCAGGCGCTCAGGAGTTCATCACCAAGGCAACCGAAGAGCTTCAGGTGGCGCGAGCCATGCACGGCGAGCGCCGCCCCGCACCGCTCAGTGCAGCTGCCGCCCCTGTCGAGGGTGACGAGCTGCGCGTCTGCATCAACATCCCAGGCCTCAACAGGGCCGCTTCTCAGGAGATCTTCTGGCCGTCCCGCGTTGGCCGGAGTGGGGGCTGCCCCGGCAACTATGTCCGCATGCCGTTCGGCCTGCTGAACATGGCTGCCACGCACCAGCACTACCTGCAGGGCGTCCTGGCGGCTCACGAGGCCCGGCGTCAGGTGGTCCTGACAGAGGAGGTACCGGACCCTCGCGAGCTTCCCAGGCCTCCAGAGCCTCCCGGGACTCGGGAGCCGGCCGACCCGTGAGGAATGACCTCTGCAGCGTGTATCTTCAGCTACTCCAACACTTCTGCGACGACGGTGCCAGGTGACTTTTTGGGTTGTTCAATTGAGGGCGCCCCTCGGGCTGCATCATCCTCAAGCTATCAGGCCAGCCCCTACAGCTGCACCATTTTGATTCGTGTACCCCGGACCAGTTATGCACGCTCGAGTTATCATGGTTATTGACATTACTCCCGCCGTCTCATTATGTACGGGCTCGCCCCTCGCGGCCTCTGCGCGCTGCTAACTCGCCTCTTGCTCATCCCGCAACGAGGGCTACTGGCACGGCGCCTGTGCTCAGGTTCGTCCCTGCAGCGCTGAAAAACCTAAGAGACCAAGCTCTGGCTCGCGGCCGGCCGGGTCGGCCCCGTGCATGTCACCTCACCTGGTCCTTAGTGCCTTCGTCTTCTTGCGGAAAGATCACCGGCAGAATAGCAAGCGCGGCTGTGTGCTTTGTTTTTCTTCTTTGGCAAACTCACAGTAACCCCGGAGCCGGGATCACGAGCGGCCCCGCCAGCACCTTGGGGCGCAACCCCTCCTAGGCACCTCCTCAGAACCGGCCACTCTTTTTTCACTGTCCCTTTCGCTTGCACGTTAAAGGGGGGGGGGGGCTTGAGCATCGCGCCTCAGGGGACCCTACTGGCTCTTGAGCCCTCACCCCCTGGCCTTGACCACGGCATCGCGACCTGCATACCAGCGGCGGCTGAGCCCCTCTCGAGGGCCGGGACCAGAGGACGTAGAGCGCCCAGGCAAGCGGAGGAGATGAAGGCGGTAGGAGCCCTGCGGAGGGGGCGTCATCAGAAGAGTGGCATGGCCCAACGTTCCACGAGAGGTCCGTCTACGCAACAAAGGATCGCCGCAGGCCCGCTAAGATAAGTCACCTCACACGCATGGGTGTGAACCTTATTATCAGCGCTTCGTCTCTAGCGATCTCGCTCGGGCAAGAACTCTCCCCTTTCATTGCTTCGGGAGCTGCTTGTGCGCCAAAGGGGACCCCCTGAGCATCGCGCCTCAGGGGCTCTTACCGGACCTTGGGCCGCTCACCAACCTAGCCTTGACCACGGCATCGCGACCTGGCATACTAGCGACGGCCGAAGCTTGCCTGGGGACTGGGTCCTGCCGGCGTAGAGCACCAAGCTACCGCAGGAATGAAAGGGGGAACCATGCCAAAGCGAGATGCGCAAACACGACACTAATAGAGAATGATAACATTAAAGCGCGAGCGTCGCAGTTTTTTACATACCCCCACGGGCCCGTCATGATTTTCGCACAGGAATGAAGCAAAGGAGAAACACCTAAGAACTACGGCCTCGGCAGCGTCGCCAACAGCGACAAGGCGACGCCCCTCCTCCTCCTAGGCCCGGGCGCGGCGACGCGGCGGCTCATAGTTGTCGTCGTCGCTCGAGCTTGGTCCGGACGAGGCGGTGCTGCTGCCGGAGGAGTCACGGACAAGGCCAAGGGCAAGTTCATTCCCGGAGGCCTCGCCGTTTCGCCGGCCCGCCAGGGAGCCGCTGCCTCGATCTCCTCCCCTGGGGAAGCACTCCACGCGTCGGCCGTCCTCTTCGAAGACTTTGAAGAGGAGCGTCGAAGCCCTGTCGTACTCAAAGTGGATGGCGTGACCGCCCTCCGAGCGGTAGGCGCGAGCGATCGCGCCCCATCCGCGGGTCATGAAGACGTCGCCAGAGTCGACGGCCTCGACTTCCGCCTATGATGCTTGGCTGCAGCAGCCGTCGTGTTGCAGCCACAGCTCGACGGGCCCCCATGGCGGAATCTCCCTTGCCAGAGACCGCGGGAACCGGATCCATGTGCGCGGTGGCATCACCGCCCACACCACGAACTCGCGGGCCATGCCTTCGGCATGGGTCCGTGGGCTGGGTGGCCGTACGGCCACCGCTTGTTCTCCTCCACGGTTTCGCTCCTCGCGACGTCCGCGGCCGTTTTCATGGACAGGGCTCTGCATGCGAGCGTACGTGGGGACCGGGAAGCCCGGCGGAGCGTGTTCATGCCAGGGCCACGTCGTCATGGGCGTCGTGGCAGCGTCGCGAGGGCAACCGTGCCTCTTCTTCGGCGGGAGCAGCTCAGGTTCCACCCGAGGAGCTTTTCCCTTCTCCGCGGCAGAGAACCTCCTCACCGGCGCCATGGACACTCTGGCAAGATGGCGGGCTGAAGAAGAAGGAGAAGGAGGAGCGGGCGGCGAGAAGATGAAGATGAGCTGGGGGCTCCGCCCCCGTCTCATTTATTGGCAGAGGGAGGCCAACCGCCGGCCTCTCACGTTTTGAGTAATGATGGTTCTTCTGCATGCTTCAGGCAATTGTCAAGTCGCGTGTTTGTCGAGGCGGTGTGGGGAAGTGGAGACGCCCACGTCCCATCAAGCGCCACGCGTCGACTCGGTCCGCAGGCAATTGGGGCCCGCAGCACTTCGCCCTTGCCCTTTGGCTTCGCCTCGAAGCCAAGTCCGAGCGCGCCTTGGGCCCAGGGGCTACTGTCGGCGTTCTGGGAACCAGAGTACCCAGACTTGCCTGCCTGCGGCCCATGGCCTGGTACGGCCCATCTACAGCAACTTCAAGACAAGACCCTCATGAGGGGCCAAGCCTCGCGAGGCGGGCGACGCCAAGACCTCCGAAGGGAGCGGCCTCCCTAGGCTGGCTCCTAAGAAGCGGAGATTTCTATGCAGGTACCCATCTCATGAGGTGGAGGTGACGCAAGCCATGACGACCAAGGCCAGGCGGGCGCCAACGGACGCAGAGTAGCAGGTTTCCTCTTTGGTGCTAAGGAGGCAAGCGCAAGAGCGGGGTCCTGAGGAATCAGCCAAAGGTTTCCATTCCTGTGCAACGAGACCAGGACCGCCAGGACGGCAGGACGGATGTCATCACCGAGCCCACCGCAGCATCACGACCAGAGGCTTTGCAGGCGAAGATCACCTTTCGTCAGGATAAGATGTACTACTTGTCCCCCTTCAAAATTGGCCGTTGTGGGATCCCTTCCCGCCTTCATTTCGGGGGAAGAGGACCGAGGCCGCTATATATAGGTTAGCCACCACCATAGAAAGGAGAGGACCCTAAGTTCACATCCACACCAAAGCAAGCCTCGCGAGCTTGTTCATCCCTTGTACTAGTTCCTCCTCAGCCCCTCGTGAGGCAAATCGACCCCAAAGCAGGAGTAGGGTATTACACCGCAAGTTGGCCCGAACCTGGGTAAACTGCCGTGTCCTTCTTCCCTGTTCTCCGAGTTAGGCTGCAGGGCAACATATTCGGTTGGTTGGATAGGTTGAGTTCTTCGCACACGCCCTAGAGTTCGAACCTTCCTTGGGTCTGCGGAGCCCTGAATCCGACAATCTTGTCTGTGTTAACCTTCTCAGACAGAATGCATGCAATCACCTTATCAGACCCAGGCTTAGCCGCCTCCAAGCTAGAGAGCAAGTTGCAAAGAGAGCATCGGAACAAGGTGCCAACACACTTGCCCCAACAACATCTCCACTTGGGTGCACCACCCGCACAATGGCCACGGGAGAGTGAGTGACAGCAGCATCCAAACCTACACACACCACAAAGTCGGTCTGGCTAAACTCCAAGGGCAGCGGTAAGGGTGTCATGGGTACCTCGAAAGTCCCTAGCGAGCCCATCTGCTTCGGAAGCACCACCGGAAGAAGTGGAGTGGACTCCACATAGCTCTGTCAACTCAGGCATAATCTGTAGAACTGGAGCCACAACCCTAGCGATCACTTCACCCCCTGTGTCAGTCGACACCATAGAGCAAGGTCTAGCATGAGGAGAGAAACCTCCATAGAGGTAGACTTCCTCTGCATTTGTAGACCCAACCTGGAGCTAGGGCAGCAGAGACCCAATGGGCACAACCTGAAGGTTACCAAGAGCAACCTCCGCTCTTGCCAAGACGATCCCAACGCGCACAAGACAGTCGTGAAGCTCAACGCAAAGCAGCTCAGCCTGCTCCTCAAGGACGGGTTGTAATGGCACGCCAGCTCGGATGACGGATGCTGGCGATGGAGCAACACATGGTTGCGGCGCAGCATGGAGCATGGTCGACGGGTTGCTTCGCCGGAAAAATAGAGCAATTCCTAGAAAAAAAAAAGAAAAATAGAGCAATGTGACCGGAACGGAGGCAGTTCCCGCAACGGATTGGATCCTTGCATGAGTATGCTCGATGACCCCGATACAGACACTGGAAACATCTGTCTTTTAGCCACGCCAGAGGAGGCAGCCGTGCATTGAAGGTAGGGCGATGAAAAGCCGGGGGAGGCGTCGAAAGGCGCCCCTTCAAGACGAGCTGCCAGCCCCCAAGACACACAACACTCAGACAACGGCAGGTGCCTCGTCCTGACGAAAGCATCCACGACAATCCCCCCAATATGCGGGCGCAAGGGCGGGACGAGTCGGTCGCCTTCAGCAATGATGTGCGGTGCAGGAGCAGTGGGTGCAGCGTCCGTGGAGGCTGTCGCGTTCACGGGTTGGAGGAGGCGAGAGCGAGCCATCCGCCTCCCAATGGTCGGGTCCGACCTGCGGGAAGCAAGGGCAGTCACGGCCAGCATTGCGGCAGTGCCGGAGAGTCCACGGTCGCAGGCTCGGGGGAGATCGAGCGCGGGTCCTGTGGCGCAGTGCCGGAGACATTGCGGGGACGAGGTTGGCGACAGCAGTCGCGTGGACGCGCGGAAGAGACCGTGGCGGGGCTCCATTATCAGGATGGCTGCTGCTGGAGAAGACGAACCGGGTTGAACCTTGAGGAACAACGGCCGGCGGCGGCCGCAGCTTCACCACGAGCTGGGAGGTGGCTGCTGGTTCGGTGTGCGACGGGGCCGCAGTGGCCGCCGGCGGCACGGGACAGGACAGACGGCAGGTCGCGGGTATCGGGTTGGCCATGGAATCCGCGCCCAGCGCGGTCGGAGCAGCAGCTGGCGCCGATGGCGACGCAGATGCCGAGCGAGGTGGAGCGCAGGAGGCCGAGAGGGAGGCGGACGGGGCTGGGGAGGCCGCGGCTGCCGCCATCGACGGTGACGCAGAAGCCAGCTTCGTCGGGCGTGGAGGAGGAGCAATAGCGGAGGGAGCCACCGCGGGAGAACAACCCCCGAGAGAGGACGCCGAGGGGGTCCAGGATCTGGTCGCAGCTGCGGAAGGGGAGGTCGGAGGAGGGAGATCGGGGCAGCGCCGCCGCGCGATCATCCGTCGCCCGCCATGCTCGTGCCTGATGCTTCTTCCAGACCCATTCTCATGTTTTTCTTGGTAAATATGCTGAATAGAGAATGCATATGTACCACTAACCTGCAGGAGAAATTCAGATGGAAAGCGATGGAGTTGCTTGCTCCTCTCCTCTCCTCCTTGCTCGGCGATGAGAGGATTGGATCCGATCCAGCAGCTCCAACTTTTAATCCACGAATGTGGGAAGAAGTGGAGATAACGAGTTCTTGACTTGACTCCAAACACTGTAGCTGTAGCTGGAGGACGCATGTGATACCTACATCTTTATCAGTCACCTTTTTTTCGGGTGTAAAAGCCCAGGTCCAATCGCAGAAAATGAAAGACACTTTATGTCACATTTTTCTTCGCTACGGCGAACCAATACGTGGTTGGATGATTAGGTGAACAGTGATATCCCATCTCATTAGGGTTCAAGTCATGGTGCTCGCATTTATTGTGGATTTATTTCAGAATTTCTGACGGTACGTGTTTAGTGGGAGGAGACGTTCCTGTTGACTATGAGCCGCTTACGATGACTTCGTAAAATCTTAAGATGATATGACGGATATGTTCATAGGGGTAAGTTATGCGTGTGTACGTGCACACGGGTGAGTGTATGCATATATATATATATATATATATATATATATATATATATATATATATATATATATATATATATATTAGCGCTTGTGTTTGTACTGGTGTTAAAAAAAACTAGGGGCACTGCTAGGAACTAGACAGGTCTAAAGCTCACGTTCATTGTCCCCAACACAGTAAATAACAAGCCGGAGTGCAATATAAGAGCATCTATAGCCGGGCTTAGCAAATATGACCTTCTAAATGCCCGCGAACGCGCTCAGTTAGTGACCACGCGTGTTCATTTTGATGCTCTATTTGTCCATCCGCGCAGTCATACTCTTTATTTTCTTTCTCGTATAGCCGGTCACTTGCACATGATTGATGAAGATGAAGAGAGAGAAAAAAGAATGCATAAAGAAAGAGAAAATATGGTCCGGGCTGGGGTCGCCTCCTACGTAGCGGACTGACCGGGCGCGCTCGTGCATGTCCACGAGCCCTCATATCCTCTCTACATTTGTCCTCAATATGAGGGTTCGCGGACAACCCGGACTTAGGCCCTGTTTGTTTGGCCTTTTGCTTCTGCTTTTGTAGCTTTTCCACATTGAGCAAAAAGTCATAAAGGCTTCTAAATAGGTGCTTTTGGAGCTCTTACGGTCTTTGATGAATTAATATAACAATATTTGGCTCCAAAAGCCATAAAAGCTCCAAAAGCACCTATTTGGGAGCTTTTATGGCTTCTTGGTGAAAATGGAAAAGCTGCAAAAGCAGAAGCAAAAGTCCAAACAAACAGGACCTTATAGGGGTGATATGAGGGTTCTGGTTGTGTCACTTTTTTCCTTCTCTCTGTTCGATCACTGATCGGGCGTGTTCGCAAACGTATGAGAGGTCGTCTGAGGCATCCGGCTGTAGATGTTGTAACTGTCTAACAAAGCAAGTTGGCCTTGCACAATAAAAATTCTCTACTCCTTTCGTGGTATGCCTCCCGGTTGGAACTTCCCCATTGGCTTGACTGCCGTGCAAGTAATGCGTCAGCCAATATCCACTCCTTATTTTGGATGACTATAGAGTATATAGAATAAGATTCAGACTATCATCTTGCTAGTTGAGAATAAAGTACTCCCACCGTTCCATATAAGAGTGTACGTAATTACGGTGTATAGTTTTTTTTTTTGCAAAAGGTGTATAGTACATGTTGATTTTTATGCCATGCATGTTGCCAACTACTCCATTCGTTCGAAAATACTTGTCGAAAAAAAAGAATAATCTAGATGTATTTTAATACTGGATACAACTATTTTTATCCATTTCTCCGACAAGTAATTCTGGACGCAGAGAGTACTACAATAGGTTAAACATAATGGCTAATTGGGTTCCTTAATGTGATAGTTTTGGTTCATCTGCTCTTACTTATTTGTGAAGTTATAAATCGGGGAAATGATTATTCTATCTATCAACATAAGGTTATGCTATATAATATTAGATCATTTGGATATACACTTCCTAGTCGTACACACATGAACACTTTTGGCCATATTTGAAACCCCAAGATATTTGTGCACGGAACCTTCTCCAAATTTGGTAAAAATGGTGTAGGAGATATGCCCTAGAGGCAATAATAAATGTTATTATTTATCTCCATGTTCATAATTAGGTTTATGTTCCATGCTATAACTGCTGTGGTTCCCGAGCCCGTATATCCATAAATGCTCTGGGGAAAACCCATGTGCACGTGTGGAATAATAAACGGTAAAATGTATTCCTAGTCATGCCTCTAAGACTAGCTCAAGTGTTGCATGATGATTATGTTTTCCCAATCATAGGCATGTCTATGCCAGCAACTTTGAGGGCACAAATGTTAGAAGAACATTTGTGTTGAATCGACCCGATTGATGTTATGCTATGAGATACATTCGTCACAAGTTAATGGTTAATAACACAGAGATAGTTAACGTTTGCATGATTCCTCAGACCATGAGAGTATCGAGTTTCTTCATGCTTGATTCATGAACTTTGGGGTTTGTTAAACGTCATCCGTAAATGGATGGCTATTACGGCGGCTTACGGGTTCATGGGAAAGTATGTCAAGTAACTTGATAGCTCAAGATTGGGATTTGCTCCTCCGACGATGGAGAGATATCTCTGGGCCCTCTCGGTGTTACGGTATCCATCATCGTCTGGCCAGACACTTTGTGATTTGATCACGGGGATGCCGGAACACGGTAACGAGAAAAGAGAACAATACCGGTAACGAGGTAACTAGCATAGTGGACAAGTTGTTGATCCACGGGAATGCCAACATGTCTCACCTCGGGTATTTGTGACATATCGCGAAGCAACAGGAATAGCACACGGCAACTGGAGGTTCACTCGAATATTCATTCGTGTGGGTATAGGGGTCAATATGGGTGTCCACGGCTCCGATGTTGATCATTGATCGGAAGGGGTTCCAGGTCATGTCTATACTTCACCGAACCTATAGGGTCACACGCTTAAGGGTCATCTATCTGCTGAATACTAGACAGGGAGTCTGAGAGAAAAACACCGAAAAGTTTCGGACAGCGGAAAAGTTCCGCAGAGAGAGGTCACCGGATGAGTTCCGGTGAAACTGAAAAGTTGTTTCAGGGGATACCATTAAGTCAAAATGGTTTCGGCACATGCCTGATAATTCTTGGAGGATACCAGAATCATTCTGGAAACTTCTGGGAATTTTCTGGAAGAAAAACCGGAAATGTTTCGGAGCTGCCGGAACCGCTTCAGATGCTTTTCGCAGATGAAAATCACTAATCTGGAATTGTTCCAGAACGCGTTGAAAATTATTTTAGTGGGTACTGGAATTGTTCTAAGCCCACATAAATATTTTCAGTTCGAACGGACGCTGAAAAATGTCGTCATGAATAGTGAAAGTGCTTTTTGGGAATTTTTATGGAAAGCACCTTTTTGGAAATTCCAAAAGGGCCTTCTAGAAGGGGAAGGAGGGCATGGCACCTCATGGGGGGGTCCCCCCCAAGGGTGGCCGGCCAAGGAGGTGGAGCACCATGGTGCTCCACATGGCACTCCCATATGGCATATTCCCTTTTGGAAAGGGATATTCCAAGGGCACTTTGGGGTTTTTGTGTGACAATTTTACCCCTTGGCTTGCCTATATATAGGAGTGATCTTGGCAGACATTTGCTCATCCCTTGATCTCATACACATGCCAAGATGTTATCTGGCTTCTCTCTCCCTCCCACGAAAAGAGTTTCGTAGAGCCGAAAGGCTGTCTGGGTTCCGGCAGGAACTAGTTCTGGACGGCGAAGCCCTGCCGGATAGCTGACACCGTATGTGTGCAACTCTGTAGAGAGGTCGTAGTTTCGATCTTAGTGCCCGAGGGGCTGTTCGAGAGTGCCTCCCGAAGGGCTGTCCAAGTGACGGTCCGAGTTCTGTGAATCCTCCCGAAGGGCTGTCCGAGTGACCGTTCGAGTTTCGAAGGTCCTCCCGAAGGGCTGTCCGCGACATCGTCCGGGGGACTGTTCGACCGCCTCCCGGAGGGCTGTCCGAAGGGAAGACGAGGGTATACATCCTCGCGGTTGGGAGGTTGTAAATCCTAGCTGCGGGGATCAGCACCGCCGATCGTCATCGACTTTACTTCCGCTGCGCTACGAGTCGGTAACGAAAATGATCAAACCTTGTATGCAGTCTCCATAGTGGTCCTGGGCTGGTACGTAGGTCGGAAAATTTTCATTTTCTGCTGCGTTACCCTACAGTGGCATCATGAGCCGTGCTATGCGTAGATGCAGGTTGCGATCTAGAATACATAGAGATGTATGGGTGTTGCACAATATAATTAGGTAGTAGATGAGTTCTATTACTGAAAATTATTTGTGCGGGTAGCAGATGAAATCTGTTACCTGATGTTCTTGTTGCTTCCCTGGAATTTGCATATTTCTGATCTTGATAACAGTATGGTGGAGTTTCAAGGTTCTGGCAATCCGCGATCCTGATTGATCAACGAAGTGCTAACAGTTCATTGAATTCCACCGTAGTTAAAAAGAAAGATGAAATTTCGCAAACGAAAGGGCAATGCAGATATGATCTGCACGGGGGTCATGCGTATGACGAAGTTTAGTATGGGGCTCGAGATTTTATTATCTCGGTTTTCATACACCCTGGAAAGTTAATCTAGCGACTTGAATTATCATACTTGATGATGGACGTTGGTAGCTTCGGTTTGTTTCGAAACCTTAGAAGCCACGTAAAACAAGTTTTTGCATGAACCGATTAGAGGCGTCTAACTTGGTTTTGCAGGAGGGTTTGCATGTGCATATGATGTGGTATAGCAGTGCTCATAATAATTTGATTATGTATGAGATGTCTATATGATGTAAATTGATTAACATGACCTGCGTGTCATGATTCGGCATGATGGCTGGAGCCATATGATTGCACTTTAATGACCTGCGTGTCAACCTTATTGTAATGCATTATTTTATTAGCTATAGAGATAGCAATATTATCTGGTGCATCGACAAGGTGGTGGCAATCTTCGCGAAAGTGAACATCGACGCGAATGCCAAAGACGAAGAAATACAAGACTTCTCCGTCAGAAAGGGCTATACCATATCATGCTAATTATGAATTGCCTGAGATGTTTATCCCTTATGATGCACCCTTCTTGATTGCGCGGTAGTCGCTTTTATTAGGGTGATCTCTCACAAAAATATCAAGTAGTTAGTGTTCTCCCAAGTGTAGCACCGTCACGGCACCTAACTTTTCGGGGCATCACATGGACACATGGGTGCGAACGATTAGGGAAGTGTGAGGCGGGTGAGTTGAGACCTCGCAGCAAGATCACTTGGTTGTCTTGACGTTCTGGAGGAGCGTCCTGAGCTCGGAACACGCCCATCGAAAGATGAACAAGAGTCACATAGAGATGTGATTGGCAAGTTGGCCTACCGATTGCAATTTTCGTCACTTGAGATGGACACATCCTTGGCGTTGAATTGTAATATGGATCTTGAATCGCTCACAATCAATTATGAGAGATATTGATTTGAGTGGGAGCGCACTGTTGAATTAACTTGTTTAATTCTCAGTGCAATTAATTTCGAACACTGTCTAAGTGTGATTTGCATAATAGTTGTAGAATAATGGCTCGCATTTCCACCTTCCCTATTAAAATTGTATAGCTGTTAAATATCTGGTTAAATCTTTACGGTTGGTAACGTAATGTGAGGATTGTCCTCAAGAGTGCCGAGAAGGACTTGGTCCTATCACATACTTTCGGTATTCTCTCGCTCATGCTATGGATCATGTGACTCTCGTCCTTCGATCCAAAAGCTAGAATTCCGTTTTTTTAGTCAAGTGCAAATACATTTGCTTCCATGAGACCCGAACTTCGAAAGTTTGGATAGTTATGTGATATTCATGGAATCTGAAAATCATTTTCAGAGACAGACAAAGGCTTAAAGATATGAGATATCCAAAGCAATGTTTGTTTGCAAACTATTAGTAAAGGAGTTTACTATGCATTAGACTGATAAGAGAGGGATCCAGTAGAACGCCTGTCATATGATGAAAGGTGAATAAAACAACAACTTAAAGAGAATGGAAGTGTCCGAAGGGTGTTAGTGAAAATTTCACGCCTAGGAAGTCCGGGGCTAACGCCACTCTTAAGTTGTGTGCTTCTTTTGAGAGTAGGAGAAATACTAAAAGTTAAACTGTTAGAAGTATAAAGGCAAAAAGAAAGAAGACTGGAATATCCAGCTCATGTATGAATGTCATACAAGTTTTTGATGTATAGAAGGCTGGTCAAAGATATAGTTCTTGGGAATTATGATTAAATTGTTAATCACTAATTCTTGGGTATTGTGAGTTAATCACAAAGATACCCGCTCGATTGCTTTCTGTTGCAACTCGATGTAAGAACTACTACGGCCTGAAAGACTAGCCAGGAATGAGGTTGAGATACACACATGGAACATAGTAAATGTTACTATACCTTCCATCGGTGTATTACCTATGTATTTACTTTCATAATTCATTTTAGAGTTTTACACTCTAGGCCTTTGCATAAGGTATCTTGCAAGAAGGTTGTTCATAAGAGAACTTTTTATGTTCGATGTTATGAATAACATAAGGACCATACTTTCATTGAGAATGAGATGTATGTTATGAATAATGATATTAATATATTACCTCTGGATTTACTTTCATAATTCATTTTAGAGTTTTACACTCTAGCCCCTTGCACAATGTTGTTGCAAAAGGGTTGTTCATAAAAGAACAATTGTTGTTCAGTATTATGAATAACATAAAGGGCCATGCTTCCATCCGAGATTGGACGTATGTTATGAATATTGATGGTAATATGATACATCTATAACACTGACGCTAAATGTCGCAAGACTAAAAGAATACCACACAAGTGTGGCACTACATTTGGTCACATTGGAGAAACCCGCATGGAAAACTCCATTATGATGGATTTTGAAGTCGTTTGATTTTGAATCATCTGACACTTGCAAATTTCCTCCGAAAAGTGAAGTGACTGAAATACCGTTCACAGGCCATAAGGAATGAGCAACAAACTTATTGGTGATCATACATTTTGATGTGTGTAGTTCAATAAATGTTGTTGCAAGTAGTGGATTAATCTATCTTCAGAAATGACTCAAGTAGATATATGGATATTTACTTGATGAGACGTAAGTCTGGATCTTTTGAAATCATTCGAAAGGTTTTCAAATATGAAGTAGAAGTTATTGTAACAAGAAAATTAAGTTTCTACAATTCGATTGCAGAAAGAAATATTTAAGTTACAAGTTTAGCGAATGTCTGATGAGTTGTGAAAAGAGTTTCATAACTTACACCTCCCGGAACACCACTGTGAGTGGAAAGTCCGTGAAGATGTAATCGAACCATTTATGACATGGTAAGATCAAAGATGACATAAATAAATTTGCCATTATCCCTTTTAAAAGGTGATGCCTTAGAGACTGCGGCTTTTACACTGAAAAGAGCTCCATCGGGTCTGTTGAAATGACGACATGGTATGGTACGCCCAACCATGTTATATCTTTTCTTAACATTTGGAATATGGGGCTTGTGTAAAAGGTTACAAACCTATTCCAAATCAGACAAGTGCTACTTTGTAGGTTATCCCAAAATGTTGGGTTTTCCTCCCTCACTATGCCGAGGCAAATAGGTTTGCCACAAAGAACGGTATGCTTTTTGAAGAAAATGGTTCTTTCAAAAAGGTGAGTGGGAGAATAGTGCAACTCGACGAGATAAACAGTATCTTCGTCATCAGATCAAAGGAAAGAGACCTTGGAAGTAATTCCAGAGTTTCCTACTGCGACTGATACGGAAGTCTCTACAATAAAATGTATGGACTTCAGTCGAACTTGCAGCTGAACCACGTAGGCAAGGCTCGTGCTAACCTATCAGGTGCGCAACGAGATATTGTTGTTAGACAACAGTATACCTACGATACACAAGGAAGCGTTGATGGGCCCTGACTCCGGAATTGGCTAAATGCCAATACAATCCGAGATAGTTTCCATATAAGTGATTCAAGATTAAAACCTTGATACACCTTTCGGAAGACTTAGAGTCTGAAGAATATTTATGGAACTATAACTGATACGAATAAAAATGTTTTATCCATAAAGCTCGACTTGTTGCAATATACAAGTTCAAGGAGTTGACTACGATGAGGTTGCTTCACCGTAGCGATGCTTAAAGTCGGTTCGGGTTGAACTAGCAATTAATACATATTTCAATCATGAGATATGAAACAAGGATGACGAAAGGATTTCCATCTGATGGAAATAAAACCAAGGACTTGCATGTGATACAATCCAAGGTATTTTGTCAGTCCAAAGGATGCTAGTAAGTATGCAAACTTCAGAGTTCCAGCGATGAACAGAAGAGAGCAAAATGGAGTTGGAATCTTCGTTTTTTGATGAAATGGTCAAAAGGGTTTGACTTCATCAATGGGTAACGAAGATGCTTGTGATTCAAGAAAGTAAGTGGGAGCGTAATAAAATTTCTGAAAACCTTGTGTGCTTGACACATTGTTAATTGGAATTAAAATTCTTGACACGAATCAGTACTTTATTTGAAAATAGTTTTTCAATGAAGTGCTTGGGCTAAATAGCCTTTATATTAGGCATGATGATCTATGGAGATAGATTTACCTAATGGGGCTAAGCAATAAATACATATTGACAAGATGCTAAAACTTTTTAGCATTTAAAAACGTCAAGGAGTGATTCTTGCCGAAGTCACATGGAAAGAGTTTTTGCAAGACTCGGTGTCCCAAAACACTGATGAGCAAAATACATGATGGAGACTCCACACACTTTTGTGTTTGGATTAATCATGTATTCCATGGTATGTAAAAACAACCAGATATGTCCAATACTCCCAAAGTTGTTGCGAGTATAGATACCAAAGTGATCAAAAGTTCTGATCATGGGACAACAGTGAAAAAGGGTCATTGAGTACTATAGTAGCACTGATGACATGTTTTCTCGCAAGCGGAGATCATGAAGAGTTCGTTGTAAAAGGTTACATCGATACAGTCTTCATCCATGCTCCAAGCGATTTTCGATTTAAGTTAAGGGTTTTGTGCAATACACAATATGGTGGCACGGTAGTTGGAAATTGTTCCAAACAAGTTACTGTGGCGAATTCTATAACAGAGGCGAAGTATGTTGCCGCTTTTAAAAGCGACAAAGAAGATGTTGAATCATATAGTTCATTCATGAACTTAGTATGGTTCCAAGATGGCTTTTGTCAATGGGACACTACTGCAGGTAGTTGCTCCATAACTCAGTCGGAGGAATCCAGGTTCGACCTGTGATTCACATACATACAAAGCCAAGTCCACACAAAATATGAATTTTGTGAAAGCGTGAAAACGTGAGGATATGCAAAGATACACACGGAGCTGAAGTCGTCAGATCCGTTGGACATCAGGCTATACCACAAGCGAAGCATATTTACACCGGTGTGCCACAGGTGTAAAGTGCATTAGCACTAACTAGATTATTGACTCTAGTGCAAGTGGGAGTCTGTAGGAGATATGCCCTAGAGGCAATAATAAATGTTATTATTTATCTCCGTGTTCATAATTAGGTTTATGTTCCATGCTATAACTGCTGTGGTTCCCGAGCCCGTATATCCATAAAGGCTCTGGGGAAAACCCATGTGCACGTGTGGAATAATAAACGGTAAAATGTATTCCTAGTCATGCCTCTAAGACTAGCTCAAGTGTTGCATGATGATTATGTTTTCCCAATCATAGGCATGTCTATGCCAGCAACTTTGAGGGCACAAATGTTAGAAGAACATTTGTGTTGAATCGACCCGATTGATGTTATGCTATGAGATACATTCGTCACAAGTTAATGGTTAATAACACAGAGATAGTTAACGTTTGCATGATTCCTCAGACCATGAGAGTATCGAGTTTCTTCATGCTTGATTCATGAACTTTGGGGTTTGTTAAACGTCATCCGTAAATGGATGGCTATTACGGCGGCTTACGGGTTCATGGGAAAGTATGTCAAGTAACTTGATAGCTCAAGATTGGGATTTGCTCCTCCGACGATGGAGAGATATCTCTGGGCCCTCTCGGTGTTACGGTATCCATCATCGTCTGGCCAGACACTATGTGATTTGATCACGGGGATGCCGGAACACGGTAACGAGAAAAGAGAACAATACCGGTAACGAGGTAACTAGCATAGTGGACAAGTTGTTGATCCACGGGAATGCCTACATGTCTCACCTCGGGTATTTGTAACATATCGCGAAGCAACAAGAATAGCACACGGCAACTGGAGGTTCACTCGAATATTCATTCGTGTGGGTATAGGGGTCAATATGGGTGTCCACGGCTCCGATGTTGATCATTGATCGGAAGGGGTTCCGTGTCATGTCTATACTTCACCGAACCTATAGGGTCACACGCTTAAGGGTCATCTATCTGCTGAATACTAGACAGGGAGTCTGAGAGAAAATCACCGAAAAAGTTTCGGACACCGAAAAGTTTCGGACAGCGGAAAAGTTCCGCAGAGAGAGGTCACCGGATGAGTTCCGGTGAAACTGAAAAGTTGTTTCAGGGGATACCATTAAGTCAAAATGGTTTCGGCACATGCCTGATAATTCTTGGAGGATGCCAGAATCATTCTGGAAACTTCTGGGAATTTTCTGGAAGAAAAACCGGAAATGTTTCGGAGCTGCCGGAACCGCTTCAGATGCTTTTCGCAGATGAAAATCACTAATCTGGAATTGTTCCAGAACGCGTTGAAAATTATTTTAGTGGGTACTGGAATTGTTCTAAGCCCACATAAATATTTTCAGTTCGAACGGACGCTGAAAAATGTCGTCGTGAATAGTGAAAGTGCTTTTTGGATAATTTTTGGAAGCCACCTTTTAGGGCTTTTGCTAAAGGCTTCTAGAAGGTGATGTGGATGGATGAGAGCCCCCTTGGGGGGGCCCCCAAAGGTTGGCCGGCCACACTTGGTGGAGCTCCTTGGAGCTCCACATGGCCTCCCATTATGTCCATTATACCCCTAAGGTGTGACCTAATGGTGGGTATTTTGGTATTTTTGGAGCCACCCCTTCCCCTTGGTTTTCCTATAAATAGAGGTGTGTGGGCTGCCCACACACCTCATCCCTTGCTCTCATACACATGCCAAGATGTTATCTGGCTTCTCTCTCCCTCCCACGAAAAGAGTTTCGTAGAGCCGAAAGGCTGTCTGGGTTCCGGCAGGAACTAGTTCTGGACGGCGAAGCCCTGCCGGATAGCTGACACCGTATGTGTGCAACTCTGTAGAGAGGTCGTAGTTTCGATCTTAGTGCCCGAGGGGCTGTTTGAGAGTGCCTCCCGAAGGGCTGTCCAAGTGACGGTCCGAGTTCTGTGAGTCCTCCCGAAGGGCTGTCCGAGTGACCATTCGAGTTTCGAAGGTCCTCCCGAAGGGCTGTCCGTGACATCGTCCGGGGGACTGTTCGACCGCCTCCCGGAGGGCTGTCCGAAGGGAAGACGAGGGTATACATCCTCGCGGTTGGGAGGATGTAAATCCTAGCTGCGGGGATCTGCACCGCCGATCGTCATCGACTCTACTTCCGCTGCGCTACGAGTCGGTAACGAAAATGATCAAACTGTAGGAGATATGCCCTAGAGGCAATAATAAATGTTATTATTTATCTCCGTGTTCATAATTAGGTTTATGTTCCATGCTATAACTGCTATGGTTCTCGAGTCTGCAAATAAAACGAGGCTCAGAGGAAGACTCATATGCATGTGTGGAATAATAAACGGTAAAATGTATTCCTAGTCTAGCCTCTAAGACTAGCTCAAGTGTTGCATGATGGTTCTGTTTTCCTGATCATGGGCATGTCTATGCCAGCAACTTTGAGGGCACAATGTTAGCAGAACATTTGTGTTGAATCGACCCGAATTGATGTTATGCTATGAGATACATTCGTCACAAGTTTATGGTTAATAACACAGAGATGGTTAATGTTTGCATGATTCCTCAGACCATGAGAGTATCGAGTTTCTTCATGCTTGATTCATGAACTTTGGGGTTTGTTAAACGTCATCTGTAACTGGATGGCTATTACGGCGGCTTACGGGTTCATGGGAAAGTATGTCAAGTAACTTGATAGCTCAAGATTGGGATTTGCTCCTCCGACGATGGAGAGATATCTCTGGGCCCTCTCGGTGTTACGGTATCCATCATCGTCTGGCCAGACACTTTGTGATTTGATCACGGGGATGCCGGAACACGGTAACGAGAAAAGAGAACAATACCGGTAACGAGGTAACTAGCATAGTGGACAAGTTGTTGATCCACGGGAATGCCAACATGTCTCACCTCGGGTATTTGTAACATATCGCGAAGCAACAGGAATAGCACACGGCAACTGGAGGTTCACTCGAATATTCATTCGTGTGGGTATAGGGGTCAATATGGGTGTCCACGGCTCCGATGTTGATCATTGATCGGAAGGGGTTCCAGGTCATGTCTCTACTTCACCGAACCTATAGGGTCACACGCTTAAGGGTCATCTATCTGCTGAATACTAGACAGGGAGTCTGAGAGAAAATCACCGAAAAAGTTTCGGACACCGAAAAGTTTCGGACAGCGGAAAAGTTCCGCAGAGAGAGGTCACCGGATGAGTTCCGGTGAAACTGAAAAGTTGTTTCAGGGGATACCATTAAGTCAAAATGGTTTCGGCACATGCCTGATAATTCTTGGAGGATACCAGAATCATTCTGGAAACTTCTGGGAATTTTCTGGAAGAAAAACCGGAAATGTTCCGGGGCTGCCGGAACCGCTTCAGATGCTTTTCGCAGATGAAATCACTAAACTGGAATTGTTCCAGAACGCATTGAAAATTATTTTAGTGGGTACTGGAAATGTTCTAAGCCCACATAAATATTTTCAGTTCGAACGGACGCTGAAAAATGTCGTCGTGAATAGTGAAAGTGCTTTTTGGGAATTTTATGAAAAGCACCTTTTGGGAATTTCCCAAAAGGCTTCTAGAATGCCTTAGGCACTAAGGAAGCCCCCTTGGGGGGGGGCCAAGGGGTGGCCGGCCAAGCATGGTGGAGCTCCTTGGAGCTCCACATGGCACCCCTTTTATCTTTATTCTTTTATGAAAAGGCATAAAGTGGGGGTACTTTGGGGTTTTTTGTATGACATCTTTACCCCTTGGCTTTCCTATAAATAGAGGAGAGTGGGCTGCCCACAAACCTCATCCCTTGCTCTCATACACATGCCAAGATGTTATCTGGCTTCTCTCTCCCTCCCACGAAAAGAGTTTCGTAGAGCCGAAAGGCTGTCTGGGTTCCGGCAGGAACTAGTTCTGGACGGCGAAGCCCTGCCGGATAGGTGACACCGTATGTGTGCAACTCTGTAGAGAGGTCGTAGTTTCGATCTTAGTGCCTGAGGGGCTGTTCGAGAGTGCCTCCCGAAGGGCTGTCCAAGTGACGGTCCGAGTTCTGTGAGTCCTCCCGAAGGGCTGTCCGAGTGACCATTCGAGTTTCGAAGGTCCTCCCGAAGGGCTGTCCGCGACATCGTCCGGGGGACTGTTCGACCGCCTCCCGGAGGGCTGTCCGAAGGGAAGACAAGGGTATACATCCTCGCGGTTGGGAGGTTGTAAATCCTAGCTGCGGGGATCTGCACCGCCGATCGTCATCGACTCTACTTCCGCTGCGCTACGAGTCGGTAACGAAAATGATCAAACCTTGTATGCAGTCTCCATAGTGGTCCTGGGCTGGTGCGTAGGTCGGAAATTTTTTGTTTTCTGCTGCGTTACCCTACAAATGGGCCTCTATGTTTGGAATACCAGTACTTCATGAAAAGCAGGAGATCGGAACCATTGGCACAGCGGAAATCCATGTTCATTCATTTCATCGAACATCTTGGTTGCGTTTTGAGTCTTCGAAAATATATATTTTAATATAAAGGGCACTTTATTACTCAAAGTTCAAACAATACACCCAGGCTCTCTCCATAACAAAATTGCACACAACCAAAAAGGTCTATAACAGAAAATAAAAAGGTGAAAAAAGGTGAAAATCCAAGTAGCCATTATGAGACTGTAGATTGCCTAAGACTATGGAGTCTTCGAAAATATACATTGGCTTTGTGTTCAGATTTGGTGTTTGGCCCGTTAGTTTTAGTTGTTATTTGTAGCAACTAGTAGTGTGACCCACTTATTTGCGCGCCTAGATTTTATTATTCGCTTAGTGTATATGCATCTGAATTATTACATGCATGTTCATGTCACTTTAATTTTCATTGTTCTAAACATCTAATGAGTTTATTCATCAGTGCATACTCCCAAAATTTTGCTAAATCATTCTCTCTTTGTCGGTCTCATCCACACCTTGTATATTCCACTATTTGTTCTTGCAACCATTTGTTGTGATACAACACCATGTTCCATCCATTGGCATCTATCTATTGATTGTTATTACTCTATGTCATGACCGACCTCTAAGTGCTATTTATTTGTGCATATACTCTTTGCTCACTTCAAGTCACCATCTACTTGATCGGCCAAAGATAACTAAAGCTAACTCATGAATGTGTCAACTTAACCTCATTATACAAATGTTGAACACTTAAATAATACTCCAAAACTGGTGTCGAACTCTCTTATTATACTTCAAAGCCATTCATGTAGATACAACTAATGCATGCTTCGTAATTTTTGGTCATCCAAAGTGACACATATATGTGCATGCATCAAAGTCATGTTAAATTAAAAAAAAAATCTCTCGTCATAATATATACTCTGTGATAAAAAAAAAATCTATAGTCACTCCTTATTTCATTTGTAGGTTAAATGTTTTCCACAATCAAATTATGGATCTTCATTTAGTCCATATGATACAACGTGGTGGCTTCTCTATCCTCATGCTCTGCCTCCATATGATTCCATCTCTAATAGTCTATGGCATTTCACCAACCATCCGAATTGATGCAAATATCGTATTTAGGTTGAATAGTATATACATACGTACAGTTGTACGTAAAATAATTGTTCTGAAATTTTTGCTATTTTTATTTTGTTGGAAGTACGAATGATTAATAATTTGTTATCTATTAAAAAAATCAAATTCCGTATGTACGATATAGTTTTATTTTTTCCACATAATTATTAGGAAATATTTTCACATGGGATTGTGTGTCGTCTATAGTAAATTAAGAAAATGCTAATTAATAACTCAACACCATGTAGAAAAAATCACTATATCCAATATATTAAATTTCACCAAAATGCAAATTTAGTAGTCACCACCCTGCCCACCTAGAAGCGTTGGTGAAGATGCACCATTCGTCAAGGAGCTTCTCATACTTAGTCATCGGATATGATAATACAGTGTGGTTTTCAGATAAGCGAGGGCTTGACAGGTAGATGATCAAGCATACTATAGAATACAAAAATGAGCAAGCACTAGTGGCTGGGGTGCGCCCCGGGTGCACCTGTTAAGGCGGTCTTGTGCACACTTGTCTTGTTTGAGTGTCTCAACTCGTCCCCGTGCGTCCATTTTATGTAGCAGCACATGTCTTATAGTTAGAAAGAGTTCATTACTCGTTTAACATGTTGCATGCCTCCTGACAAAGTCCTCTGCGCTACTATGTTTGCACCGTACATTCGGCTGACTTGTCTGTTACTTGTGTACATGAACATCGCCTTGAGTTAGCTGGCGAGATCAATGTCAGAAAATCCATATGTCAGTAGGTGAGATTGTTTAGACGATGAACAAATATCAGCCTCTGGGCACCAATACTGTTAGTATACAATAGAAAATCATATTCACTATAGGAAGTAGTACATGTGATTGGATTCACACATAAAGCATAATCCAGTTAGACAATCCAAATCCAAAAGGACAAGTAAAACAATGTACAAAATGTAGTAATTTTGAAAAAAATACTATCCAAGTTTGCAATTTACTATATTTTTAGAAAAATTACTATATTTTATATACCGCGTTACTATATTTTGTACGTACCGTTACTGGAGTGTAGAATAAGCTACTATACACTCACGCTTAGTTTAGCGTTACTATATATATATATATATATATATATATATATATATATATATATATATATATATATATATATATAGAGAGAGAGAGAGAGAGAGAGAGTAACACTATTCTAATCCTAGGATTAGGATAGTTATTTGGATCACGGCGCGCCCTATATATAGAGCCCGATGGATGTTCCTGAGATTAAGAAAGGCTAAAAAGAAGAAAACCTCGCCGGTCCATCTCTGCCCCGACTCCTTTCCCACCTTCCGCATCCGGCAGGATCACCGGCTGCTGCACCGCCCTCGCCATGGGAACCAGCCGTCGTGCCGCCCTTCCCCTAGGAACCGGCCGCCGCGCTGCCCCCGCCCCCGAATCCGACCGCCCCACCATCCCTCTCCCCGGGATCCGTCCGCCGCGCCACCGCCGCCCCGGGATCCAGCCGCCGCTCCACCGTCGTCCTCGGATTCGGCCGCCGCCGCCGCGTCTCCCGTCCACTAGCCCTGCCTTCCCCAGATCCCTGCCTCCCGATGAGCTCCGCCGCCGCCTCAACGTCGCCTACCTTCTACCACGCTACCGTCATCCTCACCTCCGGCCACCACGGGCGCCGCCGCGCCCTGCCTTCTCCCACTGCGGCTGCTCCACATCGCATCCACCCGCCGATGCGGCGCCCCCAACCCATGAACCTTCACCTGCTGGTTGACCTTCTCGCAAAGGCCACCTCGACCTTCCTGGGATCTGGCTCGCAGGGTGCACGCAATCTCGTCCTGGCCAGCTGCTGCTGGGTGAAGCTCCACCGGCCTGAAGACGCAAGAGGTAGCCTTTCTTGCTAATGCTACTGCTATGCTTTCTGCCAATGCTAGTTTTGTTTTTCTCCTAATGAAGTCGACGCCTTGATTTTGATGGATAAGCAAGAACAGATGGAGATACAGAGCATGCGTAGTATATGGACTGCTCGCACGCGCTGCCACGGACTGCTCCGCCCAGCGCCCCCACACCCCGCGCGTCGCCTGCGTGCCACACCGTAGCCACCTCTCCCACACGTTGATGAAGAGGTAAGCCGTCATCTGTACTCCAGCTTCACAGTGACACACAAGGACCAGCAGCTACTGCTAGCACAGTCCCGCCACCTCCCTTTCCAATCTACTCTTGCCCGCCTCCTTCCCTCTGTTTCTTGCGCCAAACCAAAAGGTGCACAAGACATGTTTGATGAAATGGCTAGCTGAAGATAGAACTGTTGTGTAATCATGTTTCCCTTTGATTTAATTTTTCTTTGTTCGTGTTCTATTATTTGCCCAATTATTTATTGCGCAAAATACCTCCATCCCAAGCAATTTTATCGTGGAGTGGGGAAAAGTTATAATTTTGCTATAAGCACTTTATAATTGGCTAGAAAATAGGAAAAGAAAAAGAGAAAAAAACGAGATGTAGCAGTGCATTGAAACACAACATCTACTAGTGCTTCTCTTTTGATTGAGATATTCCTGGCATTTCTTTGCCCAGGATGTGTTTGTGTTCATACATGTAAGGAAACCGTTGTAGATAAGTGTTCACTTTAATTTTCCTTTGCTTCACGCTGTGACGTACATAGTCTGATGTGCTTATATATTTTTCCTAAACTTATAAGTAGATGGTCCGCTGTATTCATCATCTTATAGTGCTTGCTGCCAGGTCTGTCTCTCTTTCCTCCCCTGCTCACCGTCCTGTGCGGCAGTGGACGCGACTACGTGAGGGAACGAAGCCCGGTCTCCCAACACCGGCAGTCTCCCTGCACCCTGCAAAAAATTAAATAAATCGCAAGTTCAAAATCAAGAAACCATGAAGTTCAAAGACAAAAAAGGTACTGCCCGATGTTGTTCGCCAACGATCTTTAGTTTCTTTAGTAGCTCGTACACATTTTGCCAAAGCTAGTATGTTCGGAACCGTAAGTTGATAGCTGACCGGCAGGGACAACAATGTTGATGGCGATTGAAGAAGGATCCCGAAAATATTATTATTGGGACTGAAGGCCAAGTTTTATGCACGGTGTGAGAGGATTCCAGGAAATATTCTGAAGCGGTCGATGGCTTTCAAGAGATGCGATCATATCTCACAAGTTTCCAGGGGGTTCAAGATCATTTATATAAGAAGGAAATGTCAAAGGTTCAGATGGCAGCACACTTAAAAACACTGGTGAAAAATCTGAACATGTGTAGTGCAATCATGGGAAAAAGTTTGAATTTTTATCGCTTAACCTCTGCTGATCTCTCTTATAGTTTTTGTTATGCATTCTTCACTGAGTGTTACCACTGAACATATCCACGGGAGATCCATGCTATGGTACAGATTTGTGAAATTACTTTGTACTCATTAGTACTATTTCATTGTGGGTAATGGGCACATGACTTCATGTGTTCACAATTTATTTTTTCGCTTGATTTGAATCAAAATTATTTATTAATATTGTGATTCGAGTGCCTTGTGCATGGATGTCATTTGTAGCACACAAAGGTGCTTGTGTTAATACCTACGAGAGGAACATTCTGCTAGTGATAAAACAAAGGATCGAATGCTAAAATAATTTGTTTTTCGTGTTTCTAAAAAATTCAAGAAGTTCAAATTAAAATAACAGGGTTGTTCAACATTCTTAAATAATCCGATTATTCCAGTTTCTAAGAAACCTGGCAGTTCAAATAAAAAAACAGAGTACAAAAGAAAATAGTTTTTTTTGTTACTACAATGAATGAATCCAAGAAGATCAAATTAAAATAACTAACTAGCTCAAAAAATGTATTTTCCCCGTTTTTATAAAAAACTAGAAGTTAAAATTTAGAAAACGGAACGGTTCGATGTTTATTAAAAAACTTGGATTTCTTCAGTTACTAAAAAATAGACCAAGAAATTCAAATTAAAATAACAGAGTAGTGAGATTTTATATACCACGAAAAAACAAAGCATCACCTAGAAAATATTAACTCTAAAGTTCAAATTTAATAAATTGGAGAGTTTAAAGAAAACCTAAATTATTTCTGTATGTAGGAAAAATAAAAGTATGAAGTTCAATTTAAAAAAGATGTTTGATTCTTATTTAAAATTTATATATTTCTAAGAATAAAACCAGAAGTCCAAATTACAAAAATAGAGAAGTTCGCTATTTATAAGCAAACTCACATTTTCTTGGTACTAAAAGAAATAAAATCAAGAACTTCAAATTTTCACATTTCTAAAAAACACACAAAGAATTTCAAAAAAAAGTTAGAGCGGTTCTATATCTATAAAAAACTCAGATTTTTTCCATTACTAAAGTGAAACAGAGAGAAGTTCAAAGTGATAACACCAGAAATTCACGTACTGCATGGTGTGTGTTTCATATGAGAAAAATACAATAAGAAGGCAAAGTCTAAAAAATTTGTTGCTAGAAGTTCAAGTGCTCGGCCCAGGAAAGTTCAAAAATTCTTCTGGGAGAGGTTCACCTTGTACTTAGATGTACAAAACGACATAAAAATATGTTGTTTTTGGTGTTTTAAAATAATTCTCTCAAACCAGAGAGAAGTTCAAAGTGATAACAATCGGAAGTTCACGTACTGCATGGTGTGTGTTTCGTATGAGAAAAATACAATAAAAAGGTAAAAAAAATTGTTGCTAAAAGAAGTGCTCGACTCGGGAAAGTTCAAATGCTAACATGGTGTGTGCTTCAATGTTTATTACAAACCTATAGTTTCCCATGTTACCATAGAATAAACCAAGAAGTTCAAAAATTAAAAATGGAGCAGTTCGAAAAGTTTATAAAAAATGGTCTTTCTACATTTTACTAAAAAATTAGCGAAGTTCAAATTTAAAAAACCGAGCAGTTTAAAAAATTTGTAAACATGGATTTGCCCCTGTTTTTTTTTAAGATCTGGAAGTTCAAATTTAAAGAAGTGAGCGGTTCATTGTTTATTACATAACTAGGACTTTTCTTATACTAATGAATAACACCAAGAAGTCCTAATTAAAAAAATGAAGTTGTTTGATGTTTATAAAAATCTTAGATTTTCCACGATACTACAGATTAAAACCACGAATTTCAATTTTAAAAAACGGAGTAGTTCAATGCATATTAAAAACTCAGTTTTTTCTCGTTACTAAATAATAAAACCAAGAAGTTCAATTTTTAAAAGCAGAACAGTTCGATATTTATTTGAAAACTCAATTTTTTCTGATTACTAAAGAATAAGACCAATGAGTTTTATTTAAAATAACGAAGAAGTTCGATGCTTCTAGCAAAACTTCAGTTTTCACATTTCTAAAACAACACACAAAGATGTTCAAATAAAAAAGTTAGAGCGGTTCGATGTCTATAAAAAACTCAGATTTTTCCATTACTAAAGTGGAACATAGAGAAGTTCAAAGTGATAACAGCCAGAAGTTCACGTACTTCATGGTGTGTGTTTATACGAGAAAAAAGAGTAAAAAGGCGAAGTCTAAATTTTTATTTGGCTAGAAGTTCAAGTGCTCTTCCCTCGGAAGTTCAAAAAATCTTGTTAGAGAGGTTCGTCGTGCGTTTACATGTTCACAAAACACAAAAAGATGTTGTGTCTCATGTTTTAAAATAATTCTCTCAATCCATTACAAGTTTGGAACAAAAAAACTCTACATGAAAAAAGTTCTTTTCTGTTTAACAACTTTCCAAGGGGTATATTGTATGCTCTATTCGAAAAATAAATGGTTAAAATAAAATGGTGTATGTTGTTCGAAAAGAAAGTTTAACCCTATTAAAAAAGTTGCCTCTTTTCATCAAAGTTTCTAATGATTTATCATTTGTGGAACTCCGAGGAACGGGTGAGGTATTACAAACAAAAAATACGTGGCCGATGTTCAATATAAAAACAGCGAGCAGTTCAACTACTATACGGAATGCATTTTAGATGATAATAAAAAAATACAAAACTAAAAGCCTAAAAGTTTGTTGCGAGAACTTCACGTGCTCCAGCCTGCACGGTTCAAAAAATATATTACGAGACTCCGACCTTCATTTACATGTTAAAAAAAGAGAGGCAAAAACAACATCGTGTTTGCCATTTTTAAAACTACTCTCAAACGGCAACGAATTTGTAACACCTGTCTACAAAAAAAGTTGGTCCTATTCATAAGCTTTCCAACCATATATTATATGCTACATTCCGATGAACGGTTTAAAATTTTCATGTATACCATTTAAAACACGTTTTTATGTATTCAAAAAATTCGTTGTAACCATCGCGAGCATGAAAACTGATCAACACGGGAAAGTTGCGTGTTTTCAACAGCTTTCCGTCGGTATATCATTTGCTCAATTCCGGTAAGTGGTTTGGGAGTTACGGGCAAAAAACAGCACGTCAAAAACAGAGTGAAGTTTAAACAGACATTCCCCAGAAGTTCAACTACTTCATACAGTGCATTTCCATTCGCGATGAAGGCAGAAATCATGATCTCGTCATTTTCTAATTTACTTCAAAACAGCAGGAATATCATTTGTGTAAGTTCAAGTCATCGGTTGGAGAAAGTTAAAAAAAATTATTGTGAGAGAGGTTTGTACAAAAGGAATATCATTTGTGTAACACTGACGAATGGATGAGAAAATTACAAACGAAAATACGTCACAGAAGTTCAATGTGAAAATAGCAAGAAGGTCAACTACTACACTAAATGAATTTCAGATGAAAAACTTTTAAAACCATCGCGAGTATGAAAAAATGATCAACATGGAAAAGTTGCGTGTTTACAACAGTTTTTCATCGGTATATCACTTGCTCAATTTCGGTGAGTGGATGGAGAGCTACGAGTAAAAAAAGCACGTAAAAAATAGAGTGAAGTTCAAGTAGACATGTCGAGAAGTTCAAGTTCTTCACGCGGTGCATTTTCAAAGAATCTGTTTCGCGATAAAGGCAGAACGCATGATCTCGCTATTTTCGAAATTACTTGAAAATGGCTAGGAATCAGAGAAAACCATCAACATGAAAAAGTTTCGCATTTTTTGTAGCTTTTCAACGGTATATTATTTGCCCCATTCCAATAAAGTTCGTAGAAATTACGGCGAAAATACGTTTTTAGCCATTTTCAAATTTGACTTAAAACCGTAAAGAATTAGGAGAAACAATATATACCAAAAAGTTTCGCATTTGTTCAAGATTTCCAACGCCATATCATTTGCTGCATTCGGACGTACGGTTAAAAAATTAACTCAAAAATACGAACTCGGTGGAACTTGTACCGTTTTCTAAATTACTCTTATACCGTTCAAAATTAGAAAAAACTTTCAACATGAAAAAGTAGCGCATTTTCATAAGCTTTCCAACGCCATATCATTTACCTCAATTGTATTAGCCATTTAGAAATGGCATCAAAAATACGAACTCGGCTGTTCGGTTTGTGAAATTTTACGATTTTCCAAATTACTCTTTAACTATTGGGAATTAGAGAAAACTATCAACATGTGGAAGGAGCGGTTTTGCAGCAGCTTTCCAACGCCATATTATTTGCCTCATTCCGATAAACGATTTAGAAATGCGGTCAAAAATACGATTCACGTTTTTTGTATGAAGAAAAAACGGTTTTCAAAACTGCTCTTAAACCGCTTACATTTTGCCAAAAATTTAACTTGGGTCATGATACTCGTGTCCATAGCTTTCCAACGGTATATCGCAAGCCCCATTTGGGCAATGTTTGCGGAAGTTCAACCTAGCACTGGGGGAAGTTCAGGTTGAACAACTCGGGCAGTAAAATTGCAATAGACGCATGTTCATCATGATCTGAGAGCAAAATCCGCCAATGAGCGAGATTCCTATTTAAAACGGGCATTTAGTTGCTAAAAACCGTTTGCAGATTACACTTACATCACATAGAACGCGACTGACCAGAATAATTCGCGCGGGGAGACACGGTTGCGAAGATAGCCCGAAGGTTGGGTTCGTACAGAGAGAAGTTCAGGTTGTGTAACTCAGGAAGTTCAGGTTGTGATCAAAATAATATTCTGATAATATATGTATATAAACACTATTCTGATCACGGGATGAGAATAATATTCTGATAACTACCTTACCTGTCACAGCAGTAGTAGTTGAACTTCCTCGAGTGCTAGGTTGAATTTCCGCAAACATTGCCCAAATGGGGCTTGTGATATACCGTTGGAAAGCTATGGACACGAGTATCATGACCCAAGTTAAATTTTTGGCAAAATTCTAGCGGTTTAAGAGCAGTTTTGAAAACTGTTTTTTCTTCCTACAATAAACGTGAATCATATTTTCGATTGCATTTCTAAACCGTTTACCAGAATGATGCAAATAATATGGCTATGGAAAGCTGCTGCAAATCCGTTCCTTCCACATGTAGAAAGTTTTCTCTAATTCCCTATGGTTAAAGAGTAATTTGAAAAATCATAGAATTTCGCGAACCAAACAGCTGGGTTCGTATTTTCGATGTCGTTTCTATACGGCTAATCCAATTGAGGCAAATGATATGACGTTGGAAAGCTTATCAAAATGCGCTTCTTTTTCATGTACACAATTTTGAATACATAAAAATGTGTTTTAAACGGTATACATAAAATTTTTAAACCGTTCATCGAAATGTAGCACATAATATACCGTTGGAAAGCTTATGAATAGCAACAAGTTTTTCATGTAGACAGGTGTTACAAATTAATTGCCGTTTGAGAGCAGTTTTTAAAATGGCAAAACAACATTGTTTTTTGCCTTTTTTTCAACATGTAAATGAACGACGGACGTCTCGCACATGAATTTTGAACTATGCTAGGAGGAACACGTGAACTTCTTGCAACAAATATTTTAAGCTTTTAGTTTTCTATTCTTATATTATTATCTGAAACGCATTCCGTGTAGTAGTTGAACTTGCCGCTGTTTTCACCTTGAACTTCTGTCACATATTTTTGTTCAACCTCTCTCACAAGAATTTTTGAACTTTTCTCGGGCCGAGCACTTGAACTTCTAGCAACAAAAACTTTTAGCCTTTGTTTTTCATTCTTTTTTTTATACAAATGCACACCGGGAAGTACGTGAACTTCTGGCAGTTATCAGTCTGAACTTCTCTCGGTTATGCGAAAATATCTGAGTTTTTTATAGACATTGAACCGCTCTACCTTTTTTATTTGAACTTCATTGTGTATTTTTCGAAATGTGAAAGTTGGATGTTTTTTAGAAACATCGAACTTCTTCGCTATTTGAAATTGAACTTATTGGTTTTATTCTTTAGTAACTAGAAAAATCCTTTTTTTCAAATAAATATCAAACTGCTCCGCTTTTTCCAATTGAACTTCTTGGTTTTATTCTCTAGTAACATTTTTTTTTCTAAATCGGGGAAAAATTGAACATCTTCTTTGCGCCCTTGTTTTTGAACTTCACTTACAATTTTTTTTTCGAAATTTTTGGGACATAGCATATGAACTTCTAGATACCCACAATATTCTTGAGTTTTTCCCTCTTAAATCTCTGTTATTTTTTGCACATGGATATTTTTATTGATATTTTCTCATTTTTTTGAAGTTTCATGTTTCTCAAAAATGAACTATTGGATATTTTTCTTATCTTTATGTGTTTCTCTAGTTGAACTTTCCATCTTTTACGTACTATTTTTTCTTCTCTGAATTTTTGTGTGGTTTCATACCTGAACTTGTAGTTTTCTATTCTTTGAACTTCCTAGTCGTAGTATATGTGGGCAAGCGCTACGTAACATACATACAAATGAGTACTAGATGGAAGGCTCTTTTTTTGTAACTCACATGACAAGAATGCGTGTGAAAAACTGATCCTTTATTTACATATTGCTAATTGAATAGGACATGAAACAAGCAAGCATAGTTTATGCTTTGTACAGACACTAGTAGAAAACAGGGCTTTGGTTGAGGCCAGGATAAGGGCATTAATCCTGGTTCACTCACGAACCGGGACCAGAGGGTGCATCAGTCCCGGTTCATGAGGCCAGGGCGCCGACCGGGCCTCGGGGGCCATTGCTCCCGGTTCGTCTGACACTTTTGGTCTCGGTTCCAGACACGAACCGGGACCAATGGGCCTCGCTCCTGGCCCAGCACCTTTAGTCCCGGTTGGTGGCTGGAACCGGGACCAAAGGTTGTCCTTTAGTCCCGGTTTTAGCCACAAACCGGGACTAAAGAGAAGCCTATATATACCCCTGCCCCTGCCCGCTCAGTGCTCTATTTTTTGGCCGGCCGTGTGGGAGAGGTGTGTTGCTCTAGCTCTCACCTCCTATGCACATGAGGCGTTCGATGAAATGCCTAAGCTACACTTAAGCTTTCTCCTCTCCAAGCTCGACCTCCAAGCTCCATTTTCCTCAAGATTTGTCTAGGTTTGGCGGTCCGTCCTATCCCGTCCCCGTCCTCACCGCTGTCGATCGCCCGCGCCGATCTCGTCGCCGGCACCACCGTGGTGAGCCTCTTGTTCTTATCTTATTTTAAAAAAAAATCTTACTTGTATGATTTAGATAGATACTTGTATAATTTTCTTACTTTTATTATTGTTTGTTATTATATAGTGCCATGGTTTTGGTATCCGCCCCCATCGGCCCTCGTCTTGTCTATGATTCGGATGTGGTATATTATCTTTTATAAATATTTGTTTCATTAGTGTTTATGACAATTATGCCAACCAACGTGACATAGATGTTTTTATCTAGGAGGTATGTGAACCGGAAATTTCAACAGACCCTCTTGTCGAGAGGTTAAATTTAGTTGAAAAAGAAAACACTTACTTGAAGAAAAAATTGAAAAAAATTGAGGAGGAGAAGATGGAATTGGAGTTGCATGTTGCGGATGTCGTCGATGATCATAAGATCAAGATGGATGCAATGCGCTTGAAGATTAGAAAGATTAGAAAATATGCCATTCATACTGAGGCTTGGTATCATTATGCCGTTGGATCAATTGTTACCTTAGTTGCGATTATGATCGCATTTGTTGTTGCATTTAAATGTTTTACATAGTTTCAATGTATGTTTTAATTACATGCTCTAGAGAGCTATATGTTGTTCAATGAGAACTATGTATGAACTTTATGTATTTATTTTTTCAGTAATAACATTTGATCACTACTGTACTTTGGTTTTAATGTGATGATGAACTTCTATTAATTTGGTCACTTCTCTATTCATGATGTTCTGTAATGGTTTTTCACACACTTAATTATATATAATGCACGCAGATGAACTGGCAATGGATGTACGGTGACAGACGCACCTCCGAGTACATTAAGGGCCTGCATAATTTTCTCAAAGTGGCTGAGGCAAACAAGCAGAATGGTTTTATGTGTTGTCCATGCCCTATCTGTGGGAATACGAAGGCTTACTCTGACTCGAAAACCCTTCACATCCACCTGCTTGAGAAGGGTTTCATGCCACACTATAATGTTTGGACCAAGCACGGAGAAAGAGGGGTTATGATGGAAGACAACGAAGAAGAAGAGGATGATGACAACTATCCGCCCCCTGAATACGGTGATGCTGTAACGGGGGAAGTTGAAGATCAAGAGGAACCAGACGATGTGCCCGATGATGATCTTCGCTGGGTCATTGTTGATACAAAAAGACAATGCCAAAGTGAAAGGGAGAAGTTGAAGTTCGATCGCATGTTAGAGGATCACAAAAAAAGGGTTGTACCCAAATTGTGAAGATGACAACACAAAGCTCAGTGCCACACTGGAATTGCTGCAATGGAAGCCAGACAATGGTGTACCTAACAAAGGATTTGAGATGCTACTGAAAATATTGAAGAAGAAGCTTTCAAAGGATAACGAATTGCCCGAAAGTACGTACGAAGCAAAGAAGGTTCTATGCCCTCTAGGATTGGAGGTGCAGAAGATACATGCATGCCCTAATGACTACATCCTCTACCACGGTGCATACAAGGATTTGAATGCATGCCCGGTATGCGGTGCATTGCGGTATAAGATCAGACGAGATGACCCTGGTGATGTTGAGGGCGAGCGCCCCGGGAAGAGGGTTCCTGCCAAGGTGATGTGGTATGCTCCTATAATACCACGGTTGAAACATCTGTTCAGAAACAAAGAGCATGTGATACGTCTCCAACGTATCTATAATTTTTGATTGTTCCATGCTGTTATATTATCATTCTTGGATGTTTTACAATCATTTTATAGTCATTTTATATTATTTTTTGGTACTAACCAATTGACATAGTGCCCAGTGCCAGTTGCTGTTTTCTGCATGTTTTTTACATCGCAGGAAATCAATACCAAACGGATTCCAAACGCAGCGAAACTTTTTGTGGAATTTTTTTGGACCAGAAGACATCCAGTGGGCCGGAGAAGCACCAGGGGGTGCTCCGAGGGGAGCACAACACACCAGGGCGCGCCTGGAGGCCCAGGCGCGCCCAGGTGGGTTGTGCCCACCTCGGTGGCCTCCCGCACCGCCTCTTTGCTCTATAAATACCCCAATATTCCAGAAACCCTAGGAGAGTCGACGAAAATCAATTCCAGCCGCCGCAAGTTCCAGAAACACTAGATCCAATCTAGACACCATCTTAGAGGGGTTCATCATGTCCATTGGTGCCCCTCCGATGATGCGTGAGTAGTTCTTTGTAGACCTACGGGTCCGTAGTTAGTAGCTAGATGGCTTTCTCTCTCTCGTTTGATTCTCAATACAATGGTCTCTTGGAGATCCATATGATGTAACTCTTTTTGCGGTGTGTTTGTTGGGATCCGATGAACTTTGAGTTTATGATCAGATCTATGTTTTTATCCATGAAAGTTATTTGAGTCTTCTTTGGTCTCTTATATGCATGATTGCTTATAGCCTCGTATTTCTTCTCTGATATTTGGGTTTTGTTTGGCCAACTTGATCTATTTATCTTGCAATGGGAAGAGGTGCTTTGTAATGGGTTCGATCTTACGGTGCTTGATCCCAGTGACAGAAAAGGAAACAACATGTATGTATCGTTGCTATTAAGGATAACAAGATGGGGTATATTTCTACATAAATAGATCTTGTCTACATCATGTCATCGTTCTTATTGCATTACTCTGTTTTTGCATGAACTTAATACACTAGATGCATGCTGGATAGCGGTTGATGTGTGGAGTAATAGTAGTAGATGCAGGCAGGAGTCGGTCTACTAATCTTGGACGTGATGCCTATATAATGATCATTGCCTGGATATCGTCATGAGTATTTGAAGTTCTATCAATTGCCCAACAGTAATTGTTTTCCCACCGTTTGCTATTTTTCTCGAGAGAAGCCACTAGTGAAACCTACGGCCCCCGGGTCTCTTCTTTAATATATTTGCCTTTGCGATCTATTTTTATTTGCTTTTGTTTTCAGATCTATATTTCCAAAAACCCAAAAATACCTTGCTGCACTTTATTTTATTTTGCATTTATTCGAGATCTATTTATCCAATCTATTACAACTTTCTCCCATCCACTAGCCATCTCTGGCGCCATTGCCCAAAAGGGATTGACAACCCCTTTAATACGTCGGGTTGCGAGTATTTATTATTTGTGTGCAGGTACCGTTCATGTAGTGTTGCGTGGTTCTCCTACTGATTTGATAACCTTGGTCTCATCACTGAGGGAAATACCTACCGTCGTTGTGCTGCATCATCCCTTCCTCTTTGGGGAAATACCGACGTAGTTCTAGCAGACATCAAAAGGAATTTCTGGCGCCATTGCCGGGGAGACATCATCAACATCTACCAGGTTCCTAATCACAAATCTCATATCCTCGCAATTTACATTATTTGCCATTTACCTCTCATTTTCCTCTCCCCCACTTCACAAAAATTTGCCGTTTTATTCGCCCTCTTTTTCGTTCGCCGTTTTCTCGTCAGATCTGTTTTTGAGTGCAATCTTGTTGCGAAGTCACCATGACTCAAGAGAACACCAAGTTGTGTGATTTCTCAAATACCAACAACAATGATTTTCTTAGCACTCTGATTGCTCCTCCCGCCACTAGTGCGGAGACTTGTGATATTAATACTGCTTTGCTGAATCTTGTTATGAAAGATCAATTTTCCGGTACTCCTAATGAGGATGCCGCGTCCCATCTTAACACATTCGTGGAATTATGCGGTATGCAAAAGAAAAAAGATGTGGACAATGATGTTGTGAAGTTGAAATTATTCCCATTTTTCTTGCGAGATCATGCCAAATTTTGGTTTTCTTCTTTGCCTCGCAATAGTATCGATTCTTGGAATAAGTGCAAAGATGCTTTCATTACTAAGTATTTTCCGCTCGCAAAAATTATTTCCCTTAGAACCCAGATCATGAATTTAAAGCAACTTGAGCATGAGCATGTTGCACAATCTTGGGAAAGGATGAAATTGATGCTAAGGAATTGCCCAACTCATGGGTTAAATCTTTGGATGATCATACAAAAAATTTACGCGGGGTTAAATCTTTGGATGATCGTAATCTTTTAGATGCCGCCGCGGGTGGTACTTTTATGGAAATTACTTTGGGTGAAGCCACTAAATTGCTTGATAATATCATGGCAAATTATTCACAATGGCATACCGAAAGAGCTCCTACTAGTAAAAAAGTTAATTCGGTTGAAAAAATTTCTTCTTTGAGTGAAAAAGTTGATGCTCTTATGAAATTGGTTGCTAATAAAAGTGCTCCTATTGATTTTAATGATGTGCCTTTGTCTACTTTGATTGAGCAAAATATTGATGCCATAGATGTGAATTTTATTTCGTGAAACAATTTCAATAACAATGCTTATAGAGGGAATTTTAATCCTAGGCCTTTTCCTAGTAATTCCTCTAATAATTATGGTAATTCCTATGGTAATCCTTCTTACAATAATAATAGGAACACCTCTGATCCTGAGAATAATATTAAAGAATTTATCAATACTCAAAAAGTTTTCAATACTACAATAGAAGAAAAGTTGAATAAAATTGATGATTTGACTAGAAGTGTTGATAGAATCTCTCATGATGTAGAAAATCTCAAGATGAAAATTTTTGTGCCTAAGGTTGAAGAATCAATTAAAGCTCTTCACGTTTCCATGGATGAAAGTAAGAAAAGAACCGCTATGCTTAGAGCTAGAAGAGAATTTTTAGAAAAGGCGTTTTCTAGTGATTGCTTTCACAAAAGTGATGAAGATCTTAAAATGATTGGTGTTTCTTCTATTGATTCTTTGTTTAGTAAAATTAAGATTGGTGAAAAAGGGACTGGAGAAGAGTCAACTTTAGTTAGAAGGCATCCCAATAATTCGGAGGGTGAAAATCTTGTTGAGAAAATTGATAAAAGTGGGTTTGAAGAGGTCAAAACTTTAACTAGTGATGTGCCCACTCTTTTGGATTACAAAGACTTTAATTATGATAGTTGCTCTTTGATTGATTGTATTTCGTTGTTGCAATCCATGATAAATTCACCCCATGCTTATAAACAAAATAAAGCTTTTACTAAACATATTGTTGATGCTATGATGAAAGCTTTAGAAGAAAAGTTGGAATTAGAGGTTTCAATTCCTAGAAAATTACATGTTGAATGGGAACCTACTATCAAAGTCAAAATTAAAAATTATGAGTGTTTTGCTTTATGTGACTTGGGTGCTAGTGTTTCTACAATTCCGAAATCTTTATGTGATGTGCTTGGTCTTACAGATATTGAAGAATGCTCTTTAAATTTGCACTTGGCGGATTCTACTATTAAAAAGCCTATGGGAAGAATTAATGATGTTCTTATTATTGCAAATAGGAATTATGTGCCCATAGATTTTATTGTTCTTGATATTGATTGCAATCCGTCTTGTCCAATTATTCTTGGTAGACCGTTTTTACGTACTATTGGCGCCGTGATTGATATGAAAGAAGGCAATATTAAATTTCAATTTCCACTAAGGAAGGGTATGGAACACTTCCCTAGAACAAGAATTAGGCCACCATATGAATCAATCATGAAGGCATCTTATGGATCTAGAACCAAAGATGACAATACTTAGATCCTTGCTTTATGCCTAGCTAGGGGCGTAAAACGATAGCGCTTGTTGGGAGGCAACCCAATGAATAAAATTTATTTTTTGCCTTTTTTTTCTGTTCTTGAGTGTCAGCATAATAATGCTACTGTTATGACTTAGTATTTTGTGTTTTAGTTAGTGTTTGTGCCAAGTAAAGCCTTTAGGATTGATTTGGATGATAGTTGATTTGATCTTGTTGGAAAACAGAAACTTTTGCGTCTAGTAAAATAATTTTAAAAATTCACAGAAGATACGAAAAATTCTGAATTTTTTTACACGAGATTGATATAAAAATTTCCTCTGTTTTCCTAATTTTTCAGAATTTTTGGAGTTACATAAGTATTCGAAATATTCAGATTGCTACAGACTGTTCTGTTTTAGACAGATTCTGTTTTCTTTGCGTTGTGTGCTTGTTTTAATGATTCTATGGTTTTCTTTGATGAGTTTTTGCCATAGAAAAGTTGGAATACAGTAGATATAATGCAAGAATAAAATATGAATTGGTTTTCTACAGTACTTATAGTAGTGATTTGTTTTCTTATACTAACGGATCTCACGAAGGTTTTGTTGAGTTTTGTGTGATTGAAGTTTTCATGTTTTGGGTGATTTTACGATGGATGAAGGAATAAGGAGTAAGAAGAGCCTAAGCTATTGTCCAAAGAGAAGCAAGCAACTATGCTTGGGGATGCCCGAGTGGCATCCCCTCTTTCTTCTAACGACCATCGGTATTTTACTTGGAGCTATATTTTTATTCGTCACATACTATGAGTTTTGCTTGGAGCGTCTTGTATGATATGAGTCTTTGCTTGTTTTTATTTTTGTTTTAAGTCTTGAATCCTTGCTGGACACACCTATTTGAGAGAGCCAAAATTATGCCATGACTTGTTAGAATTTCTCTCTATGCTTCACTTAAATCTTTATGAGCTATGGAATTGCTCTAGTGCTTCACTTATATCTTTTTGAGCACGGTGTGCTTTATTATTTTTGAAGAAATGCTCTCATGCTTCACTTAGATTTATTTGGGAGTTAGGAATTTTTTTTAAAAGAAATTCTCTCTTGCTTCACTTAAATTAATTTGAGAGAAAGAAATATTATGCTCATGATCTGCACTTGTATTTGTTTGAGCTTATCAAAAGCAACACATGAAAATTAGTCCCAAAGTGATAGATATCCAAGAAGGATATAATAAAAACTTTCATGAAGATCATTGGACAAAATAAACTTGATTCCTTGTAATAGTTTTGAGATATGATGATGTGATATGTGAGTTATGTTGATGAGTAATTATGCTTTAGTAAGAATATTGGTGTTAAGGTTTGTGATTCCCTATGCATGCATGAAAGTCAATAGTTATGCAATGAAATTATATCCTACTTGTGGTGCATTATTCGGTGTTAATTATGCTTAATGCTCGCTTATGAGATTTTTTGTTTCTTGGTTGGTCGCTTCTCAATCTTTTGCTAGCCTTCATTTTGCACTAAGTATGATCACTACCTGTGCATCCAAAACCCTTTAAACCAGTTTTGCCATATGAGTCCACTATATCTACCTATATGCGGTATTCTTTTGCCGTTCTAAGCACATTTGCATGTGCCATCTCTAATTTTCAAAATAAATTTCTCTTTTGTGTGCTCGTACTGCTCGCGAGGCGGTGAGGGGTGGCTGATATTTTCCATGCTAGATGTGTTATTCTCACGATGAGTGTTTATTCACTTGTCATTGCACGAGAGTAAGGCAAAGGTATTAGGGATGCCCAGTCCCAAAATGAATAAATGAATTTACTTTATGTTGTCAAATAATAAATTCCTTGGAAAGTGTTGGTATGGAGGGCACCCGTGGATACGGCTAGCCATGGAAAGTGAAAGAAATGGTGGAAAAGGAATAAACTTTATTTTCTGTTTGGGAACCGCCTATGATATATCTAGCATGGAAAGTGTGGGGAACTCTAAGTCGTTTTTGTTGGTGGGAAAAGTATACCTCCCAAAATGTTTTTATCTCTCAATTTAAGCTTTGAGCTCTGGCACCTCTACAAATCCCTACTTCCCTCCGCGAAGGGCCTTTCTTTTACTTTATGCAATTTTTATTTAGAGTCTCCATCTTCTCTTATAAAGCACCAACTAAGGGGCACTATGATCGTACTTGAGCATTGGGTGTAGCTAATATGTGAGTGTGTTTCATGAATGGATCAATGATTGAGCATAATGGGCTAGGGATAACTTATTTTAGCATTGATATTTTGAAAGACATGGTTGCTTGTTGATATGCTTGAGTATTTAAGTTATCATGTCAAAACAAGACTATTGCTTTGAACCATATAAAATGTAACACCCCCTTGTAATAAGCTTTGTGACACTCTGTTAATCTTGCCAAGTCATATCATTTGCAGTGCTTAAACATAGAGGTTAACCAAAGCAAATCAACTCCATTTTGAAAATCAACTCAAATTCAAAAGTGAAATATGAAGTTGATCAAACACTGTTGGAAAAATGTTCATTGAATGGCAAATAATCCAGGAACATTTCTAAAACCATCATCAAAATATTTGGAGTTAGATAAATAACTCAACAAATTAAAACAGTACCAAAACAGGATATTTAAATCCATTTAAATTCGTTTCAAATTCAAATGGAGTCCAAATTCACCCAAACCAATTTTAGCTGACCAGGAATATTGCACTATAATATTTGTGTCTAGACTCATATTTTACAAAATAGCAAAAGTGACCTAAATATTATAGAACAGAAATGAAATAAAGAAAAAGAAAACCGAAAAGGAAAAGAATCAGTAAAGGCCACTGTGCACTAGTCTAAGTGCACAGTGCCACGAGGCCCAGCCCACTAGGCCCGTTCCTTCTCCCTCCTCCCCGTGTCGGCAGCGCCCTGGCCGCGCGCGCGCACGCCAGCCGGGCGGCGACACGGCGATGGCGCCGACGCCACCGACAACCAGAGGATAAGGGGGAAGCCCGAGCCATTCCCCCTGGTCTCTCCCCCACTCTCTCTTCTCTCCCTCGCTCCGCCTCTGTGTTTTCTCCCTCCAGATCCAACTCCAGCCCAGCGCCGCCGTCGCTGCGCTTCGCCACCGTCGTGGCCAGCGGCCTCCTCGCGTCGGCTGCCTGTGTCAGGGAGGACCGCCGTGCACCGCCACGTCTATAGTTGGCCTCCGCTGGAGCAGGGAACCACTACAGCAGCAGAATCAACGCCGCCTCCTCCGTTCGGTCGCCGCCGTCTTCTTCGTCTCCGGCAACTCCTCTGCAGCTACTAAACCTCGCACCGGCCACCGTGTGCCCCTACGTGAGCACTGCTGCCTTCTTCCTCTCTCCCATAGATCTTTTCGTGGCCGTAGCCGTCTCGCCGCACTGTCGTGCTCCGGCCACCGCCTGCAGCTTCGCCGTCGCGGCCACGCTTGCCGTCGAGCTAAACCGAGCTCGGTTTTGGGTCCAGCCCGTCCGTGCGAGTCCAACGCGCCTCGCTGTGCTGCTAGCCGAACCCTCTAGCCCCATTTGCACCTGCGGCCGAACGCCAGCGTCCGCCGCGATGCTCGCCGCCGTCGCTACACGCCGTTTCCGACCACACCACCGCCACCATTCGACGCGCCGTCGAATGGCCGTTCGAACACACCCGGCCCCGTCCCTTTTGGTGGCCGGTAGGCGATTTCCGACGCCGGCCTGTGCCCTCCGCCGCGTTTCGACGTCGCCGGCGGCTAAACGCCGGCCGCAGCCGACGTGGCAGGCGTGGGGTCCACCCACGGTCACTGCCAGCAGGCCCCGCCACGCGTTTTGACCGCGTTGACCCGAGTCAACGCGCTGACGTGGCAGCACAGTGTCGCTGACGTGTGGGCCCCCACGGCTAATTAACCTAATAAAACATTTAAATAAATATAAAACTGATTAATTAGGCTAATGTCTCACTGACATGTGGGGCCCACCCCTCTAATCACTCTGTTAACTGAAATAATCCACTGTTAGTCTTAACAGAGACTGACATGTGGGTCCCACTGGACCCACATGTCATGTTTGACTAGTCAGCGACGCTGTGGACCGCTGATGTCACAGTGATGTCATGCTGATGTCATAATTCATTTATGTAAATAAATAAATTCCAGAAATTCAAATAATCTTTAAAAATTAATAACTTTTAAACCGTAGCTCAGATCGAAAAAGTTAAAACATGAAAGTTGCTCAGAACGACGCGACGAGTCTAATCGTGTCGTCTGTTTCTTCATCGGAACCCCCTACGTAGAAGAACTCGTAACTCCGGACCCGTATCCGGCAGATGAATAGTGCACACACCCTGGATATTAAATCCCAGAATAATTCTAAAAATAACTAAAATGACTTAGATGCATAATTAGGCAACCCTGCACTGCATCATAGCATCACACGCACCGTATTGCATTTGTTTGTATTATGTTTACCTGTTTCTTCCCCCTCTTCTCTCTCGGTAGACCCCGACGTTGACGTAGCTCCCGAGGCAGAAGCAGCTCAGGAGTACGACTACGTCCCCGACGACACCACAGGCGACCTTGCCCTTTCCCCAAAGCAAACAGGCAAGCACCCCCATTTTGAGCATGCCTATATCGCCTATTCTCTTCTCTCTTATGCTTGCATTAGAACTGCTACTACTACTGTTTCCTATATCTGCTGCATAGCCTGATTATTGTACCCTGCCTTGCTACCTCTCTGGTTATCCTAGACTGATTAGTATAGGCTGGGTAGAGTCCCGACAGAGACCCCCACTTGATCCCTACTGCCCCGCTGGATATCAGAAGACCCGATCAACGGGATTGAAGACCAGACCCTGGCACCGCACATCACTTTTCCCCCTTAGTTGCCGACACTACTGGGTTACCGTCGAGTGCCGAGGGTGATACCTCGTCCGCACTTCTGATGTTAACCTTGCAGGTTAGTTACTCGGTCGTGGTAAGCGAGGGTGATTCCTCCTACACCACCCCCGATAACGACATCGTCGTGCAACCTCTCAAGTGTGGACCTCGAGGGTGATTCCTCCTTCGTTCACCTTGATGATAACATCGAGCGGGAATTCCATTGAGGGTGATTCCTCAGGGTTCCCTTCGGTGTCAGACACACAGTTACCTTGGATATTATGACTTGACTATGAACCATGATACTAAAGACGGGTCGGCCCTGAGGGGTACCCGCACGAGCTTATTGCGAAGTGATGTGGAGTCGGGTTGACCTGGATGGTGCCCGCGAGATAACTACGAGGCGTGGCCGGGCATTCTTAGCCCTTGCCGCAAGTCCTCGAGACGGGGCGACGGGGTCACATCGATCGTGAGTCTCTGCTCGTTTCCGCGCACTCCTAATCCACTACGGTTTGGATATTTGATCCGAGAGGCCTCTGGCCCGATAGCACTAACCATCACGTGGGCATAGTATGGGCGTTCTGCGTCGTATACATCAGCCAAAGCTCTATTGACGTCAGTGAGGAGCGGCCCGTTTTGGATTGGACTGGGAAAGCAACTGCGCTTGTATTAAGGGGTTGCTAGGTCTGCTTCCAAAATGTCCTCGCAACGTGCAGGGTTCCCGGGGCGAAGGCCCAAGACCCCCGGGGGCATAGGTTAGTCCGGCGTGCTGACCTCTCTTTAGAGCCTAGGTCGGGTTGCGGCGTGTTGCTTAGCCGAGGCCGGGCATGACCCAGAAAAGTGTGTCTGGCCGGAGTTAAGCGAGCATGGTGGGTAAGTTGGTGCACCCCTGCAGGGAAGAAACTTCTATCGATAGCCTGTCCTACAGTAACGGACACTCGGAGTTGTATCCTGATCGGTACAACTAGAACATGAGATGAGAACTGGATAGTACGGCTCTGGGATTGCTTTCTCGCAGGGAGTCGAGAAAGGATCTCAGGTCGAGGTTGATGATACTACTACTACTACATTACATTATGTTCATCTCTTCTCTTCTATTGCTGCAAGACTGTCGAAGATTGTTGAAGATGCTAGTCTTCGATAGGACTAGGTTTCCCCCTCTATTCTGGCATTTCTGCAGCCCAGTCCACATATACAGCCATTCCTTTGAAAATGTTGCATATGTAGTGTAGATCCTTGCTTGCTGAGTACTTCGGATGAGTACTCACGTTTGCTTTACTTTCTTTTTCCCCCATATTCCATTTGATGCCACCAGACGACGGAGCCCCTGAGCCAGACGCCCCAGCCGACGACCAGTACTACTACCCGCCTGGCGAGTACTACTACTACGAGGAGCCGTTTGACGACCAGGAGTAGGATCGGAGGGTCCAGGGCAGGAGGCCTACGCCTTTCGATCGTAGTATTTTATTTTACCCCGCCTCTGTGAAGGCCTATTTCTCTCTCTGTAATATATCTGTACTCAGATATCTGATGCTTCCGCTGACGCTTGTATGCCATCGAGCTATGTATTCGAGCCCTCGAGGCACTGGCTTGTAATATAAAGCTTGTATGACTTTATTTATGTTTTAGAGTTGTGTTGTGATATCTTCAAGTGAGTCCTTAGGCTTGATCGTGCGCATTTGCGTGTATGGTTAGTGCACGATTAAGCCGGGGTCGTCACATAAAAGTCCAAATGTCCATGTTATAAAGAAAAGAATATGGGATGAACATGTTAGGCAGCATTCCACATCAAAAATTTTGTTTTTATCATTTACCTACTCGAGGACGAGCAGGAATTAAGCTTGGGGATGCTGATACGTCTCCAATGTATCTATAATTTTTTATTGTTCCATGCTATTATATTATCATTCTTGGATGTTTTACAATCATTTTATAGTCATTTTATATCATTTTTTGGTACTAACCTATTGACATAGTGCCCAGTGCCAGTTGCTGTTTTCTGCATGTTTTTTACATCGCAGGAAATCAATACCAAATGGAGTCCAAACGCAGTGAAACTTTTTGTGGATTTTTTTGGACCAGAAGACATCCAGTGGGCCGGAGAAGCACCTGGAGGGTGCTCCGAGGGGAGCACAACCCACCAGGGCGCGCCTGGAGGCCCAGGCGTGCCCAGGTGGGTTGTGCCCACCTCGGTGGCCTCCCGCACCGCCTCTTTGCTCTATAAATACCCCAATATTCCAGAAACCCTAGGAGAGTCAACAAAAATCAATTCCACCCGCCGCAAGTTCCAGAAACACCAGATCCAATCTAGACACCATCTCAGAGGGGTTCATCATGTCCATTGGTGCCTCTCCGATGATGCGTCAGTAGTTCTTTGTAGACCTACGGGTCCGTAGTTAGTAGCTAGATGGCTTTCTCTCTCTCGTTTGATTCTCAATACAATGGTCCCTTGGAGATCCATATGATGTAACTCTTTTTGCGGTGTGTTTGTTGGGATCCGATGAACTTTGAGTTTATGATCAGATCTATGTTTTTATCCATGAAAGTTATTTGAGTCTTCTTTGATCTCTTATATGCATGATTGCTTATAGCCTCGTATTTCTTCTCCGATATTTGGGTTTTGTTTGGCCAACTTGATCTATTTATCTTGTAATGGGAAGAGGTGCTTCGTAATGGGTTCGATCTTACGGTGCTTGATCCCAGTGACAGAAAGGGAAACGACACATATGTATCGTTGCTATTAAGGATAACAAGATGGGGTCTATTCTACATAAATAGATCTTGTCTACATCATGTCATCATTCTTATTGCATTACTTCGTTTTTCCATGAACTTAATACACTAGATGCATGCTGGTTAGTGGTCGATGTGTGGAGTAATAGTAGTAGATGCAAGCAGGAGTCGGTCTACTAATCTTGGACGTGATGCCTATATAATGATCATTGTCTGGATATCGTCATGAGTATTTGAAGTTCTATCAATTGCCCAACAGTAATTGTTTTCCCACCATTTGCTATTTTTCTCGAGAGAAGCCACTAGTGAAACCTACGGCCCCCGGGTCTCTTCTTTAATATATTTGCCTTTGCGATCTATTTTTATTTGCTTTTGTTTTCATATCTATATTTCCAAAAACCCAAAAATACCTTGCTGCACTTTATTTTAGTTTGCATTTATTCGAGATCTATTTATCCAATCTATTACAACTTTCTCCCGTCCACTAGCCATCTCTGGCGCCGTTGCCCGAAAGGGATTGACAACCCCTTTAATACGCCGGGTTGCGAGTATTTGTTATTTGTGTGCAGGTACCGTTCACGTAGTGTTGCGTGGTTCTCCTACTGGTTCGATAACCTTGGTCTCATCACTGAGGGAAATACCTGCCGTCGCTGTGCTGCATCATCCCTTCCTCTTTGGGGAAATAACGACGTAGTTCTAGCAGACATCAGCATGCCAAGTTGATGCGATGGCACAAAGAGGACCGTAAGAAAGACGGGAAGTTGAGAGCACCCGCTGACGGGTCACAGTGGAGAAAAATTGAGAGAATGTGGGGGGACTTTGCAGGTGACACAAGGAATGTATGGTTTGGTTTAAGCGCGGATGGCATTAATCCTTTTGGGGAGCAAAGCAGCAATCATAGCACCTGGCCCGTGACTCTATGTATCTATAACCTTCCTCCTTGGTTGTGCATGAAGTGGAAGTTCATTATGATGCCAGTGCTCATCCAAGGCCCTAAGCAACCCGGCAACGACACTGATGTGTACCTAAGGCCATTAGTTGAAGAACTTTTACAGCTGTGGAATGGAAAAGGTGTGCGTGTGTGGGATGAGCACAACCAGGAGGAATTTGACCTACATGCGTGTTGTTTGTAACCATCAATGATTGGCCTGCTCTCAGTAACCTTTCAGGACAAACAAACAAGGGATACCACGCATGCACGCACTGTTTAGATGACACCGAAAGTATATATTTGGACAAATGCAGGAAGAATGTGTACCTGGGACATCGTCGATTTCTTTCGACCAACCATCAATGTTGAAAGAAAGGCAAACATTTCAAAGGTGAGGCAGATCACTGGAAGAAGCCCCCCCCTCCGTACTGGTGATCACATACTTGATATGGTCAATGATTTACAAGTAATCTTTGGAAAGGGTCCTAGCGGACTATCTGTTCCGAATGACGCTGAGGGACGCACACCCATGTGGAAGAAGAAATCTATATTTTGGGACCTACCCTATTGGAAAGACCTAGAGGTCCGCTCTGCAATCGACGTGATGCACGTGACGAAGAATCTTTGCGTGAACCTGCTAGGCTTCTTGGGCGTGTATGGGAAGACAAAAGATACACCGGAGGCATGGGAGGACCAGCAACGTGTGCACGAAAATGACGGCATGCATCCAAAGCAGTATGAAGGTCCTGCCAGCTACGCTCTTACCAAAGAAGAGAAGGAAATCTTCTTTGAATACCTGCTCAGTATGAAGGTCCCGTCTGGCTTCTCATCGAATATAAAGGGAATAATAAATATGGCAGAGAAAAAGTTCCAGAACCTAAAGTCTCATGACTGCCACGTGATTATGACGCAAACTGCTTCCGGTTGCATTGAGGGGGCTTCTATCGGAAAGTGTTCGATTAGCCATTGTGAAGCTATGTGCATTCCACAATGCAATCTCTCAGAAGGTAAATCAATCTAGAAATCCTACCAAGGTTAAGGAGTGATTTGGTGCAATGTCTTGTCAGTTTCGAGCTGGTGTTCCCACCATCCTTCTTCAATATCATGACACACGTCCTAGTTCATCTAGTCGACGAGATTGCCATTCTGGGCCCTGTATTTCTACACAATATGTTCCCCTTTGAGAGGTTCATGGGAGTCTTAAAGAAATATGTTCGTAACCATGCTAGGCCAGAAGGAAGCATCTCCATGGACCGGCAAACAAAGGAGGTCATTGGGTATTGTGTTGACTTCATTCCTGACCTTAAGCCGATTGGTCTCCCTCAATCGCAGTATGAGGGGAGACTGACTGGAAATGGCACGCTAGGAGCGGACTCAATAATATGTAGGGATGGGCATTCTTGGTCTCAAGCACACTACACAGTTCTACAGAATTCTACCTTGGTGACCCTGTATGTCAATGAACACAAGAATATTCTGCGCTCCAAACACCCGGAGCAGTGTGACGACTGGATTACATGTGAACACATCAGGACTTTCGGCAGTTGGTTGCAAACACATCTCATGGGTGACAACACTATTGCAGATGAGCTATACTCGTTGGCCAGGGGACCATCTTTGACTGTATTGACATACAAAGGGTACGAGATAAATGGGAATACATTTTACACGATCGCCCAAGATCAAAAGAGCACCAACCAAAACAGTGGTGTCCGCTTTGATGCAGCAACCAACAGGGGAAAGGACACATATTATGGATACATAGTGGACATATGGGAACTTGACTATGGACATGATTTTAAGGTCCCTTTGTTTCGGTGCAAATGGGTTAATCTGTCAGGAGGCGGGGTACAGGTAGACCCGCAGTACGGAATGACAACAGTGGATCTCAACAATCTTGCGTACACAGACGAACCATTCGTCCTAGCCAATGATGTGGTGCAGGTTTTCTATGTGAAGGACATGTCTACCAAACCAAGAAAAAGAAAAGATAAGGAAGCGAATACATCATACAATGAGCCAAAGCGCCACATAGTTCTTTCAGGGAAAAGAGACATCATGGGAGTGGAGGGCAAGACAGACATGTCTGAAGATTATGAAAAGTTTCATGAAATTTCTCCCTTCAAAGTCAAGGCTGACCCAAGCACCCTGTTAAACGATGAAGATTATCCATGGTTACGGCGCAATAAGCAAGGGACACACGCGAAGAAAAAGTGAAGACTTTCTCTCCACAACTATTCTGAGGATGCCTTTGATCTAGAATATCACTGCAGTTAAATGTGAAGAAATGAAATGCCTTTGTAACATATGAGTTTTCGTCCGAAACCCTGATACTTCGAAGAGATTGTCCATTTTGTACATGAAGTGCATCCAGTTTTTGTCGTAACCCTCTCAACTTTTTAGCACATGCTATGTGGGTGAAATGATGATACCATGCCAACTTTCAACCTTTTCAGGGTTCATTTGTACCGCTTTTCAATTTTAGGTTCATTTAGCTCAAAGAAAAGATTAAATGCATGAAAAATAGCAAATGAAGTCATAAAGGGTTGAAAATTGATGATGTGGCTTTGAATGGTGCATATTGAACGCACAAAAAGTATGGAGTTCAAATAAGTCTAAAAAAAATGAAATGCCTTCGTAACACATGAGTCTTTGTCCGAAACCCTAATACTTCGAAAGAGATTGTCCAGTTTGTACACGAAGTGCATCCAGTTTTTGCCGTAACCCTCTCAACTTACTAGCACATGTTATGTGGGTGAAATGATGATACCATGCCAAGTTTTAACCTGTTCAGAGTTCATTTTGTAGTGCTTTTCAATTTCAGGGTCATTTAGCTCAAAGAATGAACTAATAGCAAAAAGAATGAACTAAAAAGCTTTTACAAAACTCTAATAGCAAAAAGAATGAACTAAAAAGAATCAATTTTTTTGTTATGATCAACTAAAATAAAACTATAATATTCTTCAACAGCAAAAAGAATCGATTAAAAAGCTTTTATAAACCTCTAGTATTTTTTAAACTAAAATTATATAAAATTTATGCAACTAAAATTATCAAAGTATTTTTTGTTCAAAACATTAATAGCAAAAAGAATTTTCTTGTTAGAAACTTTAATAGCAAACTAAAATAACAAAATCTATTTTTGATTAAAACACCCATTTAAAATAACCAAAAAATTACCAAATTGAATATAATGATAAAAGACACTAATATTAAATAGCAGGAAAAAGAATCACTCAAAAATCTATTTTTAAAGTAAAGTTATTCGCAAACTAGTGATTCACACAAATTTCAAAGAATTCAAATTTAAACTATTCAAATTTGAAAACTAATGGTACTAACAGAAAGTTTATAATTTTTGTGACCTAAAGCAAAAAGAATCACTCAAAAACTCTTAAGTATTTAGCTGTAAGTAGAAACAAAAGAAAATAAATAAAGCAAAAAAATAAAACAAAAATACTGGAAAAAAATTAAAAAAAATGCCGCCTACTAGGCCACCATGGCCTGCATACGACTAGAAACCCAACCCGCTAGTTGGGCCAGGATGCAGGCCCAGTAGGCCCACAGGCAGAGAAAGTGCGTTTAGGCCCGTGGGCCTGCATAAGAGAGGAGCTCGAAAGGGTTGGCGCAGCCGCGCTTATAAACCACTCTCGACGCCTCTCAGCTAGCGAGGTGGGACTAAACATCCACCTGCCCGACGCCGTGCCAGCCGCAGCCCTTTCGTCCCGGTTGGTGGCACCAACCGGGACCATTGCCAGCCTTTCGTCCCGGTTGGTGCTACCAACCGGGACCAATGCTCTGTCTATATAAGCAGCACTTAGCAGTTTTCGTCTCAGTTTCCTCGTCCTCTCCTCCGACGACGCCGCCAGGCTGCCCCGACGCAGTTGCCGCGTCTCTGCCCCGCCGTCGCCGTCGCCACCTCTAAGCCCGCGCGCTGTCACTCCTCCCCAAGCCCTCGCCGGTGCGCCCTCCTCCCCGTCGCAGCACGCGTGCCCCCCCGAGCCCGTCGTCCTCGTCGCCGTCCTCCAGCCATCGCCGTGCCCCCCCCAGTGAGCCCTCCTTCCCATGGTCCCCTGCTCCCCGCCGCCGCGTGCCCCCGAGCCCCTTGCTTTGCCACTTCTCCCATGGTCGCCGGCAGCCCCCGTTACCAAAAATATGGTGCTCTGTTTTTTTTATGAGATGTATATGTTCATGTGGAGATGAGACTGATAAATTTCGTGCTCTGTTTTTTTATGAGATGTATGTTCATGTGGAGATGAGATGTATGTTCATGTGGAGATGAGATAGATAGATAAATATGTATGAGATGTTTTGTGGAGATGAGATAAGATGTTGTCATGTGGAATTTTTTTTTGTTCATAGAAAACTCTGGTAACTTCGACATGAGGGGGGACGTCGATCAACCCCCTCTCGCCCGACAAACTCTCAAGTCCACCCAAACCCTAGAAGAAAGAGCATTGTCGATCAACCCCCTCCCGCCCTACCCGTAATTGTTATGTATAATACTATATATTGGCGTCTAATTCACCGGTCTTACCTCAGTGAACCGAAGGGACTTTATTTATTCGGTAGGCGGCCGACATAGGTCAATGGGGTAGAATGGATAGTTTGATCGATCTCCTGCATAGCAATTATTTTTTGCAAAGTGTCCTCTCCTGAAAGTATAACCCCGATAACTTCGACATGAGAGGGGACGTCGGACATGCATGAGAGAGGCGGTCCGCAACTAATTCATTGCTCATATATGCATATGATTCCTTGTTGTGATTAGCTAGGTCTATGTTTGCCACTAATCCATCTCTCATGTTTGTATATTGCCATGTTGTAATATTTGCAGAAACTATGGAAAGAGACTTAGAACAAGAACAGTTGTTGGGGGATATAATCCTCGCCGGAGGTGATCCCTTGTCGTTTCTCAACGACACCGATGGTCAGGAAGGAGAGGATGACGGCTTCGGTGATCCAACAATGGAGGAGGAAGGCGATCATGACGGCTCCGGTGACCGAATGGCGAAGGAAGGAGATCATGATGATGGCTCCGATGACCGAACGGAGGAGGGAGCTGTTGCAAAGTCCGGCGAGGTATATATATATATTAATTAATTAAGTTTGTGCTGACTTGATGCATTAATTGTTTTGGTATGTACATATATTAACGCTTCTTTCTTCTTTTAGCCCTCCGGATCGAGCCAAACTTCCGTAAGGAGACGAGGCCCGAAGAAAAGGTTGCACCAGGATGAAAGATTCACGATCACAGAAGTCGCGAAAGATGGCCAACCGATTGCTCCCAAGTGGACCAAGGACGCATTTGTACATCAGTGCGGAGTTGTTGTCAGGGACAGCGTCCCGATCAGCATCCAGCAATGGAATAAGAATAAGGACGACCCTGAAGTTTCGTATGTCCAGGATAGACAGAAAGATGATCTTTGGACCTCGCTGATGACAAATTTCAGCCTACCGCCAGAGGAGGAGCCGAATAACCCAGTTATCGAGCGAAAGGTCAAGGCGTTTGCTCTTAAGAAGATGGCAGAACTATTCAGGAACTGAAAGAAAGAGTTGAACACAAAGTTTGTCGACAAAGAGAAGACTTCAGAATTCATCAGTCGATATGAGAAGATAAGAGATCACTAGCCCGCATTTGTGGCCTACAAGAAATCGGAGAAGGGTAAGAAAAGGTCACTGACAAACAAGCAAAATGCTGCAAAGAAGCTGTATCACCATCACACGGGGTCAGGTGGCTACTACAAAGCCCGGCCGTTGTGGGACAAAGCTGAGCAAGACCTGCTTGCTAAAGGGGTCCAACCAGCGACATTGCACTGGCCAGATCGTTCAAGGACTTGGTTCTTCGGGGTTGGGGGAACTTTGGACCTAGAAACAGGGGAGTGTGTTTGGACGGACGAGCAACTTGCAATACCCATCCAGAAGCTTCAGAAAGCAATCAAGGCAGCGCAGGAGGGACGTTCATTCCCGACAGAGAGAAGGACGAGCTGACAGAGGCCCTCGGGAATCCTGAGCACCCTGGACGAACACGAGGCACACCAGGCTCCGTTCCGTGGGTGCATGGGTTTCCCGACAGTGGTGGTTATAGAAGCTGAGAGAGAAAGAGGAAAGTGGAAGAAACTGAAATGCAGAGGCTCAGTGCAAGATTAGCAAAACTAGAGGAACTTGAGAGCCAGCGAGCTACCGGCCAACCATCTCAGCGGCACGAAGATCCTTGCTTCGACGCTGCTCCAGAAGCTACCCCACCATCTCAGTGGAGAAGCAGCGTGGCTTCCATGGATCTCGTTCAGCCTGATTTCATGGCTCCTCGCTACCCCGTGGATAGTATCACGGAGGCTGAACATTGTGAGCTAATGACAAAATGCTAGAACCTGACCTTGAAGGCGACGGTCGGCTCTGTTGTACCTCCTCAAGCTGAGGGAACTTTTCATTGTCGTCCGATTCCACATAGCTATGCTATTGTGACGGTGGATGAAATAATGGAGGGATTTGAGGAGCTGGAGCTTGACTACCCTACAGGTGAAGGGGAGATTCATCTGGAAAATGCTTTAAGGAGTACCTGTCAATGGAGAAAGGAGTACATCAAGCTTCCAAACTGGACGCCTCCTCCTCCTCCTCTGACGAGTCAGGGCACTCCGCCTCCTCCGGCGAGTCAGGGCACTCCGCCTCCTCCGGCGCGTCAAGGTACTCTGCCTCCTCCTCCGCCTCCTCCGGCGCGTCAAGGTACTCTGCCTCCTCCTCCGCCTCCTCCGGTGCGTCAGGGCACTCTACCTCCTCCGGCGTGTCAGCGGACTCCGCCGCCTCAGCAACAGCGAAAGAGAGGCGGGAAGAAATTCAAATACGGTCCAAGCCTCAAGGCTCCGGAAAAGTTACCATATGAGAGGACCGACGAGGAAAACACGGACATCAGTGCTGCCGAAGTGCATGCCCATTTTGCACGGAAACCTCCACCTCCGAAGGAAACAATAGATCCGATGAAAGCGAAGTGCACTCTGCATGCCCTTAAGCGACCACCACCGTCTCCACCGCAATCCAACTATGACCGCTGTATTGAAAGGACATATAAGGAAGCGCAGCGGTCGGGAAGTAATGCCAGTGCTGCAAGAGAAGCAAAGTGAAGAAGTGGGAAAACAATTCCCCAGCTCGGTGAACAGGAGAAGCAATCGTGCCCCCCGCTCAAGGTGTCTAGCGATATCGCTAATCATCCAGGGCTACTGCCCGGTACCAATCTTGGTTATTACCTGGGCGATGATGTACAGTTTAAAATGTTAGAGGTAGCAGAGATCTATAGATACGAGCACGGGAAGCCTCTCGTCAAACCTGATCACCCTCCTCTAACAACGATGATGCGAAGATTGCATGACTGGTACATGGAAACCTGCAGAAAGTCTGGGACCGACAGTATGTTGCTGAGAATTAAAGAAGAGCAAGACCTCATTGGAGTCGACCTGCTGCCTGTTGAATTTGTGGAAATATTTCAGTTATTCAATCAACAGGCCCTCGACAAACAACTCATGACTTGCTACTGTCTGTAAGTATTAGTTCTGTAATTAAGTCTCTAGCTCAGCTCGTTCATTGCATTTATATATAATTATCCTCACTATATTATGCAGATTGAAGATCGTCGAATGCAAAAAAGGACAAGTCTATGACATTGGGTTCATTAGCCCAAATACCGTAAATGAATGGTCGGTAAAAGAGAGAGCCGAACTTACTGAGGAAAACTTGCTAAAATCGTTCCTTCGACATCAAAACAAAGGGACAATACTCTTTCCTTACAACTTCAATTGAGTGTTACTGTCTTGTGCATATTCAGTTTCGCTTACTCGAGGTTAAGTAATGTAATTGATGAGTTATGCGTGCGTAGGTTCCACTTTATTCTGCTATCCATTAAGCTTGACGGGGGAGTAGTAACTGTCTTAGACTCGAGACGCAAAGATCCCCAGGATTATGCGAACATGACTACAATGCTCGAGAAGTAAGTTCAATCATTATCGCACCATATCGGCAACTTTCGTTCATTAATTTCCTGATATCAAGTAATCATTTTCTTTGCCTGGCAGGGTTTGGAAAAAGTTCACTGGAATGGTTCCGGGTCTGCAGAAGGAGCTGCGATTTACACACCCCAAAGTAAGTAGTACTAGCTAGTTCCGCGCATCTCTCATTGATTCTAATTTCATCAATACCATTTATCATACTTGATTATCAGTTTGATTGAACTCTATTTCTCATAAAGTGCTTGTGGCAGGCACCCGGGAATGATTTATGTGGATACTACGTTTGCGAGTTCATCCACCACTCGACCTCTGAGCGGGGCTACTCTGACAAACAATATGAAGTACGTAAACAATATTCACAATTTTATTTTATTACCATCAATTGTGTTGAGTTTCATTCATATATATGTATTGATCCCCTTCTTTAAATTAGATGTGGCAGATGCGGGATGAACCCCTACCACATGATCGCATACGAGCAATTCAAGAGGAATTGGCGGGATTCTTTCTTGACCACGTCATACATAAAGACGGAGAATACCATGTGGAAATTGAAGCTGATTTTCGGTAGATGATGTCAGGGATCGTAAGAGATGCTGTTATATTGTATATATGTAGTAGCATCGGATAGATATATGAAAACTTGTTGTTCGACCAAGCACGGAGAAAGAGAGGTCACTTCTCTCTGTATATATATGTTCGATCTTGTGTAATTAATGGTTCCTTCATTTGCTTACTAGCGTCGAGTTCTCTCTATATGTAGTAGCTAGCGTCGACCAAGCACGGAGAAAGAGAGGCCACTCCTCTCTATATGTAGTAGCTATAACTAACACAATATGAAACCCCTAGTTAAACCATCCAAAACCCCTAATAAACCCCCCTTTAAAAAAAACCCCCAGCGCCTGGGAGCTGCTGACGCGTGGCTGCCCTTTAGTCCCGGTTGGTGTTACCAACCGGGACCAAAGGTCCTCCTCCCTGGGCGGCCTACAGCGGCCACGTGGACCTCCTTTGGTCCCGGTTCGTAAGCCAACCGGGACTAAAGGTTTTGGGCATTAGTCCCGTTTGTTTTGTCCCGGTTCCAGAACTGGGACTAAAGGCCCTCTGGAACCGGGAGTAATGCCCTATTTTCTACTAGTGAGAGAACACATTAACGACAATTCAGAGGAAGACACACGCACTAAGTGCCAGAGAAAGAATTTTTTTTTCACTATAATTGATGGTTTCTATCCACCACCCACCGCTATATCCTATCCACACACACTCTCTCTCTCTCTGTATTCTCATTTCTTTAACCACGGACAGCAGCAGTGCTAATCTCTAATAGAAATATCTCTTTGTCATGTTGAACTACAGCAAGAGCGTACCAATAGCAGCCAGAAAACGGCAGTGGCGTCGGGCAGCCACTCGGCACAACAACAACTAGAAATGTCTGACAACAGCAGCTGGCAGCGACCGGCATCAACATTGAGCGGCAGGAAGAGAGGAAGCAGAAGCAGCTGGGTCGCACGCACTAGCAGAAAAGAGAGATTTCTAGCGGCAGCCACTGGCATCAGTCTATCTACTCCTATAGTTGTCAACAGGACAAACCATAAAGGTTCAGTTTAAGCAGACATCAAATCATCAGTTTCAGTCAAAACAATGTTGCACTGTCCATGGAGAATAGATCGATGGAAATTTGGCTAACGCTTGAAGGTTCAGTTTAAGTACACGTCAAAACTGCACTTCAGTCAAAACCAAACGGGAGGTGCTAGCTCACTAGACAGCGACATGGGTCGATGTTGTTCTCTTCTGCTAGCAGCTTTGCCTGCAGCTGATGTGCTTTGTTGCTGCTTGCCTGCCCGCCAAACATGCCAAGAAATTTGGCTGCCTCCCACCAAATCGTCAGCTGCACAGGTGTGCTAGCTTGCCAGTTCACCGGTTCCCCTGTCTTTCGCTGGCCATCCTTCAAGGTGATGCAGTCTACAGCAAGGGTCCATTTGAGGAGGGGATTCACATATGCAGTGAAGAAACAGAAAATGGTCTGTCTTGGAGAGTGCGCTGGCAGGAACGGCATGGGGGTAGAGGGGGAATTGCGGCTATGAAATCTGGCAGATGGACGTCAAAACAGCGTTCCTTAACGGGTTCCTTAAGGAAGAGTTGTATAGATGCAACCAGAAGGTTTTGTCGATCCTAACGATGCTAACAAGGTATGCAAGCTCCAGCGATCCATCTATGACTGGTGCAAGCATCTCAGAGTTGGAGTATACGCTTTTGATGAGGTGATCAAAGCTTATGGTTTTATACAAACTTACGGAGAAGTTTGTATTTACAAGAAAGTGAGTGGGAGCTCTATAGCATTTCTGATAGTATATGTGGATGACATATTGTTGATTGGAAATTATGTAGAATTTCTGGAAAGCATAAAGGGTTTTTTGAAGGAGTTTTTCAAAGGAAGACCTGGGTAAAGCTGCTTACATATTGGGTATGAAGATCTAAAGAGATAGATCAAGACACCTGATAAGACTTTCACAGAGCACATTCCTTGACAAGATTTTGAAGGAGTTCAAAATGGACCAGTCAAAGAAGGAGTTATTTCCTGTATTGTAAGGTGTGAAGTTTAGTAAGACTCAAAGCTCGACCACGGCAGAAGAAAGAGAAAGGATGAAGGTCGTCCCCTATGCCTCAGCCATTGGCTCTATAATGTATGCCATGTTGTGTACCATACTTGATGTGTGCCTTGTCATGAGTCTGGTAAGAGGGGAGAAGAGTGATCCAGGAGTGGATCACTTGATAGCAGTCAAAATTATCCTTAGGTACCTAAAGAGGACTAAGGAAATGTTTCTCGGTTATGGAGGTGATAAAGAGTTTGTCATAAAGGGTTATGTCGATGCAAGCTTTGACACCGATCTGGATGACTCTGAGTCGTGAACCGGACACGTATAGTGGAGCAGTCATTTGGAATAGCTCCAAGTGGAGCGTGGTAGCAGCATCTATAGTATGGCATAGAAATTTGCAAAGTACACACGGATCTGAATGTTGCAGACCCGTTGACTAAAACCTCTCTCACAAGAAAAACATGATCAAACCCTAGAACTGATTGGGTGTTAATCACATGGAGATGTGAACTAGATTATTGACTCTAGTGCAAGTGGGAGACTGTTGGAAATATGCCCTAGAGGCAATAATAAAATGGTTATTATCATATTTCCCATTCATGATAAATGTTTATTATTCATGCTAGAATTGTATGGACCGGAAACTTAAATACATGTGTGAATACATAAACAAATACTATGTCCCTAGAGAGCCTCTACTAGCTAGACTAGCTCGTTGATCAAAGATGGTTAAGGTTTCCTAACCATAGACATGAGTTATCATTTGATAATGGGATCACATCATTAGGAGAATGATGTGATGGACAAGACCCAAACGTAAGCTTAGCATCAGATCGTTTAGTTATTCACTACAGCTTTCATCATGTCAAGTATCTGTTCCTTAGACCATGAGATCGTACAACTCCCTGACACCGGAGGAATACTTAGTGTGTATCCAAATGTCACTTTGTAACTAGGTGATCATAAAGGTGCTCTACAGGTATCTCTGAAGGTGTTTCTTGGTTTGGCACGGATCGAGACTGGTATTTGTCGCTCCGTGTGACGGAGAGATATCTTTGGGCCCTCTCAGTAATACAACATCATAAGAAGCTTGCAAGCATGTGACTAATGAGTTTGGCCACAGGATCTTGTATTACGGAACGAGTAAAGAGACTTGCCAGTGATGAGATTGAACTAGGTATGGAGATACCGGCGATCGAATCTCGGGCAAGTAACATATCGCCCGACAAAGGGAATTGTATACGAGATTAACTGAATCCTTGACATCGTTGTTCAACCGATAAAGATCTTTGTGGTATATGTAGAAATCAATATGGGTATCCAGGTCCCGCTATTGGTTATTGACCAGAGAGGAGTCTCGGTCATGTCTACATGATTCTCGAACCCTTAGGGTCGCACGCTTAACATTCGATAGCGCTAGGGTAGTATTGAGATATTAATAATGGAAAGTCCCAAAGTTGTTCGGAGTCCCAAATGGGACTCGGGACATCACGAGGAGCTTCGTAATAGTCTGGAGGTAAAGATTCATATACGGAAAGTTGTTATCGGGGTTCCGGAAAAAGTTTGAGTTTTTTCGGTATTGTACCGGGAAGGTTCTAGAAGGTTTCGAAGTGGGTCCCACCTGCAATGGGGACCCACATGAACGTGGGTAGTGGGGAAAGTCCCCACAATCCTAGTCTAGGCGCATCAAGATCCACTCTTAAAAGGAATAGTATCATATCCCAAAGGAATAAGTCCATGATCACTAAAAAGGGGATAACGATCGGTGGGGAAGAAAAAGAGGGATATCCTTCCTCCCCCTTTGGCCAACGACCCTAGGGCCTTGGAACGCAAGCCACCAGCCCACTCCACGCCTATATAAAGGTGGGGAGGCGTTGGGGGCAGCCACCCTTCGACCCTTGCCCGTTACCTCTCCCAACTCCTCACACGTTTCACCGATACGCGCTTGGCGAAGCCTGATACGTCTCCGTCGTATCTACTTTTCCAAACTCTTTTGCCCTTGTTTTGGACTCTAATTTGTATGATTTGAATGGAACTAACCCGGACTGACGCTGTTTTCAGCAGAATTGCCTTGGTGTTATTTTTGTGCAGAAATAAAAGTTCTCGGATTGACTTGAAAATTTACGGAGAATATTTTTGGAATTAATAAAAAATACTGGCGAAAGAATCAACCAGAGGGGCCCACCAGGAGTCCACAAGGGTGGGGGGCGCGTCCACCCCACTGGGGCGCGCCCCCTGGCTTGTGGGTTCCCTGGAGACCCCCCGACCTCAACTCCATATAACCCTATCTGGGGAGGAAAAAAAATCAGGGAGAAGAGTTCATCGTGTTTTACGATACAGAGCCGCCGCCACCTCCTGTTCTTCCTCGGGAGGGCAGATCTGGAGTCCGTTTTGGGCTCCGGAGAGGAGAAATCGACGCCGTCATCATCATCAACCGTCCTCCATCACCGATTTCATGATGCTCACCGCCGTGCGTGAGTAATTCCATCGTAGGCTTGCTGGACAGTGATGGGTTGGATGAGATTTATAATGTAATCGAGTTAGTTTTGTTAGGGTTTGATCCCTAGTATCCACTATGTTCTGAGATTGATGTTGCTATGACTTTGCTATGCTTAATGCTTGTCACTAGGACCCGAGTGCCATGATTTCAGATCTGAACCTATTATGTTTTCATGAATATATTTGTGTTCTTGATCCTATCTTGCAAGTTGTAGACACCTATTACGTGTTATGATCCGCATACCCCAAGGTGACAATAATTGGGATTCTTTCCAGTGATTACCGTAGTTTGAGGAGTACATGTATTCGCTAAGTGCTAATGCTTTGTTCCGGTTCTCTATTAAAAGGAGGCCTTAATATCCCTTAGTTTCCATTAGGACCCCGCTGCCACGGGAGAGTAGGACAAAAGATGTCATGCAAGTTCTTTTCCATAAGCACGTATGACTATATACGGAATACATGCCTACATTACATTGACGAATTGGAGCTAGTTCTGTGCCACCCTATGTTATAACTGTTGCATGATGAATGCCATCCGACATAATTATCCATCACTAATCCATTGCCTACGAGCTTTTCATATATTGATCTTTGCTAAGTTACTTTTACCGTGCTGCTGTTACAAACACTACAAAACTGCTACTGTTACTATTACCACCGTTACCGCTACTTCCATACTACTTTGCTACTAAAAAAATTGCTGCATATATTAAGTCTTTCAGGTGTGGTTGAATTGACAACTCAGCTACTAATACTCGAGAGTATTCCTTGGCTCCCCTTGTGTCGAATCAATAAATTTGGGTTGAATACTCTACCCTCAAAAACTGTTGTGATCCCTATACTTGTGGGTTATCAAGACCTTTTTCTGGCGCCGTTGCCGGGGAGCATAGCTCTATTCTCTAAGTCACTTGGGATTTATATTTGTTGATCACTATGAAGAATTTGAAAGATCCTAAAACCAAGATTTATCCCTCTACTACGAGGAGAGGTAAGGAACTTCCATCTAGCTCTGCACTTGATTCACCTTCTGTTTTGAGTAAGCTTGCGACACCACCACCTGCTAGTAATTCTGATATGTCGCAAGTAATTGATGATGCTACTTCTGCTATGCATGATGCTTATGATGATACTACTGCTTTGCTTGATAATACTGTGCCACTAGGTGAATTTCTTGATGAACAACTTGCTAGGGTTAGAGAGAATGAAATTATTGAACCTGAAGATTATGATTCTCCCCCTAGATATGAATTGCCTAAGGTACCTGAGGGTTATATTATGGATGAAGAAACTGCTAGAGACTTTTTTGCTTGCAATGATAGAGATGATCTTAAGAAATTGTTAGCTAAGCTGAAAGAAAAATCTTTGAATGCTAGAATGAAATATGACCGTGCATTTGCTACTTCACCTATCTTTGTTACTAATAAGGATTATGAATTCTCTGTCGATCCTGAGTTAATTACTTTGGTTGAATCTGATCCTTTCCATGGTTATGAATCTGAAACTATTGTGGCACATCTTACTAAATTGAATGATATAGCCACCCTATTTGCTCATGAGAAAAAATTTCGCTATTACTATATTCTTAAGTTGTTTCCTTTCTCATTAAAGGGTGATGCTAAGATATGGTTTAATTCTCTTACTCCTGGTTGTGTGCGTAGTCCCCAGGATATGATATATTACTTCTCTGAAAAATATTTCCCTGCTCATAAGAAACAAGCTGTTTTACAGGAAATATTTAACTTTGTGCAAATTGAAGAAGAGAGTCTCCCACAAGCTTGGGGGAGGCTTCTCCAATTACTTAATGCTTTGCCTGATCATCCTCTCAAGAAAAATAAAATACTTGATATCTTTTATAATGGACTAACCGATGCTTCTAGGGACCACCTAGATAGTCGTGCTGGTTGTGTTTTCAGGGAACAAACTGTTGAACAAGCTGAATTACTACTGAATAATATATTGAGCAATGATAATGATTGGACTCTTCCTGAACCACCTCCTAAGCCAACTCCGAAGAAAAGAGGTATTCTATTTCTCAGTCCTGAAGATATGAAAGAAGCAAAGAAATCTATGAAAGAAAAAGGTATTAAAGCTGAAGATGTTAAGAATTTACCACCTATTGAAGAAATATATGGTCTTGATAACCCGACACAGGTAATAGAGGTAAATTCTCTCTATAGATTTGATGAAGGTGATGTTCCTCATACTAAACCTGCTAGTCAATGCTTGGATGAATTTGATAACTTTATTGTTAAACAAGAAAATTTCAATGCTTATGTTAGTAGACAATTGAAACGTAATGCTTATATGCTTGACCGCTTGAGTGACTATATGTGTAGAACTGTTAATGATCTCAAGCTTATCAGTAAACATGCTTCCATGGTAAAAACTCAAGTAGAACAAGTTCTGAAAGCACAAAATGATTTGCTTAATGAGATGAATAGTAAGAACAATGATAATGATGTTAGAGTTATGACTAGAGGTGGTAAAATGACTCAGAAACCTCTGTATCCTGAGGGCCATCCTAAGAGAGTTGAGCAAGATTCTCAGAGAATTAACACTGATGCACCTAGTCCTAATAATAAGAAGAGAAAGAAAAATGATAGGACTTTGCATGCTTCTAGTGAACCTATTATAGACACACCTGAGAACCCAAATGATATTTCTATTTCTGATGCTGAAATACAATCTTATGATGAACATGAACCTAGTGATAATGTTAATAATGATGTTCATGTTGATGCTCAACCTAGTAATATGATGATGTGGAGGTTGAACCTGCTGTTGATCTTGATAACCCACAACCTAAGAATAAACGTTATGATAAGAGAGACTTCGTTGCTAGGAAGCATGGTAAAGAAAGAGAACCATGGGTTTAGAAACCCATGCCTTTCCTCCTAAGCCATCTAAGAAAAAGGATGATGAGGACTTTGAGCGCTTTGCTGAAATGCTTAGACCTGTCTTTCTGCGTATGCGTTTGACCGATATTCTGAAAATGTCTCCTTATGCTAAGTATATCAAAGATGTTGTTACTAATAAAAGAAAGATACCGAAAGCTGAAATTTCCACCATGCTTGCTAATTATACTTGTAAGGGTGGAATACCAAAGAAACTGGGAGATCCAGGAATACCAACTATACCATGCTCCATTAAAAGAAATTATGTTAAAACTGCTTTATGTGATCTTGGAGCTAGTGTTAGTGTTATGCCTTTCTCTTTGTATCGTAGACTTGATTTGAATAAGTTGACACCTACTGAAATCTCCTTGCAAATGGCTGATAAATCAACTGCTATACCCATCGGTGTTTGTGAGGATGTGCCTGTTGTAGTTGCAAATGTTACTATCTTAACGGACTTTGTTATTCTTGATATTCCCGAGGACGACAGTATGTCGATCATTCTTGGTAGACCCTTTTTGAATACTGCAGGGGCTGTTATTGATTGCAACAAAGGCAGTGTCACTTTTCATGTTAATGGTAATGAGCATATGATAGACTTCCCGAAGAAACAACCTCAAGTTCATAGTATCAATTCTATTGGAATTTTTTTTACTATTGCTATCGGAGGTTTTGAATTCCCTCTACCTACTGTCAAGAAGAAATATAATATTCTTATTGTTGGGGACATGCATATCCCCGTTGAGGTAACTTAGTGTTATTTGAAAATTATTCTCCGGTTTCATGTCATTCGGAAGAAGTTTGTTAATAAGACTTGATCAACCTTGTTAATGGGTTCCTTTTGATGGGCATGAGATGGATGAATTTAGAAGCACAACTTCCTGTAACCCTCTTTTACTCTTTGTTATTTAGATTAAATAAAGAAAAATACCATTATTCGTCTGTTTTCTGAATTATCCATGCAATAAAAAATGTCCCGAAAATAAAAGTTCTCCAAATGCCCTGAAATTTTAGTATGATTTTTTATAGAATATTTGAGAATTTTTGGCACTGAGAACACGCCAGGGGGCTACACCAGTGGGCCACAAGGCCAGGGGGCACGCCCACCCCCTGGGCGCGCCCTGGTGGCTTGTGGGTCACACATGGGCCCCCTCACTTATTCCAGCACCCATCCACTTCGTCTTCCTCCAGAAAAAATCATCCCGTTGCTCAAACCCGTGTTCCTGCTCATTTTGCTACCATTTTCGATCTCCTTGTGCAAAGCTCCATTCACAAAACTGTTTTGGGGGATTGTTCTTCTGTATGTGACTCCTCCAATGGTCCAATTAGTTTTTGTTCTAGTGCTTTATATATTGCAAATTTTAGCTGCTGTGGTGACCTTGTTCTTGAGCTTGCATGTCAAATTTATATGGTCCCAAGTAGTTTTGATGCATGATATAGCCTCTAGGCACTTGTGGGAGTAGTTGCTATCAATCTTGTTGAGTTTGGTTCACTTTTATTTTGGGTCACTAAAATTTCAGAAATTTTTCAGAGGGAGAAAAATGTTTAGGAAAATATACCAAGCTGGTTCCTCAAGCAAGAAAGCCCCGAGGCTCGCGATACGTGAGCCCGATTTTGAATCACCGAGGGAAGCTCAAGTGCAGTCTTGTGAATGGCAGTTGGAAGAATTCATGGTTCATGCTGGTTTCAAGGAGGAATTTGATACGTACATACAAAACGCTGGCCTTGAGGATTTCATTACAGATAAGTGCAGGCAATACTATCACCTTACTGATTCCTTTGTGCGGAGGTTCAAATTTATATCCAAGAGTAACACGCATTCTATTTTGTTTAATCTTTATGATAAATCATATACCATGGACCTAGAAGATTTTAATGAAGCATGCAAAATCCCACAGTGGGGCATTCATAGTGAGCCACGCAAAACTGAATATAATGATTTCCTTGCTAGCATCATTGTGGGAGAAACTAGAAATATTACACAAGCTACCATAGGGAGCATTCACTTTCCTGCCATACATTATTTTGCTCTCTTCATAGGTAGATGCATTAATGATAAAACATGATCATAGCCACCTTTGTGCACCAGATCTTAGTATTCTCAAGTGTGCGGTAATGGGTGATAAACGATATAACTTGGGGGCTATTATTGCGAGGAGGTTACATCTTAATGCTAAAGATGGAGATTTCTTTGGTGGGATTTATGCCACCCGTTTAGCTAATTATCTTGGGGTACCCATAAGAGGGAATGACATTGAGTTACCCCCTGCTTTTCTTGATTATAATGCTATGGTACACTACCAGTTTCTTGAGAGGAATGAACAATCCCTCTTGTACCGACTGATCTTTCACAGGCAGCGTGCTGTCCATATTACCCTTCCTGCTCCTGCCTTCTCTAACTTTCAGGTCAAGCGGAGATATTTTATAACCAGAGAGGAGGCGAACGAGTATGAGAGAGGGGTTGAGGCCGCTCGCCTCCACGCTGCAGCCCTTCAGGCAGTAGCTGCAGCATCCCAGTACAACCCCAACTTCGATTTTGGATAACATCCGGGTCAGCCGTGGCCCTAGACCAACTTAGGCTAAAAGACTAAGCTTGGGGGAGTACGTATTTCTCACCGACATTACATTCATGCACACACATTCATTCTAGTTGTCGGTGTTCATACTTTTTCATTGTTTCATCCATGCTAGTTTATTTTCCTTGTTTTCTTCCTGTGTGTTTGAAAAACTTAGAGAAAATAAAAAAAAATAGTTTTAGTTTTACTTTATAGTTTGCTTAGTATTATTAAAAGAAAACCCAAAAAGATTTCCCGTTCTTCTTTTTGCTTGTTGGGAGCTTTCCCGTGTAATTAGTTTTTCTCGCTTTTGTTTTACTTTCTTCAGAAAAACAAAAACTCCAAAAACATTTCAGTGTGTTTCTTTGAATTTCTTTTTCCTTTTCTTTGGGTCGTAAGGAGAAGACCACGATGAAAATGTTGAGTGGCTCTCATATGCATTAATGTTGATCTAACAAAGTGCCCATATTACTTTGTCTTCTCCTCTGAATAAATGTTTGCAGATTCCAGCTTAGTCCAATGCACGTGCACTATTATTATTATTCACACCGTTCGGTCGTGCAAGTGCAAGGCAATTATGACGATGTATGATGAAGTGATTGAGATGGAGAAAAGCTGGTACGAACTCGACCTATTTTATTTTTGTAAATATGATTAGCTCATCGTTCTTGATTCAGCCCATTATGAATGAAACATGTTTGCAATGACAATTAGAGATAATAATTACTCATGCCATGCTTAATTAGCTAGGAGTGTATAATGGTTTGTCTTGAGTGCCAACATGCATATTTAAAACGGTTATGATGTAGTATGATAGGATGGTATCCTCCTTTGAATGATTCGAGTGGCTTGACTTGGCACATGTTCACGCATGTAGTTGAAACAAAATCAACATAGTCTTCACGATATTTATGTTCATGGTGATTTATAACCTACTCATGCTTGCATTCAATGTTGGTTAATCTCAATGCATGTTTATGACCGTTGTTGCTCTCTAGTTGGTCGCTCCTCAATCTTTTGCTAGCCTTCACTTGTACTAAGCGGGAATACTGCTTGTGCATCCACTTTTATAAACCCAAAGTTGTTCCATATGAGTCCACTATACCTACCTATATGCGGTATTTACCTGCCGTTCCAAGTAAATTTGCATGTGCCAAACTCTAAACCTTCAAATGATATTCTATTTTGTATGCCCGAATCGCTCATGTAGTGATTGGGGGCTGTCAGTATCTTCCATGCTAGGTGGGTTATTCTCACGATGAGTGTTGATCCACTTGTCATTCACGAGAAAGTGGCTGGTAATCGGGATGCCCAGTTCCATGCTCAAAATGAAAAATCAAAATATAATGAAACAAAACTCCCCCAGGACTGTTGTTTGTATGGACGGTACCCGTGGATTCGGCTAGCCGTGGAGTGTGATTAATTGGTGGAGGGGGAGTAAAAATTGTACCATTCAGTTTGGAAACCGCCTATAATGTATCTAGCATGGAAAATACCGAGATCTCTTAGTTGTTATGTTGACAATGAAAGCATACCGCTCAAAATTATATTCTCTGTTTTAAAAGCTCGAGCTCTGGCACCTCTGTAAATCCCTGTTTCCCTTTGCGAAGAGATTATCTATTTACTTTTATTGTTGAGTCATCATCCTCTTATAAAAAGCACCAGTTAGAGAGCACCATTGTCATTTGTATGCTTTGTTATTAATTGATATTGAGTATGACTATGACTGGATCTCTTTTACCATGAATTATAATGTCCAGTCAGTCCTTGTTCTTCAGATGTGCTCTGCATTTATGTTTTGCGGTCTCAGAAAGGGCTAGCGAGATACCATTATATCATATTGTATCATGATTGTTCTGAAAAAGTGTTGTCATCCGAGATTTATTATTATTGTTCGCTAGTTGATTATGCTATTGATATGAGTAAATGTGAGACTTAAATGTTATTGTGAATATGGTTAGTTCATAACCTTTGCTGAAAACCTGAACATCAGTTAGACATATTTACAACGACAAGATCAAACAGAGTTTGTAGAAGTTTTTCTTTGTCACTTTCAGTTTGTCAACTGAATTGCTTGAGGACAAGCAATGGGTTAAGCTTGGGGGAGTTAATACGTCTCCGTCGTATCTACTTTTCCAAACTCTTTTGCCCTTGTTTTGGACTCTAATTTGCATGATTTGAATGGAACTAACCCGGACTGGCGCTGTTTTCAGCAGAATTGCCTTGGTGTTATTTTTGTGCAGAAATAAAAGTTCTCGGATTGACCTGAAAATTTAAGGAGAATATTTTTGGAATTAATAAAAAATACTGGCGAAAGAATCAACCAGAGGGGGCCCACCAGGAGTCCACAAGGGTGGGGGGCGCGCCCCCTGGCTTGTGGGTCCCCTGGAGACCCCCCGACCTCAACTCCAACTCCATATAACCCTATTCGGGGAGGAAAAAATCAGGAAGAAGAGTTCATCGCGTTTTACAATACGGAGCCGCCGCCACCTCCTGTTCTTCCTCGGAAGGGCAGATCTGGAGTCCGTTTTGGGCTCCGGAGAGGGGAAATCGACGCCGTCGTCATCATCAACCATCCTTGATCACCAATTTCATGATGCTCACCGCCGTGCGTGAGTAATTCCATCGTAGGCTTGCTGGACGGTGATGGGTTGGATGAGATTTATCATGTAATCGAGTTAGTATTGTTAGGGTTTGATCCTTAGTATCCACTATGTTCTAAGATTGATGTTGCTATGACTTTGCTATGCTTAATGCTTGTCACTAGGGCCCGAGTGCCATGATTTCAGATCTGAACCTATTATGTTTTCATGAATATATTTGTGTTCTTGATCCTATCTTGCAAGTTGTAGACACCTATTACGTGTTATGATCTGCATACCCCAAGGTGACAATAATTGGGATTCTTTCCGGTGATTACCGTAGTTTGAAGAGTTCATGTATTCGCTAAGTGCTAATGCTTTATTCCAATTCTCTATTAAAAGGAGGCCTTAATATCCCTTAGTTTCCATTAGGACCTCGCTGCCACGGGAGGGTAGGACAAAAGATGTCATGCAAGTTCTTTTCCATAAGCACGTATGACTATATACGGAATACATGCCTACATTACATTGACCAATTGGAGCTAGTTCTATGTCACCCTATGTTATAACTGTTGCATGATGAATGCCATCCGACATAATTATCCATCACTGATCCATTGCCTACGACCACTACAAAACTGCTACTGTTACTGTTACCACCGTTACCGCTACTTTCATACTACTTTGCTACTAAAAACTTTGTTGCAGATATTAAGTCTTTCAGGTGTGGTTGAATTGACAACTCAGCTGATAATACTCAAGAGTATTCTTTGGCTCCCCTTGTGTCGAATCAATAAATTTGGGTTGAATACTCTACCCTCGAAAACTGTTGCGATCCCCTATACTTGTGGGTTATCAAAGCCCTGCCAGAATTCCGCTGCCACCACCACCACCATACCATCGTGTTGGTCCCAATCTCATCTACCCCCTCTCTCTCTCGCTTGGTGGATCAAGAAGGAGAGGATGCCGCCGAGCCGCACATGTGCTAAACTCGGAGGTGCCGTCCGTTCGACACTAGATCAGATTGGATCGTGATTGGATCATGAAGAGTACGGCTACATCAACCGCGTTATGACGCTAACGCTTTCGGTCTACAAGGGTATGTAGACACACTCCCCTCTCATAGCTATACATCTCTAGATTGGATCTTGGGTGTTTCGTAGGAATTTTTTTGATTTTCATGCTTCGTTCCCCAACATTCTTGTCCCAAAAACGAGCAGGACCACGAACAATGGCAAATCTAGTTTGCAAAAACCTGAAGGCTCTTTCTATACCTGAAGAGTGATCAGCACATTCGGTACCTTCTCCTTAAGAGATGCGGCAGATAGGTTGGGTTGTCCGCGAAGTAGTCTTGCATCAACATCATATTCCTGAGAGACCGGTTGCGAGGGATGCAAAGACGACCGACGGGCGAACCTCGCCGTCTTTTGCGGTTTCGATCCTCCACCTCCTTCACGGTTAGGACCGCCACGATCATCTGCTGACGATGGCGCTTGAGCATCGATTCCACGTTCGAGTTGTCAGATGAGGACGAATCCTCGAGGAAAAATTGCTCGCACGGGCTCAAATCCATCTAAAAACGGAATCAAAGATCGCATCAACGAGATTTCTACGCCCGAGCTAAAAAGGGGAAGGAAAAGGGGCACAGCGGGGCAGCGGGAACCGGCGGCGGTTCGGCGAATCCGGGGATGGCGTACGGGGCGAGCGGCGGCTCGAGGCGGTCGATCCGGGGCGGGCGGCGGCTCGAGGCGGTATATCCGGGGCGGCGGAGATGTCGCAGTGGCTCGGCTCATCGGATCCGGGGCGGCGGCGCGATTCCGCTGGCCGGAATGGCCGGAATCGCAGACGGCGGGCGGCGGCGACGGTGGCGGGCGACTGCGGGAGGGGATGTGGGGAGCGCGTGCGCTGAAATGTCCCTGGAGAGCGCGCACTGAAATGTCCCTCCCGCCAAACGCTTTCGCGGGATACAGGGCACCGACGGGGTGGAGGGGGGCTGTGTTTTCGCGGGTCGAAGGGGGGATTTTACCCGCCCCTCAAATTTTTTTACGGGTTGAACGTTTTTAAGGTTTCTGTTCGGGTTACTTTTTTTTATCCAAAACCGTAAACTGACGATTATTTCATGGATCGGGACGATCTAAGTGGTCTGCTAGAGTTTCAGAGTGTCTCTATGGGGCCGGACAGTTGGAGCGCTCTGGGCGGTTTTCGTGTGCGGACCCCCAATGGGCCTTTGGAAGGGCATTTGGGGGGTGCCCGTTGAGATGCTCTAAGATTTGGGGAAATCTGAAGATAAATATCTATCGGGGTTGACCTCAGGGTCGCCCAAAGTCGTTCTCTATCTGGGAAAGGCGGAAGAGCAAAAGGCAGCAGAGGCAAAGGGAACAGCTCGTCTCCCCTGCCACAGCCACCGCCACCGCCCTCGCCTCGCCGGCGTGCGAGCTTCCTTTCCCCCGTTCCTTCTCCTGGCCCAGCTACTCCCCGCTGCCGTGTACTAGGTGACCGACAAAGCTCAAAGTTGCTGCCAGTGAAGAAAAATCCAGGTCCGATTCATCCTTGTCTTAGAGCAGCTCGTTGGAGGCGGCGGATCCCAGTCCCCCTTTCCCTCCTCTTCCCGCCCCCTCAATTCTCTAGTCGCAAGCCAAGTGCATCTGCAGAGCAGTGAAAGTCAAGTGCTTCCCTTCCGACGCAGATCTGCTCGCAACCAGCCGGAAGGGTGCAGATCGCCGGCGCTGGCAGGCTGCTTGGGTGAGGTGCAATGCGCCCGCTTCTTCTTTTTCAGTTTCAAAATGTTCCTCCCATCTTTCAGTCCCAAATCTGAGGGTTCATGAATATTCTATTGTGAAGAAAATAACTGTCCCGGATCTTGGTCTTATTTTATTATTAGATTCAGTCTGTACCAAATCCAAGGCAACACCTCAACCAGTTAGAAGGTGATGGGCAACATATTTAATAGGCAAGTAGCATTAGAAAACTAATCTCTAGCTGCTAGTCACCCAAAGAGCCAAAGTGGCATAACACACCAGACCTCAATCAGTTGAAGTGTAGCTGCTGCATTCGAATTTAAACTACTGGTATTTTAACTGTCATTGGATTGTGTCTAAAGAACGTCTAGCTTGTATGTAACCACATCCGTAGAAATTTAACCTGTCACAGTAATGTTTTTCTTTGTTATTTTCTCATCAAGCATCTTATATTCTTCTAGATGCATTGGTCTCCATTTTGATAAACATTTCTTCACATCTTATTTAATGCAAGGTTTGATCAAAGCGCTTGGAAGTACTTCTGCAGAGCAGTTCAGACTTCAGAGTCTGTGGGCTAAATCATCACCTGTAGGTGCGCATATCCTTTTATGATTCCTTTTGTGAAACAACGTCTCATGCAAACTAATTGTGCAATGTGCTTAGAATGGGGGGCAGAATTGAGAACCCATATGAGGTCCTGGAGGATATACTTGCTAGAGGTTCGAGACCGAGAGATCTGCCGCTAGCATTTCTAGAGGACATCACAGATAATTTCTCTGAAGACAGAAAAATAGGTCATGGTGGATTCGGAGCGGTTTACAGGGTAAGATAATGTTGCCTTTTCATTACCAATTCGGTACAGGGTACCCAAACACCTTAGCTCCAGTACTTTGATTAGAAAGTACGACCAACAGATAATCTAAATGCTGACCAACAGGGTGTCCTCGGAACCGAGAACATTGCTGTGAAGAAGATTGTTGTGAACGAATACACAGTCGATGAGAGGCTATTTCGTCGTGAGGTTGATAGCCTGATGAGGATAAAAAACCATCCAAACTTAGTCCGGTTTCTGGGCTTCTGTTCTAATAAAGCTCGTGTAGTGAAAGACAAGACAGGATCAGAAGAACCATTTTACCCTCAAATAATGGATATATTACTTTGTTTCGAGTATATCAGCAATGGGAGCCTTGATAAACATATTACTGGTAAGATGTACCACATCTGATGCCGCTGATTACAACTTTATTTCTTTCTCTGATGTTCTCTATTAGAAATGTTATATCATTCTGCGTGCAGTTTAGCATGTACAACTCAAGAGTTATATGAGTTATTGAAGATCCCTGACTCTCCTGTTCTTTTATTTTGTTGCAGATGAATTTCGAGGACTCACATGGGATAACCGTTTCGATATAATAAAAGGAATTTGTGAGGGTCTACGTTATCTTCATGAGGATAAATCTATCATTCATATGGATCTGAAACCAGCAAACATACTACTTGATGATCATATGGTACCAAAAATTACTGATTTTGGTCAGTCAAGATTAGCTGAAAACACACATACTAAGGGTGAACGTTTTTTTACACCGTAAGATATGCATCCACGAAACCCGTTGAATATTTTCAAGCATTTACACGCTAATATTTTCGTTGTGCCACTATGCATCAACCTGTTGTGTTTTGACACAGAGGATATTGCGCTCCGGAATACTGGACAAATGGCCAAACGTCATACATGGCTGATATATATAGTTTGGGTGTTGTTATCGCCGAACTTGTGACAGGAACTAAGAGCATTCCAGATGAAACCAATGTAAGAGTTCTTTAACTCAGGATGCAAAAATGGCCAAGTTTTTCCTTTTCATTTCCACCCCTATTTCTTCGTACTGGCCATTCAAATGTCGTTTGTAACTTAATGGATACATTGTACTGCTTAAACACATAGATACAAGCACCACATTATGCATATGGTTTGCAATAAGAAAATCTGGAACTATGATAAATTACATAACATATGCCAAATGTATAGGTACTTCGAAGGTGGACACACAGGTGGAATAAATCGGCGACACGACACCAACAACACCAAGTAATTAAATGTATGCAAATAGCGTTACGGTGCAGTTTACAGGAACCAGAAAATAGACCTTCTATCAATGAAATAATCCGCGATCTAAGCGAAACAGGAAGTACAAGTGGGTCAACTAGCCAGGTAATCTCGTATGCTTAATACAACCTCAGGGCGCCATTTTCTTAGACAATCCCTGTCACGGTGGTTTGTTCATCAATTGAAATTATTAAAAAACGTGACTAAAGGTTGAATGATCCCTTCCTTTTCATTTGAACACCATGGCAGTGCTTCGTGCTCAAATGTGGGTATAGTTGTGTAAAGTACATATTGTATATATATATATATAGAAGTGTACAAGGTTTTTGTCATAGTATGGGTTACCGATGTTGATAACCACGGGAAACTTAGCTGAAAAAAAAAAAGAAATACACCTTAGAATGCTCAGTAAAAAACTAATGCACTTAAAATTATGGAACATAGAGTGTATGAATTTTAGTGAGGCCACATATCGGGGTGGGTCTCTGTTTGCATTTATCTTGTAACTGCAATGGTTACAACTGAAATGAAATCGGTTTTGATACACACAATCCAGAAGTACATTGGAAAGATGTAATTTTTTCTAGACATGGATCGAGAAATGAGCTACAAAGCATTACCATGATGACTTGTGGCCTTGTGGGCCTATGGAGGGGAAGAAAATTGTAGTTATGTATGTGTATAGTGGAAATGTTGGTGTGATTGTTTCGAAAATTGTTCGTAGATGATTTCGGGGGAAATGATAATGCTATACTTTCAAGATATATAGTACTCCCTCCGTCCCATAATATAAGACGTTTTTTGACTCTAGTGTAGTGTCAAAAAATGTCTTACATTATGGGATAGTGGGAGTACTTCCTAAGAACTTATATAAACCTTCATTCGGCTGTCTGCAGAATAAGTAAAATATTTTATCATCCTGCATTGTTATATCAAAGTGATACACCCAGAACAAAAATGCTGATGGAACACTTAATTGGGGGAACTGCGTTTATCACCTTTAGTCCAAATATACAATTGGTTGCCTACAGCTTAAATGTTAGGAAGGTAGGAGCATATATCTTTTGGATGACACAGCTGTTGCTTTTATCACAGACTAGTCTATGCCAGCATGATGACATGCTTGGGATTGAGCCACTGGAGCTGCGTTTCCATTTCGAGCATAACAAGCAGATTTCGTGCTCAGTTGAGCTAACCAACGAGACAAATAATTCCATTGCCTTCAACATCCTAATGCCAAGTGAACAGTACATCGCTCAGCCAGACAAAGGCGTTGTGCTGCCAGGAGGCAAGCGTGAGGTGAAGATCACACTTCAATCACAGGAGAGTGCAACACAAGTTACGAATGGGGACAAGTTTGTCGTGCAGAGCATAAAACTGAAGGAGGGTCTAGCAGATGAGGAAATTACTGATCGCATGTTCAACAGCAAGGGCAGTGAAGTGGTTGATGAAGTCAATTTGATGGTTGTGTATGATCCCGAGAAATACCGAGAAGAGGAAGCCTCCAAGGTGAGCTTCGTCTCCTGATCCAACATAGGACCTTTACTGAAAATAGCAAGGCAGGCCCACACATTTGCCTGGGCATGGCCATTATATTATGGTCAAAGTAAATGGCGAATAAAATGGTAAGAGTGTGATCCAAAATCGTTTGTACTATGATGGAGAAATACAAAGTGTGATTGTTTCTAAAAAAAAGTGAATGGACAGAAAATGCTGTTCGCCCTTAGTTACAACTGGGTAAAATTGCTTGCATTCTTAATTTTTCTCTCACAAAAAAGCAAATGCATTTTTAGAAGATCAAAATGAATTTTTTGCAAATACCATTAGTTGCACAATATATCATTGGTGTTCGTTTTGTCACAACATGGTTAGGAATGCTTCTCTTTGGGCATATGATTGCGGTTGTGTACTTGGTTGCCACATTCGAGATTTCACCTTGACCTTGGTGCCTGCTGCATTCGAGGGGTCACCTTGGTGCAGGAAAGAGTTGAACTTTGTGTTTAGTAATCACACAAGAAAGTAAAACGGATTTTCAGAACATGGGGGCAACAGAGCACTTTATTTTGAACTGCTTCAAAAAGGTGCTTAAAAGATTTGAAAAAATTGATTTTTTTTACATGAATACGCATGCATGTTGTTTAAGTACCTGTGAAATTTCGTTCAATAATACGTTGTATTACGTGCTGCACAAAAAAGACAAAATTTAGGCTAAAAAAACAACAAAAAAACAATCCCCTAATTTTCATGTATTTTGTATTTTGTCTTTTTTATATCTTTACATGTAAGCATGTATATTCCTGAAATTTTGGCCCGATATACTGCATTGCTAATTTGCTATACATTCATGCACACAAAAATTTGAAAATTTTCGAGCCGTTAAAATCTGTTTTCTTTTTACTTCAAAATAAAGTGCTCCGTTGCACCCGTGCTCAGATGTCAATTTTCGACAAGAAAGTTCCTATTAGATTGTTTTTTCATTTATTTGTGTTAAAATGCCCTGATTTTCACTTGATCATTCTATTAGGTACTATAAATATCTTGACACTGATTTGCATTTAATTGTACTGTCCATGCAATTTCTAGTTTTTCTTCCTTTTTCTGAGATCATGTTGGTTACTTTTAGTATAAAGCTGATGACCTTGTAAAATCTAACTATTTCATCGTTTTACATGGAAGGACATTGGGCCTAGCAGCTATGATAGCTCAAGATACATGTATTTCGACCCACTCGAAAGCATTTCACGGAATCTAGCTACAAGCTTGACGAGCGACCAAACCGTGGATCTCGCAACGGGGGCCATCGGAATCCTGCTCCCCAAGCTGAGTGAGCTCCTCAACAAGTACAATCCAGATACAAGCATTAGGAGTGATGTGGATTGTGTCATACAAGAGCTAAGAGTCATGCGCGCTGACCTTTGCAATGTGTCAGAGGTGCAGCGGGACAACAAGAATGAGCAGATCAAGTTGGTCAAGCTTTGGGCCGGCGAAGTCAGGGAACTGTCATATGACATAGAGGATGTCGTTGACGGCTTCCTGATGCATGTCGAGGGCTCAGAACCTGCCACCTATACTGCTGGATTGATGGAGCTCATACAAAAGATGATGAGCACGTTAAAATTGGGAAGTACCAATCACCAGATTGGTGGCGCGATAAAAAAAATCAAGGACCAAATCCAGAACAAGTCTTTCTGGAAGAGAGAGTACAAGGTTGAAAAGGTTGTATCTTTTGAACGAAGAAAGGTTGCCAATACAGTTTCCACAATTAATGCTCATCTACTGTCGGCATTGTCCAATGATAGCAACAAACTCGTTGGCATCAATGATGCAATGAAGGACTTCACCAAGAGGCTGAGAGGTGTAGATAAGGATCTCAAGGTACACTCCATCTTCGGTATTGGAGGATTGGGCAAGACCACGCTTGCCAGAGCTGTGTATAATCAGCTCAAAGAGTCCTTGCGTTTGACAGCTTTTGTTCTCGTGGGTCGGAATCCCGATGTGAAGAAACTCTTCTACGACATTCTATTTGAACTTGACCAAAAGAAGTATATAAAGTTGAAAAACAAAGAACTGGATGAAAGACAGCTCATAGATGTACTCAAAAGTCTGCTCAAGAACAACAGGTACACACCACCTACCCTGGTGAAGAACAACAATATTAAACGTTTAGAAAAGCATGCCCACAGAGTTAAAGAATGTGATGTGTCACCCGATCCACATGGGGCTAAACTAGCAACTACAAAAATATACTCCGTTCATGCTAAAATACAGTGTGTATTAGTTTTGGTCAGACTAAAATTTCATAATGTTTGACCAAGTTTACAAACAAATTTCAACAATTACAATATTAAATCTATATCATTAGATCCAACCTGAAATATATTTACATAGTTCAAGTACTCAATAATGTAGATGTTAATATATTTTTCTGTAAGCTTGGCCAAACTTAATAAAGTTTGACTTCTCAAAATATATTTTATATTTTGGGACAAGCGGAATATATGTTTACATTTGTCTACTGGATTGGTGCCACTAAAATCCCCCGGCTTACAAAATAAGTAACAAAGATTGACATATTCTTTATTATGCACATTCTCCAGCCTGTACGCTTTACAACTAAATCCCTGCATTCCTTAAGAAACCAATGATCTGTAGAATATAAATTCTCCGTGGCAACCCATTTCCATATCGCTGTGTTTTCTCTATTATATATATATATATATATATATATAGAGAGAGAGAGAGAGAGAGAGAGAGACACACACACACACACACACACACATTATTTTCTATATTAGAACACCATCTTTGCTTGTGTTTTATTGTTTTAAAAAGTTCACCCATTGAATTATTTGTGCTAAAATTAATACTTGGGCTAAACCACCAAAGGCCCATATACATGGACGTACATGTCTTAAAAAAAGTTCTCATTTGCTTGCGATTGGAGTGTTATGATATAATTATACTTAGGGTCCACCAAATTTAGTAAATAATTTTTTTGTGAGATTTTCTGGACTATCCATTTTTTCTTTTGTACTGTCGTTTTAGTATAATATAATTGATATATCAAACGTTTGAAGATTTTGGTGGGTCCTAAAATATTAACATATCTAGCATATTTCAGTGGCGGAGAAGTTAATGCTGCAATTTTCCATGCGTCTATTTAATTCAGAACTCTAAAAAAGAGTATAACACTGTACTTATATTAAAAGAATAGACACTACAAATATTTTGGCAGATAACTTTTGTGTAGAATATTTTGTTTAATTCAATAAAAAGTGGTTTAATTTTTACTGAACTGAAATGATCGATTGGTCCTTCAGCCAAATTTAAAGTCTTCTATGGTGGCGAGATAGAAGATAACCATGGACCGAAATAGGCACATTTTTTGCCTACCAAATTTAACGACTTGTCTCATTGTTCTTGTTTTCCAACAGGTGCTTTCGATACATTAACTAATCACTGCTCTTGCATTTCACGTGAATAGGTACCTCATTGTTATCGATGATATATGGGACACAAAAGTTTGGCATAATTGGATCAAATTTGCTTTTGTGGATAGCAAACCTGGAAGTAAAATAATCATAACTACACGTATATTTGAAGTTGCCAAAATAGCTAGTGATGTATACAAGCTAGATCCGCTTTCCCATGGTTACTCTCAAGAGCTATTCTACGCAACATTGTCTCCCGAGGGAGACAGAGGGGAGTCTGATTTAACAGATGGGGTAATTGAAAAGATTTTATCAAAATGTCGTGGTGTGCCATTAGCTATCATCACAATAGCTAATGTATTGGCTCGTAAACAAAGGGATGATTGGCCTGAGGTCTACAACTCTATTGGTTTTGGGCCTGAGGTTAATGAAGAAGCCGATAACACAAGGAAGATATTGTTGTTTAGCTACAGTGATCTACCACGTCATTTAAGGACATGCTTATTGCATCTAAGCATATTTCCTGAAGACAAATTGATTCCCAAAGACATGGCGATTTGGATGTGGGTTGCCGAAGGTTTTGTTCATGAGGAAGCAGGGAGAGGTTTATTTGAGCTTGGGGAGAGGTATTTCAATCAGCTCGTCAACAGAAGCATGGTCCAGCTGGTGGTGAATCCGTCCGAGTTGTTCAGCCAGATAGACCAAATGCTTTATTTCCGTATCCATGATTTGGTGCTTGATATGATTTGTTCACTGTCAAAGGATGAAAACTTTGTTACTGTATTGGGAACAGACGACGAGCAACACAGATCATCAATAAAGAATGCTCGTAGATTAGCTGTCCAAAATAGAGACATTGAGCAGCTGGACCCTCCAACTATTAATTGCATGGTACAGTTGAGATCATTTTATGCCATTGACTGCCGTATAAGTGTGATGCCACCACTTTCAAGCTTTAAAGCATTGCGTGTCTTATCTATGGAAGGATGTGGATTTAATGGAGATCGTCCTTATCATCTTGAACACATTGGGAAGCTACTTCAGTTGAGGTATCTGGGACTAGAGGAAATGCGTATTAAAGAGCTCCCTGAAGAAATTGGAGATCTCCTTTTTCTGCAAACACTGATTCTGAAAAAAACTGTCATAAAAGTATTGCCGCCTAGTGTTGGCCTGCTCAGACAAGTCAAGCGTATGCATGTTGAATTCGTTCAAGTGCCTGATTGGCTAGTGAGCATGATATCCCTAGAAGACCTATCGTTGCTGGGAGTCCAATTGCCCCTTGTGTTTGCAGAAGGGCTGAGCAAGCTGAAAGAGCTTAGGTACCTCCAGATTAGCGGTGCTGATGATTGGAAGAGAGCTCTGGTGAAGTCTATAGGGAATCTGCTAAACCTCCAAAGCCTTACCCTCAAATACTTCCTGGGTAGTGCTGAGGAGGTCTGGGAAGGCTTTGTTCCCCCTCGACATCTCCATAGCATAACCATGTACGTGATGCTTTCTAGTGTCCCTCCTTGGATGAACTCAACACACCTTCCGAGCCTCTCCTACCTTGATTTGCAATTGGATAATATGGAGGCACGCTGTCTAGAGATCCTTGGGAGGTTCCCTGAATTACATACCCTCATACTGCACACCGTAGGCACTCCAATGGGGGGCTCGCTTCCGGTTAAGGGCAGTGGTGCATTCCCCAAGTTGAGGCACTTGTCGTGCAGTGGTACAATGCTCATGTTTCAGCGGGGAGTTATGCCACGGCTTGAATACCTTGAGCTCGCGCTCAATGTACTGAGATTGGAAAGGGCCAACTTTGAATGCGACTTCTCTAGCTTGGGGAACCTCCCGTTGCTTCAGAAACTTAGTGTTCAACGGGTTTCGCTGTATGGGGCGGACGATCCTGAATACGAGAAGAGGATGGAGGCAGCGGTGAAGCACGCACTTGACAGGCATCCACACCGTCGTCCCATCCTTCACTGGACTTACTAGTAGAGATGTTCTTCCTTGTTTACCTATCTTAACTGATACGGCATACTTATATATCTTGTAATTATATATGGTTGTTGTAACCCTAATTTCGGAGCTAATATAAATATGGAAGTGGAACCACACGGCTGATTGCACCGTTCATTCGAGGCTTGGTTTTACATAGAGGAGTGTAGTACTAGTATATTATTGTAACAAATGATTCAGATCTTGCTAGCCACAATTAGGGTTGCTCTCCATGTACTGTGGACAAATTACGGTCTGAATCTCCTTAGCTGCTCGAATATGCTTGCTCTGAATCTTAGTATTATTAATATCCTTGTGTTCCTTATAACTTGCTCTCATGATGCAAAGCCATGGTACGTAGTCAGGAGACGATGCCGATGTGCTTCGACAGACAGACGGATGGGGCTGTCGTTGCCGTCTATGAATCCCTACACTAAACTCAAGAAATATGAGCAACAGAAAGTTTAGAGAATGTGAGCAGCAGGGAGAGAGATTTTTGTGCTGCACAAAAATTGCAGCGTTTTCTGTTTCTTATCGTTTAGATCACTAAAAGGGAGTACATGCAAAAGAGGAGCTAAGCATACCACGACCTCATCTCACAACGATCTGCTGACCAAGGAAAACCGGCATTAGATACGCTCATTTCATGTCATCTACTCCCTCCCTCTGTTCCTAAATATAAGACGTTTTGGCTGTTCAGTCAATTTGAACTCCCAAAACGTGTTATATTTATTTAGGAACAGAGGTAGTAATATGGAATGGTGGAAGTACGTGACAGTGAGCTTAGCAACATCGTTTTAGTTGCAGTTCCAGGTTCAGGTTGGCTTGGACATTCATGGTTGTCGGGAGCCCTGTTTTGGGAACTGCTGGCGGATTAGCGGCCGTGCTGTTATTGTTAATAATACTAAGATTCAGAGCAAGCATATTAGTATTATTTATTTATATCCTTCTGTCTGGTAGTAGAAGCCATGCATGCATTTGGCTGCAGCTATCTTGTTGCCAGAATTAAACTAGTGGGATGTGTTCCAGTTGCAGCCCAAATGGACTCCGGTTTATTGCCATCCCATCATGCAATATTTGTCTTTGCCAGTTGTGTTTACAAACCAGAGTGGAAACAGCTCTGCAATCAGAACACGCACGCATGCACGCACGCGTGCCATGGTGAACTTCAGATAGAAGAATAGATCTTACAGTAGTCCAACAACCTGTGAAAGCCATAAACAAACAACAGCGTGAAAAATCACAAAACTCGCCCTTTGGCCAAAGTTCAGCACAAAATGGCCCCGTTTTTAAAATATTTCACAAAATGGCCCTACCTGCATGATGCCCGCATCCGGGGCGCCATGTTAAACATCACGACGCCCTGGTCAAAGGCGCCATATAGGTCGCCGATGACTTACCACGCTGGCAGGGCAGGACACCATGGTGCCCCCGCCCAGGGCGCCATGCACACCACCATGACGCCCCTGCCCAGGGCGCCATGCCCCTTGCATAAAACAGAGCACTTCCTCTGTTTCCCACCCCAATCCCTCTCTTTTCCCCTTCTCCCCCCCCCCGGCCGCCCCACTCATGCCCCTTCCTAATGCCCACAAAATTTCGTGGATCGGAGCTCCAAATCGGTGATTTATCCTTCCCTTCGACCCCTCAAGGTATTCTCCATCATTTCTCCTCTTTTTGTTGGTTGAAATCTCCACATTGTGGGGATTTGGGGAAACCCTAGGTCATCCAATTTTGCTATTTTTGTTGATGCATTTTGGTGTTTATGATTCTAGATGGCGAGGATCGTCAATGTGCATCATGTGGACTTTGTCTCCTTTGAGAAGGGAGACGCGGAGTATGGTGACCCGAAGAAGAAGCCGGTAGTGATGGTGTTTCCCACAAGTCCTAGCCTTGAGGAGGTTTTGGTTGAGCTTCGAAGAAGATTGAATTGGATGGAAGAAAGCGATGGAGTAGACTTAATCGGAAGGTATAATGTTGGGTATGGGCAACATATTCGTTGGAAGATAATGCCTCTTGATTCCGAGTTTCATTGGGAAGCATATAAAGAGAGTGTGTTGGCCTCACAAGATAAATCATTTGAGTTATTTGCCACAAAGGTTGTTCGTGCTCGGTTGCACATTGATTTGAATCGGTGTGCATCTTCATATGATGTTAGATGCCCGGTTCGAGATTCAACACATGTCACTCCGGATGTGCATGACACAACAATGAGCCAACCTCCAATGTCCCAATGTTTGAGCCCCGTCGGGAATGACCAAGTTGATAATGAAGACTTGCACATGGATGGTGGTGAGTTTGAGGGTGATGAATCGGAGGCTGATCTTCATGACAATTATGTTGGTGATGTTGAGGCAAATTGCATGGAAGAGGACATGGACCATGAGATTCCATACAATAGGGCTTATGCGTGGGACTCGGAGGATGAAGGCCCGGATGAAGAAATAGATGAGGATGGTTTGACGGTTAAAGAAGCCAATGCTTTCAAGAAGGTAATAGGCCGTAGTCACAAGACATCATTGTTTCGTGATCTAAGCCTAGCCGATAAGGCGATTGTTGATGGTGGGACAAGTAAAATTCTTGCACCAAGATTAACTTCGAAGCGAGATACCAAAGAAAATGTGTATGGTGTTAGTGAAGGAACAATCTTTGAAAGCTTGGCAGAACTTCAAATATGGGCCAAGGACTACGCGGTTAAGTTTCATCGGCCATTCTTTGTGGAGAAGTCAAACTCGAAAGTGCGTTATGTGGTCAGATGTGAGGAACACAAGAATCATTTCCCTTGGGTTATCCGTGCAAGATGTGTCAAAGGCGGGCCACAATGGAAGATTACAAGTTCCGTGTTTCACCATCGGTGTAGTGGCAAGGATATTGATGATGCTAATGTAAAGGATGATCACCGTCAATTGACCTCCAAATTCATTGCATATCGATTTTCAGCCTCCATAAAGATACTCCCGACATATCCCATTCGGGCTTTGATGGAGATGGTGAAGGAGGTTTTTGGGTACGAGGTGAAGTATGGGAAGGCATGGAAGGCCAAGCAAGCTGCCTTTGAGATATTGTATGGTGGTTGGGAAGAATCATACAACCGGCTCGCGATGATGTTGAAATCAATGGCGGCAGAAAATCCTGGCATGTACTATATGGTGGAGCCAGATGGCGTGAGAACAAGGATATACAACGATGCAACCGTTCGAATATTTGGACGTGCATTCTGGACTTTTGAGCCATGCATTAGGGCCTTCAAGCATTGTAGGCCGGTTATGTCCGTGGATGGCACATTTCTGACCGGCCAGTTCAAGGGCACATTGTTGATCGCCGTTGCTAATGATGGTGGTGACAAATTGGTTCCATTGGCGTTCGCTTTGGTGTCGGCGGAGAACAATGACAACTGGGAGTGGTTTCTTAGTTTAGTGAGGACCAAGGTAATTGGACCTCAAAGAGAGGTTTGCATCATCTCGGACCGCCACCCAGGGATACTCAATGCAGTGGAGATTGACATTCCAGGACATCCTCGCGTGCATCATAGGTGGTGCATGAGGCATTTTGTGTCTAACTTTTACCGAGCATGTGGAGACAAGGAATTGTCTGACCTTCTTCATGATTGTTGTCTCGCATTCACCACTAAACATTTCGAGAAATTGTGGGACAAAGTGTATGCCAAAGCAAACAATGGTGGCAAAGATTTCCTAAATAGGAATCTTGCCGATAAAGGAAAGTGGGCACGGGCTTTTGACAACGATGGAGTGAGGTACGGTGACATGACAAACAACATGGCTGAATGTTTCAACATGGTGCTAAAGGGTGTCCGTGCATTGCCGGTGACAGCAATAGTAGAGTATACATTCCAGAAGTTGAATGTCTATTTTCAAAAGTATAGTGAAGAAACATCCAACTTGATGTCCAGGAAAAACAAGGCCAAAAAGATGTACAAGTATCCACCAAAGGTCGACAATTGGATGGAATACCAAGCAAGAAAGGCGGATTCACACAAAATCCAGTCCTTTGATAACATAGAATTGATTTACCAAGTTGATGAGCACGGTGGAATGTCGCGTGACGGCGTGCCATATGGAGGTGGCTCCTTCAAGGTTTATCTCAAGATTGGCGCATGTTCATGCGAGAGGCCTACATTGTATCATCTCCCGTGCTCTCACTTGATGGCTGCATCTCGCTTTAGAAATTTGAGTGTTAACATGACCAACAATGTAAGATTGGAGGAGTATTCGATCGATGCGGTCAAAAATACATGGGCTGCGAGGTTTCATCCCTATCTAGACCAATCTAAATGGCCGGAATACCATGGACCCCCATTATACCCTGATTTGGAAATGAAGGTGGTGACACGTGGAAGACGGAAGACAAAGCGTTTCTTGGGTGACATGGATGATTGGGGTGGTGGATTCCGTAAGGAATGTGGGAGCCAACATTTCGCAGAGCCTCGTGATATCAGCCGTTGCGGTGAATGTAACAACGAGGGGCACAATATTAGAGGTTGTAGCTCAAGGGGCAAAAGAAAGAGATCAAAACGAGATGGTGATGGTGGTGATGGTGGTGTCAGCCACGGTGATGGTGGAGCTCAAGGACGTGGCCGTGGTGATGATGGAGCTCGAGGACGTGGCCGTGGTGATGGTGGTGCTCGAGGACGTGGTCGTGCTGACCGTGGTGCTCGAGGACATGGCCGTGGTGATGGTGGAGCTCGAGGACGTGGCCGTGGTGACGGTGGTGCTCGAGGACGTGGCTGTGGTGACGGTGGAGCTTGAGGACGTGGCCGTGGTGACGGTGGAGCTCGAGGACGTGGCCGTGGTGATGGTGGTGCTCGAGGACATGGCCGTGGTGATGGTGGTGGTCGAGGCTTCGCTTATTGGCTTGGGGTGTGAAACTATTGTATGTGTGGAACTTATGTATGTCGTGAATCTTTTGGGTGGTCGAACTTATGTATGTCGTGAATCTTTTGGGTGGTTGAACTATGTATGTGTAGAACTAATATAAGTCCTGAACTTACTTATGTGTGGAATCAATGTATGTGGTGGTTGAACTTATATATGTGTGGAAGTTATGATGAAAACTGAAACTATGTAAGTTACAAAAAAAACAGAAACCACATAAGTTACAAAAAACAGAGAAGTAATTGTCATGGCGCCCTAACTTAGGGCGCCATGTTAGTAAGTACGGCGCCCTGGGCCAGGGCGCCATACATGGCGCCCAGAAAAAATGCATGGCGCCCCCAACATCAGGAGCTTACAATCATAGGACTTCGCCATTTTCGACGACCATGGCGCCCTGGGACAGGGCGTCATACATGGCGCCCAGAAAAAATGCATGGCGCCCCCAACATCAGGAGCTTAAAATCTTAAGACTTGCCATCTACACGACCATGGCGCCCTGGGCTAGGGCGCCGTGCTGGGCAACGCATGGCGCCATGGTCTGGGACGCCGTGCTGTAGACCATGGCGCCTTGATCTAGGGCGCCATGCTGTCAAGTTCTGTTTCTTCTTCTTTTTCTGTTTCTGTTTCTGTTTTTGATTTTGATGAGAAAGCTACAAAGTTTCCGACAATAAGTGTTGACAGACATAAATGACACACATCAAAGTTTCCAACAAATAATTTCACGACATCAAGTTTTGGACAAATACTATAAGTCCTCGACAACCATAAGTTCACGACATCTAGTTTTGGACAAATACTACAAGTCCTCGACAACCATAAGTTCACGACATCTAGTTTTGGACAAATACTACATCAACTTGACGACAAATGCATCATTTCCTTCCTTTCCCCCTCTTAGCCGGTGTAGCATCCTTCCCCTTCACTAAGCGCCTTCTCCTCTGGATCTGCGGCACCTCCTCTGAGGCGGCCTTGATCACCGGGTCCTTACGTGCCTTCCTTGCGTATTTGCCCGAAGTATACTTTCCACGCCTTTGACTAGGCTGAGGCGCATCGGGCATCTGCGAGGTGTTAATCTCATCATGCGTCTGTTCATCCCCCTCCTCCCCCTCGTCATCAACCGATTCGTCGCCTTGCTGCTGGGTGCCGCTTGATGATGATCTCGACCTCGAAGCAGTAGGGACTGCGACATCGGTGGAGCGGCAGCCTAGTAGAGCACCAAGGCCACGTGCCCAAGACATGCTCCGCTATGAAATTGACATATCATGAAGTTAGGAGATATACCTCAAAAATGTGTATGGAAAGCAAATTATCAAGTGTCATACCTCAACAAAAGATTTAAGCTTGTTGTACGACTATTCACCTGGAGGGTACTTGAGTGCCTCGCCGGCGTCGTTGACATGCTTCGGGAGCTCGTTTTGCTGTTGGACACAATAGGACAAATCATTTTGGCACAATGTAGGCAAGCATATAGATATAACGGTAACTTACCACAAAGAGGATAGTTGGCGCCGATTCATACCGTCTACCATCTCTAATAAGCCTGTTGTACTCAATATTGGCCATCCGATCAAAATCTGGATTGGGTTCATGTAATATGTCCCCTGGCTGAAATGCGGGTGCGTTAAGTTAAGTACATGCAACGGAACGAAACAACACAAGATAATTGTTGAATGCTTCCGTATCAAAAGGCCGTGGGGGAGGCTTAGAAGTGGGTTGACGCAATGAAAGCTCAATCTTATTGAGCTTCTGCTTGAACTCCTGGATATACATGTCATACTCTCGATCCCATTTTTTTATACTCTTCTGCTTCATCTTGTCGAGACTGCATAGCATTTGGCAATGCATTTTCGTTACTATCTTCAAAACAATGGAGAAAGCATTTGAAGTGCTAAGCACTTACCTATGCAAATGTAGCGAAGTGTCCTCGTACTTCGGCGGGGTCTCTTGAAATAAGCCAAACTGTGTCATAACTCGTTGTGGCTGATAAAACTCAACAGCATAATAACAAATCAACGGGCAACGCATCCGCCATAAGTGTGCTTCCTGTAGACACTTTGGGTTAAGTCTGAAAGTAATAAAACCAGCTCCCCTACCAATGTTGCCCTCCGTTCCGTACGGTTCCCAAGTAACCTATAAACAAAGATTAAGAAAAAACTACATTGTTAGTATGATTTTTGGAAAACCGAAGAAACCGAAGAGACAAAGCAAGAAGCTACTAAGATAACCTGCTCCGGGGTCATGATGTCAAGCTCGTTGCAGTAGTGCAAATACATGGTCTTTGAATTGCCAACAAAACCTTCAACCTTGTCCCACTTATACGCCCATGTAGGCATACGGTCTGGGTCATGATGATCATCCCACGGATCGTAACCCTTTGGTGTCGGCCGCCCCACTGGCAAGTGCTCCCAACTCCAGATCGATAATAGAAGCATCGGACCACCGATGTTCGCTTCTTTTGACTCTACGACGTTTCTTGGATTCGCGCCCCTACGACACGCCTCGTCCAGCTACACACAAACAAGAAATATGTCATTATAAACTAAAGAAAATTTCTACATGGTGAACACACTATTATAAGCAAAACTACTTACCTGACGATACAAATAAGCCAACGCCGCCGTACCCCAACTGAGTCCATGCTCCCACCCAGCAAACAGCTTAAGCCACATAAAGGAAGCGTTCACGCCAGTGCCGTCAGAGAAAAGAGTCCGGCTGACTACATACCACAAGTATGCCCTGGTATACTGCTGCACTGTTTCATCGTCCGCATCAGCCGGGTATTCCCCAAAGTGTTCAGCAATCCAATGATAACTTGCACCGGCGGACTTCCCTTGTACCCCTGGCTCCCTCCCTATGAGTCCAACCATAATCTCACGCCATCCATCAGAATCCGTGCTAAAACAAATAGGCTCTCCTTTGATGGGAAGTCCAGTGATCAGAGACACATCCTGCAAAGTGACCGTCATCTCCCCAGCATAGAAGTGAAAAGTATGTGTCTCAGGGCGCCATCGATCAACGAGTGCTGTGATCACACAAGGGTTCATCTTCGGCATCGAACGAGACACGAGTGAGATGAAAGGGAGAAGCCCGGCCTTCCGGATATACTCCATGTATCGCTCGTCATACTCCATTTTGTCATGAACCGAACCGGACCTCAGGTGAAGCTGATAAAAAACCCTTCCTTCTTCTGCCATGAATCGTCCACGATGCAATTGATCGTACGATGGATTGATAAGAGAGGCCATCCTGCAAATTACAAATGTATATGGTAAGCCCCGTTGTCATTTGCAAATATCCGCACTAGTGCAAAAACATACATACATGTGCAAAATTTCTACACTAATTCTTCTTCCATACACCATATATGTGCATAAAATTTTCTATAATACCATACACCATATATTTGCACTAATTCTTCCATACACCATATATGTGCGTACATATCCTAACCAAATTCATAGCACTTTCATAAAAATCCTATATCATACATATTCTAAGCCATACATATCCTAAATCACACTAATCCCTACATTATCACACCAAAATCCACTATCCATTTCAAGAAAAGGATGAACTAGGGTTTCACCCAAATCAATCAAATGTAGAGATTTCAACCAATAGAAAGAGGGGAAAGGGGGGAGAATACCTTGAGGATTCGAAGGGCAACCGGATCCATTGATTTTTGGCTCAGATCCGCATCATTTGAGTGGGGAGAGGGAGGGGCAATTTGAGGGGCGCCGGTGTGGGGAAAGAACAGAGAGAGAGGAGAGAAAGAACGAACAGAGAGCAGAGGGGCTCGGATGGCGATATGGTGAAGGGGTATGGCGCCCCAGGCCGGGGCGTCGTGGTGCAGCCCATGGCGCCCTGGGCCGAGGCGTCATGGGCCCAAGGCCAGGCCTACGTGGCAGTCAACGCCGACGCGCATGGCGCCTTTGACCGGGGCGTTATGGTACCTATCATGGCGCCCCGGGAGCGGGCGTCATGCGGGTAGGGCCATTTCGTGAAATATTTTCAAAAGAGGGCCATTTTGTGCTGAATTTTGGCCAAAGGGCCAGTTTTGTGATTTTTCACAACAACAGCTAAGCAGATAGGCCACCACACAAAGAAGAAAAAAAAAATCAGTAAAAAAGAATGCGACAGGACAGGAGAACCGTAACATAGAAACAAACCCTTGGGGCACAACACAACCCTACAAGGACTCCAAGCAGCAACGACATCACCAGCGCCGTTTCCAGACGACCAGCCCGACGACAGATCCACAAGCAGCAACAACCACCGTGCAGATAACAATACAATACACCAGTAAAACCGCGAGGACAACCGAAGATGAAGAGAAAGACAAGAACCCAAAAAAACAGTGTCAAAAGATGCGACAAATGGCGAGAGCGGCCACAGCTTAGTTTTGCTCTGATGCGAAAAAGGAAAGGTTCACGCAGCTTCTTCACAGCAAAACTACAACGAATTTAGCTAGTTCAAAATACTCAAGGGCTGAAGGGCAATTAACATAGCCCTTCAGAGCTGAAGGGCAAAATACTAAAAATTCAAATGCCTTTTCCTTTAACCAACCTCTTTTTTTTTACTTTTCACATTTATATTTATGTACTTTTCTTTTCATTTGGACTTTAACATTTTCCTATATTATATTTATATTTACGTACATGTCTATGAATATTTTTTTAAATCTGTGACATTTTTGTAAAATGACTTATGAGCTTTTGATAAATGCATTTAATATGTTTAAATATACACATAGTTTATAGATACAGCGTGATCATTCTATTTAACATGTATGAACATACATATGTACATATGAGAAGATTTTATTTTTAAATCTGTGAAAATTTTCTGAAAAGATACATGAACTTTGCAATATAGTAACCTGTAAATAGGAATCATCTTTTAGTCCATGATGACTATTTCATTTCACACGTTTGAAAATATATATATGTGTGCGATGTGAAGAAAAAAACATTTTTTGCATTATACATTTGAGCATTTTTTAAACTGATTATTACACTCCCCCCCCCCCCCCCCCCCCCCAAAAAAAAGTACGCACTTAATGGCACATGCTTTCCCTACCATTGACCATTTTTATAAAAAAAATGTTATTTTACATTTTCCCCAAAATAAAAATAAAATAAAAAGTCCGCACTTAATGGCACATGCTTTGCCGGCCCATATAAGGGGCTTGGCATCAAATAGGAGGACTCCTGGGAGTCCGATAGCTCCACTTACGAGAACAATGCAGACAAATCTGATCCCTATCGTTGCATATCCATCAAACACGAACGGTTGGTTGGATCCTAACGAAGTTTCTCCTGGTAGCCAGGATCATGGTCGCTGGGCCAGCTGAGCACTAATGCACCATACGTTAACAGGAGTGGTGTGGCTTCCATATGGTGATAGGACAGAGATACCAAGTTAGCAAATATTCATGCCCCATGGAAATTTTACATCGTTATGTCCACCGAAGAACAAAAGTAATGTTCTTGTGGTTGAATGGTTAGGTGGACAGTGGTATCCCCAGTCACCAGGGTTCAAGTTCTAGAATTGACATTGGTGCTCGCATTAATCCAGGATTTATTTCAGGCTTCTGGCGATGTGAGCAACTTCGATTGTATGTACCGCCGACTGCGAGGCGTCTGTGGTGACTTCGTAAAATCTCAAGATGCTATACGAGCCCAGTCTCTCGAAGGTGCTCATATGGGTAGGGTGTGCGTGTGTGCGTTCATATGGGCTCGTGTATGTGAGCGACTTCGATTGTATATATATACCATGACATTCTTTTCCAAATATCATGGCATTTTTTAATTTGTATATGCCATGGCATTTTTTAGTGCTAAGAGATGGCATTTCTTATTGTTAAGAGATGACATTTTTTGTTTATTAAGTGATGGAATTTTATTATTATTAACAGATGGCACTTTATTTTATCATTAAGAAATAGCATTTATCTCTACTCCTAATGTCTGAGTTGGTAGAATAGTATCCACGGTTTATTTTTGGCCCACCACTTTCAACCGTTTTATTTCGTTGTTTTTTTTCGTCCCCTCCCCCCACCCCACCGGTTTAGTTCTACGCCACCCTATCACAAAATGAAAAAAATCTGAACCGATCAGAACTTTCCATGCTGGCGCAAGTTATTTAGTAATATCTTTATGTGAAAGAATCAATCATGATCAATCTCTAAAGATCAAATCTAAATTAATTAGCCTTATCATAAATCGCTCAATCACATTAATTAAAAAACAAATAACCATGCATATGCGCATTAATCGCTCAATCACATTAATTAGCCTTACCAAGAGGAACGAGGGCGGCGGCGGCCGGTTGCGCGAGAGGTCGATCTGGTCGCGCCTTCCCACCACCGACCGCGCTGCGTCGCTATCGGAGGAGCACCCTGCCACTGCCGGGGACTCGCCATCGTCGAAGCACGCCACCACGCCGCCACTCTTCTGTCTCTCCCTACTCGCCTCCCGCGGCTAAGGAGCGCCCCAACCTCGCCATGTCGCTCGCGTGGCTCCCATAGTGCCGCCCCGCATAGCTCCTTGCTGAGCGCCGCAGGTCATGATGCCCGCCGATTCGATCCGCACGGCCGGCCCCACCCCTGCTTGCCGGGGATGCCTCCTTCCACCGTCCTCATGCTCATCACCGGTCACCTCTCTACCTTCGGTCGACCTCCACTGACGGCTCTGCCTCTGCCTCGATCCCACGCACCATGGCCGCCCGGATGGCCAGCCACCGTACGCAAGCAACTGTCGTGCTAGGTATCCTCGACCGCTGCTGTTGTTTTTCTAAAGATATGCTTATTCCATTTGCACCAACCTTGCTATTTAGTAACATGAACGTCTCTGTTTCTTCTACTACAATGACAGGATAAGAGTACCTTATCCTTTCAGCGGGGTGCTCCAACTTTCGATGCTGGCGAAGCTTTTGCAATGATGGCTGCATCCTCCATCATTTGTTAGTCTCCGTTGGAGGTTTAATTAAACTGAGGTAAATATGCTAGATTCTTTTGTCAAATAAAAACATGACTATCTACTTTGCTTGTCAGGACCAAGATCTCTAGCTATCAATGAAATTTTGAGAGTAGTTTTTGTTGCCTTTGTGTAACCCTGATAGCAGCTTCTTGGAAGGTTCAGATGTGTGGCAAAGGATTTCAATTTTCCTGTTTACACAAAGGAAACTCGAATAAGGTTCAGATTTCTCATGCTCGGTTCTGTGCTCTCAGGGTTACATAGACAAAACTGCCTCCTATTTACACAAAGGCAACCCCAGGAAGGTTCAGATTTCTCATGACAGCTTCTTGGGCATTTCATGGTTGTGACATCTTATTAGGAAAATGTAGTTTGTTTGATGATGCTCGATGCTTTTATCGATTAGCAAATGCTCAGTTTTAGCTCATAAACTACATGGCAAAAGCTAATTTTGATGGGTCTGATGCAAATAATTTTCATCTTCAGACATGCCTTGAGTTGATTATTTAATCCTTTTATAAGAATCTATCTAGCTTTGTATTGTTGCAGTTTCATTATATATCCACTTACCAATGCATCTAAAGATTCAACAATGTACAATCCACCATCAGTCTTGGGACTACAAATTGTTTCTTCATTCCTCCGTGTTGCACTGTAGGTACTAAGGGGTCGAAATCGTATGTTCGTCGAGGCATCAATACACTTCACTTTTCTTTTCCTTTTCCCTTTTTCTGTTCTTGCATTTATTTCGTCTTCGCGAACCTCTCTGTCCGCTGCTTTAATATGATTCTGATTGGTGCTCTGCATCTTCCAAGATATATGGATTTTGGTCGAGGCAGTCATCACATAAATAAAATGCTAACATCCTCTCAATTTCTGAATGGATTTGTTGAATTGCCTTTCTCTTTGTTGGATCAGATACCTGATTTGTTTGTTGTCCTTGAAGCAAATACCATGACTTGAGCTTGAAGTTTTCAAAGATACAGAAGGTTGACAGAAAGAGGATACACTGATTTCAGCTGCGGACACTTAAGAGCTGAGTCTCTCCCTAACAGGCAACTATTTTCTATGTCACGAACAGTTTTTGAATTTTTAGGATAATTTTCCATTAATGAACATTTTTTTAATTGGCGAAATTTTGTTCAATTTCATTAAAATTTTAAAATACACGAACATTTAGAAAATCATGAACATTTTTTGATTTCCCGAACATTTGTTTTCATATTTTGGAACTTTTTTTGAATAAGAAACATTTTTTTACAAAATTGCGAACATTTTTTGAATCCACAAACATGTTATGATTTATTAATCATTTTATTTCAAAAATTTTATTTTTTTAATTATCAGAACTTTTTTGAAGTCCCAAATTATTTAAGTAGAAATACATGAAAACGGGAAGGAAAATAAAATAAAATAAATAAATTTATAAAATAGGCTACCTGGACATGGGTTGGCCCAAACGGACGGGTTGGGTCTTCTCCCAACGAGCAAAGCGCAGTATAGGAGGTGCCTACTGCATCGGCCGGCCCAGGCGGGTGGATTCCCGTGTGTGAAACGTTATTTATCACTTATCGGTGGCATTGGTTGGTAATATTTTGCAACTTTGGGGGTAATTTTCGTGACGTACCACAAGAAGCAATACCCCATTTATTATTAGATATAGATAGATAGGTATAGAAGATGTGTTGCATGTGGCAGTTTCTCTCGCATTTCTGTGGATTTCTAGAGAGCAACTAATTGAGGAGCGCTCGTTCGGGAGCCTCCCCAAGACTCACTTGTGGTGGGCTGAGAGCTCGTCAGTTGGTGCGTTCTCAGTCGCCGCCACATGTGGCGCTCTGGGCGCTCCCTCTGGATTTTGTATTTTATTTAATTTTTCCGCACGCGTTTTTGGCTTTTAGACGATTTTTTCCAGGTTTTTTCGCCTTTTGGACCATATTTGTAACACCTCGATAGTTAAGCTATAGTAACCACCCACTAATGATGCCATGTCACCTTGTTTGCTAAGCCAAATAGCTATTTGTCCAAAAATCAAAGTCAATTCAAAAATCAAATTTCAAGTGAGAAAATATTTCTTCAAATGGCCAAACAAAAATGTGTACAATATTCTAAATAATCCCCTGGTAATTGTGTAGGTGAAACCAACATCAAGTGTTTTTTTTAATTAACCACAGAAACCTTTAGTGGACCAATAACATTTAAATTGGCCTTTTCAAAAATAAACAAATATTTAGATCTTCTCTTTTGGCCTAAAACATTTTTGTGGAGCTCTATTATATTGCAATGTATTTATGTGGCAGTTTTCACATTTAACAAAATTCAAATGATAGCAAAAAGAATTAGGAAAACAGTAGAGAAAAATGAAAACAGAAAAAGGGTAAGGAAAAAGAAAAGGCCCCACTGTGCACTTGGGCCACAAGTGCACATCAACAGGCCAAATCCACCACAGCCCAACTTTCCCCCTGCCTTCTTCTTCCCATGTTCAACCGTGGCGTGCTGGATGCCGGACGTTCGTCCATCTTTTGGATCCTCACGCGTCGTGCATCCGCCGTCTCCGTGCAGTCGATGAGGCCACCACACAACCCCTCGGCGAAACCCTAGCGCGTCCATCTCCCCTCGCACTTCTTCCCCTTTCCCTCTGGATCCACCCCTGCAAGCTCAATCGAGCGAGCCCGTCGCCATGGCTCAGCCGCCTACATAGCCACCGTCCTCTATCTGAGATTGCGCCGATAGCTCCGCAGGCCTCGTCCACGTCGACTGCAAGCATCAGATCGAGCTCGGAGCCGCTACAGCGACGGGATCGAGCTGTTCCCCTTCGCTGCCCCGCCATCGCCATCGCCGAAATTCACCGCGTCCGAGCCTTCCCCGAGCACGCTTTGCACCTCTACAGGCTCGCCGTGAGCTCCTCTTCCTTTCCCCGCACTTCTCTGGCTCGCGATTCTACCGCTACCTCCGTTTGCCACCATGACCGAAACTTGCTGCCGCTTAGATTGTCGCCGGCGTTACACGGGTGACCAAATGGTCACGCGCGTACACCCGCTCGCTTCGCAATCCCTTATAGGCCTGTTCTAGCGCACTAACTCGTTCGGATTCATGCTTGTACGCACGCGCCGTCCAGCCCGTGCCCCGGCCACCGCGTCTGCTGGTCGCCTCTTACTCCGGCCACCCCCGCTGTTGCCGCTTGCTCTGCCTGCTGTGGCCGCCAGCCACGCCGGCCCTCGCCAAGCCGCAGCCGCCCGCCCGCGCAGCCCGCGCCCCTGCCTCCCCGCGCCGCGTCGCCAACCGCGGCCGCGGCCATGTCCTCCTCCGCCGCCCTGGCCTCCGTCGTGGTCGCGCCCGGCCGCTCCCTACGCCGCGCTCGCTGCCCCCTGCAATCACCGCGCCACACGCCTTCGCTCGCTTTTGCAGCCGCCTGCGCCCGCCGCCGTTGCCGGCCGCTGCAGCCGCGCCGTCGCTCGCCTTCCTCCGCCGCCGCCTGCCCGCGTCGGCCGGTGCCCGGCCGTCCCTTCCCCTCCCGCTCCGACACCGGGCCGCCGCCCAGCTTGCCCCGCCGACGCCCGCCGGCCACGCTCCGGCCGGCCGGCCTCCCCCCCTCGCGTGCTGGGCACTGGGTACGCCTCGCCCGGAGCCCGCGCCCGCGCCCGATTGGCCCCTGGGCCACTGACGTGGGGGCAGGGGGCCCCACGCCCCTTTTCCAAGAAAAAAAAGAAAGGATAAAAAAGATTTAAAATAATAATAATAATAATTAATTGTTTAATTAACTTAATTAATTAGGTTTAACTAAACTAATGAACTAGATTAGTTAATTCAAATCAGTAGTTAGATAAATGTGTGTATGACAGGGGGCCCCACCCCTGTTGACCAGTCAAATGTTGACTGGTCAACTGGGACCCCCTGGCCCACCTGTCAGCCTTCGGTACACTTCTGTGTACACAGAGCTGGGTGCAACTAGCATTTTAACAATTATTTTTGAATTAAAAATAAATCCAGAAAATATTTAAATTTTTGAAAATAAATAGAAATTAATCCATAACTCGGATGAAAAAGTTTTCTACATGAAAGTTACTCAGAACGACGAGACGAATCCGAATACGCAGTCCGTTCGTCCGCCACACGTCCCTAGCATAGCGAACATGCAAAAATCCACCTCCGGTCCATGTGTGCGAAAACGTCAAACACCGGGAATACTTTCCTGGATGTTTCCCCCTTTACCAGTATTGCGTAGTACCGCGTTAGATCACACCTAGCACCGTTTATTACCATGTCATGCATCTGTTTGCGTTGTATTTATTGTTTCTTCCCCCTCCTTCTCTCTCCATAGACGCCGAGACCGACGCCGACGCAGCAGAGTACGACTACGCTCCGGAGAAGCAGCCCGTTGACGACCCCTCCTTCTTGCCAGAGCAACCAGGCAAGCCCCCCGCCCCCCCTTGAGCATCCAGATATCACCCATTCCATTACTCCTGCTTGCATTAGATTTTGCTACTGTTAATGTTTGCTCCTATTCGGATGCATAGCCTACTTTTGTAACCTGTTTATTGTTACCTTACCTGCCTATATTAAACTGCTTAGTATAGGTTGGTAGTGAACCATCGGTGACCCCACCACCTTACTCTTGTTGCCCCTGCTTGATCATCGACGACTCGATCAATGTGATCGTCGACCAGAGACCGACACATCACTTCACCCCCTTAGTTGTACGACTCTGCATAGTTACTATCAAGTGCCGAGGGTGATACCTCGTAACGCACTCCTCGTAGCTGTTCGGTCGTGGTCATCGAGGGTGATTCCTCCTTCTCCACTTCCGATATGACTCTGTCATGCAACCCCTCAGTGTGAACCTCGAGGGTGATGCCTCATACGTTCACCCTGATGATTTCATCGAGTGGAATCCACCGAGGGTGATTCCTCGGGGTTTCCCCCTTGATGTTATGACCACACGGTTACTTTGACCTTTGTTATAGGTGGGTCGACCCTGATGGGTACCCGCAGGGGATCTATGATGTCGGGTGTGCCGGAAGGGCATTCGAGTGTGATATTGTGGCGGAGCTTCAGAAACTCTGATTGTCTCCGCGTATTACTAAAGGAGCCTATTGGGTTTGGGTATTTGATCTGAGTGGGTCGACGTGCCTTATACGCACTACCACCACGTGGGATAATGGTTTATGGGGCCCTCTGCGTTGTACGTTTCTCCTGAAAACTCTTCAGACGTCACGTTTCACCGTGCGGGCTGATCGCCGGGAATGGGCTAGATACTTCACTGACGAGTTCAGTGTCGCGCCTGCACCCCAGCCAGCCACGCAACGTGCAGGGTGCCCAGGGCGATGGCCCAAGACCTCTGGGTGCATAGGTTAGTCTGGCGTGCTGACCTCTCTGCTGAGCCTAGGTAGGGCGCTGCTTCGTGTCGATCTCCCGAGGACGGGCATTACCCAGCAAGTGTATCCGGCGGTAGAATAATCTATCGATAGCCGGTCCTACGGTAAAGGACGCTTAGTTTGTGTATCCCGATCTACTTCTTGAACTGGATACTTGTTACTTAATTGAAGCTTCGGGATCGCTTTCTCGCAGGGAGCCGATTAAGGATCTCTATGCTTACTTCAACATGTTTGCTTAATGAAATGCTATTCTACTCTCTTCTATTGCTGCAAGATGGTGGCTTCGTGAAGATGTTTGAAGATGCTAGTCTTCGATAGGACTAGGCCTTCTCTCTATTCTGGTATTTCTGCAGCCCAGTCCACATATACAGCCTTTCCCCTTTGATAATGTTGCATATGTAGTGTAGATCCTTGCTTGCTGAGTACTTCAGACGAGTACTCATGGTTGCTTTGCTTCCTATTTTCCCCCATATTCCCCTACTTGATGATACAATAGACGATGGAGCCCCGGAGCCAGATGTCCCCGCAAGATCTTACGACGAGGAGGGTCCCGACGGCACTTACTACTGGATTGAGCCAGCCGACCAGGAGTAGGACCGAAGGCTCCCAGGCAGGAGGCCTTCGCCTTTCGATCTAGAGTCGTTGTTTGTGCTAGCCTTCTTAAGGCAAACCTTGGCTAACTATGTCTGTACTCAAATATTATTTGTATGACTGACTTATGTATTCGGATCCTCATGATCCCTAGTCTGTAATATTGTGGATCTCCGTTTATTTGTGTTAGAGTTGTGTTGTGATATCTTCCCGTGAGTCCCTGTGCTTGATCGTGCATGTTTGCGTGTATGATTAGTGCACGATTGAGTCGGGGGCGTCATAAGTTGGTATCAGAGCCGACTGCCTGTAGGAAGCCCCCTTCCAATTCCTTGGCCGAAGTTGAGTCTAGACATAAAAAAAACTAATTTACTAACATGGCTGTGTGTCTTACGGGCCCACGTCGCCATTGGGTGGTATTATGATCTTTTATTCCTCGATCTTTACTCTGGGAATCTGTTCTCTCTTCTATTCGGGTTAAAATGATTTTACTAACTCTGACTCTAGGTTCTCGTAACTACTTTCTCCCGGAGAGCCCCTTATTACCGATGGTCGCCTGCTGCACCAGAAGATTCCGAAGATACTCTCAGATGTTCTCTCGAGATTTTGTGCCATCGCTTCTGCAAATCCTTCCATTGATAAACCCCTAGGGATAACCACGTACACTTGCCATTCATACAATCATTCCCCGTTGATCTTGTTATTACAAGATACCCCAAAATTCGCTTTATTGTCCCGAGAATACTTTATGCCTACTGCTTTGCAGTTCTTTGCCACATGAATACCCCTACGGATAATTCCTCGCACTTGCCGAGTATCCGCTCATCCCCAATTGTTCATATGTTTCACGAAAGTCCTCGAAATACCATTCGGTTTTCTGAAAATCCTCAACAGCTTATTGCTCCTGAATTCCTTGCCTGCCTGCATTATGGTTAAATCCATATGGCAAGCAATATCCATTAAAATCCTTGTCATTATCATTTTGAGTCCGTTGATTCGATATGTTTGCGAATGGTCGCAATCATCAGTTGAAACAAAAATCCATCCTTCTAGCTCAGGCGTCATTTTAAACGTGAACTGGATCTCGACCAGTCAAGTTGTCATCGATGGTACCCCTAAGCCTACTCAATTTATCCATCCTGATCAGAGCGTTTGCTCCTGATCCCTTGAATTAAAATCAAAATTCCTTTATTATTTAAACATTGAATTATTCAGATGTTATATAAACCGATGCATTTGCATTCTTTCTTCCTATGATTGAGTACCGATACTCACATCAGTTGCGTTGTGGATCACCATATCCACTGTTGGATTATTATCCGACAATGTCCTTCATATTTAATCACCTTGTGAGTTCTTTCTCCGATACATAATGCCTTTGCTAAATTGTATCCTCTCCTTGTGTCAACCATGCTCTGCGTTCGAGTTGGTGACAATTACTCATGAAGCTTGTGGTATATGTTTCTAAGATGCCCGGTGGGTTGAACCTAGGCCTTCCTTAATCTGTGTGAACCCGAAAAGTTTTTATGGGTCATACTCCCCTGGTAATTCACCAGGTAGGTTTTCACACTAAAATCATATTTATAAGAGTAGTGAATGAAAGGTTATGCATTGAAGAAGTGGGAGTTGACCTTGAACTTTGTGTTCATGCCCATGGAGACGATGTAGATCTTATCGTTAAAGCTTTTCTTAAATTAATTATTCCCCTGGTATAAGTTCATCTTATATCTGGGATATGGTCTATTTTTGCGATCGTGGTTCCGGCCATATTGATCTTCTTTGATCCCTTTTCTCTGACAAGTTAAAGCACTTGTTTTCTGTAGATCTATAAGTCTACCCAATCTCTATTTTGATCTACCTTCGAATATTAACCCCTGGTATCCCGATAATATCACGGGACTGCAATACTTCTTATGAGACTTCGTCAAGTATTCTTTCTCACTGATTCAGTATTCCTCGGGTTTTGGGTTGTTTGTCAACTAAGAACAACGATAAGTGAGTCGAATCCACCCTGTGATCCAATACTCCTAGTAATGTACTGCTGGGAAATTTAACTTTCAACTCATGTCATTCTTAGCCTAATCAGCTACATCGTTATCTTAACTATGCTATCTAGTACTGCTTCTCGGAGCACAATTTCGACGATGAGTTAATCTTACGTCGATCTTCATCGTCATATCTTTTTGCCTTGAACAGCAAGCTTGATTCCGAGTTTGTGTCGTACCCGTGGTTTCAAAAACCTTTCGCTTCATCATTCCTTTGGCTTGATGTCTTCGCCGATCGATTACATCTTCATGAAATCTCTCGACAAATGTGTCGTGATCATCATCAGCATTCTGAGCTCTTCCAGGATATCAATTGAATTCATGATGAGAAATACCATCCTTGTCCCTGGGTAATTTGTGTTGTCATCGACTACTTCCTTGCCTTCTTTCCAACACAAACTTGTTCGTGTTGTGGCTGTACCTTGAGTTCCTGGCTATCCAGCTTATCTTATGTTCTACCTTGGAGTATTACCATCTGTTATGTCAAGGATGTTGTGAGAATTGCTCCAGCTCATAAAAATTCCTGGTATAGTGATACTTCTCCCCATCACCATCATTTCTTGGTTCCCATGTTGTTTCTAACCGGAATACCGACAATCGAACTATGATGTGTAATTTCAAAACTTATAGCAACCCTATTGTTTGGAGTTAATGGTCGATAGCTTGATTCTTAGTCTATTGGCTATTGAATCACCATTCTAACATCGATCGTGCTACTTAGTCCATCTTCTAGGTGCACGTTTCGATCAATATTCATTCGAGTATGTTCTCCTCGAACATACTTCGTTATATACTTCGACATGTCCAATATGTTACCTTGTTCACATAATTGTGAAAATCCATCCCTTGGAAATCTCGATGAATTGTCGCTGAGTCCATCAGCCACCTCCTCATTCTCTCCTTGGTTTAATGATGAACTCTTCTTTCGAAACTCACTTCCATAGTTCATTTCCTGAGAATCTTACATTGTCATCTCGTCTATTTGTGTTGCACATTTTCTTCTCAGGCATCCTGAGTCCGAGGTATCCTGTCACCAATCAGATCTGAATCATGGTTAGATATGATGGTTGGAAACATATTTCCAAGAATTATAGCATTGGTCGTTATGTAACCCGGTAAGGTGATGTCATGCCTAGCACACCTGGTCGGAGGACCTATTGTTATAGTTCTTCTTTTTAGCAAGGTTAACTATTCTTCCATGAGGAAATTGTAAGACTTATTCTATAAGTTGTTCCTGATGAATCCTTTGAGTATCCAAGCCTGACCTTTACTTGAAGACCATGTAAATGCTATCTCGAAGCATGATTGTGGTACTCCGATCTTCAATAAGAACATTTGAAGCACAATGCTATATTTTCTTTACCAATTATCCTAACACTATTGTTTGGGTAATGTCATGAAATTCCTCTCCTCTTACCTAAATGGTTTTCTACTTTCTATCCTGTCATGGGTATCAATGCTCTGCTTGTCCTTGGGAAGGATATACCCCTGAAATAGGTGCTTAGACACATTTTCCTTTCCATTGTTCTGTTTAATCTGATAATCGCATTTTCCTTTCCATTGTTTTGTTTAACCTTTCTTGTAATCTAGTTAACTAAGCAGTGATAAATTCCCTGCTTAGGTAAGCACCTCGTTGTACCACTATGTCAGTAAGACCCTGTTACTATTGTTGATGACATTCCGGTAACCACCGATGGACGAGAACTTTGCCTATTGGTCCGCATCGTTCAACGAGCAGGAAAATGGTTCTCTTCGTCCCTCGCTCTTGGTACCGATATTGTTGCCGACATAACTGAGAGTCTCTTCTCTGACATGCCTTGCTCTCATGACCGTGCAAGATGACAACGCCCTCTCTACTTTTAACCCACAGTTCCACAGGATCGAAACCTGACTCTCCTGTACACCCCCTGTTTCCATAGTTATTCCTCGCGCGTGGCCTCGTATGTAATTCACGAGCCACCTTCCGAGAGATCATCAATTCTGGTATCAGACACAATACTTATTCTCGCTGCTCTGAACCCCTTTTCACACTCCGTTTCAGGCAACGAACGGTTGCATGCCCGCTCGAAACTTCTCATTCTACCTTCATACTTTGCTCTCGATATTTTATTAAGTTTCAATTCGAGAGTTACTTTCCGCCACCTTCCCCGATGTTATCTACCAGATAGACAACCTTGCAGAGGTCCGTTCTCCTGGAATACCCCTCTTATTCTTTCGTAAGTATGATGGAGTTCCCGAAGAAAGGACGACAACTTCATCATGATGCATTGATGCATAGGAATGAAGACATCAATGCTATGGATCGACCTCTTTGAGAAGAGCAACCAAGACCGATAAGATTTGTTAGAATTTCGTAACCAGACCTTTCCCCCTTATCCCACCTCATAAATCTCGGGACGAGATTTCTTGTAGTGGAGGAGATTTGTAACACCCCGGTAGTTAAGCTATAGTAACCACCCACTAATGATGCCATGTCACCTTGTTTGCTAAGCCAAATAGCTATTTGTCCAAAAATCAAAGTCAATTCAAAAATCAAATTTCAAGTGAGAAAACATTTCTTCAAATGGCCAAACAAAAATGTGTACAATATTCTAAATAATCCCCTGGTAATTGTGTAGGTGAAACCAACATCAAGTGTTTTTTTTAATTAACCACAGAAACCTTTAGTGGACCAATAACATTTAAATTGGCCTTTAAAAAAATAAACAAATATTTAGATCTTCTCTTTTGGCCTAAAACATTTTTGTGGAGCTCTGTTATATTGCAATGTATTTATGTGGTAGTTTTCACATTTAACAAAATTCAAATGATAGGAAAAAGAATTAGGAAAATAGTAGAGAAAAATGAAAACAGAAAAAGGGTAAGGAAAAAGAAATGGCCCCACTGTGCACTTGGGCCACAAGTGCACAGCAACATGCCAAATCCACCCCAGCCCAACTTTCCCCCTGCCTTCTTCTTCCCCTGTTCAACCATGGCATGCTGGACGCCGGACGTTCGTCCATCTTTTGGATCCTCACACGTCGTGCATCCGCCATCTCCGCGCAGTCGATGAGGCCACCACACAACCCCTCGGTGAAACCCTAGCGCGTCCATCTCCCCTTGCACTTCTCCCCCACTGTTTGAGATTGCGCCGATAGCTCCGCAAGCCTCGTCCACGTCGACTGCAAGCATCAGATCAAGCTCGGAGCCGCTAAAGCGACGGGATTGAGCCGTTCCCCTTCGCTGCCCCGCCGTCGCCATCGCCGGAATTCACCGCGTCCGAGCCTTCCCCGAGCACGCTTTGCACCTCTACAGGATCGCCGTGAGCTCCTCTTCCTTTCCCCTCACTTCTCCGGCTCGCGATTCGACCGCTACCTCCGTTTGCCACCATGACCGAAACTTGCTGCCGCTCAGATTGTCGCCGGCGTCACACGGGTGACCAAATGGTCACGCGCGTGCACCTGCTCGCTTCGCAATCCCCTATAGGCCTGTTCTAGCGCACTAAGTCATTCGGATTCATGCTTGTACGCACGCGCCGTCCATCCCGTGCCCTGGCCACCGCGTCTGCTGGTCGCCTCTTACTCCCGCCACCCTCGCTGCTGCTGCTTGCTCTGCCTGCTGCCGCCTCCAGCCACACCGACCCTCGCCAAGCCGCAGCCGCCCGCCCGCACAGCCCGCGCCCCCTGCCTCCCCGCGCCGCGTCACCAACCGCGGCCGCGGCCATGTCCTCCGCCGCCTCCCTGGCCTCCACCGTGGCCGTGCCCGGCCGCTCCCTACGCCGCGCTCGTTGCCCCCTGCAATCGCCGCGCCACGAGCCTCCGCTCGCTTCTCCAGCCGCCTGCGCCCGCCGCCGTTGCCTGCCGCTGCAGCCGCGCCGTCACTCGCCTTCCTCCGCCCGCCACCTGCCCGCGTCGGCCGGTGCCCGGCCGTCCCTTCCCCTCCCGCGCCGACGCCGTGCCGCCGCACAGCTTGCCCCGCCGACGCCCGCCGGCCACTCTCCGGTCGGCCGGCCTACCCCCTCACGTGCTGGGCGATGGGTACGCCTCGCCCGGAGCCCGCGCCCGCGCCCGATTGGCCCCTGGGCCACTGACGTGGGGGCTCCACGCCCCTTTTCCAAGAAAAAAAAGAAAGGATAAAAAAGATTTTAAAAAATAAAAAATATATATAATTAATTAATTAATTGTTTAATTAACTTAATTAATTAGGTTTAACTAAACTAATGAACTGGATTAGTTAATTCAAGTCAGTAGTTAGATAAATGTATGTATGACAGGGGCCCCACCCCCTGTTGACCAGTCAAACGTTGACTGGTCAACTGGGACCCCCTGGCCCACCTGTCAGTCTCTGGTACACTTCTGTGTACATAGAGCTGGGTGCAACTAGCATTTTAATAATTATTTTCGAATTAAAAATAAATCCAGAAAATGTTTAAATTTTTGAAAATCAATAGAAAATAATCCGTAACTCGGATGAAAAAGTTTTCTACATGAAAGTTACTCAGAACGACGAGACGAATCCGAATACGCAGTCCGTTCATCCACCACACGTCCCTAGCATAGCGAACATGCAACAATCCACCTCCGGTCCATGTGTCCGAAAACGTCAAACACCGGGAATACTTTCTTGGATGTTTCCCCCTTTACCAGTATTGCGTAGTACCGCGTTAGATCACACCTAGCACCGTTTATTACCATGTCATGCATCTGTTTGCATTGTATTTATTGTTTCTTCCCCCTCCTTCTCTCTCGATAGATGCCAAGACCGACGCCGACGCAACAGAGTACGACTACGCTCCGGACGAGCAGCCCGTTGACGACCCCTCCTTCTTGCCAGAGCAACCAGGCAAGCCCCCCCTTGAGCATCCAGATATCGCCCATTCCATTTCTCCTGCTTGCATTATATTTTGCTACTGTTAATGTTTGCTCCTATTCGGATGCATAGCCTGCTTTTGTAACCTGTTTATTGTTACCTTACCTGCCTATGTTAAACTGCTTAGTATAGGTTGGTAGTGAACCATCAGTGACCCCACCACCTTACCCTTATTGCCCCTGCTTGATCATCGATGACTCGATCAATGTGATCGTCGACCAGAGACCGACACATCACTTCACCCCCTTAGTTGTACAACTCTGCATAGTTACTATCGAGTGCCGAGGGTGATACCTCGTAACGCACTCCTGATGAATACTCTGCAGTGTAGCTGTTCGGTCGTGGTCATCGAGGGTGATTCCTCCTTCTCCACTTCCAATACGACTCTGTCATGCAACCCCTCAGTGTGAACCTCGATGGTGATGCCTCATACGTTCACCCTGATGATTTCATCGAGTGGAATCCACCAAGGGTGATTCCTCGGGGTTTCCCCATTGATGTTAAGACCACACGGTTACTTTGACCTTTGTTACAGGCAGGTCGACCCTAATGGGTACCCGCAGGGGATCTATGATGTCGGGTGTGCCGGAAGAGCACTCGAGTGTGATATTGTGGCGGAGCTTCAGAAACTCTGATTGTCTCCGTGTGTTACTAAAGGAGCCTATTGGGTTTGGGTATTTGATCTGAGTGGGTCGACGTGCCCTATATGCACTACCACCACGCGGGATAATGGTTTATGGGGCCCTCTGTGATGTACGTTTCTCCCGAAAGCTCTTCAGACGTCATGTTTCATCGTGCGGGCTGATCGCCGGGAATGGGCTGGATACTTCACTGACGAGTTCAGTGTCGCGCCTGCACCCCGGCCAGCCACGCAATGTGCAGGGTGCCTAGGGCCATGGCCCAAGACCTCTGGGTGCATAGGTTAGTCCGGCGTGCTGACCTCTCTGCTGAGCCTAGATAGGGCGCTGCTTCATGTCGATCTCCCGAGGACGGGCTTTACCCAGCAAGTGTGTCCGGCCAGAGGTGATCGAGCGTGTTGGGTAACAGTAGTGCACCCCTGCAGGGAAGAATAATCTATCGATAGCCGGTCCTACGGTAAAGGACGCTCAGTTTGTGTATCCCGATCTACTATTTGAACTGGATACTTGTTACTTAATTGAAACTTCGGGATCATGTTCTCGCAGGGAGCCGAGGAAGGATCTCTAGGCTTACTTCAACATGTTTGCTTAATAAAATGCTATTCTACTCTCTTCTATTGCTGCAAGATGGTGGCTTCGTGAAGATGTTTGAAGATGCTAGTCTTCGATAGGACTAGGCCTTCTCTCTATTCTGGCATTTCTGCAACCCAGTCCACATATACAGCCTTTTCCCTTTGATAATGTTGCATTTGTAGTGTAGATCCTTACTTGCTGAGTACTTCGGATGAGTACTCACAGTTGCTTTGCTTCCTCTTTTTCCCCATATTCCCCGACTTGATGATACAACAGACGATGGAGCCCCGGAGCCAGATGGCCCCGCAGGAGCTTACTACCAGGAGGGTCCTGACGGCACTTACTACTGGATCGAGCCAGCCGACCAGGAGTAGGACCAGAGGCTCCCAGGCAGGAGGCCTTCGCCTTTCGATCTAGAGTCGTTGTTTGTGCTAGCCTTCTTAAGGCAAACCTTGGCTAACTATGTCTGTACTCAGATATTATTTGTATGACTGACTTATGTATTCGGATCCTCGTGATCCCTGGTCTGTAATATTGTGGATCTCCGTTTATTTGTGTTAGAGTTGTGTTGTGATATCTTCCCGTGAGTCCCTGTGCTTGATCGTGCACGTTTGCGTGTATGATTAGTGCACGATTGAGTCGGGGGTGTCACAATATTGTTTTGATTTTTTTGCGCGAAAAACATGTTTTCTATTTTTTTCTGCGAGGAGCACAATTTTGCTTCCACAAGAGCCATGGATTTGCTTCAGCGCCGTGCCTCTTGGAAACGAAAAAACATGTTTTCTTTTTTTTTTCTTGCGCAAGAGGCATGATTTTGTTTTCGCGAGAGGCACGGATTTGCTTCTGCGAGAGGCACGGTCGTGCCTCTTGGAAATGAAAAAGTTTTTTCCTTCCGCGAGAGGCATAGTTTTGCTTCCGTGAGAGGCACGACCGTGCTTCTCAGAAATGAAAAAAAAAGCCGCAATTTTCCTTCCGCGAGAGGCATGGCCGTGCCTCTTGAAAACAGAAAAAGAATGTGTTTTCTTTTTTTTCCTTCTGAGGGAGGCACGGTTTTTTTGTCTTTTTTTTTCATAAAAAAAGTTCGTTAAAAGCTGTCAACATGGGATCTAATTTTGAAAATTTCGACGCGAGGAATCAAACGGTGAAACGATTCGGTATTTGGATGCACGGTTTAAGAGATAAAACATTTTGAATAAACAGATTGACAAAAAAAAAAGAAAAATTCACAGGTTGCAACAAGTGGCAGGGAGGTGGAAGTGAAGTTTGGAAGGAGTGCTACTCATTTACTGATTTTGGGATTTCTGTGGACCTGGGTAGGAAAAAATAGGCACATAGAAATCAGGAAATTAAATAGGCCCATTTATAAGAAAGGAAACTAAGTCAGTCAGGGAGATACACGGGCTGGTGGGTACGGTTTGTTGGGCTGGACAGAATGTTCGCAGTGTAAGGATGGCAATTTTACTCATGGGTACGGGTACCCGCGGATACCGTACCCGCATGGTCAGGATATGGGCACAATTTTATACCCACGGGTAGTACCCATACCCTACCCATTAAGTCATGGGTAGGGCACGGGTATAGCCTTTTACCCATGGGTATACCCATACCCTACTCGTTTATACCGACATGAGAACCTTACCCGTGATTCACAAGTGTACCTATGTTAAAGTGGTGTTGTGAGCTTGTGAACCTATCTTAAAGTTGTCATCAATTGTCAATTTGAATTGAGATAATTGTCAATTACTCATCTATCTGTTATTGAGTTGAGATCAATTTTTTTGGTAAATATGCCATAGATGAATGTAAAACTGTGAATAACTTGTGTACTGTTTGATCTACCCGTTGGGTACCCAATGGGTATGGATACCCGTCGGGTATGGATACGGGTAATGTCTCATACCTGTGGGTACGAGTATGGGTAGAATTTCGTACCCATTGACTACACGGGTATGGGTACGGTATTGCTCCACCCGCCCCATACCCTACCCATTGCCATCCTTTTTCAGTGGGCTCGTTCCGGTAGCGAGTGAAATCGTTCGCTGATGGAAGGGTTTCCTATAGGACGCTTAGAAGGACCGCGGTTTCCCTAGCACACCAGGGTTCAAGCCCTGGTGCTCGCATTTATTTCAGGATTTCTACGAAACGCGTTCAATGGGAGGAGACATTCCCGTCGCGTCTACGGTAACTTCGTAAAATCTTAAGATGATATGCCGGCTCAGTCTCTCGGAGGTTCTCATAGGGGTAAGGTGTGCGCGTGTTCATTCGTAGGGGTGAGTGTATGCACGTATATATGAAAGCTTGCGTCTGTGCTGTGTTAAAAAAAATAGCGAACTAATGGTTCACCGGGGCCACAGCCCTGTCTTTTGATCGCGAGATATTATTGACGTCCTTAAAACAAACAAAAACAAATTAAAAACATCAAAACAATGGTCTTGTTTCTAGTAGTGGTGTAGATTAATTGTGTGTTGTACCAGTTTCCTGTTGGATTCACTAATTCATAATCCATTGATGTTAATTTGCAGAATCTAGCTTCGTAGTGGAACACATAAGCGTACTGGCACAACTGGGTTCATAAATTTGAGTAATTGGATTGTAACACGAGGCGCACAAATCAATGAACAGGTTGAATTTTTTGGTCGGCACTACACCGCGTGCCTTTCTGACGACGATGACGACATGATAAGGTGTCGAGGAAGCATGGCTTATACACATGGCCTATGTCCACATATTACAACAAGAACTTTCTGAAACCTAGGCAAGGTTATTACAAGTATTAATAATCTTAACAGAATCTGCGTGCCGAAACAAGGTGCATTGGGGGTGACCCTCCGTACGTGCCAACTGACGACTGGCGATGTTGATTTTTTTTCATTTCGACAATTCAGTCATGGGGCGGCACTCCGTTCCGCTGCTGCTCCTATGGCTTTGGTGTACTCCACTTTGATCTTCTTCAATCTCACGACCACATCGCTCATGGTCATTCTCTCGTCAAGTGAGTCGCTGGAGCATAGCAGGCCCAGCTCGAACATCGGCACAAGAAAGCCTTCCAAGCTGACGGTGGAAGAAGAGTCGTGTATTAGCTGGTCATTCACGACATGGACAACCTCCCTAGGAAATGCTTCGAGCACCCACCGCCTGAGACTACGATCTCCGACAAAAAAGTCATCCGTGGGTCTCTTTCCAGTCAAGACTTCAAGGAACATGATTCCATAGCTGAATACGTCACTCTTTCTCGAAGCTTTTCCAAGGGACCCATACTCTGCTCATGGAATGAATTCATAAACAAAACGGAAATTAAATTATGACAAATGAAACATAACTAATTAACACTTGCATTATATATAACATTTACATACCTGGTGCCATGTAGCCAACTGTGCCAGGCATGCTCGCATAAATCACGGAGCTATCATCAGCAAGTAACAGCCTTGCGATGCCAAAGTCCGCGACATGTGCCGTCATGTCCTCATCGAACAGCACATTGCTTGGCTTCAAGTCACAGTGCAAGACTACCTCATGGTGCTCATGGTGTAGATACTCCATTGCCATGGACACATCGATCATGATGTCCAACCTCTCTAGAAATCCCAACTTCCTTGTCCCTCCAGAGGAGTGAAGGATGATCTCTAGGCTGCCATTGGGCATGTATGGAAGCACCAACGCTCTGAAATCCAGGTTGGAGCAGGTGGTGAGTATCCTTATCAAGTTACGGTGCCGTACCATGCGCAACACACCACACTCAACATCGAAACTTTTAATGGCTTGTTCCAACTGCATGTCAAGAACTTTTATTGCAACCACCACACCATTTTCTAGCTGGCCCTTAAATACTTTTCCAAAGCTTCCTGACCCCAACAAGTTGCTCTCGGTAAAATTGTCAGTGGCACGAACGAGGTCATGGTAGGAGATCAACTGATGGCTGGTCATGTCAACCATACCGGCAGAAACTATCATCCGCTGATGCTTCTTAATTTTCCTTTTGATCATTATATATATGCATGAAGCTACAGCTCCAGTTACTATGATGATTGAGGGGAGCAAAATCTTCAGCATGTGGTTGTTTGTTCCTTTGGTAGTGTTACTTGGACACTGTGGAAATCCTAAAGCTGAAGTACCACATAGCCCCGAGTTCCCCATCAAGGATTGCATGCTAATGTTTGCAAAAAATCCTCCTTCAGGTATCTGGCCTTGCAGGTTATTGTAAGAGAGGTTCAAGCTGGTGAGGATGGTAAAATTGGCTATGTACTTTGGGATGGTACCAGAGATGTGGTTATAGGATAGGTCCAAAGTTTTCATGCTTGTTAGTTTGCTGAAAGTGTTTGGAATCGAATTACCAAATGAATTGTGTGATAAGTTCAAGGAGGCTATCATTTGGAGTTGTCCAATTGAATCTGGGAGGCTACCAAACAAGCGGTTGGTAGAGATATCAATGCTATTAATTTGTTTCAGATAGCCTATATCAACTGGTAATGTGTTGTTCAAAAGGTTTTGAGATAGATCTAGCTCAATGAGACTACCAAGATGAAACAAATTTGGTGGTATAGTGCATGATAACTGGTTACCCGACAATATCAGACTTTCTAACTTGCTGAGGTTACCAACGTCCTCAGGTATGCAACCAGTGAACTTATTGTCGTTGAGGAGCAAATATTCTAAATTTTTTAGCATGGCAATCTGAGATGGGATTGGGCCAAACAAGCTATTCTTAGTGAGGTCAAGAATATGTAGATTCTCCATCATCATGATGGATTGTGGAATTACACCGCCCAGTTCATTTTCTGAAAGATCAAGGAAAATGAGTTGTGTCGAATTAAAAATTGTAGGTGGAATTTCACCAACTAAGTTGATTTGACCTGCAAGGAATATTTGCAGCTTGCTTGATAGATTCCCCACATAGTCAGGGAGGGCACTACTAGTAAAATTATTTGAACGAATGTTAAGAAACTGGAGCTTTTTACAATTAGTAAGCATGAACAAGAAGTTGAGATCTCCCTTTAGGTAGTTTAGTGAAATATCAAATCTCTCCAAAGAGTTTAGGTTACCAATTGTTGAGGGCACTGATCCAACCAACTTATTTTGATATAATGATAGGTTTATTAATTCAGATAGGTTACCAAGAGAAGCCGGAATGGATCCTGTTAGTTGACATTCTATGAGATTCAAAGCCAAGAGTTGACCTAGCCGCCCAATTTCTACCGGAATGGCTCCAGTTAGTTTGGACATTCCCATGTCCAGAATCATTAGGGAAGTGAGGTTGCCAAGAACAGCAGGGATTGCACCGACAAGGTCAGTATCACTCATGGAAATGTAATTGAGATGAGTCAACTTGCCCAGCCATATTGGTATGACACCCTCAAATGAATTACTGCCTAGGGAAATAACTTGGATATACTGACAAGATGATAAGCCCGATGGAATCTGACCTGTGAAACTGTTCCAACTAATGGCAAATATTTCCAGCATCGGGAGACTGAAACTTTGGTTGCCGGGGATAGGACCAGTCAGATTGTAGTTGAGGGAGAGTAAGATATCTTGTAGTTTAGACATGTTGAAGATTTCCTGGGGCACTGGGCCAGCAAGATGATTGACTTGTAGGTTAAGATACTCGAGCATAGGCAAGGAGCCAATGCAACATGGTATTGGTCCTGTCAAGCTGTTGTTGCCAATGCTCAAATGACGTAACAAACGAGTTTTGTTGAATAGATTATTTGGTATTGAGCCACTGAGGTAATTACTGAAGAGATTTATCTGGTCAAGACTCTGTAGGTTCTGCAGCTCTGCCGGAATCGGACCAGAGAGCTGGTTAACACATAGGGCAAGAACTTGAAGCCTAGTCAAGTTTCCTATGCTAGAAGGCACGCTACCGGACAGGCCATTATAGCCAAGATATAGAAATTTGAGGCGACGAACTCTTCCCAGATCGTCTGGAATCGAGCCGGTGAGGTTGGTGTTGTTAGGAAAGAAAGGTTACCGAGGTGAGGAGTGAGTGACCCATAGAGGGGAACGCCTGGCAGCTCAACAGCGGTGACGCGCTGCCTGCGCCGGCTGCACGAAACACCGACCCAGTGGCAGAAGGACGTACCAGTTGTCCAGTTGCCGGAAAGGACGCCACTAGGGTCGGAGAGCTTGGCTCTGAAAGCCAGCAACGCGGCAAGATCATTGTCGCTGCCGTTGCCATTGTTCGTCGTTGTCGGAGAAGAAGCCGAGATGGCCGTTGGTGGTACGAGCAGTACCAGTACTAGGATGGCAGAAATGCAGGCGGATGATGATGGAGTGGTCATTGAGCTAACAAGTGAGAGATGAGATGATATGGAGTAACAAGTGAGAGCTAGCTGCGCATATCTATAGGCTTTCTCCAGACTCTGTATGTGAAAGTTCCCACACGGCAAGCACCATGACTAGGCACAGGATGCTTGGAATATCATCCATGACTACGTACAGGAAAGATTATAGCTTTTCTGGTATTTCCCCAACTCCCAAGTCCCAACGGGTGGTGCTTTCAACAATATATCTTAGAGCCGTGCCACCGCCTCCTACCTCCCCGTCCTCCCTTCCCCTCGCCGCTGCAAGAAACCAGTGGCCGGGCGAAGTCCTGGCACTGGTCGATGACCGCAGCGGCAGGGAGATCTTTGCTCTGGTAGCCGCACCGAGATGCGATCTACGGGCGATGACTTGAGGCGGAGGATATGGCTATCAATGCAAGTGGAAAATGATCGCAATGAAATTGATCCAAGTGCGCCACCATGACTATGTACACGACGACCGGATGTTGGCAAGGATCAGTTAATGGAGCAGACTTTTAGTCAACAAACTGACCTTTGTCTTACTATGAAGTATATAGATATAATGTATGGCCTTTCTCTCAACCAATCAGGCATTGGCTTAGTGTGACTGAAACATTGCTTTTCTGACCTGGACTCTTTGTGCGTTTAGTACAAACCCATTCCACTAATGCAATAACATCATTTTGTTTATCTTTGTGTTCTACGGCCTGCTTTTTACATGATCATTGATCATTCGTGTGTAATGAAAATTGATGCAATATGAAGTTATGTCTCCTTTGAGTGCACATTACTATGTACTTGTGTATACAAAGGTGAAATGATGAACAAACCGTTCAGTGATTTCTTATAAAAAAAAGTTAGAAACTATATATACAATTTTTCGAACTCAGGAAATCTTCATCTGCAAAGCGACGTGCATCTAAACTCATAACCACTTCTGGCTTTAAGCTCATCAACATCAGATATCCAATTTGCATCACTATATCCCTCCAGCACCCTTGGGTACCCAGTATTAAAGTCCATAACTCCTAATACCTTTTGGAGAACGCAGTATCCTTTCAAGAACATGTCAATGATCATCTTCCATATTTGAAACAAATATGCTTAGTTTTCTCATAGCAAACAAGAGGTAATGCCTCGTAGCGCTAGCTAATACATATGCGAGACAATAATTTGTGAATATCTCAAATGATCCATTGTTTCTCCTTCATTCTTTCGATCAATACACTCGGATCATAAGGTTTTGGAGAAGGTTTACAATCTAAATACCCAAATTGACTAAGAACCTTCACCACACAGTGAGACTGCAACAAAGTGATCCCACCATCATCACCTCTCAAAAGCTTGATGTTCAAGATAACATCAACTACCCCAAGCTCTTTCACCTCAAAATGATGAGATAGAAAAGCTGCCACTTCCTTGATGACCTTGAGATTTGTCTCAAACATAAGTATGGCGTCAACATACAAACACAATATAACTCCCTCGCCCAATCATAGCGAAAGTACACACATTTGACGGCTTCATTTCCAACAAATTCTATAGATGTTAAAGTCTTTTCAAACTTCTCGTGCCATTGCTTAGGTGCTTGTTTCAAACCATATAAATATTTCAACAACTTACACACATTTCCTACTTGACCATCTACTACAAAATCATCAGGCAGCTGCATGTAGATTTCCTCCTCCAACTCTCCATTTATGAAAGTTATCTTACCGTCCATTTGATGAACTAGATTATTCCCCGCGCGTTGCTATGGGAATTTGAAGTACCATGTAGGAGAAGGATTATGGAGTAAAATAAATAAAAAGAGATATAAATATATATTTATCTGACAAATTGATGATATGATATGAAAACTAAAAATAATAATATATCGTAAGGAATCTTTATATTTGCCTTTCTAGAATGCGCCCCCTTTTCGCAGAGAAAGATGAATGCATTTTTAACATGAAAATGCATGGAACATAAAGTTTGATGAGCATTCCACTCAAATCTTGTCCAAATCATATCAGAAGACCGATATTCACTGAAAAAAGCCGAATAAAGGTCCAAGCCTAGCACGAAGGCCCACAAAAGCTACTAACATGAATGCTTGTTGCTTATTCGTAAGAGAAAGGTGTGATGGCTCCCGGGTGCCCCTACACCCTATGAATAGTAAATTTAAAAAATAGAAAGAAATAAAAAAATCTAAAACTTTGCGACATCAAATATCGTCAAACTTTGTAGGTTCTTGCAAGTTTTCATAACAAATTATCACGTAGAGCTCTTCGAATATCACAAGTTTCTGATTTCAGTGCTCAAAACTTCAAAACTTCAAACATTGAAATCTTTTTCTTGTATAGAGCTCCTTGAATGTTTTTTGGCATGAAAAACTTGCTAGCACCAACAAAGTTTGATCATAGTTGATGTTGCAAAGTTTCAGATTTTTTTTGAATTTGTTTTATATTTTCTTTAATTGACTATTCATAGAAGGTGTAAGGGCACCCGGGAGCTGAAAAACCACTATCTTATCCGCAATACTAAGCCCTTCAAAAGCGGAAGAAGAAAATATAAATATGCACAAATCCAGTAGCAATACTTCCGTACATCTAAATTTGTACATGACCACAAGCCAGATACCAATTGGTAAAAAAAGAAATCAGAGCGTGCACACATATGCACTTCTTTTTTTTAGTGGACAACACGTATGAATCTCTCTGTTTTTCATGGACAACACGTATGCATCTCTTTTTTTTTATCAGGATATGCATCTCTTTTTTCACTAAAATGGCAAATGATGTTTTCCAGCCGGCTGATCATAACGTTTCATAGCTTCAAAAACAAAAAAAGATCATAACGTTTTCATCAGCCATGCCCGATGCTGTTAGATATGAGTCCCACGACACCACCAAACCTTATCTTCTTTCCGTGCAGCTCTCGCAGCTACCCCCAAGGTTGTGCTCCACCGTCGTTTGCTCCGCTGTGCCGTTACCAACTCCCCCGATCTTCCCAGTTCAAAAAAAAAAAAAAAAAAAAAATCTACAGCCGTTGTTGCAAGGGGGAGCTCGTCGGAGCGCGTGTATCGTCTGGGCCTCCTCGTCGGCAGCAGGTATGGGGTTGGGTCTGGGTCGCAGGTGATCCTCTTCGTCGGTATGAGGGGCAAGCGACGGCGGATGCCTGGTTGGAGGGCGATTCGATGTTGCGGCCGCTGCCATGCTGTGCCTAGGCGCCTGGTTGCATGGCAGGCCCTGTCCGGATCTGGAGTTGCCAGATCTAGCAGGTGGCGGCGGCTGCCCCTCTGGCGGTGCCGACCTTGGCATGGGGCCGGCTCTTTCTCGTCCCCTCTGCCCTTGTCGAGGAGAGGTTGATGGCTGGTTGGGTGTGGCCCTTTGCTCTGGTGGTGGCGTGGTGGTCCGGCGATGGCCGTAGGTGGTGGCTCGGGTTGTCGGCCAGATCGTGGTTGCCCTAGCGATGGCGTTTTGCGTTCGGTGGCGGGGTGCAGGTGGTTGTTGTGCCTTGCCTTCTCCTGGGTCAGAACCGGCGACGCATGGGTTGCTCACGCGTCGGGGATGGTGACAACCTGGGGCTCGTGCTCGGACAGGCCAGCTTTGGGTCCGAGACGGGTCGGAGATTTTGCTCCGGATAGGTGGGGTAGGCGCGGTCCGGGTGGTGCTCGGTGGTGGTGGTTGTGTTAGCGTTTCATCGGCCGAGGATCGGCGCCAGTGACCATGGACATGGCGCCGTGTGGGCTCGCCTGGCCAAGGGCGTCTGGCTCGCCAGCGGCCGTCGGCATTCCGGAATCATGTCCCCCCATTCCACCGGGTATTGGATGGGGACGCAGGTGTGGGTGTCTCTTACTGTGGGGGTGTCTACCCAGACTCGGGGACTGATGTTGGGCTAAGAGTGAATGGAGTGCCGTTGCTCTTCCTACCGTGGTTCAGTGCATTGTGATGTGGGTGGCGCACGGTATCTTGCGACAAGGACGCCAGGGCGGCAGCCCCGGATGGCGGTCCGCATGGTGGCTCTTCGGCGGGCACCATTGAGGTGGTGGTGGCCTCCCTCCCATCTAGTAGATTAGTATCGTAGGTAGTCTTATTTATTGCCATGCATGACACCTACGATAAAAGATCCAAATGACCAAGTGAAGGCATGGATATCGCTGGTCAGGGAGTTGGCCTACGACACCGAAGATGTCTTTGACAAGTTCATTCACCAGCTAGGCAACGGAAGCCATCACAACGGTTTCAAGGAGTTCTTCCGCAAGACCGCTCGCCGTCTCAAGACGCTTGGGTCTCGCCACGGAATCGCCAACCAAATCGACGACTTGAAGGTTCACATCAAGCAAGTGAAAGACCTCAAGGATAGTTACAAGTTGAATATTGCTCCTTCTAGCACCACTGATCCTTTAGTGGATCCAAGGCTGCATTCACTTTTTGCTGAGGAGGCACACCTTGTTGGGGTCGATGGTCCAAGAGATGATCTTGCCAAGTGGATGCTGGAAGAAAATAAATTGCCCAAAGCATGCAAGGTTTTGTCTATTGTTTTGGGTTTGGTGGATTGGGAAAGACAACACTAGCGAATGAGGTATGTCGCAAGATTCAAGGTAATTTTCATTGTAAGGCTTTTGTATCAGTCTCACAAGAACCAGGTATAAAGAAAATTATCAAGGATGTAATCTCTCAAGTGCCATGCCACGATGGATCGACAGAAGATGCTAGTGATTGGGATGAAAAGAAGTCCATTGCAAAGCTAATAGAACTGCTAGAAAATAAAAGCTAATGTCGACCCTTATTATTCATGTTAAAGCATGTGTGATCCATGGTTCTCAATATTTCAACACTTATTTGTTGAGCGTACTGTCATTATTTTGACTCAAAGAAAAACAACTGCTAGATTATTTCTACATTGTATGAGTGTATATCTTTCATTATCATATTAATGTTTTGTAAGAACTAGTTACTACATGCAATCTCAGCTATGTGGGTTCCAACCAATCCCACTCCAGCTAGCTTATATCTCAATGTAACGATGCAATTACTATATTACTTTTTGTTTTCATATATACTCAATTGACGATTTGTGAAATATGTTCACAATTCTAAAGCAAATGCCATGTGATAATCAAATAGATATGGATTCGATTAGTTAAAACTTCAAAAGAAGTGGTCATGGTACATATGCACAATAAAAAAAGCATATGTAAACTTATGCAATAACCGTCTTATATATATAGTAACGCTAAACTAAGCGTGAGTGTAGAATAGCTTATTCTACACCCTAGTAATGGTACATATAAAATATAGTAATATAATATAAAAATTATAGTAATTTTTGTAAAAATATAGTAAATTACAAATTTGGGTAGTAAAAAATTTATTTTGTGAATTACTATATTTTATACACCCTTTTACTAGATTTTGTATATAGCATTACTACGGGGTGTAGAATAAGCTATTGTACACTCACGCTTAGAATAGCGTAACTCTACGGGAAAATGCATCCTACTACCGGGTGTAGTTACACCCATTTCTCATATACTACCATGTGGTAGTATATATTCTACTTTATTATTTTTAGTATGTTTATATACTATATCTAAGATACTCCAAAATGAGTTATATGAAAAAATTGCAAGTGAGCTCATAATTTTATTGTATTTGTGAAATACGTACGTATTTGTACGTGAAATGGAGCATGCACAAAATATGGTACATTCTACCAAAAAAGTAGTATATGTACTATCTAAACATTCTTATATACTACATACTACGAGTACACACTCTTCGATATGATATATACTACCTAGAATGTATGAAACAAAAGTAGGAGTAACTACACCCGGTATATATATATATATATATATATATATATATATATATTATATATATATATATATATATATAGTAAGCCTGAGCGTATTGTAATTATAATGCGCTCCGACCCACCCTTGCTTGAGTGCGTAACTATGGTACGGTTAATTAACCACCAAAAAAAGACGCCTGGTCCGCTCGACTCCTGCGTGACAAACCGATGGTAATTTGAATACTAATCTAATCTAAGCTGGTACTTTTACGATGCCTTGGATCGGTGCACCAATAGTAATAGAGAGTGGCAGGTAGTAATGCAATTACTATCTATCTCAACTAAAAAATATTACCAACTAATTTGTGCTCTATGCGCACCAGACCATGCATGCTTACTATTATATATATATATAGACACACACACTTAATTAAGTGGTTGAGTACCCAAATCATATACAATGCTGGAGTTTCATGGTATGTTCATACTTCCTAATAATTATTTTATATAGACTCAAATAAGCACTCCAAAAGATTCCCATGTCATAATCCAAAAATTTAGAAGATTTTTTCGTTTTGGTGATCCGCTAACAAGAATTGTGTTCTAGTCATAGTTAAAATTTCAACGAAGTTGGCATGCTACATAGTGTATATGGAAACATAAGCAATAAGCATCATAAACAATTATTAACTATTCCAGTTAAATTCATGAAACTGTGTCATGGCATGTTTGAGTTTTCTAGCTGAATCCCGTATTATAATTGGTTGACAACTTGACATCATCTACTAATTTTGTAGGTATCTCATCATCATAGATGATGTATGGTCTACACAAGCATGGCACGCTATCAAGTGTGCTTTTCTAGAGAATAATTGTTCTAGCAGAATTATAGCTACTACAAGCATCATTGATGTAGCAAAGTCATGTTGTCTGGGTGGTGACGACCGTGAGTATGAACTGGAAGCACTAAGTGATATCCACTCTAGAAGATTGTTTTTCAAAAGATTATTTGGCTCCGAGGAACATTGCCCTGACATGTTGAAAGAAGTTTCTAATAAATCCTAAAGAAACGTGGAGGCTTACCATTGGCAATTATCAGTATATCTGGTTTGCTAGCAAACCGACCAGAGATCAAGGAAGAGTGGGAGAAGGTTAGGAGGTCAATTGGTTCTGCACTGGAGAAAACTAATAGTCTAGAGGGCATGAGTAGCATACTATCTCTTAGCTACAATGATCTGACACCCAATCTCAAGACTTGCTTGCTGTATATAAGTTTGTTTCCTGAAGACCATGTGATTGACAGAAGTAGGCTAGTGAGGCGATGGATCGCAGAAGGCTTTATCTCTGAAGAGCGCGGACAGAGCAAGCAAGAGGTCGCTGAGAGTTACTTCTACGAGCTTATCAACAAAAGCATGGTCCAGTTGGTGGACATTGGGTATGATGGAAAGGTCCGCGCTTGCTGAGTCCATGACATGATGCTAGAAATTATTATTTCAAAATCAGCTGAAGATAATTTTACAACAGTGGTAGGTGGATGCCAAACCAGCTTGGCAAATCACCAAGGCTTTATTCGGCGGCTATCAATCCAGTACATTGACAAGGATCTTGCATCTGAACTGGCAAATGTAGATCTAAGCCATGTTCGAACTTTGATTGTAATGCCATCATGTTGCATCACACACTTTCCCAGTCTTGATCGGTTTGAAGCTTTGTGTGTTCTGGATTTTGAAGATTGTGAGGATTTAAAGGACTATTATATGAAAGGCATGGAAAAACTATTCCAGCTAAAGTACCTCAGCTTTAGGTGCACAAATATATCAAAGCTACCATCAGAGATCTTGATGCTAGGTAATCTAGTGACCCTAGGTCTTAGCAATACAGATGTGCAAGAGTTGCCTGCTGGAATTACTCGGCTGACTACACTACGACACCTAATTGGATATCTGAAGAAGCTACCAAATGGGATAGGGGGCATGAGGAACATACAGTTGATGCCATAATTTATTATTACGTCGCAAGAAACAGATGCATTGAAGGATCTCGGGAACCTGACAAGTTTGGAGGAACTCAATGTGGATCTTGGTGTTGAAGTATCTTGCGAGGACAAGAGAAGTGAAAAAGAGGCGTTCCTCTCCTCATTGTGCAAGCTTGGCACCAGCAAACTCTATTATTTGCAAATACAAGCGTACCGTGGTTCCCTTGACTTCTTAGATTCTTGGTCCCCTCTGCAATCTTCTCTTCAAAGGTTTTCAGCGTTCTCCCCCAATTCGTTCACGAACTTTCCAAAGTGGATTACACCTGCACTCACCAACCTCGCAGACCTGTGCATCTGCTCAACTGAACTGACGAAAGATGGGCTGCTGACTCTTGGGCAGCTCCCATCCTTACTTCGCCTGAAACTATGGCTATCAAAGAAGTTTGTTGGTACAGTCCAAGCCACTTCTTTCCCAAATCTGAAGGTGCTTGATTTCACAAAAACGCGACAAGCATATGTTACGTTCCTGAAAGGGTCTGCGCCCAGGCTTGAGGAAATTACCTACATGCCATTCAGTGTGTTGGCGGGAAAAGCTAATGGCTACTATTCAGGAATTGAGCATCTGCATCGTCTCAAAAAAGCTGATATATGGCTTGATAAAGAAGAAGCGTCACCTTCAGAAAGCAAGGCTGCAGCTGCTGCGATAAGGAAAGGAGCCAATCCCAACCATCCTGCAGTTACTATTTTGAGGGAGCCGGAGGAAAAGCACAACAAAGACACCGGTGGTAGTGACGAGGAGAAGAGCGAGGAAGATGGTGACATGGATGAGGATTAAAGTGCTTACAACCTGCAAGAGGTACTAATACATATTCTAATCATCCACCCTTTCTCTTTTAGAGAGCATCGTCCCATTTTACTTTTCTCGGTAAAAATGCATCGTCACATCCTGAGCTCCTTCAGTTTTTTCTCAAATTCACATGTTCTACTGTTTCCCCTTTGCCGATCCAGGATATTTGTTGGGCGGCTGGCGGGCTGGCTTCCTTGCTTGGGATGCAATACCAAAGGAGACATCAAGCTAATTAATATTCCTTGCACTTCGAGTCGCTAATTAATATTCCTTGCACTTCGAGTCGACAAGCTGGAAACTGAAGCTGAAGTTGCTACTACTTTCTTGCTACATGCACTGTTTTCTTCGATGATTTCGGAGCTAAACTCTATCACTGCTAATAAGGTCAAGGTTCCCCCTGTTGGAACTTGTAGTCTCAAACTCTCAATACCTACGCTGTTTTTTTTTTTACGCTGTTGTTGTTAATTCACTTATACTCTGTCTCCGGTACCTTTATGCATTCAGTGGGACCTAAGCTCCATTTGCATTCAGTGGGATCATTTTTTTTGCCGAATACTTGATTTATGTTTCCCTCGTTCGAAAAAAAAAACGTTTTGTTGAATTACTGTGCCGTCAACATTGCAGATCCACCATGGAACTCAATTGTATATCTGCTATGAGCTATTATTCGTCAGTTATGTTCTGAAACAGCTGGGGACAAAAGCACGCTGTGATACTCTTCACGTTTTGAGGTGAATGACTCCATCTCCATGTGTATGTACGCACTTGTGTTGGATTGTTGGAGTAAGCTGGATGACTATAGTAGCTTGTGCTTTATATATATGATATGAAAGATGGTGCTGCTTGGGTTTCCCTTATTCCAGATACGAATCTCCCGAATAATACTACTGTACTGCGATCAGCTGTATTTGTGCTGAAACACAGTTGGCAACAAAAGCATGCATGCTGCTGGTGCTGGTGCTGCATATATACAGTAACTGAAGATGAATCAGAATTACCCAGCATGCTGTTTTGGTTGGCGGGCTTCAAAACGTACGCTGTAGTCTGCAGCAGGCGCCGCCAATAACTGGATGTGCCGCTGGATGCTATCTGCTGCACGCCGAAGGAAAGCACACAGGGCCTCTCCCTGGCCATCCCCGGAGTTAATACTCCGGCTGCACCCTGCACCAAATTCGAATTCAGCGACCGTGGTCGAGGCGCTTCACTACTTTATAATCCATGTAATAAGCACGACGTATGTGCCTGAGAGGTTAATACAAAGAAGAAAAAGGCACGTACGCTGTTTTACTAGTCTGCTTGACTACTCTGTTTCCTCTGCTTTCTCGCGTTGCTTCCTAGTTACTAGTATATGCTTTCCAAGAAGACATGATCACTGGTCTTGTTCCCTATGCTGTATTTGGAACTAAAATTTAATCTAGTGAGAATGATACTCTCACGGTCAGATAGATGAAAAGCATAATCAAATAGCTATATAGCCCAATTTCTTAAGAGCATCTACAGCAAGTGGTACTACATAGCAACCACCATGGTACAGAAGAAGACAAACCTATTTATTGCATAAAGCTCTTCTAGAAACTGGTTTATGAAATTTCGCCTCAAGATCCACTTGTCTGCGATGAAAAAGAACATCTGACATATAAGGTTATAAACAACAGAATTTTGCTCGATAACTTCCATAGACATGCCAACTCCAACCTAAAACAGATGTTGTTCAACGTAAAAGATCAGCATATACTGAAAAAGGGTTTCCTGCCGCTTTATATATAAAGCAACAATCACCGAGCCAACCGGTACAAACACACCCACCACAACAACACCACACGCCCCCAAGGTAAGATACAAGGGCGATAGTGAAAGCTTCACAACCCCAAAACACTCCAAGAAAACTTTGACGTCTCCGGAGCCCACAACCGTGAGCGAGTCACAACGAAGAGAAGAATCTATGCACGACGAACCGCATGCTCCAAGGCGGTGCCTTCAGGAAGAACACGACACCGGAGTGCCGCCACCGCCCGATCCAAAGATCAAGGTTTCCCCCGGAGCAACAAGGAGGATGAAGAGGAACCACAACGACGCCTTCAAGAAGGAGACGACGCCCATAGGCGCCGCCGTCGTCGGCCTAGCCAAGCCAGAGAGGGTTTTCACCTTGGCAAGCCCTCTTCGCCTCCGAGACAGAGTACAACAGGCCATGAGGACACCCGTCACACCACCCCCGGCCGTCGCATATTGGCCGCCACACCGCCCACATGACCATGGCAACCAGTCACCACCCGAGCCGCGCACCCCACCCACAGGTACCGCCGCTCCCACCACTAAGGCCGCTGCCTCAGTATCCATGGCCCCAATTCCATCCTCGCCCCATGCTTGAACAACAATGACCAAAGGAATGGGCGGGAAGGCACCTCCTTCCCCACCCCTGGACGGCCCCAAGGTCCATGCCCACCCACGGGTCGGCCAGATCTAGCCGCCACCGCCCCGCCTTGCCACACCCGGGCAGAAGGCGAGCTCCCTGGTGGCACAATGATGCGGCTTGAAACTGCGTCAGTATTTCCCCAAAGAGGAAGGGATGATGTAGTACAGCTACGGTAGGTATTTCCCTCAGTTGTGAAACCAAGGTATCAATCCAGTAGGAGAACCAAGCAACACTATGTAAATGGTACCTGCACACAAAGAACAAATACTTGCAACCCGACGCGTAAGAGGGGTTGTCAAACCCTCCACGGTAAAAAGATAGATTAATTTGTGGTACATTGGATAAATAGATCTGAATAAAACAGGAAATAAAATAAGTAAAGAAAAAGTGCAGCAACGTATTTTTGGGTTTTTGGATTAATAGATCTGATAACAAATATGGCAAAAGATAGATCGGAAAACAAATATGATAAAAAGATAGACCCGGGGGCCGTAGATTTCACTAGTGGCTTCTCTCGAGAAAATAGCGCACGGTGGGTAAACAAATTACTGTTGGGCAATTGATAGAAGAACAAATAATTATGATGATATCCAAGGCAATAATCATGAATATAGGCATCACGTCCAAGATTAGTAGACCGAAATGATTCTGCATCTACTACTATTACTCCACACATCGACCGCTATCCAGCATGCATCTAGTGTATTAAGTTCATGGAGAAACGGAGTAATGCAATAAGAACGATAACATGATCTAGACAAGATCTATTCATGTAGGAATAGACCCCATCTTTTTATCCTTAATAGTAACGATACATACGTGCCTCGCTACCCCTTCTGTCACTGGGTGCGGACACCGCAATATCGAACCCATCATGAAGAACCTCTTCCCATTGCAAGAAAAAACAATCTCGTTGGCCTAACTAAATCAAAGATTCGGGGAAGAAATACGAGGCTATAAATAATCATGCATATAAGAGATCAAAGAAGACTCAAATAATATTCATAGATAAAAATCTGATCATAAACTCGAACTTCATCGGATCCCAACAAACACACCGCAAAAAGTCATTACATCAAATAGATCTCCACAAGACCATTGTATTGAGAATCAAAAAGAGAGAAGAAGCCATCTAGCTACTGCCTATGGACCCGTTGGTCTATGGTGAACTACTCACGCATCATCGAGAGGCACCAATGAGGATGATGAACCCCTCCGTGATCCTGTTCCCCTTCGGCAAGGTGCCGGAATAGGGCTCTAGATTGGATCTCATGGTTCTGGAACTTACGGCGGCTGGAATTGTGTTTCGTTGACTCCCCTAGGATTTCTGGAATATTTGGTTATTTATAGAGCTGAGAGGTGGTGGAGGAGACCCCCGTGCGCCCTGGTGTCTTGTGGGCCCCACGGGCCTCCCCTCTGGTGCTTCCTTCTCTCCCAAGTTGTCTTCTGGTACAAAACAAATATCCAAAAAGTTTCGCTGCATTTGGACTTTGTTTGATAGGGATATTCTGCGAAGTAAAAAACAAGCAAATATAGCAACTGGCACTGGGCATTATGTCAATAGGTTAGTCCCAAAAAATGCTATAAAGGTTGCTATAAAATGATTGTAAAACATCCAAGAATGATAATATAACCGTATGGAACAATCAAAAATTATAGATACGTTGAAGACGTATCATCATCCCCAAGCGTAATTCCTGCTCGTTCTCGAGTAGGTAAATGATAAAAACAGAATTTTTGATGTGGAATGCTGCCTAACATGTTCATCACATATTCTTTTCTTTTGTAGCATGGACATTTGGACTTTTAGATGGTTCAAAGAAATAGTCTAGTTTTGACATGAAGACTTCAATACTCAAGCATATCAACAAGCAACCATGTCTTTCAAAATATCGACACTAAAGAAAGTTATCCGTAGCCCATCATGCTCAATCATTGATCCATTCACGAAACACACTCGAATATTAGCTACATCCAATGCTCAAGTACGATCATAATGCTCCCTAGTTGGTGCTTTATAAGAGAAGATGAAGACTATTTTTTTTTGCATAAAAGTAAATAGATAGGCCCATCACAGAGGGAAGCAGAGATTTGTAGAGGTGCCAGAGCTCAAAGCTTAAATTGAGAGATACAAATATTTTGAGAGGCATGCTTTTCCCGTCAACGAAAACGACCGAGTAATTCCCAACACTTTCAATGCTAGATATATCATAGGCGGTTCCCAAAACATAAAATAAAGTTTATTCCTTTTTCCACCATACTTTCACACTCCACGGCTAGCCGTATCCACGGGTACTGTCCATACCAACACTTTTCAAGGAATTTATTATTTGGCAACATAAAGTAAATTTCTTTTTTCATTTCGGGACTGGGCATCCCTATTACCGTCGTACTCTTGTGCAATGACAAGTGAATAAACACTCATCTTGAGAATAACACATCTAGCATGGAAAATATTGTCCACCCCCTGCCGCTTCATGAGCGGTACGGGCACACAAAAAGGAAATTCATTTTCAAAATTAGAGATGGCACATAGAAATTTACTTAGAATGACACGAAAATGCCTCATATAGGTAGGTATGATGGACTCATATGGAAAAACTGGGTTTAAGGATTTTGGATGCACAAGTAGTGTTTCTACTTAGTACAAATGAAGGTGAGCAAAAAGATTGAGAAGCAACCAACCAAGAAACGAATATTCTCATAAACGAGCATTAAGCATAACTAACACCGAATAATGCACCACAAATAGGATGTAATTTCATTGCATAACTATTAACTTTCGTGCTTGCATGGGGAATCACAAACCTTAACACCAATATTCTTACTAAAGATTAATTACTCACCAACATGACTCACATATTACTATCATCATATCTCAAAACTATTACAAAGAATCAAGTTTATTTTGTCCAATGATCTTCATGAAAGTTTTTGTTATATTCCTCTTGAATATCTATCACTTTGGGACTAATTTCATATGTTGCAATTGCTTTTGATAAGCTCAAACAAATTTAAGTGAAGAACATGAGCATACATTTTTTATCCCTCAAAATAATTTAAGTGAATCATGAGAGAATTTCTTCAAAAATTTACTAACTCTCAAATAAATCTAATTGAAGCATGAGATTATTTCTTCAAAAAATTTAAAGGACACCGTGCTCAAAAAGATATAAGTGAAGCACATAGAGCAATTCCATAGCTCAAAAAATTTAAGTGAACCACATAGAGCAATTCTAACAAATCATAGCATAATTTTGACTCTCCCAAATAGGTGTTTCCAGCAAGGATAGATGAAAAAAACTAAAAAGCAAAACAAGCAAAGACTCATATAATACACGCTCCAAGCAAAACTCATGATATGTGACGAATAAAAATATAGCTCCAAGTAAAATTACCGATGGTCGTTAGAAGAAAGAGGGGATGCCTTCCGGGGCATCCCCAAGCTTAGTTGCTTGGTTCTCCTTGAATATTACCTTGGGGGTGCCATGGGGAATCCCCAAGCTTAGGCTCTTTTCACTCCTTATTCCTCATCCATCGTGATCTCACCCAAAACTTGAAAACTTCAATCACACAAAACTTAACAAAACCTTCGTGAGATCCGTTAGTATAAGAAAACCAATCTTTACTTTAAGTACTGTTGCAAACCCATTCAAATTTTGTTATTGCATTATACCTACTGTATTCTAACTTTACCATGGCTTATACCCCCCGATACAAACCATAGATTCATCAAAATAAGCACACAATGCAACGAAAACAGAATCTGCCAAAAACAGAACAGTCTGTAAAGATGTGAACTGTTCTCATACTTCTGTAACTCCAAAAATTCTGAAAAATTAGGACAACGTAGGCAATTTGTATATAAATCTTGTGTAAAACATTCATAAGCTTTCGTCACTTCTGTGAATTTTGACAATTCTGTTACTGGACGCAAAAGTTTCTGTTTTTCAACAAGATCAAATCAACTATCACCCAACATGATCCCAAAGGCTTTACTTGGCACAAACACTAAATTAAACATAAAAACACAATCATAACAGTAGCATAATTGTGCAAACACTCAAGAACAGAAAGAAAAAGGCAAAAATAAATTTTATTCATTGGGTTGCCTCCCAACAAGCGCTATCGTTTTATGCCCCTAGCTAGGCATAATGCATAGATTCAAGTATTGTCACCTTTCTTCTTATTTTCCATAGATGTGTTTTTGTCTGGAGGTTTTGCAAATATAACTTGAAACACATTATCCATAGAAATTTTAGCATTATCAAGTTGTCCATCTATGTATTGTTGGAAATATGCCCTAGAGGCAATAATAAAGTAGTTATTATTATATTTCCTTCTTCATGATAATTGTTTATTATCCATGCTATAATTGTATTGACCGGAAACTCAAATGCATGTGTGGATACATAGACAACATGTCCCTAGTGAGCCTCTACCGGACTAGCTTGTTGATCAAAGATGGTTGTGGTTTCCTACCCATAGACATGAGTTGTCATTTGATAACGGGATCACATCATTAGGAGAATGATGTGATGGACAAGACCCAAACTATAAGCGTAGCATATGATCGTATCAAGATTATTGCTATCGTTTTCTGCATGTCAAGTATTTGTTCCTATGACCATGAGATCATGCAACTCACTGACACCAGAGGAGTACCTTGTGTGTACCAAATGTCGCAATGTAACTGGGTGACTATAAAGGTGCTCTACAGGTATCTCCGAGGGTGACTGTTGAGTTGGCATGGATCAAGACCGGGATTTGTCACTCCGTATGACAGAGAGGTATCTCAGGGCCCACTTGGTAATACAACATCACAATGAGCTTGCAAGCAATGTGACTAATGGGTTAGCCACGGGATCTTGTATTACGAAATGAGTAAAGAGACTTGCTAGTAACGAGATTGAACTAGGAATGGCGATACCGATGATCGAATCTGGGGCAAGTAACATACCGATGGACAAAGGGAACTGCATACGGGATTATCTGAATCCTTGACATCGAGGATCGACCGAAAAAGTTCTTCGTAGAATATGTAGGAACCAATATGGACATCCAGGTCTGATACGTCTCCAACGTATCTATAATTTTTGGTTGTTCCATGCTATTATATTATCTGTTTTGGATGTTTTGTATGCAGTAATATGATATTTTATATTATTTTTGGGACTAACTTATTAACCTAGAGCCCAGTGCTAGTTTTTGTTTTTTCCTTGTTTTTGAGCTTCGCAGAAAAGGAATACCAAACGGAGTCCAAACGGAATAAAACTTCACAATGATTTTTCTTGGAGCAAAAGACACCCAGGGGACTTGGAGTCCAAGTCAGAAGAGCCACGAGGTGGCGGCAAGGGTGGAGGGCACGCCCTAGGGGGGCGCCCCCTACCTTGTGGGCCCCTCGGGACTCCCGTGACCTAGCTCTTCCTCCTACATATTCACATATATTACAGAACCACCAGAGGCATCCACGAAAATACTTTTCCACCAGCGCAACCTTCTGTTCCCGTGAGATCCCATCTTGGGGCCTTTTCCGGCATCCTGCCGGAGGGGAATTCGATCACGGAGGGCTTCTACATCAACCCTATTGCCCTTCCGATGAAGCGTGAGTAGTTTACCACAGACCTACGTGTCCAAAGCTAGTAGCTAGATGGTTTCTTCTCTCTCTTTGATTGTCAATACCATGTTCTCCTCGATGTTCTTGGAGATCTATCCAATGTAAACTTCTTTTGCGGTGTGTTTGTCAAGATCCGATGAATTGTGGATTTATGATCAGCTTATCTATGAATATTATTTGAATCTTCTCTGAATGCTTTTATGCATGATTTGATATCTTTGTATTTCTCTTCGAATTATCGGTTTGGTTTGGCCAACTAGATTGGTTTTTCTTGCAATGGGAGAGGTGCTTAGCTTTGGGTTCAATCTTACGTGATTTCACCCATTGACAAAGTAGGGGTAGCGAGACACGTATTGCATTGTTGCCATAGAGGATAAAAAGATGGGGTTTTCATCATATTGCTTGAGTTTATTCCTCTACATCATGTCATCTTACTTAAGGCGTTACTCCGTTCTTTATGAACTTAATACTCTAGATGCATGCTGGATAGCGGTCGATGTGTGGAGTAATAGTATTTGATGCAGGCAGGAGTCGGTCTACTTGACACGGAGGTGATGCCTATATGCATAATCATTGCCTTGGATATCGTCATAACTTTGCGCTTTTCTATCAATTGCCCGATAGTAATTTGTTCACCCACTGTATTATTTGCCTTCATGAGAGAAGCCTCTAGTGAAACCTATGGCCCCCGGGTCTATTTTCCATCATATTAGTTTCCGATCTACTATTTTGCAATCTTTTATTTTCAGATCTATATACCAAAAACCCAAAAATATTTTATCTTTTGTTTTATCTATCTCTATCAGATCCCACCTTTGCAAGTGACCGTGAAGGGATTGACAACCCCTTTATCGCGTTGGGTGCAAGTGTTTGATTGTTTGTGCATGTATTGATGATTTGCGTGTTTTCTCCTACTGGGTTGATACCTTGGTTCTTAACTAAGGGAAATACTTTCCTCTACTGTGCTGCATCACCCTTTTCTCTTCAAGGGAAAAACCAATGCAAGCTCAAGAAGTAGCGGAAGAATTTTTCGCACCGTTGCCGGGGAGATCTACGCCAAGTCAAGACTAGTCTCTCATCGACTTGCCAATTTCTGGCTTCATTGTTGGAGGGATCTACGTCGAGCATACCAAGTACCCATCATCAAACTCTCATCTCTTGCATTACATTATTCACCATTTGCCTCTCGTTTTCCTCTCCTCCACTTCTAAAACGATTTTCGAAAAGATTTGCCTTTTTATTCGCCCTTCTTCCGTTCGTCTTTTCGTTTGCTTTTTGTTTGCTTGTGTGTTAGATTGCTTGCTTTGTCACGATGGCTCAAGAGAATACCAAATTGTGTGACTTTTCCAATACTAATAATAATGATTTTATTAGTACTCCGATTGCTCCCGCCACTAGTGCGAAATCCTATGAAATTAATGCCGCTTTGGTGAATCTTGTTATGAAAGATCAATTTTCCGGCCTTCCTAGTGAAGATGCCGCATCCCATCTAAATAATTTCGTTGAGTTGTGTGATATGAAAAAGAAGAAAGATGTGGATAATGATATTGTTAAATTGAAGCTATTTCCGTTCTCACTACGAGATCGTGCTAAAACTTGGTTTTCATCTTTGCCTAAAAATAGTATTGATTCATGGAAGAAGTGTAAAGATGCTTTTATTTCCAAGTATTTTCCTCCCGCTAAGATCATCTCCCTTAGGAACGATATTATGAATTTTAAGCAACTTGATCATGAACATGTTGCATAATCTTGGGAGAGGATGAAATTGATGATACGAAATTGCCCTACTCATGGTTTAAATCTATGGATGATCATACAAATTTTTTATGCCGGATTGAATTTTGCTTCTAGAAATATTTTAGATTCGGCCGCGGGAGCTACTTTTATGGAAATTACTTTAGGAGAAGCTACTAAACTCCTAGATAATATTATGGTTAATTATTCACAATGGCATACCGGAAGATCTTGTACTAGTAAAAAAGTGCATGCGATTGAAGAGATTAATGTTTTGAGTGGAAAGATGGATGAACTTATGAAATTATTTGCTAGCAAGATTGCTCCTATTGATCCTAATGATATGACTTTGTCTACTTTGATTGAGAACAATAATGAATCTATGGATGTGCATTTTGTTGGTAGGAACAATTTTGGTAATAACGCGTATAGAGGTAATTTTAATCCTAGGCCGTTTCCTAGTAATTACTCTAATAATTATGGTAATTCCTACAACAATTCTTATGGAAATTATAATAAGATGCCCTCTGATCTTGAGAATAATATTAAATAATTTATTAGTTCGCAAAAGAATTTCAATGCTAGGGTTGAAGAAAAGTTGCTTAAGATTGATGATTTGGCTAGGAACGTGGACCGAATTTATTTGAGATTGATTCTCTGAAAATTAGATCTATTCCACCCAAGCATGATATTAATGGGTCTCTAAAAGCTATGAGAATTTCTATTGATGAATGTAAAGAAAGAACCGCTAGGATTCGTGCTAAGCGAGATTGGTTTGTGAAAGCGTGTTCTTCTAGTTTTTGTGAAAATAATAATGAAAATCTTAAAGTGATTGATGTGACTCCTATTGAATATTTGTTTTCTAAAATAAATCTTGATAAATATGGGACTGGAGATGAGTCAACTTTAGTTAAAAGGCGTCCCAATGATTCGGAGTTTATAGATGTTGATGCAAAAATTGATAAAAGTGGGATTGGAGAGGTCAAAACTTTAAGTAGCAATGAACCCACTCTTTTGGATTTCAAGAAATTTAATTATGATAATTGTTCTTTGATATATTGTATTTCCTTGTTGCAATCCATGTTGAATTCTCCTCATGCTTATAATCAAAATAAAGCTTTTACTAAACATATCGTTGATGCTATGATGAAATCTTTTGAAGAAAAGCTTGAATTGGAAGTTTCTATTCCTAGAAAACTTTATGATGAGGGAAACCTTGATAATTTTGCTAATATTGATCCTCATGAAGAATCTACTATCTTGCACACTAAAAAACTTCGCATAGGTAGCGGCAATATTATTGGAAAAGGGGTTACTCAAGATTTCTTTACTTGTGCCGGTGCGCTACCCACGTTAGGTGGATCTATTCTCCATAAAACTAATAGTCTCGCGGATGCAATAACTTTGCTTGTAATTGAACTTGAAAGACAATTTGTTCATATGCATCCATGCATACAAAGGATTTTTCTAGAGTTCTCTAATATTGAGCATTCTTCTGTTAAACGCGCCGCTACTATATTTCTAGCTCATGAGTTTAGATTCATTATGAAAGAAGCTAGTGAAATTTTTGCACATTCTAAAATAGATGGTGGTCGTCCTCCCATAGAGGGGATTCTCTTTAATCAAGAAGAAATAATGCGATTGCGATCTCTCAATCATGTTGCTTATAATGAAAATTTGAGAAAAAGGGTCCCTACCGATGTTTTAGTTGATAAAATTTCTGAACTCAATGATAATTTTCCTATACAAAACAATGGATTAGGTTTCTCTCTAGGAAATAATCTTATGACTTTTTGCCAAAAGAACGCTTACAATGATGAGTTGATCATACAATACAAGGGACCGAAGGAGGAACCAATTCCTCCCAAGCTTGATCTTAGGGATCCTTATCCTATTAAATTTAGCCCTTTTGATTACTTTTGCTTACCACAAAGAAAACTTGCTGCTGAACGAAGGGAATATGAGATGAGCATGCGTGATATGCCTTATTATTATTTCAACAATATCTATATCTATGTGTTTTTATGCCTAGCTAAGGGCGTTAAACAATAGCGCTTGTTGGGAGGCAACCCAATTTTATTTTTATGTTCTTTGTTTTGCTTATGTTTTTGAATAAAATACACATTATTACCTCTGTAGTAATTGTGTTTTGGTGTTTTAATTAGTGTTTGTGCCAAGTAAGACCTTTGGGATGGCTTACGGTGATAGTTGATTTGATCTTGCTGAAAAACAGAAACTTTTGCGTCCAGTCACAGAATTTTAATGATTCACTCGACCACAGAAAAACCCTGAATATTTTACAAAAGATTGATATACAAATTTCCTCTGCTTTCCGTATTGTTCAGAATTTTTGGAGTTACATAAGTATTAGAACAATTCAGATCTTCACAGACTGTTCTGTTTTTGACAGATTCTGTTTTCTTTGTGCTGTTTGCTTATTTTGATGAATCTATGGGTAGTATCGGGGGGTATGAACCATGGAGAAGTTGAAATACAGTAGATATTACACCAATATAAATAAATAATGAGTTCACAACAGTACCAAAAGTGGTGATTTTATTTTCTTATACTAACGGATCTCATGAGTTTTCTGTTGAGTTTTGTGTTGTGAAGTTTTCAAGTTTTGGGTAAAGATTTGATGGACTATGGAATAAGGAGTGGCAAGAGCCTAAGCTTGGGGATGCCCAAGGCACCCCATGGTAATATTCAAGGACAACCATGATCCTAAGCTTGGGGATGCCCCGGAAGGCATCCCCTCTTTCGTCTTCGTCTATCGGTAAATTTACTTGAGGCTATATTTTTATTCACCACATGATATATGTTTTGCTTGGAGCGTCTTGTATGATATGAGTCTTTGCTTTTTAGTTTACCGCAATCATCCTTGCTGTACACAACTTTTGAGAGGGACACACATGAATCGTGATTTATTAGAATACTCTATGTGCTTCACTTATATCTTTTGAGCTAGGCAATTTTGCTCTAGTACTTCACTTATATCTTTTTAGAGCACGGCGGTGGCTTTATTTTATAGAAATTGTTAAACTCTCATGCTTCACTTATATTATTTTGAGGGTCTCTCTAAACAGGATGGTAATTTTCTTTGGTTATGAATTTAGTCCTAATATGATAGGCATCCAAGAGGGGTATAATAAAAACTTTCATATAAAGTGCATTGAATACTATGAGAAGTTTGATTCCTTATGATTGTTTTGAGATATAAAGATGGTGATATTAGAGTCATGCTAGTGAGTAATTGTGGATTGTAGAAATACTTGTGTTGAAGTTTGTGATTCCCGTTGCATTCACGTATGGTGAACCGTTATGTAATGAAGTTGGAGCATGATTTATTTATTGATTGTCTTCCTTATGAGTGGCGGTCGGGGACGAGCGATGGTATTTTCCTACCAATCTATCCCCCTAGGAGCATGCACATAGTACTTTGTTTTGATGACTAATAGATTTTTGCAATAAGTATGTGAGTTCTTTATGACTAATGTTGAGTCCATGGATTATACACACTCTCACCCTTCCACCATTGCTAGCCTCTCTAGTACCGCGCAACTTTCACCGATGCCTTACACCCACCTTTTACCTTCCTCAAAACAGCCACCATACCCACCTATTATGGCATTTCCATAGCCATTCCGAGATATATTGCCATGCAACTTTCCACCATTCCGTTTTATTATGACACGCTCCATCATTGTCATATTCCTTTGCATGATCGTAAGACAGCTAGCATGATGTTTACATGGCTTGTCCGTTTTTTGATGTCATTTGCTATGCTAGATCATTGCACATCCCGGTACACCGCCGGAGGCATTCATATAGAGTCATATTTTGTTTCAAGTATCGATTTGTAATTTTTGAGTTGTAAGTAAATAAAAGTGTGATGATCTTCATTATTAGAGCATTGCCCCATGTGAGGAAAAATAAAAGAGGCCAAAGAAGCCAACAAAAAAAAAAGAGGCCAAAGAAGCCAAACAAAAAAATGAGAGAAAAGAGAGAAGGGGCAATGTTACTATCCTTTTCCACACTTGTGCTTCAAAGTAGCACCATGATCTTCATGATAGAGAGTCTCCTATGTTATCACTTTCATATACTAGTGGGAATTTTTCATTATAGAACTTGGCTTGTGTTGGGGAACGTTGCATGGAAAACAAGAAAATTCTTACGCACACGCAAGATCTATCCATGGAGATGCATAACAATGAGAGGGGGAGAGTGTGTCTATGTACCCTCATATACCGTAAGCGGAAGCGTTTGACAACGCGGTTGATGTAGTCAAACTTCTTCGCGCTCCAACCGATCAAGTACCGAACGCACGGCACCTCCGCGTTCTGCACATGTTCAGCTTAGGGACGTCCTCCACCTTCTTGATCCAGCAAGACGATGAGGTAGTAGATGGGTTCCGACAGCACGACGACGTGGTGACGGTGATGGTGATGTGATCTCTGCAGGGCTTCGCCTAGGCACTACGAAAATATGACTGAGGGAGTAAACGGTGGATGGGGGCGCCGCACATGGCTAAGACAATGTTGTGTTCTTGTGTGGCGCCCCCTCCCCACATATATATAGGTGGGAGGGAGGGAGGAGCAGCCAAAGGAGGCGCCCAAGTAGGAGGAATCCTACTTGGAGTCCCTCCCAAGCCGCGCCCCCTCTTTCCTTATTTGGAGCGCGGGGAAAGGCAGGGGAGGGTGGCGCCCCCCCTTTCCTTTCTCCCATGAGAGGGAAAGGCAGGAGGGGCTACCCCTCCCCTTTTTCCTTCCCTAGGGCTGGCCAAACAAGGGAGGATGCGCACCAGCCCCCTTGTCGGCTGGTTTGTCCCCTCCTTTGGCCCATAAGGCCATAACTTGCCGGGGGGGGGGGGGGGGGGGTGCCCGGAACCCCTTCCGGTGACCCGATTCCTTCCCGGTATGTCCCGAAACATTTCCGGTGTCCAAATACCATCGTCCTATATAACAATCTTTACCTCTCGACCATTTTGAGACTCCTTGTCATGTCCGTGATCTCATCCGGGACTCCGAACAACATTTGGTCACCAAAACATATAACTCATATAACACTATATCGTCAACGAACGTTAAGCGTGCGGACCCTACGGGTTTGAGAACTATGTAGACATGACCGAGACACCTCTCCGGTCAATAATCAATAGCGGAACCTGGATGCCCATATTGGCTCCTACATATTCTACGAAGATCTTTTATCGGTCGAACCGTTATGACAACATACGTAATTCCCTTTGTCCATCGGTATGTTACTTGCTCGAGATTTGATCGTCGGTATCTTTATACCTAGTTCAATCTCGTTACCGGCAAGCCTCTTTACTCGTTCCGTAATACATCAACTTATAACTAACTCCTTAGTCATTTGCTTCCAAGCTTATGATGTGTATTACCGAGAGGGCCCAGAGATACCTCTCCGATACTCGGAGTGACAAATCCTAATCTCGATCTATGCCAACTCAACAGATACCTTCGGAGATACCTGTAGAGCATCTTTATGATCACCCAATTATGTTGTGATGTTTGATAGCACACAAGGTATTCCTCCGGTATCCGGGAGTTGCATAACCTCATAGTCGAAGGAATATGTATTTGACATGAAGAAAGCAATAGCAATAAACTGAACGATCATTATGCTAAGCTAACGAATGGGTCTTGTCCATCACATCATTCTCGTAATGATGTGATCCCGTTATCAAATGACAACACATGTCTATGGTTAGGAAACCTTAACCATCTTTGATCAACGAGCTAGTCTAGTAGAGGCTTACTAGGGACACGGTATTTGTTTATGTATTCACACATGTATTTAAGTTTCCGATCAATACAATTCTAGCATGAATAATAAACCTTTATCATGAATAAGGAAATATAAAATAACACCTTTATTATTGCCTCTAGGGCATATTTCCTTCAGTCTCCTTCTTGCACTAGAGTCAATAATCTAGTTCACATCACCATGTGATTTAACACCCATAGTTCACATCGCCATGTGACCAACACCCAAAGAGTTTACTAGAGTCAATAATCTAGTTCACATCACCATGTGATTAACACCCAAAGAGTACTAAGGAGTGATCATGTTTTGCTTGTGAGAGAAGTTTAGTCAACGGGTCTGCCACATTCAGATCCGTATGTATTTTGCAAATTTCTATGTCTACAATGCTCTGCATGAAGCTACTCTAGCTAATTGCTCCCACTTTCAATATGTATTCAAATTGGGACTCAGAGTCATCTGAATCGGTGTCAAAGCTTTCATCGACGTAACCCTTTACGACGATCTCTTTATCACCTCCATAACCGAGAAATATTTCCTTAGTCCTCGTAGGTATCTAAGGATAATTTTGACCGCTGTCCAGTGTTCTACTCCTGGATCACTATTGTACCCCCTTGCCAAACTCATGGCACGGTACACAACATGTTTGGTACACAGCATGGCATATGGCATACTTTATAGAACCTATGGCTGAGGCATAGAGAATGACTTTCATTCTCTCTCTATCTTCTGCCATGGTCGCGTTTTGAGTCTTACTCAACTTCACACCTTGCAACACAGGCAAGAACCCTTTCTTTGACTGATCCATTTTGAGCTTCTTCAAAATCTTGTCAAGTTATGTGCTTTGTGAAAGTCCTATTAAGCATCTCGATCTATCCCTATAGATCTTGATGCCCAATATATAAGTAGCTTCACCAGGGTCTTTCATTGAAAAATTCTTATTCAAGTATCCCTTTTATGCTATCCAAAAATTCTATTTCATTTCCAATCAATAATTTTTCATCCACATATAATATCAGAAATGCTACAGAGCTCCCACTCACTTTCATGTAAATACAGGCTTCACCGTAAGTCTGTATAAAACCATATGCTTTGGTCACCTCATCAAAGCGTATATTCCAACTCTGAGATGCTTGCACTAGTCTATAGATGGATCGGTGGAGCTTGCACACTTTGTTAGCACCTTTAGGATCGACAAAACCTTCTGGTTGCATCATATACAACTCTTCTTTAAGATATCCATTAAGGAATGCAGTTTTGACATCCATTTGCCAGATTTCACAATTATAAAATGCGGCAATTGCTAACATGATTCAGACGGACTTAAGCATCGCTACGGGTGAGAAAGTCTCATCATAGTCAACTCCTTGAACTTGTCGAAAACCTTTCGCGACAAGCCGAGCTTTATAGACAGTAACATTACCATCAGCGTCAGTCTTCTTCTTGAAGATCCATTTATTCTCTATGGCTTGCCGATCATCGGGCAAGTCCACCAAAGTCCACACTTTGTTCTCATACATGAATCCTATCTCAGATTTCATGGCCTCAAGCCATTTATCAGAATATGGGCTAATCATAGCTTCTTCATAATTCATAGGTTCGCCTTGGTCTAGTAACATGACTTCCAGAACAGGATTACCATACCACTCTAGTGCGGATCGTGCTCTGGTTGACCTATGAGGTTCAGTAGTAACTTGATCTGAAGTTTCATGATTAACATCATTTGCTTCCTCTCTAGTTGGTGTAGGCATCACTGGAACAGTTTTTTGTGATGTGCTACTCTCCAATTTGAGAGAAGGTACAACTACCTCATCAAAGTTCTACTTTTCCTCCCACTCACTTCTTTCGAGAGAAACTCCTTCTCTAGAAAGGACCCATTCTTAGCAACAAAGATCTTGCCTTCGGATCTGTGGTAGACGGTGTACCCAATAGTTTCTTTAGGGTATCCTATGAAGACGCACTTCTCTGATTTGGGTTCGAGCTTATCTGGCTGAAGCCTTTTGACATAAGCATCACATCCCCAAACTTTAAGAAACGATAGCTTAGGTTTCTTGCCAAACCACAGTTCATACGGTCGTCTCAACAGATTTGGACGGTGCCCTATTTAACGTGAATGCGGCTGTCTCTAATGCATAACCCCAAAACGATAGTGGTAAATCGGCAAGAGACATCATAGATCGGACCATATCTAATAAAGTACGGTTACGACGTTCGGACACACCATACACTACTAGGGAAAACACTACTAGTAGTGCTGGTTTTATAGCTATCAGTAGCGCTTATACAAGCGCTACCAGTAAGGCGCTACAGCTAACTGGTAGTAGTAGCACTGGTTTTCAAGCACTATTGCTATACCTAGTTAGCAGTAGCGCTCGCTAGGGAAAAGCGCTACTGACAACAGTAAGTAGAAGTAGCATTTCTTTCGAAAAGCGCTACTGCTAAATTTTCCTGTATTTTTGAAAATGTAGCTTATTGTCGCTGTATTTGTATAGATTTTATATACAGTACTTTCATCATTTGATTTTATGACCATGACTAGTTATTATATATATCAGTGGGTGAAATGAACGTGGATTAGATTCAAGTGGAGGCAACATGTGGTGCACATCAAAAGTACTACTAATCCAAACTTGATCTAGTTTGGATTAGTAGTACTTTTGATCTGCACCACATGTTGCCTCCACTTGAATCTAATCCATGTTCATTTCACCCACTAATATATGTAATAACTCATCATGCTCACATATATAACAACTTAGCATCATGCATCATCATAATAATAAATAACTCATCATTGTTATCATAATAACAAGTCCTACTGATTGTCGGTGTCAAAACTGGCAGATCTCGGGTAGGGGGGCCCAAGCTGTGAGTCTAAGGATCAATGGTAACAGGGGACAATGGGGAAATGATGTTTACCCAGGTTCGGGCCCTCTTAATGGAGGTAAAACCCTACGTCCTGCTTGATTGTATTCGATGAGTATAGGGGATACAAGAGTTGATCTACCTCAAGATCGTAATGGCTAAACCCTAGCTGTCTAGCCTATGATTATTTTGATGGCCTCTACCGACTAAACCCTCCGGTTTATATACACACCGGAGGGGCCCAGGGTCGTACAAAGTCGGTTTACAAAGGAAGGAAAGAGGACATCCGGACACCAAACTTGCCGTCCACGCATACAGGAGTCCCACCCGGACATGGGGGATAGTCTTCTGCTTTATCTTCATGGCCCATCAGTCCGGCCCATATCGAATAGACCGGACACCCGAGGACCCCCTAATCCAGGACTCCCTCAGTAGCCCCTGAACTTGCCTTCAATGACGATGTAGTATCCGGCTTATGTCTTCGGCTTTGCAAGGCGGGTTCTTCATCATACTCCGGATTGACGACAGTCCGGTTTTGACCTCCATGTTCTGCCTTTATGATTCCTCCCTGTCATCGCCTCGATTTCCACGCGTCGGGCGAATGTGAACAGTCCATAATTTTTTACAAATAAGCCCCTTGTCATGCAAGGGAGGTATCTATATAAGGAGGTTAGATCTCCTAATGCCATCCCATATCGCGCAAAGAGCATCAAAGCAAACCACGAAAAATTAAAACATGGCGAGCGCTCCTGGCTCTTCCTCGCGCCCTCATGGCCCTCAAACGGGTGATTGGCGAAGTTGCTCAGTGTCTCACTTTCAGCTGAATCGACTTCAGACGCAGGGATATCTCCCTCCCACAGATCTAGTCTCTGTGCGGGCGGGATTGGCCTTGATTGGCATTGATGTGCTAGCAGAGAACTTCCCCAAACCCAACAAGGAGGAGAGGGTGTGCTTCGTCTCATTTGTTCTGAGGGGCTTAGGATTCCCAATCCATCCCTTCCTCAGAGGTCTATTGGAATTCTACGGGATCCAGCTGCACAACCTTACACCAGGTTCTATTCTGCACATTTCTGGTTTTGTCGCTTTCTGTGAATTATTCTTAGGCTGCGAGGCTCATTTTGAACTATGGAGAAAGTTCTTTTGCCTCATCCCTCGTCATCAAGGGGGTTCTATATTCGAAGTGGGCGGCGCCAAAGTGTGGCGCATAGCCGGATCAGGTTACCTCATCGGAACTCCCAAGAAGGCATCCGAAGAATGGGCTTCGGAATGGTTTTATATCGAGGATGTTCCCCTTCCGGACCCAGTTCGACGTGGACTTCCCGAATTCTCCCGTGCTCCATTGAAGAAATGCCTCAACTGGCACCCCCGGAGCCCGAAAGAAGAAGACAGTGCGGAAGTAAGGAGGTTGGTCAGCAAGGTCAGGTTACTTGCCCATTCTTAACTCTCGATAATCGAAGTCATGGACATCGCGATAAAGCGATGCATCCAGCCCCTCCAGTCCAGAGTGACCCCTTTATGGTGTTACAATAGAGAAGACGACGCATCTCGCTATAGGCGCGAGGGCCCGGATACCCTCACCGCTCTGGCCGCCATTCTGGCAGATCTTTATAAGGGGGAGAAAGAAGAATTCCTCCGTTTAAATTGTCGGGAAGGTTTCCCCATGTATAACCCCATTGAATGGGTGAGTTTTTTTGATTATCAGCATTGTCCTACCTCATTATCGAGGCATACTAATTGAATTGTTCTGATCGTCTTTAAAACAGAGATGGAGGAAGGTCGTCGAAAATGTGCACTGCCCCTCCCCACAACCAGAGGAGTATGCTCGCCACGAAGATCCCGGCCTCTGCGAGGATCCGGATATATTTATAGAGTTTGATGATGGAGTCTTTTATCAAGCAAGCCTTGCCGGTTCGAAAGTGGCCATTACGGCCGACTACCCCGGCCTTCTCCCTTTCTCTAAGATAACTATTCGGAAATCATCCTCAGAAAGAGGAGTCCCCACTTGCATCTCACCCATCACACTGAATCGTGCTTTATAGGATCGGCGCTCGGCGAGCCGTACTCCATCGAGGGCGGCCCCTAGGAAGTTAGCATCTGTGCAGGGTGAGCCTTCAAAACGAAAGGAATCCGGGAGCGCCGTCGAACCCCCTCCTTCATCAAAGAGGTATAACCTTGAATATATGCCTAGGCATAAAACCAGATTGTCATATTTCTCCTCCCATCTTATTCCAGGAGGAGCACACGGCGAACTGTGTCCAAAATCCCTGTTAGCCGATCATTAGCTAATCTGGCGCCGGGCTCATCAACCAGGACAAGAGCCAATACGGATGCAGCGCCAACTCATCCGCCTCATGAAGATTCGGATGACGTATCCATCACAAATTCTGAAGTAGAGAGCGTGATGAATCATCGACGACTGAAAAAGACCATGCGCACTCTAGTTTCTATGGAGCAAGAATTTACTGCCCTCAGCACCGTGGATAAATATATCCGAGCCGCCCGGGACGGACTTGCTGGAGTTGCCCACCTGTTTTCAAAAGTTATGCAGGTAATGGTCTGTGTAAATTTAATAGATATATGCCAGTAGCCCCCGAGAGTTGAAGCGGTTTAGGCCAACCGATTTAAGGATCGTTATGACCGCAGGTCCTCAAAGAGAAGAACAACGCACTATCCCAGGAGCTTGAAACGAGCCGAACAAAGCTAAACGCCGCCACCACAGAGCTAGAAGAACTGAAGAAGGTTACGATGACCATTGATCAAAAGAATAAACTGGAGGAGGAAAATGATAAGCAAGCCAAAGTGATAAAGAGCTTAAAGGCTCAATTATCAGACGCTCAAAAAGATAATAAAACTTAAAAGGCGGCATATTCAGTATGACCTTTGAACCATCCAAGTTACTCATATTATCCCGTAATTCGGAGTGTTATAATGCTGCTCTTGCAGGTCTATTAACCGGGCGTCATGAAGAAGAAGTATCCAGATTCCGGGGTGATGTTTTACAAGAGCTGTCCGTAGTGCATGAGCGGGCCCAGAAAGCCATGAGAAGTATGGCCAAGGCCTTATGGCCATCCGATTCCCCTCTAGAAAGTATGGAGGGGTTGGCAAACCTGTTCAAAGGTGCCCGGCGCCGTTTTGAGCTATGGAAGACTTCAGCATGCCGGGAAGGTGCACGAGAGGCATGGGCAATGGTAAAGACATGCTACACCGGGCTTGATCCGAATCGTATGGCCCGAGTTGGACCGCAGGGACCGGACGGAAAAGAGATTCCCGTGAACTTGGTATATGACCAAGTGATGATAGCTACAAAATATTCGCAAGAAGACTGTAGCTTAAGCAGTCTTATAGATGACATAGATAAAGAGTAGGCGTTCGATTCAATGTATCAATGTACTTTATCATCGAACTTATCTCCAACCGAACTTGTCAAAATTTGTCATCGCAGGCCTTCGGCTTCAACCTCCAAACCAAGAAGTTGGAGTGTTTCCGGATACCATGTTAGAATGTAATAAACATTCATTATGTCCGGAAACCAGGCAATCCGGTCATGTTGCTCGAACAGACAAAATTTGTTCGGGGAGTTATGTTATATTACTTTTTAACGTAAGAAACATCTTCTAGGGAAAATAGTTCCGTTAAGGGTTCCTTTCCTTTGGTCGGCACGATTAAGTATGCATGCCTAGGCTTCGATCCGAGTTACGGGCAGCCTATCCCGTATTTGTTTGAAGAATTACACAAACGTAAATAATCTATCATTGCTTGCCGACCAATTATTCCCTTAAGAACCCTAGCTTTCGGCTTCACCTGTCTGAGGTATAGATCCGGAGTACCCGGTTGTAATAATCGCAGAGGTGCTCCCTTTATACCCTAGCCGAACAATCGGGAACATAGGGTATAAACACAGGAGCGAGGCAACCCAGCTTGGCAAAAACTTAAGTCATAGTGGTGCATATAATGGCAAAAGATGTATAGAACAAACGACGTAAACAATGTAAGAAACAAGCTTTCAGTAATAAGCTTCGTCAAAGAAGCCCCCAATTATAGTGGGGTGTATACATTTAAAGATGTGTACCCCTAACAGTTCGGTAGATCCGAACATACCCTGGGATAAAAGAAGGAAAAAATAAAAAAGAAGAGGAGAAAAAAGGAACCTAATCAAAAAAGGAAAAAGGATGCGACCGAACTATCCGTAGAATCGTCGGAGCCGAGCAGCGTTCCATGGATTTGGCTCACGGCGATTATCCGATATGTTACGAAGGCGATAGGCTCCTCCTGTGAGAACTTCATCTATGATGAAGGGGCCCTCCCATCTTAGTTTGAGCTTATCCTTCTTCTTCTCTGGGAGACGCAAGACGAGTTCGCCAACGTTATAAGTCTTGGCCCGCACTTCTTTGCTTTGGTATCGCCTGGCCTGTTGTTGATAAAGTGCGGAACGGGCTTGTGCAATATCACGCTCCTCTTCGAGACCGTCTAGGTCGTCCTGCCGATCGAGCTCGGCTTCTCGCTCTTCGTACATGCGCACTCGAGGTGAGTCATGAATAATGTTCGCAGGGCAGGACAGCTTCCGCACCGTACACCATGAATAAAGGTGTATATCCGGTTGTCCTGTTAGGTGTAGTCCGCAGCCCCCAGAGCACGGAATGAAGTTCCTCAACCCAGTGTTTATCTGACTCCCGTAGGGAGCGCACCAGTCGGGGTTTGATGCCGCTCATTATCAGGCCATTGGCCCATTCAACCTGACCGTTTGTTTGAGGGTGGTAGACGGATGCATAGTTGAGTTTAATGCCCAATTTAGCACATCAATTTTTCACCTCATCAGCTGTGAAATTGGAGACATTGTAAGCGATGATACTGTGCGGGACACCATAGCGGTGTACCACACCGGATATAAAGTCAATCACTGGTCCTGCTTCAGCCGTTTTTACTGGTTTGGCCTCTATCCACCTAGTGAATTTATCCACCATAACCAGTAAATATTTATTTTTATAGCTTCCCCCTTTAAGGGGTCCGACCATATCGAGCCTCCAGACCGCGAAGGGCCAAGTAATGGGGATTGTTCTGAAGGCGGTGGGAGGCATATGACTTTGATTGGCGAAAAGCTGACATCCCACACAACGCTGGACAAGGGCTTGTACGTCTGCTCGGGCCATTGGCCAGAAAAAACCTGTCCAGAAAGCATTGCTTATGAGGCCCCGAGCTGCAGCGTGATGGCCGCCCAGACCAGCGTGTATTTCAGCCAAGAGTTGCCGTCCCTCCTCTTCGGAGATACACCGTTGGAGAACTCCGGTAGTGCTTTTCTTGTGCAGTTCACCTTCGTGAACTTTGTAGGCTTTAGAACGCCGAACTATGCGACGGGCCTCATTTTGATCATCAGGAAGCTCCTGCCTATTAAGGTAGGCTAGGAAGGGTTCAGTCCATGGAGCAATAACGGCCATGATCTCATGAGCAGAGGGTGTTATTTCGGTATCCGAACCCCCGATGATACCTGTATCATGTTCGGCTGATGGGGGTGTGATCAGGTCCGTACTTGCGTCTCCGCTCTCGTCCTGCCATACCACAGATGGCTTGAAGAGCCTTTCCATGATGGTATTAGGCGGGATGGGGTCACGCTTGGCACCCATGCGAGCGAGTATATCCGCTGCCTGGTTACTGTCTCTAGCGACGTGATGAAATTCGAGCCCCTCGAATCGAGCTGATATTTTTAATACGACGTTTCGATATGCCGCCATTTTTGGATCTTTTGCATCAAACTCTCCATTTACCTGAGATATTGCAAGGTTCGAATCGCCACGCAACTCTAGGCGTTGTATGCCCATGGAGACAGCCATGCGGAGACCATGTAGAAGTGCCTCGTATTCGGCTGCGTTATTGGAGTCCGTATACATGATTTGCAACATGTAGTGGACTATGTCCCCCATAGGGGATGTCAAGATGACGCCAGCCCCCAGTCTGGCTAGCATTTTAGAGCCGTCAAAGTACATGATCCAGTTGGAGTAGGAACTGTACTCTTTGGGGAGCTCCGCTTCCGTCCACTCTGTGATGAAGTCGGCCAGCACCTGAGATTTAATAGCTCGGCGTGGCTTGTATGTTATTTCAAACGGTAAGAGCTCAATGGCCCATTTAGCTATGCGGCCGATGGCGTCCCTGTTATTTATAATGTCATTAAGTGGTACTTCGGATGCCACCGTGATCGAACACTCTTGAAAATAGTGTCGGCGTTTTCGGGGATGCCATAAAGACCGCGTAAGCTATCTTTTGGTAGTGAGGGTATCGGGATTTGTAGGGTGTAAGGACCTCCGATACGTAATACACTGGCTTTTGGATGGGGAATTTATGTCCCTCTTCCCCTCGCTCGACGACGAGTACGACGCTCACTACCAGGTGAGTTGCAGAGATATAAAGCAGCATAGGCTCGCCAAAACTTGGGGCGGCTAGGATTGGATTGCCTGCTAATGTGATTTTTATTTCTTCCAATCCGGCTATGGCCGCTTCCATCCATTCAAAGTTGTCGGTGCATCTGAGCAGTCTATAAAGTGGTAATGCGTTTTCTCCTAATCTGGAGATAAAGCGGCTCAAGGCCGCTACGCACCCTGCTAGCTTTTGGACCTGTTTTAGGTCTGTTGGCGTAGCCAATTGTGACAAGGCTCGGATTTTAGCTGGGTTTGCTTCAATTCCTCTATGGGAGACAATGAACCCTAATAACTTTCCGGCTGGAACGCCGAAGACGCATTTTTCTGGATTGAGCCGTATGTCGTATGTTCATAGGTTGTCAAATGTGAGGCGGAGATCGTCCACCAATGATTCGACGTGTTTGGTCTTGATAACCACGTCGTCCACATATGCTTCTACTGTCTTGCTGATTTGTTTTTCCAAGCATGTTTGAATCATGCGTTGGTAAGTGGCACCAGCGTTTTTAAGCCCAAAAGGCATAGTGTTGAAACAAAAAGGCCCATACGGGGTGATGAATGCCGTTGCGGCCTGGTCAGACTCCTTCATTTTAATCTGATGGTATCCGGAGTAAGCGTCGAGGAAACACAATGAGTCGTGTCCCGCGGTCGCATCAATAATCTGGTCAATGCGGGGCAATGGGAAATGGTCTTTAGGGCAAGCCTTATGGAGGTCTTTGAAATCGACACAAAGGCGCCAAGATTTGTCCTTCTTCGGCACCATGACCAAGTTGGCTAGCCAATCCGTGTGTTTGATTTCTCTGATGAACCCGGCCTCGAGTAGTTTGGCTAGCTCCTCCCCCATAGCTTGTCGTTTGGGTTCGGAAAATAGCCGTAGCATTTGCTTGACTGGTTTGAACCCCTTAATTATGTTGAGGCTGTGATAGCTAGTCTACATGGGATACCGGCCATGTCCCCAAGTGTTCCTCACTAAATTTCAAGATAAAATTGTGTTCTCCCCAAGTGTGCACCGTTGCGAAAGTTCGTCGTTTCGAAGCACCACGTGATGGTCGGGTGTGATAGACTCTGCGTTTGCATACAACGGGTGCAAGCCAGTTTTGCACATGCGGAACACTTGGGTTAAACTTGACGAGCTTAGCATGTACAGACATGGCCTCAGAACACAAGAGACCAAAAGGTCAAACACGAGTCATATAGTAGATATGATCAACATGGAGATGTTCACCGTTGAAACCACCTCATCTCACGTGATGATCGGACTTGGGTTGGTGAATTTAGATCGTGTTACACTTGGACAACCGGAGGGATATTGATTTGAGTGGGAGTTCTTAGGTAATATGATTAATTGAACGCATTTATCATGAACAATAGTCTAAACTATCTTTGCAAATTATGTTGTAGATCAATGGCTCGCGCAGTAGCTCCCCTGAATTTCAATGCGTTCCTAGAGAAAGTTAAGCTGAAAGATGATGGAAGCAACTTTGTAGACTGGGCCCGTAATCTGAGGATTATCCTCATGGCTGCCCAAAAGTCTTTTGTCCTTGATGCACCGCTTGGTGCGCCACCCCCTCGAGCGACTGTGGACGTTGTGAACGCCTGGCAGTCGCGTGTTGATGACTACTCAATAGTTTAGTGCGCCATGCTGTATGGCTTAGAATCGGAACTTCAAAGGTGTTTTGAATGTCATGGAGCATATGAGATGTTCCAGGAGTTGAAGTTTATCTTTGAGAAGAATGCCCGGATCGAGAGGTATGAGACCTCCGATAAGTTCCATGCTTGCAAGATGGAGGAGAACGGGTCTGTCAGTGAGCACATACTCAGAATGTCTGGGTACTACAATGGTCTAGCTGAGTTAGGAGTTGAGCTCCCTCTAGAGGCTCTCACTGATAGAGTTCTTCAACCGCTACCACCTAGCTACAAGAGCTTTGTGTTGAACTATAACATGCAAGGGATGAACAAGTCAGTCTCCGAGTTGTTCGCGATGCTAAAAGTCGCTGAGTCAGACATCCAGAAGGAGCATCAAGTGTTGATGGTGAATAAAACCACTAGTTTCAAGAAAGGCAAGGGAAAGAAGGGAAACTTCAAGAAAGGTGGCAAAGCAGTTGCTCCTCCCATGAAGAAACCCAAGGCTGGACCCAAGCTAGAGACTGAGTGCTTCTATTGCAAGGGAACTGGCCACTGGAAGCAGAACTGCCCCAAGTATCTGGCCAACAAGAAGGGGGCCAACGTCAACAAAGGTATATATGATATACATGTTATTGATGTGTACCTTACCAACTCTCATTGTAGTGCATGTGTATTTGATACCGGTTCGGTTGCTCACATTTGCAACTCAAAGCAGGAACTACGGAATAGACGGAGGCTGGCGAAGGATGAAGTGTCGATGCGCGTGGGAAATGGTTCCAAGGTTGATCTGATCACCATCGGCACGCTCGCTCTTCGATTACCATCGAGATTAGTGATGAACCTAAATAATTGTTATTTAGTGCCTGCGTTGAGCATGAACATTATATCTGGATCTTGTTTAATGCGAGACGATTACTCATTTAAATCAGAAAATAATGGTTGTTCTATTTATATGGGTAATATCTTTTATGGTCATGCACCCATTGTGAGGGGTTTATTCTTATTGAATCTCGATAGTGATGATACACATGTTCATAACATTGATGCCAAAAGATGTAGAGTTGATAATGATAGTACCGCTTACTTGTGGCACTGCCGCTTAGGTCATATTGGTGTAAAGCGCATGAAGAAACTCCATGCTGATGGACTTTTGAAGTCACATGATTTTGAATAACTTGACACATGCGAACCATGCCTCATGGGCAAGATGACTAAGACCCCGTTTTCTGGAACAATGGAACGGGCAAGTGACTTGTTGGAAATCATACATACTGATGTGTGCGGTCCGATGAGCATTGACGCGCGCGGTGGATATCATTAATTTCTCACCTTCACCGATGATTTGAGTAGATATGGGTATATTTACTTAATGAAGCACAAGTGTGAGACATTTGAAAAGTTCTAGCAATTTCAGAGTGAAGTTGAGAATCATCGTAACAAGAAGATCAAATTCCTACGATCTGATCGAGGGGGAGAGTATCACAGTTATGAGTTTGGCAATCACTTAAAACAATGTGGAATTGTTTCACTATTGAGGCCACCTGGAACACTGATAACCCACAAGTATAGGGGATCAGTTATAGCCTTTCTCGATAAATAAGAGTGTCGAACCCAACGAGGAGCTAAAGGTAGGATTTGTATTCCCTTCAAGTTCTATCGACCACCGATACAACTCTACGCGCACTTAACGTTCGCCTTACCTAGAACAAGTATGAAACTAGAAGTACTTTGTAGGTGTGATAGGATAGGTTTGCAAGAAAATAAAGAGCACGTAAATAAAATCTAGGGGCTTTTTAGATAAAGAGACAACTAAGTTAATTTTAGTAGAGAGCTTTTTGTCACAACAAAGTTATTTGTCCCTAGGCAATCGATAACTAGACCGGTAATCATTATTGCAATTTTATATGAGGGAGAGGCATAAGCTAACATACTTTCTCTTCTTGGATCTTATGCACTTATGATTGGAACTCTAGCAAACATCCATAACTACTAAAGATCATTAAAAAAAATCCAACCATAGCATTAAAGTATCATGTCCGCTTTACTCCCATACGCAAACAACCTACTTACTCGGGTCTGTGCTTCTGTCACTCACACCACCCACCATAAGCGAATCATGAACATATTGCAAACCCTACAGCGGGGATCCCTCACGCTTTCGTGACATGGAGAGCACCATAGGGCAGCACCAATAATAAAACATGCAACTCAAACCAATCATGATCATCAATTAACCCATAGGACAAAACGGATCTACTCAAACATCATAGGATAGCCATACATCAATGGGAAATAATATATTGCGTTGAGCACCATGTTTAAGTAGAGATTACAGCGGGTAAAAGAGAGGTTACACCACTGCATAGAGGGGGAGAGAGTTGGTGATGACGGCGGCGAAGTTGTTGCTATAGATCGCCGTCACGATGATGGCCCCGGCGGCGTTCCAGCGCCACCAGGACAGAGGGGGAGAGAGCCCCCCTCCTTATTCTTCTTCCATGACCTTCCCCCTAGATGGGAGAAGGGTTTCCCCTCTAGTCCATGGCCTCCATGATGGCGGAGGGGCGGGAGCCCCTCCGAGATTGGATCTCTCTCTCTGTTTCCTTCTGTTTCTGCGTTTTTCTGTTTCTGGCCTTTCACCGTTTCTTAAATTCCCGGAGATCTGTAACTCCGATTGGGCTGAAATCTTAACACGATTTTATCCGGATATTAGCTTTCTTGCGGTGAAAGAAGGGCACCAACCTCCTTACGAAGTGGGCACAAGGGCCCAGGGCGCGCCCAACCCCCTGGGGCGCGCCCCCTTGCCTTGTGGACTCCTCGGGCATCGCCTCGCGTTGATTCTTTTTTCCCAAAAATCACATATATTCCAAAAAAAAATCTCCGTAAGTTTTTATCATGTTTGGACTCCATTTGATATGGATTTTCTGTGAAACAAAAAATATGCAACAAACAAGAACTGACACTGGACACTGAATCAATATGTTAGTCCCAAAAATAGTATAAAAAGTTGCCAAAAGTATATGAAAGTTGTAGAATATTGGCATGAAACAATCAAAAATTATAGATACGACGGAGACGTATCAGCATCCCCAAGCTTAATTCCTGCTCGTCCTCGAGTAGGTAAATGATAAAAAAGATAATTTTTGATGTGGAATGCTACCTAGCATAATCTTGATCACATAATCTAATCATGGCATGAATATTAAGACACGAGTGATTCAAAGCAATAGTCTGTCATTTGACATAAAAACAATAGTACTTTAAGCATACTAATAAAGCAATCATGTCTTCTCAAAATAACATGGCCAAAGAAAGTTATCCCTACAAAATCATATAGTCTGGCTATGCTCCATCTTCACCACACAAAGTATTTCATCATGCACAACCCCGATGACAAGCCAAGCAATCGTTTCATACTTTTAATGTTCTCAAGCCTTTTCAACTTTCATGCAATACATGAGTGTGAGCCATGGATATAGCACTATAGGTGGAATAGAATATGATGGTGGGGGTTGTGTGGAGAAGACAAAAAAGGAGAAAGTCTCACATCGACGCGGCTAATCAACGGGCTATGGAGATGCCCATCAATTGATGTCAATGCGAGGAGTAGGGATTGCCATGCAATGGATGCACTAGAGCTATAAATGTATGAAAGCTCAAACTGCAACTAAGTGGGTGTGCATCCAACTTGCTTGCTCATGAAGACCTCGGGCATTTGAGGAAGCCCATCATCGGAATATACAAGCCAAGTTCTATAATGAAAATTCCCACTAGTATATGAAAGTGACAAAATAGGATACTCTCTATCATGAAGATCATGGTGCTACTCTGAAGCACAAGTGTGGTAAAAGGATAGTAACATTGTCCCTTCTCTCTTTTCTCTCATTTTTTTGTGGTGGGCTTCTTTGGCCTCTCTTTTTTATTTGGGCTTCTTTGGCCTCTTTTATTTTTCATAAAGTCCGGACACTCATCCCGACTTGTGAGGGAATCATAGCTTCCATCATCCTTTCCTCACTGGGACAATGCTCTAACAATGATGATCATCACACTTTTATTTACTTACAACTCAATATTACAACTCGATACTAGAAAAAAATATGACTCTATATGAATGCCTCTGGCGGTGTACCAAGATGTGCAATGATCTAGCGTAGCAAAGATATCAAAAAATGGACAAGCCATGAAAATATCATGCTAGCTATCTTACGATCATGCAAAGCAATTTGACAATGAATGCTCAAGTCATGTATGTGATGATGATGGAAGTTGCTTGGCAATATATCTTGGAATGGATATGGAAATGCCATGATAGGTAGGTATGGTGGCTATTTTGAGGAAGATATAAGGAGGCTTATGTGATAGAGCGTATCATATCACGGGGTTTGGATGCACCGATGAAGTTTGCACCGACTCTCGTGGTGAGAAAGGGCAATGCACGGTACTGAAGAGGCTAGCAATGGTGGAAGGGTGAGAGTGCGTATAATCCATGGACTCAACATTAGTCATATAGAACTCAAATACTTATTGCAAAAATCTATTAGCTATCAAAACAAAGTACTACACGCATGCTCCTAGGGGGATAGATTGGTAGGAAAATACCATCGCTCGTCCCCGACCGCTACTCATAAGGAAGACAATCAAAAAATAAATCATGCTCCGACTTCATCACATAACGGTTCACCATACGTGCATGCTTCGGGAATAACAAACCTTAACACAAGTATTTCTACCAATCCACAATTACGCACTAGCATGACTCTAATATCACCATCTTTATATCGCAAAACTATTGCAAGGAATCAAACATATCATATTCAGTGATCTACAAGTTTTATGTAGGATTTTATGACTAACCATGTGAATGACCAATTCCTGTCAACTCTCTAAATAGATATAAGTGAAGCAAGAGAGTTTAATTGTTTCTACAAAAGATATGCCCACGCTCTAACAAATATAAGTGAAGCAAAAGAGCATTCTACAAATGGCAGTTTTCTATGTGAAGATAAACAGTCAATCCAAACTTCAAATGATATAAGTGAAGCACATGAAGCATTCTATAAAGCCATACTCAAAAGATATAAGTGAAGTGCATGAAGCATTCTATAAATAAACCAAGGACTATCTCATACCAGCATGGTGCATTATTAAAATAAAAATAAAAAGCACACGACGCTCCAAGATTTACGCATATCATGTGACGAATAAAAATATAGCTCCAAGTAAAATTACCGATGATCGTTAGAAGAAAGAGGGGATGCCTTCCGGTGCGTCCCCAAGCTTAGTTGCTTGGGAGTCCTTGAATATTACCTTGGGGTGCCTCGGGCATCCCCAAGCTTAGGCTCTTTCCACTCCTTATTCCTTCATCCATCGTGATCTCACCCAAAACTTGAAAACTTCAATCACACAAAACTTAACAAAACCCTCGTGAGATCCGTTAGTATAATAAAACAAATCACCACTTTAAGTACTGTTGAAAATTTATTCATATTTTATTTTTTCATTGTAGATACTGTATTATAACTTTTCCATGGCTTATACCACCGATACAATCGATAGTTTCATCAAAACGAGCAAAACAATGCATCAAAAACAGAATCTGTCAGAAATAGGACAGCCTGTAGCAATCTGAAAATTTACCATACCTCTGTAGCTCTAAAAATTCTGAAAAATTAGGAAAAAATAAAAAATTTGTATATAAGTACTGTGAATTTTTTTTCAGAGGCTTTTGACATTCCAGTAAAAAAGGTAAATTCATGCGCTACAGTCAAAGTTTCTGTTTTTCCACTGCACATACCAAACAAACAATCTAATCATCCTAAAGGCAAATCTTGGCACATTATTTTTATAATACAATGGATTTGTACAAGGGGATAATTATTTTTTTTGAAAAGTTTCTGTAATCGAGATTCACAAAGTTTCCATGGGCATGAACAAAGTTCAAGGACGTCCCCCACTTCAACGATGTTCGTCTTTCTCACTTTCACTTTTCTTTTTGAAAAGTTTTAGGTTCCCCTCTATATTTTTTTGTTTTTAAACTTTATAAAAGCACACAAGAGAAAAAAATGACTCTCTAAAACTTTCGGGTTGTCTCCCTGGCCGCGCTTTCTTGAAAGCCATTAAGCTAGGCATATAGTGCTTAAGTAATGGATCCACCCGGATCCCAAGGTATATCAAAGCCAATTTTAATTAACAATGATTTGTATTTTAGTAGTGAGCACAAAGCAACATATATCATGCAACAACGAAGTTTAACTCTCTTCCTATGCATTGGCATGTCATAAAAGAACAATTCATGCACACAAAGTAAAGGCCAATGCATAGTATAAACAGTTTCTTGCAATTTTATCGTATTGGAAACATAGAGAGGCGGAGATGTAGTTCCTCTCTCATAATAATTGCAAGTAGGAGCAGCAAGCACATGCATATTATATTTATCAAAATCATCATGTGCAATAGTAGAACGCAACCCATCAATATAGTCCTTAATAAGCGCAAACTTCTCCGATATGGAATAGTTGGGAGAATTCAAAAAGATAATAGGACTATCATGCGTGGGTGCAATAGAAACAATTTCATTATTAACATAAGGAACTATAGCAAGTTCATCTCCATAAGCATAATTCATATTGGCATCATGGCCACAAGCATAGCAAGCATCAAGTTATTCAAAAAGGGATATTTTAAACGAATCAAAGGGATCATAGCAATTATCATAGCAATCATCCTTCGGTAAGCACGAAGGGAAATTAAACAATGTATGAGTTGAAGAGTTACTCTCATTAGAAGGTGGGCACGGGTGATCAATCCGCTTTTCCGCCTTTTGTTCTTCGCTCTCCTCGTCATCTTTTTCATCTAATGAGCTCACAGTTTTAGCAATTTCTTCTTCCATAGATTCCTGTAAAATATTAGTCTCTTCTTGGACAGCGGAGAATTTCTCAATAAATGCATCAATATCGGCATTATATTCATAATTCTCATAGCAATATTTAAGTACATCATAATTTTCAGGTCTGTAAACAGCATCATCAAGATTTTCACACTTTTCAAACAAAGATTCAATTTCATAAGCACCCTTAAAAGCAATGAATTATTCTATTCATTCCACATCATAGTAATCATATATACCATTAGCATAAGAAGCCAAGGTTTTATTATCATTAAATTTACATGAAAAGGGAAGGTGTGGAGCCTTCATCCTAGAGCAACAAGTATAGTCATATCTCAAGCATAGTTCCCGAGCATACCAATGCAACATATGAATTTGATCCCATAATAGTTTCCCTTTTTGAGTCAAGCGATAATCCCTAAAGTATTCACGTTGATCCAACGTGTCTCCCATTATATAATTGAATGGGGTTTTCTCAGGATTATTAAAGTAGTGCATAATATCTTTCACATAATGAGCATCGAGGGTTTTAGGAGGTTCCCCATCTCCATGAGTAGCAAGTACACCTATTTTTTTTGGTATTTCGTGTCCCATATCCATAACTAAAGATAGATAACAACTTAGAACAGCAAATAAAATCTACTTAGTGATAAATCAAACAAGCACACACGAGAATATTCACCCCACGCTATTGCTCCCCGGCAACGGCGCTAGAAAAAGGTCTTGACAACCCACAACTATAGGGGATCAGTTGTAGCCTTTCTCGATAAATAAGAGTGTCGAACCCAATGAGGAGCTAAAGGTAGGATTTGTATTCCCTTAAAGTTCTATCGACCATCGATACAACTCTACACGCACTTAACGTTCGCCTTACCTAGAACAAGTATGAAACTAGAAGTACTTTGTAGGTGTGATAGGATAGGTTTGTTAGAAAATAAAGAGCACGTAAATAAAATCTAGGGGCTGTTTAGATAAAGAGACAACTAAGTTAATTTTAGTAGAGAGCTTTTTGTCACAAGAAAGTTATTTGTCCCTAGGCAATCGATAACTAGACCGGTAATCATTATTGCAATTTTATATGAGGGAGAGGCATAAGCTAACATACTTTATCTTCTTGGATCATATGCACTTATGATTGGAACTCTAGAAAACATCCGTAACTACTAAAGATCATTAAGGTAAAACCCAACCATAGCATTAAAGTATCAAGTCTTCTTTACTCCCATACGCAAACAACCAACTTACTCGGATCTGTGCTTCTGTCACTCACGCCACCCACCATAAGCGAATCATGTACATATTGCAAACCCTACAGTGGTGATCCCTCACGCTTGCGCGACACGGAGAGCACCATAGGACAGCACCAATAATAAAACATGCAACTCAAACCAATCACGATCATCAATTAACCCATAGGACAAAACAGATCTACTCAAACATCATAGGATAGCCATACATCATTGGGAAATAATATATAGTGTTGAGCACCATGTTTAAGTAGAGATTACAGCGGGTAAAAGAGCGGTTACACTGCTGCATAGAGGGGGAGAGAGTTGGTGATGACGGCGGCGAAATTGTTGGTGTAGATCGCCGTCATGATGATGACCCCGACGGCGTTCCGGTGCCACCGGGAGAGAGCCCACCTCCTTCTTCTTCTTCCATGACCTTCCCCCTAGATGGGAGAAGGGTTTCCCCTCTGGTCCATGGCCTCCATGACGGCGGAGGGGCGGGAGCCCCTCTGAGATTGGATCTCTCTCTCTCTGTTTCCTTCTGTTTCTGCGTTTTTCTGTTTCTGGCCTTTCATCGTTTCTTAAATTCCCGGAGATTCGTTACTCCGATTGGGCTGAAATTTTAACACGATTTTTATACGGATATTAGCTTTCTTGCGGCGAAAGAAGGGCACCAACCGCCTTACGGAGTGGCCACAAGGGCCAAGGGCGCGCCCCCTGCCTTGTGGACTCCTCAGTCATCGTCTCGCATTGATTCTTTTTCCCAAAAATCACATATATTCCAAAAAAAAATCTCCATAAGTTTTTATCATGTTTGGACTCCAGGTTATATGGATTTTCTGCGAAACAAAAAACATGCAACAAACAGGAACTGGCACTGGGCACTAGATCAATATGTTAGTCCCAAAAATAGTATAAAACGTTGCCAAAAGTATATGAAAGTTGTAGAATATTGACATGAAACAATCAAAAATTATAGATACGACGGAGACGTATCAAACACCATAGCATAACGGTGTGTCCGAACGTCGTAATCGTACCCTATTGGATATCGTGCGTTCTATGATGTCTCTTGTCGATCTACCACTATCATTTTGGGGTTATGCGTTTGAGACAGTTGCATTCACTTTAAATAGGGCACCATCTAAGTCCGTGGAGACGACACTGTATGAACTGTGGTTTGGCAAGAAATCTAAGTTGTCGTTTCTTAAGGTTTGGGGCTGCGATGCTTATGTCAAAAGGCTTCAGCCGGAAAAGCTCGAACCCAAAGCGGAGAAATGCGTCTTCATAGGATACCCAAAAGATACGGTTGGGTATACCTTCTATCTCAGATCCGAAGGCAAAGTGTTTGTCGCTAAGAACGGGTCCTTTCTAGAGAAAGAGTTTCTCTCAAAAGAATTGAGTGGGAGGAAGATAGAACTTGATGAGGTTGTTGAACCTTTACTTCAACCAGAGAGTAGCACAGCATAGAAAGATGTTTCTGTGGCAACTACGTCAGTTGAAGAGGAAGCTAATGATGATGATCATGAAGCTTTGGATCGTGTTACTATCGAACCTCGTACGTCGACAAGGGTATGTACAGCTCCTGAGTGGTACGGTAACCCTGTCTTAGAGGTCACGTTGTTGGACAACGGTGAACCTACGAGCTATGGAGAAGCGATGGTGGGCCTAGATTCTGACAAATGGTTAGAGGCCATGAAATCCAAGATGGGTTCCATGTATGAAAGCAAAGTATGGACTTTGGGAGTATTACCTGAAGGGCGAAAGGCCATTCAAAATAAATGGATCTTCAAGAAGAAGACGGACGCGGACGGTAATGTCACCGTCTGTAAAGCTTGACTTGTGGCAAAGGGGTTTTCACAAGTTCAAGGAGTTGACTACGATGAGACTTTCTCACCCGTAGCGATGCTTAAGTCCATCAGAATCATGTTGGCAACAGCCGCATTTTTTGATTATGAAATCTGGCAGATGGATGTCAAAATAGTGTTCCTTAATGGTTTCCTTAAGGAAGAGTTGTATATGATACAACCAGAAGGTTTTGTCGATCCAGGGAATGCTGGCAAAGTGTGCAAACTCCAGCGATCCATTTATGGACTGGTGCAAGCATCTCAGAGTTGGAATATTCGCTTTGATGAGGTGATCAAAGTGTTTGGGTTTATACAAGTTTTCGGAGAATCTTGTATTTACAAGAAAGTGAGTGGGAGCTCTATAGCGTTTCTAATATTATATGTGGATGACATATTGCTGATTGGAAACAATATAGAACTTTTGGAAAACGTGAATGAATATTTGAACAAGAGTTTTTCAATGAAGGACCTAGGAGAAGCTGCTTTCATATTAGGCATCAAGATCTATAGAGATAGATCGAGACGCTTGATACGACTTTCACAAAGCACATACCTTGATAAGATTTTGAAGAAGTTCAAAATGGATCAGTCCAAGAAGAGGTTCTTGCCTGTTTTGGAAGGTCTGAAGTTGAGTTAGACTCAATGCCCAGCGACTACAGAGGATAGAGAAAAGATGAGTTTCATCCCCTATGTTTCTGCCATAGGCTCTATCATGTATGCGATGCTGTGCACAAGACTGGATGTCAGCCTTGCCATAAGTATGGCCGGAAGGTTTCAAATTAATCCAGGAATGTATCACTGGACAGCGATGAAGAATATCCTTAAGTACCTGAAAAGGGCTAAGGAAATGTTTCTCATTTATGGAGGTGATCAAGAGCTCATCGTAAAGGGTTACATCGATGCAAGCTTTGACACTGATCCAGATGACTCTAAGTCTCAAACCGGATACGTATACATTCTGAATGGGGGAGCGGTAAGCTGGTGCAGTTCCAAGCAAAGCGTGGTAGCTGATTCTACATGCGAAGCAGAGTACATAGCTGCCTCGGAGGCAGCAAAGGAAGGTGTCTGGATGAATCAGTTCATGACAGATCTTGGAGTTGTGCCTAGTGTACTGAACCCAATGACTATGTTCTGTGACAACACTAGTGCCATTGCTCTAGCCAAGAAACCAAGGTTTCACAAGAGGACTAGACACATAAAGAGACGCTTCAACTCCATCCGTAATGCAGTCAAGGAGGAGGACATAAACATTTGCAAAGTACATATGGATCTGAATGTTGCAGATCCGTTGACTAAACCTCTTCCATGGGCAAAACATGATCAACACCAGAACTCTATGGGTGTTAGATTCATTGCCATGTAATACTAGATTATTAACTCTAGTGCAAGTGGGAGACTGTTGGAAATATGCCCTAGAGGCAATAATAAATTAGTTATTATTATATTTCCTTGTTCATGATAATCTTAATTATCCATGCTATAATTGTATTGACCGGAAACTCAAATGCATGTGTGGATACATAGACAACAACATGTCCCTAGTGAGCCTCTACCAGACTAGCTCGTTGATCAAAGATGGTTGTGGTTTCCTAGCCATAGCCATGAGTTGTCATTTGATAACGGGATCACATCATTAGGAGAATGATGTGATGGACAAGACCCAAACTATAAACGTAGCATATGATCGTATCAAGTTTATTGCTATCGTTTTCTGCATGTCAAGTATTTGTTCCTATGACTATGAGATCATGCAACCCACTGACACCGGAGGAGTACCTTGTGTGTACCAAACGTCTCGATGTAACTGGGTGACTATAAAGGTGCTCTACAGGTATTTCCGAGGGTGACTATTGAGTTGGCATAGATCAAGACTGGGATTTGTCACTCCGTATGACGGAGAGGTATCTCAGGGCCCACTCGATAATACAACATCACAATGAGCTTGCAAGCAATGTGCCTAATGGGTTAGCCATGGGATCTTGTATTACGGAATGAGTAAAGAGACTTGCCAGTAACGAGATTGAACTAGGTATGGCGATATCGACGATTGAATCTCGGGCAAGTAACATACTGATGCACAAAGGGAACTGCATACGGGATTATCTGAATCCTTGACATCGAGGTTCGACCGATAAAGATCTTCGTAGATTATGTAGGAACCAATATGGACATCCAGGTCCCGCTATTGGTTATCGACCGTAGAGGTGTCTCGGCCATGTCTACATAGTTCTCGAACCCGCAGGGTCTACACACTTAACGTTTGGTGACGATATAAGTATAGTTGAGATGTTATGGTGGTAACCGAAGGTTGTTCGGAGCCCCGGATGAGATCCCAGACGTGACAAGGAACTCCGGAATGGTCCGGAGGTGAAGATTGATATATAGGACGAAGGGTATTGGTGTCCGAGAGTGTTCCAGTGGTACCGGCACTACTGGAAACAGATAATTTGCCATTAGTCAGATCTTTGCCGTCCGCTAGCTGATGGCAAAGAAGGTCTTTGTCGTCTGCTTATAAAAAACGGATGGCAAAGACATGGCTGACGGCAAAGAGCCTAGTTGCCATCAGCCAATTATTTGCCGTCTACCAGCTGACGGCAAAGAGTTGGGTGTGGTCCAGTGGAGGCCTAAACCCTAACGGCCCACCAGCCCCACCTCATTGCCGTCCGCCAGCAGATGGGAAAGAATCTTTGCCGTCTGCTGGCAGACGGCAAAGAATTGACTATCTAATGGCCGTCCCGCCCCTCCTCTCTCTCTCTCTTCTCTCTCTCTCCCTCCCCTCCCCGACCCCCCGCACCCGACCCCAACCACCGCCGGCCACCGCACCCCCGACCCCACCGCGCCCCCGCCGCCCCACCGACCTTCACTCGCCCCACCAGATCGTCTTGGCCGTGCCCTGCCTCCCGTCCCCGCCCCGCCCCTCTCCCTATTGGCGGCCGTCTCGCCGTCCCGTCCACTTCGCCCCTCCACCCGCACTGACCACGTCGACCCGCCGCCCTGCCCAGGCTGCCCCGCCCCCTCCCCTGTGGCGGCCGCCCGAGCGCCGCCATGAGGCAGGCTGCGACGCCGCCCCCTCCCCTGCGGCGGACCTACTCCACCGGGCCGCCCCTCCCTCCTCCACCGGCCGCCCCCTCCCCTGCGGTGAGCTCCTCCCATTTTTTTTCTTTTTTTTACTTTTACTTTTAGGTTTATGTTTAGTTTAGTTTGTTTTAGGTTTATGATTAGTTTAGTTTAGTTTAGTTTTAGGACTAGTTTGTTTCTTTTAGTTTAGTTTTAGTTTTAGTTTTGTTTAGTTTAGTTTTTAAGAGAAAAGCAAGAAAGAGGACTTAGGAGGAGGAGGCGCGATGCGGAGGGATGGAGGGGAAGAAACGAACTCAAAGTCAAGACAGAAAGTCTTCATATAGAAATGAAGATAATCAGGAAAGACTAATAATAGAATCCCAGAAAAGAAGGAACAAGAAGATGACCACAAAAATAAGTAAGACAGCTAGAAAAACGGGGGAAGGAGACTAGTTTAGTTTGGTTTACGTTCTATTTAGGTTTAGTTTTAGATTAGGCATTCAGTTTAGTTTATGTGCTTTAGTTTTAGTTTATTTTAGTTGTAGTTTTAAAGAAATGAATAAAAGAAAGAGAAAATAAATAAGAAGAAAGAACGAATCCTCATAATAAGAAGAATAGGAATAAGAAGAATATGAACTAATCATCATAAGAAGAAGAAGAAGAAGATCAAAAAGAAGAAGAAGAAGAAGTAGAAGAAGAATATCAAAAAGAAGGAAGAAGAAGATGAAAAAGAGAAGTAGGAAAAGTAGAAAAAGAAAGAAAAGAAGGAAAAGAAGGTCGAGGGTCGAGGGGTCAATGGTCGCCGAGGGGTCGAGGGTCACTAAGGGGTCGAGGGTCACCGAGGGGTCGAAGAGTCGAGGGGCGAGGGGTCAAGGGTCGAGGGGTCGATGATCGCCGAGGATTAAAAGCCAAGTGTTGAAACTTGAAACACCCAAACTGACTCATGACAAAAAATCAAAGCGTAGAAAGAGAAACCAAAGACGAAACAATACGTAGTGAGAGGTTGTGCAACTAGGATGATATTTTGTAACATCATTTTTAACGAATTTGTGAGGATGATGGTGAAGAACTCGAAAGCCATTGGTGTCTTTCGACTTCTTCGCCATCATGCTCTCCAATTCGTTAAAAAAGCTGGTACGGAAAATCATCCTAGTTGCACAACCTGTCACTATGTACTACTTCGTCTTTCATTTCTCTTTCTATGCCCTGAATTTTTGTCAGTTTGGTTGTTTGAAGTTTCAAAACTTGGCTTTTAATCCTCATCGCCGAGGGGGTCGAGTGTCGCCGAAGGGTCGAGGGTCGTCGAGGGGTCGAGGGGTGAGCGGTCGAGGGTCGAGGGGTCGATGGTCGAGGATCTTCCGGTCCGAGTGCTGACCGACTAGTGTCATAGCTTAATATGAGGACGTCCCCAAGATGAAGGTCATGAGCGTGGGTAAACTGCTTCCATCCGTGCGCGAAGAACGGATGGAAGCTGTTCGCCCGCGCTGATGACCTTAACCTCGGGCACGTCCGCATCTTAAGCTACGAGAACAGCCGCACCATGCTCACAGTGAAGGTGTTCGACAGGACCGCCGAGGGGTCGAGGGGTCGAGCGGCGAGGGGTCGAGGGTCGAGGATCTTTCGGTCCGAGTGCTGACCGACTGGTGTCGTAGCTTAAGATGAGGACGTCCCCGAGCTGAAGGTCATGAGCGTGGGTGAACTACTTCCATCCGTGCGCGAAGAACGGATGGAAGCAGTTCGCCCGCGCTGATGACCTTTAGCTCAGGCACGTCCGCATCTTAAGCTACGACAACAACCGCACCATGCTCGCAGTAAAGGTGTTCGACAGGACCGCCAAGGGGTCGACGGTCGCTGAGGGGTTCCTAAGTTCTGTTGTACTTGATGATGATACACTAGTTATATGTATATTATTATTCATGTCGGTATTAATTTTTTTTATGTTGTACTAATTTCGTTTACTCTATGTCATGGCAGGTGTTGAAAGATGGTGGGCGCGGGTAAGGAGCTCTCCGAGGCTCCTTCTTCGTAGGTGCGTGGTGGGAGGGGTACTTCCATTCCACCCCAGACTCTCTGGAGAGCGTTGGTCGACAGTATGAAGACACCGGTGCGCGCTTCTTCGTCGGCGTCGTTGCCCACCGGGGGAGGAGGTCGGGAAGGGAAGAAGAGAGGAGGTCGGGGAGGACGTGGCCGTGGGAGAGCTAGGTAGGTTCCTACGCCTTCCTCGCCGCCACCCCTAGCTGATTCACCCGAGCACAGGACTGCTAGGGTGGACACGTCTGAGGAGGAGGCAACACGGACTCCGGTCCATGTGCCTCGGGTCGACAGGCCTTCGGCCCACGAGACTTGGCCCCACGAGACTCCGTCCCAGGAGACGTCCAGATGGGGTACTTGGACGGGTCCGCCTGAGGGGCCGAGTGGCCATGCTGATGATGGCGGGGATCCGACTGATAGCGAGGGCGAGGTGGTTGAGGGGGCCACCGTCTACCAGCGTGGTTGTACACGGCTCCCACCCGTGCTGGTGACCCGCGAGCAGAGGTGGTTGATTTTCCTTGATGGGGAGAGGTAAGTGCATTTACTATTTTTGTACCATTGGCCTTCACGTTTCTTCAAATATCTAATGCGTTGGCCTTGTCATACTGCAGGGGTTGGCACCACGCTGATGCTGTGCATAGGCCCAACTCCGTCCTTGGTGTGCTTTGCCGGCAAAACTTCCCGGGGTTTGTCACGTTTCCCGGTGATGGTCAGGTTCCAGAGCTAGGATTGAGCTGGGAGCACTACTTGGCTGCCCCGGCCCCACCGGAGGTGATGATCGACGGTGTCTTGTGCCACACGAGGGCAGAGATGGTGATCAGAAACTTTTGGGTAATTTCTCCTTTACACAATTAAAAATCTTCAAATAGCTAGTTATTGTACTAATCAATGTTGTCTCATTTGATTGCAGACCTTCTACAGGTGTGAGGAGGGATATGAGGAGGCCGCGGCAAAGGTTATCGATGCCGAGTTCAGGCGGCTACTACAAAACTTACGGCACGAGGCTCGGGTGAAGGCTGTTCGAGACTACTATGCCTTGCGTGGTATTAAGAAGCCCAAGCCGGTGTGCCGCGATAAGTTTCTGAAGAAGGAGCAGTACATGATGGTAATTACCTATTCTTAAGGCCTTGTACTTAGTTTCCTTGATTTGATTCGTAGGCGTAGCGCTCAAGTACGTTTCTCTTTACTAACTTAGGTGCCCCCGAGATGGTGTGCGGATCAGATGGATTGTTGGGAGGTGTTGGTCGATGAGTGGTGCTCAAACGAATGGCGTGCCCAGCACAACAATGCCAAGGACAAGCATGCCCAAATGGAAGGTGTGCCACACCATCAAGGCAGCGCCAACTTATTTCAGTACGGGCGGAACTGGGTATGTGGTTTGCTTCATGATTCATGCAATTCATTCTTCATGCTAGCTTGAGACCTTTAATTACTAATTTACTCTGTTCCTCTCTTTCAGGCAAAACACAATAAGGCGGAGGCGCCAGAGGTGTACGACCTCTATGCCATTGCCCATACTGGGCCGTACAAGAAGGTCAAGGCATTTGAGCCATCTGACCTCGATAATCCAAAGAACTTCACCAACATCTCCTCCCACAACAAACTCGTGAAGTACAGAGATGAGGGGAAGGCAACGAAAGGGGAGGACTTTAACCCGAGCCAGCAGTTTGATCCAGAGCTGGTGATGATATCTGGTGGCGGGAGGTCCCATGGCTCGATAGCCATTGGAGATGGACTTATCCGTTGTCCTCGCACTCTCCCAGAGATCAAGGCGCACCAGTCGAGCTCCGCTCCTGAGATGAGGCCTTGTCAACGGCCAGTCGAGCTCGCCTTCGAGGTTAGTTATACGGACTCAGCTATCTTTCCTCCATTACCTTGTGTGTGCGGCCATCGATGATGCTAACGAGGAGTGGTGTTGCAGGCTGCTCTTCAGAGTGAGAAGGATAGAACCCAGGCGCTTATGGCGGAGAGGGATCGGCAGGCGGAGGAGAAGCAGCGGGAGTTGGTGGAGAAGACGACAAGGATGTTGGAGGAGGAGAGGGCATGGAATGACATGCAGAACCGGGCCATGTACGAGCTCCTTGTGGTAATTTTCTTCTGCATATTAGCCAAATCATTCACGTAATATTCGTTTCATTACTAACTAGTATGACTGACCTGTCAAAACAAATGTGCAGTCTGTGTGCCAGAAGGCCGGTCAGACCCCTCCACCGATGCCAGAGATTGCTCCGGGTACCACGGTGAGTTTAATTTGAATGGTCATTAGTTACTAGTATTAACATTTGAGTGTCGTCATGCTAAATAGACATTGCAAATGATCTTTGGTGCAGCGTACCTCCACACAAGCATCACACGATCCTTCTCCAGGTGGTACCGGCACGGGCCACGCTGGTGCTTCACCTCCGTGATGACGGTAAGTTTTCTCTAGTGTTTTGCTTAACAAATGCATGATGACCTAGACTTAGCTTTATTTCCTCCAATATGCTTACCATAATGACCTAGAATTAGCTTATTTTCCTCCAAAATGACATAATTAGCTTACTTAGCTCCAAAATGATCGATTTTACCTTAGTTAGCTCTAAAACGATATATACTTAGCTTTGTTTCCTCCAAAATGACCTAAGTTAGCTCTAATATGCTAAGTTATCTCTAATATGCTTAGTTACCTAGATTTTCTGAATAATGACATACACTTAGCTTACTTATGTCAAAAATGGCATAATTAGCTTACTTAGGTTTGAAATGGCATAACAACCTTGGAAACCTCATATATGTCATATACTTAGCTTATTTTTCTCGAAAATGACATAATAAGCTTAATTAGCTCCAAAATGATCAATTTTACCTAAGTTAGCTCCAAAATGACCTAAGTTAGCTCTAATATGCATAGTTTACCTAGGTTGCTCAATAAATACCTATACTTAGCTTACATATGTCAAAAATGGCATAATATGCTTAGTTAACTCAAAAATGGCATAAGTACCTAGGTTAGCTCAATAATGATCCATTTTACCTAAGTTAGCTCCAAAATGATGCATTTTACCTAGGTGAGCTCCAAAATGATTCATTTTACCTATGTTAGATCCAAAATGATCCATTTTACCTAAGTTCCAAAATGATCCATTTTAGCTTGGTTAGCTCCAAATGATCCATTTTAGCTAGGTTAGCTCATAAATGATCCATTTTACTTAGGTTAGCTCCAAAATGATCCATTTTACCTAGGTTAGCTCCAAAATGATCCATTTTAGCCTAGTTAGCTCATAAATGATCCATTTTACATGGTTAGCTCCAAAATGATCCATTATACATAGGTTAGCTCCAAAATGATCCATTTTACCTAGGTTAGCTCCAAAATGATCCATTTTAGCTAAGTTAGCTCATAAATGTCTTTTTTTACCTAAGTTAGCTCATAAATGTCATAAACTTCTTCTTCTTCATTTTCTTCTTCTTCTTCTTCTTCTTCTTCTTCTAATCTTCTTCTTCTAACTTTCTTATTTCCCATTTTGCAGATTTCATTCACTTCACGGAAGCTTGCATTAATGGAGTGCTTATTATCCCTTTCTCTGTTTCTTTTGTATTGATGAACTATGCATGTATGGTTGGATGAAACTATTGTAATATGTATGGTTGGATGCCTGTATGTGGAACTTGCTTTGTATGGTTGGATGGAACTATGCATGTATGATGAAATTATATGTGTTGGATATCTCATATGTTTGCTCTGAAATTGCCCTGTGAAAAATATATATATATATCATCTATTTGCTGTGAAAATGCTTGGATATAAGAAAAAACAGAACAAAAAAGAGGGAATGCAGCCTCTTTGTCGTCTACCACAGACGGCAAAGGGGGCCGTCTGCCATAGACGGCAAAGAGGCCACATGGCAGCAACCTGTGCAATCTGGGAGCTATACCATTTGGTTACTTTGCCGTCTGTGGCAGACGGCAAAGGATGTGGGCATTTGCCGTCCGCTGGCAGACAGCAAAGGCTGCCGTTAGCCACCTAACGTGGCTAACGCCTGTTATTTACCGTCCACATTCTTTGCCGTCTGCCACAGACGGCAAAGGTTCTTTGCCGTCCGCTTTGAGGAAGCAGACGGCAAAGAACCTGTTTACCGTAGCTTTCTTTGCCGGGCAGCTTTGCCGTTGGTGGCAGACGACAAAGAGGTTTGCCGTCCGCTTTTGGTTCGCAGACGGCAAATAAGCTGATTCCTGTAGTGCGGGTTATGGCCAGGAGAACCGAAAAGGGTTTCGGGGGCCCCGGTAAGTGTTGGGGGGCCTCATGGGCCAAGGGGAGGGAGCACAACAGCCCACTAAGGGGTTGTGCGCCCCCCTCACCCCATCCCACGATCACCAGAGGAGGTGGGGCGCCCGCCTAGGGCTGCCTCCACCTGGCTTGGGGGGCAAGCCGCCCTAGGGTTTCCCTAGGGGTGCCCCCATCTATGGTGGCCGCCGACCCTCCTAGGGGAAACCCTAGGGCGCCCCCTCCTCCTCCCTTCCCCCTATATATAGAGGGCTAGAGGGAGGGCAGACACACCCATCTATGCCAGGGTGTTGCCCTCCCTATCCCTGTAGTCCATCTTCTCTCCGCACAGCTTAGCGAATCTCTGCCGAGATTTCTCCACCACCACCGCCATCACGCCGTCGTGATGCCGGAGGACTCGAGATACTACTTCACCATCACTCACTAGATCGAGGAGGTGAAGGTGTCATCAAGCCGTACGTGTGTTGAACCCGGAGGTGTCGTTCGTTCGGCACTTGGATCGGGAGTTCGCGGGACGGATCGTGATTGGATCGCGAAGACGTTCGACTACATCAAATGGGACGGATCGTGATTGGGTATGTAGATGCAGTATCTTCTCTCGTGGATGTTCATCTCCTAGATTGATCTTGGTGAGCGGAGGAAATGTTTTCTTTCCCATTAAATGTTCCCCAACATGTACCCCCTTTGATTTCTGGCCACAATCCAAGAGTATTGTTGATTAACATCATTGAAAACTTGTTGGAGCACATCTAAAATGGGGATTTCCTTTTTAAGGTTCTCATCAAAATTTTCATTATTTCCAAGCAAATGTCTCAACATATAGTCACTATTGTAAAGGATCTCATCTATTACCGGTTTTCACGGCTCATACCATAAAAATAAAAAATTTCCCTAGCTTCCCATACTATGTGATCAAATTCATTCATAAGAACAAGGGTAGCTAACTTTTTAGCTTTAGGATCCTTTATAACGGGTAGCTCATTAAAACAATCTTTGCAAGGTAGGATGGGTGGCAACATATCCCAAGTCTCCACCTATGGAGGCACGCAATATGACTTCGATATTTTAGTTTGGAAGGTAATACACCACAAAGATTTCACATCCTCTGTATTGAGTAGCATGCACTATCCTCTTCAACTCGAAAGCTTAAACTAATGGGGTGGGTAATTCATTTACGCTTCAACTTCCCCCCTCACGTGAAGGTCTGTTAGGCCTGAAACGTGGAAATAGGAGTCAACTACAATAATTTTAGTTTAGTCCACCCAGTAGGAGTTCATTTCATTTTGTTGCACCCACTAGGATTTGAACTCGAGACTTCTTGCTTCCAGTTGCATGCACTAACCATTTCAACCAAAAAGCTTAAGCTGATGTGAAGGAGTGAGCAATTCATTTATACTTTAACATTAAGAAAACAAAATGAAATCCATAAATGGGCACAAAAAATCCATGTCAACTGTCCCATGTTCTTTTTGAAACTATATCCCATGACATCTTTCTAGTCTCAATATTGTTGTAAAATTGTACGCATGCATGTTTCATAGTTATCCATGAATTCCACACTCTCAAGTCAGTGGAACAAGGGATCTTTTAAGTTACCCCTCCTTACTTGGTTAGACCATAAACAAATAAATCTCAATCATTGTTTCTAAGTGAGGTCAAGTAACTAAGACATTTTAATAAACATTCACTCGCGAATAAAGTTACCCATCGTGCGGATTTTTGTGAAGGTCTACACCACCACATCATCTTCTGTAGCGCAGAAGGGAGTCCCTTCACCCTAGAAGCACACTTACATGGATCATCTAGAGCACGTGCACTTGTTGTGTATGCGCCAATTAGGTAGGAGGTTGAGTCTACCGCTGTGTGGTTTGACTAACCGAGTCGAGTTTGTTAGCATGTACTCAAAGAATCTTCCTTGTTACATAATCTCAAGGTTATATGTACATATTATTACCATGCATCTCTTTACATATCAACTCCATTACTCTCCACACATGTAAGCCATATTTAACTTAAAATTACTATACTACAAATGCACATCCCAGTCAACTCAGAACTGTCGATAAAATTATATATAGGGTCGCGCTATTCATCCCCAGGGTGAAGAACATTCTTCACCCGCTCTATTCTAACATAACTACACATATTTTTATGTCCTGTAATTTTTGTGGTTGAAGTCACGTAAAAAACTATATCAATTGTAAAAAATGTATCTTAAGTTCTGTAAAATTGCGAATGTAAAAATATAGTATATGATATACATTAAAATGTAATTTATGTGCACTGTGTTTTACTAGGACTCTTCTCATTAAACATAGGCAGGCTCATTACATGCCGATGTCATGCATGGCATCAACAAAGCACCGCTGTAAATGCTCAATGCTGCCCGCAGGAAACATGAGCCCCACCTCGACACCGCCATCGCCGTTGCGTGCATCTGCCACCGGCATCGCCCCAGACACCGCCACCACCTTTGCTGGCCTCCCGAACCTGAAGTCGATTCCATACACGTGAAACCTCAGCGACCCCACCACGAACATCATGCCGGCCTTTGCGGCCTCCATCACTTCAACGGTTTCAACCACCAAGGCCAGAATCTAGATTTTTACCCTAAAGAATCAATCCAAGCACATCTGAGCAATGCCTTTAACAAGGTAACGACATAAATGAACATTGCCATTGCCAGGTATAACCAGCTCGGGTCAGACATAGGCTTTCACCCTAGGGCTCGAGACCGGGTGATTGGGTAGCACCACCATCAAAGTCACTGAAGTGTTGTCGCCACCACTTTTCCGCAATCCCAACAGATACATGTGATGTGACCACTGCCGCTGCCCAACCATCCCTCTACCTCAAGCCTTCGTCCATAATTTGCATCTCACCGCCGAAGTCAATAATTGGATCTGTCATGGTTACAATTACGGGGTAAGCCTGAGTACATGAATGGCCTAGCTAAGGGCCATAGCCCATCAAGGATACATTCCATAAGGTAATGGGCCAAGGGGTATCACCTCCAGCTCATTGGAGTTAGAGCCCAAGATGTCAAGAGCAAGAGGGGTGTCTCAGGATCGTGCTAAGACCCTACAGTCGGACCATACACCCACTGATGGACAAGGCCGTACATTCGGTCACCAGGAAGGTAGGAGCAGTCAGACCTTCTACAGCCGACTGCGACCTAGGATAGCATGCCACCCATGATGTCTTAATGACTTCAGTTACCAAACGACGGTAAAATCTAGTTAAATATGGTAGTTACTAGCAGCAATAGCCAGGAAACAGTCGGCCATGCATGAGGCCATGAAGAGCACTAATACCGCCCGTTATGGCCCGAACCGTTTCTTCACATCATTCCGAAAGGAGAGAACTAGCTAGTAGTTGTCAATGACCTTTTGAGTCATAGTGCCATATGACTATCGATCGTGTTTTAGGTTAAACCTAGTATGTACTATCTAGGAATGATGAACATGTTCAATGGTTAAATTATGTGATGTTTAGTCATGATACTAACCACGTATTGCAATTTCTTATCGGTATCAATGTAATACTACAACCATATTGCAATTTCTTATGGGTCTCAATGCATTCTCTGAAAAATACTTTCATTGTAGGAAAATGTTGTCGCGGCAACGTTATTTTTTAGTTTACTAGGGCGATGCATTCAGTGGAGGGTGTGTAAAACAGCCAGCCACTAGTACAAACATTACAAGTGGCATGCGGCATGCGCTACCACTGATGACCTATTGGCAGTGGTGGGAGGTCAGTGGTGGGCGCCCTTCACCATCGCGCCAACCACTGATGGCCTTGTTGCACCCGCCAGTGCTAACTTATTCTACAGTAGTGAAGTGTTGATGTCGGGTTTATGCATTGACGTGTGTGATATGTAAGCTAAAATAGTTTAATCCTTTCTAGTGGTTGATTATATGTTCTAAAAATAAAAATAATCATGCAATGAGAATACATGCCGTAGCAAGTAGAACTTACAAGACAATGTCATATCTTGTTTACATTGCAGATGGTAGAGGACTCGCCTAATATAAACAAAATTACATAATAAGGTTTTTCGTGACTGTGTACTTGATCTATTTTTTTGTACAGTAGTTCCTTGCAAGCCTTTTGTTCATCTAGAAGAAGAAAAAATAACTAACTGCTACTTCTTGAGCTTGCATTGGTTTTTCCCTTGAAGAGAAAAGGGTGATGCAGCAAATTAGAGATAAGTATTTCCCTCAGTTTTGAGAACCAAGGTATCAATCTAGTAGGAGGTACAAGCAAGTCCCCAATCTATGCACCTGCACAAACAATCAAACACTTGCACCAAACGTGATAAAGGGGTTGTCAATCCCTTCACGGTCACTTGCAAGGATGAGATCTGATAGAGATAGATATAAAAGATTTCTAAAACGTAAAACAAAGTAAAAGTAAATAAACTGCATTAAGGTATTTTTGGGTTTTTTGGTTTATAGATCTGAAAATATATGATGGAAAATAGACCGGGGGCCATAGGTTTCACTAGAGGCTTCTCTCTTGAAGGAAAATAATACGGTGGGTGAACAAATTGCTGTCGAGCAATTGATAGAAAAGCGCATAGTTAGGACGATATCCAAGGCAATGATTATGCATATAGGCATCACGTCCGTCTCAAGTAGACCGAAATGATTCTGCATCTACTACTATTACTCCACACATCGACCGCTATCCAGCATGCATCTAGAGTATTAAGTTCATAAAGAACAGAGTAACGCCTTAAGTAAGATGACATGATGTAGAGGGATAAACTCAAGCAATATGATGAAAACCCCATCTTTTTATCCTTGATGGCAACAATACAAATACGTGCCTCGCTACCCATACTTTGTCACTTGGTGAGGACACCGCAAGATTGAACCCAAAACTAAGCACCTCTCCCATTGCAAGAACTACCAATCTAGTTGGCCAAACCAAACCAATAATTCGAAGAGAAATACAAAGATATGAAATCATGCATATAAGAATTCAGAGAAGATTCAAATAATATTCATAGATAATCTGATCATAAATCCACAATTCATCCGATCTCGACAAACACACCGCAAAAGAGTATTACATCGGATAGAACTCCAAGAACATCGAGGAGACATGGTATTGAAGATCATAGAGAGAGAAGAAGCCAGCTAGCTACTAGCTATGGACCCGTAGGTCTGAGGTAAACTACTCACGCTTCATCGGAAGGGCAATAGGGTTGATGTAGATGCTATCCGTGATCGAATCCCCCTCTGGCAGAGTGCCGAAAAAGGCCCCAAGATGGGATCTCACGGGAACAGAGGCTTGCAGCCGTGGAAAAGTATTTTTGTGGACGCTTCTATTGGTTTGGGAATATATGGGAATTTATAGGCCAAGAATTAGGGTAAACAGAGCTTCGAGGGGCCCACAAGGTAGGGGGCGCCCCCCCTGGGGCGAGCCGTGCACCCTTGCCATCTCCTCGGGACTCCATTTACTTGGTTTCCAAGTCCTCTGGGCGTCTTCTGGTCCAAGAAAAACCATCATAAAGTTTCATTCCGTTTGGACTCCGTTTGATATTCCTTTTCTGTGAAACTCGAAAACAAGGAAAAAACAGAAACTGGCACGGGCTCTGCGTTAATAGGTTAGTCTCAAAAATAATATAAAATAGCATATTAATGCATATAAAACATCCAAAATAGATAATATAATAGCATGGAACAATAAAAAATTATAGATACGTTGGAAACGTATCAAGCATCCCCAAGCTTAATTCCTGCTCGTCCTCGAGTATGTAAATGATAAAAACAGAATTTTTGATGTGGAATGCTACCTAACATATTTATCCTATTGTGGCATGAATGTTCAGATTCATAAGATTCAAAACAAAAGTTTATTATTGACATAAAAATAATAATACTTCAAATATACTAACAAAGCAATCATGTCTTCTCAAAATAACATGGCCAAAGAAAGCTAACTCTACAAAATCATATATTCTGGCTATGCTCCATCTTCATCACACAAAGTATTAAATCATGCACAACCCCGATGACAAGCCAAGAAATTGTTTCATACTTTTGATGTTCTCAAACTTTTTCAACTTTCACGCAATACATGAGCGTGAGCCATGGACATAGCACTATAGGTGGAATATAATATGGTGGTTGTGGAGAAGACAAAAAGAAGGAGAGTCTCACATCAACTAGGTGAGTCAACGGGCTATGGAGATTCCCATCAATAGATATCAATGTGAGTGAGTAGGGATTGCCATGCAACAGACGCACTAGAGCTATAAGTGTATGAAAGCTCAAAAAGAAACTAAGTGGGTGTGCATCCAACTCGCTTGCTCACGAAGACCTAGGGCAATTTGAGGAAGCCCATCATTGGAATATACAAGCCAAGGTCTATAATGAAAAATTCCCACTAGTATATGAAAATGACAATATAGGAGACTCTCTATCATGAAGATCATGGTGCTACTTTGAAGCACAAGTGTGGAAAAAGGAATAGTAGCATTGTCCCTTCTCTCTTTTCTCTCATTTTTTTTCTTTTTTTCCCCTTTTTTTGGTGGGCTTCTTTTGCCTCTGTTTTTTTTATTTGGGCTTCTTTGGCCTCTTTTATTTTTTGTAATGTCCGAAGACTCATCCCAACTTGTGAGGGAATCATAGCTTCCATTATCCTTTCCTCACATGGGACAATGCTCTAATAATGATGATCATCACACTTTTATTTACTTACAACTCAAGAATTACAACTCGATACTTAGAACATAATATGACTATATGAATGCCTCCGGCGGTGTACCGGGATGTGCAATGACTCAAGAGTGACATGTATGAAAAATATGAACGGTGGCCTTGCCACAAATACGATGTCAACTACATGATCATGCAAAGCAATATGACAATGATGATGTGTGTCATAATAAACGAAATGGTGGAAGTTGCATGGCAATATATCTCGGAATGGCTATGAAAATGCCATAATAGGTAGGTATGGTGGCTGTTTTGAGGAAGATATATGGTGGGTTTAATGCACCGGTGAAAGTTGCGCGGTACTAGAGAGGCTAGCAAAGGTGGAAGGGTGAGAGTGCGTATAATCCATGGACTCAACATTAGTCATAAAGAACTCACATACTTATTGCAAAAGTCTATTAGCTATCGAAACAAAGTATTAGAGGCATGCCCCTACGGGAGAGGTTGGTAGGAGTTAACCATCGCGCGCTCCCGACCCTCACACAAAGGATGGCAATCAATAAATAAATCATGCTCTAACTTCGTCACATAACGGTTCACCATACGTGCATGCTACGGGAATCACAAACGTTAACACAAGTATTTCTACCAATCCACAATTACTCACTAGCATGGCTCTAATATCACCATCTTTATATCTCAAAACAATATGCAAGGAATCAAACTTCTCATAGTATTCAATGCACTTTATATGAAAGGTTTTATTATATCCCTCTTGGATGCCCATTATATTAGGACTAAATTCATAACCTAAGCAAATTACCATGCTGTTTAGAGACTCTCAAAATAATATAAGTGAAGCAAGAGAGTTCAACAATTTCTATAAAATAAAACCACCACCGTGCTCTAAAAAGATATAAGTGAAGTACTAGAGCATATTGCCTAGCTCAAAAGATATAAGTGAAGCACGAAGAGTATTCTAATAAATTCACGATTCATGCGTGTCCCTCTCAAAAGATGTGTGCAGCAAGGACGATTGTGGCAAACTAAAAAAGAAAAGACTCATATCATACAAGACGTTCCAAGCAAAACACATATCATTTGGTGAATAAAAATATAGCCTCAAGTAAATTTACCGATGGATTGAAGACGAAAGAGGGGATGCCTTCCGGGGCATCCCCAAGCTTAGGCTCTTGGTTGTCCTTGAATATTACCTTGGGGTGCCTTGGGCATCCCCAAGCTTAGGCTCTTGCCACTCCTTATTCCATAGTCCATCAAATCTTTACCCAAAACTTGAAAACTTCACAACACAAAACTCAACAGAAAACTCATGAGATCCGTTAGTATAAGAAAATAAATCACCACTTTTGGTACTGTTGTGAACTCATTATTTATTTATATTGGTGTAATATCTACTGTATTCCAACTTCTCCATGGTTCATACTCCCCGATACTACCCATAGATTCATCAAAATAAGCAAACAAGACAAAGAAAACAGAATCTGTAAAAAACAGAACAGTCTGTAGCAATCTGGAGATTTCGAATACTTCTGTAACTCAAAAAATTCTGAAAAATTAGAAAATCTGGTAAATTTGTATATCAATCTTGTGTAAAAAATTCAGACACTATCGACGCTCTGACGAATTTATAAAATTCCTGGACTGGGCACAAAAGTTTCTGTTTTTCAGCAAGATCAAATCAATTATCACCGTAGACCATCCCAAAGGTCTTACTTGGCTCAAACACTAATTAAAATACTAAAATACAATTACTACAGAGGTAATAATGTGTATTTTATTCACGAACAGAAGCAAAACAAAAAAACATAAAAATAAAATTGGGTTGCCTCCCAACAAGCGCTATTGTTTAACGCCCCTAGCTAGGCATAACGCAATAGATCTAAGTATTATCATCTTTGGTATGCAACTCCTCAATTACACACTTATAAACCCTAGGATATTCTTTGGTTTTATCAATAATCATGCTCCTAGTCAAGAAATCAAGAAATTCACTTGTAGCAGTTGGTTCCCGAACAATATTAATAAAGTTAGGGTGAGCACTTATCATCTTAAGATCTTCATCTCCTTTACTAGAGGATTCACCCTTATTTTTAGGTATATAAATAAACTTGCCAGTCTTAGTAGGAGGAAAATTTGGAGTGGTTTTAACAGAGGCAAAAGCGGAACCCAAGTTGGTAATAATATCCTCTAGCTTGCCAATTCTAGTGGAATCTTGATCTATCTTTTCATTAACTATGGGTTCTTTCTCCCTTAGATTCTTTAAAGTAATTCCTACCTTAGATCCATATTGAGTAATTTGATTATGAATCTTTTTAACCAAGTTTTCAATGAGCTCTATGGTAGAAACCTTATTTTCAATAATATCAAGCCTTTGCATCACATGTTCCAAAGTTAAAATTGTTTCACTAACCATGAGTGGGGGTGAACCTACCAAATTTATCATACCACTATAAGAGTCAACGGTGTGGCTTCCCAAGAAATTTCCCCCTGTAATGGTATCCAGAACATATCTATTCCAAGGAGAAACACCCACATAAAAATTGCGAAGGAGAACGGTAGTAGATTGCTTACGAGTAGATCTATTTTGAGCACTGCAAATTCTATACCAAGCATCTTTTAAATTTTCTCCCTCATTTTGCTTAAATTTAAGAACCTCACTCTCGGGAGTACTAGCGATAGTGGAAAGACTAGCCATGAATCAAGCGATCTAATCTCACAAGCAACCAAAAAGCAAATGAAAAAACGAACGGAAGAAGGGCGAATAAAAAGGCAAATCTTTTTGGGTTTTTTCCGAAAATCGTTTTAGTAGTGGGGGAGAGGAAAACGAGAGGCAAATGGCAAATAATGTAATGCAAGAGATGATAGTTTATGATGGGTACTTGGAAGGCTTGATGTAGACCTCCCCGGCAACGGCGCCAGAAATTCTTCCTTCTACTTCTTGAGCTTGCGTTGGTTTTTCCCTTGAAGAGGAAAGGATGATGCAGCAAAGTAGAGATAAGTATTTCCCTCAGTTTTGAGAACCAAGGTATCAATCCAGTAGGAGGTACAAGCAAGTGCCCAATCTATGCACCTGCACAAACAATCAAAGACTTGCGCCTAACGCGATAAAGGGGTTGTCAATCCCTTCACGGTCACTTGCAAGGATGAGACCTGATAGAGATAGATATAAAAGGTTTCTAAAACGTAAAACAAAGTAAAAGTAAATAAATTGCGGGAAGGTATTTTTGGGTTTTTTGATTTATAGATCTGAAAATATATGATGTAAAATAGACCCGGGGGCCATAGGTTTCACTAGAGGCTTCTCTCTTGAAGGAAAATAATACGTTGGGTGAACAAATTACTGTCGAGCAATTGATAGAAAAGCGCATAGTTATGATGATATCCAAGGCAATGATTATGCATATAGGCATCACGTCCGTGTCAAGTAGACCGAAACGATTCTGCATCTACTACTATTACTCCACACATCGACTGCTATCCAGCATGCATCTAGACTATTAAGTTCATAAAGAACGGAGAAACGCCTTAAGTAAGATGACATGATGTAGAGGGATAAACTCAAGCAATATGATGAAAACCCCATCTTTTTATCCTTGATGGCCACAATACAAATACGTGCCTCGCTACCCCTACTTTGTCACTTGGTGAGGACACCGCAAGATTGAACCCAAAACTAAGCACCTCTCCCATTGCAAGAACTACCAATCTAGTTGGACAAACCAAACCAATAATTTGAAGAGAAATACAAAGATATGAAATCATGCATATAAGAATTCAGAGAAGATTCAAATAATATTCATATATAATCTGATCATAAATCTACAATTCATCGGATCTCGACAAACACACCGCAAAAGAGTATTACATCGGATAGAACTCCAAGAACATCGAGGAGAACATGGTATTGAAGATCATAGAGAGAGAAGAAGCCATCTAGCTACTAGCTATGGACCCGTAGGTTTGAGGTAAACTACTCACGCTTCATCGGAAGGGCAATAGGGTTGATGTAGATGCCCTCCGTGATCGAATCCCCCTCCGGCAGAGTGCCGGAAAAGGCCCCAAGATGGGATCTCACGGGAACAGAGGCTTGCGGCAGCAGAAAAGTATTTTTGTGGACACTTCTATTGGTTTGGGAATATATGAGAATTTATAGGCCAAGAATTAGGGTAAACGGAGCTTCGAGGGGACCACAAGGCAAGAAGGCGCCCCCCCCCCCAGGGGCATGCCGTGCACCCTTGCCGTCTCCTCGGGACTCCTTTTACTTAGTTTCCAAGTCCTCTGGGTGTCTTCTGGTCCAAGAAAAATCATCGTAAAGTTTCATTCCGTTTGGACTCCGTTTGATATTCCTTTTCTGTGAAACTCAAAAACAAGGAAAAAACAGAAACTGGCACTGGGCTCTGGGTTAATAGGTTAGTCCCAAAAATAATATAAAAATAGCATATTAATGCATATAAAACATCCAAAATAGATAATATAATAGCATGGAACAATAAAAAATTATAGATACGTTGAGGACGTATCACTAACCACAACATAAACTTCACCCAACTAAGTCACATATATTTATGTCTTGAGTTGAAATGCCTTAGGTTTGATCTGAAGCATCAATAGTTAATCCAATGCTTATTATTTTTTTATCACGAAACAATTTGAGTCCATTGTTATTCTTGTTTATTCTATTTTTTTTCATGGAAAAACCCGCAAAATTGTGCAGCAGCACTGGAAAGTGCAGGTTTTTATGAAACATGGCCAATATGTCTAATTTTTGGTATTACAAGCAGTAGTGTATGTTTTACAATCTCCATGTTTTACTTTTTTTTCCATTTTTTAGGTTATCCTTTATTGCTTGGGGACAAGTGAGATGCTTGAAGTGCATGAGCCGTAAGAATCCCTAAATTATGTACATATCTAAAAACACATCAATTCTAGCTCCCTGTAGTAATTAATTCTATTGTAACCCTCATACATGATTTTTACTATTTTATTTATAGGTATAATAGATTCCCTTGATGTAAGGAGTGGCTGAGGTTTTCACGTCATCTGTACCTTGGAAAAGGGGAAAGGTACTACATGTCAAAGCCTCAAATCTAATGTTGATAGATAGAATTATGGATATAGTGAATCCGACAATGCAATTATGTCATACAACCTTCTATATATAGCATATGTAGTGAACTAAATTTAATCAGCTTCCTTCGATGTATGTCAATACGACAATGTTGTAGGCTGGTACTCGAGATTTTGACTTAGTGTAAATGTAGTAGTTCTCTTGTGTAAGTTGCGTACTTCTAAAATCTATCTCTGGTTGATTCTTCATACCTACATGCTTATTTCTGTTTATAAAACCAAGAAGACATTGTTTACATTAGTTGATCGTTAAAACTTTTAACACATAATTTAATTGGCTAATGGTGGTCGAGCTCGATGATCTGGCATTTCCATTATGTCCGTATTATGATACCTGTATAATATTAGCATCCTAGCTCGCAACTATTTTTTCTCATATCACTCGAGTTTAGGTCACTTTGATAATCAAATATATCATATAATTGCTACGCATATATTTTTCTATACATACATGTTTGATTCCTCAAGGACAGGCTTATGTCAACAAACTTCTGAGCTATTGTAAACCCAACACAATTAAGTCTAGGTTTGGCATTGTGGTGGATTTTCATCCTCCCATTTGTCCGGCCATTTATGTCTATGTTAGTGTTTATTTGACCCACTCTTTTGTACTTTCATTGTTAGTTTTCCATAACCAATTATAAAGTAACCACATTACATCACAATTTATCAACCATAAACTGAGCCTAAAAGAATACAACAGAGTCAAAAATTTGCATTCATTTTATTGCCAACTTTTGAACGATTGATGGAATATTAACTATGTGTGCTATATATGATGAAAACTATTAGACCATATTAAAAATTCCGAGTACACTTCAATTTTTTCTACATATCTCCTGTTCCAAAAAATGCAAGTATAACTATGAATAATACTAGCCCGTGCAAATGCATGGGTTGACAGCTAGTTATTGCCAATAGAGCAAGAAATCACAATCTATTTTGTAATATACAAGTACATATTTAATAATTTGAATCACAAAAAAATTAAATAAACAATTATGAAATTACGAATGTATGCGCGCGCCGACCACTTTGCTAGGTGCATGGCCGTTGAAACGAGCAGACCAGAGAGCACACATACTACACAACAAACGGAGGAGACGTTGGATCGATTCGAGGGCCAGATGAGAACCCAACCAACCGTCACGTGCTTCACTCCATGACCTACTCTGCCACGCTGCATGCTACCTACCTACCTCATGCATGCAGTGATGCACCGACAGTATAACATGTACAGTATGCACGTCTATCCGTCCACGTGCAAGAGATGGGTGCTGATAGCAATCTCCGGGTCCTAGACGCCGGCATGGTCAGGCTGTCCAACCTCCACCTCCCGCCGCGCTCACTCCCGCTCACATTCTTTGACGTCAAATGGCTCCGCCCACCGACCGTCCAGCGCCTCGACCTCTACCGCCTCCACCACTACCAAGACACCACGCACCCCATCTCCGACCTCAAGGTCTCACTCTCCAAGGCCCTCACCCTCTTCTACCTGCTCGCCGGCCATGTCCGCCTCACCCCGGACGCTCCCAACAGCAACCACTACGAGCTCTTCTATCAGCCCGGCGATGGTGTCTCCTTCACCGTCGCCGAGTACGACGCCGTCATCAATGACCTTGCCCAGGACGACCCTGTCCAGGTGGCCAAGCTCGCGCCTCTCGTGCCACCGCTTCCCACAGACCGTGCTCCGCCCCCGACGCGCAACTGCACGCAGCACACCTCACATCCAACTGCAAGGGTACAACGTGCCTCCAACTTAGGTGGGGGTGTGTGGCGTGCGGCGCTAGGAGAGGGGTTGGCCTAGCGGGGAGTTTCGAATTTTATTTTATTTTTACGTTTTTGTCTTTTTTTTACTACACGAAAACAACATCCTAAGCTGAGACCCCTGGGATTTTTTTCTTGGGTTTTTTTTTACAAAAAAACTCACGAGGCGAGCCGCATGTCCGCCCTGATGCTCTGCACAGGTCGCAATCCGTGTGCAACTGCACACGTCACACCTCTCACAAGGGGTACAACGTGCCTGCAAGTTAGGGTTTGGGTGCGGGGGTGTAAGGTGTGCGGCACTAGGTGGGGGGCCTGCCCGCTAGGGGCATTTCTTATTTTTTGTATTTTTTTGGTTTTTGTCTTTTTTTTCGACCATTCAAAAACAACATTTTAAGCCGAGACCCCCCCCCCTCTCCCCCCTCCGGAATTTTTTCACAGTTGAAAAAAAACTCGCACGACCAAGTGCATGTCCGCCCCTGACGCGCAACTACATGTGTCACAACCCACGTGCAACTGCACACATCCCACCTCGTGCGCAATCGCAAAGGGTACAACATGCCTGCAACTTAGGGTAGGGGTGTGTGTGCTGCGTGCTGTGCTAGGAAGGGGACCGGCACGACAGGGCGTTTCATTTTTTAATTTTTTTTGTTTCTTTTTAATTTTTGTCTTTTTTTCCACCGCGCGAAAAAACATCGTCAGCTGAGGACCCTCCCTCCCCCCCCCCCCCCCCTCGCCAAATGTTTTATTTCTCTAAGAGTTTTATTTTAAAAAACAACTCGCGCGGCCAGTTACATGCCCACCCCTATGCACAATTGCATGTGCCGCAATCCGTGTGTAACTGCACACGTCGCACGCAACTACAAGGAGTGCAATGCCCCTGCAACTTAGGATGGGTTGGGGGGTGGTGGTGTGCGGCACTAGGAAGGAGGCCGGCCCGGCGGTGGCGTTTCTTTTTAATTGTATTTTTGTCTTTTTTTTTTCACCGGCCGAAAACAATATCCTAAGCCGAGACCTCACTGGGGAAATGTTTTTTTGCAGTTGCATATCCTTTTCAAACCAAAAGACGACAGACAATTGTGATCTTTGTTTTTTGTTCTCATCTTTTTTAACATGAAATTACAACAGATAATTGTCATATATCTTTTGTTTTTCTTTCTCATCTGGCTTTCTCAAATCAAAATACAACACACATTTGTCATACCTCTTTTCTTCTCTCGTCCTTTTTGAAAATCAAAATATAGCAGACATTTTTGTCATATCTCTTGTTTTTATTTCTCAACCTTTTTTTCAAACCAAAGTTCAACAGACAAAAGACATAAGACAACAGCCCAGTCCAGAACAGCAAGCCCAACACCAACAGACAGTATACAAAAACAATCCAAGCATACAATAAAAGCCCAAAAAACAACAGGAAACAAACCCAGCCGATCCAGTGGAGCCAAACAAGCAAGGATGGCCTCAGCTGAGTCTTGGTCGACTAAGCGTTAGACACACCCTATTTATTACTATTTGTGGCGCATCGATCATCAGAGCGACTACAAGTTGCGCCCCAACGCTCATGGAGTGCGGAGCTAAATCTTCTGGGCCAGCTGCTTGAAGCTGATAGGCGCGGTGAACTCGGCCGGTCCGTCGAAGTAGGCTGCAGCGCTGAGCTGTCCGGCCCGCTGCGAAGCATGGAAGCGGTCCCAGAAGACGTACCGGTCGTGGTCGGCGCATAGCTTGGAGTTGGGCAGGCAGTCGCTCTGCGCCCCTAGCCACCCGCTCCCGCAGCACGCGCTGTCTATGTTCACGTACCCTACACACGATCAAATCAATTCACATACACAAATCAGTCATGTCATTAACACAAGTGGTGGTACTGCTCATAGGATTATTATTTTTTGTCTCAGCCGCGCGCTGTCTAATTAATCTGGATGTAATTTTAATTATTTCTAGTGTTCGCTGTACTGCCATGATTGAAGATGAATAGATTGGAAGTTTCTCGAAAAAAAAAAAGAAAAAGAAACGAGGTACATGCATGCATGTATGAACTAGACTTACCGGATGCCGTTGGGTTTGCGAAGGTGACTTTCGTGAGGTTGTAGGAGTCGGCGAGAGAGTAGGTGAGGCCTGGCAGCCTGGCGGCGAGGCCTGCCAGGTGGGACTTCAGCGCGTCGTCAAAGCCAGCCGCCAGCAGGTTGGGGCCTTCGTTGCACGCGCCTGTCGCGCTCCACGCCCGCACGGCCGGCACGCAGCCCAGCAGCCCCAGGTTGATGATCCCAAACTTCCTCGCGCCCATGTTGTACAAGTCCTACTTACGTTACACATGCACATATTTAATTAGAACCATGCACTGCTAGCTAGCTAGCCTGTCTGCTACTCCCTCCGCTAAAGTTAGTGTAAAGTTGGGTCATCTATTTTGGAACGGAGGGAGTAGCAATTACCGTGATGGCGGCGGAGTATCCGGAGATGAGGCTGGCGTAGAGCGCGCCAACCTGGCCCGGGGTCGCCGTTGGCCGCAAGACCGCGAACACGGACAGGTCGTTGCTGCCGACGCTGATGAGGAAGAACGACCTCGAGAGCAGGACGCGCACCGCGGTGCTGCCCACCCTGGACTCCATCGCGGCCTTGGTTGAACCCATGTACAGCACCTGCTTCGAAAGCGGGATGTTGTTCCCCGCGTTCTGCATGCATGCAATGCATTAATAGTTAGTTAATTACATGAGCTAGCACATCAAGACCAAAAGCCAATGCGCACGTGCGTTTCTGTGGAAACTTACGGTGCAGTCAAGGATGCCAGCTCCTCCAGAAGCATAGCTGACACCGGTAGCGAGAGCGGTGACGACCAGGGGGGTGGTGCGTGGTCCGAGCGACAGATAAGCCGGCGGGCTCTCCTTCAGTCCCAGCTTCATTGCTGCTTATACATGCATGGACGAATATGTATATGCACGTTAGACCTTTCGTCATGCATATCTCTGCTCCGTAGCGAAGCCTGGACGTTTTGCTTTGTATATACTCATTTACAATACGACCGATATAAAACATACACCGTCCGTTCCAAAATACTTGAAGTTTTGGGTTTGTCCTAAGTCAAACATTTTTAAATTTGACCAAGTTTGTAGAAAAATATGCCAACATTTACAACACCAAATTAGTTTCATTAGATTCATTATAACATATATTTCCATGATATATATATTGATGTTGTAAATATTAGCCATTTTCTATAAAGTTGGTCAAACTTAAAGAATTTTGACTTAGGGCATACCTGGAACTTCAAGTATTTTGGAACGGAGGTAGTAGCTGCTAGCTAGATACGTACCGATGAAGTCGGCGACGTTGTAGCCATTGCTGAACCGTCCGGTTGGCTTGGATCCTGGGTAGTCGACGCCGTAGAGGGGCTCGTTGGCCCTGGGGACTTTCGGCCACGGCAAGTAGTTGTTGTTGCCGACGTCCAGCGACGAGTCCCCGAACACGTACATCGCCGGCACCAGCTTCACCGTCTTACTCGGGGTGCTGGGGGCGGCGGCACTGACCAAGTACATCTGGATGGAGATCATAGCAACAAGAACCTTCATGGCCGGACTAACGTTGTACCCCATGACCATGATGATGGTCTTTATGCTAACTATACAACTTGGTTCAGATATTGCACTCTCGATCTCTTTTTGTGTGCTGGTGGAAACGGGGCACACCTACTTATATAAGCTCAGGCGCATGCGCGTTTTCCACTATCTGCCGTTTGCCGGTCTCATTCTACCATATTTTACAATTCATTTTGCTTGGGCTGACTTGGTGTGTACGTATCTATAGATAGTCCGCAGTTTGTTTCTTTTTTTGACATTTAACCCATAATTTGTTAGTAGGTCTGCATCAACCGTTAACGTGTCTCCTGTCTCGTTTTCAAATATATCTCATCTTGTCAGTAACAGTAGGTATATATATATATAAAATCTACTACCAGGTGTAGTTTGCCCCTACCTCTATGGCCTCCACGTGTCCCTGTACGTACGAGCGATCCAGCCGGGTAGACATGAATCGATTGTGGGCAGAACCCATTAACCCACGAGCTGCTGTAATTAACAGGTGGAGAAAAAAAAAATTAGATAAGGCAATCCCTAATTAATACTAGGCGGGAATCGTGCAACTAATCAGCTAATCACGGGTGGAAGCTAGCTATAAAGGGGGCGTTGGGGCTTCGTGTGAGACGCCAAAAGCAACAGCCGATTAGTAAAAGAAAAAGAGTAGTATCTTTGGATTTGACGTTATGGACAGAGGTGATGGATCGGAAGAGCCAGCCGGTGAAGAGAATCGACGCATCACTATTTCCCTTGAGTAAGTATACTATCAATCTGAGTAATACTACTAGCAGTATATAGATATTGATTTTTTTTTTCTTGCAGTCACTACAGAAGGTGATGACGATGTACCGGTGGATGAGGAAATAGAAGATGAGGAGATGGCAGAAACTCTTCGTGCATGTGATATAGTTCCTCCAGAATTTAGAAGGGGCAGGGGACGACCTAGGATCCGAAGGTTGATGTCCAAAGAGAAGTTGCATCTCGAAGGGGAAGTTGCATCCTCCAGAAGTTTTCAATAGTACAGATGTGAAGAATTAGAGTAGAATATATACGATGAAGAATAGACAAGGTAGGGTCCGTTTTCATCCACTTAGAAGAAATCCAACTTAAAAAACATAGCTATAAGAGAAGGAACAGTAGGACTAAAGGAAAAATACCGAAGACAGAGAGAATCGAAGAAAAACAACTTTATGTGGCAGCGTTACCCACCGTGTAAGAATATACCGACCCAGAACTTCGAGTAACTATCAGTTGAGTTCTGTAAGACAAATTCTTCATTGATATTTTCATACTTGAAATGTAATTCTTCATTAAGAGAAGATTACAAAATCTTCAGTGTGTTGTGCAACTAAGTCATCAAAATTGTATAAGTGTTAGGATGTGTCGAAGGTCTCATAGCATGTTCCAAGAATCTAAGATATTTAGTTCACATCGCAATGCACTGAACCTTTTCTCATCCAAAGGCTTCATGAAAATATCTTCAGGTGGCTGATGATAATGCCTTCGTTCATCACATGATCTCTGAGGAAATGTTGCCAGATGTTGATGTGCTTCGTATGAGAGTGCTACACCGGTTTGTGTGAAATCTTCATCGCGTTCTCGTTGTCGCAGAGTAGTGGAACTTTCTTCACCTTGATGACATAGTCCTTGAGTGCCTGCTTTGCATCCACGGGAGTTGAGAATAGCATGCTCCTATAGCAATGTATTCGGCTACGGGGGGGGGGGGGGGGGGGGGGGGTGAGGCAGTTCTACTTCTTCGATGACCAGCACACGAATGAGCTTTCGAGGAAATGACATGTGCCTAAGGTAAATTTTATGTCCACACGATCTCCAACATAGTATGAGTCAGAGTAACCGACAAGATCGAACTGTGCTCCATTGGGATACCAAAAATCCAAAGTGGAGGTGTAAACCAAATATCGAAGAATTCGTTTCGTGGCTAAGTAATGCGATTCCTTTGGAGCCGCTTGGAAACGAGCACACATGGAAACACTTAACATGATGTCAGACCTAGATGCACATAAGTACAATAAAGAGCCTATGATGGAACGGTATACCTTCTGGTCGAGCGGTTTACCATTTTCATTGATGTTGAGGTGTCCGATGGTTTGCATCGGTGTACGAATCCCTTTGGCATTGTTCATTTTGAATTTCTTCTAGCAGTCCTTGTGGTATTTCTCCCAAGAGATGATGATTCCATTCTCCCGATGCCTGATCTGAAGACCTAGGAAGAATTTGAGTTCTCCCGTCATGCGCATATCATATGCTTTGGCCATCATCTTGCCAAATTCTTCGCTGTAATATTGTTTAATACAACTGAAGATAATATTGTCCACATAGATTTGGCAGACAAATAATTCACTATAATAAGATTTAGTGAAAAAGAATGGAATTAGTGGTTCCTGGTTTGAACCCTTTGTCTTGAAAAACTTCTTGAGGCAATCATACCAAGCCTGAGGAGCTTGCTGGAGGTCATAAAGTGCCTTGTGAAGCTTATAGACTTTGTCTGGATTCTTCGGGTCTTCAAAACCTGGATGTTGTTTGACATATACTAATTCCTCAATATCACCATTGAGGAATGCACTTTTCAAATCCATTTAATATAAAATGATACTATGATGATTTGCATAAGCGAGTAAGATGCGAATTGCTTCAAGTCGAGCAATAGGTGCATATGTCTCACCGAAATTGAGACCTTCTACTTGAGTGTAGCCTTGAGCTACGAGTCAAGCTTTATTACTCACAACTTGACAATCTTTGTCTTGTTTGTTGTGGAATATCCACTTGGTACCGATGACATTGTGCTCCTTGGGACCTGGTCGGTCGACCAAAGTCCACACCTTGTTGCACTTGAAGTTATTCAATTCTTCTTCCATCCACATCATCTTGTCTGGTTCTTTGAGTGCTTCCTCGACCTTAGCTGGCTCAGAGGTACGCACAAATGAGAAAGGCCCAGAAAAGTTAGCTAAGAGAGCACGGGATCAAGTTTGTGTGGACCTACAACATTGATGTCGGTGATGATTTTATCCGCTTGCACTTCTTTCGAAACCCTTGGATGATGAGGGCCACTATTTTGAAGCATTCGTTGATCGATTTCTTCTTGATTTGCTTCAGGAGTAACATTTTCTTCTGGAGGAGCTTGAGTTGACTACTCTGGTGCATTTTCAGCTGAGGAAGTTGGAGCTAGCTCTTTAACTGGCTTGACTTCCCAGATGCCCATAGCTTTTATTGCTTCTACATGAGGTAATTCATCTAGCTCAGGTGGCAGGTGCTCGTTTTGAGAGCCATTAGATTTTTCAAAGCGCACATCTATAGTTTCTTCAACCATACATGAGTGGTTGTTAAAGACACGGTAGGTATGCGAATTTGAGCCATAACCAATGAAGAATCCTCCGTGTGCCTTTGGTACAAACTTAGAGTTGTGATGCTTATCATGAATAAAGCAGGTGCACCAAAGACATGAAAGTATGCCACGTTGAGATTTTTACCAGTTAGGGGCTCATATGAGGTTTTTGTCAGAAACTTGTGAAGATATACTCTGTTGATGATGTGGCATGCAGTGTTCATTGCATCAGCCCAAAAACGAATTGGCGTCTTGAATTCAGCAAGCATTTTTCGCGCCATCTCGATGAGGGTCATGTTCTTCCTTTCCACAATGCCAATCTGCTGAGGAGTATATGCGGCTGAGAACTCATGGATGTTGCTATATTCATGTGGAATTCACCAATGTTGGTGTTCTTGAATTCTATGCCGTTGTGACTCCTCATGTCCTTGATGATGACTTTGAAGTCATTTTTAGCTCTCCAGGTGAATCTTAAAGAAAATACACCCACGTAAATCTAGTAAAGTCATCGACAATTACGAGACCAAATACATTACGACCAAAGCTTTTGTAGTGGTTTGGTCTGAATAATTCCATGTGAAGAAGTTCAAGTGGTCCTTTTGTAGTCATCACTATCTTGGATTGATGTGGGGATTTTACTTGCTTCCCAGCATGACATGCACTACATAGGCGATCCTTGTCGAACTTGACATAATTGACACCTAGGATACGTTTGCCTTTGACGAGCTTCTGCAAATTCCTCATACCTGCATGACCACATCTTCGATGCCACAACAAACCTTTGGTTGCCTTTGCATCCAAATAGATGGAAATTTGTTGTCCATTAGAGAAATCAACAAGATATAAATCACCCTTTCTTATACCTTTGAAGACTAATGAGTAATCACTACTCATGAAGACTATACAGTCCACTTTTGAGAATAGCACAAGTAAATTCATATCGTTTAGCTTAGAAATAGACATTAGATTATATCCAAGGGATTGAACATGCATCACATTATGAATAGTTTTATCCCTTGATATAGCAACTTTATCTAAACCCATTACCTTTCTTTTAGCATTATCTCCAAATGTAATGCTTCGAATTGATGAAGCACCTAGCATCAAATCACAAAACATGCTTCTCTCCAGTCATATGATCAATACATCCACTGTCTAGTACCCATTCTTGAAAACTGGAGGCATATTCCTACAGAAGAATTAGTTCCTCTTAGGAACCAACATCTGTTTGGCTCCTCGTAGGTTGGAAGCATTTGAGGAAATAGTACATTTGAAGACTTATGAGTTGAGACATTAGACTGCTTTAGAGCATATGAGTTAGGATAGTTGAATGAATATGCATCAAAATTCTTTGAAGATTTATGCACATAAAAGTTTGAGGAATGATGAACATATGCATTAGATGAAGGTTTCTCGGCATAGCTCTTGAGGGCTGAGCAAAATAGACATATGATGACTTTTGGCCATTGGTCCTTGAAGAAATTTGCCATGAGGCATTCCTGTTCTTTTGAGAAATCCTTCTTTACATAGATTTTCTTCAGGGGGGTGGGGTATTTTTGCAGTTTGGTCCAGTGTACCTAGCAAAAGCCTCACCATGCTGGTTCTTGAATAACTTATAGTTAGAGTCAAAGGATCTATGCATCAAGGCACAATCTTTGCATTCATAACTAGAAAGGAGAGTGAGATCAATTGACTTCCCTCTTCCAAGAACAAAGCTTGTTTTGGGATATTGCTCAGGTGTCCAATATTAACCATCAACATTGATGTTCCTCGTGAAGTCTAACCCGTCTTTCCTCGGGTTCTTATTCAAAATTTGCTTCTAGAGGATATCACATAGGCCTTGCTGACCCTTGTGGCTTTTTATAGAAGCCAACCTAAAGTAAACTGTTCAACCTAGCATTCTCATTCATAATGTTTGCGATTTCCTTAGATGAGGGGTTAGTAACCTCAGTATCATTTGAAAACTAGAGCTAACATAAGTAGTAGCATTTCAAGAGTCACCATTTTCAGCATTTGAAGATTCAGATGATGACTTAGCATTTGATAGAGCAATGCATTTTAAACAAGGAGGAACAAAACCTTCTTGATCCTGATTTGTTGCGCAAGGAGGGAATCATTTTGAAACCTTAAGTCATCATGAACCACTTTCAGGGATTCAAGTTCTTGTTTCCTTTTGAGAAACTCTAGACCAAGCTTGTCATGATCACCTAAAAGAGTCTCATGATGACTACTGGCTTCATCAAACTTTGACTGAAGAATTTTAAATTCATTTATCAATGCTTGATTCCTTTCCATTTCCTCGACCAGTAAACCCTCTTGCTTATCAAGAATCTTCTATTTCATCTTAACAGTTGAAGCAATCTTAGTGTAACTAGGTGTTAGTTCTTCATGCTCATCACTAAGCAAGTCATCATCAAAGGTTAAATTCTTCAAAGACACCATAGATCCTTCATCATCACTACTGGGGGTATCGAAGATGGATCGATGGATTGGCAATGAAGCGCATGCGATTCTTACCTTCACAGATTTAGATTCTGATGAAGATAGAGCCAGAGAAGCTTCTGAAGAAGATTAGGCCTCTGCCTCCAGGTCCATCTCCTTGCCGAGGTAGGCATAAGCCTTATGCTTGTTTTCTTGTAAGTCTTTGACCTGGAGCTGCTCTCTTTCTTCTCATGCTTTTCCTTCTTATGCTTCTTGTCAAATGTATTTTTCTTGTCATCCTTCTCCTTCTTGCTTCTTCTTTCCTTCCTGCATTCTTCCTTGAGATGAGGACAATTGGTGATGTAGTGTCTAGGTTCTTTACATTTGAAGCATGTTTGTTTCTTCGGATCACTTGAGGAACTTGATCATTTCTTGGAATCATACTTCTTGTAGCAGCTAACCTTCTGGAATCTATTGAATTTCTTCACCTGTAGGGTGAGATCTTTGCCAATTGAGTCCTTATCAACTGACCCATCAGATGATTCTTCAAATTCTTCGATTGAGGAGTCAGGTTTTGGCTTCAATGCATGACCCCAGTAACATCTTGAGCCATAAAGTTCCTTCTTATGATCCATGATCATTTCATGTGTTGGGAGTCTCCCATGAATTTGTGAAGGAGTTAGAGTCTTGAAATCAGCATGTTCTTTAATGAGAGTGCACATAGTATCAAACTTTTCATCGAGCAATCTTAACAGTTTATTCACAATGAGATTATCAGTGACCTCAGATGCATCGAGTCCTTGAAGCTCATTTATGATGGTCATCAGTCTTGAGTAAATATCATTGACAGATTCACCATTGATGCCCTTGAAGTAGTTGATCTTACTTCGAAGAACATCCAGCCTTGGCACTTTCACTGATGAGGTGCCTTCATTCACTTCTTGATGAATTTCCCAAATTTGCTTCGCGGACGTCAGAATACTGATGCGGCCAATTGTTCTTCACAGAGAGAATCGAAGAGAATGTCGCAAGCTTATGAATCCAGCTGCTTGTTCTTGAGGTCTTCGGCGGGGAGCTCATTTTTGTTGAGGATGAGAAAGCCTTCATCAACAATTTTCCATAGAGCGAGGTTGATGGTGTTCATATGAGTGCGCATCTTGAGATTCTAGTAAGGATAATTCTTCCCATCGAAGGTGGGTCTATGAGTAGATCCTCAAAAATTTATGCTAGTTGACATACCTACTCTCGTGCTGGCTAAACCAAATCATAGAGACAAGGGAATACCTTGCCCGGATACCAATTGAAATATCAAAGTGGAACGACTAGAGGGGGGAGAATATGCGTTTATGAAAAACTCTTCAAAATATAGCAATTGCTCGCAAGACAAACAAAAGACAAAGTAAACAGACTGCAATGGTGAAGAATTATAGGAAGATAACTAGCTAAACATGCAAGCATGCAAGAAAATGACTAAGTAATGACACTACTACAAGGTCTTAGAAATGCTAGGTAAGCAATAAACAGAGCAAAGATATAAGCTAAGGAACTTAACTAGCAACAGGGGCAATGTCTTCACAGGAAAGAACTAACACAAAATTTAACAGAAATAAGCAACAGAATGATAAGTGACCAGAAAGTCTTCATACCAGTCACACAGAGAGAAATTCCTCGAAGCACAATGGTATACTAAAAGTAACATTGCAAGGAATTGAACTCATAAGCTTGGTGAAGACTCGATGATTCATTTACCAAAGTTCAAACTATTGGCAACAGTTCTATCTCTTGGTTGGAGAGGCTTTGCACGCAGCTTCGAGAACCCACTGGTTCTCACCTTGTTCTCCTTGAGCTAAGTTCCTCGGAACTCGCCCAACACTCGGGATAGATCTTGTAGTGATCTCCGGACTGGTACAAACAGATTCTTCACTGAATCCACATGTAGGATGCTTACAACAATGCCTAACCGTCTAGGGGATGCCAATACCTCAAGAGTAATGATTCAAGAACTAGGCTCGATCTGATTCTTTGTTGATTCTCAATCACTTGCAAGAGTAATTCTTGGTTCTGGCGGTTTTCCTCACTTAGGATTGGTCACGAAGTCAGTGCGAGGAAGGGGTGCTCACTGTAACACTTGGCAAAATTCAACTAGAGAAACCACCCGCTATCTGTGGGGGTAGGGTGCTATTTATAGCCAACACACTGCCTCAAACTCGATTTGTAGAAAGTAGCGAATCGCGAACCCGAATAACGGACGGACTGAACTGCAAATTTGGTAACTATGGTCTAATTGTTGATAGTTAAGCTTTATTATTTATGGAGCTTGATTTGTTAACTTGATGGAAGGTGAGAGAGACACATGATCGCCAACCCTGATTCATGAATCGTAGATGTACTCCTGCCCTGATTCGAGAACCAAATGCCCTATTCAGGAATCATAGATGTAGACCCCTCAACGAACTCGATGAGTAGAAAGTAGCGAATCGCGAACCCGAATAATGGACCGACCGAACTGCAAATTTGGTAACTATGGTCTAAGTATTGATAGTTATGCTTTATTATTTATGGAGTTTTATTTGCCAACTTGATGTAAGGTGAGAGAGACACATCATCGCCAACCCTGATTCATGAATCGTAGATGTACTCCGGCCCAATTCACGAACTCAATCCCCGATTCATGAATCGTATATGTATACCCCTCGTCGAACTCGGTTAGTAGACAGTAGCGATGGACCGACTGAACTGCAAATATGGTAAGTTTGGTATAATTGTTGATAGTTAACCTTTATTATTTATGGAGCTTGATTTGCCAACTTGATGTAAGGTGAGAGAGACGCGTCGTCACCAACCGCGGCTACCTGGTTGTTATGCTGTGTCAAGGTATGGCAAGAGTCCACTCGGCTCCACTGCTAGATAGTTACATTAACCGAGCTAGCGGGCAATATCCTTAGACGATGATATAGATTGCTTGCAACAAAGATGCAGTTTTTCCAAATGGGTGAAGTGCAGAACTGTGGCGTCCGGCATGGTGTCTGTTGTCTTGTTTTCAAATATATCTCATATATATATATAAGTAATGTTACTGAAAAGATGTATATACACACACAAACATATTTTATCTACTACCAGGTGTAGTTAGCCCCTACCTCTATGGCCTCCACATGTCCGTAGGGAGGAACCAATTGTGAGCAGAACCCGTTAACCCACGAGCAGCTGTAATTAACAGGTGGAGAAAATATTTTTTTTATGTAAAGCAATCCCTAATTAAGAAGTGGGAAGGTACGTGCAACTAATCAGCTAATCACGGGTGGAAGCTAGCTATAAAGGGGGGCGTTGGGGCGAAAGGATGTTTCTACTCGCCAGCTCAAATGAGCTTGTGTTAAACAGTAAAATCCAAAATTTTTGAAACAAAATTCAAAAAATTCTGATTTTTTTTGTGGCAAACATTAAGAAATGTTTCGAGTGCTTACAAAGTTTCGTCATGGAATCACATTTGTGGAACTCGTGGTGAAAAAATTAAATCAGCACTCCAAAATGCTTTCAAAAGTAGCATTTTCGAAGCATCGATTTTTCCATGGCTTCCACGAATGTGATTCCACGACGAAACTTCGCAAGCACTCAAAAAATTTGTCAATGTTTTCAACAAAAAAAATTCAGATTTTTTTTTCAAAACTTGCAGATTTTATTGTTCATCCAAGCTCATTTGAGCTCGAGCTAAGATATTCCGCGCCGGCGTTGGGGCTTCGTGTGAGACGCCAAAAGCAACAGCCGATTAGTAAAAGGAAAAGAGTAGTATCTTTGGATTTGACGGTATGGAGGGAGGTGATGGATCAGAAGAGCCAACCGGTGAAGAGAATCGACGCATCACTATTTCCATTGAGTAAGTATACTATCAATATGAGTAATACTACTAGCAGTATATAGATATTGAGTTTTTTTTTTTGCAGTCACTACGGAAGGTGATGACAATTTACCCGTGGATGAGGAAATAGAAGATGAGGAGATGGCAGAAACTCTTGGTGCATGTGACATACTTCCTCCAGAATTTAGAAGGGGTAGAGGAAGACCTAGGATCCAAAGGTTGATGTCGAAAGGAGAAGTTGCATCTTGAAAGGAGAAGTTGCATCCTCCAGAAGTTTTCAATAGTATAAATGTGAAGAATTAAAGTAGAATAGATACGATGAAGAATAGACAAGGTAGGCCATTAAGATTTTGAAGCCTTTGTTGATCGGGATCTTATTGATCTGCTTCAGGAGTAACATTTTCTTCGGAAGGAGCTTGAGTTGAGGACTCTGGTGCATCTTCAGCTGAGGAAGTTGGAGCTTGTTCTTCAACTGGCTTGACTTCCCTGATGCCCATAGCTTTTATTGCTTCTACATGAGGAAATTCATCTAGCTCAGGTGGCAGGTGCTCTTTTTGAGAACCATTAGATTCTTCAAACCGCACATCTATAGTTTCCTCAACCTTACGTGAGTGGTTGTTGAGGACACGGTAGTTATGCGACCTTGAGCCATAACCAATGAAGAATCTTTCATTTGCCTTAGGTGCAAACTTAGAGTTGTGATGCTTATCATGAATAAAGGAGGGTACACCGAAGACACAAAAGTATGCCACGTTGAGATTTTTACCGGTGAGGGGTTCATATGAGGTTTTCATCAGAAACTTGTGAATATATACTATGTTCATGATGTGGCATGCATTGTTGTTTGCATCGACCCAAAAATGAACTGGTGTATTGAATTCATCAATCATTATTCATGCCATCTCGATGAGGGTCATGTTCTTCCTTTCCACAATGATATTCTGCTGAGTATATGTGGCTGAGAACTCATGGATGATGTCGTATTCATCAAGGAATTCACCAATGTTTGTGTTCTTGAATTGAGTGTTGTTGTCACTTCTCTTGTGCTTGATGATGACTTTGAAGTCATTTTTAGCTCTTCAGGTGAATCTTCAAGAAAATACGCCCAGGTAAATCTAGTAAAGTCATCGACAATTGCGAAACCGAACATTACCACCAAAGCTTTTGTAGTTGTTTGGTCCAAATAACTCTATGTGAAGAAGTTCAAATGGTCCTGTTGTAGTCATCACTGTCTTGGATGGACACCAGTATTTTCTTGCTTCCCAGCTTGACATGCACCACATAGGCGATCCTTGTCGAACTTGACATCATCGACACCAAGGAGATGTTTGCCTTTAACGAGCTTGTGCAAATTCCTCATACCTGCATCAAGAAGTTTCAATGCCACAACCAACCTTTGGTTGCCTTTTCAATCAAATAGATGGAAACTTGTGGTCCATTAGAGAAATCGACAAGATATAAATCACCATTTCTTATTCCTTTCAAGACTAATGAGTAATCACTACTCATGAATACTTCACAGTCTGCTTTTGAGAATAGCACAAGTAAATCCATATCGGTTAGCTTAGAAATAGACATTAGATTATATCCAAGGGATTGAACATGCATCACATTATCAATGGTTTTATCCCTTGATATAGCAAGTTTACCTAAACCCACTACCTTTTATGTACCATTATCTCCAAATATAATGCTTTGAATTGATGAAGCATCTAGCTTCAAATCACAGAACATGCTTCTGTCTTCGGTCATATGATCAGTACATCCACTGTTGAGTACCCATTCTCAATCACCGGAGGCATATTCCTGTAAAAGAATTAGTTCATCTTAGGCAGCAACATCTGTTTGGCTCCCTGTAGGTTTGTAGCATTTGAGGAAATGGTAACATTTGAAGACTTATGAGTGCAAGCTTTAGACCGCTTCGGAGCAGATGAGTTAAGATAGTTGAATGAATATGCAACAAAATTCTTTGAAGATTTATGCACATAAAAGTTCGAGGAATGATGAACATATGCATTAGATGAAGATTTCTCAGCATCGCCCCTTGAGGACAGAGCAGAATAGCCATATGATCACTTTGGTTATTGGCCCTTGAAGAATTTTGCAATGAGGCATTCCTGTTCTTCTGAGAGATCCTTCTTTACCCAGATTTTCTTCATGGGGGGCATTTTTGTAGTTTGGTCCAATGTACCAAGCAAAAGTCTCATCCTGCTGGTTCTTGAATAACTTATCGTTAGAGTCAAAGGATTCATAACCAGAAGGCGAGTGGGATCAACTGACTTCCATGTTTTAAGAACAAACCGTGTTTTGGGATATTTTTTTCTTTTGCTTTTTATATCTGGGATGTCGGGTGTGCCTTTTTTTTTGTAGATCTGCCATGGCTCCTATTTTCAAAGGGGCTCCACTGTGTTTTATCTAGATCCGCCATGGCTAAGTCAAACCCAACTCAACCCAACTCAACCCAACATCTTTCCGCAAAAAAAGAAGTCAAACTCATCATCCTATTGGAATGTAGGTTCTTCTCCATCTAGATATGCCCACGTTAACATGTATGAATGAGTATCATTTTGTTTTGTTCTAGGATGTACTTGTATTAACTTTTCACGTCTAACATTTTTGAATCTGTAGTCCACGCCTTTTCTTGTCGTCCAGAACTGTCCTGATTTGAGACTCAAAAAGCATAGTGATATAAGCCATCCCACGCTTACGTCTGTTATCATGTTATTCTAATCAGCCATTTTCCTTAAAATTTTTGTATTTTTTTCATTTTCAGTTTTAGGCTTTTTTATTTATGTTTTTACCTATTTTTATTCTCACTCACGCTGAGTTGTAATTTCCTGACCGGTGTGTGTGCCAATAATAAGAAGATAAGAAGATATGCGATGCTGTTGTTTTCTTTTTTCATCGTACCGTATATGCGAATGAAAACTAACTTAGCAGTAATGTAGAATGAATTAGTTTTATTAAAAAGGGTATACTACTTGTTATGTTTAGGTTATGTTCACTGTCTTAACTGAATTTTGGTCACTAATAATGTGGGAATGGCTAACATGTAGGAATGTATCCTTTGCCTTTTTGATAGTAGCACGTACTGTGTAGTACCTTTTTTGGTCTAGCATTTTTCTGAAAACAGTAGTATGGTATGCTCCATTCTTTCATTTTTCTAACTCACTTCCAGTTTAGTATCACTCAGTTTTTTCTATAAGGCTCCTATTCACACTATCTGTCATTGCTATTATTATTATTTAATAATTATAATGGAATCACATACCCTATCATCATTTTTAGGTCATTTTTCTGAATCACAGAGTAATGTGCTCATGCGCGCCGGGGGGGGGGGGGGGGGGGCATGAAATGAAAGTTTGATTTTATTTCTTTTTAGGAAAATGTACACAATTATTTTTTAATTCTTGAAAGTTGAAAGCGGGTTAATTCTTTTACAGACGTCTTTTTTTAGGCGGTCGACATCCATTATGATTTCGTTTTATCAACAACAAAGAGTGGAGTTTCTTTTTTTTCACAAAATATACCAAAAATTCAAGGTAATACAAGAAATAGGATAGGATCCTTTACTACGTCTTTTGGGGCTAAAAACACTTTTGCCTATCCGCATTCCTGGAAAAAAAATCTTGGAGATTATGTAATGCTTACTCTCAAACTTTTTGTTTATACAGTAGTGATATTCTTTGTTTCACTTCGCCTTTGTGAAATGTTCAGGTTTTTATCCTACTCAAAGCTCCAAGGGTTCAGTGTTTTAGCCTCTCAAATTAAGTTTTTTTTCTGTTGCATCTTTTTATCTATTTTTATTTTTTTGACTTTTTGCGTTATTCATTTGTAAGTCGGTACTAACCTCTGTTGCAGCTCGTCTCAGTTTTTTCAAAAAAAAGAAAAAAAGAGTAGATGGAGCTCCTAGGCTGCAAGCGCATTGCCGGCCCGTGCCTTAGCAAGCATGAGAAGAGTTCAACTTTCAACGTCTTTCTGCCGGGCTAGTTCGAAAGTTCACTTGTATTTTCTTTTGTCTCAGCTCCACATGGATATGAAACTTCTCTTTTTTCTCTATGAACTGATTTTTTAGCTTATGTTTTTGCGCGTTTTTTTCATGTTCACCCTATTTTTTCCGTGTGTGCCCAGGTTGCCCCATGTTATGCTAGGGATTCCTTCAACGCCATGCTTGGTGATGAGTTCAGCTTGCATGGACATGGTGGGCGCACGTATGTTATACACTTGGACAAGGGGGTTATGAAAACATGGATTTATTGCAGGAACTGGTCTAGATTTATCGAGGATAACCAGCTGAAAGAGGGCGACATGATCACCATGACCATGGAATTCCCTGCCGTGAAAGTGTACAGGCAGGGTAGTGTGAGCAGGTGCGCGCTTACCTGACTCGTCAAAATGGGTATATGGAGCCCTCGTTTGTGCATCGCCTCACCAGGACCAACATAGGGTTGTCTCAGATGGTATGGGATTTCCCCCCTTTTCTCCGTATTTGCTTTTGTTTTCATATCTTCAGTCATCCTCTCATTCTGATTAGTGTTCAGTCATAGTCATTTTTATTTTTAGTTTTCATTATTTTTATTTTTTATTTTTTTTGTCAAATAAATATGTCTTGTTAAGTAGTAGGTTCTTTTAGTCTTTCATATCTGTCAAAATCATTTTGCAGACATCATCATTTTCATCTAGTTGACCCAAAGTTATTTTTTGTTTTTCATTTGTCGTTTTTTGTATGTCACCAAGGATAAGTTGAGTCTAGTTTGCATTTTTTGTTGGTCCAGTTTTGTCATGATGAGCGGGAAATCTATTTTCAATGACTTTTTAAAGTTTAAACGCATACAACTATATGTAGCTAGTTCATAGAGGTATTCTTTCTCATGTTTTCGTCGTTATCATATCTACTTCCCCATGTACTATATATACGCCATGCAGCGACAAGCAGCACAATCCTGTGTTTTTTTTTTTCCTAAAGTTTTTTTTGTTCAAATTGAAAGTAGATTTCATAGTTAAACTTTTTTTAATTTTAGGTCCTAACGAAATCTACTACAAGCCATACAGTACCATTTTTCACATTCTATTGTGTTACCATCCAGGCTTTCGTATTTATTAGCAGTACAGTCATGTTGTGCAGTGCTAGGGAGAGGTGTCGGCCTGGCGGGGGGCGTTTCATTTTTATATTTTATATTTATTTTATTTCATTTTCGCACCGCGTTGGACAACATCCTAAGCCAAGGCCTCCGGAAAATGTTGCTTCCGGGTTTTTTTTGGCCAGAAAACTCGCGTGGCCAGTCGCATGTCCGCCCCTGACGTGCAACTGCACGCGTCACTCCTCACACACAACTGCAAGGGTACAATCCGCCTCCAACTCAGGTGGGGGTGTGTGGCGTGCGGCGCTAAGAGAGGGGTCGCCCCGGCGGGGGGCGCTTCAATTTTGCATGCATGAATTAGACTTACCGGATGCCGTTGGGTTTGCGAAGGTGACTTGCGTGAGGTTGTAGGAGTCGGCGAGAGAGTAGGCAAGGCCCGGCAGCCTGTTTCCACACAAACACGTCACCGTGTACAATCGGGGGTGATGCACCGCAGCTCATGTCGAAAGAGCCTCGTCGGAAGTGCGATTCGTAGGATAGTCGGCGAGGACTTTTGCAGACCCGAAACCCCACACGCCCGGGAGGGACCCCGTCAGGGAGTGCGGTAGCTATGGGCTTCTCTAGGTCGACCGGATCGCCCTAGATAGTCGGGATTCACAGCTCTCAAACACGAAGAACGGCAAAGAACGTGGAAGCAAAAAACGAGCGAGAGACAAAACGTAGATGAAAAAGTAGTAGATTGATTTTTGTGATTGTGTGTTGTTCAATCGCCCATCACCAACAACATATATATGAGGCGGCTGGACTTCCCATACTAGTAAATAACTCCTCTAGGCTTTCCTTGTAAAAAAAGTACAACAATCACATCCTAAAACCCTAGTTGTGGTCCAACTCGGATTCAGCCCGAGTCTGACCCATATTTCAGTCCTCTTCTTTGCACTGGCTGTAAAATTCATATTGAGATGGCCCAAACATCAAATTAGTGCGCCTCGACGAGACGAACAATTCCCATGTTGATCACTTTTCCATCTAAGGCCATCTTGATGACCCTACATGCCCATCTTTAACTTTTGGTCGGATTCCGTCACGCAGCCGACTGGACTGCTCGGCACTTGTTATGGCTCTGTAGGTCGCATACTAACCTGGATGATGATGACTCCAAAAGAAAAATTGTACGTTTCGACGATACGCACAACTTCCATGTTTAACACTTTTTAATCCGAGGCCATCTGGATGACTTTACGAGGCAGTCGGATCTGGGATTCTTCACTCTGATTTTATGGTCCTTCACTCGGATTGCCCAACTAGATTTCACTGCGGAAAACATGATTTCACTCGGGAAAACAAGATTTTCACTCGTACGACAAATTTTCACTCTGATTACCCGACTGGATTTTACTCTCATTTCCTGACAGAAGGTTCACTCGGATTAAACAGCACTTCGATTACCCGACAGGAGTTTCAATCGGATTTCATGTCATTCGGAAATTTCAGTCGGATTTCTGGTCACTCGGGTTACCCGACAGAAGGTTTAGTCAGATATTTAGTCACTTGGGTTACCCGACAGGAGTTTCAGTCGGATTTAAAAATCACCACTCGGATTTACTGGATTTCTCAGCCTAACATTGCTTTGCCTCTGCAGGTTGCATACAACCTCGGATTGAGATGATTTAAATACCAAAATCGATCGGCTCGACGAGACGAAGACATCCCATGTAGAAAACTACCTGATCGGAGGTGGTCTTGGGGGCGCAATCGGCCGAACTGTTCCCCGAATATTACATCTTAGTAGTCCGAGCACAGATTCGGCCCTCGGGCTGAAATTGGATAGTGATGACCCAAGCATCCAAGTTGCTCATTTCAATGTTATGGAACTTTTTCATGTTGAAAAACTTTTCATTTGAGACCATCTTAATTGGGTTTTCTACCACGCCAAAATCTAGTGTTAACACAGCCTGGCGGCTAGGCCGGCCAGGAGGGACTTGAGCTCGTCGTCACAGCCAGCCACCAGCAGGTTGGGGCCGTCGTTGCATGCGCCCATCGTGCTCAGCGCCCGCATGGCCCGCACGCAACCCAACAGCCCCTCGTTGATGATGCCAAACTTCCTCGCTCCCATGTGTACAAGTCCTAGCTTACACTTTACACATGCACATATTTAATTATGTCAACTATCCGCTTCCCCCATGCGTCGATCGCCTGCCTTCCGAGCAGAGCTCCGGCGTGGCCGGCCTCTGTCTCCGGTGAGAACGAGTGAGAGGGAGGGGATGCAGCGGAGGACCAGCACAAGCACGCACACACACGGGAGAGTGATTCTTGTGTCGTGAGACAGTCCGTCCCTTTTTCCTTCTATTCATGCTACTTATAGAGAGAGCTACACGAAATATCCTACCTACTCTCAAATGCTCCCAGCTGCCCTTGCCTGCTCCTACCTTCTCTCTGTCAGCGCATGACAGTGATTTGACGGGAGCTGGCGTGCTACCCACGTCCAAGTGAACTACCAGCCGGCATCCGACCAAGCTACCCCTCGGCATGCCCCTACCCAACCGACTGAACACACTCAGTCGGGTTGGTCACTTAGATGGCACGCTACCCATGCCCTAGAACAAACTCCATCCGACTGAAACTTCAATCGGTCTGCCTACCCCGAGTGAACTGCAACAACAGGTACACTCGGTATTTCCAACCTGAGTGAACACAACCGAGTGAACACAGGTTTATTGCAACAATCTCCCCCTAAAACTTTGCGTTCAAGGGTTCACCTCCACCATGCCAGTGCTCGAGTGAAGCTGAATCAGTCGGACTCGAAGGCTTTGTGAACATGTCGGTGAGTTGTTGTTCAAATGCCATGAATTCTAGCTTGATCTTCTTCGTCTCCACATAGTCCTGAATGAAGTGATACTTCAGCTCGATGTGCTTTGGTCGGTCATGGAAGACAAGATTCTTGGCAAGTGAAATTGCCGATTTGTTGTCCACCTTGAGGACCCCGCTTTCTCCTTCGCCCTCTTTTAACTCGGCTAGCAGCTGTGCCAGCTAGATGCCCTGGCAGGCAGGAGTGGCGGCAGCAACATACTACGACTCGCAGCTCGAAAGGGCCACGATCTTCTGCTTCTGGGACTGGCAGGTCACAGGATGTTAGGAAACGTAGTAGAAAACAAAAAAAATCGCACCTACGCACAACCAGGATCAATATGAAGATGCATAACGGGTTGTGATCACGATCGTTACCGTCACTGAGTTGTAGCGGAAGAAGATCGTGTCGGTGTAGATCGTACTTGGAGTCCCTCGAACTGTCGATGAACGATCCCACGAACCACCCACGAACAGTCCCTCGAACCGAAGACCGAAAGCACGGCCTCTCTACTTGGTTGCAAGCATGCAGCCTTCACGATCCGAGAGCGCTTCGCCGTCCAGATCTAATCGTCACCGGAGAATTAGAGGGAAGAGATTAGAACCACATTGGGCTTCTAATTATGAGGATTAGAGGAACTAGACCAAGCTCTATTGAGTCAAGTAGGACCAACTAGAACTAGGGTTAGATGAATTAGAGGAGGCTCCAAAACTTGTGTATTCAAAAGAGCACCAAACCTCAAGTATATATAGATTAGAGGGGAGAGGGAGCACTGCCACCAAGGGGGAAGGAGTCCCCCTTGGGGGGCCGGCCAGGGGAGGGGAGGAGGACTCCTCCCCCTCTCCAATTCGGCCTCCTTCCTTAGGGACGGGGCACCTCCACACTTGGGCCTTTGTGGCCCAAGTTGCCTTCCACCTCTTGGCCTTTTTAGGCCCGTTGATATTAAATTAAATATAAAATTGTTGTAAATACTTTCAGACCATTTTATATATAATTTAACATCCCCGGAAACATTTTCCACCTATATATATTTATCGGTAATACCCGGTATTACCCGATACTCTCCAAAACTTTTCCGGTGACCCCGAAACGCTTCCGGATCCTCTCGAAACTATTCCGAATATTTATGAAAGAATTCCACAAATATATTCTCATCACTCCTGTCCTACTAACACTCTGCAGATTGTGATTGCCTTACGCTTGTGACACCATAGGTTCAGTAACTCACAGACATGAACGAAACCCCTTCGTTCCATGACCAATAGCGGGCCCGTGGACGTCCATATCAATCCCTGTGAGCACACGAATGATATTCGAGTGAACCTTTGGTTATCATGTGATGTTCCCTCTGCTTTGCGATACTTCACAAAATCCGAGATGCATCGGTATCCTCCTGAGTCATCACATGCTCACTATATAGTCATCCTTGTTACCGGTTTTGTTCTTCTTTCTCGTAATCGTGTTCCGGCATCCCCGTGACGAATTCACCTGTGTCTGGCCAGACGATGATGGATGCCATCACACCGAGAGGGCCCTAAGAATATCTCTCCATAGTCGGAGGAGCAAATCCCACTCTCGAGATATCTAGTCCCTTGTCAAACTTTCCGATGAGCCTATAAGTTGTCGTTATGATCACTGTGTTACAGGTGACGTTTGAGCAACCCCAAAGTCCACCGTACGGTAAGAAGTGACGACGTTACTCTCATGGTCTAAGGAGCAAAATCATACGTTAACACTCCGTGTTATTACAATTGATTACAGACTATATTAACTCAATTCATAACAGACAAGATTGGGTCGATTCAATATGATCGTTCTTCCAACGTCATAATCTCAATGTTGTTTTAGGACTATCATTACACTTAACGATATCCTAAGATCCGAAAAACATGATCGCCAACAACACTTGAGCTAGTCCTAGAGGCAAGACTAGGAATCTTTAATTTATCCGTTTATCATTCCACACGTGCATATGAGTTTTCCACTGAATCGCATATTCCAGGATCATTGCAGTTATAGCATAGAATATTAATTCTATAATTATGAATCTGAAAATATAATAATACAAATATTATTGTCTCTAGGGCATATTTCCAACAGTCTCCCACTTGCACTAGAGTCAATAATCTAGTTGCATATTTTTCTAACACCCACGGCTATCTGGTGTTGCTCATGTTTTGCTAGTGGTAGAGCCCTTCGTCACTAGATCTGATACTCTTGAAATCCCAATGTTATTTGTGTCGGTAATATCTGATTTTCTGTGTAATACTATATGTCACTTTAATGGTAACACTATATCTTATATAGTCCATTTTATAGTGACACTATATCTACATATATTCCATTTGCTATATCTCCATATAGTCAATTTTCATTTGGAACTACAAAACAGTCTATCAATAAACTTTTATTGATCCAGATTATATTCTATTGAAGACTTCTCAAGCCTCAATCTATATTATTTGTAAAATCCACAGATATGTTCGGTTCTGAAAACTATTTCAAAATTATAGCCCGATAGTTTACCAGTCATGAAGTTGTCTTGTGTAACCTTTACAACAAATATTTTGCGTAACTATTTATGATAATTACGTCATCTCCTCCAAGGACAAGAAAACTTTCGTCCAACTAAGGTACTTAATCTTTGAAGTAATTACCATAGTGAACCTTTCTAAGATCACTTATGGTACTTACTACTAATTATTAGTTTATATGAAACATATGGCTTTGTACATTTGATAGCATACATGATGAATTCAATCTCAGAATTAGATTGAGTTCTGTTCATCTACTCATGCTCATCAACTATTGATTTCTACACAGTGTTGTGCTATGTGACATTTTGAGAAAACACTTTCTCCTTTTAAACTTCTTTAAAACTTTGTCATAGTACATGTCTTAGCATTATCAGATGTTTCGATCTATCTATATAGATTTTTCATCCAGTAATTCTAAGTCCCTTTTAGAAACATGATTTTATTCTTTTGTGCTAATATACTTTATATTATTTCTGATCAAGTGATATATCATATATATGTAAGAACAGAAATGCCATAGAGCTCCCACTAAACTTCTTGTACCCACAAGCTTCTTGATAAAGTTTAAATTCTCCAATTTCTTTCTCAAATTCCAGCCACTTGATATTTTATTTGAAATCATACACATGACTTTGAAATATTTATATCATTCTGGTATTCCTAATTTAATCTTTTGGTTGTATTTTATATACATCCAGTTTTAAAAACTCTTTCAAAATGGTTTTGTTACTCATCTGTTATATATCAATAATATACAACACTCACCATTGTGATCCATTTAGACTTTTAGTATTGCTACTAACAAGAAGATTTGACATAATCAACTCTTCCTTCTTCCTACAATACTCTTTTGTAAAAACTTTTCTTTCAAGATCACTATCCATGAGTATTCGAAGATCCATTTATACACCTTCCAAAGGTTTCACCAAGTTCAAAACGTGTTCCTTGTATATGGACTTCACTTTGGATTTCAATGGTTTATGTAATACATCTCTAGTTGGGCCCCATCACTGCTTCCTCATAGTGCGCAGGTTTCATCTTCTTCTAAGATGAAATATTCAGTAGATTCAATAATCTTTCCAGACCTTTGCATTTTGTTACAGCCTTAACTGAAGCTCCCACATCCAATGTAGTAGTTTCTTTGCTCAGTTTTATAACAAAAATACTCCAGAATATTTCACTACAACAAAACATACATTAAGTAACACAAACATGTAACATATTGAAAAATGTGTGACAAGGGAAATTATTGTAACACAACATTTTGTGTCGAATGACAGGCAGTAACACGTACTATATAAGGCCTCAAAATGTGTTACCGGGATATTGTAATAGTAACATCTAAATATGTGTTGGTCGAGTGTGTTACATAGATCTTGACGTGGTAACATATGTATATGTGTTTCCGAAATGTGTTACTTAGTTCAACAACGGTAGTAACACATAATCATGGTTGATACATAGTGTTACAAGCTCCATTATAGGGTGGACTAGAAAAACTAAAATCAACTGCATGCATAGATCACAAATACCTTGACACATAGGGACCATGTGTCAACATGATAATACGTTCTTGTTTTGGTAAATAGTGTTTTCATTCTTTGGTAATATGGTATGAAAAAACAATACAGTTTGATTGGTAAATACCAAACTATTTTCGGTATGGTTGCACTGAATGTCATATTAACCATATTTTTACGTGAATTTTAGGATAAATCAACAACCATAAATGTGAAATGCACACTTTGAAATGATCATATGAAATTAAGTATTTGACATCAATACTCACAAAGGAGTGGTAGACCAACAACGAACGAGAGCTTAAATTTGAAGATAGTTTTAAGAACCGGACCGGCGGTCCGACCGGAGAAAAGGGAACCAAGGCCTCGTCCAGGTTTTTAAGGTGTGTCGGTCTTTTAGCAAAAAACTAGTGAATTATCATAACAAAATCGTGTGAAACTAGGAATCAAAGCATTGACCATGAGCCGCCGCATGCTCAACGGCCCAACTGGGCTTGCAATTTGTGATCAGGAGGCAGCAAACTAGAAAGAGTCACACAATTTTTTTTAAAAAAAGAGTGACGCGGCCCACCAAACACCTCAACGATGGCATCTAACAGGCCGCGCGAGGCCTCGGTCTCCTCCTGGTGTCACGTGTGATCGAACCAGAGGAGATCACTACTTCGAGAGAAGGTTGCCTAAAAAAACAGATAGAGAGATGGGATCGAAGGGAGCCACCTGTTCAGAGAGAGAGAGAGAGAGAGATCGAGGGGAAGAGAGAAAAGGAAGTGAAGGTCACGCGCTTCACCAGACAGGAAGCCGTGGTGTCTGGTTGTCCGCGTGAGACTCCCTCCTATGTCGCCCTCCACCAGACAAGGCAGCCGTGCTGTCTGGTGATCTGCGCGAGGCCCCGCTACTCTTCTACCATCATCTCTGCTATAATGCGTCCCCAAGGCTACTCTGCTACTGTTTTTCTCGAACACCTCAGCCCTGCTGCTCTTCTTCGACCGTCTCTGCTATAGTGCGTCCCCATGGCTCCTCTGCTACTGGCCATATTTGCATCAGCAGCTCAAATGCATGCATTTCTGTCATGCTCATGGTGACCATCAAAAACTTGATCAAACTACGAAGGAATAAAAATCTACCAATAACCCCGTTAAGGATTAACATAAATATTTCTTACCGGTATCAATTGCAGGCAAGTGAACCAACATTCACTCAACAAGCGAATGGTACATCATAGTACTAACAAAAAAAAGTCAAAACAAAATCAAGAGCCAAAATACCAGCTCAGGCTATACTAGGGGTCTAGCTATATCTGTAGATCACCCTGCATATCATCAATAGTTAGGCACCCGATCTGAGCGGCAAGATGGCTAGCAACCAGCTGCAAGTGTAAGCAACAGGCACAACTGCTAGCGCCTAGCTGCAAGTGCAAGCAACAGAAGTCACACGCGCAATGGTTGGTTCACAACAACAAAGAAGAAAATATTGAATCAGGTTTTGACACTAAACAAGCATCCCACATAAATCAAAACGTCAATTTCAAACATATGTAAACTAAGTTTACAAGATGGTAAATCTGACATAATACTTCTTCGACAAAAGTGTATCTAGTTCCAATGACAATCTGTCATACATGAAGCTTAACTTTAGTAGCAATTTTCTGAATTTTTCCAAGCTACATGTTTGAAGAGCAAAAACTATGCAAACATATAAAAGCCCGCTAAAAGAACACATTGCTTCATCCATCAGTTTAGAACAATCCTTGTAATCTTCACTTGCAAAATTTCCTGAAAAAGAAGATTCACTGAAGCGCATGAGAAAAATTTCATAACAAATCAAAAGAGTCAAGTTAAATTCAATGCATATAGGGATACTTAGGCCCTGTACAATGCAGGTTCTTAGGCAGACGCTTCAACAAAAAAACGGGGTTTTTCAAGATCACTGAGCACAGGTGCTTAAGAGGAGGGACGGAAGCAAAGTCTTGCTTTCGGTGCTAGCCGGTGCTTGACCTTCAGTAAAGCCGCAGTAAGCCTTGCTCTGCCTTAACTAAAGTAGTTTAAGCACCTGTAGGAAGCACTCACCATTGCGGGGCAAAAATATTTTAAGATGCCATGCTACTCTCGCTCTTTAAGCACTGGGCATTGTACAAGGTATTAGTGTCAGGACAGCAAGGATGAATCACTAACAGTTATCATAATCCACAATGGCAGCATCAATGGAAAATAGGATGAGAAACTGAAAAGCAATAAAGAAAAACAAAAATTGGGTTTATATGTTGAGTGGAAGACCTCATTCTCTTCGAATTTTCTGAAGGGTGTAAGGTCAGCCAACGATCTGCAAGAACATACAATGGTTCTTAATGTCCTGCAAACTCAGCTTTGACTTCAGGTAAAACTACAGTGTATATATAATAATGAAAATGTTGCTCGAACAGAGATGAATGATGTTGTTTCCCCATGGCAACCCCAAAAAGTATATCCAGGTGAAAATCTGCTACAAACCAAGTGATCGTACACATCCTCCCACTTCCATAACGATGCATTGACACATATGACGCATGGGCAACGGATCTTGGCATCAGAACTTTTCCTGATGTACGCAAAGTCAAGAAAACCAGCTACACCAGCCAAGTATTCCTCACTTGGTCTAGGAGAAAGCAATAGCTCTTTTATAGATTCTAAATCCATCGATACACTGTAACAAAAAGAAATGTAGTTACTGCACTGAGTGACAAGGACAAAACTAACATGTCTTCCTAAAATTCTTTAAACAGACTGGGTCTTTATTCCAACAACAGAAGATAGATTGGTCGGATGGTCTAGCAGTAGTAGTTTACTTATACAAGGGTCCTATTTAGAACTTAAAAGAGAAATATCAGGAAGCCATGAAGCTACCACTCTACAACCTGATCTGGCTCGGTCTCAAGACGTTGGAGAAGCCGGTTCGATGTCCAGTTTTTTTAAGCCATATTACTAATAAACACTCCAATCAATAGATAAACAAATTGTAATAAAATACAGAGTAACCAGCAACTCCAATCGGACAATCAATTCAATGTGAACAGCAGCATCATTCATCATATACACTAATAATCTCTAATCTTCACAAGTTGACATATGGCATAAAGATGCTTATATAGAATAGTAGAATTGGTAAACAGAGAGGAGAAGAGAGAGTTCATATTACCAGCGTCCTAGTCAGGAGCGGAGGGAGGCGTCGTCCTGGTTGGTTGGTCGTCCTGCCTGAAGTTTGGATAGGAGGGAGGCAACCAGAGGGACGGCTGGAGTAGCTGGATTCTGGAGAACAGGCGGCGGCGATGGCGTCCCCTGGGCGGCGGGGGTCGCTGGACCAGCACGCAGCAGCGCTGGCACGGTCGTACGGGGAGGCACCGGCGTGTTGGTCCTGGGCTCCTGGTGGCGCGGGGCGGCGTTGCCGCACCGGGCAACAGCGGCGGCGGAAGGGGCGGTTGCGCCCGATGTTGGAAGCGGCGGCGGAAGGGGAATAGTGGATGGATTTCCACCGATTCGGGACGCACCCTAGCTTATTCACTTTTTGTTTGAGGAAACCTACGACCTACGTTTTCACATAAAAAAAATCTTTTTGCGGCCACAAAAAACGATGGGCTTTTCTTTTCCTTAGGGTAAAATGATGGGCTTTTCTGGAGAAACCGGTTCAACGTTTTTTATAAGAACACTTGGTTCAACCCCTTTTTTTTGTTCGATTGCGTGGACGGTCCATGGAGCTAAGCCAACTACCAATGTCATTGATTCTACTTTTTCCCGGTCCAACCGCAGGTCCGCGTCCTTAAAAAAATTATTGTCCAACGTAAGAGCATCTCTAATAGATCCCGCAAATCGGGTCATCTGGTATAATAGTCGGGTCGTCCGCTGTAAGAACCGCCGGTTTGCGGGGTCCATCTCGTATCCCGGCCCGAATAGATCCTCCGCCAACCCCGACCTCGATGCTCCTTCACCGGCGCGCCTGCCACACGACACCATGAAGTGCCTGCCCCCCCCACCCGCCCCCCTCCCCCGCCATCCATCCCAATCGGCCCTGGCCCGCGTCCGCCTCTTGCCATTGTGGCGCTTCGCCGTGGCCGGGAAACCCCACAACGCCTTGCCGTGGCAGCCGTGCCATGGGGCGACGTGTGTGCCGCTGAAGCCGTTCAACAAGGAGGAGTGGACAGCGCACCCGGCGGCGCATCCACCGGTTGCTCGACCTCGTGCATCTGGAGCTAGTCGAGGCGGCCGGCGAGGCAAGCCACCAGCAACAGCTAGTCGAGGTGGCGGACGCTGCATGTCAGGGAGCCGCAAGTCCATCGGTTAACGTTTGGGGCAGAATTACAATATTTTTCTTTAATCAACCGTCGAGATCACAGATTTCCTTTTACTGGTCCGACTGCAAGTATGGTCGTTTTTTTAAACCGTGGGTTTAGCATTGTTAGTCATAGCTTTCTCCGACACTGGCATAGATTCCATCGGCAATCGTGTGGGATGATGCGATCTTGGTCGAGGCGACCGATCAGGAGCGAGATTGGTTGGTCGAATTAAAATATTTTTCTTTAAAGAACCATCAAGGTCGCGGGTTTCCTTCTCTGGTACGACTGCAAGTACGCTTGGTTTTCTAAACCGTGCATGCAGCTGGTATCCCATCCCCTTATTCTCTATCGCCATGAAGGTGGAAAGAAGGAGGAGGCTTGATTGATGTGTCGGCCTCTCGGATATGTCGTTACAACACCGTTGGCGGTCGGTCGCAGCTGACGCATATCTTCGTCGCCAGTTTTGTAGCACCACCCCATGCTCTCAGCACCGATCAGAAGTCGTCGGCCTCGCTGGTCACATCATGCTCCCGGGCTAGTCGCAGCTTCTAGGATTGTCGGTCTTAGCTTTCTCCCACACCGGTCGTAGCTTCCATGGGCAGTCGTGTGGGAATGACGCTGCCTTGGTTGAGGCGACTGATCAGGAGTCATATCGGTCGGTCGAGTTACAATGTTTTTCTTTAACCAACCATCGAGGTCGCAAGTTTCCCTTTTCTAGTACGACTGCAAGTACGGTCGGTTTTTGGAACGGTGGGTGTAGCTGGGATACCCTCCCCTTATGCACTGTTAGCATGGAGGTGGAACAAAGTAGGATACTAGATTGATATGCGAGCCTCTTGGATATGTCGTTACAACACCGTTGGCGACCCATATCATCGTCGCCACTTTGTAGCACCACCACCTGTGCTCTCAGCACCAATCAAATGTCGCCGGCCTCATTGGTCACAACATGTTCCTGGGCGGTCGCAGCTTCTACCATTAATGTTAGTCGCAATTTTGTCCCACGCCGGTCGTAGCTTTCATGGGAAGGCGTGTGGGAATGACGCGATCTTGGTCGAGACGACCGATCAGGAGCGGGTTATGCTAGCCGATCGCCGCTATTTCATAACAACACCATCACGTTCATTGTCCAAGGCCCGTCGCAGCTTCAAGCTCGATGTTTTTTTTATATCAACTAGTTTTTTTTATATCAACTAGTTAGCCGAGAGAAACTATGTCATAGGTTATTTAGCACATGTTAGGTAAATCAATTTTATAAAGTCATTACTCTTTAGATATATCTAATTTTCCTTTCAATCTATCTATACCTATTAATAAAGTAAATAGGTATTCTTAGTCCGTCATGCTATTTTATAGAAAACCCCCTGATGTTTCTGACATTAAACCCGCAGTATATATCAATATCAAATGTTTTTTAAAATACTCATATCTTCTAAACCGTAACTCCAAATTTAACATGTTATATATGGAATTTGATTAGAAAAATATATAGAATCTGAATATAATGTTATTTTACCTGTTAACCATTTAAAAAAATACTATCTAGGTTGCAATCTTAATCAATAGTGTATTATCCGTCTTTCTTTCATATCGATACTGATCCGGATTGTGGATGAACATCTCAGCAAAATCAGGATTGGAGACGAAATTGAAGATCACTTGCCCGTTTCTTTGTACGTATTAAATCTACATGCAAGCCGTGTTTAAATAGAAGACACGTGGAATCTTGAACTTGCGCTTTTATAGGCAAATACCATCTTTGTTTGGGCCGTAGCTACAAATACTAAGATTATAGATCATTTTTTGTAAATTAAAAGCGTGTGGTATTCTTTTCTCCCGTTGCAACGCACGGACCCTTTTGCTAGTCAATAATAAATAAAATATACTTTATTTTTCAATGCCAAAAACACTTTTTGGAAGATTTCCATGCTAAATAAATTAATATATGTAACAATGTCACGGTTCTTCCAAAACAATTTCCCTCCGGTTCTCCTTGGATAAAAAAAGGGTAGATCCAAATTTCTCTCCACTTCTCGATGATCCTTGCGCAAAATCTCTAACTTTCGCACTTACTTTTCCCTCCAAATTAACTAGAAAACGCTAAATAAATTGGGTCTCAAACCCCAGCAGCACACCGTCCGGCGGCTACCTCGCCGCACTCTAACTCCCAGCACGCCGCCCCTTCCGCGCCCAGCGCGGCCGCCACCTGCAATCCCCCTCCCACCCCTACCTCAACCGCCGTATCAATCTGCCGCTTCCTCGACCTGCCTCGGCGCCGCTTCCTTGATCTGCCTCGGCGCCGTTTGGATCGTTGCGGCGACGGCTTTGTCGGTCTTCAGCTCCGGCACCTACATCCTGAAGGAGTACAATCTCGTGGCTGGTATGGATCTGAACGCCCACCCCTTCCCTGATCCGACATCTACGAATTCTCTGAGGTGCATCCTAGGTGAAACACCTCTGTACGGATGCAGGGACGGAAACATGGAGAGGCCAGCAGGGGTCAGACCCCTGCCAATCGCTCGTCCCTCTAAACTATTCGTAGCACATTGTGTACTCTAGATGCCTAATGGCCGGAGCTAATTGCATAATTAGCCCATACTTAGACAAAACCATCACTGATGTAGATAAGCCCATAAACCATGTACGGTTGTGTTTGACTATAGTTTTGCGATGTGCAAATGCCTAATCCACCAAGCAGGTCGATCCATTGATATATGTGCGTGTTCTACACTTCTGCTAGATCGATCCATTGACTATTGTTTAAATTTGATCAGACTTCTTGAGAAATATGACAAACTAATGTTTCATATAAAACAGTAAAGTAGTCTAGTAATTATGTGTCTTTTTATATATAGTAGTCAAAGATGAAACGAAAGACATGAACAACTACTGTGGTAAATTATTTTTCAAATCAATTGCTTCAACTTCAAGCTGCAACATTCAGCGCAAACACCTGATGTAGCAATATCATGGCGAACATCCACACTAATATTGTTCGTTGGCACACTGGCCACCTTGGTTCCTGCTTCTTCAACGACTTATTGGGATGGCACATGAGGCAACATGTTGCTGCTCTCCTATCACCTAGTGCTTAACAGAATTTTAGCCATTGCTTGAATAATGCTCACTTTGCATAATCTGTACACTTTTCAACTTAAACATGTCCTGAATCCATATCTCGACAGCGTTATATCTGAGTGTGGGTGTGGCTGTTCCCATGGTCTTGTACCTCCTCTCTCTATTTTGATTTATGACAAGATGATAGTGCATTGACGTGGTACTGTGTACTTATCTGCCCTCTCCATTCATATGTTTCTTTTGGTAGGTTTCATCGGTTCTGGGACACAAATTGCTGAGGGGACTTCCACGACTTGTATTGCTTGATTTCCCTGTCTGAGACTACAATCTTGTCCTAGGTCGATTCTCCTTTCTCCTTCCCTCATTTATCTGCTAGCAATTCATGTCTATTGGCAAATAAAATTGTCCCTGTTATGTCATTAGTTAATTTTACAAAGATCCATGATGAGGCGTGATGTCTCGTATTAAGACTTAATCTTGAGGATCGAGGAAGTTGGCTTTCAGGCAATTGACTTTCTGTACTATACGAAAAAAAACGTTGAGTAGACATGGTGAGTAATCTTGATTCCTGAAGTGTTTTCCACTGTATCTTTTGTCATATGGGTGCTCTTTCTGTTTTGTAGAGACAAGCTGATCCTGAAAAGAAACGACCGCACAGATCAAAGGTTTATTTAGCAACTCATAAGAACAAGGATGATGCTAATGATAAAAATAAAGATAGAAATGAGCGCCTGGTAGGCAATTAATATAGAAATGATCTAATTGTTCTCGGGATCAACTTAAAGTTCAATCTAACAAGTATTATATGCATGATTTATTTCCTATAGGATCGATTGGAGAATCTAATAACTGAACGACCAGAGTTGGCACAAAATTTGAATGGAAGAGTCACATGGGAAGGTGATGCCCTGCAGGAAGTGTTAGAGAATGAAAAGATTGGACAAGTGCATGGCATGGGTTTGCTTCCAACTCCTAAGCAAGTCTGCGGTCATACACCACGATATCTAAAGAACATCAATATGACTACAACTGATGGATCACCATATGAAGTTGAACATGATGTTTGGGAGAAAATAGCAAAGATGAAGGAACATATAAAAAGGCAGGACCAGATTATTGAAGATATGAATAACAAAGAAGGCTATGTGAATAATGGACTAGAAGAGGTAAAGGACTTCTCTATCCCACCTATTTTATGCATTTCTATAAATATTGTACTCAGATTTGTTAGTTCTGTAGGAAAACCTCCAATAAAATGATAATGGTATTTCTCGATTACCAATACTACATGGTAAAACAAAGGTAATATTAATACATGGCTATATCATTGCTTGTCACTTGAAACCTTCGTATTAATATTTCAGTCTGCAGAGAATCCAATGCAATCGATCTGTTGAGGCACGCTCGTCTATGCAACATGACATTTATGAGGATAATAATTTATCACGTTCGCACGAAAAGGTTATTCCTACAGTTACTCTTACTCATGTCACAAACATAGAATATAAAATAGTTATTTGCTTACCATTGTTGTGTCATGAACTAGGCTGGCGACCATGATGTCAACCAATTACAAATTCAGCAAAATTCAGCATCGCCACAAGACCTTGTTATTGATTCTGTGTCAGAGGTAATTTTTGTGTGCTTTTGAGTTTTGAAGTTGCAGCTTTGCGTAGCTTCCACATATGAATATCATTCCATCTAATATTATTGTCTCTTGGTAGGTGAGGGAAACGAGGGATCTTACGCATAAATCTTTTTCAAGACTGAACCAGCAGGGGACTAGAACTGAACACCCACACCCAGCTCGCGCAAAAATGAGGCTTACTTCTTTCATCAAGGTAAATATCCGCCAAAGGCCATGGTTTGCTGCACCCAAATTCCCAACCCAAACTACATTAACATGCCTCCCTGAAAAATGGATTTTGTTACAAATTTTGCTCAATCTGCTATATGCAAGTAAAGGATAAATTTAACCAAGAATGAGCAAGTGAGGTGACCGTGGGCATTAGACTTCGATGTCGGGTCCAGTTTATTTAGTTTTTGGGGCACCTATATTGGGTTGACATTAAAAAGAGCTCATATTGTTCATGCATATTATATTATCATTGTCGTTCAATGCTAATATTGATCATAATTTAGGTTGATTCCAAAGTAGTTTTAAAGACTTCAACATATCCCAACAAGCGGAATGTTGCGTATGGTACTATTCGGAGTACTGATCCAAGAACTAAGGCTGGTGGTATTGAGTTAGGTGCTGAATTTGCCATTGTGCGCATAGATCAACCTATTCTTGATAGTGAGGAGTTGGTAAGGGAAGTTTCTGATTGCAAGACAATTGGGGAGGCTTTCTCTTCAGGATAATTAATTGCCTGGCCTTCAGCTTTCGTAAGTTAAAATTTTCTCTTCCACATTCTAAAAACATATTTGTGTACATTTAATCACATATATCTTAGGTGCAATTTTCTTTTACAGATTCGAGGGAAGGATAATTGAGTTGCAGCTGAATTCTTGGATCAAGAAGCAAATAAAATTTGAAGATTTTAGCTACCAATATTCATAGTTTTACATTGATAGCTTGAAAAATGTAATATCATCCATAAGATCTTTTTCTTTCGTCGAATTGATGCAAGTGCTATGCTGTAATATTCTCCATAATTGTGTTTTCTATGCTCAAAGTGATATGAATGATTTCTTTATTGTAATGCATATGTATCATAAAATCTTGTATATTTGTAATAAATATATTCATATTTTAAATTTATATATGTGTTGAGCTTCAAATTTTATATCATTTTGATGCTGCCAAGCATAATAATAAAATGATTAACTATTTGCGTAATTGCATCGATTTTATTAAATAAAATTATACATAAAATGGGTATCGAATTTTGTGGTTAATAATAAAAACAACTACATTTATTATGTTACCATATTGATATAGTAGTGTTACCGATGGTGTTACTATAGTTACAAAATTTGTTACTTGAAGTAGTTACAACTATAAATTATACTATTACAATATTTGGATATTATGTTACCGGTTGTGTTCCGACGCTAAAAAAGTGTGTTACTATAGTTACAAAAACATGTTACCATCAATGTTCTACGTCTATGAAAACATGTTACTATGTTGTTACTATAATTAGAAAAATGTGTTACCAATGTGTTTGGTAACACATAATACACATGTTACTAGAATGAAATTGTAACTCATTTTTAATATATGGTAACAATTACTATGTGTGACAGTTGACACCACTTAGTAACACGGTCTAATGGAACACATTTCAGACTGTGTTACTACATGGCCTAGTAACACACTTTTGGGCCTGTAGTAACACAAGACGGTGTTACCAAGGCTCTGTCCTGTTGTAGTGTTTCTGGTCCATTTTTTTTTAACTTAAGCCGAAGATTCAATAATCTCAATAAGCTGTATCATCCTCCCACTCACTCCTTTAACGAGTAAATCTTTTCTCAAAAATATTCATTCTCTGCCAAAAGTTTTGTCCTTTTATTTTGTGAGAGGAACACAAAACCTACAATCAAGCAATGGTCTAAAATATTCTATAACTCTTTATAGTTTTACCAGACTTTCAGATGGTGCATCTGTTTAGTGAATATAATGCCGTTTCATCCCAAAAGTTTAATAAGAGTAGATCGGTAATAATTCCATTATTATTCAATTGCTTGCTAAACTTATGACTTAGATATATTTATTCATGAAAGAAGAATCCAGTTTATCTTTGGTCATAATGATATTATATCTTCATCCTGAATTACTTTGAACTGTTTCAAAATATTTTAGTTCTTAAGTTTTATCAAGTAAATCATATTTACTCATAACATTGATGAAGTATAAATACTCACCGCGCCCTGTTATATCTATCATATTTTTATACATTTAAATGTATTTAGTCAATTCAAGTAAAAGACTTTTATACTTCATCTTTATGAAGATTATTTATCCGATATAACCAAGCAGTGCCAGACACATGTGGTTTTTATCAGTCTTCTCAAGACATTTAGCTTTAATGTTATAGATCACAAACTTCAAGATTCATCATGAATAAACCATCACAAAATAGAGATTTAATCAAAACCATATTCTCATAATAATCTGAACAACTATTGTTTAAAACTTATAAGAATATTCATCGCATAACCCATAGGATAATGCATTACATAACTTCAAAGCAAAATAACTATTATTTCAGTTCTAAGATAAATCTTGAAGATAAACTAAAGACATGATTTTGATGGTCTCCGAGCAGGGATCCCATCACCATTCCCGACATGCATCACGACTTCATTTCTTCTCTCCTTCTAAATTCTCTGTAGTCTCTGTATCGGTTTGCAAAACAAGAGCAACCTATTAGTATCAAATACTTTTGACATGCAGAAATTTTACAAGTAGAATAAGTGAAAAACATTAACTTTGTATAATAATTATACCTTTACCGGAAGAACTATTATTCTTATCTGCCAAATACTTCTTGCAGTTACGCTTCCAGTGTCCCTTCTGCTTGCAGTAGAAACATTCACTCTCTTTAGAGGCTCCGCCCTTGTTTTTCTTCTGAGACTCGGTCTGACCGGCTCCAGTAGATTTCTTCTTCTTGGACTTGCCCTTCTTCTTGAAACTAATGGTTTTGTTGACCATCAACACTATTTTGTTCTTCTGCATTCTAGCTTCCATAGTTTTGAGCATAGCAAACAACTCGTTTGCACTTTTCTCCAACCCATTCATGTTGTAATTCATGATAAAGCCATCGTAAGATGGGGGGAGTGAAGCAAGTAGAATACCTGTACCGAGTGTTGGAGGAATTCCAAATTCCAAAGAAGCCAGTCTATCAACATAGCCAGCAAGCTTTACTATATGCTCACTTATCGAGGAACCATCTTCCATCTTGCATTCAATCAAGGCATTGGTTAATTCAAAACGTTCGGTCCTTTCCTGCTTCTTGTACAGAACTTCCAGTGACCGAATTATGAACTGAATAGTAGATCATTCGAAACGCTTCTGTAGTTCAGGATCCATGCAAGTTAACATGAGGCACTGGACTGAATCATAGTTATCACTACGAGCAGCGTAAGCAGCAAGTTCTTCTGGTGTTGCATCCTTTGCAGGAGCATCACCCAGGGGTTGATCCAGCACATACTCCTTATTAGCACTCCTGAGAACAAATCTCAGGTTCCGGATCCAATCCGCATAGTTTCCACCATTAGCAGCCACCTTTTCATTCTCTAACATAGGGGCGAAGTTGAACATATTGCCAGCCATTGATCTACTATGATAGACACAAAATTCATTTAGACATTTATTCATAATTAATGTTGCACCAATGATTAAACAAATTTTAGTATAAAGTGCACTCCCACTCAAATTAATATCTCTCATAATTAATAGTGAGTGATTCAAGACCCTGATCTCCTTCACAGTCATTGATGTGGGCATCACTGATGACGTGAATTTTGATCGGTGGGCAAACTATTGACGATCATATCACCATATGACACTTGTTCATCTTTCGATGCTTCGTACTCCGAGCTCAGAACGATTCTGCCAGAATTTCAAGATAACCGAGTGCTATCTGCATACATGGTCTGACCATCTTCGTCTTACACCTCTCATCTCGTTTATACTCATGTGGACATGATGTACTCCGAGATGCTAGAATGTCGTAGACGGTTGCAACACTGGGAAGAGCACCTTTTAATCTTGATTTTATCTGTGAGAGATCACCCAAATAATTGACTATTACGCAATCAAAGGGTGGAAACAACAAAGGGATAAACATCTCAGGCAATTCATAAAAGCATGATATGGTATAGCCCTGGGCGCCAAGAATCATCCGTGATCATCTTCAATCTTCTGTTGAAGCATCATGACGGCCAATATTCCGTTGCCGTGGCAACCGTTTCAAAAACATTGCTGTGGCAGCAATTTCAGAAAACGTTGCCGTGGCGACTGTTTCAGAAAACATTGTCGTGGCACCAAATTCAGAAATTCCGCCGTGGCACGAAATTATAGCTCCTCGTCCCGTGCCTAGTACACCTTCTCCACGTCGGGGTCCTCCGTGTACATTTTGCCATCGTCACCTGTAACTTGTAGGCTATCTCTACGATATTTACATTAACGTGGCAATCTCGTGGCTCCAGCAATCATGCCGTGATGCGCAGGTCACTTAACATTACAACATATAGCCATCTCATACATAAACTTATTATCATGACGAAGGCTATACCACATCATATGCATACTCTACAAAACTAAGTTAGACGTCCACTAATCGGTTTTAGCAAAATTTTAGTTATGCGGTTAACCAGTTTTAATAAATAATACTAACTACCTACGCCCACAACATAGGTGATAACTCTTGATGCTAGATTAAGTTTTGGGGTGTGTGAAAGAAGAGACTTAATTAAAAATCTCATCCCCCACAATAAAATTCGTCAAATACGGGTGACCGCCTAGAAGATTGTTCATCTTCATCACCCTCTTGTCTACATGACGGTTCACTATTCTTGACTATGGTGAAGCCCAAGGAACTGTTAGCAGATCATCGATAGCCAGAGCCGATCGATTGTCAGAACCTTGCAAAAAGCGACAGCATGCCGTCAATGAACTGAACCGAAGAAACACTTGAGGGAAGCATAGCAAGAACATCAACCCTCACAACCACATGTGATCTACATCGCAACCTGCATCTACTCATAGAACTGCTCATGATGCCACTGTTGGGAAAAGTAGTAGTAAACAAAAAATTCGCACCTACACACAACCAGGATCAATACGAAGATGCATAACGGGTTGTGAGCACGATCGTTACCGTCACCGAGCTGCAGCGGAAGAAGATCGTGTCAGTGTAGATCGTACTTGGAGTCCCTCGAACTATCGATGAACGATCTCGGGAACTACCCACGAACAGTCCCTGGAACCAAAGACCGAAAGCACATCCTCTCTACTTGGTTGCAAGCGTGCAGCCTTCACGATCCGGTAGCGCTTCGCCGTCCAGAGCTAATCATCACCAGAGAATTAGAGGGAGGAGATTATAACCACACGAGGCTTCTAATTATGAGGATTAGAGGAACTAGACCAAGCCCTAATTAGTCAACTAGAGGAGGCTTCAACACTTGTGTATTCAAAAGAGCACCAAACATCAAGTATATATAGGTTAGAGGGGAGAGGGAGGGCTGCCACCAAGGGGGAAGGAGTCCCCCTTGGGGCACCGGCCAGGGGAGGGGAGGAGGACTCCTCCTCGCTCTCCAATTGGGCCTCCTTCCTTAGGGAAGGGGCGCCTCCCCACTTGGGCCTTTGTGGCCCAAGTTACCTTCCACCTCTTGGCCTTTTTAGGCACGTTGATATTAAATTAAATATAAAATTGTTCTAAATACTTTCAGAACATTTTATATATAATTTAACATCTCCAAAACATTTTCCACCTATATATATTTATCGGTAATACCCGGTATTACCCGATACTCTCTGAAACCCTTCGGGTGACCACGAAACGCTCCCGGATCCTCTCGAAACTATTCCAAATGTTTATGAAACAATTCCACACATATATTCTCATTACTCCTGTCCTAGTAACACTCTGCAGATCATGATTGCCTTAAGCTTGTGACCCCATAGGTTCGGTAACTCGCAGACATGAATGAAACCCCTTCGTTCAATGACCCATAGCGGGACCGTGGACGTCCATATCAATCCCTGTGAGCACACGAATGATATTCGAGTGAACCTTTGGTTATCATGTGATGTTCCCTTTGCTTCGCGATACTTCACAAAACCCAGGATGTGTCGGTATCCTCCTCAGTCATCACATGCTCACTATACCGTTATCCTCGTTACCGGTTTTGTTCTTCTTTCTCGTTATCGTGTTCTGGCATCCCCGTGACGAAGTCACTTGTGTCTGGCCAGATGATGATGGATTCCTTCACACCGAGAGGGATCTAAGAATATCTCTCCATCATCGGAGGAGCAAATCCCACTCTCAAGATATCTAGTCCGTCGTCAAACTTTCCGATGAGCCTGTAAGTTGTCGTTATGATCACTGTGTTACAGGTGACGTTTGAGCAACCCCAAAGTCCAGCGTATGGTAAGAAGTGACTACGATACTCTCATATTCTAAGGAGCAAAATCACACATTAACACTTCGTGTTATTACAATTGATTGCAGACGATATTAACTCAATTAATAACAGACAAGATTGGGTCGATTCTTCCAACGTCATAATGTTAATGTTGTTTTAGGACTACCATTACACTTAACGATATCCTAAGATCTGGAAAACATGATCACCAACAACACATGAGATAGTCCTAGAGGCAAGGCTAGGAACATTTAATTTAACCGTTTATCATTCCACACGTGCATATGATTTTTCCACTAAATCACCTATTCCAGGACCATAGCAGTTATAGCATAGAATATAAACTCTATAATTATGTATATGGAAATATAATAATACAAATATTATTGTCTCTAGGGCATATTTCCAACACAGGACTGCTTCTGAGGAAATAGAGCATGCCAGACATGCTCTTGCGTGAGTCCAAGTCCCAGCCCAAGTCACTATCACTATAGCTGACTAGGCGTTGTGCCTTGTTGTACCTCCATAACTTGCAGCCGAATGAAGTCGTGCCGGCGATGTAGCGGAGAATCCTCTTGACCGCCATGAGGTGCTCTTTAGTCGGTGCCTCCATGAATCACGAGACGAAACCGACTGAGTATACCAGGTCCGGTCTCATGTGCACCAAGTACCGCAGGTTCCTGATGATGCTGCGGTACTAGGTCGCATCCGTCGCTGGAACTGTGCTAGCCTTGGACATCTTGAATCATGGCTCCATGGGAACATGGCAGGGGTCCGACTCTCCCATGATGGTCTTCTCCAGCAGCTTCTGGGCGTATGCCGACTGAGATATTGTAATCCCATCAGCGCCCTGTCGGACCTCCATCCTGAGACAGAAACTCAGCAACCCTAGGTCAGACATCTCAAACATGTTTTTCATCTCCTGTTTGAAGCAGTCGAGATCACCTGAGTCGGACCTAGTGATCACCAGGTCGTCCGCATAGACTCCGACCACGAGCCCGATGTCGCTGACCCGCATCCATATACTCCATGCTCGGACTTGAACTGTGTGCATCCGAGCTGAGTGAGGCATGCATCAAGCTTGGTGTTCCATGCCCTGGGTGCTTGCTTCAGGTCATACATCACCAGCTGCTCCTTCCCGAGTGTCTCAAAATGGTGTGGCTATGTGACCTAGACCTCCTCCTCGAGCTCTCTGTTCAGGTTGGCCGACTTCATGTCCATGTGGTGAACTACCTAGTCCGCACTTGCAGCTAGGGCATGCAACAGTCGACTGACTCCAGCCGTGCTACTAGAGCGAACACCTCGTCATAGTCGATGCCGTGCTGCTAGACGTAGCCCTTTCCGACTAGGTGCGGCTTGTGCTTGAGGACCTCTCCCTGTGCGTCCTTCTTCACCTTTGTACACCTAGTTGAGGCTGATTGCTCGATGCCCGAGTGGGAGAGATGTGAGATGCCATGAGTGGTTGTCCTCGATAGCCTCCATTTCTTCTAGCATCTCACGCCGCCAAAACTGGCATGTTGTTCCACCTCATTGAAGGAGCTGGGTTCTTCCACTGCGAGGAAGTGGTGCTCCTCGTCCTGCTCAGTAGCAGGGTTAATGTCAAGCACATTCAGCACTATGTGGAACTAGTGAGCAAACTCGGCATCGTCTGCCAACTTGAGTGTGCCCGAGTGAACCGCCGGTGGCATGGAGAACTCCATGGTCTGGGTTGGTGGTGAGCCGACTGACCGTTTAGTCAGGATCAATGTTGGGCTGACTACTGGTTCCGTTGGTTCCTGCAGATGAGAGCAGACTGAGCTTTCAATTGGTTTCGGTGATACCTCGACTAATTCTTTAGTCGGTTTCTGCGATGTCCCAGATTCGGATTATGGAGCAGTCGGGCTCTGTGAGGCGACTGGGAGTTGCCCTGACTCAGTGTAGTCAAAGACGAAATTGCCGCTGTCATTGCTGTCGGTTGATACGTCCATTTTGCATCATGTTTTATTACCGTTATTTACAAAGTTTTTGGCCAATATAACACTTCATGGAGTATTTCTAATGCCTTTTCTCTCTTAATATGCAAGGTTTTCACAAAGAGGGAGAATGCCGGTAGCTGGAATTCAGGGCCTGAAAAAGCTACAGCAGAGATACCTATTCTGCACATCTCCAAATGGACTGAAATTTCACGGAGAATTGTTTTGGAATATATAAAAAATACTGGGCCAAAGAGTCACTAGAGGAGGCCAACCAGGTGCCCACATGGCACCTGGGCGCCCCCCTGGGGCGCGCACCAGTGCCATGTGGAGCCCTTGGCCCACCTCTGGCCCTCTCCTTCTGGTATATAAGTTATTTTATCCTAAAACTTTTATGGGGAGACTTTCGGGACGAGGCGCCGCCACCACGAGGCGGAACTAGAGCAGGAGCATTTTTGCTCTCCGGCGGGCAGATTCCGCCGGGGATACTTCCCACCGGGAGGGGGAAATCAAAGCCTGCGTCATCGCTAACAACCCTCTCATCGTGGGAGGACCAATCTTCATCACCATCATCAACGGCACCATCTCATGTCAAACCCTAGTTCACCTCTTGTATTCAATCTTTGTATCAAAACTACAGATTGCTACTTGTAGGTTGCTAGTAGTGTTGATTTCCTATCGTAGTTGATGCTAATTGGTTTGCTTTGTGATTTGCTAAATGTTCAGATCCTTTATGTTATTCAATACCCCTCTGATCTTGAAAATCATGATGATGAGTGAGTAGTTACTTTTGTTCTTGAGGACATGGGAGAAGTCTTGTCATAAGTAATCATGTGAATTCGGTATTTGTTTAGTATTTTGATGATATGTATGTTGTGATTCTCTTAGTGGTGTCATGTGAACGTCGACTACATGACACTTCCCCATTTATGGGCCAAAGGGAATGCATTGTGGAGTAGTAATTAGATGATGGGTTGCTAGAGTGACAGAAGCTTAAACCCCAGTTTATGCTCAATTCCGTAAGGGGCTGATTTGGATCCACACGTTTATTGCTATGGTTAGACTTTGTCTTAATTCTCTTTTCGTAGTTGCGGACGCTTGCGAGAGGGGGTAATCATAAGGGGGAGGCTTGTTCAAGTAATAACAACACCCAAGCACCTGTCCACCCACATATCAAATCATCAAAGTAGCGAACGCGAATCGAATGAACATGGTTAAAGCGACTAGATGAAATTCCCGTGTGTCCTCAAGAACGTTTGCATCATTATAAGGACTTGTTCCGGCCTGCACTTTATTTACACTCAAAAGGATTGGGCTATCTTGCTACACTTTATTTACACTTGTTACTTGTTACCCGTTACAAATTATCTTGCAATCAAACTATGTGTTACCGGTTATTTCAGTGCTTGCAGAAACTACCTTACTGAAAACCGCTTGTCGTTTTCTTCTGCTCCTCGTTGGGTTCGACACTCTTACTTACCGAAAGGACTACGATTGACCCCGTATACTTGTGGGTCATCATCGCTCTGCTGCCACTTCCAGCACACAGACTCATTGAACATGGCATCGCACATGGCTTAAACACGCTGTGTCACTGGATCGAAAACCTTATAGGCCTTGGACCCAGTCTCGTAGCCAAGGAAGGTCATCTGAGTGCTTCTGTCTTCTAGCTTCTGGAGGTGCGGCCTTGTCGTCTTGACATGAACACTACAGGAATCCAGGAATTTGCTGTCAGCCCAGGACAGACGGCAAAGGACGATAACCTGCCGGCAATGAGTTTGCCCGTCAGCCTCAAAGAATAAATTGGCAAAGTAATTATTTGCCATCAGCTTTTGGTCGGGCTGACGGCAAAGGCTTTGCTGTCAGTGTTCCTCATTTGTGGTAGCCGTTCCAGGCCTAACAGCAAATAAAAGCACTTGACGGCCTGGCAAACATGTCAGATCTTTGCCGTCACCCAGCAAACGACAAAGTTTGAACAATGGGCCGGTAGTCAGTTCTTTGCTGGTCGAAGAACGAGAGATCCAAAAATGGCCTCCCCATTGTTCTCTAGATACACATCTCAGCAACAAGCCGAGAGAATGTGTACCCAGAGAACAATGGGGTGGCGCTGCTGAAATTTTGCCTCGAACCGAAGTAGAGCACGAAAAATGAACCCAATCTCCACGTACTCGGGCTGTCCATGGATAACGTGGACAATTCAAAAGGATGATGGTTATAAATATGCAAAGACGTGCATATTTATAGATGCCACCCTTTCAAATGGCAGACGCCTAGGTTACGCGACTAGACATGTAAATGAAATCTAGTGTCATCGGCACGACGACCGAAACTAAGCAAAGGGGGAGGGCAATTGAGCTCATCCTCGATGTCGACAGTAGAGGAAGTAGTCGACCGATGGTGGTAATTGGACCGAGGGTGCTACTGGAGGTGAACATAAGCTATTATACTGCACCTGAAATGCACCCGGACAATCAACATATGCACCGGTACAACAAATACTATGCAGCAATAACTAACATCACCATTAATATATACTATCGATTATAAGTAAACATGAACAAATGTCTCAGTACATTTTAATAATATGCAATCTATAACAATTATTCATTATCAATTCTCAACATTACCATTAAGTACATGATAAAGGTAGCACACACTATCAATTTTGTAACAAACTTAGCAAATCTTTACTAACTAAAAATTTGTCAAAATTGTACCATACAAAAATTCTATAACAATATTACTAAAATTCGTAAATACAATCTATATTAACAGTAGCACGCATCACACTATGTAATCTGGAAATGGAATCTATTTGAATGACAACACTAATACATAAGCACTAGCACTCATCACATTGTGCACGCATGGCAGCTGGAGCTTCCTGTTCAAGCGGGGCTTCCTCAAGTCTGTCCGGAATGGAACAGAGAGTGAGGGAGAAGGACTGGGTGAACTCACCTTGGGCGGCATGGATAGGAAGCAGGGGAGGGGTGGTGGAGGGTTGGGGGCGTGGTGGATGGGGATGGGGTGGTGGAGGCTGGCCGGCGGCGGTGCTGGAGGAGGCCGGCGAATGGAGGAGTGGGGCGGCGATGGTTTTCTGGATCGGGAGGCAGCGGCACTTTTCTGGATCAGAAGGCACGTTCGATGGATGTGGGGGGGGGGGGGGGGCGGTTGATGGGTGATGGGCCCGGTGGCGGAGGTGTGGTGGAGCAGGCCGGCAGCGGCACTGGAGGACGGCGGCCCTTTTCTGGATAGGTAGACGGCGGCGTGGTGGATGAGGAGGGGCGATGGGGGGCAGGGGACTCAGGGTCTAGTGGCGGGGGTCGGGGGTCGGGGGGCTTGTGGGATGGCCGATGGTGGCGGCGGTGGTAGATTGGATGCGTGAAGTGAATTGGGGGAGGGAGGGGATGCGCGCGGGGGTTAGAGATAGAATTTTTTTTAGGCGAGCTAGGCATCTGATCGTATCACTTAGTTTAATTGCTACAGCTTTCTTCATGTCAAGTATCTGTTCCTTAGACCATGAGATCGTGCCACTCCCTAATACCGGATGAATACTTTGTGGGTAATCAAATGTCACTTCGTAACTGGGTGATCATAAAGGTGCTCTCCAGGTATCTCGAAAAGTGTTTGTTGGGTTGCATGGATTGAGACTGGGATTTGTCACTCCGCCTGATGGAGAGATATCTCTGGGCCCTCTTGGTAATACAACAACATGATTAGCTTGCATGCATGTGACTAATGAGTTTAGTCACGGGGATCTTATATTACAGAACGAGTAAAGAGACTTGTCGATAATGAGATTGAACTAGGTATGGCTATACCGATGATCGAATCTCGGGCAAGTAACATATCGCTGGACAAAGGGAATTGTATACGGGATTAACTGAATCCTTGACATCATGGTTCAAACCGATAAAGATCTTTGTTGAATATGTGGGAGTCAATATGGGCATCCAAGTCCCGCTATTGATTATTGATCAGAGAGGTGTCTCAGTCATGTCTGCATGTTCTCGAACTCGTACGGTTACACACTTAACGTTCGGAAACAATAGGGTAGTACTGGGATATTCATAATGGTGAGACCGAATATTGTTTGGAGTCCCAGATGGGATCTGGGATATCACGAGGACCTCCAGAATGGTCCAGAGGGAAAGATTTGTATATGGAAAGTATTTTCAGGGTTACCGGAAAAGTTCAGGATTTTTCGGTATTGTACCGGGATGGTTCTAGAAGGTTCCAAAGTGGGGCTCACTTACATGGAGGGCCCCACATGGATGTGGGTAGTGGGGTAAGGCCCCACACACCTGGTCTAGGCACACCAAGATCCCCCCAAAAAGGAATAGGATCATATCCCAAAGGGATAAGATCATGATCCCTAAAAAGTAGGGATCGCGATCGGTGGGGAAGGAAGGAGGGGATTTCCTTCCCCCCTTCAGGTGCGCAGCCCTTAGTGGCCTGGAGGAGGGGCCAAGCCTCCTCCCCCATGCCAATATAAAGAGGGGAGGTGTAAGGAGGCAGCACCCCATCCATCCAAGCCTTGGCGCCTCCTCCCCATGTTCCTCCATCTACTCGTCCCGTAGCGCTTGGCGAAACCCTGCAAAAATTCCGCTGCCACCACCACCACCACATCATCCTACTGGCCTAGATACCATCTATCTCTCCACCCTCGCTTGCTGGATCAAGAAGGAGGAGACATTACTGGGCTGTACATGTGCACATCTCGGAGGTGCCGTTCGTGCGGTGCTGGATCGGAATGGATCACGAAGGGAGTAGGACTACGCCAACCACGATCATTATATTGTTAACGCTTTTGGTCTACAAGGGTACGTAGACACTCCCCTCTCATTGCTAGCATTTCCATAGAATAGATCTTCGGTGAAATTGTAGGATTTTTTTTATTTTCCATGCAACGTTCCCCATTAGTGGCATCATGAGCTAGGTCTATGCGTAGATGTTATGCACGAGTAGAACACAAATTGGTTGTAGGCGTTGATGTTTAGATTGCTTACCTGCGTTGTTATTTTGGATTTGGCGGTATTGTGGGTTGAAGCGGCCCAGACCAACTTTACTTGTCCACGCACAAGAGACCGGTTCTGCGATTGACAAGCAACTTGTATTGCATAAAGCGACTGGCGGGTGTCTGTCTCTCCCACTTTAGTTAAATCTTATTTGAGAACGGCGCTCCTTGTAGAAGGTTAAAAGGCAACTTGTATATCACCATTGTGGCTTTGCGTAGGTAAGAACGGTTCTTATACGTTGCCCCTAGATGTCACGTAAAATTTGCAACAACAAAGTAGAGGACATCTAACTTGTTTTTGTAGGGCATGTGATGTGATGTGGTATGGCCAAGATGTGATTTGATATATGTGATGTATGAGATGATCATGTTTTGTAATAAGTTCACGCCTTGCATGTTGATGAGTATGGCAACCGGCAGGAGCCATAGGGTTGTCTTAATATTATTGCATGACCTGCGTGTCAATCATTAAACGCCACGTAATTGCTTTACTTTATCGCTATGAGTTAGCAATAGTTGTAGAAGCAATAGTAGGTGGAGACAACTACATGACCGCACCTTGGAGATGATGGAGATCATGGTGATATGCTGGTGATGATGGAAATCATGCCGCTACTTTGGAGATGGAGATCAAAAGCACAAGAAGGCAAAGGCCATATCATGTCACATATTGCTTGTATGTGATGTTTGTCTTTTATGCATCTTATTTTGCTTAGAACGACTGTAGCATTATAAGATGATTCCTCCAATTAATATCAAGATAAAAATTGTTCTCCCTTAGTATGCACCGTTGCAAAAGTTCATCATTTCGAAGCACCTCATGATGATCGGGTGTGATAGACTCTACGTTCGCATACAACGGGAGTAAGCCAATTTTAAACATGCGGAAATACTTTGGTTAACTTGACAAGCCTAGCATGTATAGACATGGCCTCGGAACACGGACCAAAAGGTTAAACATGAGTCATATGGATGATATGATCAACATGTAGATGTTCACCATTGAAACTACTCCATCTCACGTGATGATCGGACTTGGTTTAGTGAATTTGGATCATGTATCACTTAACAACTTAAGGGATGCTGATTTAAGTTGGAGTTCATTGGTAATTTGATTAGTTGAACTAATTATCATCAACACAGTCTAAATGTATTTGCAAATATGTTGTAGATCAATGGCTCGCTCTTCAGCTTCACTCAATTTCAATGCGTTCCTAGAGAAAGACAAACTGAAAGATTGATGGAAGCAACTATGCGGACTGGGTCCGTAATCTGAGGATTATCCTCACTGCTGTACAGAAGGCTTATTTCCTTGATGCACCACTTGGTGTGCCAACCCCTCCCTCGACTGTGGATGCTATAAACATCTGGCAGACAAGGGCTGATGACTACTCGATAGTTCAGTGCGCCATGCTTTATGGCTTAGAACCTGGGCTCCAAAAACATTTTGAGCACCAAAGGGCATATGAGATGTTTGAGGAGCTGAAAATGGTGATTCAGGCTCACGCCCGTGTGGAGAGGTATGACGCCTTCGACAAGTTCTTTAGCTGTAAGATGGAAGAGAATAGCTCCGTGAGTGAGCACGTACTCAAAATGTCTAGGTACACCAATCACGTCAGTTAGTTGGGAGTCATTATTCCCGATGAAGTAGCGATTGGTAGGGTTGTTCAGTCACTGCCACCAAGGTACAAGGGCTTCGTGATGAACTATAATATGCAAGTGATGGAGAAGACACTCCCTGAGCTTTTTGCTATGCTTAAAACCACGGAAGTAGAAATCAAGAAAGAGCATCAAGTGTTGATGGTCAAAAAGACCACCAGTTTGAAGAAGGGTAAGGGAAAGAAAGGGAACTTCAAGAAGAGTGGCAAGCAAGCGTTTCTACTACAAGGGGAATGGCCACTGGAAATGTAACTGCCCCAAGTATTTGGCAGATAAGAAGGCTGGCAACATCAACAAAGGTATATTTTGTAGGAGATATGCCCTAGAGGCAATAATAAATGTTATTGATTATCTCCCTGTTCATAATTAGGTTTATGTTCCATGCTATAACTGCTATGGTTCTCGAGTCTACAATAACCACGAGGCTTGGAGGAAGACTCATATGCACGTGTGGAATAATAAACGGTAAAATGTATTCCTAGTCTGGCCTCTGAGACTAGCTCAAGTGTTGCATGATGGTTTTGTTTTCCTGATCATGGGCATGACTATGCCGGCAACTTTGAGGGCACAATGTTAGAAGAACATTTGTGTTGAATCGACCCGAATTGATGTTATGCTATGGGATACTTTCGTCACAAGTTAATGGTTAATAACACAGAGATGGTTAACGTTTGCATGATCCCTCAGACCATGAGAGTATCGAGTTTCTTCATGCTTGATTCATGAACTTTGGGGTTTGTTAAACGTCATCCGTAAATGGATGGCTATTACGGCGGCTTACGGGTTCATGGGAAAGTATGTCAAGTAACTTGATAGCTCAAGATTGGGATTTGCTCCTCCGTCGATGGAGAGATATCTCTGGGCCCTCTCGGTGTTACGGTATCCATCATCGTCTGGCCAGACACAATGTGATTTGATCACAGGGATGCCGGAACATAGGAACGAGAAAAGAGAACAATACCGGTAATGAGGTAACTGGCTTAGTGGACAAGTTGATGATCCACGGGAGTGCCAACATGTCTCACCTTGGGTATTTGTAACATATCGCGAAGCAACAGGAATAGCACACGGCAACTGGAGGTTCACTCGAATATTCATTCGTGTGGGTATAGGGGTCAATATGGGTGTCCACGGCTCCGATGTTGATCATTGATCGGAAAGGGTTCCGTGTCATGTCTATACTTCACCGAACCTATAGGGTCACATGCTTAAGGGTCATCTATCTGCTGAATACTAGACAGGGAGTCTGAGAGAAAATCACTGAAAAAGTTTCGGACACCGAAAAAGTTTCGGACAGCGGAAACGTTCCGCAGAGAGAGGTCACCGGATGAGTTCCGGTGAAACTGAAAAGTTGTTTCAGAGGATACCATAAAGTCAAATTAGTTTCGGCACATGCCCGATAATTCTTGGAGGGTGCCAGAATCATTCTGGAAACTTTTGGGAATTTTCTGGAAGAAAAACCAGAAATATTCCGGAGCTGCCGGAACCACTTTAGATGCTTTTCGCAGATGAAAATCACTAATCTGGAATTGTTCCAGAACGCGTTGAAAATTATTTTAGTGGGTACTGGAAATGTTCTAAGCCCACATAAATATTTTCAGTTCGAACGGACGCTGAAAAATGTCGTCGTGAATAGTGAAAGTGCCTTTTGGGTTACTTTTTGGAAAGCCACCTTTTTGGGCTTTTGCTCCAAAATATCTTGGAGATGACATGGATGGATGTGGCTGAAATTTCAGCCCCTCCACCCCTCCTTCTCCTATAAATAGAGGTGGAGGGGGCTGCCCAAACTCACTCATTCTCACATACATGCCATTGCAATGATCTGGCTTCTTCTCTCCCTCCCCACGAAATAGTTTCGTAGAGCCGAAAGACTGTCTGGGTTACAGCAGGAACTAGTTCTGGACGGTGAAGCCCTGCCGGATAGATGACACCGTATGTGTGCAACTCTGTAGAGAGGTCGTAGTTTCGATCTTAGTGCCCGAGGGGCTGTTCGGGAGTGCCTCCCAAAGGGCTGTCCAAGTGACGGTCCGAGTTCTGTGAGTCCTCCCGAAGGGCTGTCCGCGACACCGTCCGGGGGACTGTCCGACCGCCTCCCGGAGGGCTGTCCGAGTGGCGGATGAGGGTATACATCCTCGCGGTTGGGAGGTTGTAAATCCTAGCTGCGGGGATCTGCACCGCCGATCGTCATCGACTCTACTTCCGCTGCGCTACAAGTCGGTAACGAAAATGATCAAACCTTGTATGCAGTCTCCATAGTGGTCCTGGGCTGGTGCGTAGGTCGGAATTTTTTTGTTTTCTGCTGCGTTACCCTAGAGTGGCATCATGAGCCGTGCTATGCGTAGATGCAGGTTGCGATCTAGAATACATGAGATGTATGGGTGTTGCACAATATAATTATGTAGTAGATGAGTTCTATTACTGAAAATTATTTGTGCGGGTAGCAGATGAAATCTGTTACCCGATATTCTTGTTGCTTCCCTGGAATTTGCATATTTTTGATCTTGATAACAGCATGGTGGAGTTTCAATGTTCTGGCAATCCGCGATCCTGATTGATCAACGAAGTGCTAACAGTTCATTGAATTCCATCGTAGTTAAAAAGAAAGATGAAATTTCGCAGACGAAAGGGCAATGCAGATATGATCTGCACGGGGGTCATGCGTATGACGAAGTTCAGTATGGGGCTCGAGATTTTATTATCTCATGTCTCATACGCCCCGCGATGTTAATCTAGCGGCTTGGATTATCATACTTGATGATGGACGTTGGTAGCTTCGGTTTGTTTCGAAACCTTAGAAGCCACGTAAAACAAGTTTTTGCTTGAACCAATTAGAGACGTCTAACTTGGTTTTGCAGGAGGGTTTGCATGTGCATATGATGTGGTATAGCAGTGCTCATAATAATTTGATTATGTATGAGATGACTATATGATGTAAATTGATTAACATGACCTGCGTGTCATGATTCGGCATGATGGCTGGAGCCATATGATTGTCACTTTATTGACCTACGTGTCAACCTTAAGTAATGCATTATTTTATTAGCTATAGAGATAGCAATATTATCTGGTGCATCGACAAGGTGGTGGCAATCTTCGCGAAGGTGAACACCGACGCGAATGCCAAAGATGAAGAAGTACAAGACTTCTCCGTCAGAAAGGGCTATACCATATCATGCTATTATGAATTTCTTGAGATGTTTATCCCTTATGATGCACCCTTCTTGATTGCGCGGTAGTCGCTTTTATTAGGGTGATCTCTCACAAAAATATCAAGTAGTTAGTGTTCTCCCAAGTGTAACACCGTCACGGCACCTAACTTTTCGGGGTGCGCCATGTCCACATGGGTACGAACGATTAGAGAAGTGTGAGGCGGGTGAGGTCAGACCTCGCAGCGAGATCACTTGGTTGTCTTGACGTTCTGGCTTGATCGTCCTGAGCTCGGAACACGCCCATCGAAAGATGAACAGGAGTCACATAGAGATGTGATCGGCATGTTTGCCCACCAATTGAAATTCTCGTCATCAGTGATGTCCACATCAATGGCGTTGAATTGAAACGTGGATCTTGTATCACTCAAAATCAATTATGAGAGATATTGATTTGAGTGGGAGCGCACTACTGAATTAACTTGTTTAATTCTCAGTGCAATTAATTTTGAACACTGTCTAAGTGTGGTTTGCATAATAGTTGTAGAATAATGGCTCGCGTTTCCACCTTCCCTATTAAAATTGAATAGCTGTTAAATATCTGGTTAAAACTTTATGGTTGGTAACGTAATGTGAGGATTGTCCTCAAGAGTGCCGAGAAGGACTTTGTCCTATCGCATACTTTGGTATTCTCTCGCTTATGCTATGGATCATATGACTCTCGTCCTTCGATCCAAAAGCTAGAATTCCGTTTCAGTCAAGTGCAATACATTTGCTTCCATGAGACCCGAACTTCGAAAGTTTGGATAGTTATGTGATATTCATGGAATCTGAAAATCATTTTCAGAGATAGACAAAGGCTAAAAGATATGAGATATCCAAAGCAATGTTTGTTTGCAAACTATTTGTAAAGAAGTTTACTATGCATTAGACTGATAAGAGAGGGATCCAGAAGAACGCCTGTCATATGATGAAAGGTGAATAAAACAACAACTTAAAGAGAAAGGAAGTATCCGAAGGGTGTTAGTGAAACTTTCACGCCTAGGAAGTCCAGAGCTAATACCACTCTTAAGTTGGGTGCTTCTTCTGAGAGTAGGAGAAATGCTAAAAGTTAAACTGTTAGAAGTATAATGGCAATAAGAAAGAAGACTAGAATATCCAGCTCATGTATGAATGTCATACAAGTTTTTGATGTATAGAAAGCTGGTCAAAGATATAGTTCTTGGGAATTATGATTAAATTGTTAATCACTGATTCTTGGGTATTGTGAGTTAATCACAAAAATACCCGCTCGATTGCATTCTGTTGCAACTCGATGTAAGAACTACTATGGCCTGAAAGACTAGCCAGGGATGAGGTTTAGGTATACACAGGGAACATAGTAAATGTTACTATACCTTCCATCGGTGTATTACTGTCTGTATTTATTTTCATAATTCATTTAGAGTTTTACAAACACTAGCCCATTGCATAAGGTATCTTGCAAGAAGGTTGTTCGTAAGAGAACTTTTTATGTTCGAAGTTATGAATAACATAAGGGCCATACATTCATTGAGAATGAGATGTATGTTATGAATAATGATATTAATATATTACCTCTGGATTTACTTTCATAATTCATTTTAGAGTTTCATACACTCTAGCCCATTGCAAAATGTTTGTTGCAAAAGGGTTGTTCATAAAAGAACAATTGTTGTTCAGTATTATGAATAACATGAAGGGTCGTGCTTCCATTCTCGATGGGATGTATGTTATGAATATTGATGGTAATATGATACATCCATAACACTGACGCTAAATGTCGTAAGACTAAGAGAATACCACATAAGTGTGGCACTACATTTAGTCACATTGGAGAAACCCGCATGGATAAATTCCATTATGATGGATTTTGAAGTCGTTTGATTTTGAATCATCTGACACTTGCAAATTTCCTCCGAAAAGTTTAGTGACTAAAATACCGTTCACAGGCCATAAGGAACGAGCAAAGAACTTATTGGTGATCATACATTTTGATGTATGTAGTTCAATAAATGTTATTGCAAGTAGTGGATTTATCTATCTTCAAAAATGACTCAAGTAGATATGTGGATATTTACTTGATGAGACATAAGTCTGGATCTTTTGAAATCATTCGAAAGGTTTTCAAATATGAAGTAGAAGTTATTGTAACAAGAAAATTATGTTTCTACAATTCGATTGCAGAAAGGAATATTTGAGTTACAAGTTTAGCGAATGTCTGATAAGTTGTGAAAGGGGTTTCATAAACTTGCACCTCCCGGAACACCACTGCAAGTGGAAAGTCCGTGAAGATGTAATCGAACCATTTATGACATGGTGAGATCAAAGATGACATAAATAAATTTGCCATTACCCCTTTTAAGAGTGATGCTTTAGAGACTGCGGCTTTTACACTGAAAAGAGCTCCATCAGGTCTGTTGAAATGACGCCATGGTATGGTACGCCCAACCATGTTATATCTTTTCTTAAACATTTGGAATATGGGGCTTGTGTAAAAGGTTACAAACCTATTCCAAATCAGACAAGTGCTACTTTGTAGGTTATCCCAAGTAATTGGGTATTCCTCCCTCACTATGCCAAGGCAAAAGGTTTGCCACAAAGAACGGTATGCTTTTTGAAGAAAATGGTTCTTTCAAAAAGGTGAGTGGGAGAACAATGCAACTCGACAAGATAACAGTATCTTCGTCATCAGATCAAAGAAAAGAGACCTTGGAAGTAATTCCTGAGTTTCCTACTGCGACTGATACGGAAGTCTCTACAATAAAATGTATGGACTTCGGTCGAACTTGCAGCTGAACCACGTAGGCAAAAGCTCGTGCAAACCTCTCAGGTGCGCAAACAAGATATTGTTGTTAGACAACAATATACCTACAATACACAAGGAAGCGTTGATGGGCCCTGACTCCGGAATTGGCTAAATGCCAATAGAACCCGAGTTAGTTTCCATATAAGTGATTCAAGATTAAAACCTTGATACACCTTTCGGAAGACTTAGAGTCTAACGAATATTTATGGAACTTAAAACTGATACGGATAAAAATGTTTTATCCATAAAGCTCGACTTGTTGCAATAACAAGTTCAAGGAGTTGACTACGATGAGGTTGTTTCATCATAGCGATGCTTAAAGTCGGTTCGGGTTGAACTAGCAATTAATACATATTTCAATCATGAGATATGAAACATGGATGACAATAGGATTTCCATATGATGGAAACGAAACCAAGTACTTGCATGTGTTACAGTCCAAGGTATTTTGTCAGTCCAGAGGATGCTAGTAAGTATGCAAACTTCAGAGTTCTAGCAATGGATAGAAGAGAGCAAAATGGAGTTGGAATCTTCGTGTTTTGATGAAATAGTCAAAGGGGTTTGACTTCATCAATGGGTAACGAAGATGCTTATGATTCAAGAAAGTAAGTGGGAGCATAATAAAATTTCTAAAAAACGTTGTGTGCTTGACACATTGTTAATTGGAAATAAATTTCTTGACACGAATTAGGACTTCATTTGAAAATAGTTTTTCGATGAAGTGCTTGGGCTAAATAGCCTTTATATTAGGCATGATGATCTATGGAGATAGATTTACCTAATGGGGCTGAGCAAAGATACATATTGACAAGATGCTAAAACCTTTTAGCATTAAAAACGTCAAGGAGTGATTCTTGCCGAAGTCACATGGAAACAGTTTTTGCAAGACTCGGTGTCCCAAAACACTGATGAGAAAAATACATGATGGAGATTCCACACACTCTTGTGTTTGGATTAATCATGTATTCCATGGTATGTAAAAACAACCAGATATGTCCAATACTCCCAAAGTTGTTGCGAGTATAGATACCAAAGTGATCAAAAGTTCTGATCATGGGACAACAGTGAAAAAGGGTCATTGAGTACTATAGTAGCACTGATGACATGTTTTCTCGCAAGCGGAGATCATGAAGAGTTCGTTGTAAAAGGTTACATCGATACAGTCTTCATCCGTGCTCTAAGCGATTTTCGATTTAAATTGAGGGTTTTGTGTAACACACAATATGGTGGCACGGTAGTTGGAAATTGTTCCAAACAAGTTACTGTGGCGAATTCTATAACAGAGGTGAAGTATGTTGCCGCTTTTAAAAGCGACAAACAAGATGCTGAATCATATAGTTCTTTCATGAACTTAGTATGGTTCCAAGAAGGCTTTGGTCAATGGGACACTACTGCAGGTAGTTGCTCCATAACTCAGTCTGAGGAATCCAGGTTCGACCAGTGATTCACATACATACGAAGCCAAGTCCACACAAAATATGAATTTTGTGAAATCGTGAAAACGCGAGGATACGCAAAGATACACACGGAGCTAAAGTCGTCAGATCCGTTGGACATCAGGCTATACCACATGCGAAGCATATTTACACCGGTGTGCCACAGGTGTAAAGTGCATTAGCATTAACTAGATTATTGACTCTAGTGCAAATGGGAGTCTGTAGGAGATATGCCCTAGAGGCAATATAAATGTTATTGATTATCTCCCTGTTCATAATTAGGTTTATGTTCCATGCTATCATTGCTATGGTTCTCGAGTCTACAATAACCAAGAGGCTCGGAGGAAGACTCATATGCACGTGTGGAATAATAAACGGTAAAATGTATTCCTAGTCTGGCCTCTGAGACTAGCTCAAGTGTTGCATGATGGTTCTGTTTTCCTGATCATGGGCATGACTATGCCGGCAACTTTGAGGGCACAATGTTAGAATAACATTTGTGTTGAATCGACCCGAATTGATGTTATGCTATGGGATACTTTCATCACAAGTTAATGGTTAATAACACAGAGATGGTTAAGGTTTGCATGATCCCTCAGACCATGAGAGTATCGAGTTTCTTCATGCTTGATTCATGAACTTTGGGGTTTGTTAAACGTCATCCGTAAATGGATGGCTATTATGGCGGCTTACGGGTTCATGGGAAAGTATGTCAAGTAACTTGATAGCTCAAGATTGGGATTTGCTCCTCCGTCGATGGAGAGTTATCTCTGGGCCCTCTCGGTGTTACGGTATCCATCATCGTCTGGCCAGACACAATGTGATTTGATCACAGGGATGTCGGAACATAGGAACGAGAAAAGAGAACAATACCGGTAACGAGGTAACTGGCTTAGTGGACAAGTTGTTGATCCACGGGAGTGCCAACATGTCTCACCTTGGGTATTTGTAACATATCGCGAAGCAACAGGAATAGCACACGGCAACTGGAGGTTCACTCGAATATTCATTCGTGTGGGTATAGGGGTCAATATGGGTGTCCACGGCTCCGATGTTGATCATTGATCGGAAAGGGTTCCGTGTCATGTCTATACTTCACCGAACCTATAGGGTCACACGCTTAAGGGTCATCTATCTGCTGAATACTAGACAGGGAGTCTGAGAGAAAATCACCGAAAAAGTTTCGGACACCGAAAAAGTTTCGGACAGCGGAAAAGTTCCGCAGAGAGAGGTCACCGGATGAGTTCCGGTGAAACTGAAAAGTTGTTTCAGAGGATACCATAAAGTCAAATTAGTTTCGGCACATGCCCGATAATTCTTGGAGGGTGCCAGAATCATTCTGGAAACTTTTGGGAATTTTCTGGAAGAAAAACCGGAAATGTTCCGGAGCTGCCGGAACCACTTCAGATGCTTTTCGCAGATGAAAATCACTAATCTGGAATTGTTCCAGAACGCGTTGAAAATTATTTTAGTGGGTACTGGAAATGTTCTAAGCCCACATAAATATTTTCAGTTCGAACGGACGGTGAAAAATGTCGTCGTGAATAGTGAAAGTGCTTTTTGGGTTACTTTTTGGAAAGCCACCTTTTTGGGATTTTGCTCCAAAATATCTTGGAGATGACATGGATGGATGTGGCTGAAATTTCAGCCCCTCCACCCCTCCTTCTCCTATAAATAGAGGTGGAGGGGGCTGCCCAAACTCACTCATTCTCACATACATGCCATTGCAATGATCTGGCTTCTTCTCTCCCTCCCCACGAAATAGTTTCGTAGAGCCGAAAGACTGTCTGGGTTCCGGCAGGAACTAGTTCTGTACGGTGAAGCCCTGCCAGATAGATGACACCGTATGTGTGCAACTCTGTAGAGAGGTCGTAGTTTCGATCTTAGTGCCCGAGGGGCTGTTCGAGAGTGCCTCCCGAAGGGCTGTCCAAGTGACGGTCTGAGTTCTGTGAGTCCTCCCGAAGGGCTGTCCGCGACACCGTCCGGGGGACTGTCCGACCGCCTCCCGGAGGGCTGTCCGAGTGGCGGATGAGGGTATACATCCTCGCGGTTGGGAGGTTGTAAATCCTAGCTGCGGGGATCTGCACCGCCGATCGTCATCGACTCTACTTCCGCTGCGCTACGAGTCGGTAACGAAAATGATCAAACCTTGTATGCAGTCTCCATAGTGGTCCTGGGCTGGTGCGTAGATCGAATTTTTTTTGTTTTCTGCTGCGTTACCCTACATATTTGATATACATGTTATTGATGTTTACCTTACTAGTGCTCGTAGTAGCGCCTGGGTATTTGATACAGGTTCGGTTGCTAATATTTGTAACTCGAAACTTGAGCTATGGAATAAACGAAGGGTAGCTAAGGACGAGGTGACGATGCGTGTTGGAAATAGCTCCAAGGTTGATGTGATCACCGTCGTACGCGCCCTCTACGTCTACCTTCGGGATTAGTTTTAATCCTTAATAATTGTTATTTGGTGCCTGTGTTGAGCATGAACATTATATCTGAATCTTGTTTATTGAAAGACGGTTATTCATTTAAATCTGAGAATAATGGTTGTTCTATTTATATGAATGATATCTTTTATGGTCATGGACCCAATGTGAATGGTTTATTCTTGTTGAATCTCGATAGTAGTGATAGACATGTTCATGATATTGATGCCAAATGATGCAAAGTGAATGATGATAGTACCACATACTTGTGGCACTGCCGCTTAGGTCATATTGGTGTAAAGCGCATGAGGAAACTCCATACTGATGGACTTTTGGAATCACTTGACTTTGAATCATTTGAAACATGCGAACCATGCCTCATGGGCAAGATAACAAAAACCCCATTTTCTAGCACAATGGAGAGGGCGAGTGACCTGTTGAAAATAATACATACCGATGTATGCGGTCCAATGAGTGTTGAAGCATGCGGTGGATATCATTATTTTCTGACCTTCACAGATGATTTAAGTAGATATGGGTATATTTACTTAATGAAACACAAGTCTGAAACGTTTGAAAAGTTCAAGGAGTTTCAGAGTGAAGTAAAAAATCATCGCAATAAGAAGATAAAATATCTATGATCTGATCGTGGAGGTGAATATCTGAGTTACGAGTTTGGTATGCATTTAAGACATGGGGAATTGTTTTCACAACTCACGCCATTTGGAACACCACAGCGTAATGGTGTGTCCAAACATCGTAATCGTACTCTATTAGATATGGTGAGTTCTATGATGTCTCTTACAGATTTGCTAGTATCATTTTGGGGTTATGCATTAGAGACAGCCGCATTCAATTTAAATAGGGCACCGTCTAAACCCGTTGAAACAACACCGTATTAATTATGGTTTGGCAAGAAACCTAAGCTATCGTTTCTCAAAGTTTGGGGATGCGACGCTTGTGTCAAGAGGCTTCTGCCTAAAAAGCTTGAACCCAAAGTGGATAAGTGCATCTTCATAGGATACCCTAAAGAGACAATTGGGTATACCTTCTATCATAGATCCAAGGGCAAGATCTTTGTTGCCAAGAATGGATCCTTTCTAGACAAGGAGTTTCTCTCGAAAGAAGTGAGTGGAAGAAAAGTAGAGCTTGATGAGGTTAGTGAACCTTCTGTCGAATTGGAGAGTAGCACAGCAAAGAAAGATGTTCCAGTGATGCCTACACCAACTAGAGAGGAAGCTAATGATGATGATCAAGAAGCTTTGAATCAAGCCACTACTGAACTTCGTAGATCGACCAGGACACGTATCGCCCCGGATTGGTATAGTAATCCTGTCTTGGATGTCATGTTGTTAGACACTGATGAACCTACGAACTATGAGGAAGCGATGATGAGTCCGGATTCTGAAAAATGGCTAGAGGCCATGAAATCCGAGATATGATCCATGTATGAAAACCAAGTATGGACTTTGGTAGACTTACCTGATGACCGAAAGGCCATTGAGAACAAATGGATCTTTAAGAAGAAGACGGACGCTGATGGTAATGTCATCGTCTATAAAGCTCGACTCATCGCAAAAGGTTTTTGACAAGTTCAAGGGCTTGACTACGATGAGACTTTCTCACCCGTAGCGATGCTAAAGTCTGTTAGGATTATGTTAGCAATTGCTGCATTTTTTCAATTATGAATTCTGGCAGATGGATGTCAAAAATACATTCCTTAATGGTTTCCTTAAGGAAGAGTTGTATATGATGCAATCCGAAGGTTTTGTCGATCCTAAGGATGCTAATAAGGTATGCAAGCTCCAGCGTTCCATTTATGGACTAGTGCAAGCATCTCGGAGATGGAATCTTCGCTTTGATGAGGTGATCAAAGCTTTTGGATTTATCCAAGCTTATGGAGAAGCTTGTATTTACAAGAAAGTGAGTGGGAGCTCTGTAGCATTTCTAATACTGTATGTGGATGACATATTATTGATTGGAAATGATATAGAACTTTTGGAAAGCATAAAGGGTAATTTGAACAAGAGCTTTTCAATGAAAGACCTCGGTGAAGTATCTTATATATTGGGCATCAAGATCTATATAGATAGATCAAGACGCCTGATAGGACTTTCACAAAGTACATACCTTGACAAAGTTTTGAAGAAGTTCAAAATTGACCAGTCAAAGAAGGGTTCTTGCCCATGTTGCTAGGTATGAAGTTGAGTAAGACTCAATGTCCAGCTATGGTAGAAGAAAGATAAAAGATGAAAGTCATCTCCTATGCCTCAGCCATAGGCTCTATCATGTATGCCATGCTGTGTACCAGACCTGATGTGTGCCTTGCCATTAGTATGGTGGGAAGGTACCAAAGTGATCCAGGAGTGGAACACTGGACAGCGTTCAAAAATATCCTTAAGTAGTTAAAGAGGACTAAGGAAATGTTTCTCGTTTATGGAGGTGATAAAGAGCTCGTCGTAAAGGGTTACGTCGATGCTAGCTTTGCCAATGATCTGGATGACTCAAAGTGTCAAACCGGATATGTATTTATTTTGAATGGTGGAGTAGTTAGCAAGAGTAGCTCCAAGTAGAGCGTGGTAGCAGCATCTACATGTGAAGCGGAATATATAGCTGCTTCGGAAGTGGTGCAGGAAGCAGTCTGGATGAAGGAGTTCATGTCCGATCTAGGTGTGGTTCCTAGTGCATCAGATCCCATGACTATCTGTTGTGACAACACTAGCACCATTGCCATTGCCAAGGAGCCAAGGTTTCACAAGAAAACCAAGCATATCAAATGCCGCTTCAACTCCTTCCGTGATTACATCAAGGAGGGAGACATAGAGATTTGTAAAGTACATATGGATCTGAATGTTGCAGACCCGTTGACTGAACCTCTTCCATGAGCAAAACATGATCAGCACCAGAACTCTATGGGTGATAGATTCATTATGATGTAAACTAGATTATTGACTCTAGTGCAAGTGGGAGACAGTTGGAAATATGCCCTAGAGGCAATAATAAAGTTGTTATTATCATATTTCCTTTTTCTTGATAAATTTTTATTCTCCATGCTATAATTGTATTGATCGGAAACTCAAATACATGTGTGGATACATAAACAGACACCGTGTCCCTAGTGAGCCTGTACTAGACTAGCTCGTTGATTCAAGATGGTTAAGGTTTCCTAACCATAGACATGTGTTGTCATTTAATAATGGGATCACATCATTAGGAGAATGACGTGATGGACAGACCCAATCGTAAGCTTAGCATCTGATCGTATCACTTAGTTTAATTGCTACAACTTTCTTCATGTCAAATATCTGTTCCTTCGACCATGAGATCGTGCCACTCCCTAATACCAGATGAATACTTTGTGGGTAATCAAACGTCACTTCATAACTGGGTGATCAGAAAGGTGCTCTACAGTTATCTCGAAAAGTGTTTGTTGGGTTGCATGGATCAAGACTGGGATTTGTCACTATGTCTGACGGAGAGATATCTCTGGTCCCTCTCGGTAATACAACATCATGAATAGTTTGCAGGCATGTGACTAATGAGTTTAGTCATGAAGATCTTGTATTACGGAACGAGTAAAGCGACTTGCCGGTAACGAGAATGAACTACGAATGGCGATACCGACGATCGAAGCTCGGGCAAATAACATATCGCTGGACAAAGGGAATTGTATACGGGATTAACTGAATCATTGACAACTTGGTTCAAACGGATAAAGATCTTCGTTGAATATGTGAGAGTCAATATGAGCGTCCTGGTCCCATTATTGATTATTGATCGGAGAGGTGTATCGGTCATGTCTGCATGTTCTCGAACCCGTAGGGTCACACACTTAATGTTCAGTAACGCTAGGGTAGTACTAGGATATTCATAATGGTGATATCAAATATTGTTTGGAGTCTTTGATGGGATTTAGGACATCACGAGGAGCTCCGAAATGTTCCGGAGGTAAAGATTTATATATGGAAAGTATTTTCAGGGTTACCGGAAAAGTTCAGGATTTTTTGGTATTGTATCGGGAAGGTTCTAGAAGGTTCCGAAGTGTGGCGCACCTACATGGAGGGACCCACATGGACGTGGGTAGTGGGGTAAGGCCCCACACAACTGGTCCAGGCGCACCAAGATCCCCGCCTATAAGGAATAGGATCATAACCCAAAGGGATAAGATCAAGATCCCAAAAAAGTAGGGATCGTGATCGGTGGGGAATGAAGAAGGGGATTTCCGGGGAAGGAAGAAGGGGATTTCCTTCCCCCCTTCATGTGCTCAGCCCTTAGTTGCTTGGAGGAGGGGCCAAGCCTCCTCCCCCATGCCTATATAAAGAGGGGAGGCTCAAGGAGGCAACAACCCATCCATCCAAGCCTCCTCCCCTCCATGTTCCTCCATCTCCTCGTCCCGCAGCGCCTGGCGAAGCTCTGCAGAAATTCCACTGCCACCACCACACCATCGTGCTGGCCTAGATCCCATCTACCTCTCCACCCTCGCTTGATGGAACAAGATGGAGGGACATCACCGAGACGTATGTGTGCACATCTCTGAGGTGCCGTTCGCGTGGTGCTGGATCGGATTGGATTGCGAAGGGAGTACGACTACGCCAACCACGAACATTAGATCATTAACGCTTTCGATAAACAAGGGTAAGTAGACACTCCCCTCTCATTTCTTGCATCTCCATAGAATAGATCTTGCGTGAAACCATAGGAATTTTTTTTGTTTTCCATGCAACGTTCCCCATCAGGTCTTTGCCGTCAACCCGAGGAAAAGCTGACGGCAAAAAGCTCAACAGACGGCAAATTCCCTGATTCCTGTAGTGGGACCACGCACCCGAACACTCAAAGATGATGCATCGCCAATGCCTTGCCACACCATGCTTTGTACGGTGTCTTACCGCCCACAGAGCGGGTATAGGGATGGTTCAGAAGGTAGACCACCGTGGTCACTGCCATCCCCAAAGCCAGATGGGGACGATGTGCGCCTTCATGATGCTTCGTGCCATGGCTACAATAGTCTGGTTCCAGTGCTCGATCACCCCGTTCTATTGGGGTGAGTAGGGAGCAGAGAAGTGTCACTGCACACCGTTGTCAGCGCAGAATTCCTCGAACATCCTGGACCTGAACTCCCCTCCGCGGTCAGTGCGTATTGTCTGTAGATTGTGATGACCCACAAGTATATGGGATCAATCATAGTCCTTTTGATAAGTAAGAGTGTCGAACCCAACGAGGAGCAGAAGGAAATGACAAGCTGTTTTCAGCAAGGTAATGTCTGCAAGCACTGAAATTATAAGTAGCGAGTAGTTTGATAGCAAGATAATTTGTAACGAGCAAGTAACGGTAATAGTAACAAAAGTGTAGCAAGGTAGCCTAATCCTTTTGAGGCAAATAACAGGCCAAAACTGTCTCTTATGATAAGCAAAGCGTTCTTGAGTGTACACGGGAATTTCATCTAGTCACTTTCATCATGTTTGTTCGATTTGTGTTCGCTACTTTGATAATTTGATATGTGGGTGGACCGGTGCTTAGGTGCTATTCTTACTTGAACAAACCTCCTACTTATGATTAACCCCCTCACAAGCATCCGCAACTACGAGAAAAGTATTAAGAATAAATTCTAACCATAGCATTAAACTTTTGGATCCAAATCAGTCCCTTACGGAATAGCGCATAAACTAGGGTTTAAGCTTCTGTTACTCTCGCAACCCATCATCTAATAACTACTCCACAATGTATTCCCTTAGGCCCAAATATGGTTAAGTGTCATGTAGTCGACGTTCACATGACACCACTAAGGGAATCACAACATACATACCATCAAAATATCGAACACATATAAAATTCACATGATTACTTGCAACATGATTTCTCCCGTGACCTCAAGAACAAAAGTAACTAGTCACAAATGATAATCATGCTCAAGATTAGAGGGGTATTAAATAGCATATTGGATCTGAACATATAATCTTGCACCAAATAAACCATATAGTAATCAACTACAAGATGTAATCAACACTACTAGTCACCCACAGGTACCAATCTGAGGTTCCGGTACAAAGATTGAACACATGAGATGAACTAGGGTTTGAGAGGAGATGCTTCTGGTGAAAATGTTGATGAAGATTGGCCTCCCCAAGATGAGAGGGTTGTTGGTGATGATGATGACGATGATTTCCCCCTCCGAGAGGGCAAAAGTGCTCCTGCCCAAGTTCCGCCTCGAGACGGCGGCGCTTCGTCCCGAAAGTCCTCTCCTTATTTTTTTTCTAGGTCAAAATGACTTATATACCAGAAGATGGGCACCAGAGGTGGGCCGAGGTGGGCACAACCAACCAGGGCACGCCTGGGCTCCCTGGCGCACCCATGTGGGTTGTGCCCACCTGGGGGCCCCCTCTGGTAGTTATTCGTTCCAATAATTCTTATTTATTCAGTAAAAATTCCTCGTGAAGTTTCAGCTCATTTGGAGTTGTGCAGAATAGGTAGCCTGACTTAGCTTTTTCAGGTCCAGATTTCCAGCTGCCGGAATTCTCCCTCTTTGTGTGAACCTTGCATATTATGAGAGAAAAGGCATTAGAATTACTCCAAAAAGCATTATTATGCATAAAAAATTTATAAATAACAGTAGGTAAACATGATGCAAAATGGACGTATCAACTCCCCCAAGCTTAGACCTCGCTTGTCCTCAAGCGAAAACCGAAATCGAAAAACATGTCCACATGCTTAGAGAGAAAGGTGTCGATAAAAACAAAATACGGACATAGAAGCATCATGTAAATTATTATAACAGCAATAAACTTTAACATAAAACTTTTATCATAGAACTTTTATCATAGACTTCTCATGAATAAATAACAATTCATCACAACATCGAAGTATAAAGCATAAACTCTATTGGAAACCAACAAACTATGTTCTCAGTCCACTTTGCAACTACAATTCATCATATTTTCAGGAAGGGTCACGTATCGGAGCCTTTAGGCAAGTCCACATACTCAACCATCATATAGTCTTCTATGATTGCTAACACTCACCGCATACACATGAGCAAAACATTTCAACCGGACACATAGAAAGATAGGGGCTTATAATTTCGCCTCCCAACGTATTCACCTCAAGGGTGATGTCTACAATAATAACTCATGCTACCCATATCCAACTGGATATATGTGCCTAGATCTTTCCTTACCACATGAAGCTTGCCAAAAGAGAAAAATAAAAAGGAATAGAGAGAAAAACTTTGAATCTTGCATGAAAGTAAATACATAAAAGTAAAAGATAGGCCCTTCGCAGAGGGAAGCAGAGGTTGCCAGGTGCTTTTTTTTTGTATGCTCAATCCCTTAGTGCAAAAGAATGTCACGTTATATTGCCCCTTATGATAGCAACCTTTATTACGCAGTCTGTCGCTTTTATTCTTTGCCATCACAAGTTCGTACAACGCTCAATTTTCTCTTACACTAAATGATCTAACACTTTTAGAAGCAATTTTTATTGCCTTATTGCACCGATGACAACTTACTTGAAGGATCTTACTCAATCCATAGGTAGGTATGGTGGACTCTCAAAACAAGATTTGGGTTTAAGAGTTTTTGGATGCACAAGTAGTATCTCTACTTAGTGTGGAATTTTTGGCTAGCAAAGATAGGGGCAAGCACCACATGTTGAAGGATCTATGACAATATAACTTCTATGTGAATATGAACAAACATAAATCATTACGTTGTCTTCCTTGTCCAACGTCAACAATTTTGGCATATAATATTTTGATGGGGGCTCACAATCACAAAAGATTTCCAAGATAGTGTGTTTGCATGTGAATCTTCTCTTCCCTTATTAATTCTTTCATGAATTGCTTCACTGACCAATGCTATGTTTGTCAATCTCCAATAAAATTTTCTACTTATACTTTTCCTTATGTGGTGTCATTACTTACCATAAGATTAGCATATGATCTTTTTCATTTATTTCCTTTCTTTTTATTGAAACATGAAAGTAAAGACAGCAAAACTCAAACTAAACTTTATTATATATCTCGCACACGATTTCAAGGATAGATCACTAAGCAAACTCCCAAAAAGAAAGGATCGAACTAAACTTTTATTCATCTAAAGCAAAAGATAACTATGGATCGAACTAAGAAAAATAAAGGCAAGAGATAGTGGTGGTGATACGATACCGGGGCACCTCCCCCAAGCTTGGCGTAAGCCAAGGGGAGTGCCCATACCCGATACTCAATTTTCTTTTGGTGATGAAGAAGGAGGTGGTGGTGATGATGTAGAGGATTTGTCTTTCTTCCTTAGCTTACGCTTGAGGATGGAATTCTCCTCCGTCAATTCACCAATCTCCTGCTCAAGCTCCAATACCTTTTTGCATAAATCTTGCTTGTTTTCCTGCAAAATACGAAAGGCGATAAACTGGATCTTAGGCTTCTTTGCTTTGTTGGGGAGACTCGACTTCTTAAATTCAACGTGCATGTCCCCAGGTTGAGGCAAAGGGGCTTCATCCTCATCTGAGCTCGTCTCCTCCTCCCTTTTAGTATCATAGTCTTCTTCTTCCTCCCAAGTCCACCTATAGTGCTCCACATCCCCATAAACCTTAGGGTTTGCGATATAATCAGCAACATAGCTCTCACCCTCCGAGTCTTGGGATGACATATTTTTAGACCTGTCAGGAAAACGGCGAGAAAGGAAAAGAGAAGATTTCTCCGCGATGCGAAGGTCAATAGGTTTGGGGGGTATATAAAGATTTTTTATCTTGGGAAACAAGCAAACGGAAGAAAAACGGAGTCCGAAAGGTACCCGAGGTGGGCACAACCCACCTGGGCGAGGCGCGCCCTGGTGTCTTGTGCCCACCAGGGGTGCCTTCCTGGTTGTTTCTTATTTTCCTAATTTTTGTTATATTCCAAAACGGACAAAAAATTTTTTTGCAGATTTTTCGGAGTCTGTTTACTTACCGTATCACGTAACTCCTTTTTTTTCACGATTCTGGAGTGTTCCGGAAGGTTTCTTTTATGTGTTCTTCCGGTGTGATAGTTTGGATAATATTGCTTTCAACATTAATGGGCGTACCTGAGATATAATGTTTTATTCGTTGCCCATTAAAAACCTTCGGGTTAGTACCTTCGGCATTATTTATTTTGATAGCTCCAGATCGATAAACCTCCTCGATAACATAGGGTCCTTCCCATTTGGAGAGGAGTTTTCCTGCAAAGAATCTGAAACGGGAGTTGTACAAAAGAACATATTCTGCAACCTTGAACTCACGCTTTTGGATTCTTTTATCATGCAATCTTTTAACTTTTTCTTTAAATAACTTGGCATTTTCATAAACATGCGTTCTCCATTCATCTAATGAGCTAATATCAAATAACCTCTTCTCACCAGCAAGTTTGAAATCATAGTTGAGTTCTTTAATTGCCCAATAAGCTTTATGTTCTAACTCAAGAGGCAAATGACAAGCTTTTCCATAAACCATTTTATAAGGAGACATACCCATAGGATTTTTATTTGCTGTTCTATAAGCCCAAAGTACATCATCTAACTTCTTAGACCAATTCTTCCCGGACCTATTAACAGTTTTTTGTAATATTAACTTTATTTCTCTATTGCTAAGTTCAACTTGACCACTAGACTGAGGATGATAGGGTGATGCAATTCTATGGTTAACATTATACATGGCAAGCATTTTACAGAAAGCACCATGAATAAAGTGTGAACCACCATCAGTCATTAAATATCTAGGGACTCCAAACCTTGGGAAAATAACTTCTTTAAGCATTTTAATAGAGGTGTTGTGATCAGCACTACTGGTTGGAATAGCTTCTACCCACTTAGTAACATAATCAACAGCAACCAAAATATGAGTATACCCATTAGAGGAAGGAAAAGGTCCCATGTAATCAAATCCACAAACATCAAATGGTTCAACCTCAAGTGAATAATTCATAGGCATTTCTTGACTCTTACCGATATTACCTATTCTTTGACATTCATCACAAGATAAGATGAACTTACGAGCATCCTTAAAGAGAGTAGGCCAATAAAACCCAGATTGCAATACCTTGTGAGCAGTTATATGTCTCCCGCATGATGTCCTCCATAAGCTTCGGAGTGACATTTCCGTAGGATTTGTCCCTGTTCATGCTCAGGTACAAAACATCTAACAATACCATCTACTCCTTCTTTATAAAGATGTGAGTCATCACAAAAGTAATGTCTTAAATCATAGAAGAATTTTTTCTTTTGTTGGTATGTGAAACTAGGTGGCATGTATTTAGCAACAATATAATTAGCATAGTCAGCATACCAAGGTGTACTATTAGAAACATTTATTGCAGCTAAGTTCTCATCAAGAAAGCTATCATTAATAGGTTGTGGGTCATCAAGAATATTTTCTAACCTAGACAAGTTATCAGTCACGGGGTTCTCAGCTCCCTTTCTATCAGTGATATGTAAATCAAATTCTTGTAGCAAAAGAACCCACCTAATGAGTCTAGGTTTAGCATCTTTATTTTCCATAAGATATTTTATAGCAGTATGATCGGTGTGAACAATTACTTTTGAATCTATAATATAGGATCTAAATTTATCACAAGCAAACACCACTGCTAGAAATTCTTTTTCAGTAGTAGCATAATTTCTCTGTGCACTGTCTAGAGTTTTACTTGCGTAGTGAATAACAATCAGTTTCTTATCAACTCTTTGTCCTAGAACAACACCAACAGCATAATCACTAGCATCACACATAATTTCAAAACGCAAGTTCCAATCAGGTGGTTGAACAATAGGTGCAGAAATTAAGCCTTTCTTGAGTGTTTTGAAGGCTTCTAAACAATCATCATAAAAAACAAAAGGAATATCCTTTTGCAAAAGATTTGTAAGAGGCCTAGAAATTTTAGAAAAGTCTTTGATAAATCTCCTATAGAAACCAGCATGACCAAGGAAACTACGAATACCTTTGATATCTTTAGGACATGGCATTATCTCAATTGCATGAACCTTAGCTTTGTCCACCTCAATACCTCTTTCAAAAATTTTATGACCCAAAACAATACATTCGTTAACCATAAAGTGGCACTTCTCCCAATTCAAGACAAGATTTGTTTGCTCACATCTCTGCAAAACTCGATCAAGATTGCTTAAATACTCATCAAAAGACTTCCCATAAACAGAAAAGTCATCCATGAAAACCTCAACAATCTTTTCACAAAAGTCAGAGAATATAATAGTCATACATCTTTGAAAGGTAGCAGGTGCATTGCATAAACCAAAAGGCATACGTCTATAAGCATAAGTTCCAAAAGGACAAGTAAAAGTGGTCTTTTCTTGATCAGGTTGAGAAATAGGTGTTTGTGAAAAACCAGAATATCCATCAAGGAAGCAAAAATGGGTGTGCTTAGATAATCTTTCTAGCATTTGATCAATAAAAAGCAGAGGGTAATGATCTTTTCTAGTTGCTTTGTTTAATTTTCTAAAATCAATTACCATTCTATAGCCTGTAACAATTCTTTGTGGAATAAGTTCATTCTTATCATTAGGAACAACAGTAATACCTCCTTTCTTAGGAACACAATGGACAGGACTTACCCATCTACTATCATCTATAGGATAGATTATACCTGCTTCCAGAAGTTTTAATATTTCCGTTCTTACCACTTCTTTCATCTTCGGATTTAACCGACGTTGGTGATCAACAACGGGTTTAGCATCAGGTTCCATATTAATCTTGTGCTGACATACAGTGGGACTGATGCCCTTAAGATCATCAAGATTATATCCAATAACAGCTTGGTTCTTCCTTAGATCTTTCAATAATCTTTCTTCTTCATGTTCTGAAAGGTTAGCATTAATAATAACATGATAAATCTTTTTCTCATCGAGATAAGCATATTTCAAAGTGTCTGGCAATTGTTTTAATTCAAACACAGGATCACCTTTAGGTGGAGGAGGACCTCCTAGAGTTTCAATAGGCAAATTGTGTTTAAGCAGAGGACATTGTTCAAAGAAAATCTTATCTATTTCATTTCTTTCATGCATATGTAAATCATTTTCATGGTTTAGCAGATATTGTTCTAAAGGATTAGTTGGAGGTATAGCAATAGAAGCAAGACCAATAATTTCATCCTTACTAGGCAATTCTTTTTTATAAGGTTTTCTACTAAACTTGGAAAAATTAAACTCATGAGACTCTTCACCAAAACCAACACTGACAGTTTGTTTCTCACAATCTATTTTAGCATTAACGGTGTTCAAGAAAGGTCTACCAAAGATAATGGGACGAAAGTCATCTTGTGGGGAACCAAGAACAAGAAAATCAGTAGGGTATTTTATTTTCCCACACAAGACTTCAACATCTCTAACAATCCCAAGTGGTGTGATGGTGTCTCTATTAGCAAGTTTAATAGTAACGTCTATGTCTTCTATCTCAGCGGGTGCTATGTCATTCATAATTTCTTGATATAAGGTAAAAGGAATAGCACTCACGCTAGCACCTATGTCACATAAACCATGATAACAGCGATCTCCTATTTTAACTGAGACAATGGGCATGCCAACAACAGGTCTATGTTTATCTTTTTCATCGGGTTTCGCAATTCTAGCAGCTTCATCACAGAAGTAAATAACATGCCCATCTATATTTTCAGCCAAGAGATCCTTAACCATAGCAACACTAGGTTCTACTTTGATTTGTTCAGCTGGTTTAGGTGTTCTAATATAACTTTTATTGACCATAGTTGAAACTTTAGCATGTTCCTTCATCCTAACACGGAAAGGTGGTTTTTCAATATAAGCAGTAGGAACAACTGGATCAACATTATAAATAATAGTTTCATCTTTAGCTATTACCTGTTCTTTAATTTCTTCTTTAATATGTGGGTGATATTTAAACCACTTCTCCTTAGGGAGATCAACATGAGTAGCAAAAGATTCACAAAAGGAGGCTACTATCTCAGAGTCAAGTCCATATTTAGTGCTAAACTTTTGAAAAGCATCGGTATTCATAAAAGATTTAACACAATCAAACATAAGCTTAATACCTGACTCTTTACCTTCGTCGAGTTCCCAATCTTTAGAGTTGCATTTAATTCTTTCTAAAAGATCCCACCGGAATTCAATAGTCTTCTTCATAAAGGAACTAGTACAAGAAGTATCGAGCATGGATCGATCATTATGAGAAAGCCGAGCATAAAAATTCTGAATAATAATTTCTCTTGAGAGCTCATGATTGGGGCATGAATATAACATTGAATTAAGCCTCCCCCAAGCTAGAGCGATACTTTCTCTTTCACGAGGCCAAAAATTATATATATAATTCCGATCACGATGAACTAGATGCATAGGATAATTTTTTTGATGGAATTCAAATTTCAACCGATTTCAATTCCAAGATCCAATAGCATAGCATATACCATGCCAATGCCTTTCCCTTGAAAGATAAAGGGAAAACCTTCTTCTTAGCTTCATATCCGGGTAAACCTGCAAGCTTAAACAATCCACAAATTTCATCCACATATATCAAGTGCATATCAGGATGTTCGGTTCCATCTCCTGCATAAGGATTAGCTAGCAGTTGTTCTATCATACCCAAAGGAATTTCATATTCAGTATTTTCAGTAGGTGCAGTGGGTTGAGGGGTGACTAATTGTGGTTCCGGTCGAGGTGAAGATAACCCGAACAAACCCCTCAAAGGATTGTTCTCCATAGTAACAAGTGACAATAAATTTCAGCACGTAGTAATAAATTTTCTTACCAATTTCACTTACCAAGAGCACTTCACTCCCCGGCAACGGCGCAAGAAAAGATCCTTGATGACCCACAAGTATATGGGATCAATTGTAGTCCATCGATAAGTAAGAGTGTCGAACCCAACGAGGAGCAGAAGGAAATGACAAGCTGTTTTCAGCAAGGTAATGTCTGCAAGCACTGAAATTATAAGTAGCGAGTAGTTTGATAGCAAGATAATTTGTAACGAGCAAGTAACGGTAATAGTAACAAAAGTGCAGCAAGTTAGCCCAATCCTTTTGAGGCAAATGACAGGCCAAAACGGTCTCTTATGATAAGCAAAGCGTTCTTGAGGGTACACGGGAATTTCATCTAGTCACTTTCATCATGTTGGTGGACCGGTGCTTAGGTGCTATTCTTACTTGAACAAACCTCCTACTTATGCTTAACCCCCTCGCAAGCATCCGCAACTACGAGAAAAGTATTAAGAATAAATTCTAACCATAGCATTAAACTTTTGGATCCAAATCAGTCCCTTACGGAATAGCGCATAAACTAGGGTTTAAGCTTCTGTCACTCTCGCAACCCATCATCTAATACCTACCCCACAATGCATTCCCTTAGGCCCAAATATGGTGAAGTGTCATGTAGTCGACGTTCCCATGACACCACTAAGGGAATCACAACATACATACCATCAAAATATCGAACACATATAAAATTTACATGATTACTTGCAACATGATTTCTCCCGTGACCTCAAGAACAAAAGTAACTACTCACAAATGATAATCATGCTCAAGATCAGAGGGGTATTAAATAGCATATTGGATCTGAACATATAATATTCCACCAAATAAACCATATAGTAATCAACTACAAGATGTAATCAACACTACTAGTCACCCACAGGTACCAATCTGAGGTTCCGGTACAAAGATTGAACACAAGAGATGAACTAGGGTTTGAGAGGAGATGGTGCTGGTGAATATGTTGATGAAGATTGGCCTTCCCAAGATGAGAGGGTTGTTGGTGATGATGATGACGATGATTTCCCCCTCCGGGAGGGAAGTTCCCCCGGCGGAATCGCTCCGCCGAAGGGCAAAAGTTCTCCTGCCCAAGTTCCACCTCGAGACGGCGGCGCTTCATCCCGAAAGTCCTCTCCTTATTTTTTTCTAGGTCAAAATGACTTATATACTAGAAGATGGGCACCAGAGGTGGGCCGAGGAGGGCACAACCCTCCAGGGCGCGCCTAGGCTCCCTGGTGCGCCCAGGTGGGTTGTGCCCACATGGTGGGCCCCCACTGGTAGTTATTCGCTTCAATAATTCTTATTTATTTCATAAAAAATCCTCGTGAAGTTTCTGCTCATTTGGAGTTGTGCAGAATAGGTAGCCTGAAGTAGCTTTTTCAGATCTAGATTTCCAGCTGCCGGAATTCTCCCTCTTTGTGTGAACCTTGCATATTATGAGAGAAAAGGCATTAGAATTACTCCAAAAAGCATTATTATGCATAAAAACATTATAAATAACAGTAGGTAAACATGATGCAAAATGGACGTATCAGAGTGTAGCCACTTTGCACTTTTGCCACAGCCTTGATGCACCGGATCGCTAACTTGGCTTCGTCCTTTGAAGCCAACAACATGAGCCAACTCTATCTACTGAGGTCATCCACCATCAGAAGGATGTACCTCTTCCCACCTGGAGTCACCGGAGTAATTGGGCCGCATAGATCCGCATGAATATACTCGAGCTTCTAGCTTCAGTCGGCGTTCTGGGAACCAGGGTACCCAGACTTGCCTGCCTGCGGCCCACGGCGTGGCGCCATAGATGGCCTGGTACGGCCCATCCACGACACCAACAAGGCAAGACCCTCACGAGGGGCCAAACCTCGTGAGGCGGGCGACATCAAGAACTCTGGAGGGAGCGGCCACCCCAGGCTGCCTCCTGAGGAGCGGAGATTTCTATGCGGGTGCTCAACCTCGTGAAGTTGCGGTGACGCAAGCCATGACGACCAAGGCCAGGCGGGCGCTAGCGGGCGCAGAGCAGCAGGTTTCCTCTTTGGTGCTAAGGAGGCAAGCGCAGGCGCGGGGTCCCGAGGAATCACCCAAAGGTTTCCATTCCCGTGCAACAAGACCAAGACTGTCAGGACAGCAGGACAGATGTCATCGCCGAGCCCACCGCTGCGTCACGACCAGGAGCTTTGCAGGAGAAGACCACCTTTTGTCAGGATAAGATGTACTACTTGTCCCCTTTCAAATAGGCCACTGTGGGATCCCTTCCCGCCTACGTTTTGGGGGAAGAGGACCGAGGCCACTATAAATATAGCTTAGCCACCACCGTAGCGAGGGACGGAATGATCGAATCCCTTCAGCTCACACCCACACTAGAACAGGCCTCCTGAGGTTGTTCTTCCCTTGTACAAGTTCATCCTCAGCCCCTCGCGAGGCTAATCCACCACAAAGCAGGAGTAGGGTTTTACACCGCAAGGTGGCCCGAACCTGGGTAAACTGCTGTGTCCCTTTCCTTTCTTGTTCATCGAGCTAGGCCGTGGGGGTGACGGGCTGGTTCGCCGGAGAGATTGAGTTCTTCGCACACGCCCCAGAGTTCGAACCTTCTTGGGTCTGCGGAGCCCCGAATCCGACATTTGGCGCGCCAGGTAGGGGCGTGTCGAAGCCTCTTCTCCACCATTCGCTCCGCTACCGGTCCGTCGTCCCGATGGCCGATGCTCGCCGTGTTCGTGCCGAGTGCCGGGCAGCTCTCGCCGCTCGCGTCGCTCAGACGGCGCCCGCGGGCAACGGCACCAATCGCCACTCCCCTTCTCCTGCGGCCAACGCCACCACCAGTCCCGTGGCCCACGAGCAGTAGGGCTTGTCGCTGCCGCCTTCCGTACGGTGTGATGGTCGCACCGCAACTCCATCGCTCACCCCGGCCGCTGCGTCGTCTTCTCATGCTCGTTGCGGGCCGGCGAACGCGCAGGCTGCGCTGCTCATGGCGCGCGAGCTTCTACGCTACCGTTCGGCCGACGACCTCTACGAGGATTGGCTCAACCGCATCGCCGAGCTCGTCAGCGCCGCTGGAGAGGCCCCTGCGCCGTCTCGCTCGCTGCCTCACCCGTCCTAGGCGGGCGAGGTGGCCCACGGCGCGCCTCCTCCACCTCCTCGGCACAACGTCGTCCCCGAGCCCCAGCATGAAGCACCCTAGCCCGCCGCGTAGGGCGCCGGCGCGTGATGAAGTGAGCTGCCAGGTGGTGCAGCGACCCCAAGGAGAAGCGCGTGCGCTTCCAGCGCCGCTGGGTCAAGATCGCGGGCCGCCGGAGGCGGCGCGCGCGTTCGTCAAGATCAGGCTCCTCCCCTGCGGCTGGCTCCAGTGAGCGCGGGAGGTTCCCGTGCTTTCACCCCGGAGCTCCGCAGCGTCATCTAGCCAGACAAGTTCAAGCCGGACCTGCCCCCGCGCTATGACGGCACCCCCGACCCCGCTGAGTTCCTCCAGCTCTACGAGCTGAGTATCAAAGCGGCGAACGGCAACGACAAAGTCATGGCGAACTGGTTCCCCATGGCCCTCAAGGACGGTGCACGCTCCTGGCTCCTGAACCTACCTGTGTGGTCGATCTCCTCGTGGGGCGAGCTCCGCGAGCGCTTCATCACCAACTTCCACGGCACTCGCGACCGCGCTCCTAGGGCAACCGACATGCGACGCATCAAGCAGCAGCTAGGCGAAACCTTGCACAAGTACATATAGCGCTTCACCATTGTTCGCCTCAAGATCCCGAAGGTGTCGGACGAGGCCATCATTACGGCGTTCTCTGAGGGCGTCCGGGATGTCAAGATGAAGGAAGAGCTCGCGATGCGTGAGGATTTGTGCTCGGCCCTGAAGATGTTCAACATGGCCACCAGATGCGCGAGGGCAGAGGAAGGTCGCCTCTCCCTCCTGGAGGTCCCGGAGGTCGACCCCAAAGACAAGAAGGCCAAAGCTAAGGACGTAAAGCGCAAGGGTCCAGCTGTGCTCGCGGCTGAACGTGAAATGAAGCATGGCTGCGACCATCCCGAGTCCTCCAAGGGCAACCGCCCGTTCTGCGTTTTCCACAAAGTCCACAGCCACAACACCAACGACTACCAAGAGGTCAAGGCGATCCGTGATGGGCGCTTCGGCCGCCGTACCGAGCGCAACGACTATGGCTACGGCCGCGGTGGTGGTCGCTGGGACAACCGCGACCCTTGCCAGGACAGGCGCGATCAGCCTCGTGAGGACCGCTGGCCGGGCCCTCCTCGCGATGGCCCCTGGATAGACCAGCCTCGTGAGGACCGTCCTCAGGGCAACGCCGGCCTCCCTCCGCTGCCGCCGCCACCGAGAAGGAACGATGACCACCACCAAGACGATGGGGCTAGGGGCTTCCAGGAGCCTCGCGCCATTGCCTGCATCCTGGGTGGTGCTCAGGCCCCCGCCTCTCATCGCATCTTCAAGCAGTTCGCTCGTGAGGTGAACGCAGCCCTCCCCAAGCTCGAGGCGTCGCGCCCCCTCAGGTGGTCCAAGTATGCCATCACTTTCTACTCTACAGACCAACTCAAGTGTTCAGCCACCGCCGGTGCTCTCCCGACGCTCTGCTCGCCGATCATCAGCAACGTCCTCGTCACCAAGACTCTTATCGATGGTGGCGCGGGGCTCAACATCATCTCCGTCGAGACGTTTGACACGCTCCAGGTACCCTACGACCAGCTTCTGCCCACCAACCCTTTCTCAGGAGTGACCGACGGCTCCACCATCCCCATAGGGCAGATCTGCCTTCCTGTCACTTTTGGCAAGCGCGACAACTACCACACCGAGCTCATCGACTTTGACGTGGCGTCCATGAGCAACCCCCCATGCACTCCATGCCCTGGAGGTTGCCGAACACCGCGACGGGGGCTCACGAGATAGGTTGGGGTAAGGCCCCCACACCATGGAGGCTGTGGTCGACGTCAGCGACGTCGAACGGTCAGAGGGTCACTTTGTCCGCAAGCTCCGGTGTCCTAGCTTGCCGGATCTTGGCTTCTCTTCCATATCGGCGTCACATCCATCCTCTCTAGCTCTCCCTTCATTCCTCACTTCTGTCCATGGCCGCCCCCAGATGTCATGCATCGAGTCTTTGTTCTTGAATCGCGCCCGGGATCGCAGCGTTCCAGCGGCTTCTACCGATCAGTCCAACCTCTATGACCGTCGCTTTGGTGCAGTCCTTGAGGAGAAGCAAAGGTGGATGTCATGGTGGGGAAGGAGCAGTAGGGAGGCATCATGATTGGAGCAGCATGGGCGACGGAGGTCTGCAAAGAGCAGGGTGGAGGTGCCATGGTACAACACAGTGGAGCAGACGAGATGGGGAGAAATCCAAAGGAGCATGTGGTGGAGAAATCCAACCCCAATTCGTGAAACCAATCCACGATCCATGAATTGTAGATATATACCCCTCATCGAACTCAGATTAGTAGAAAGTACCGAATTGCGGACCGACCGAACTGCAAATCTCGTAACTATGGTCTAGTTGTTGATAGTTAAGCTTTATTATTTATGGAGCTTGATTGGCCAACTTACTTATGGAGATTGATTGGCCAATTTGATGTAACATGAGAGAGACACGTCGTCGCCGACCCCGATTCATGAATCGTAGATGTACTCAACCCCCAATTAACGAACCCAATTCCCGATTTATGAATCGTAGATGTATACCCCTCATCGAACTCGATTAGTAGAAAGTAGCGAATCGCGAACCCAAATTGCGGACCGACCGAACTGCAAATATGGTAACTATGGTCTAATTGTTGATAGTTAAGATTTATTATTTATGGAGCTTGATCTGCCAACTTGATGTAAGGTGAGAGAGACACGTCGTCACCAACCCCGATTCATGAATCGTAGATGTAATCCACCCCCGATTCATGAATCATAGATGTATACCCCTCAACAAAATCGATTAGTAGAAAGTAGCGATTCGCATACCCGAATTGCGCATCGACCAAACTGCAAATCTGGTAACTATGGTCAGATTGTTGATACTCGGGGTTTATTATTTATGAAGCTTTATTTTCCAACTAGATGTGAGGGGAGAGAGAGACGTTGTCACCAACCCCGATTCTTGAATCATAGATGTACTCCAGCCCAGACTAGCGAACCCAATCCCTGATTCATGAATCGTAGATGTATATTCCACATCGAACTCAATTAGAAGAAAGTAACAAATCACAAACATGAATTGCGGACCGACCAAACTGCAAATCTGTAACTATGGTCAAATTGTTAATAGTTGTAAGCTTTATTATTTATGGAGCTTGATTTGTCAACCTGATGTTAGGTGAGAAAGACATGTCGTCACCAACCCCGATTCATGAATCACAAATGTATCATAGGCATACTCCAGCCCGATTCACGAACCCAACCCCCGATTCATGAATCGTAGATGTATACTCCTCATCAAACTCGATTAGTAGAAATTAGGGAATCGGGAACCCAAATTGCGGACTGACCGAACTACAAATCTGGTAACTATTGTCTTATGCCAGATAGTTAAGCTTTATTATTTATGGACCTTGATTTGCCAACTTGATGTAAGGTGAGAGAGACAAGTCGTCACCAACCCCGATTCATGAATCACAGATGAATCGTAGATGTACTCCTGCCCCGATTCGCGAACCCGATCCCCGATTCATGAATCGTAGATGTACTCCTGCCCCGATTCGCGAACCCGATCCCCGATTCATGAATCGTAGATTTATACCCCTCATCGAACTCGATTAGTAGAATGTAGAGGATTGCGAACCCGAATTGCGGACCTACGAAACTGCAAATCTCATAACTATGTTCTAATTGTTCATAGTTAAGCTCAGGGGCGGAGCCAGAAAATTTGGCCAATGGGTTCACTCGTTAAGTCATTGTGACAATTTTGTATGACTTAACTAAGTGTAAAACCAAATTCGTATCATTTTACTACTGGAGTATAACGCTCAAAGACAGCATACTAAATTAAAAAATACAATATCACATATAGTTGTTGCATTAGAACGGGAGAGTGCAAGACATACCTGTTGGACAAAGTTATAAAATCACTTGTTTACTTATTGTTATAGATTAGTACCACAATAGTTTTATAGATTCGGGTGCAACTTCTAATCTTCCTGAAGACAGCGAAAAAAATGACAAGTCACTTTGATATTTATAAAATAAGTAATATAAAAATTAAAGAAGAATGTAAAGTCACTCACGTTTCAGAGAAAACATATCATCATTATTAATGGTAGCTAAAAAAACATATCTTTCTTCACATGGAAATTAAATGATCACTCATGAATTAATTTATCGTGCAATTATTTCTTAATACCATTCATAATTGAAAAGCATATGTCCATATATGTTGTGGCAACAAGCAATATCATCACTAGTTTCAGAGGTTGATGCACCAAAGAAAAGTAATATGATTATTTGTGTGCATGAGTAATTTAGCAAGATCAGCACTCCTTTGCAAATTGGCGAACTTGTGATGTACTAACACATCATTGATATAAGTGTGAAGTTCAAGACCAAGATCATTCATTTTTGTAAAATCAAAATTATATAAAGTAGTGTGTCTCTGAATAGAAAGTTTGGGAGACTACCTTCAGCGACAACATTTGGTGGACTTTACTTACAGTGCCCTTGAAGTCATTATCTGAATTTGGTGGTATATTTCTCTTTTATGGAGTATCGCTCCATAACCTAGATTAGTTCAGGAAAAGGCAATTAAAAATTAGGGCAAAATCCATTACCGAACTAAGCTACTAGATTAGATTAGATTAGACATATGCAAAGAAGAGAGAAGCAGTGGTGATCTAATCTTCCATACCTCAAATTTGGTCTGGGACCTGCCTTTGCCGGCGGTGACTCTGGCGATCGATCGGCGAGCGAACAAACATGACGCCAGGGGGAAGAGAGACGAGATCGATGGGGGAGTTGCGGCGGCCCGCTGGATATGTACGTACACCTGGGGATATCTACAAGGGGCAAGCCATGGGAATCGATCAATTAATCAAGGTTATTTTTGGGCTTCTGGGCTGGGCTAATCAAAATGTTCTAACTTGATCGCTGAGCTTCTGAAGTCTATTTTTCACCCTTAAATGTGGCTTGATGGACAAATAACCCCCTAATCAAATGTAGCTACAGCGACCAGGAGATTCGACTCAGCGACCAGGGTCAACGCCCTTTACTCTCCCTACCTACAAGCCACGTCAGAAGCTCAAACTGGAAAACCACCTAAAATCAGCAGCAATACCGCTTAAGGGAAACATTTATCTGGTTTTGAGGATTTGGGGGTTAAGATCGTACCAAATTAGACATTAGGGGGTATTCATCCATCAGGCCACATTTGGGGGTGGAATTTAAATGGGCTAAAAGACTTTGCTTGTGCGCTGTAGCTACTTTCCGATGGGTTCAGCCTTAAAAATTTACTGGGTTCATACTAGTCAGTACCTATGGACATGTACGTGGCTGGTAAACTCGTTAGGTTCAGTTGAACCCAGTGGCTGTATGCTGCCTCCGCCGCTGGTTAAGCTTTATTATTTATTGAGTTTGATTTTCCAACTTGATGTAAGGTGAGAGAGACACGTCGTCACCAATCCTGATTCAAGAATTGTAGATGTTCTCTAGCCCCGATTCGAGGACCCATTCCCCGATTCATGAATCATAGATGTATACCCCTCATCGAATTCGATTAGTAGAAAGTAGCTAATTGCGAACCCGAATTGTGAACCGACCGAACTACAAATTTGGTAACAATGGTCTAAATGTTGATAGTTAAGTTTTATTATTTATGGAGCTTGATTTGCCAACTTGATGTAAGGTGATGTAACATGAGAGAGACACGTCGTCACCAACCCCGATCCATGAATCGTAGTTGTACTTCTCACCCGATTCGCGAACCAAATACCCGATTCATGGATTGTAGATGTATACTCCTGATCGAAATTGATTTGTAGAAAGTAGCTAATCGCGAACCCAAATAACAGACCGACCGAACTGCAAATTTGGTAACTATGGTGTAATTTTTTTATAGTTAAGCTTTATTATTTATGGAGCTTGATTTGCTAACTTGATATAAGGTGAGAGAGACACGTCGTCACCAACCCTAATTCATGAATGGTAGATGTACTCCAGCCCGATTCGCGAACTCAATCCCTGATTCATGAATCGTATATGTATACCCCTCGTCAAACATGGTTAGTAGAAAGTAGCGAATCGCGAACCCGAATTGCAGACCAGCCGAACTGGAAATATGGTAACAATGGTCTAATTGTTGATAGTTAACCTTTATTATTTATGGAGATTGATATGCCAACTTGATGCAAGGTGAGAGATACACATCGTTACCAACCACGGCCACCTGGTTGTTATGCTGTGTCAAGGTATGGCAAGAGTCCACTGGGCTCCACTGCCAGATAGTTACATTAACCGAGCTAGCATGCAACAAAGATGCAGTTTTCCAAATGGGGAAGTGCAGAACTGTGGCGTCCGGCATGGTGTCTGTTGTCTCGTTTTCAAATATATCTCATCTTTTCAGTAGCAGTATATATATATATATATACATATATATATATGTATATGTGTATATATATATATACATTATATATATATATATATGCGTGTGTGTGTATGTATATATATATACACATACATATTTTATCTACTACTAGGTGTAGTTACCCCCTACCTCTATGGCCTCCACATGTCTGTAGAGAGGAACCAATTGTGGGCAGAACCCATTAACCCACAAGCAGCCGTAATTAACAGGTGGAGAAAAATATATTTTTATATAAAGCAATCCCTAAATTTTTTTTGTGGGAAAAAGAAATCCCTAATTAGTAGGTGGGAAGGTATGTGCAACTAATCAGCTAATCACGGGTGGAAGCTAGCAATAAAGGGGGCCATTGGGGCGAAAGGCCCCTTCTGCTCACGAGCTCAAATGAGCTTGTGATAAACAGTAAAATCCAAATAATTGAAACAAATTAAAAAAATTCTGATTTTGTTTGTAGCAAACATTAAGAAATGTTTCAGTGCTTGCAAAGTTTCATCATGGAATCACATTTGTGGATATAGTGGCGAAAAATATTAAATCAGCACCCCAAAATGCCTTTGAAAGTAGCATTTTCGAACCATCGATTTTTTTCCACGGCTTCCACGAATGTGATTCCATGATGAAACTTTGCAAGCACTCAAAACATTTATCAATGTTTTCCAAAAAAAAAAAAAAAAAAATTTAGATTTTACTGTTCATCCGAGCTCATTTGAGCTCGACCTAAGATAGTCCGCGCCCGCGTTGGGGCTTCGCGTGAGACGCGAAAAACAACAGCCAATTAGTAAAAGAAAAAGAGTAGTATCTTTGGATTAGACGGTATGGACGGAGGTGATGGATCGGAAGAGCCAGCCGATGAAGAGAATCGCCGCATCACTATTTCCCTTGAGTAAGTATACTATCAATATGAGTTATACTACTAGCAGTATATAGATATTGATTTTATTTTTTGCAGTCACTATAGAAGGTGATGATGATGTACCGGTGGATGAAGAAATAAAAGATGAGGAGATGGCCGAAACTCTTCGTGCATGTGACATACTTCCTCCAAAATTTAGAGGGGGTAGAGGACGACCTAGGATCCAAAGGTTGATGTCGAAAGGAGAAGTTGCATCTCGAAAGGTGAAGTTGCATCCTCCAGAAGTTTTCAATAGTATAAATGTGAAGAATTAGAGTAGAATAGATACGATGAAGAATAAACAAGGTAGGCCACTAAAATTTTGAAGCCTTTGTTGATCGGGATCTTCTTGCTCTGCTTCAGGAATAACATTTTCTTCGGGAGGAGCTTGAGTTGAGGACTCTGGTGCATCTTCAGCTGACGAAGTTGGAGCTTGTTCTTCAACTAGCTTTACTTCCCTGATGCCCATAGCTTTTATTGCTTCTATATGAGGAAATTCATCTAGCTCAGATGGCAGGTGCTATTTTTGAGAGCCGTTAGATTCTTCAAGCTGCACATCTATAGATTCTAATGAAGAATCCTTCATGTGCCTTAGCTGCAAACTTAGAGTTGTGATGCTTATCATGAATAAAGCAGGGTGGACCGAAGACACGAAAGTATCCCACGTTGGGATTATTACCAGTGAGGGGCTCATATGAGGTTTTTGTCAGAAACTTGTGAATATATACTTTGCTGATGATGTGGCATGCAGTGTTGATGGCATCGACCCAAAAATGAACTGGTGTCTTAAATTCATCAAGAATTATTTGCGTCATCTCGATGAGGGTCACGTTCTTCCTTTCCACAATGCAATTCTGCTGAGTATATGCGGCTGAGAACTAATGGATGATGTCATATTCATCGATGAATTCACCAATATTTGCGTTCTTGAATTCGGTGCCATTGTCACTTCTCACGTGCTTGACGATGGCTTTGAAGTCATTTTTAGCTCTTCGGGTGAATCTTCAAGAAAATACACCTAGGTAAATATAGTAAAGTCATCGACAATTATGAGACTACATTACCACCAAATCTTTTGTAGTTGTTTGGTCCAAATAAGTCTATGTGAAGAAGTTCAAGTGGTCCTGTTGTAGTCATCACTATCTTGGATGGATGCTGTCTATTTTACTTGCTTCCCAGCTTGACATGCACTGCATAAGCGATCCTTGTCGAACTTGACATCATCGACACCATGGAGATGTTTGCCTTTGACGAGCTTGTGCAAATTCCTGATACCTACGTGACCAAGTTTTTGATGCCACAACCAACCTTTGGTTGCCTTTTAAATCAAATAGATGGAAACTTGTGCTCCATTAAAGAAATCAACAAGATATAAATCACCCTTTCTTATACCTTGGAAGACTAATGAGTAGTCACTACTCATGAAGACTTTACAGTCCACTTTTGAGAATAGGACAAGTAAATCCATATCGGTTAGCTTAGAAATAGACATTAGATTATAGCCAGGGAATTGAACATGCATCACATTTTCAATGGTTTTATCCCTTGATATAGCAAGTTTACCTAAACCCATTACCTTTCCTTCACCATTATCTCCAAATATAATGCTTCGAATTGATGAAGCACCTGGCTTCAAATCCTAGAACATGCTTCTGTCTTCGGTCATATGATCAGCACATCCACTATCGAGTAGCCATTCTCGACCACAGGAGGCAGTTTTCAGTAGAAGAATTAGTTCATCTTAGGCACCAACATCAGTTTGGCTCCTTGTAGGTTTGAAGCATTTGAGGAAATAGTAACGTTTGAAAACTTATGAGCCCAAGCATTAGACCGCTTTGGAGCAAATGAGTTAAGATAGTTGAATGAATATGCAACAAAATTCTTTGAAGATTTATGCACATAAAAGTTCGAGGGATGATGAACATATGCATTAGATGAAGATTTCTCAGCATAGCCCCTTGAGGACAGAGGAGAATAGCCATATGATTACTTTTGGCGATTGGTCCTTGAAGAATTTTGCCATGAGGCACTCCTGTTCTTCTGAGAGATCCTTCTTTACCCAGATTTTCTTTATAGGGGGGCCATTTTTGTAGTTTGGTCCAATGTACATGGCAAAAGTCTCACCCTGCTGGTTGTTGAATAACTTATCGTTAGAGTCAAAGGATTCATAACCCGAAAGGAGAGTGGGATCAAGTGACATCCCTCTTTCAAGTACAAAGCATGTTTTGGGACATACTTTTTTGAGGGCGAAACAGTAGGGGAAACCCCTACTGTATAATTTTCATTAAAAGAAAGAGAGAGAAAGGCTAGAACTGTACGAAAGCTACATATTTATGAGGGGGGTGAGGAAGCCCCCAACAAACCAGAATGAGAGAAACTAACTACAAGAAGATAGAGAAAAAAGATAATGAGTAAGTAAGAGATAGAGGTGATCCAAGCTGAGAGAGGATCAAAATCCACTGGCCTGGCTATATGAGTGATCAGGTTAAGATCAATGATAAAGTTCCTGCACCATCCCTCAAGAGATGCTTATTTTTCTTCAAAAATCCAGGCATTCCTCTGCTTCCAAATATTCCACAGCGCAGATGAGGTGATTTCAAGGAAACAGGGACCATGGAAATTATCTCTGGCTGCCTGGAAAAGAGCCAGCACATCAGGACCAGAGCATCTTTAGGCAAATCTATAGTTAAAGAATGAATGCTCCCTTGTTTCTCTAGAACTGCTTTCGCAAACAGCACAATTGACACCTGATTCCATCCTCCCATTACGCCTTTCTAACATGTCGCTAGTGTTGAGACGATCAACCAGCAGAAGCCACATAATTTGTTTTTTTGCTTGGGTAGGCTTTTACTCTTCCAATTCATGTTAAATAGAAGGCTGACTCGAAGAGCTTTGAACATGAGCTGATCATAATTCAAAGGGGTAAACTGACCAGAGGGGGTACCACTGTACGACCAAGAATCAGGAACAAATCCAAACTGGGCAACCCCATGAAGATCCATGAGATGGGTATGAAGATCTTGAAGTTCCTGAAAATCCTGGGGGAAAATAGGGATAGAAAACAGACGCGCTAAAGCTTTGATCGTATCTGCAGCCAGCAAGTCATTGAGAGAGATATCCAGGTTCAGTGCAAATGAGTAGAGACGTGGCATCATCACTGCAAGAAGCTGATCCATCCATCTGTCTTTCCAGCCAAGGACCGATCTTCCATCGCTCGGCACATACGAAGCAACCGCTCTGAAGTGTTCCATCAGAGAATAAACATCTTTCCACTAGAAACATCCCACTCGTCCACACGCTTGGGGTGCATCAGTAGCATAATAGGCTTTCCAAGCCATATCCATCCATGGTATATCTGCACGGTTGAAAAATTTAAAGAGGTGTTTAAGAAGAAGAGCCTCATTTTGTACTTCCAAACATATCACACCCAGACCACCCTTGTACTTAGGCGACAGACCAAATGCCAAGCAGCTTGCGAGTTTGGATGTTCAGTGATATCATCCTTCCTCCAAAGACATGATCTTTTGATTTTATCCACGTTAGCAATTGCCATTTTCTGAAGCTTAATCATACACATAAAGAAAGTTGGCAGTGCAGAGAGGACTGAATTTATGTATGTTAGTCTACCAGCATAATTCAGAAGTCTGGACGCAACATTCAACCTTCTTTCTAAGGTGCAGACAAGTGGCGAAAGATCATTGACTGTTGGCTTATTAGTTCCCATGGGAAGGCCTAAATAGGTGAATGGCATTGATCCAACAATACATCCAAAGAAATCTGCCAGCAACCTTGTATGATTTGGATCAATGTTGATAGGCACCAAGCAGGTTTTATGAAAGTTAGCCTTTAAACCAGTGGCATCTTGGAAAACAGATAAATGTTTTTAACAGCAGCCAAGTGAACAAAAGAAGCCTCAAGAACAATTAATGTGTCGTCAACTTATTGCACAACCGGGAAGTCATGTCCACGAAAAAGCACAGGAGGCGTGAGATTACCCTCAGTAAAAGCTTTGTTGATCAGTGTTTGCAAAAGATCTGCCGCAATGACAAAAAGCAGTGGGGATAGCGGTTCACCCTGCAAGCAAAGGTTTTTCTAGGAACACCATTCAGCAGAACATCTGATGAAGCTGAAGAGAAGATCATACTAATCCAGCTTATCCATGTACAATCAAAACCCTTTCTTTCCAGAATTTGCAAAATAGGGTCATGCTCAACCAGATGAAATGCCTTCTCAAATTCTAACTTGAGGATAATTAATCCCTTGCCAGAGGATTTGCAATGATGAAGGCACTCAAATGACCAAGCTAGGTAATCTTGGATTGTTCAAGATTTAATAAAACCATACTGATGTGCATGGACTAACTATAAATTTTTGCTCTGAAGTCTATCAGCAAGCAACTTAGTCAACAGCTTGAGACATGAGTTGAGGAGCGAAATGGGCCGGAAATCATTTGGAGTCTCTGGACTGGCTTTTTTGGGAATTAAGGTTATGATGGATATATTGATGCTAGTCAGATCCACATTCCCCTGATGAATTTTTTTGCAAAGCTTATAGAAGTCATGCTTTATAATTGGCCAGCAAGTTTTCAAAAACTGTCCATTAAAGCCATCCGGCCCTGGCGATTTGTCTGTGGGCATATGTGCCACCACATCATCAATCTCCTCAGTAAAAGGAGGTAACAAACTTTCTAGGTTAGAGATCACTGGAATAAGCTCAAGAACTTCCTGAGAAACAGTAACTCCACAATTCTGCCCCAGCCGATCTTGGAAAGCCTCCCACAAAACTGCAGCCTTTTCAGTGTGATCAGAAACCTCCCTGCCATCAGGCATGATAAATTTTGCAATGTTATTTTGACGATAATACTCTGTAGCCATTGCATGAAAAAATTCAGAGTTCTCATCTCCAAATTTCACCTACCGGATTGTGCATCTTTTGTTCCAAAACATGCACTGACAGTCAAGCAAATGCAACAACCTTTGTTTCACAATATTTCTAAAGTTACATTCGGTGATATGCAAACAGCGAGCTTTGTCATACTCATCAAGCATTTGAATAATCATGTTACAATTTGCAATTAAAACACCCCATCTGGAAATGTTTCCTGACCATTTTTTAAGACCTTGCCGAAGGAGTTTGAATTTTGCAGCAAGAACTTTAGCACTATTACCATCTCTCTGAATATTCTATATGCTGTATACTAATTTAATGAAACCTGATCTTTTAATCCAACAGTTCTCAAAGCGAAATATCTGGGCTTTAGGGATCTGGGAGTCCACTCTAACAACACATGGCATTTGATCTGAAACAGGTCTAGCAAGAGGATGCACCTGGGTATTGGGAAATTTCAGTGTCCAAGCTGTGGAAATGAAATACAAGTCCAACTATTCCTGGAGAGGGTCTAGCTGCATGTTACTCCAAGTGTAGGCCCTTCCTTTTATTGCAATGAGTTCATTATGATTGGCAACATCTCTATTGTAGTTTTGAGCATATCTATAGAAATTAAAATCTCCCAAAAAGAGCCATAACTCGTCATCAGGTATGACAAGGTCAGCCAACCACAACACAAATTCAGACCTTGGTTCCACACATGGGCCATACACATTTACTAAAGTTCATTTATCAGCAGAAGCATTAGACTGAAACTAAATAACAATGCCGAACGATTCTTGTTTCATAATGGTGCCAAAAAACAAGCGACTATTCCAGAGAACCAACAGTCCACCAGAAGCCCCCAATCGATGGAACACAAGTAAAATGATCAAGACGACGAGGAGCAATGTTACGGATAAAAATGAAATCAAACGATTGTTTTCTTGTCTCTTGAAGACAAACAACATAGGCCCCACTCTCCTCAATCTTATTCCTAATCGAAGTCCACTTACTTTCAGCATTAAGACCACGAACATTCCAACCCAAGATGTTCCAAATAACAGACGACATGAGACTCAAAAGAAACTGACTGAACAAACTAACAGACACTACTTCTTGCGAAGGAGAAGCTCTTCAGATAGCTCCTTGGGATCTATGTCGCACATGTCGACAGCCAGCTTCTACATTGTGGCGATCTGAAGCACTACCGGAGTGGAAGCAGCAGGGACCGAAGATTTCTTGCGGCGTGAAGTGCCATCCAGGTGCAGAGCCAATTCAACAAAGCCCTCCTTGTCGCTTCTGAGGCCCCGCCTCAGTTCAGTGGTAACCAGAGGGGTAGGCAGCTTAGCTCGCTTGCCCTTCAGACGAACAGCTGCAGTAGGCACCATATCCATCATCTTTGCATCTCTGATCTAGATGTCATGCTCCAAATGAGCCAAAGTCCTGGATTTTTAGCTGCAGGTGAGATCACCTCCTCCTGGGGTGCAGGAAGTTCCAACGAAGAACTATGAGCCAAGGTAGTAACCTTCATCTACATATCATCCTGGTCCACGAAATGATCAGCAACAACAGAAGCTGAACGAAGCTCTTGAGTGGCCGTCAGAACTGCTTCAGTGTCCATCTGAAACAGAAGGATTTGACCACGTGAGAGAGACTTGGTGCATCCAACAGCACAGCCCATAAAGTTGTCAAAAGCAATATCATAAGATCTCTTGCTCATTCGGACCACAGGGAAGACAATTTGAGCCAAAAAACCATCCCTAGGAGCCAAGATAGGCGCAAAGTCTCCTGACACCACAGCATGCAGTGCAAGAACAAAACGTTGTATGTCAAAGGGACGCACCTGAGCAAGGTTCAGACCTGCAAAGTTCGCGGCAACCTCCCAAATCCTAACAAACTTGAAGTGAGGTGGTAGTTCATTTGCATCTCCATTGAGAATTCGTTTAGTGTACACCTGCTGCAGACAAGTACCCAACCAGCAAAGGTACTCTTCCACCGGCGTGTACTCCACAGAGTTTGAATTTCCTCCGGCACGAAAGAACACACACCTGCCCAACAAAGCATCACCATTGATCACTCTTTCTGCCGCAAGCTCAACTTCACGAACATGCTCATCCCAAGCATCCAAGGCATTGTAATACGAAGAGGCAGCACGGGAAACACCTGAAAATCCTTTCGCAGCACCAATATTTAACATAGTTTTAAATAGCCGGCTATAGCTTCGCTATAGCCCGCTATAGCCTTTTCAGCTGGGTGCCGCTAAATGGTCGCCTTCACAAATAGCCCGCTATAACTCCGCAATAGCTGATTTGGAGGCTCGCCGCTATTTTTCATAGCCCGCTATTTAAAACATTGATATTTAACAAACAGTTAACCGAGATACGGGGATGAGAATCTTGCTTAACAACCCATTGGGCCTTGCAGTCCCAGGCGAGATGACCCCTTTGACGACAAATATTGCACCAGGCCCAGGAAACCGGAATTCCCTAAACGGCGCCCGTTGCGCCCGCTACAGGCATCGGCACAAACGGGCGCACACGCCTCCCTCCTCCATGCGTCTAGTTGGGCTCGGCCCATCGTCAGGAGGAAATCAAACCCGCGACCTCCTCATCATTCGCACCATGCACTAACCACCCCACCGGCCTCACGTCATGTGCTAAAGTTCATCTTCTTTACTCTTTTCTTCCTTATTTCTTTTTATTTTTTCTATTTTTTTCGTTTTTCTTGTTTATTCGGAACGGTTTTGTTCGGTGTTTTTTCTTTTGTTCATTTGAGTGAACTAATTTTCAAAATCGATGAACTTTTTTTCTAAATTCGATGAACTTTTTTTTCAAATTCGATGAACTTTTTTCGAATTCGATGAACTTTTTTTGAATTCGATGAACTTTTTCCCAAAATCGATGATTTTTTTTCAAATTCGATGAACTTTTTTTGAATTCTATGAAATTTTCCCCAAATCGATAACTTTTTTCAAAATCGATGAACTCTTTTCCCAAATTGATGAACTTTTTTCAAAATTGATGAACCTTTTTCAAATTTGTGAACTATTCTTCAAATGAATGAAACTTTTCCAAAATTTATGAATTTTTTTAGGATTGATGAACTTAGTTTCAAAATTGATAGATTTTTTTTAAAAAAATAGATGAACTGTTTTCCAATTTTTCATGAACTTTTTTCTAATTTCATGAACCTTTTTTTCAAAATCGATGAACTTTGTTCAAGTTTGGGAACTTTTTCTGCAAATATGGTGAACGGTTTTCAAAATTGATGAACCTTTGCAAATTCATGATTTATTTTCAATAAATTCAGAAATTTAAGAGGTACTTTACAATAAATAACGCGGCCATAGTTGGTCTTATACTATTGGCGCCATAATCTGTCACTACAATTGAATAGCTTTAGTGGCTAGCCAGGCTCGTACGAGAATCCACGCCGCGAGTTCGAATCCTGCAGGGAGCAACATTTTTGCGGTTTTTTCTCGCGCCGCGCTCGTGTTCGTGGGCCAGCCCAACTGAGCTGAAGGCCCATCATGGCCAGCACAGTCCAGCAAACCACAAAGCTCCCCTCACAAAAAAAGGGAAACCACAAAGCTGACAGAAAATACCCTGGCAAGTTGACACGTCCTGTCGAGTACTCCTTGGGGAGCCTCCCCAAGGGTCACTTTGCACGCTCTCAGCCGCCGCCACGTGTCACGTGCTGGGCGTTCCCTCCGGATTTTGTTTTTTATTTATTTATTTTACGCGTTTTTTGCTTTTAGATGATTTTTTTTTGGCTTTTTGGTTTTTCCTTGGTTTTCCTTAGGTTTTGACCAAACAAAAAATTCAGGGAAATTTTTTTTCGCAAAAAAACATGTTTACTTTTTTTCCCTTCTACGAGAGGCACAGATTTACTTCTTGTGGAGGTATGGATTTGTTTTCGTGAAAGACACAATTGTGCCTCACAGAAAAAAAAACGTGTTTTTTTTCCGCTAGAGGCATAGATTTACTTCTCGTGGAGGCACGGATTAGCTTCCGCGAGAGGCACAGCCATGCCTCTCGAAAAAAAACGCATTTTTTTCTTACGCGAGAGGCACAGACTTACTTCTCGTGGAGGCGCGGATTTACTTCCACGAGTTGTGCCTCTCGGAAAAGGGGAAAAAACGCATTTTTTTTCTTCTGAGAAAGGCACAGATTTGCTTTTCGTGGAGGCACAGATTTGCTTCCGCAAGAGGCATAGCTTTGCCTCTTCGGAAAGGGGAAAAAAACGTGGTCCCAGTTCGGCCTTTTTGTCATTTTTTTCGTGAAAAAAAAGTTCACCAAAACATATCAACATGGGGATCTAGTTTTGAATATCTCGACGTGAGGAATCCAACGGTGAAAATGGTTCGAGATTTGAACGCACGGTTTAAGAGATAAACGTTTTGAATAAACGAAGCTATGAAAAAAAGAAAACTCTCGGTGCGCCACTTGTCGCACCCTGAGAAGGTTGGAGTGACCTTTGCAAAGAGTACTCCTGATTTCGGTCAAACACGGAATCATTTTATGCCACGCTTGAGGCACCGACGGGATGTTTAATGTATCCATAACTTTCGGATCAGAATAACCAGCTTGCCAAAGATCGAGGATATGGTATAACGAGTCAGACTCAATTTGCTCCCATAACAACCGCTTAAATTTCGGCCCTTCAATACAAAACTTATCTTTGGCAACCGTCAGCGTGGATTGCGGGACTGTGAAACTGCCAATTTTGAAAACCTCAGCACCGAAAGAACCAAACACAAGCTCATTGGCAACCGGCGAAACATGCCGGCTCACCGGCGGTGCCGACAAGGTCGGCGGCACTAGGCCAAACTTAGCAAGTTCCGGGCTGGAAGAAAGATCCATAGTAGCACTCTCACGTAGACAACTGAGATTGGGCCAAATAGCCAAAGATTTACATTTCAAAATCTCAGATAATTCACAATCCGCATGCCAAATAGCATCAGAAACATCCAACAAATGTGGTGCGCCACGAAAGAGATGGAAATGACATACAAAATCTGACCACACACGATCTTTCAATCCATAGATGAAATGCCCCACACGGTTCGAAGCCAGAGAGAACCGAAACCTTCTGTCACTGAGTTGCATACAACATTGCAACGCCAAAGCCACTGATTGCACCAAGAGATGGAATGAAGCAGATGACAAGGAGACCACCAGAAAGAATTCCTTGGCCGTAGGAGAGGGAGAAAAGTGCACCGAAGAACCAAAGCGGCGATGCACCTGAGCCTCGACCACAAGGACGGGGGAGAAATCCCAGTGGATGAGTCTATCCATGAAGGCAAGAGGAGGGAGGGTCTTCACCGGCGTGGAGCAGCATGACTAACTCCGACAAAAGTTGTGGAGGCTACGGTGGTGGAGGTGGGAGGCGAAGGTGGAGGTGGGCGGAGAGCCATCCTCGAGGGACCTGGAGCAAGAGGAGGTGACCGTGTGCACGTTGATCCAAATGATGCCCGTGTTTTGGGATATTGCTCAGGTGTCCAATACGAACCATCAGCATTGATTTTCCATGTGAAGCCTAACCCTTCTTTCCTCGTGTTCTTATTTAGAATTTGCTTCCTGAGGATATCACATAAGGCTTGCTGACCTTTGAAACTTTTATACAAGCCAACCTCAAGTAAAGTCTTCAACCTAGTATTCTCATTCATAATGTTTGTGGTTTCCTCATATGAGGGGTTAGTAACCGCAGTATCATTTGAAGAATTAGAGATGACATAAGTAGTAGCATTTGAAGAATCACTATTTTCAGCATTTGAAGATTCAGGTGATGACATATCATTTGATTAGTCAATGTCGGATTCTTTTCCATTTCCTCGACCAGTAAATCCTCTTGCTTATCAAGAATCTTCTGTTGCTTCTTAGCAGTTGAAGCAAGCTTAGTGTAACTAGGTTTTAGTTCTTCAAGATCATCACTAAGCAATTCATCATCAAAGGTTGAATTCTTCAAAGATACATTACACCCTTTAGGCATGAATCACATTGGTCCTTCGTCATCACTACTGGGGTATATATTGAAGATGGATCGACGGATTGGCGATGAAGCGTGTGCAATTCTCACAATCCTAGATTTATATTTTGATGAAGACGGAGCCGGAGAAGCTTCTGAAGAAGATGAGGCCGAGAAGCTTTTGAAGAAGATGAGGCCTCTGCCTCTGAGTTCATCTCCTTGCTGAGGTAGGCACGAGCCTTATGTTTGTCTTTCTTGTAAGTCTTTGATCTAGAGCTTCTCTCTTTCTTCTGATGATTTTCCTTCTTGTGCTTCTTGTCAGATGTATTTTTCTTGTCATCTTTTTCCTTCTTGCTTCTTCTTGTCGTCTTTTTACTTCTTGCTTCTTCTTTCCTTCGTGCATTCTTCCTTGAGAAGTGGGAAATTGGTGATATAGTGTGCTGGTTCTTTGCATTTGAAGCATGTTCGTTTCTTCGGATCACTAGAGGAACTTGATCCTTTATTGGAATCATACTTCTTGCAGCGGCTGCCCTTTGTGAATCTATTGAATTTCTTCACCAGTAGGGAGAGATCTTTGCCAACTGAGTACTTATCAACTGGCCCATCAGATGACTCTTTAGATTCTTCGGTTGAGGAATCAGCTTTTGGCTTCAATGCATGACTCTTGTGAGATCTCAAGCCATAAAGTTCCTTCTTATTGATCAGTACAAAAGTTCCATTATTTTTACCTTTTGTTTTGCACTTTAGTGGTAGGGTTTGTCAGATTATACTAGGTTCTCGCACCTCTTTTGCCTGTTTTCGCCAGGATGTCACCTACGGAAATATTTTGGGGTTACAAGGAAACAACACCAAGATATGGTGATAAAATAACATTAATTAACGTGATATAATATTACCATCAAAGAGAGAAACAAATTGGAGAATAAAGAAGTTCCACAGAGGAGTCCAGAGCGTTTGATGGCGCTCGGTACAACCACGTGCGCTCGTACCGCTAGTCGTACCAGCCGCCGCCGCCGCCTTGTCCAGTTTTTACCCCTGTACGATTAGATGATGGAAGAGATGACCACAGCCACCAGAAACCCCTCCAGAACACAAAATCCTAGCCTCCGAAAGGCATCTGGAGGGGGAATCGACAAGTTGGACTCCGCCATCGCCATGACCTCATGCAAGGAGATGCCAGCATCAACCATCTTCATTGTCATCTTCACTGCCATCCCATCTCTATTCCGTTGTAATACCGGTCTCTAGAGGATTCCTATGTGTATTACTTTGATTTTATCATCCATGTGTATCACCACAATTCATATGATGCTTGCTATCTCCATATGTGAGTAATTCCCTTGATTCTCGGGGATACGGATGAACCATAGTATGTATAGACTTTCAACACTTATAAGGATATGAGATCTTCTGTTTAATGTTTGATTTAATAGCCTACATGAATATTGTGAAGGGGCCCCACTCAGCATTTCCGCCTTGTATGGCCATGGAGCATATTACTATCGTTGTAAAGGTTGGGACATAGGGGTAAAGAGGTGAAAGTAATATCCTCATTTACTGACCTTTCCAATTGATAGGGGAACAATGGAGAACCCTTAGTATGGCCGCGTCCACGAGGAAACCCTTAATTACCGTAGTGAGAACCGGAATAGAGAAACTACGGTAGTGGCGTGCGTGATACGAAGACTGCCTCGAGTAGTACTTATACTGTACCCGGCTCCGCCCAATTACAAACATCAAGAGTGGCTCAAGTATCCAACTTAGAACTATGCATTCGCATATGTTACGTTATACACATACTAGTGGGAATTCCGGACTCCCTAAGAATGCCTTAGTCCTCTTGTTGGTTTCATTGCTTTATTTACTTCACGTTGTTCTTTTACTCCTTTTGTACAATTACATTTGTTCGCACTTCACTCATAATTATTACAACCTTCCACCTTCATTTTGCTTTGCATCTACAACTAAATTGTAGGCATAATTCCATAAGTCTCTACAAGGGACAAAGTGTAGGGGAACGCGACAGAAAAAAAAAATCGGTACAGCGAGCACGCCCAGGACCACTATGGAGACTGCATACAAGGTTTGATCTGATCCATACCTACTCGAAGCGCAGCGGAAGAAGAGTCGGTGGAGATCGTCGGTGCAGATCCCCGCAGCTAGGATATACAACCTCCCAACCGCGAGGATGTACTCCCTCGTCGGACAGCCCTTCGGGAGGCGGTCGGACAGTCCCATGGACGATGTCACGGACAGCCCTTCGGGAGGACCCTCAAAACTCGAACGAAAACTCGGACAGCCCTTCGGGAGGACACTCGAACAACCCCTCGGGCAAAAGATTGAAACTACGACCTCTCTACGGGGTTGCACACATATGGTGTCAGCTGTTCGGCAGGGCTTCGCCGTCCAGAACTAGTTCCTGCCGGAACCCAGACAGCCTTTCGGCTCTACGAAACTATTTCGCTGGGAGGGAGAGAGAAGCCAGACAAGTCTATGGCATGTGTATGAGAGCATGGATGAGGTTTGGGCAGCCCCCTCACCTCCTATTTATAGGAAAACCAAGGGGTAGTGTGCCTCCACAAATTACCAAAAACTCCCATGCATTAGGTCACACATGAGGGTCTTATGGGCAAAATGGGATGCCATGTGGAGCTCCATGGAGCCCCACCAACCTTGGCCGGCCACCCCCTTGGGGGCCCCCGTGAGGGGCTTCCTTGGCCCCCAAGCCCTTCTAGAAGCCTTTTTGCAAAAGCCCTAAAAGGTGGCTTTCGAAAAAAATATCCATAAAGTGATTTTCACTATTCATGGAACCAATTTTCCGTGACCGTTAAATCCGAAAATATTTTTGTGGGTCTTAGAATAATTCTAGTACCCACACAAATGATTTTCGACACGTTCCGAAACAATTTCTGATTAGTGATGTTCATCTGCAAAAAGCAACCAAATCGGTTACGGCAGCTCCGGAACAGTTCCGGTTTTTATCCCGGAAAATTCCCAGAAGTTTCCAGAACACTTCTGGCATCCTCCAAGAATTTCCAGGCATGTGCAGAAACCAATTTGACTTTATGGTATCCCCTGAAACAACTTTTCAGTTTTACCAGAACTATTCCGGTGTCCTCTCCGGAACGTTTCTGTTGCGTCCGAAACTTTTCCGGTGATTTTCTCTCAGACTCCCTGTCAAGTATTCAGCAGATAGATGACCCTTAAGCGTGTGACCCTATAGGTTCGCTGAAGTATAGACATGACCCGGAACCCTTTCCAATAAATTATCAACATCGGAGCCGTGGACACCCATATTGACCCCTATACCCACACGAATGAATATTCCAGTGAACCTCCAGTCGCCGTGAGCTATTCCTGTTGCTTCGCGATATGTTACAAACACCCGAGGTGAGATTTATTGCATCCCCGTGGATCAACAATTTGTCCACCATGCAAGTTACCTCGTTACCGGTTTTGTTCTCTTTTCTCGTTTCCGTGTTCCGGCATCCCAGTGATCAAATCACAATGTGTCTGGCCGGACGATGATGGATATCGTAACACCGAGAGGGCCCTAGAACATCTCTCCAATGTCAGAGGAGCAAATCCCAATCTTGAGCTATCTCGTTACTTGCCATACTTTTCCGTGAACCTGTAAGCCGTCGTAATAGCCACCCAATTACGGATGACGTTTACCAAACCCCAAAGTTCACTAAGCAAGTACGAAGGAACTCGATACTCTCATGGTCTAAGGAATTATGCAAACATTAACTACCTCTGTGTTATTAACCATTAACTTGTGACGAATGTATCTCATAGCATAACATCAATTCGGGTCGATTCAACACAAGTGTTCTACTAACATCGTGCCCTCAAAATTGCCAGCATAGCCATGCCCATGATCAGGAAAACAGGATCATCATGAAATACTTGAGCCAGTCTTAGAGGCAAGACTAGGAATACAATTTACCGTCTATTATACCACACATGCACATGAGTTTCCCTCCGAGTCTCGTGTTATTGCAGACTCGAGAATCATTGCAGTTATAGCATAGAACATAAACATTCATTACAAACTTTGGAGATACAAAATAACTGTTGTTACTACCTCTAGGGCATATCTCCAATAGACTCCCACTTGCACTAGAGTCATAATCTAGTTACATGGCTTCCCTAACACCAATGGCTATCCGATGCTGCTCATGCTTTGCTCGTGGTAGAGGCTTTGTCATCAGGTCTGACACATTCAGATCCGTGTGAACTTTGCGTACTTTCACTAAACCCTCTTCGACATGATGTCGAATGAGTTTATATTTGCGTTGAATATGTCTTGTCTTATGGTGCGAACTTGGCTCCCTTGCATGAGCCACGGCGCCACTATTATCACAATAGATCTCCACCGGGTCCAGAGCACTTGGAACCACACCAAGGTCTTCAAGAAATTGCTTGATACATACCACCTCCTTGGAGGCTTCTGAAGCTGCAACATATTCCGCCTCTGTCGTAGAATCTGCCACAGTCTTTTGTTTGGAACTTTTCCAATCAATTGCGTCACCGTTCAATATGAAAACATAGCCTGATTGAGATTTGAAGTCATCTAGGTCAGTCATGAAGCCTACATCAGTGTAACCACTTACAATGAGCTCTTCATCACCTCCATACACAAGGAGTAAATCCTTGGTCCTTCTGAGGTACTTAAGAATACCCTTGACTGCGGCCCAGTATTCCAATCCTGGATCACTTTGGTACCGGCTGCTAACACTTAGCGCATAGGAAACATCCAGTCTTGTACATAGCATGGCATACATAATAGAACCAACTGCCGAAGCATATGGAACATCATTCATTTGTACTCGCTCATCGACAGTCTGAGGACACTAATTCTTGCAAAGCACTGTGCCAGGTGACATGGGGAGTAGGCCTTTCTTGGAGTTCTCCATGTTAAACCTTTTCAACACCTTGTCAATGTACGTGCTTTGGCTAAGCGCTATCAGGCGTTTTGATCTATCTCTATAGATCCTGATGCCCAATACATATGCCGCTTCGCCTAAGTCTTCATTGAAAAACTTTTCTTCAATGAGTCTTTTATTTCACTAAGAAAATTCACGTCATTTCCAATCAACAATATGTCATCCACATACAGGATTAGAAATGCTTTTGCGCTCCCACTAAACTTCTTGTAAACACAAGTTTCTTCGTCATTCCTGATGAAGCCAAACTCTTTGACCACTTCATCAAAACGAATGTTCCAGCTCCTTGACACTTGCTTCAGACCATAAATGGCTTTCTGAAGTTTGCATACCTTTCCAGCATCTTTATGAATGACAAAACCTTCTGGTTGTATCATGTATACATCCTCTTTGAGGTTTCCATTTAGGAAAGCCGTTTTGACATCCATCTGCCATATTTCATAATCGAAATAAGCAGCAATTGCTAGCAATATCCGAACAGACCTAAGCATAGCTACGGGCGAGAAAGTCTCGTCGTAGTCCACTCCTGGAACTTGCGTGAACCCTTTCGCGACAAGTCTAGCTTTGTGGATAGTAATGTTACCATCCACGTCCGTCTTTCTTTTAAAAATCCATTTACAACCAATCGGCTTTACGCATTCTGGAAGTTCTTCCAAGTTCCAAACTTGGTTTTCGTACATGGATTCCATTTCGGATTTCATGGCCTTGTGCCATTCCTTTGAGCTGGGCCCCGCCATTGCTTTCTTGTAGTGCGCAGGTTCATCGTCTTCAAGAATGAAGATTTTATTATGAAACCATTCAAGTGGCTGAATAGCCCTACCTGATCTGCGCGGTTCAGTTACAACATTGTCTGAAGTTTCCACATCACATGCGACAACTTCCAGCTCGGTTGTAGGGATAATTTGCGGAATTACTTCCAGTTCCTTAGCCATATCAACCGTTGCCGAAGATTAATCAATCTCATCAAGTTGCACTGTCCTCCCACTCACTTCTTTAGCAAGAAACTGTTTCTCGAGAAAGATTCCAATTTTGGTGACAAACACTTTGCCCTTGGATGGGTGGTAGAAGGAATACCCAAAGGTTTCCTTGGGATAACCTACAAAGTAACATTTGTCAGATCTGGGATCGAGTTTTTGAGGCTGTAAACATTTTACATATGCTTCACAACCCCAAATCTTTGAGATGCGACACACTGGGTTTCTTCCCATACCATAACTCATATGGCGTCATCTCAACAGACTTTGACGGTGCTTTGTTTAGTGTATAAGCGGCAGTTTCTAGTGCGTGACCCCAAAAAGATATCGGTAGATCTGTAAGAGAAATCATCGACCTTACCATGTCTAACAGGGTTCGGTTACGTCTTTCTAACAATCCGTTTCGCTGTGGAGTTCAGGGAGGCGTAAGCTGTGAAACGATTCCACGGTCACTCAGATGTTGGCCAAACTCATGACTAAGATATTCGCCTCCGCGATCAGACTGCAGAAACTTAATCTTTTTGTTACGATGATTTTCTACCTCATTCTGAAATTCTTTGAACTTTTCAAAGGTTTCCGACTTATGCTTCATTAAGTAGATATAGCCATACCTACTCAAATCATCAGTAAAAAGTTACGATGTAGAAATACCCACCCCGTGCGATTGTGCTCATTGGACCACATACATCACTATGTATTATTTCCAACAATTCACTCGCCCGTTCAAGATGACCCGTGAACAGCGTCTTGGTCATTTTCCCCATCAAGCAAGCTTCACATGTGTCAAATGATTCAAAATCAAAGGACGGTAAAGCTCCATCTTTATGGAGTCTTTGCATGCGTTTCTTTCCGATGTGGCCAAGCCGACAGTGCCACATGAAAGTGGTGGTGGTATCAGCCTTCTTAAGGCATTTAGCATTCACGTTAAAGACATCATTTCCACATTCAAGGTTTAGAATGAAAAGGCCCCCAACAATGGGTGCAAATCCATAAAACATATCCTTACAATAAAGTGAACAACCATTATTCTCAGACTTGTACGAATACCCATTGTGTACTAAACATGATCCAGAGATAATGTTTCTACACAACAGCGGAACAAAATAACAGTTACTTAGTTCCAAAATAAATCCTGAAGGGAGACGTAGAGGCATAATTCCGACGGCTTGAGCGGCGATCCTAGTGCCGTTCCCGACACGCATCACGACTTCATTCTTTGCCAGCTTGCGCACCTTCTGAAGCCCCTGTATCGAGTTGCAAATGTGAGCAACCGATCCAGTATCAAATACCCAAGACTTAGAATTTTCGCTAGCAAGCAAAACGTCAATGACATTAACTTGTATAAAAATTATACCTTTTCCGGTTTTCCCGGACTTCTTATCTTCCAGATACTTATTGCAGCTTCTCTTCCAGTGTCCTGTGCCCTTGCAGTAGAAGCACTCAGTTTCATTCTTGGCTCCGCCCTTAGAGTTGCTTTGGGAGCCGGTCTTACCAGCGCCCTTGCCCTTCTTTGGCTTGCCTTTCTTTTTGAAACTGGCGGTTTTATTCACAAGCAACACTTGCTTGCAATTTTTCCGCAGTCCTCCTTCTGTAGTTTTCAGCATGGCAAACACCTCTTCCGGTGTCTTCTCCATCCCTGTCATGTTGTAGTTCATGAAAAAACCGTCGTAAGACGGGGGGAGTGAAGAAAGCAACATGTCTGTCAAATGGCCAGGAGGAAGTGGAATTTCCAAGGCTTTAAGCCTCTCAGCATAGCCAATCATTTTGACCACGTGTTCGCCTTCTGAACTACCCTCAGCCATCTTTTATTCCATCAAAGCCTTCATGATATCAAATCGTTCAGACTTTGCAGTTTCCTTGTACAGAGCATCCAATTCCCGGATCATATAACAGGTTTTGTGGAATTCAAAACATTTTTGAAGCTCTGGACTCATGCAAGCTAGCATGAGGCACTGCACTAAGTTGTGATCATCATCCTTAGTGGCCCAGACATTTTGTTCATCTTCCGGGGCCTCTGCCGCCGGTTTAGCTGGAAGAGCAGTTTCAAGCACATACAATTTCTTAGCGCTCCTGAGGATAATCCTCAGGTTGCGGACCCAGTCTGCATAGTTTTTTCCAGTCGCAGCTAACTTCTCTTTCTCTAACATCGGGCCTAAGTTGAACGCGTTGTTGCGAGCCATTTGATCTACAACGGAAAACACAAGTTTCACTTAGACTTTGTTCATAATGATTTTTGCACTAGTGAATGAACAATTTTATTCTAAAGTGCACTCCCACTTAAATCAATATCTCTCATAATTGATTGTGAGTGATTCAAGACCCGAGTTTTTACTGTTCGCCACGATGGTAGCATCACAGATGTCGAAAATCTCAACCGGTAGGCTAGCTTGCGAATCAAATCTTTATGTGATTTTTGTTCATCTTTCGATGCATGTGTTCCGAGCTCAGGACTTTCCTGCCTGAACGTCAAGACAACCAAGTGATCTTGTAGTGAGGTCTGACCTCACCCGCCTTACACTTTCCAGTCGTTCATGCCCTTGGTAGCATGTGGCACCCCGGAAGGATACATGCTGTGATGGTGCTACACTTGGGAGAACACTAAATACTTGATATTTTAAGTGAGAGATCACCCTAATAAAAGCAACTACTGCGCAATCAAGAAGGGTTCATCAAGAGGGATAAACATCTCAGGCAATTCATAATAGCATGATATGGTATAGCCCTTTCTGACGGAGAAGTCTTTCATTTCTTCGTCTTCGGCATTTACGTCGGTGTTCACCTTCGCGAAGATTGCCACCACCTTGTCGATGAACCAGATAATATTTCTATCTCTATAGCTAATAAAATAAGTGCATTACTTAAGGTTGACACGCAGGTTATTAAAGTGACAATCATATGGCTCCAGCCATCATGCCGAATCATGACACGCAGGTCATGTTAATTACATCATATAGTCATCTCATACATAATCGAATTAATATGAGACTTGCTATACCACATCACATGCAAACCATCCTGCAAAACCAAGTTAGACGCCTCTAATCGGTTTATGCAAAATTTAATTTTATGTGGCTTCTAAGGTTTTGACTTAAACCGCAGCTACCAACGTTCATCATCAAGTATGATTATTGAAGTCGCTAGATTAACATCGCGGGGTGTATGAAACATGAGATAATAAAATCTCGAGCCCCATACTAAACTTCGTCATACGCATGACCCCCGTGCAGATCATATCTGCATTGCCCTTTCATCTACGCGATTTCATCTGTCTCTCAACTATGGTGGAACCCAAAGAACTGATAGCACTTCGTTGATCAATCAGGATCGCGGATTGCCAGAACTTTGTGAAATTCCACCATGCCATTTCAAGCCCAGAAATACGCAAACTCTAGGGAAGGAACAAGAACATTGGGTAACAGATTTCATCTGCTACCGCATAAATAATTTTCAGCAATAGATCTCATCTACTCTAAAATTATATTATGTAATACCCATACATCTCCATGTATTCTAGATCGTAACCTGCATCTACGCATAGCACAGCTCTTGATGCCACTGTAGGGGAGCGCGACAGAAAAAAAAATCGGTACAGCGAGCACGCCCAGGACCACTATGGAGACTGCATACAAGGTTTGACCTGATTCTTACCGACTCGAAGCGCAGCGGAAGAAGAGTCAGTGGAGATCGTCGGTGCAGATCCCCGCAGCTAGGATTTACAACCTCCCAACCACGAGGATGTACTGCCTCGTCGGACAGCCCTTCGGGAGGTGGTCGGACAGTCCCACGGACGATGTCACGGACAGCCCTTCGGGAGGACCCTCGAAACTCGAACGGAAACTCGGACAGCCCTTCGGGAGGACACTCGAATAGCCCCTCCGGCAAAAGATTGAAACTACGACCTCTCAATGGGGTTGCACACATACAGTATCAGCTATCCTGCAGGGCTTCGCCGTCCAGAACTAGTTCCTGCCAGAACCCAGACAACCTTTCGGCTCTACGAAACTATTTCGCTGGGAGGGAGAGAGAAGCCAGACAAGTCTATGGCATGTGTATGAGAGCATGAATGAGGTTTTGGCAGCCCCCTCAACTCATATTTATAGGAAAACCAAGGGCTAGTGTGCCTCCACAAATTACCAAAAACTCCCATGCATTAGGTCACACATGAGGGTCTTATGGTCAAAATGGGATGCCATGTGGAGCTCCATGGAGATCCACCAACCTTAGCCGGCCACCCCTTTGGGGGCCCCCCATGAGGGGCTTCCTTGGCCCCCAAGCCCTTGTAGAAGCCTTTTTGCAAAAGCCCTAAAAGGTGGCTTTCCAAAAAAATATCCATAAAGTGATTTTCACTATTCATAGAACCAATTTTCCGTGACCATTAAATCCGAAAATATTTTTGTAGGTCTTTGAATAATTCTAGTACCCACACAAATGATTTTGGACACATTCTGAAACAATTTCGGATTAGTGATTTTCATCTGCGAAAAGCAACCAAATTGGTTCCGGCAGCTCCGAAACATTTCCGGTTTTTATCCCGGAAAATTCCCAGAAGTTTCTAGAACACTTCTGGCATCCTCCAAGAATTTCCAGGCATGTACCAAAACCAATTTGACTCTATGGTATCCCCTGAAACAACTTTTCAGTTTTACCAGAACTATTCCGGTGTCCTCTCGGGAACGTTTCCATTGCATCCGAAACTTTTCCGGTGATTTTCTCTCAGACTCCCTGTCTAGTATTCAGCAGATAGATGACCCTTAAGCGTGTGACCCTATAGGTTCGGTGAAGTATAGACATGACCCGGAACCCTTTTCGATCAATGATCAACATCGGAGCTGTGGACACCCATATTGACCCCTATACCCACACGAATGAATATTCGAGTGAACCTCCAGTTGCCGTGAGCTATTCCTGTTGCTTCGCGTATGTTACAAACACCTGAGGTGAGATTTAATGCATCCCCGTGGATCAACATTTTATCCACCATGCAAGTTACCTCGTTACCGGTTTTGTTCTCTTTTCTCGTTTCCGTGTTCTGGCATCCGAGTGATCAAATCACAATGTGTCTGGCCAGACGATGATGGATACCGTAACACCGAGAGGGCCCTAGAATATCTCTCCAATGTCGGAGGAGCAAATCCCAATCTTGAGCTATCTCGTTACTTGCCATAATTTTCCGTGAACCCGTAAGCCGCCATAATAGCCACCCAGTTACGGATGACGTTTAACAAACCCCAAAGTTCACGAAGCAAGTACGAAGGAACTCGATACTCTCATGGTCTAAGGAATTATGCAAACATTAACTATCTCTGTGTTATTAACCATTAACTTGTGACGAATGTATCTCATAGCATAACATCAATTCGGGTTGATTCAACACAAGTGTTCTACTAACATCGTGCCCTCAAAATTGACGGCATAGCCATGCCCATGATCAGGAAAACAGGATCGTCATGCAATACTTGAGCCAGTCTTAGAGGCAAGACTAGGAATATAATTTACCGTCTATTATACCACACGTGCACATGACTTTCCCTCTGAGCCTCGTTTTATTGCAGACTCGAGAATCATTGCAGTTATAGCATGGAACATAAACATTCATTCCAAACTTTGGAGATACAAAATAACTGTTGTTACTGCCTCTAGGGCATATCTCCTACACAAAGTACAATTCATGTGCTCCCTGTGGGATCGATACTCTTACTTCGAAAAGGCTACAACTAATCCATGTGCACTTGTAGGCCATCAAGCTTTTTCTAGCGCCGTTCTCGGGGAGCTGAGCGCTTTTGGGCATTGTTTTAAGCTATGATTTATTTTGTGCACTAATAGTTATTTTGTAGGTTTTGAGCAACCATGGCCGAATATGAACAATTTTACCAGCTTGCTGCAATTAATGTCTCGAGGCCTTGTTTTGGAAATACCTTCATATCTTTGGGACCGAGACATGCTAGTGAAACACATGAGGTCAACCCTAGGCTACTCGTTATGCTGCAGAGGAGGCCATTCAAATGGGATGGTATGGAAGATCCGTACCAACATGTGCAACAATTTGATGAGATATGCACGACATTTAAAATTAATGCTTTCTCTTATGATGAAATGAAACTTAAATTATCTGTTCACACTTTAACTGCCCAAGCGAAAGCATGGCTATGTGATCACCCCGCAGGTACCTTCAACACTTGGGAGAAATTATCTGATGCATTCTTCGCCCGCTACTACCCCGAAAGGAGAACTTATGAAGTAAGACAGAGGATTGGTAGCTTCGGACAGAAACTAGGTGAAAGCTTAGTTAAAACATATGTAAGGTATCGATCTCTTCTCAAAGATTGTCCTCATCATTATTATCCACCTTGGATGGTTTTGCATTTCTTTTATTGAATACTAAGTAGCCAGTGTAAGGAAACAATTGACCTTGCATCTAGAGGAGCTTTTATGGATAATAGTATTACTCAAGCTTGGGGGTTGCTAGATAAAATTCGTTTCAATCAAGGAACTTGGAGACTAGACAAAGGAGGTAAAGGGGGAGTAGAGCCCGATTATAATTGTATTAAAACTTTTTCCAAGTCAGATGAGATGAAAAATATTAGTGGATAACACCATTTGGACACTGGCGTGGTTTTATAGGTCTTAAAAGATTTTTCTGAGTTCATACAGGTCCCTAAAGAAAATTGGGAGCATTACACCAAGGAGGCCAAAGGAACGAGATTGGTGTCTGTGATAAATAAAAATTGTAAGATTATAAATGCTCCTCAATTGAAACATCCTCAGAAAAAGCTACAGTTAAAAGGGCTAGACCTTCCACAAAAGCATAAGAAGAATGTAGAGGTAAAGCAGTGTGGGATTAAACCTCGCATTAATATTGTCACGGAACTTGCTATGCCAAAGGCAATAATCAACAATGATATTCAACTTGACAAGGAAACTACCTCATATATCAAGGGATGCACGACAGGTAAGAATGCAGGTAAACCAGTTTTGTCATGTTCCTTTGGAAGCTCATCATATTTTGGTTTATGTGATCTTGGTTCTCCGATCAATATTATTCCTTATAGCCTCTATGCAAAAAAATATAATGATATATCTCCATGTTCTTTGGAACCGACTGACATTCTTATTAAGCTCGCTGATAAAACCGATAGGGAACCAGTCGGTATTCTTAGAAATGTCAATGTTATTTTGTCTCTTTTATCTACCCCATTGATATCTCTGCCTTAGGAATGTTAGAATATGAGCATTGTCCTATTGTATTTGGGATGGCATTCTTAAATGTTCCAGGTGCAGATACTGATCGAAGGAAAAACAATATATCTCTCAAGTTTGGGCCGAAAAGATTGGAATTTCCCTTCTGAATGATTATAAGTAAGCCATATCCGGTAGAACCTCAAGAAGAGGAAGAGAGGGAAATACCTCAATTAGCTGCAATACACATCAAAACTTCCGAAGATGAGATGGAAAGAAGCTTAGTAAAACAAGAAATGGGAGTTGAAGATCAAGAAAAAGAGGAGATTGAAAGAATGATGGACGCAACTCCGCTAGTAGGCCCTCTCGTAAATCAGTTGTATGAGGTCCTTGAACAGAAGGGAGATGAAGAACTCCTGCCTCCGGACCTCAAACCATTATCAGAAGGATTAAGGTATGAATTTCATGAAACTAAAAGATTTCCTATCATCGAAAAAGTGAAACAGAAACTTATGACGGTGCTAAAAAGACACCATAAAGCTCTTGGATATTCAGTGAAAGACATTAAGGGGATAGAATGATCTATCTACACACACAGGATAACTATAGAAGAAGGAGCAAAACCCATAATTGAAAGTCAAAGAAGACTAAACCCCTATTTGAAAGAGGTGGTAAGGAAAGGGGTAATTCGTCTACTAGATGCGGGTATAATTTTTCGTATCTCTGATAGTACATGGGTTAGTCCAGTGCACTGTATCCCTAAGAAAGGACGACTTTCCGTTGTGACTAATAAAGATAATGATTTGATCCCTACTCGAACCATCATCGGATATGGTATGTGTGTTGATTTCAGGAAGTTGAAGAAGGGTACCCGGAAAGATCATTACCCTTTACCCTTCACCGATGAAATACTAGAAAGGCTGGCCAACAATACTTACTGATGTTACATTGATGGATATTCTGGATTTTCTCAAATAGACATTCAACCAAAAGATTGAGAGAAAACTACATTCATGTACCCCTATGGTACGTATGCTTATTGAAGAATGCCCTTTGGACTATATGACGACCCACCTACTTTTCAAAAATGTAGCTCTATTATCTTTGCTGGTTTTATTGAACAAACGGTGGAAGCGTTCATGTACAATTTCTCCGTCCAAGTAACTTCTTTTGATAATTGTTTGCATAATCTTAAGAAAGTTTTGCAGAGATGTGAAGAAACATGCCTTGCGCTAAATTGGGGGAAGTGTCATTTCATGGTAACGAAAGGTATTGTTTTAGGCCATTAGGTCTCTGGTAAGAGCATTGAAATAGATCAGGAAAGGATTGAGGTTATAGGAAATTTGCCTTACCCGCATGATATAAAAGGGACGCAAAACTTTTCGGGTCATGCAAGTTTCCATAGGCGGTTTATTAAAGATTTCTCTAAATTATCAAAACCGCTTACTATCCTTTTGCAGAAGGATGCTCCTTATTCTTATGATGAAGAATGTATTTCTACTTTTGAGAAGCTAAGGGACGCGTTGATCACTGCACCTATTATTCAACCTCCGAAATGGGATGAACCCTTTGAAATAATGTGTGATGCTAGCAATTATGTGGTAGGGGCTGTTTTAGGACAGCAAGATGATAAGAAACTCAAAGTCATCTACTATGCTAGCAGGAGCCTAGATGAAATCCAGAAGCATTATGCCACTACTGAGAAAGAACTGCTTGCTATTGCCTTTGCTTGTGACAAGTTTAGATCATATATCATTAACTCAAAAGTGATAGTTCACACAGATCATCAAGCTTTACGGTATCTTCTTACAAAGAAGGACACCAAGCCTTGGTTGATCCATTGGATATTATTAATTCATGAATTTCATTTGCAGATCATCGATAGAAAAGGCGAAGACAATCCTGTGGTAGATCATTTGTCAAGAAGGGAGAGGATACCATATGAACCTGCCCCAATCAGTGATTCCTTTCTAGGTGAATGTTTAGCAACAATTAAGAAAATAGTACCATGGTTTGCTAATTATGCTAATGTTCTTATAGGAAAATATATGCCTCCGGACATGAACAATAATCAGAAGAAGAAATTCTTTAGCGACTTAAAATATTATTTTTGGGATGACCCATTCCTCTATCGACATGGTCCGAATGGTATTCGGCGATGCGTAGTCGAAGATGAGGTAAAAGCTATTATTCATGAATGTCATAGCCGCCCGTATGCGGGACATCATGCAGGCTATCGGACCATCGCGAAGGTACTTCAATCTGGTTTCTATTGGCCGACTCTATTTAAAGACGTGCACAGGTGTATCAAAATTTTTGATGCCTATCAACGAACAGGTCATGTAGGTAGAAGAGAAGAAATTCCTATGAATTACAACTTAGTTTGTGAACCTTCTGATGTATGGAGGCTAGAATATTTGGGTGCATTCCCTTCTTTAGATGGACATACTCATATTCTTGTGGCTGTAGACTATGTTACCAAGTTGGTGGAGGCAATCCCAACTCATCATGTCGATGCAGCAACTTCTATAAAAATGATCAAAGATATCATCTTCCCCAGGTTTGGAGTAACTAAAATTCTTATAACTGACGGTGGATCTCATTTCATACAGGGTATTTTTATAAGGATCCTCCGCAAATATGGGGTTCACACTGAGTTGCATCGCCCTATCATCCACAGACAAGTGATCAAGTGGAGTTGTCTAACTATGAGATTAAGACGATACTCCAGAAGACGATGCAAAAGCCAAGAACAGATTGGGTAGGTAAGCTTAATGATACACTTTGGGCTTACCGTACTGCCTACAAAAATCCAATGGGTATGACACCATATAGAATGGTGTACAGTAAGGCTTACCATTTACCTTTAGAGCTAGAGCATAAAGCCTTTTGGACCATTAAAAATTTAAACTTTGATCTTAAAGAGGCAGGGGGAAAATGATTATTAGATATGCATGCTCTATATGAATTTAGAAATGAAGCTAATGAAAGTGCCCATCTTTTCAAAGAGAAAGTAAAGATGTGGCATGATAGAAAGATCTTGAAACAGGAGTCTCACACCAGAGATAAGGTTCTCCTATTTAACTCTTGTCTTAAGTTGTTTCCAGGTTAGCTTAGATCTAGGTGGGAAGGCCCTTATGAGATCGAAGAAGTGTATAACTCGGGAGCCATAAGATTGAAGGGAGACAAGAACACACCTTGGGTAGTGAATGGATAGTGCGTAAAGCTTTACATCATCGACGAGCAAGAAGAAACAGAGGTAATAAACTTTATAACGCCCAAGGAAGCAATCTCACTCGAGACCGTATGCCCTACCCCCCTTAATTTGTATCCTGGATAAAAGCTTCGTAGGAAGTCTTTAGATTAGATTGCCAGTTCAATAAAAGTTGTTAGCATCTTTTTAAATGAAGTAGTGCTTTATGTAGTCAATCTCTGGAATTTTTGTCTTCTGCATATGTTGGAACTAACCTCTCAGGCCTACGATACAAAATCTCAAAGAAACATACCATTCTAGGCATTCAAAGGCAAAGGCAGTGCATGGTACGAGTGGCCCAGCTCCTACCAGCAGTCATACCAAAATGTGGAGGCAGATCCAACAAGTCCAGGGCATTCGACGATGTCCGGTATGAGCACCACTGCTTGTACCAGTGCTCATACCATGCCTGGACATAGGTAACAGGAGGTCTGTTTTTCCACGATGGTGTTAGGTACGGGTGCGGTCGCTCGTACCGCCACTTGTACCGTCATCTAACTTTGTTGTTGAAAAAAAGAGAGCTCATGGCGAACATTGGTACGGGCGATAGTACAACTACACGCACTCGTACCAATGGCCGTCTTTTGCTCTGTTTATCTGATTCTTCCCAGATTTTGTTCAGATTTCTTTCTAACTTTTTCTCCAAGATTGATCTCGAGATTATTAGGGTTCCTAACCTTTATATAAGCTTAGGATTCACGTCCCTTGGCTCATAATCAATCTAATCTCTAGCCTCCGCTGCGTGCCACCTTTCCACCAAACTTCGTTCTATAGGATGAAGAAACCGTCCGCCGCCATGACCAATGAGAAGGGATCTTGCTCAACCTCTTCCTCAACCAAGATCATCCCTTTTCCTAACTTCAAAGAGATGATTTCGATGGGCTAGGAAGATTTCATGAAGATGAGCATCGAGGAGGAGGCACCGACGGAGGTGGAATCCAAGGGGGAGGAGATGCCCAAGGTGTAGGGATACACAGCAGAAAACAAAAAATTTATGTCCTACGCACCAGCCTAGGACCAGTCTGATGATGCGGTACAAGGTTAGATCTCATTGTTACCAACTTGAAGCATGGCGGAAGAGGAGTTGGTGAAGATCGTTGGTGCAGATTCCCGCAGCTAGGATTTACAACCTCCCAACCACGAGAATTTTCTCCCTCAAACAAAGATCAAAAGCACAATCTCTCTACCGGGTTTCACACATACCGTGTCACCGATCCAGTAGTGCTTTTCCACATAGAATTAATCACCATCGGAGTCTAGGCAGGCTTGCGGCACTATGAAACTATTTCATGGAGAGCGAGAGAGAGAGAAGGCAGATCATTGCATGCCCAAGTGAGAGCTCAAAATGGTGTGAACCATGGTGTGTTGTGGATGGCTCCCCTCCTCCTCTATTTATAGATGGAGAAGGGGATGGGGGCTTGGAGGGAGGCAACCCAAAGGGGGGGCCCTCACCAACATGTCCCACAAAAAGGGGAGGTTGCCACTAAAGGGGGCACCCTCACCCCTAGCCGAACCCCCATGGAGGGGGTTGCCCCTTAAAGCCCCCCCTCCCAACACATACCACATGTGGGGGGGGGGGGTGCCCCCTTCATACAATTTTCACCAAAGGGGGGAGTTCCCCCATAGGGGGCACCCCCTACAACAAATCCCAAAAAAGGGGGGCTGTACCCCACAAGGGGGACACCTTTCAAACACTTGGTCCTTTGTGTGTGCTGCTCCTTGGGGCCTTCCGGAAAATTCCGGGAGGTCCTGGAACCTTTCCAAAATCCTCCAAAAAATTCCGGACGTACTTTGAAACTTTTCTGGATTGATGGTTTTTGTGGATTTCTCTGAAACTTTTCGGGTTACTCAGAAACACTTCCGGTTTTCTCTCTGAAACATTTTCATTGTCTCCCAAACTTTTTCGGTGACTTTCTCTCAAGCTCCTAACCACCTAGTACTCAGCAGATCGATGACCCTTAAGCGTGTGACCCTATAGGTTTGGTGAAGTATAGACATAACTCAAAACTCCTTCCATCATTGATCAATTGCGGAACCGCGGACATCCATATTGACTCCTATACCCACATGACTGATCGAGTGAACCATTAGTTATCGTGTGCTATACCTTTTGCTTCATGATATGTTACGAAAACCCGAGGTGAGATTTATTGGCATCCCCGTGAATCAACAACTGATTCATTATGCCAGTTTCCTCATTACTGGTTTTGTTCCGTTTTCTTGTTCCCATGTTCAGGCATCCCTGTGAATAAATCACACTATGTCTGGCCAGACGATGATGGATACCGTGACATCGAGAGGACCGAAAGAATATCTCTCCATCGTCGGAGGAGCAAATCCTAGTCTTTAGCTATCTAGTCACTTGTCATACGTTTCCGATGAACCCGTAAGCTGCCGTTATGATCACCTTGATACGGTTGATGTTAAACAAACCCCAAAGTGCATCATCTGGTATGAAGGAACTCAATACTCTCATGGCCTTAGGAATTATGCAAACATTAACTTTTTCTGTGTTTAAACCATTAACTTATGATGAAAGGATCCCATAGTATAACAATCAATTGGTTCTGTTCAACACAAGTGTTCTTCTAACATTGTGTCCTCAAAGTTGCCGGCATTCTCATGCCCATGATCAAGAAAACGAAACCATCATGCAACACTTGAGCTAGTCATAGAGGTGAGACCAGGAATCTATTTTGCCATTTATTATTCCACACATGCACATGGGTTTTCCTCTGAGCCTCTTGGATATACAGACTCGAGAACCAATCCAATTACAGCACAGAAAATAAACATTAATTATAAACTTTGAGATAAATAATAAATTTTATTATTGCCTCGAGGGCATATCTCCAACAGACTCCCACTTGCTCTAGAGTAAATAATCTAGTCAATTCTAATGCACTTTACACCTATGACATACCGTTGTAAAATATGCTTCGCTTGTGGAATAGACTTCGTCAACGGATCTGACAAGTTTAGGTCCGTGTGTATCTTTGCATATTCTTGATGTTTCATGCTTTCACAAAATTCATAATTTGTGTGGTCTTGGCTTTGTGTATATATGAATCATGGGTAGGAGCTTTGATTCCTCAGACTGAGCTATGGAGCCACTATCCATGATAGTGTTCATTGGCCTAAGCCTTCTTGAAACCATACAAGGTTCAGAAATGAACTATTTGATCCAACACCCTCCGTTATCGCTTCTGAAGCGGCAACATACTTAACCTTTGTTATAGAATCCGTCATACTAACCTTTTTGGAGCAATTCCAACTTACTGTGCCACCATTTCATGTATTACACAAAAACCCCTTATTGAAATCAAAATTCGGTTGGAGCTCTGTTGAAGATTGTATCGATGTAACTACTTACAATGAGCCTGCAATGATGTAACTACTTACAACGATCTCTTCATTATCTCCATTTGTGAGAAACATGTCATCAGTCTTACTTTAGTACTTAATAACATTTTTCACTGTTGTCCTATGATCAAACTTTGATCACTTTGGTAACTTACTCACAACTTATTTGGTGTACTAGACATATCTGGGTTTTTTACATATCATGGAATGCATGATTAAGCCAAACACAAATGTGTGTGGAATCATTTATTTTTGCTCATCAGTGTTTTAAGGACACCTAGTGTTGCTGAAACTCTTTCCACGTGACTTCGGCTAGAATCTCTTCTTTGCGTTTTCCATACTGAATTACTTTAGTATCTTGTCAATATGTATTTTGGCTTAGCCCTATTAGGTACTACTATCTCCATAAATTATTATGCCTAATATCGAGGCTTCCTAGCCCAAGTACTTCATTGAAAAACCTTGCTTCAATGAAGTGCTTTTTCGTGTCAAGAAATTTATATTATTTCCAATCAACAATGTGTCATGCACACAAAGTTTTTAGAAATATTATTATGCTCCCACTAACTTACTTGTAAACACAAGTATCTTCGCTATCCTTGAAGTTTCTTTTTGAAATTATCGGGGAATTTGTTGTCGTCTGTTCTTTCGGTGAGGTTTTTAAAATGGAAAGAAAAAGAGGAAATTAGATTGCTGCTGAACCAAATTGGATCCTTGTCCTGTGGTGCCCCACCGTACGTCATCATGGCCACTGAAGAGCAAAAGTACAGTTGCACATATATATGCACGATGGAAGTGGATGGAGACATGGACCTAACATTCATACCGGCTGGGATTGTGATGAGTGCATGATTAATTAGGTCCGGCCATGACATACTCTTGTCCGTCCTTATGCACGGATACCGTTTGGTTAGCTTCACGTTCGGCTAAGCCTCCATCATATGTTTCTCAAAGTAGCCCAGAGTTTGGCTGTAGAGGAACGACCAAATCGACCGTTTCGAATGAGCTAGCAACAGGTGAGTCCAAAGAGGGCACTGCAACTGCACGAGCGTGAGACGGCGCTATGTTTCCTGAAGCGCGCCATAAAACCCCCACACCGCTCGCTCTCCCTTTTCTCCCCTGTCACTCTTCTCTCACCTTCGGCGACACCACCACAAGCACCTCACAATGTGCGCTATGTTCTCACTATCCGTTTTTCCACTTCTTTTTCTCTACAGTTTTAATGGTTTTTTGTACTGTTTCTCCTTTCACTTTTTTTCTGTTCATTTTTTCTTACTTTTATTTCTCATTTTTCTTCTCGTTTTTTTCTTCATTTTATAAATACACGTTCAACATATTTTGAATACATTTTAATTATTATTTAGATATACATCATTTTTTTAAATACACGTTGAACATTTTCTGAATACACGTTGAATATTTTTGTAATGCATTTTGAACATTTTCTAGATACATTGAGAACATCTTTTAAAGATGTTGAGCATTTTCCAAATACATGTCAAACATCTTTTGAATGCATGGTGAACATTTTTTAAACATGGTGTACATTTTTAAATAAACGATGAATAGTTTTTTAAATACGTGATGATCATCTTGTAAACACATGATGAGCATTTTCCAAAATACACGCGGAACATTTTAACGAATACATGACAATCTTTTTGATACACGATGAATATTTTTTAATATACGATGAACCTTTTGTAAATCCACAATGAACACTTTTTATAAATCCATGAACACTTTCTTTAAATACATGATAAACAATTTTTAATCACACAATGAACCTTTTTCAAACACATGATAAACATTAAAAATAATTTTAGAAATTATAGGAACATTTTTCTAAAAGGCTCCGAATCTATTTGTTAGAACATTTAGAAAAATAAAAAGCTATTTTTTTGAAGAAAAATAGAACAGAAAATACAGTACGTAACACACGTGCATACACTTGGTTTTCTTAGATAACTTCCGTATGCGCGATCCATCCGGTGCTGGGCCAACCCATTTACCGGGGACGCTGAGGCGATATTAGCTTCTGCCTCGCAACAACCATGACATAGATACACCTTATTCAAGGTTGTCCCTAGTCAAATCCATACCTCTACGATCGTTGGCGTGGAATAAGGTCTCCCCACCCCGCTCTTGTTCCAATGGTGCTTCTTCGTATTGTCGGGAGGCGTGTGTTCTCCGACTATAGGTCCGACCCACGAAGGTTCGCAAACCTCGGCCTCACCTGTGAATGTCTTGAGATTTGTGTCCCCGACTTGTGTTTCCAAACATAGGGCGCTCTATAGGCCCTCTCCGGCGTTTTCTTCCCTAGGGAGGCGATTTGCTAGCAGGTCGCAATCAACTTCTTTTGGTCTACATCACGACTTACGACTTGTCGACTTCTTGACTACTAGTTCTAGAAGCTCCCGAGTTTCAATAATTGTTGTGCTTAGATGGAGGCCTAGAGTCTTATTTTCATTTTATGTAAGGGTGTTTTAGTAAGGGCTTGTGCTACTTAATATATGACCTTTGGCTTTTTTTGCAAAAAAAAGAGAATATACTAAAGGGTGATCTTAACTTTTGAAAGGGTTTCTTAACTTCCACAATCTCTTATTATATATAGGAGCATGACAATGGACTAAAGCAAGATACAATGACTTAATCGAGCATTTCCCATCTTGGTGTAATTTTTTCGAACGGAACTCATCTTGTCCTTAGGTAAGATTGATAGATTATAGTCGACACAATAAAGTGTTCCATGCTTCCAACCGTAGTCCTACTATATCCTTTCGTAAGGAGACTTTTGGTGACGAGACTCTTGAAACTCGAGCAATTGTGGGATATATATACACCTCCTAATCCTAAAAATTTCATGATATTTCTCCCTTAATGCTGCATCTCCCACAACCAAACTTGAGAGCCGTCCTTGATAGAAAAAAAATCAAAATGGACAAATAATTGTTTCACCTTCATTAGACTGTCTAAAAAAATGGAAGCCCCGGGGTTTCTGGTGAACAGTACACTAACTGTTTCAAAGTTGCAGAAAATAAAATTTGTGTGTAAACGTGAAAATAACTATCAATGGTAAAAATACCATGGAAAATTTAGGCACTTTCGATGAGATTGAGCCAAAGTGTGCTATTTCAGGACCAAGTGTAAAGTATTCATTGTCAGATTGTTGAATTGAGTAACATGGAAGACATATATGGTCACAAAAGTACAAATAAATGGGCAATGACAACACTTCAAGGAGAAAACCCTCGATCGTACATATATTGCGTGATCTAGAGTTTTCTGTTTAGAACGTTGGTAACAACCCTGAAAGGATAGATACGGTCGACTAGGGGGGGGGGGTGTTGAATAGGATACTATAAACTTCAAGCTTATCTTCCAATTTTAGGTAATTGCTAATAAAGTAGGTTCTCTATATGTGCAACTAGGTGAACATAACGTATATGGTAAGCAAGGTCAAAGCAAATTATGCAAGGCAACAAAATAATTAGCAAGCATACAAGGCAAGTAAAAATGCCGGAAAGGATTAACCACAAGTGAGTCGGGGGCACGAAGTTTGTCCCAAAGTTCACACTCTTGCGATTGCTAATATCTTTTGGAGCGATGCCGAAGCCAAAGCTCCAGAACATTACCAAGTGGCTCACTGTAATCTCCCTTTGAGTCACCCCCAACGTATGATCCATGATTCACTCGAGGTTGGTCTTCAAGACGACCACCACACCTTTACAAACTTCTATGAAGCATACCACAAGTAAGAAAGCTTCTGGAGGAACCTCTACCGCCTTGGAGCCCAAGATCCAAGAGTAACAAGTGATGATGAAGAAATCAAGTGGGGAACATGAATCTGTTTGGTCAACTTGTAGATCGGATCTTGCTCCTTCTATCACCAAAGAATCGAAATGTTTTGGGTGGAGGAATAGAGAGTATTGAGCAAAATGGAGTGTGGCGATGGTGGGTCAGCTCTAGACACTAGGTTTAGGGAGAGGGAGGAGAAGGGCTCTTTTATACCCCACCACCTCCAAGTGACCATTGCAGCTGGATGGCCCCGTGCGCGTGGGGTCACCTGAGAGAATCCCCCATTCGACGTGCGCACGAGGGCCCGAGACCCCGTGGGCACGGGGTGTCCAGAGAAATTGCACATACCCCATGCGGACAGGGTGTCCAGAGAGTTGTCCCTGGATCCTATGGGCACGGCCTATGGTGACCATGGACACTAGAGTGATGGGAAATTAGGTATTTTAAAGTGTTAGGAGTAGGTAGGCTCATGTATATGCTTGAAGTGTTCCCACACCGTCTTTCAGGCACCTCGACCCATCTTGATTGTACGGTTGCCCTACAACTCAAATAAACAGAAACCAAAGCTTTGAGTCGCCGGAAAAGCACGCCTCTAACCTTTTTTAAGTTGGTGGGGGGGGGGGGGGGGGGGGGGGGGGGGCGGGGGGAGGGGGGAGGGGGGAGGGTGTCAACCATCTTTGAGGAACCAATGACCTGAGATAAACCTAAAAAAACCATGATTAGTTCCACTAACCACATTGTCATCACACAAAAATACTAATTAGGGATAAATGCAATTTCAAAACTCTTGTATTTACTATACACAATCATAAACCCTAGAAACTACTGTCAGCTTTAGAGCTTAGTCCATAGATTTAAGAAAAACTAAAATATACATTAATTTAGAAATAAATATACTTGTATTTCATCCATGTGACACAAATTAATCTATGAAGACATAATATCTTGTCATCTTTAAATTCGTTCATGATGTATACGAATTAAATTAAATAACTACATTTATAACAAAAATGGAAATGAACACATACATATAATTACATTTAATCCAAACATCAAATCTTGTCATCTTTTATTCTTCTATGATCTAGAACATATATCCTTGCAATTGAGGCCAAGTGAATTTTTTCAAGCTCGGCATTAAAGATGAAAGTACCTTAATACTATTTGGCATTTTGTGTCTAATTTTGCTAAGTGTAATAGGAAATTGTATATGTAATCGATTTTCTTACATGTGTAACATAAGACATGTTACGGAGAACACTTAATAGCAAAGTAGATGTGAAAATTAGATTTTTGGTTTTATGGGACGTAATCTGTATTTTTTTCATAATTATCCTGTTATTATTGAGGTGGGGTAGACCCACAAGAGGTGCATGCTCAAGTTAGGACAAACTGTCTTTTAAGTACAATGCACATTGGAGACGAATAAATATGCACATAGTAGGGGATATTAAGGGGATCTAACTAATTAATGTTTGTATCAGCGTATTGGTTATGTAGCATTCTTTCTTTTTTTAGGTTGGACATGTTCAATCTTTTTTTAATAATAATAATTATAGTTGGGATACTAATTGTGCTGCCTTATCAACTTATCGGTTAATGCTGCAGTTTTTTGGATTTATGTTATATATTGGACAAGTTCAATACTGTGAACCTTAATCTAGTTGTTGGTTAGTCACCTTATGTGACTAAATAATCGATCTAGGATTGATGAAGTAATCGTATGCGAGTTAATATTTTTACATTCTAATCGAGAATTGAGATGATCATCCTCTGATGAAATTTTACTTGTCTCCACCCGCAAGATGACTGTAATCACTCATCTCTCGACCATGCCATTGTTTTGCCCACTCATCTCTCGAGCATATTCACATCCTTACATCAAAATTTCCTGTGCTTAACAACCGAGCCACTCACTGACCTTGTCGATTGGAACCCAATCCTTTCTGAAATAGTAAAGCAGCAGTATATATTGTCCTGATCAATTCGCTCTTCTTGCACTATGTCCCAGTTTGATTGATGGACGTAATACTCCTATTTGGCCACCATTCCATCCCTAAGATGGCCGGCAAGATGCTTGGTTTTTTATTAACCTGAATAAATTCTGACGGATATGGAACTGGACCAGTAGTTAACTGGACACATTTCCAGGCTTTAAACGTCCATGTGGCCGGCAAGATGCTTTGGTTTTACTAACCTGAGTATGTTACTGCTAAGGCTGGTCATAGTGGTAGTATCTTAGCCGGTATCATGCACTCGGGAGTAGCAAACAGGCTGACGTGGCAGAGAATTAAAGAAAAGAGAGAGGGTTAGAGTAATATAGGCAGATACCGTATCATGTTAAATGCTATGCTACTTTGTGTCATGCATGGCAATAAATATGATCATCTATTATACTACTCTATGATACTATGCACTATAAAGTTAGTATCATACACTAGTATCATGCATATGATACTAGTATATGATGCGGATTTTTGGCTCCCAGGTGTTCCACCCCCCTATATGAACAATAAATTCGAAAAAATATTGAGAAATTTCAAAAAGAATCTGGGATTTTGGAATATCGAACTTGGGTGCCCAATCGACTTCCGTGCAAATTTCCACGAAAAAATGACATTCATGGTACTCTCAGTAAAGAAGACAAAAAATTCCTATGTACAAAAAAAAACTGTTTAAGTGGATCATAGGTCGGATTGTATTTTCTTCATCATGGATACATTTCTTGGTATTTTTTCACGAAACTTTACACGGGGGTATAATGAGCACCTAGGTTTGATATCCCAAGATCCCAGATTTTTTTATTTTTCCTGGTATTTTTTGAATTTGATATTCATATAGAGGGTGGAGCACCCAGGTGCTCCTGTGCATTTTCGATGATACTCCCCACTATGAGTAGTCTAATAGGGTTCTCCCTGTTGGCACCCGGGGTCTGCAAGCACACATTATTTTTAACTAATTCGCCGAAACACTCGGTCCCAGTCGCTTTATGCACATGCTAACTCACTACTCCTGTAAGTAAGGTATTATAATTGAGCCATCGTCAGGTGAGTTAACCAAAGCTTAAGCTTGCAAACTGTGCCTCTTTCGACCACAAACACACACAGACGAGAGATGCAGTGAGCGACGCTTCATACTTGTTCAAAAATTCATACTGTCTTAAAGGGAAAAATAAAATAAAACGTTCTGGTTTTTTTATAGGGCGAAAAAAAATGCTACCTTGATTTTGAGGAATCCTAGCTGGAGTGTGATATTTTGTGTACCGTTCTGCTTTGTCGAAGGCAAAAGCAAAAAAATGATGCTGATGCAAACAAGTGGCCGTTCAAGATGCATTGTTGAAGGCATCTTTTTCTGCTTTGGTTTTGTTTAACGTGAGTTAAGTATACTGCATACCGAGGCTCTCTCCGTGTTTTTGTCTGACACGAGCTGTTCTTAATTCGCTTGCACCAAACACTAGGCAGCCTCTTTCGATGCGGATGCACATGCTAGCGCGTGATCATTCATGTGCCTTCCATCGTTAGCTGAGCCAAACAAATCTCAAGCTTGCTCATCTTCATTTTCCTGCTAACTAGCTGCCCTTGTCCGAGCTATTCTCTCCACCACTCCACCAACAACACCCACGAGAGATTGATGCAGTGCAGAGAGAAAGAGTAGAGAGATCAATGGAGGTCGTGAGCGCCTCGCATGGCGCGTTTGGTCCCCTGCTGGGGAAGCTCACCACCTTGCTTGCCGACGAGTGTGCTCGGCTGAAAGGGGTCAGCTGTGAGATCCGTCCCTCAGGTCAGAGCTCGCCAGCATGCATGCTGCGCGGAAGGAGTACACCAAACTAAAAGATGTTGAAACTCGCCCTCAGGATCGATCACATAAAACACGACGAACACAAGCACACGCAAAAAATTTCGCCAAAAGCATGTGTCGTGCCTTGTTCTTTTTTATTTTCTCTTTTTCTCAACTCGGTCTGATACAAAGTTGCAGCCCTCCACATGTACATATACACGCAGAGCCGACCTAACTATTCCTACTCCTAGCCGGACACTTAGCCTAATCAAAACACCAACTCCTACTCGTACAAGAACGCAGCTAAACAAACCCAATAACCATCTAGTACTTGGACTTCTTATCTCCTAAGCAAACTAGTACTTGGACTCCTACTACTAATTCACCTAGGACTCTATTAATTCAAGATTAATCCTAACATTCTCCCCTAGTCTTGATTCTTTGTCTTCTGTGCTTCCTCTGGTCATGACTCGTTGTAGATTCACGACCCGATGATCCAACTCAAACACACGATCCGGACTACCAGCCCACACGGTCGCATCTACGCGTGCAACGTGGAAGACTGGACGCATCATCAGTCTTCACGTCATTCAACTTAACCGGTCACTGTCCCATCCACGCCGATCTTGATCTTCGACTATCATATCCGTACACTAAGTATGACCCATTTGGAAACCTGCAGCGCACCTCTCTTGCTTTGTCATGTTGTGCCACCGCCACTGCTTGGCCGCTGCCTTGCACTCGGTTCGCACCATACTCCTCTTGTACTTGCTTGCAATAGATCCACTCTCCACTACTCACACACCTCCTCGCTTTAGATGGCTTCGCCTACCATCATCCGCCTTCGGCATCACACCGAACCCACACTAGCCCCAACCAGGACGCTCCATGAGTACATGGACATGACTCACGGAACACCGCGCACACCGCTTCACCTTCAACGAATTCACATAGACAAGCACTTGGACATGACGACGACGACAACCGGCCGACCGTGCTAACCCGCACGACTCCTTGACTCACCAAACTCCCCCGGACGATGATCTTGTTGATCTCCAGTGCCGCACCTCGGCAACACTCCCTCATCAACGATCTCCTTCCGCCACCTTGCCGACGACCACCCGCCATCTCCCGCCTTGTTGCTGCACCATCCAGCGACTTCACGGCCCGCCCCGAGGCGCTAGTAGATCGCCACCCCGGGGCAAGCGCGCGGCTTCAAATCGACCTTGCTCTAGATACCAATTGTTGGAACTCGCCCTCAGGATCGATCACATAAAACACGACGAGCATAAGCACACGCGAAAACTTTCGCCAAAGGCACGTGTCGTGCCTTGTTCTTTTTTATTTTCTCTTTTTCTCAACTCGGTCTGATACAAAGTTGCAGCCCTCCACATGGATATATACACGCAGAGCCGACCTAACTATTCCTACTCCTAGCCGGACACTTAGCCTAATCAAAACACCAACTCCTACTCGTACAAGAACGCAGCTAAACAAACCCAATAACCATCTAGTACTTGGACTTCTTATCTCCTAAGCAAACTAGTACTTGGACTCCTACTACTAATTCACCTAGGACTACTAATTCAAGATTAACCCTAACAGAAGACCCAAATGACCAAGTGAAGACATGGATATCGCTGGTCAGGGAGTTGGCCTACGATACCGAGGATGTCTTCGACAAGTTCGTCCACCAGCTTGGCAGCGGAAGCCATCATGTTGGTTTCAAGGAGTTCTTCCGCAAGACCGCTCGTCGTCTGAAGACACTTGGGTCTCGTCGCGGAATCGCTGACCAAATTGACGACCTGAAAGATCGCATCAAGCAAGTGAAAGAGCTCAAGGATAGTTACAAGTTGAATGATGCTCCTTCTAGCACCGTTGGCCCAGCAGCCGTGGATCAGCGGCTGCATGCAATTTTTGCTAATGAGACACACCTTGTGGGGGTGGACGGTCCAAGAGATGATCTTGCCAAGTGGATGTTGGAAGCAAATAACTTGTCGAAAGCATGCAAAGTTTTGTCTATTGTTGGGTCTGGTGGATTGGGAAAGACAACACTAGCGAATGAGGTATGTCGCAAGATTCAAGGGAATTTTCATTGTAAGGCTTTTGTATTAGTCTCGCAAAAACCAGATGTAAACAAAATTATAAAGGATGTAATCTCTCAAGTGACATGCCAAGATGGATCGACAAAAGATACTAGTGATTGGGATGAGAAGAAGTCCATTGCAAAGCTAAGAGAACTGCTAGAAAATAAAAGGTAATGCCGACCCTTACTATTCCCGTTAAAGGATGTGCCATCCATGGTTCTCAATATTTCAGCCACTTATTTCTGGAGTGTATTGTCATTATTTCAATTCAAAGAAAAATAACCTGATTAAGGCTGGCTTGCGCAATTCCAAGCATCCTTAAATCCCACACTTAAAAAAATCATACGAGCTAATAGATGCTTGGAATATCAAACATATTTATTGCTAGTGGGCTGAATTACATGCAACTCTCCTGCATGGTTACAAAAAAAATTATATTCCCAAGTCCTTACTCAAAATGTTCTCTCCAGCTTTCAAGAAATTTATTGGTAAATTATTTGTAAATTGTATGAGTGTATATCTTTCATTACATATAAATGTTTTTTAAGAAATAGTTACTACATACAATCCCAGCTATAGGGTTCAAACAAATCCCACTCCAACTAGCTTATATATCAATGTAAATGCAATTACTATATTACTTCTTGTTTTCATATATGCTAAATTGAAGATTTGTGAAATATGTTCAGAATTTTAAAGAAAATGCCATGTGACAATCAAGTAAATAGATATGAATTCGCTTAGTTAAAATTTCAAAGAAGTGGTCATGGTACATATTCACAATAAAAATGCATATGTAAACTTATGCAATAGCCATATTATAAGCACTTAATTATGTAGTCCAGTACCTAAATCATATGCAATGTTGGAGTTTCATGGTATGTTCATACTTTTAATAATCATTTTATATAGACTCAAATAAGCACCGTAAATTTATTCCTATGTCATAATCCAGAAATGTAAAATATTTTTTCTTTTTTTTTGATCCGGTAACTAGAATTGAGTTCGTCATAGTTAAAATTTCAATGAAGCTGGCATGCTACATATTGTATATGGAAACATAAGCAATAAGCGTCATAAACAATTATTAACAACTCTAGTTAAATGCATGAAGTTGTGTCATGGCATGTTTAAGTTTTCTAGCTGAATCCCTTATCATAATTGGTTGACAACATGACATCATCTACTAATTTTGTAGGTATCTCATCATAATCGATGATGTATGGTCTACACAAGCATGGCACACTATCAAGTGTGCTTTTCCAGAGAATAATTGTTCTAGCAGAATTATAGCTACTACACACATCATTGAAGTAGCAAAGTCATGTTGTCTGGGTGGTGATGATCGTGTGTATGAATTGGAAGCCCTAAGTGATCTCCACTCCAGAAGATTGTTTTTCAAAAGATTATTTGGCTCTGATGAACATTGCCCTGACATGTTGAAAGAAGTTTCTAGTAAAATTCTAAAGAAATGTGGAGGCCTGCCATTGGCAATTATTAGTATATCTGGTTTACTAGCAAACCGACCAGCCATCAAGGAAGAGTGGGAGAAGGTTAAGAGGTCAGTTGGTTCTGCACTAGAGAAAACCAGGAGTCTAGAGGGCATGGGTAGCATACTATCTCTTAGCTACAATGATCTTGCACCTTATCTCAAGACATGCTTGTTGTATCTAAGTTTGTTTCCAGAAGACCATGTGATTGGCAGAAAAGCACTACTTCCCCCGTTCCAAAATATAGTGCTTCCTCTATTCCCGTGCTTCAACTTTGACTATAAATTTAACCAACGAGACCGACTGCGACGGGAGCAAAAGTTATACCAGTGAATTCGTATTCAAAAGAAGTTTTCAATTATATAATTTTTTTCTCCCGCCGCAGTCGGTCTCGTTGGTTAAATTAATGGTCAAATTTGGACCTCGGAAAGCGTGGGCGCACTATATTTTGGAATGGAGGGAGTAGTGAGGCGATGGATAGCAGAAAGTTTTATCTCTGAAGAGCGTGGACAAAGCAAACAAGAGGTCGCTGAAAATTACTTCTATGAGCTTATCAACAAAAGCATGGTCCAACCGGTGGACATTGAGTATGATGGGAAGGTTGGTGCCTGCCGAGTCCATGACATGATGCTAGAAATTATTATTTCAAAATCAGCTGAAGATAAATTTACCTCTGTGGTAGGTGGAGGTCAAACAAGTTTGCCAAATCATCAAGGTTTTATTCGGCGGCTATCAATCCAGTACATTGACAAGGAACTTGCATCTGCACTAGCAAATGTAGATCTCAGCCATGTTCGAACATTGATAGTAATGCCATCATGTTGCGTCACACACTTGCCCAGTCTTGATCGGTTTGAAGCTTTATGTCTTCTGGATTTTGAAGGTTGTGGGGATTTAAAATACTATGATATGAAAGGCATGGACAAATTATTCCAGCTAAAGTACCTCAGCTTTAGGGACACAGGTATATCAGAGCTACCATCAGGGATCATGATGCTGGGTAATCTAGAGACCCTAGATCTTAAGAATACAGATGTGCAAGAGTTGCCTGCTGGAATTACTCGGCTGACTACACTACGGCACCTAATTGGATTTCTCGACAAGCTACCAAATGGGATTGGGGGCATGAGGAACTTACAGTTGATGCCAAGATTTATTATTAGCTCACAAGAAATAGATACGTTGGAGGATCTCAGGAACCTGACAAGTTTGGAGGAACTCCTTGTGGATCTCGGTGATCTCAAGGACAAGAGATGTGAAAGAGAGGCGTTCCTCTCCTCACTGTGCAAGCTTGGCACTTGCAAACTCCGTTCTTTGGATATAGAAGCGTTCCTTGGTTGCCACGACTTCTTAGATTCTTGGTCCCCTTTGCCATCTTCTCTTCAAATGTTTTCAGCGATCTACCTGGATTCTTTCACGAACTTTCCAAAGTGGATTACACCAGCACTCACCAACCTTGCCGACCTGAACTTCTGCTTAACTGAACTGATGGAAGATGGGCTGCGTACTCTTGGGCAGCTCCCATCCTTACTTCGCCTGAAACTATGGCCATCAAAGAAGTTTGTTGGTACAGTCCAAGCCACTTCTTTCCCAAATCTGAAGGTGCTTAACTTGCCAAGAACTGAACAAATATATGTTTCATTCATGAAAGGGTCTTGCGCCCAAGCTTGAGGAACTTAGCAACATGACATTCAGTGTGTTGGCTACAAAAGCTAATAAATTCTATTTAGGCATTCATCATCTCCCATGTCTCAAACGAGCTTACATAGAGCTTGATGACGAAGATGCGACACCTTCAGAATGCAAGGCTGCAACTGCTGCGATCAGGAAAGGAGGTGACAATCCCAACCATCCTGAAGTTATTATTTCAGAGGAATCAGAGGGAGAGGACAATGAAGAGGCCGGTGGTAGTGACGAGGAAGATGGTAACGTTGTTGAGGATTAAAATGCTCGCAAACTGCAAAAGGTACTAACACATATTCTAATCATCCACCGTTTCTCTTCTAGAAAACATCGTCACATTTTAATTTTCTCCACCAAAATAAATCTATAACCCAAGCTGCTTCTGGATTTCTCAAATTCAAATGTTCTGATGTTTTCGTTTTGATGATCCAGGATATATCGTGCCGCTGGAGTTTGCTTGCTTGGAAGATTCCTGGCACGGTCAGGCGACAACATGAAAAACTGAAGCTGAAACAGAGACACCTCCTAAAAAGGGTGGTCTCGGGTCTCTCTGAACTGAAAGTTGCTACTACTTAATAAATACATTGTGTTGGATTGCCTCTGTTCCTTACTTCGATCATTCAGACCTAAACTCCATCACTGCTAATGCGGTCAAGGCCCCCCTGTCAGTACTAGTAGTCTGAATACCTGGGCTGTTGTTGTTAATTCGCTTATACTCTGTCCCCAGTAGCCTTACACATTCGATGGGACCTAAGCTCCATTTGCATTCCGGGTCTTTTTTTTCCCAGAATACTTGATTTCTGTTACTGTGCCGTGAACATAGCAGATCCACCATCAATCATATATCCGCTATGTGTTATTATTCGTCAGTTATGTTCTGAAGAAGCTGGGGACTAGAGCACACTGTGATACTCTTCAGGTTTTGAGGTGATGTATAATGGAACGACCCAGATGAGCATATATGAAAGATGGTGTTGGGTTTGACTGAAGATGAATCCGAATTACCCAGCATGCTGTTTTGGTTGGCGGGCTTCAAAATCGTACGCTGCAGTCTGCAGCAGGCGCCGCCAATAACTGGATGCTGCACGCTGAAGGAAAGCACACAGGGCCCGGCGGTGATACTCCGGCTGCACCCTGCACGACGATCCGCCCCTTGCCTGTCAGGTGACCAAATTCGAATTCAGTAACCGTGGTCTAGGCGCTTCACTTGATAGTCAGTTTTGGAGTTGGCTATTTATAACCCATGTAATAAGCACAACGCATGTGCCTGAGAGGTTAATAAAAAGAAGAAGAAAAAAAGACACATACCCTGTTTTACTAGTCTGTTTTACTACTCTGTTTCCTCTGCTTTCTCAATAGTGGTGTTCCCTATGCTGTATTTTGGAACTAAAATATAATCTAGTTCTAGTGAGAATGCTACTCTCACGGTAAGATAGATGAAAAGCATGATCAAATAGCTGTATAGCCCAAGTGTATAATACTATGTTTCAATACATCTTCATTCAGCCCTTCCGGTCCCAGAAGGCATATGGTTGTTCCAAGTGCAAGGGACATAAATCACTGTGGATGTACATAATTTTAAAGGCTCGTCTCCCCTCCCCTCCCCTCCCCCTCGCGTCGCCTCCCCTCGGGCGGCGCCAGGGGCCCCCGATCCCACGCCGCCAGCCCCTCCCCACTCCTCCATTCCCAGCCGCCGCTGCCGCCGGCAAGGGCCGCGGTGGCGGCGGGCCCTGCACCGCAGATCCAGGGCGGGTGGTCACCGCGGCAGATCCTGTGAGGCGGAGGTGGCGTCTCACGCGGGGAGGCCGGGGGCGGCAGTCAGGGCGGCGCCCCTGTTGTGCGGCGGTGATGTGAGCCTACATGGGCGGCGGTGTGGCGGCCCGTGGGCGCATGGGTGGCTCCGATGGTTGCGGATCTGGCGTCCTGTCCAGATCAGTCTCGGTACGGCCTTGGTCGGCCGATGGCGCGAGGAGGACCGGTGAGGGGCGGCTGGAGGCTCCCTGCCGGCGTGCCGACGGCTGCACTGGTCTCCACGGCGAGGCTTCGTTTGGTTCCAGCAACCTGCGAGGTTGGGGGGACGCGACTTCCGGTGAAAATCGCGCCGACTTCGGTCATGGCGGACGATGGCGGCGTCTATGACGTCGTTCCCTTCTCGAGGCATCGTTGTTGGAGGTTGTGGCACCCCACTCGTGATGCTCCGGGGGAAACCCTAGATCTGAATCTACCGGATCGGACGATGATGGTACCTTTGATGCCGTTGTCCCTCTTGAGGGCATCGTTTTGGAGCAAGGGCTGGTTGGACTGGACGAGCGGAAGAGCGGTGTCTCATACACCGCAAGGCCGACGGCGGATCCCGGTGGCATGGTGCTGCGGAGGTTCGGCGATGGGTGCGTGTGAACGGATACGTGCAGGATGGTGGAGTTGTCTGGCGTCGTGGTGGCGTCGACGGCAGGCCAGGCAAGATCGATGGGTCAGTTTCTGCTCTAGAGATGGACAGGTGGAAGATGGCGGCGGCTGCCTCTGAGAGTGCGTCGGTCCGGTATGGGACCCAGTCCCGGTGTGTGGCTGGGCTGGGGCATCCGGCTTTAGATGTTAGGGTTTGGTGCGATGTCCGTTTGGTATTAGGCCCGGATATTCGGCACATCTTCATCAATGGGATAGGAGTACCAACAGGTGTTGGCTAGATGGTGGCTTCAGACTGACTGATGTATTACTTTGTACGGCCTCTGTGAATAATTAATAAAATGGCCACATGCATCGTCCAGATGCAGAGGCTGGTGGTCTATCCTCCTTTTCAAAAAAAAAAAACATAAATCACTGTGCAGTGCTATGCGGCATTGTTGCTGTCCGTTTTGTGTACTCGGCTTTGATCTTCTTCAGCACCTCACCCACATCATGCATCGCCATCCTTTGGCCAGGCGAGTCGTCGGGGCAAAGCAAACCCAGCTCAAACACTGATGCAAGAAAGCCATCCTCCAAGCTGCAGCCACAAAGAGAGGAGCCTTCTAGTAGTTGGCATGTTCAGTTCTGCTGCTGCTTGCGAAAAAAGAGCAGAAGAATAATTCCATGATTCCAGCCTCAGTTCCAGCGACAAGAAAACACCTGTGAAAAATATTCTTGCAATTACAGCTGAAGTCTTCTTCTTGAAGTTACGACTGTGAAAAATATTCTTGCAATTACAACTGAAGTCTTCTTCTTGAAGTTACGACTGAAATCATAAATCATGGATTATAAATTTGGTTTGGGCGTACTAACCGGCAGATTGGCTTGCAGCGAAATATTGATGTGTAACCCTGATCCGCAAGTGACATGTCTGCAGATGCAGATACATATAGCAATCCTTACATTGCTGAAACAATTCACAACTTATGTACACATTGTTGCAGTGCCAGCAGCCCTGTCAGAATTTAGAAGCAATAGAAAGTAAGCACAGTGGGATACAGAAGGAAGCACCATTGAATGGTCAGAAATTTATCACCATTCCAGACTGAAGAGTCGGTTGTATCTCACCTGCTGTCCCATGTTCCATTATTGCCAGGTCTGCTTCCACTTCTGAAATAGGTTGCAGAATGCATTGGCTTAAAATTCCCATACAGGAGCAACTAAGTAAAATGCAGATTTCAGCTTTGCTTACTAAATGAGATGATTTTGAAAAGTTAAATCTATAATATAATACATATGCAAGCAGTAGCTTTATGCAAGCTGTAAAACAGTGCGCCGGCGAAGAAATTAAGAATAATTGATAGAAAAATGTAAGCTGCATAAGAATTAATTAATATGTCCATTCTTTCATAGATAAGGAAAAACAGGAATCGGGAGGAATGGGCTGCGAATGAAATCATATAAATGAAGGAACAGAATTCGGCATTCCATGTACTAACCAGCTGATTAGTGTGCAGATTTGACAACTTCTGTGCGCAAAATTGCAACTTCAGCATTAGTCTGTAAGATTTCAGAAGTTAATATGAGGTAGAAGTATAGCGAAGAAGCCTCACTTGAGAAAAAGAAGAAAACATGAAGGCGACAGGTGTTACCATCGGTTACAACTAAATCTGGGTTCGTTCTTTTCATTTTCTCGATTTGTTCGTCTATCTCACCACTGCAAGGAAATATCACTTGTTTTCTCAGCGAAATGGGGAGGCCCTCCTTGGGCATCGATTGGATTTTTGGACACTGATCGACACATAACACCTTTCGAGAAGAAAGGTGATGTAGCACTGAGGAAGGGACTGCAGACCCTCGCAATATAAAAATGTTAGATTCTGGAGGGACGTGAGGAGCTGCAGCGCTTTCTCTTGCTCTTCTGTGAAGCTTTCCATCCTCCCATCAGACCAGAATTCAAGTGTGTGGAGGGCTGGGGCGAGGAGGTTTCAAATAGGAGCAACAAGCAATCCAGAGATGTCATCCACCGTGAGTACCTCCAATCTAGAGATGTAACCTGCAGGCAATAATTTAGTCCTTGCCAGCTCTGAGAGCAGATCTGCTGCTAAAGTGTTGCTGCATCTAATTTCCAGTTCTTTGCGGTTGACTATGATGAGAGGATTGAATCCGTCCACTGTTAAATTACTGCAGCACTCTAGACTTAGACTGGTGAGAGACGTGAGGTTTGAGAGCAAAGCCATTGACTTCATGCTTGGCTCAGTTAAAGAGAATAGTTTGCCGTGCAATACCCCGAAGGGCAGGTCATGTATTTATATGGGCAAAGACTTGATTACCAAGATTACAAGTACAGGATAAGTACAACTACCGTGGAGATATATCCTGGTTGTTTAAACACGATATACATGACCTAAACCTAACCAAACTACGTTAGGATCTTGTATGTTAACATTCCCCCTCAATGTCAACCTGTATGTAGGTGGAGATTGGAACGAAGACGTGCAAGCATCAACTTTGTCAAGGGTTTTGTGAATGCATCAGCAATCTGATCAGCAGAGGAGATGTACCGCACTTCCAATGCTTTCATGGCCACCTTCTCTATGACAGAATGGAAATCTACCTCAATGTGCTTGGTGCGAGCGTGGAACACCGGATTGGCAGTGAGGTAAGTTGCGCCGAGGTTGTCACACCAAAGAACAGGAGCTCGAGGCTGAGATACTCTGAGTTCTCTCAACAAGGACTGCAACCATGTTGCCTCTGCTGTTCCATTTGCCAAGGCTTTGTACTCCGCTTCAGTTGACGACCGTGACACCGTTGGCTGTTTCTGGGCGCTCCATGAGATGAGGTTAGGTCCGAAGAAAACCGCGAAGCCACCTGTGGACCTTCGATCATCCGCACAACCGGCCCAATCCGCATCAGTGTAGATGCTTATTAAGGTTGATGGGGATCGCTGAAGTGTCAACCCTGTAGACACAGTGCCTTTCACAAAACGCAGAATTCTCTTCACAGCTTCCCAATGCACATCAGTAGGTCGTGACAGATACTGGCAAACCTTGTTGACGGCAAAGGATAAATCAGGCCGCGTCAAGGTCAAATACTGAAGTGCCCCGACCGTGCTTCTGTACTGAAACGACTCTTCCTCATTCAGGCCATGTCCAGAATCTCTTGTGAGTTTGTCATGGGTACACATGGGTGTCGATACTGCTTTGCAATTCACCATGTTGGTGCGCTGCAAGAGATCAAGTGCATATTTCTGTTGTGATAGAATCATTCCCCCTGAATTGCGAAGGACCTCGATACCCAAGAAGTATTGTAAAGATCCAAGATCCTTCACCGGAAAGGTAGCAGACAGTTGACGGAGAAGGCGGTCCAATGCTGATGAAGAGGAGCTGGCAATGACAATGTCGTCAACGTACACAAGCATGTAAATGGTAAGATCACCCTGAACAAAGATGAACAGGGAGGTGTCAGCTGCTGATGAGGTAAAGCCCAGCTACTGAAGACGGTCACTTAGGCGAGCATACCAGGCACGAGGTGACTGTTTTAACCCATATAATGCTTTGTGCAATTTGCAGACGTAATCAGGATGAACAGGATCATGAAAACCAGGGGGCTGCTGCATATAGGCCTCTTCAGTTAGAATATGGTGCAGGAACGCATTGCTGATATCCACTTGCCGCAGGTGCCACCCACGAGACACAGCTAGAGAAAGCACAAGACGCACTGTGGCTGGTTTGACGACAGGGGAAAAAGTATCCATGTAGTCAATACCATGCTGTTGAGTGAAGCCGCGAGCGACGAGGCAAGCCTTGAATTTGTCCAGGGAGCCATCAGACTTGTGCTTTACTTTAAAAACCCACTTACAGCTGATGATGTTCTTGCCAGCAGGACGAGGCATGAGAGTCCAAGTGTTGTTCTGTTGAAGAGCAGAAAACTCGTCTTCCATGGCGGAGCGCCACTTTGCATCATTGAGAGCAAGACGATAGGACCGGGGGGCCGCATGGAAGGCGCGACGTCGAGGGTCATAGCGCACGGTGCCGTCGGATGGGACCAGCGTCTGGACGATGTTGTCGCGGAGCCGTGTTGTCATCGGATGTGGCGCAGTCGGCGGCGGCGCGACAACAGAAGGAGAAGCCGGCGCTGCAGAGGCCGGCTCATGGGACGTGGATGCCGAAGGAGTCGCCGAGGTCGGTGAAGCGGGCTCCGCAGGGGAAGCCGCGTCAGGCGATCGTGGGCCGGGGCTAGGCACCCGAGGCCCAGAGGTGGGTGTCGACGGCGCAGGCCTATCTGCATGGTGCATGCAGGGAGACGTCGAGCCAGAGGGCGTCGTCGATCCGGAGGGTGACGATGGAGCAGTACCTGCGGGCAAAGGAGAGCTGTACGACGGGTCAGTGAGCAAGGAAATATCATATCGTCGCATGCGATCATCCACTATAGCTGGCTAGGTAACCGGAAAGATGGAAGGAGGAGTAGGAAGAAGGGGCTCGGTTGGTTGTGATGGTGGTGAAGTGGCAAATGGAAACACATGTTCATCAAAAACAACATCCCGTGAGATGTAGATGCGACCACTAGTCCGATCCAGACACTTATACCCTTTATGCATGGAACTGTACTCGAGAAAAACACATTGAGGTGAGCGAAACTCGAGTTTCCTGTTGTTGTATGGCCGAAGATTCGGCCAGCAAGCACATCCGTATGCACGAAGAAAGGTGTAGTCTGGTTTCTCATTCAAAAGACAAGAAATAGGTGTGGAATTTTTTAGCACACGTGTTGGCATACGATTAATGAGATAGCACGCAGTGAGGAAGGCCTCATCCCAAAAACGAAGAGGAAGGGATGAATGAGCAAGAAGAGCGATGCCTGTTTCAACTATATGACGATGTTTTCGTTCGGCAATGCCGTTTTGTTGTGACGTATGTGGGCAAGTGACGCGGTGTGTGATGCCTTCTCGAGCAAAGTAGCAATTGAGACGGTGATACTCACCGCCCCAGTCGGATTGAACAGTTTTGATCTTAGTATCAAGCATGCATTCGACATGTTTCTGAAAAGTGTAGAAAACTTGTTCCACATCAGATTTGCGTTTTAAAATGTAAATCCAAGTAAAACGGCTGAAATCATCCAGAAAACTCACATAGTACTTAAAACCACCAACAGATGTGATGGCTGGACCCCAAACATCCGTGTGAACAAGTTCAAGAGGCGTATAAGTAACATGATTGGAATTATAAAAGGGTAACTGATGTATCTTTGCTCGTTGGCAAGAATCACACACACTAGACTCGAGAGATGGTGCACAAGCGAATTTATTTGATCTAAGCACTAATTCAACGACATTCTTTGCTGGATGACCTAATCTGCGATGCCAAATGTCCGGGGAGAGCTTGACACCCGCAAAAGCTCGACGATTATTTGACGAAAGGAACGAAGACTGAAGGCTTGGCACCGGGTAAAGACCATTGCGGCATCTACCACGAAGAAGAACCGTCCTCGTTGCTCGGTCCTTAAGATAAAAAACACGAGGATGAAATTCAGCAAAGGCATCATTGTCAGAGGATAATCGATTAACAGAGAGCTGATTTTTGTCAACATCAGGAACATGCAGAATATTGCGGAGGTAAAGTGGTTTAGATGAGCCAGGTATAGATGAATGACCAACATGTGAGATAGACAAACCTGCTCCGTTCGCGACGTGCACCTTGTCCTTGCCGCTGTAGCGCTCGTGGATGGCGAGACGATCAAGGTCGTTCGTCAGGTGATCGGTCGCCCCCGTGTCGACGTACCAATCTGTGTCGACGGAGTAGGAGCCCGTGTTGGCGGCGTTGGCGGAGCGCTCGCGCTGATCTTCAGGCTGGAACGCATGGTTGAAGCGGTTGCGGCAGTGCAGCGTGTCATGGCCAAACTTGCCGCAGACTTGGCACTTGAGGTTGCTGCGGCCGTTGCCACGGCCGCGTCCGCCGCGGCCACGATTGCCGCTGTTGCTGCCGCCTTGTCCACCCTGGTTGCCACGGCCAGCACCGTGACCATCAGAGTTGCGCGCGGCGACGTTCGCCGAAGGGTGGATCGCGCCGACGGAGGCCTGCTGCTCGAGGCGGAGTTCGGCGCTGAGAAGGAACGCGTAGAAGCTGCTGAGGCTGATGGGGTCATCGCGTGCCGTGACCGACGCGACCAACGGCTCAAACTCGGGACCTAGTCCAGTGAGTATGTAGCCAAGCACCTCCTCGTCGGTGAGAGGCTTGCCGATGGACGCCATGGCATCAGCAAAGCCCCGCATCTTGCGGTAGTACTCCGAGGCGGTGAGGTCCTTCTTCTTCAGGTTGGAGAGCTGGTAGCGCAGCTGCATTACACGGGCACGATTCTGTGAGGCAAACATGTCATGAAGAGTAGTCCAGACCTGTTCAGACGTGCGGAGCTGCGTCATCTGTCCAAGGATATGCTCGGTCATGGAGCCGAGGAGGGCGATCATCACCAGCTGATCCTGCTGGTACCACCAAAGAAACGCCGGATTGGCCACCTCCTTGGCCGCATCGCCGGTGCCTTCTGTGATGGTGTGTGGCGGCGCCGTTTCGGAGCCGGAGACATATCCGAACAAGCCGTTCGAGGCGAGGGCAGGGACAGCCTGGGTCTTCCACAGAAGGAAGTTGTCCCTCGTGAGACGTAGGGTGATAAGGTTTCCGATCGAGGTGATCGTGGGTGCTGCAGAGGAGCTTGAACTGGTGGCAAGGGTGCCGATGGGGGTGGTGGTGAGGGCGCCAGCGGTGTTGGAGAGGAGGCTAGGGGTGGTGCCGGCCATGGTGGAAGATGGGATCTTGGTGCTCTGTATACCAAGTTAAAGAGAATAGTTTGCCGTGCAATACCCCGAAGGGCAGGTCATGTATTTATATGGGCAATGACTTGATTACCAAGATTACAAGTACAGGTTAAGTACAACTACCGTGGAGATATATCCTGGTTGTTTAAACAAGATATACATGACCTAAACCTAACCAACCTATGTTAGGAACTTGTATGTTAACAGGCTCTTCACAAACATCAAGTTCCCACAGGGAAGCAGGGAAAGGATAGATTGTATGAGCTTCTCCCATGGGCCAACGAGAGAATAGTTTGCCACATTCACTTATTCTTAAATTCCTCATGCATTCTCCACAGGAAAGCAACGAGTTGTCCTCCTAAATTCATCCATTCTCCACAGGCACAAGAACCAGGCCCTCGCAGTCTGTAAAGCTAAGTTCCTGCAGTGAGCTGGATGAGGGAACTGCATTACACATTCCTCATAATCATCGTAACGACTGTCACTCTATCTTCAACTCATAAAGAGCTGGGAAACAGTTTAACACTTTTGACGCTGATTTGCTGGTAAGATGAGATACATCTAATTTGAGACTCTTAACTGAACGGGAGACAATACTGTCATCAAGCTCTTCAGGGAATAAGCCGTCACATCTACCGATATCTAGTCTTGTTGTGGTTTTAAGCTTCTCGATGTCTGTCAATGAAATATGCGATGCATCTTCAATAGTCATATGTTTTACTTTATCCAGATTGTGGAAGACCAAAGCACCGCCATACCCACTAACAAGCAACTTCTTTCCATCATAAGTCAATCTTTCTGAATTATCTCTTCTAACAACCAAATCTGTCAGTGTGGAGGTGTGAGGCATGGAGGGCAGAGACATAATGGGGCACCACGAAACTCTAAGTTTGCACAAATTGGTGCAAAACACCTCCGAGAAGGGTATCACATGGAGATTGGGACACACGACGCATTCGATTATTTCAAGACATGGAAAGGAACGACAATTAGGTTCCACAACCCATTCAACAAATTCTGACATCTCATGAAACCAAACTTCCTTCAAGCGCGTAAAACATTCCAAGAATTCCATCAGCAAGGTCCAAACTGACGCATTCCAAGAATTCTCTTCAAAGTGAGTACCTTGAGATTTGGTAGCTTCCCAAAAGGTGGAAGGGTGCTCCAAGATGCGCCTTCTAGAGTGAGAGTCTCTAAACTTGTTAGCCAGATTTCAAGACACAACCAACTAGGACCAACGGTACAACTAGGATTTGTGACTGTAAGCACTCTAAGATTAGAGTGTTGTTGAAGAGCATCAAGAATATCAGCATCCATAGTTACCTGATCTCTGTCCTAGAGCAATTTCAACTCCTTCAGATTCGTTTTCAACATCAGTTTGGCTGCAACAGCTTCTTCCTTGGTTGCCACGTGTTCAAGATGATGTATAATCAGTTCTTCTTCAAGATATGTCAATGCCCCAAGTTCCCTCATTTGAAATCCCATGCTCTCCTTCTTAACATGAAATTCTTTTAGCTCCAGCAGATGCTTGATCTTTCCAACATTGCGAATATTGGAGTGGAGTTCATTTTTAGCACGGAAATCATGTAGATTCTCAAGGTGGCTAAAGTCTTCAGGCTAATCAGAACTACAGTTCCAATCATCTAGGTCCAAGAATTTCAAGTGATAAATTCTTGATAGTGTACTAGGTAAACTCATTTCACGGTCATTGTAAGATGAACTAATTTTGAGGCACCGAAGGTGGATAAGTTTTGAAAACCTACGTGGAAAACATTCTGGAGAGTTCACTCCTATGAATAGGACACACAAACTATTTATTTCCTTGAAGCAATCTTTCGAAAGCTTGGCGATTCTTTTTTCATATCTTCCAGAAATCATCAAGGTCCGCAAACTAGCAATGTCTATCCTCCCCCTTAGTTTACACATTTCTTCCTCAAAATTTGCATCATAGCCCGTGGATCTGCCTAGGTGATTTGAGACTTTCTTCCTTTTTGAATTCCCTTATTGATCTCTACCATCGCATTCTATTCCACCTATAGTGCTATATCCATGGCTCACGCTCATGTATTGAGTGGAGTTGAAAATGCTGAAGCGCGTTAGAGAAGTACGATCCAATTGCCTGGTATAACACCAGGGTGCTCATGATTTATATTTATGCGGTGAAGACGAAGTCATGCCATGCTAACATGATAAAATGAGTTGGGATAACATTCATTAAGGATCGTATATTTTGAAAGTTTCATGATTATGCTTATTATATTCTTGGATATTATTATGTTGATATTATTACTTCATCGTTTCTCATCATTTATACCGTAAGGAGATTACATGATAAACATTTTAGGTAGCATTCAATAACAAAAATTCTGTTTTTACCATTTACCTACTCGAGGACGAGCAAGAATTAAGCTTGGGGATGCTGATACGTCTCCGACGTATCTGTAATTTTTGATTCTTTCATGCGATTATATTATTAATGTTGGATATTTTATATGCTTTAATATGCAATTTTATATCATTTTTGGCAACTAACCTATTAACCCAGTGCCTAGTGCCAGTTGCTGTTTTTTTGCCTGTTTTTGGTTTTTCAAAAAATCAGTAACAAACGGAGTCCAAACGCTACGAAACTTTTTGATGATTTTTTGTGGACAAAAGAGACCCTAGAAGCTTCAGGAAGAGACCAGACGATAAACGAGGAGACAACAATGTAATAAGGCGCGCGCTGTTACCTTGTGGGCCCCACATGGCTCCGTCTTACCTAATTCCAATTATATAAATTCTAAAATATTGGGAAACCCCCAGGCAGCCACCCGAAATGCTTTTTCCGCTACCACAAGTCTCTGTTCTTCCGTGATCCCATCTGGAGGCCTTTTTCGGTACTCTGCCAGAGGGGGAATCGATCACGGAGGGCCTCTACATCAAGCTTTCTGCCCTTCCGATGATGCGTGAGTAGTTCACCACGGACCTACGGGTCCATAGCTAGTAGCTGGATGGCTTCTTCTCCCTCTTTGATCTTCAATACAATGTTCTCCTCAATCTTCTTGGAGTTCTATCTGATGTAATCTTCTTTTGCGGTGTGTTTGTTGGGATCCGATGAATTATGGATTTATGATCGGATTATTCATTAAAAGTAATTGAGTCTTTTCTGAACTTTATTATGCATGATTGCTATAGCATTGTATTTCTCTCTGATCTATCCATTTGGTTTGGCCAACTAGATTGATTTATCTTCAGTGGGAGAGGTGCTATGTAGAGGTTCAATCTTGCGGTGTCCTCACCTCGTGATAGAAGGGGTAGCGAGGCATGTATTGTATTGTTGCTAATAAGGATAAAATGATGGGGTTTATTCCTATTGCTTGAGTTTACTTTGTCTACATCATGTCATCTTGGTTAAAGCGTTACTCTGATTGTCATGAACTTAATACCATAGATGCATGCTGGATAGCGATCGATTGGTGGAGTAATAGTAGTAGATGCAGGCAGGAGTTGGTCTACTTATCACGGACGTGATGCCTATATACATGATCATTGCCATGAATAAGGTCATAACTATGTGCTTTTCTATCAATTGTCCAACAGTAATTTGTTTACCCACCGTATGCTATGAGTTCGAAAGAGAACCCTCTAGTGAAAACTATGGCCCCCGGGTCTACTTTAATCATATTATAAAAACAAAAAAATACCTTGGTGTAATTTATTTACTTTTATTTTGTTTTCCAATTTATCTATCTACCAATACAAGAGTTGATCCTTGCAAGTAACGAGTTCAAGGGGATTGACAACCCTCTTGCCCGTGTTGGGTGAGTATTTGTTTTTGTGTGTGCAGGTGTTGTTCACTAGGATTTGTGTGATTCTCCTTTTGGTTCGAAAAACCTTGGTTCTCACTGAGGGAAATACTTATCTCTACTGTACTGCTTCATCCTTCCTCTTCGGGGTAAATCCCAATGCAACTCACAAGTAGTAGTCATCACTACGAGCAGCGTAAGCAGCAACTTCTTCCGGTGGTGCATCCTTTGCAGGAGCATCACCCAGGGGCTGATCCAGCGCATACTTCTTCTTAGCACTCCTGACAACAAATCTCAGGTTCCGGATCCAATCCGCATAGTTTTCACCATTAGCAGCCAACTTTTCTTTCTCTCTACAATGATAGACACAAAATTCATTTAGATAATTATTCATAATTAATGTTGCACTAATGTTTAAACAAATTTTAATATAAAGTGCACTCCCACTCAAATCAATATCTCTCATAATTGAAAGTGAGTGATTCAAGACCTTGATCTAGTTCTCAGCCATTGATGTGGACATCACTGACGATGAGAATTTCGACGTGTGGGCAAACTTTTTCCGATCATATCTCCATAGGACACTTGTTCATCTTTTGATGCTTCATGCTCTGAGCTCAGAATGATTCTGCTAGAACTTCAAGACAACTGAGTGTTATCTGCTTGCTCAATCTGACCTCACTCACCTTACACCTAATGATCCATTTGTACTCATGTGGAGATGACGCACTCCGGAAAGCTACGTGTTATGGGTGGTAGCAACAATGGGAACAACACCTTTTAACTTGATATTTACAATGAGAGATCACCTTAATAATTGACTACAACGCAATCAAAGGGTGCAAACAACAAAGGGATAAACATCTCAGGCAGTTCATAAAGCATGACATGGTATAGCCCAGGGCGCCGGGAATCCTTCATGATCATCTTCAATCTTCAGTTGAAGCATCACGACGGCCAATATTTCCTTGCCATGGCAACCGTTTCATAAACGTTGTCGTGGCGGCAATTTTAGAAAACGTTGCCGTGGCGACTGTTTCAGGAAACGTTGGCGTGGCACCAAATTCAAAAATTCTGCCGTGGTACCAAATTATAGCTCCTCGTCCCGTGCCAAGTACAACTTCTCCTCATTGGGGTCCTCTGTGTACGTTTGCCATCTGTGGCGCCCCGCCTGATTACCACTGTAGCCAGACGGTCGCCGCACACACCAGCCCAAGAGATCACTCTAGCATGCGCATTTACAACAAGTATCATGAACACAGGCATTTCTATTATTGGATATATAAGTCTTACATGATATTTTACAAGGGTGATGGCAGCGGAAACTCTCTATCTAAGGCAGCATGGTCTTGGCGCGTCTCCAATCCACAGGGACTTGACTGGGTTACTCTTCTAGCCCGCGAACACTCCGGCTTCTTGCTAGTGGATGTCGGATCCTTAGGTGAACCTGGCCACATTGAAGACCACTTAGTACTTTTGAATGTACTCGCAAGCAAACCAAACCAACATATACACCAAGCAAAGCAATCCATGGCATTCAAGCATGCACTTATTATCTTAACAATATTAACTATCAGGTTATTGCAGGATGATCTAGCACTACTAGGGAAAAGCCTAGCAGTAGCGCGGTTCTAAGGTGTATCAGTAGCGCGGGGTCCCGCGCTACTGATACTGCGCTACAGCTAACTAGTAGCAGTAGCGCGTGTTGAACCGCGCTACTGCTATACATGGCTAGAAGTAGCGGGCTTTGCCGAAACATGCTACTGATAATATCTTTAGCATTTTACCATAAGCAGCGCTACTGCTAAGTGCACGCTGCTGCTAACTTCATTCCCCTCCCTACTGCTAGTTTTATTAGTTTCTGACTTTTTTCCTGCATATTTCTTTTGTATTTGTACATGCTTTATACAATAATCTCTAGCATATCATGCACATACAAATGTAGTCATAGCATACACATACAAATAGTCACATCAAATCATGTCATCATCATAGTCATCATCAAACACAAAGTGGTCTCTCGTCATCATCTCAAAATAGCGATACAAGTCTCGAATACTTGCAACTACATCATCATCCATCTAAACAATGATATACACGAGAAGAGCTATCACTATGAGTGAGAGCGGAACTATGCAGTACATGAGGCGTCGGTTATGAGTCCTCTCTCGTGCTAGCGTGAACCTCAAGTAACTAGCTTCTGTTTCTTGTCTGCTTTTGAACCCTTTATGGCTGGCGCCTAAGAACCGCTCCACCTGCGCTTGACACTCAGGCCACTCGTCGTACACTCCCGGAACCTTCCCTTTGTACACGACATAGCACTGCTTCTTCGCCATCAAGGATCTAGGTACCTGTTAGAGATGCATCTTCATAAAGAGAATGTACAATCATATGCAACAAAATATAATTGAGCAACACGAAAAGAAAGGGTATGCAAATAGATGCAACATATAGTAAACATAAATAATCAACGCAGTTTCATCGTACGCAAACTAATTAACTAGAGGTATGCATGTCATCGTACCCAAACTAACAAAGTAGCGTTACACAAGTTCGGCAGGGACCGTGGACATCACAAAGTTTCATCTCTACAGAAAGTATGCAAGTTCAACCGCCACATATCATCATCATCGGCATCGTAAATCACTAGAAGTTCCATCCATCCATATCCGGGAGGATGCACCCTAGCTTTGTGAACGGCGTGAGGTCCTGACGTTGCATGCCTATGCGAGTTCGGACGTCAGCTTGCGATATAGGGCCATGGTGGAACATCCCCTTCTCTTCGACGACTTCTTTCATGATGATCGTCGCAATGTCCCTCTGGATGCGAAATAAGTCATCTCTAAGTTTATAATCCGCTTCTCCTTGGGATTCTACCCACTTGCGGATATGATCATCGCTTCTGGTTGTCATGTGAAGCTGTTGATGATCCCTTCTAAACTCCATCATGAGATGGAGGAGGTAGAATCCATCATTCCTGCTAGGTTTTGGGACATGGATGCTGCAGAAGTTAGTTTTATGCGAGAAACCCGGCCTGTGGTTCCTATTTTTCCCGATCTGGATGTAGCCACCCTTCAAGCTAAAGCCGTGGAGAGCCTCATCTAGAATATTCATTACGTGGGTGTAGTCCTTCTTCTCGTAGTTTCTGGTAGGGTCGAAATACACGGCCTGAGAGACTCGCGGGTAAAGAACGATAAGGATGGCGCGTCCATTGCTGCGGGAAAAAAACACCTCAAATTATTCTCCATATGAGCGAGGTGGAATGATTGAAACGTACGAAAGGGTTGTCCAACAATGACTTACATTGGATGATAAGGCAGGAGGATAATTTCGTTGTCCTTATTACTTATCAAGAAGTTTTCCAGGTAATCCCTAGCAGCTTCATGCTCAAAGTCACCGAGACTCAAGAAGGACTCGTGCATGTAGTATGAATCAACCACACAGATTTGCGAGACTACTTCTCTCTTCATGACGGAGCTCATATGTAGCGCAAAAAGGCGGATGATTGTAAAATCGAGCCGCCTTGTCAAAAACATCTCGATGATATGGTCAAACCACAGGAAGAACACCTCCGAGGGTCGTGTGTCGACGTAGCACTTCCCCTCAGGCACACGAACCGCGTATAGCGGATATCCTGGATCCTTCGAGGCTAGTAGGCTTTTCTCAGTCGACAGGACATTGTCGTGCAGTCTCCTGAGATCCCCTGATATGGCCGCCAGCGGTTTCGGCGGTAGGATCGGCTCGCCCGCGACATGGAACATGGCCGCACCCATGACGGGTACATGCTCTTCCAAATCCTCCGTCTGACTGCTATGTGCTCTGGCTTGTTTGTAGGCCCCATTGCCTTTCTTCGACGGTCTCTTCCTCGTCTCTTTTTTCTTGAGCTGACCATCCATACCCTTCCTTAACCCCTCGGCTAGTTGAGCTTGTGTTGAGGGGGCATCTTCAGGCGTGTCCTGTGATGATTGCAAGAAGAGAGACTTCTTGCAATTAACCCTGCTAGGACGTTCCTGCCCGGGCACATCATCCATCTCCTCATCAGCATGATGATAGGCCGAGTCGTCATATGGCTGACTCATCATGTCTATGTCATTGTCATAGGCACCTGTATTGAGGAACCGAAGAGGGTTATCCTCGTCCATCTCATCATCCAATCTTTGTTTTACGGGGGCGATCACATCATCCGCTATTGGACCCCCTTCCACGCATCGTCCGCCGCTCTCACCCAGCACTACAGGCGCTGCTATTTGCGGGGGCGGGGTGGTTGTGTTCATACCTTCTTGCTGATGTGTGGTTATTGGTGTGCCCTCGGCCGCCTCCAGACGAAGAAGATTCTTCGGCCATAGCAGCATCCAACCCTTGCAGTTTCCAAGCCGCGTCGGGGTCTCGTCGTCCTCTCCCCCGAGCCGTATTGGAGGTGGCAAATCCTCGTGCCCCGATTTCACACTCGACAAGTTAACCCTGAAGTGGCCAACGGGGATCTGCTGGCCGTGGAACCTGAGTTCCAAGGGCTTCATTATCACCGCCTTTCCCACGTCCACATTCTGGCCTTTGATCAAGTACAGTACAGTGCACAGGGTTTCGTCGGCCTGCAAAGACATGTCTGCGGCGTAAAACATCCAAAAGGGAACGAAAACGGAATATTATAGATATATGTTGGTGTGACGTGTAATTACCGTGAGGGCGTCGAGCTCAGGTAAAGATGAAGGCCCACCTAGCGTGCCAGAGACAGAGGACGGGCTACTATGAGCGGGTGCAGGAGCAGGTGCGTTTGCGTGAGCAGGTGATGGTGCGGTTGTGATGTTCACCGAGTTGCTCCCGACGAAGCTGGGCATGGGAAAATCATGTGCCATCTTGTCTGGATTTTCCTTCAACCAGTTGATGAAAGCCGAGGTCAAATTAGTAGCGAAATCATTTCTGCAGGCATCTAGAGCTGCAGCGACTGCCTGCTGGACCAACTCATTTTTCTCCTGAGCTGCTTTTTTCGCGTCCTCAGCTTCTTTCTTCTCGAACGCAAGCTTAACCTTCTCATCGATGTCCGCATGACTGAACTTTTTTTTCACCTTCTTTGCCTCTGGGCCCTCATTGTAAAATACCTTCCACGTGGCGCCGTCTCCGGCGCCGTGCACACGTCCATATTGCGGCTGCTGGTCCAAAGGGAGTCCCTTCAGTTTGTTCAAGGCCCGGTTGAGAGGGGTGTCCCACTTGGGCCTCATCGACGAAGACTCGCTTTAGGCTGCAAGCCTATGTTGCTTCTCCTGGAAAAGGAACATGAACTGTTTATGAATGTGTAGTCAGACTTGATCAGAAGCTAGATGTAAGGTGTGGTAAAAGAATAATTACCAGTATTCTTTCCAATTTCCTCGTGACCGGGTCTGTGTAAAAAATCTTCTATTCCGTGTCCCACTTGTAGCGGGCCCTGATGAAGTCACGCTCCAAGGGGGCGATGAACTTCACGAAGGGGTCTGGGAGACCGGTGGCTTCATGTTCCGCATCCTCCTTATCCCATATGGGCCTTTTGCCAAGGTAGCCACGGCTTCCGAGGCGTTGGTTTCCCGTGTTCCTTTGCTGAAGCACCTTGAATTTCTTAGCCTTAGCCTTGGCTGCCTCGGTAGCGCAAGTGTCCTTGAACTTTTGGAACTCCTCTTCCGTAAGTGTCGGATTTTCCTCCAGAATCTTGGACAAGGGTTCATTAGCCTCAATAGCTCGTTTCACCCTCCCTTTCCAGGAGGCCAAATCATTGCTGAACATACCCATGGCGTGATTGTTAATCTTTTTCATCTTCGGATCATACCACGGGAGTTCTATGCGGTCATCCCGATCGGGGAACTGGAATCTCTTGTGCAGATTCGTTAGGAGCAACTGCTTCAAATGCTCTTTACCCCTTAAGTCATCATCGTTGATGCTCGCGCATTCCTGTATGATGCATCCGAGTTGGTTCCCGTAGCACTTGCGAGGTTCTTCCGGCTCAAATGGCTCAAACTTGCCAGTGGACATCTTTGTGATCACCAATCGTCCAATGCCGAGTTTTTAGGTTTTCGTATCCTCTGCTTCTTCTGCTTCCTCTTTTCGTTAGCAGCTTCGGTGCCGGTACCTTCCCCGCCAGTCTTGGTGTCGATGTCGGTGCCATCGGTGTCGCTGTCGGCGTCAGTACCATCACCGAGGCCGTCCTGCAAAACCTGGCTGCGCTTAGCAGCCAAATAGTCGAGGTAGTTATGTTCACCCTCATAATCCATCTCGTCTGCATCGTGGTCAGAAGGCCCGGTTTCTTCGTTGCTCGACATGTTTCCTACGATTAAGTCTCCTTGTTTAATTTTTAAACTATAATAAAATGAGAAATGACATAAAAAAGGTCTATGATTTGCCGGAATGCCTATTCATTCCCGTCGCAGCAAATCCCGGCACTCGATATGCCTATTCATTCCCGTCGCAGCAAATCCTGGCACTCGATATGCCTACTTTCTAGCACAAGTCATGCCAAAAATCACGGAAATTTTCGGCATGACCTTTGCTAATAAGTGGAATATCGAGCTCCTGAAATTCACCGGAACGGAAATGAATCGACATTCTGGCGAAACATAGGCCACTCGAACCATTTACCCTGCACATAACCATCATTTTCCAAATATCACATGTCCAAATATCTCATGTCCAAATTCCAAATATCACATGTCCAAATCACATGTCCACATATCACATGTCCACTTCAAATTTGCATATAACAGGAAGAAAAATATGGAACTTGAAGAAAAATGCAAGAAGTTCATACTAATTCTGTTTTTTAATAGCAACAATTGCTTTAACTAAAAAAATTAAATAGCAACAATTGCTTCAACTATAAAATAACAACAGTTTGAAACCTAGGGTTCATACTAACTACCACTAAAAAATAGCCACTAATCTGTCCTAGGTCTTTTTTTTAAATAGGGTTCATACTACCTAATTAACTAGGGTTCATACTAATTCTTTTTTTTTAAATAGCAACAATTCATTCTAACTAGCACTAACTAGCAGAGAGCAGAGAAGAGGGGAGGGGAGAGGGCTTACAGAGGGCAGATAGAGAGAGGGGGTCGAGGGAGACGGCGGCACCGAGGAGGCTGTAGGGGCCGGCGACGTCAAGGAGGCTACAGGCGCCGACGAGGTCGAGGAGGAGGAGGCAGGCGCGCGGCGACATCAAGGGCAGAGACTCCGGCGAGGGCGAGGGCAGGGCTCCGGCGGCGCTCGATGCTAGGGCGCGGCAAGGGCAGGGGGGTCGCACGGGAGAAGGAGTGATTTGGGGGAGAACTGCCGCCCCCATGGGGTTATGTAATACATATCGGTAGCGCGGTTTTGGAAAACGCGCTATAGCTAACTTAGCTATAGCGCTGGTAAGTAACACGCGTTACTGATATTGTTAGTAGCAGTAGCGCTTTTTATTTAAAAGCGCTATAGCTATTGTCTTCATTTTTTTTGTTTTTATTTTCTTTTCCTCTTCTTTTTTGCTTTCCTTTTATTTTCTTTTCTTTTCAACAAGAGCCAGAACGAAGGGAAGCTGGTGATACAATGTATATAACTAAGGCAATATATATTACATCATTTGACCCATAATTAACGGTTAAGTGTGTATACAAAATAGGAACATATATATATATTACATCATTTGACCCATAACGGTTTGATTCTCAGCGTCGACGTTTTCGTTTTTGAGTGAGCTTCTTTCCGTTCTTGTTCGTTGACGAATAATTGAGCCCCTTGTTGTGACTTTTCCTTTTCCATGGAGTACGATCTTTCTTAGGTAATGTAGTATTGATTCTTCTTTTGACGTATGCTTCATCGTCATCGTCATCTTCCCTCATCGGGTTGCCGTACTGGTCGTAGTCTTGCTCGTTGGCGACTCCATCCATTCCAATGATGTTCCTTTTGCCTCTCCTCACGACAACACGGCTGGGATTACTCGGGTCGGTTATGAAGAAGCATTGTGTCACGTGCTTAGCGTGTACCCATGGCTCGTTTTTTGCGATGGCGTTCACGGTAGCGCTCTTTGTGTCGGGTATAGACATGGTAGTGAAATACCGGTTTTCTCTTTCGACATTCTTTTCCCATCTGACACGGAACATCGTCGCGTTGTGCTGTCCAGAGTAGTCAAGCTCCCATATCTCCTCGACCCTTCCGTAGAATCTCTTAGTTGGGTCGTTGTTGCCGGTCAAGCATTCCATCGTCACCCCTGAGTTCTGATAATCACTGTTCATATCTTTGGCCTCCGTGTAGAACATGTATCCGTTGATATCGTATGCCTGATAGGTCACGAGGTTGGCCGCGGGGCCATTTGCTAAGGCGTATATGAGCAATGCGTCCTTAGAGCCCTCTTCCGGGGGATTAGCCCGAATGTGCTCTTTGAACCAATACAAGAAAGTGGAGTTGTGCTCTCTAGTAACTTCGGCGTTCGTCCTGCATAGCCCCCGGTCATGATACTTCTTTGCTATGGTTTCTTTGTGCAGTGTCACGAAAGGATCTACCACATCTAGGTGTTGTAGCACTACTAAGTTTGCTATGTCAAAGTCGTTGCGTCGATCCGAGTAGACCACATGCAGTTCCCTGTGACCGTTGGAGTGACCTTCTCCTTCGAGTCTCCCAAGGTGCTTCTTAACGGGCAAAGCAACACCAGGCCGGTCTCCGCCTTATAGATAATTCTCGCAGAATGAGATGCACTCTTGTGTCACATAGCCCTGGACGATGCTTCCATCCGGATGGGACATGTTACGAACGAATCCTTTGATGACCCCATTCATCCTCTCGAACGGCATCATGTTGTGCAGGAATGACGGCCCCAGGTCTATTATGTCGTCCACAATGTGGACATAGAGATGCACCATGACGTCAAAGAACCCGGGGGGGGGGGGGGAAGTACATCTCAAGCTCATTTAGTATCACAGCGATCTCTTCCTGTAGCCTTCGGAGCTGCTTCACACTGATCGACTTTCGAGAGATGACGTCGAAAAAATTGCAAAGACCAATAAGCGTGTCACAGACGTGCTTGTGTAGGGTAACGCAGCAGAAAACAAAAATTTTCCGACCTACGCACCAGCCCAGGACCACTATGGAGACTGCATACAAGGTTTGATCATTTTCGTTACCGACTCGTAGCGCAGCGGAAGAAGAGTCGATGACGATCGGCGGTGCAGATCCCCGCAGCTAGGATTTACAACCTCCCAACCGCGAGGATGTATACCCTCGTCTTCCCTTCGTACAGCCCTCCGGGAGGCGGTCGAACAGTCCCCCGGACGGTGTCACGGACAGCCCTTTGGGAGGACCTTCGAAACTCGAACGGTCACTCGGACAGGCCTTCGAGAGGACTCACAGAACTCGGACCGTCACTTGGACAGCCCTTCGGGAGGCACTCACGAACAGCCCCTCGGGCACTAAGATCAAAACTACGACCTCTCTACAGAGTTGCACACATACGGTGTCATCTATCCGGCAAGGCTTCGCCGTCCAGAACTAGTTCCTGCCGGAACCCAGACAGCCTTTCGGCTCTACGAAACTCTTTCGTGGGAGGGAGAGAGAATGCCAGATCATGCATGGCTTGTGTGAGAGAGTTGGAGTGGAGTTAGAGAGCACCTCTCCTCCTCCTTATATAGTGGTGGAAGGGGTGGAGGGGGCTGAAATTTCAGCCCACTAAACATGGGGAAAACATGTTCCCACAAAACAAGGAGAACATGTTCCCACCAAACAAGGGAAAAACATGTTCCCTTGTCCATGGTGTTCCCCCATGGGGCCCCACCTTCCTCCCAACACTCTCCACCATTTGTGGGGGCTGCCCCCCACCATGGGGGGCCCCCCCAACATTTTGTCCAGCCACAAGGGGGCTGCCCCCAAAGGGCCCCCCCCCCAAAAACAGCCCAAAAACAGCCCCCACGATCCGTGGGATCTTGTCCCCTCACGCTGGGACAAGATGTTTTCCGCGACTATTATTTCTGAAAAATTCCAGAAGGTCCCAGAACATTTCCGGCACCCTCTAAAATTATCTGGATGCGCTCTGGAACATTTCCAGTATGGTGGTTTAATTTAAAACCATCTTTGTTTACCCGGTAAACAACTCCGGCAGCTCCGAAACTTTTTTTTCGGTTTTTTCTCCAGAAAAATTCCAGAAATTACCAGACCAATCTGGCAACCTCCAAAACATTCCCGGTGCTTGCCGAAACCTTTTTGGATCAATGGTTTTATCCGAAACAACTTTTCGGTTTTACCGAAACTTTTTCGGTGTTCTCTCCGGAACTTTTCCATTGTCTCTGAAACTTTTCCAGTGACTTTCTCTCGGACTCCTTGTCTAGAATTCAGCAGATAGATGACCCTTAAGCGTGTGACCCTATAGGTTCGGTGAAGTATAGACATGACCGGAACACCTTCCGATCAATGATCAGCATCGGAGCCGTGGACACCCATATTGACCCCTATACCCACACGAATGAATATTCGAGTGAACCTCCAGTTGCCGTGTGCTATTCCTGTTGCTTCACGATATGTTACAAATACCCGAGGTTAGACATGTTGGCATTCCCGTGGATCAACAACTTGTCCACTATGCTAGTTACCTCGTTACCGGTATTGTTCTCTTTTCTCGTTACCGTGTTTCGGCATCCCCGTGATCAAATCACAAAGTGTCTGGCCAGACGATGATGGATACCATAACACCGAGAGGGCCCAGAGATATCTCTCCATCGTCGGAGGAGCAAATCCCAATCTTGAGCTATCAAGTTACTTGACACACTTTTCCATGAACCCGTAAGCTGCCGTAATAGCCACCCATTTACGGATGACGTTTAACAAACCCCAAAGTTCATGAATCAAGCATGAAGAAACTCGATACTCTCATGGTCTGAGGAATTATGCAAACGTTAACTATCTCTGTGTTATTAACCATTAACTCATGACGAATGTATCTCATAGCATAACATCAATTCGGGTCGATTCAACACAAATGTCCTTCCTGACATTGTGCCCTCAAAGTTGCTGGCATAGACATGCCCATGATTGGGAAAACATAATCATCATGCAACACTTGAGCTAGTCTTAGAGGCACGACTAGGAATACATTTTACCATTTATTATACCACACGTGCAGATGGGTTTTCCCCAGAGCCTTTATGGATATACGGGCTCGGGAACCATAGCAGTTATAGCATGGAATATAAACTTAATTATGAACAGGGAGATAATTAATAACATTTATTATTGCCTCTAGGGCATATCTCCTACAGACTCCCACTTGCACTAGAGTCAATAATCTAGTTGATGCTAATGCACTTTACACCTGTGGCACACCGGTGTAAATATGCTTCGCTTGTGGTATAGCCTGATGTCCAACGGATCTGACGACTTCAGCTCCGTGTGTATCTTTGCATATCCTCGCGTTTTCACGCCTTCACAAAATTCATATTTTGTGTTGACTTGGCTTTGTATGTATGTGAATCACAGGTCGAACCTGGATTCCTCAGACTGAGTTATGGAGTAACTACTTGCAGTAGTGTCCCATTGACAAAAGTCATCTTGGTACCATACTAAGTTCATGAATGAACTATATGATTCAACATCTTCTTTGTCGCTTTAAAAACGGCAACATACTTCGCCCCTGTTATAGAATTCGCCACAGTAACTTGTTTGGAACATTTTCCAACTAACTGTGCCACCACATTGTGTGTTACACAAAACCCTCAATTTAAATTGAAAATCGCACGGAGAAATGGTGAAGACTGTATCGATGTAACAAATCACAACGAACTCTTCATGATTTCCGCTTGCGAGAAAACATGTCATCAGAGCTACTCTTGCACTCAATGACACTTTTCACTGTTGTCCTATGATCAGTACTTTTGATCACTTTGGTTTCTATACTCGCAACACCTTGGGAGTATCGGACATATCTGGTAGTTTTACATACCATGGAATACATGATTAATCCAAACACAAGAGTGTGTGGAATCTCCATCATGTATTTTGCTCATCAGTGTTTTGGGACACCGAGTCTTGCAAAAACTCTTTCCATGTGACTTCGGCAAGAATCACTCCTTGGCCTTTTAATGCTAAAAGATTTTAGCATCTTGTCAATATGTATTCATTGCTTAGCCCCATTAGGTAAATCTATCTCCATAGATTATCATGCCTAATATCAAGGCTATTTAGCCCAAGCACTTCATCGAAAAAACTATTTTCAAATGAAGTCCTAATTCGTGTCAAGAAATTTATTTCCAATTACCAATGTGTCAAGCACACAAGGTTTTTAGAAATATTATTATGCTCCCACTTACTTTCTTGAATTACAAGCATCTTCGTTACCCATTGATGAAGTCAAAACCCTTTTAACCATTTCATCAAAACACAAAGATTCCAACTCCATTTTGCTCTCTTCTGTCCATTGCTGGAACTCTGAAGTTTGCATACTTACTAGCATCCTCTGGATTGACAAAATACCTTGGACTGTAACACATGCAAGTCCTTGGTTTTATTTCCATCAGATGGAAATCCTTTTGTCATCCATGTTTCATATCTCATGATTGAAATATGCCTTAATTGCTAGTTCAACCCGAACCGACTTTAAGCATCGCTACGGTGAGACAATCTTATCGTAGTCAACTCCTTGAACTTGTTATTGCAACAAGTCGAGCTTTATGGATAAAACATTTTTATCCGTATCAGTTTTAAGTTCCATAAATATTCATTAGACGCTAAGTCTTTCGAAGGGTGTATCAAGGTTTTAATCTTGAATCACTTATATGGAAACTAACTCGGATTGTATTGGCATTTAGCCAATTCTGGAGTCAGGGCCCATCAATGCTTCCTTGTGTATTGTAGGTATACTGTTGTCTAACAACAATATCTCGTTTGCGCACCTGAGAGGTTTGCACGAGCCTTGCCCACGTGGTTCAGCTGCAAGTTCGACCGAAGTCCATACATTTTATTGTAGAGACTTCCGTATCAGTCGCAGTAGGAAACTCTGGAATTACTTCCAAGGTCTCTTTCCTTTGACTTGATGACGAAGATACTGTTTATCTTGTCGAGTTGCACTATTCTCCCACTCACCTTTTGAAAGAACCATTTTCTTCAAAAAGCATACCGTTCTTTGTGGCAAACCTATTTGCCTCGGTATAGTGAGGGAGGAATACCCAATTACTTGGGATAACCTACAAAGTAGCACTTGTCTGATTTGGAATAGGTTTGTAACCTTTTACACAAGCCCCATATTCCAAATGTTAAGAAAAGATATAGCATGGTTGGGCGTACCATACCATGGCGTCATTTCAACAGACCTGATGGAGCTCTTTTCAGTGTAAAAGCCGCAGTCTCTAAAGCATCACTTTAAAAGGGATAATGGCAAATTTATTTATGTCATCTTTGATCTTACCATGTCATAAATGGTTCGATTACATCTTCACGGACTTTCCACTCACAGTGGTGTTCCAGGAGGTGTAAGTTATGAAACTCTTTTCACAACTCATCAGACATTCGCTAAACTTGTAACTCAAATATTTCTTTCTGCAATCGAATTGTAGAAACATAATTTTCTTGTTACAATAACTTCTACTTCATATTTGAAAACCTTTCGAATGATTTCAAAAGATTCAGACTTACGTCTCATCAAGTAAATATCCATATATCTACTTGAGTCATTTCTGAAGATAGATAAATCCACTACTTGCAACAACATTTATTGAACTACACACATCAAAATGTATGATCACTAATAAGTTTGTTGCTCATTCCTTATGGCCTGTGAACGGTATTTCAGTCACTTCACTTTTCGGAGGAAATTTGCAAGTGTCAGATGATTCAAAATCAAACGACTTCAAAATCCATCATAATGGAATTTTCCATGCGGGTTTCTCCAATGTGACCAAATGCAGTGCCACACTTGTGTGGTATTCTTTTAGTCTTGCGACATTTAGCGTCAGTGTTATGGATGTATCATTTTACCATCAATATTCATAACATACATCCCATCTTGGATGGAAGTATGGCCCTTCATGTTATTCATAATACTAAACAACAATTGTTGTTTTTGTGAACAACTCTTTTTGCAACAACATTGTGCAAGGGGCTAGAGTGTAAAACTCTAAACTGAATTATGAATGTAAATCCAGAGGTAATATATTATTATCAATATTCATAACATACATCTCATTCATAATGAAAATATGGCCCTTATGTTATTCATAACACCGAACATCAAAAGTTCTCTTATGAACAACCTTCTTGCAACATACCTTATGCAAAGGGCTAGAGTGTGAAACTCTAAAATGAATTATGAAAGTAAATACATGGGTAATACACCGATGGAAGGTATAGTAACATTTACTATGTTCCATGTGTGTATCTCAACCTCATTCCTGGCTAGTCTTTTAGGCCATAGTAGTTCTTACACCGAGTTGCAACAGAATGCAATCGAGCGGGTATCTTTGTGATTGTCTCACAATACCCAAGAATTAGTGATTAACATGTTTAATCATAATTCCCAAGAACTATATCTTTGACCAGCCTTTTATACATCAAAAACTTGTATGACATTCATACATGAGCTGGATATTCCAGTCTTCTTTCTTATTGCCTTTATACTTCTAACAGTTTAACTTTCAGTATTTCTCCTACTCTCAGAAGAAGCACCCAACTTAAGAGTGGCGTTAGCCCTGGATTTCCTAGGCGTGAAAGTTTCACTAACACCCTTCGGACACTTCCTTTCTCTTTAAGTTGTTGTTTTATTTACCTTTCATCATATGATAGGCGTTCTTCTGGATCCCTCTCTTCTCAGTCTAATGCATAGTAAACTCCTTTACTAATAGTTTGCAAACAAAACATTGCTTTGGATATCTCATATCTTTTAGCCTTTGTCTGTCTCTGAAAATGATTTTCAGATTCCATGAATATCACATAACTATCCAAACTTTCGAAGTTCGGGTCTCATGGAAGCAAACATATTGCACTTGACTGAAAGCGGAATTCTAGCTTTTGGATCGAAGGACGAGAGTCACATGATCCATAGCATAAGAGAGAGAATACCGAAAGTATGCGATAGGACACAAGTCCTTCTTGGCACTCTTGAGGACAATCCTCACATTACGTTACCAACCGTAAAGTATTAACCATATATTTAACAGCTATTCAAATTTAATAGGGAAGGTGGAAATGCGAGCCATAATTCTACAACTATTATGCAAAACACACTTTAGACAGTGTTCAAAATTAATTGCACTGAGAATTAAAAGAATTAATTCTACAGCGCGCTCCCACTCAAATCAATATCTCTCATAATTGATTGTGAGCGATTCAAGACACAAATTTCAATTCAACGCCATTGATGGTGAGCATCACTGATGACGAGAACTTCAATCGTTAGGCAAACTTGCCGATCACATCTCTATGCGACTCTTGTTCATCTTTCGATGCGTGTGTTCCGAGCTCATGACTTTCATGCCTGAACGTCAAGAAAACCAAGTGATCTCGCTGCGAGGTCTCAACTCACCCGCCTCACACATCCCTAATCGTTCGTACCCATGTTAGCATGGCGCACCCCGAAAAGTTAGGTGCCGTGACGGTGCTACACTTGGGAGAACACTAACTACTTGATATTTTTGTGAGAGATCACCCTAATAAAAGCGACTACCGCGCAATCAAGAAGGGTGCATCATAAGGGATAAACATCTCAGGCAATTCATAATAGCATGATATGGTATAGCCCTTTCTGACGGAGAAGTCTTCTATTTCTTCGTCTTCGGCATTCGCGTCGGTGTTCACCTTTGTGAAGATTGCCACCACCTTGTCGATGCACCAGATAATATTGCTATCCCTATAGCTAATAAAATAAGTGCATTACACAAGGTTGACACGCAGGTCATTTAAAGTGCAATCATATGGCTCCAGCCATCATGCCAAATCATGACACGCAGGTCATGTTAATCAATTTACATCATATAGTCATCTCATACATAATCAAATTATTATGAGCACTGCTATACCACATCATATGCACATGCAAACCCTCCTGCAAAACCAAGTTAGACGCCTCTAATCGGTTCATGCAAAAACTTGTTTTACGTGGCTTCTAAGGTTTTGAAACAAACCGAAGCTACCAACGTCCATCATCAAGTATGATAATTCAAGTTGCTAGATTAACTTTCCAGGGTGTATGAAAACCGAGATAATAAAATCTCGAGCCCCATACTAAACTTCGTCATACGCATGACCCCCGTGCAGATCATATCTGCATTGCCCTTTCGTCTGCGAAACATCCATCTTTCTTTAACTAAAGTGGAACCCAAAGAACTGTTAGCACTTCGTTGATCTGTCAATCAGCATACTCAGGAGCAGCATGAAAGGATCGCGGATTGCCAGAACTTTGTGAGATTCCACAATGCTGTCAAGATCAGGACTACGCAAATTCAAGGGAAGTAACAAGAACATCGGGTAACAGATTTCATCTGCTACCCGCACAAATAATTTTTAGTAATAGAACTCATCTACTACCTAATTATATTGTGCAACACCCATACATCTCATGTATTCTAGATTGCAACCTGCATCTACGCATAGCACGGCTCATGATGCCACTGTAGGGTAACGCAGCAGAAAACAAAAAATTTCCGACCTACGCACCAGCCCAGGACCACTATGGAGACTGCATACAAGGTTTGATCATTTTCGTTACCGACTCGTAGCGCAGCGGAAGAAGAGTCGATGACGATCGGCGGTGCAGATCCCCGCAGCTAGGATTTACAACCTCCCAACCACGAGGATGTATACCCTCGTCTTCCCTTCGTACAGCCCTCCGGGAGGCGGTCGAACAGTCCCCCGGACGGTGTCGCGGACAGCCCTTCGGGAGGACCTTCGAAACTCGAACGGTCACTCGGACAGCCCTTCGAGAGGACTCACAGAACTCGGACCGTCACTTGGACAGCCCTTCGGGAGGCACTCACGAACAGCCCCTCGGGCACTAAGATCAAAACTACGACCTCTCTACAGAGTTGCACACATACGGTGTCATCTATCCGGCAAGGCTTCGCCGTCCAGAACTAGTTCCTGCCGGAACCCAGACAGCCTTTCGGCTCTACGAAACTCTTTCGTGGGACGGAGAGAGAATGCCAGATCATGCATGGCTTGTGTGAGAGAGTTGGAGTGGAGTTAGAGAGCACCTCTCCTCCTCCTTATATAGTGGTGGAAGGGGTGGAGGGGGCTGAAATTTCAGCCCACTAAACATGGGGAAAACATGTTCCCACAAAACAAGGAGAACATGTTCCCACCAAACAAGGGAAAAACACGTTCCCTTGTCCATGGTGTTCCCCCATGGGGCCCCACCTTCCTCCCAACACTCTCCACCATTTGTGGGGGCTGCCCCCCACCATGGGGGGCCCCCCCAACATTTTGTCCAGCCACAAGGGGGCTGCCCCCAAAGGCCCCCCCCCCCCCAAAAACAGCCCAAAAACAGCCCCCACGATCCGTGGGATCTTGTCCCCTCACGCTGGGACAAGATGTTTTCCGCGACTATTATTCTGAAAAATTCCAGAAGGTCCCAGAACATTTCCGGCACCCTCTAAAATTATCTGGATGCGCTCTGGAAACATTTCAGTATGGTGGTTTAATTTAAAACCATCTTGTTTACCCGGTAAACAACTCCGGCAGCTCCGAAACTTTTTTTCGGTTTTTTCTCCAGAAAAATTCCAGAATTACCAGACCAATCTGGCAACCTCCAAAACATTCCCGGTGCTTGCCGAAACCTTTTTGGATCAATGGTTTTATCCGAAACAACTTTTCGGTTTTACCGAAACTTTTTCGGTGTTCTCTCCGGAACTTTTCCATTGTCTCTGAAACTTTTCCAGTGACTTTCTCCGGACTCCTTGTCTAGAATTCAGCAGATAGATGACCCTTAAGCGTGTGACCCTATAGGTTCGGTGAAGTATAGACATGACCGAACACCTTCCGATCAATGATCAGCATCGGAGCCGTGGACACCCATATTGACCCCTATACCCACACGAATGAATATTCGAAGTAACCTCAGTTGCCTGTGCTTTCCTGTTGCTTCACGATATGTTACAAATACCCGAGGTTAGACATGTTGGCATTCCCGGGATCGACAACTTGTCCACTATGTAGTTACCTCGTTACCGGTATTGTTCTCTTTTCTCGTTACCGTGTTCGGCATCCCCGTGATCAAATCACAAAGTGTCTGGCCAGACGATGATGGATACCGTAACACCGAGAGGGCCCAGAGATATCTCTCCATCGCCGGAGGAGCAAATCCCAATCTTGAGCTATCAAGTTACTTGACATACTTTTCCATGAACCCGTAAGCCGCCGTAATAGCCACCCATTTACGGATGACGTTTAACAAACCCCAAAGTTCATGAAGCAAGCATGAAGAAACTCGATACTCTCATGGTCTAAGGAATTATGCAAACATTAACCATCTCTGTGTTATTAACCATTAACTTGTGACGAAAGTATCTCATAGCATAACATCAATTCGGGTCGATTCAACACAAATGTCCTTCCTGACATTGTGCCCTCAAAGTTGCTGGCATAGACATGCCCATGATTGGGAAAACATAATCATCATGCAACACTTGAGCTAGTCTTAGAGGCACGACTAGGAATACATTTTACCGTTTATTATACCACACGTGCACATGGGTTTTCCCCAGAGCCTTTATGGATATACGGGCTCGGGAACCATAGCAGTTATAGCATGGAATATAAACTTAATTATGAACAGGGAGATAATTAATAACATTTATTATTGCCTCTAGGGCATATCTCCTACAGCTTGTCCATTATCCCTCTATGGGCAACAGGTAGTATCTGTGTCATCATCACATGACAGTCATGGGACTTCATCCCGCTGAACCTTTTCTTCATCGTGTCTAGAAATCTGCTTATCTTCCCATAGTAACCGGAACTAACTTTGATTCAGGTAAGGCACTTGAAGAATTGATCGATCTCAGCCGGACTTAAGGTGAAGCAAGAAGGGGGGCAATAATCCTCTTCCTTCACTTTTTTGCCCTTCTTCTCCCGCACCTCCGTCTCTATCTCCTCCGACTTTTTACGGGGTGGCATGTGCAGATCTGCCCTGATTTTCAAATCTTGCAAGTCTTTTCTTGCCCTCGGCCCATCCTTGGTCTTATCCGGCATGTTCATCAGTGTCGCAAGCAAGCTCTCAAGGACATTCTTACAGATATGCATTTGATCAAGGCAATGAGGTGTGTCGAGTTTGTGCCAGTACTCCATGTCCCAGAAAACAGACCTCGTCTTCCATACCTTCAGCAGTGGCTCCGGTGCCTTTTTCATCGTCTTTCCCGGTGCGGGACAATGTTCCCAGTTTTTCAACAGCTCATCGATTTCAGCGCTGCTCCGCTTACATGGAGGTCCTCGATGCTCAGCCTCACCATTGAATAGATCTCCACGGTTTCTCCATGGGTCGTCCTTCTCGAGCCATCTTCGATGCCCCATGTACACGATTTTCCCAGACCCGCCTTCTTTCATTGACGTTAGCTGCTGAGACGTTGTATCATCCGTGCACCGCGTGCATCCGCAATATTCGTGGCTCACCTGGCCTGCGACATATCCGTAACCGAGATAGTCGTGCACCGTCGTGATCAGCGTGGCTCTCATATAGAAATACTCGCCTTTGCTGGTGTCCCATGTCTTGGCCGATGTTTTCCATAACATGTCTAACTCCTCTTGAAGTAGCCCCAGATACAGATTAATATTATTTCCCGGTTGTTTTGGCCCTTGAGTCAGCATGCTCATCTGTATGTACTTTGACTTCATGCAGTTCCATGGGGGAAGGTTGTACATCCATACAAACATGGGCCATGTGCTATGGTTGGTGTTCTGGTTGCCAAATGGATTCATGCCATCGGTACACGCGCCAAGCACGATGTTCCATGCATCACATGCGAAATATGGATATTCGCCGTTGAACGCTCTCCACTGGCATGCATCCACGAGGTGTCTCAGCTTCAGATCATCTCCATCGTCGGGCTTTTTTCTCTCCGCGTGCCAATGCATGACCTTTGCTTCCTTGGGATCTACAAAATAACGTTGCAGACGGGGAGTGATCGGTAAGTACCATACAACTTTCTGGGGAGATTTCTTTTCGGCCTTCTTGTATCGAGAAGCATTGCACACCGGACAGCTGGTTTTTTCCGCGTGCTCCTTCACACAAGTAGGGCATAGATTCCCCGCGGGAAGAACATCCTTTAGGTACTTGAGAAGCTCATCAAGGCTAGTGTCGGTCCATTTGTTTTTAGCCTTCGTCTTCAGAAGTTCGAGCGTGAAACTCAAGCGGGTCACCTCGGGATCGCAACCATCATACAATGGAGTGTTCGAGTCTACCACCAGTTGCTCCAGCTTGGCCTCCTCTCTAGAAGCAGCTCTGTCAGTACTCGTCTCCTAGCGAAGCAGGTCTCGAACATGAGGGTCCCGCACGACTGAACTTAGTAGCGACGAAGTCTGCGGTGTGTAGTCCATGTTTTCTCCGCCGCCATGTCCGGCCTCTTCTCCGCAGCCATGTCCGGCCTCTTCTTCGCCGCCATGTCGGGCCCCTTCTCCGCCGCCATGTTTGGCCCCATCTCCACCGCCATTATCTGTCATCTCTTCGTCTTGACCCGTGTCGTCATTGGCTGCCCCGTCGGCGTCCTCATCATCATCATCTTCAATTATCCACCGAGTATAGCCATCCATGAAACCAGTCATGAGCAGGTGCGCCATCAAACGACCACCCTCATAGGGGTCGAGCCAAACTCCTTCTTTGCATCTTCAACACGGACATAAAATCTCTGTCCGTTTATTTTCATTCATGTCCTGCACCGCCGACCGCAACCACCTTTCCACCATCGTTCCACTGACCGTCATGAATGCCTGCGTGGTAATAATAAACAAATTGATTATAAAAATGCATTCATGCATCAAAGTCATACAAAAATTCGGCATGACCTTTCCTAAAAATAGGACATATAGAGTTTGCCCGAAATTTGCCGAAACGGAAATAAATCTACATTTCGGCAAAACATAGGCAACTCAAGCACAATTCGGCGGCAAGTCATGCCACACACACAATTTCCATCATATCGCCCGATTATGTCATATCGCACACATACACATATTTCCATTCTTGCAAAAGCACAAATTTTTAATCACATATCTTGAGATCGAGCACGGTGATGATGATGTCGGTCGGTGTCGTCACACACCTAGGGAATGATCAAAAGTGGGCAAAGCATACTTCTTGACATGCCTAGATCTAGTTAGGGAGGTACATAGGGAATTTCATTAAATGAGTAGATCTACCTATCTAGTTGGGGAAAGAGATGACTCTAACTAGTGGAGGGGAGAAAAAAGAGAAGAAAGGAGTTGCATTAATGGAGGTGGTGTAGTTAGCTAGGAGCAATAAAGAGAGGTAGAAGAAAGAGAGTAATGGGGGAGAAGTAGTGAGGAAGAAGCAAGTGAGGGGGAGAGGAGGTGGGAGCTAGGGGAAAGTGAAAGGAAGAGAGGATGGGGGAGTGGGAGTGGGTGGGAAAAGGTGGCTGCTGCGCGTTAGCAGCAGCGCGGGTGCAAAAACGCGCTGCTGCTAAAGTAAGTAACAGTAGCGCGCCCCAGCAGCACGCACTACTGCTAACGGCGGCCCACCATGTGGATAAGTTCAAACTTAGCAGCAGCGCCCTGACATAAATCAGCGCTACTACTATTTCCTTATCAGTAGCACGGTTTGTAGATGGGCGCTACTACTATACCTAGCTTGTCGGCAACGGTGTGGCAATTATATTAGTAGCGAGTTTCACCACTACCGCGCTACTGCTATGTATATAGTAGTAGCGCACGTTTCTACACGGCGCTACTGCTAAATAGCAGCAACGCCTCTTTGTAACCAGCGCTACTGATAAGATTCTGTGTATAAGGTTTTCCCAAGTAGTGTAGCAAGATAACTACTGAAGTAAATTCAGTAAGGTACAGCATATCAAGTAATAGTTCATACTCCAAATATTACCAAGATCCAATCCAAATCCAATCCTAATCCAATCCAAGTCTGGTGGTCATCCGACCACTTAGCTCATAGCCATCGCATAGCTAACAACTCATATACCTGAAAGCACCCAATGTCCATGCATCTGCACTATAAGTCTGACCATTCATACCTTTCTCTGGTTCATCCTTAGTAACAACATTATGTGGTTTGTTCCTCCAGACTCGACACAGACCAAATAGTGTGACCTAGTACAAACTGTGTCCCATGACCGAGGAAGCGGCTGTTCGAAAAGATTTACACTCTGCAGAGGTTGCGCACTTTACCCACACTATGGAGCTCCTGGCCTCCTGCTCCCATTCGGGTGGACCGGTGTTGCTCCAACAAAACTTGTCTATTGCCTGGCATTCTTACGGTCTCACCGACAATCATGCCCTCCCAGGGTCATGTCCTGGGTGGCCCTGTGTTACCCCGTGACACCTGCCACCGTCGTGGCCAAACAAAACTGTCTCAAACGGGGACACCGGCAAATAACTCAACTGGGCTCACAAGGTTATCGCCACCTACCGGGCCAGGGTAGCACGCGCGCATAACCTCCCCTCTTTGGTGGTACCGACAAAAGGCAAGACAATAGACCAAGTCAGGGCCTCCCCATCCAAGCAAGTGTGGTTGCACTCGATGAGCTCGGTTCGGTGGCACTATGACTCGATCCAGCCGACAGAGGAGGTTGTCATTATTAAGTCTCATTCTTTATGATTACGATAACAACAATAATGCACAATGAAAACATAACAACCTATCTCCACACTGTCATCTACGAGTCACTAGTGTGATAATATGATGAGTGCTAGCAAGTAATGTGAGTAGCAAGTTCAACTTAGCAGGAATTTAATTACTTCTAACACAGGCATAAGTATTAATTAAACACGCAAGAATAACACAGAGCAATGCTTTAGGGCATATATCAGATGGTCGGCTTCCCTGGGGGTCGATGAATTCACCGGAGAGGAGTGCAATCACCTCGCGGGAAAATTCGCCGGAAAGGATTCTCTCTCGGAGGGGCTGAATATAGGGCAGGAGCAAAATGGTCATTTTCAGAAAGTGTGAGCATTGTGGATTTGATGTCATCGGAACGGGCTCGATGAACAGAAGACGTGGGCTTTGGAATCACTTGAATCGGAGTTACGGTTGCGAAGTTGTGGCCGTTCGTTTGTTAAGCCGAAAAGCAGACAGTATAGTGTCCACTTTAGCCCTTAACGGGTGAACGCTCACAATATAAGTGTTTCCGCCGGCTGTTTAAACAGAAAGCGCCTTTTAGGAAATACGTTTTCAGACAAAGAAGACATATTCTTGCCTGATACAGAGCTGAAGTACGCTTTCATACATTGAACGCGCATTTCGCGGAGTACGTCTCCACTAATACACGTCAGCGGCTGGGGTCAACTCCCCGTGTGGCTGACTGGTGGGGCCGCGGGAGGTGGGGCCCGTCTGGCCAGGCCACCTCCTTCAACCTCGCGCGTCCCGCGGTCCAGGGAAGGGAGCTCGTCGCCGGTGCGCCTCCAGGCGACTCCGGCCACCCCGGGCGGGGCCCCGTCCACTAGCGTACTCGGGACAGTGTGCCGCCCACCTATGCTAGGCACGAACGCCGAGGTGGGCCGGTTCGACGGCGGCCTAAGCAAGGCAGACTGCGGCTACGGGCGGCAATGGGGAAGGGTGCTATGACGGCGGAGAGATGAGGAATGGGTTGGGCAGGGCTCCGCCATGGCCGAGGGAATGCCCTGGTGAGGAGAGAAGAGAGGGAGGAGTACCGGCGTGCTCGAATTTGAGTGGTGGCCTGTGGTAGGGCATTCGGCCATGGGAGGCAGAAGAGCTCGTAGAGCTCGATTGAGAAGGAAGGGAGGGTGCTGGGTGGATGGAGGAGAGGCTGGTGTGCTCGGGGATGCCCGGGGCGCCTCCGGGCCGCGGCTTTGATAGCAGGCCGGGGCGAGGCGATAACCACGGCCGCCGTGGCATCACTACTAGGGAAAAGCCTAGCAGTAGCGCGGGTAAAAGGAGTATCAGTAGCGCGGGCTATGGCGCTGCAGCTAACTTTTACCAGTAGCATTCTTCTTCCCGCGCTACTGCTATACCTACTTATCAGTAGCGCTTTTCTGACCCACACTACTGCTAAGTAGCTTAGCAGTAGCATTCTCCAACACGGCGCTACTGCTAATTAGCTGCAGCGCCTGATTACTGCGCTACTGCTTCCTGCTAAAGAGCGCTGCTGCTATATTTTTCACATTTTTTTCCGTTTTGGTACGTATTTGCATTGTTTTTTTACAGGTTTTATACAATATTCTAATCATATCATAAACATGCAATATGATCATCATATCATACACATAATAGTCTCATCATATCATCCAACACAACTCATGCATGTCGTCGTCTCATCATAATCACGATATAGCCATACAAGTTAAGTGACATGTCTCGAATACAAGCAACGGCATGGTCATCACATACACATGTTTCATCATCTAGATCTAAACAAAAGATCCCTATGAGCAAGAGTGCGATAATGTAGTAGTTTTTTAGGTGCCGGTTCCGATCCCTCTCTCGCGCTAGCGTCAACCTCAAGTAACTATCTTCTGCTTCGGCTCTGCTATCGAACCCTCTGTGGCTGCCGCCCGAAAAATGCAACATATATAGTTGAGCAACAGAAAGAGACAGAGTTAGCAAAAATAGAAGCAACATATCATAAGCATAAATAACAAAGTTCATCGTACCCAAAATGCCCTAACTAGAGTGATCTTTGCTAGTTGAGAAGGACGGTTTAATTACATCACAAAGTTTTGTCGTCCATAACTCAAGGTTTCGTCATAGAGATAGTAGTGACTAAACGGGCACATTGTCATATATCCTGAATCACTCCAACATGTCGTGCCATCCTTCCAAATCAGTCCCCAAGTGAAGTGAAAGGCTTCATGTCGAGACGCTGAGCGGCTATGCGTGTTCGGACGTCTTCCCGCGACATTTCCACTTCTTCGTAGAACATCCCTGTTTTTTCGAGGATCTCCTTCATGATGATTTGGGCAAGTTCACGCTGGATGTGATAGAACTCAGCTCGGATTAGATGATTTGGGACCTTTCCTAGTTTAATTGCCCATTGCAGAATATCGGCATCGCCGGATCTAGGTGACATGCGAAGGTTCTGGTTGTCCCATCTGTACTCCAGCATGTGGTGGAGGACATAGAATCCATCACTAAGAGTATCTCTCGGTTGCTGGATGCACTAGAAGTCGGTCTTATGGCCGAAGTTGGGCACGCCGTTCCTTGTCTTCTTAAGCCTGATATCTCCACCCCGTACGCCGTAGCTTAAGATAGCACTGTCGAGAACAGACTTGATGTGGGTGTAATCCTTTTTCTTCAAGTTCTTCGACGAGTCCAAGTAAAGAGCGTAGGAGAATCGGGGGTAAAGGATGATGAGGACGGCGCGCCCGTCGCTGCACAAAATAAGTACACCTCAAATTAGCCTCCATGCGTGCAAATGAATGATTGAAATCAAAGGAAGGATATCCGTGGATGACTTACATGGGATGATAAGGCAGGAGAATCGTCTCCTTGTCGACCATGAAATCGGCGATGTAGTTCACCGCGTATTCACGGTGCGCTGGGCAGACTGCCAAGAAGCCCTCGTGCATAAAGTACGGGTCAGCGACACAGATATAAGGTATTCGCTCAATCCTGATGATGTAGTTCAAGTACAAGGCAAAAAGGCGGACAAACGTGAAATCCAGCTTTGTCATGTGAAACATGTCGAAGATGTAGTCGAATCAAAGGAAGAACTTTTCCGCGGGGAATGTGTGGATGTACAACCTTTGCAGCGGCACGTTAACCACGTAGAGCGGGTATCCTGTATTTTCCGAGGTGATAAGGCTTTGCTCTCTCCGCAGCACATCGTCATGAAGTCTCCTTAGATCGCCGTCTATGGCCTCTACCGCTTCCTTACTTAGGATCGGATTACCGGGGATATGGTATTTCCGCGCACCTTGGATAGGTATACGGTCTTGAACCCGAGGCTGTGGAGGCGGCTGGCTCATAGAAGCTGCTTTGCCGGCATTTCGGCCTTTCTTCGGTCTCTTCCTATGCTTCTTTGCTACCGGAAGTGGGCCTATCATACGTTCATTCTCCGGCAATTCAGGCATCAACTCATCACGCTCAAACCGTGAGTCATACTGCTGAGCCACCAGTCCTCCATCATCATAGGCGCCGGTATTGAGATACCGTAGAGGGTCATCATCCTCGTCCATGGCATCATGCATTGCTTCTTCGACGGTGGCGATGTCATCATCAACTAATGGAGCCTTTTCCTCACGCCGTCCGCTATCACCCGGCACGACATGCGACGCTAATTGGGTAGGTCGGGTGTTGGTGTTCATACCTTGCTGAGGTATGCTCCTGGCAGCCTCAAGACAAAGCAGACTCTTCGGCCACAACAGGACACAACTCTTGCAATCGCCAAGCCGCCGCGGGGTCTCGTCGCCATCTCCCCCTAGTGCTACCGGAGGAGCCAAATTCTCGTGGCCTGGTTTGACACTGGCCACAGAAACCTTGAAGACTTCAGGGGGGATCGGCCGGCTGTGGAACAATTGTTCCTTCGGCTTCACTATCGTCGCCTTTCCCACTTCCACCTTCTGGCTGCTGATGGTGTACAATATGGTGCACGGGGTTACGTCGGCCTGCAAAGACATGTCTGCGACGTGAGATATCCGAAAGGCAACGAAAACCGGAGATTATACATATATTGAAGAGGGCCGGTGTGACATGTAGTTACTGTGAGGGTGTCGAACTCAGCCAAAGACGAAGCCCCGCTGACCACGCCAGAGACGGAGGATGGGCTGCTATGAGCAGGTGCGGGAGTAGGTGCGGTTGCGGGAGCAGATGTGGTTGCGGGAGCAGGTGCGGTTGCGGGAGCAGGTGCTGGTGCAACGCTAAACGAGCTGCTCCCCAAGAAGTCGGAAAGCGGAAAGTCCGCTGCCTCTTTATGTGGATTTTTCTTGCTCCAATCGATGACAGTTAGAAGAAAGGCACCATACGGAGCTGCCATTTCCTGTTTTATGGCAGCTACCACTACTTTGACTGCCTCTTCTTTGTTCTCAGCTGCTTTCTTAACAACCGCAATCTCAACCTTCTTGTCGATGTTTTCTTCGTTTAACCTCCATCTTTGTTTTCTCTCCTCGGTGCTCTCATTGTAGTAGTGCTTCCATGTGGCGCCGTCTCTGACGCCGTGCACGCATCCATACGACGGTCGAGTGTTCAACGGGAGTCTTTTCAATATGTTCAAGGCCCGGTTGAATGGGCGGGTCTCACCCTTAGTTTCCAGGCGGACAACGCACCGCTAAACCTGGCCATGGCGCGTCTGTTTATCTTCTTCATTGCCGGGTCTTGCCACGGTTCAGTATATTTGGTTTCATCCCGGTCTGGGAACAAGAATCACTGGTGCAGCTTCTTTAGGAGGGAGTGCTCCATATTTGGTATCTTCTTTAATCTTTCATCGTTGATGGTGGAGGTTTCCCATAGGATGCAGCCTATTTGATTGCCGTAGCACTTGCGCGCTTCCTCAGGCTCTTTTGGCTCGAAATTGCCGGGGTCCATTGCCGAGACCACCAGTCTAGTAGTGCCGAGCTGGTTTGGGTGTCGTATCCTCTTCAGTTTCGGTTCTATACCGGCTAATTCGCCAACAGAGGCGCCGGTCTCAGTCTCGGCCCCGGTCTCGGTCTCGACACCAGTATTGGTGTCGGTGCCAGTCTCGGTGTCGGTGCCGGATGTGACACGGCGGCTATGCGTAGCCCGTTGCTCCTCCATATAGTTCGAATAGGTGTCTGCCGCCTCGTAGACGTTGCAATTACCAGAACCCTCTCCTTCATCATTGCTAGCCATGTTTCCTATGATTAAGTCTAATCAATTAATTCTAGACCTAATAAAATGAATAATGACATAAAAAAAGGCCTATGTTTTGCCGGAATGTTGATTCATTACCGTTGCGGCGAATCCCGGGCACTCGATAAGTCCTAGTTCCTAGCACAAGTCATGCCGAAATTCACGGAAAATTTCGGCATGACCTTTGCTAAAAAGTGCACAAATCGAGCGTCTGAAATTTGCCGGAACAGAAATGAATCAACATTCGGGCAAAACATAGGCCACTCGGAAACATTCCCTGCAAACAATGTTCAAATATCCATCTTCGACACCGCAACACATGTCCAAATATACACGAGCAACCACATGTCCAAATATACATGTCCAAATTTCACAAGCTAATTCAAAAACTAAGTGTAGAAGCAAATTCAGTTAACTACTAATAGAACAAAATTCAGTTAACTTTAGTGCTCTATAATGATGAAATGAAAAAAATTCAGTTAACTACTAATAGAACAAAATTCAGTTAACTTTAGCGCTCTATAATGATGAAATGAAAACAATTCAGTAATGCCCTAGAATAATATTTCTGTCCTAATTTGATATCTAGCTAAATTCATATATATCAAAATAGCTACCTAGGGTTTATACCAAAACCTATCTACCTAGGGTTCATACCAAAACCTAGGGTTCATACTTAAACCTAGGATTCATACCTAAATTCACCTAAGTAAATTAACCTACTGCCCTCTTGCAAAGTATTCACCTACTGTACCACTACTACTCTGCTTAAACCTAGGGTTCATAACTAAATTCACCTAAGTAAATTAACCTAGCTAGAGAGGAGGGGTGGGGGCTTACAGAGAGGGTGCTCGGGGGAGACGTTGGCGGGGAGGTGCTCGAGGGAGACGGTGGCGGGGAGGGCGTCGAGGGTGTCTCCGGTAGCGTCTACGGTGGCTCCGGTGACGGCGAGAGAGGCAGGGGCATTGAGGGAGGCAGGGGCGGCGAGGAGCGGACGAGGGTGGCTCCAGGGGCGTCGAGGGCGCGCGGCTCCGGTGGCGGCTCCGGTGACGGCGACGGAGGCAGTGGAGGCGAGGGAGCAGGGGCGGTGAGGGAGAGAGGTTACGAGAAGAATGGGGAATTGGGGGAAGGAGGGACGCCCGCGCAGGGGCAAGTCAAACTTAGCGGTAGCGCGGTTCCTGCAAAAGCGCTATAGCCACTTATCTACAGCGCTGTTTCAAGGAAAGCGCTACTTCCATAGATAAGTCATCTATAGCACATGTACAGGAAACGCGCTATAGCTAATATAACTATATCGCTTTCGAGAACAGGCGCAGCTGCTATTGCTTTCATTTTTTTCTTTTTCTTTAATTTTCCTTTTCTTTTTCTCTTTCCTTTTTTTCTTTTTTTCCTTTTCTTAGTTGCAGCGTGGGCGGCTAAAAACATGCTTCTACTATTTTTGTGGCAGTAGCGCTGTCTCTATATGGGCACTACTACTATACCTAGCCTGTTGGCAACGGTGTGGCAGGTATAGTAGTAGCGTGTTTTATATGGGACACGCTGCTGCTATTTACATAACAGTACCGAGCTTTCTAACACCGCGCTACTGTTAGATAGCAGTAGCGACTCCTTTTAAAAAGCGCTACTGGTAAGCTTCTGTGTATAAGGTTTTCCTTAGTAGTGCCTTCTCATCAACACACTGGCACTTCCGGTGAGGTGGCAAGCGCCAGACGGTGCCGACCTGACGCTGCGACAACTCAACGTGGTGCAAAGAAAGAGCCGAAGGGGAAAATGCCAGGATGGGTCACGGCCGCAACAGTGCCCGTTCGTCGGCATCCATGTCGGCAAACGCGGTCGCCGGGCTCGGATGTGGCGTCCCTGGCAGCTGGCGCCATCGTGAAGCTTTGCGGAAGTTGCGGGGGAGTGAGTTAGCACGCTGGGGAGGCTCGGGTTTGGCTCACACGACCGCAGCAGCTCTGGAACATGGTGGTGCTCTCAGGTGGCATGCCAGATGGGTGGTCACCACCCCGACAGCGTGGACAAGCCAAGAACTGGAGAGGAGACCATGTCAACTGGATGTGACCAAACTCCCTGAGTGCATTTATGTAGATATAGATGGAATAGGAGGCAAGAAATGACTGGTTGGACCTGAGATGGCAGGTAACAGCAAGGTGTTTGCAAGTTACTAAGGAGAAATGGCCTGGTGAAGGTGGCTGGTTTCTGGTGTGTAGCAATGATCTACTAAGATGAGCCCCTTGGCAAATTTTCAAGCTAATTGGATCATCCTAGCTTGCACTGCCTTCACACTTGGACAATCTGGACAGAAACTTGGTTTAGATGTTGGGCTCAAACGGCTTGATGGATTGGTCTCAAATTTGGTGAAGAGTGATGATATGGTTATGATAGCTAGCTGGAAAAATTTCAGCCCATTTTGATCATCTATGAGGGTACTTCCTTCACAGAGATGCAATCTGGACAAAAATTTGAGAAAATTGCTGGGGAATATTGGATAGCTGGATTGAGCTGATTTTTGGTTGGCATGAGTTATTTATCAAGTTTAACCACTCTGCAAAATTTCAGCTCAAATAGATCAAGGGTTCAAGCACTTCCTTTGCAACTTGGAAATCTGGATAGAAATTGCAAATGGATGTTGTGCTCAAAATTTGAATTATGGAACTTGGGTTCTTGATGTAAATGGTGAATATAGGGATAGAAGAAGCTCCACAAATTATTTGGGATTTTTCCTGGATACCAAAATGATAGCTCCTTTGGAAAGTGCCCAAAGTATAATATTGGCTTTAAATAAGAAAATGCAATTTCCCCTATTTAATTATGGCCAATATTTTTATGAGAGCTCAATATGATCATAAAGAATATCTCCACAAGTTTTCATGAACTTTGGAGATGGATAGATATTTTCCTGGATTTAATTCCTTTAACTGGCAGAAAAAGGAATTAATTTTAAATGAAAAATATTGCAAATAACTTAGCAATATTTTTGCATATCCAGGGTTTACAGAGATAGGATGATCACTGGAAAAAGTTTGGGAGGCAACAGATCAAAGGAAATTGGGCTTCCTTTGTAACTGCCAGCATTAGGGCTTCCCTTCCGGTAGATCGGAGAGTACGGTTTCGGTGGCAAAATTCTGAGGAAAAATCGTGGGTGGCAAGGTTGGGTTGGAGAGAATCTCTGGTCTGATAGGAAAGGCAAGGCTAGGTGACCATCTTCATATACCCAAGAGCGAGAGAAAATCCAATAACACCGGAAAAAAATGGAAGTCCAATCCCGTGAAGGAAAAAAAACAGGGAGCGAAAACCAGGGTGTTACAAACCTACCCCCCTTAAGAAAATCTCATCCTCGAGATTTCCGGGGATACCTCCCGGCTAAGGGGAACATACCTGTGTGTGACTTGGATCCATCAGTTGTCCGGTCTTCAGAGGTTTACTGGCCTTTCAACTATCTCTTCTGATGGCTCAGGTGTTGTCTTTTCCCAATGACTGCATTGAATCCTTCTCTTTCCTGTCAGGTGGACCTTTTGTCCTGGTGGTCCGTTATCTAGGGTAGCGGGTAGTGCCGACATATAGCTTGACTTCCATGGCCTGGAGGTAGCTGCTTCGGGTTTTATTGCGATTCTTTGTACCCTGACTGTCACGGGTGGGACATCCTTTCTTTAGTAAATGGTATTGCATGCATACATCCACTATTCTTCCTAAGTATCTGTGGACAGTCGTCCTAGTGTCTTTATCAGGATAAATCCTTAGTCTGGTAGTGGGTTTTATATGGGTGCTTTCTTCGATCATATGTGTTCGGGCTTGGTTCTCAGGGGATCCCCAACTGAAATGTCAAGTATGATCACAAAGTAATCATAGACGGTAATCTCTTATCACGGCATCTACGAACTATCAATCCGGATGTGCATGTACTTTTCTGAATATCTTATTTCCCAGTCAATTTAGACTGTCAAACTTTGTCAATTACTGAGGTGGCTCGGCCATACATTACCTCCGAAGTCCTTGTTATGATTACTGGGCTGAACATAGTATGGTTATCATTTGGTGCACTTTTGGAGCATAACCTCTCATCTAGGTTAATGGCCCGTATTCATGATGAGTATGACATGCTGGCTGCATTGTTGTGGCCGCATATGCCAGAGTCTGACAAGGGTTGGTAATATCACCTTGTCTGTGAAGCTTTACTTTTATTGACCGTCACAGAGATAGTTTATCCCAAAACTTCTTTGTTCTTGGAGGTTTCTTTTGGGGCCTGTCATGACCTGCCGATATGGCTCCTTTGTCATATCCTAGCTTGTCGGGCTTGTATTTACACTTACTCTTGCATATCTCATAGGGGTTGCTGCGTTCATATCCTTCTTTGATCTATAGGGCCGATGTTTTTCTGAACACCGTCATTCCCGGGTACGAGAGGCTCGCATGAAATGATCCACTGAACTGCATGCTCACAACATATGCAGGGGTAGGATAAATCCTTTCATAAGCAGTGAGTTCTGAGGCGGACGTGTGTCTGGACTAGTTCATGCTTCTAACAAGATTGTTGTGGGCATGATGGCGTGTTGAAGAAAGTTGAATAGCTTACGCCTGAAGCTTCTGCCAAGGTAGCGTGCCAAAGAAGGCTGGGTGTCGTACCTCGGAAGCTTTCCCTCATGTGGCTTACTGCGGAAGGCTAGGTGCCTTATGCTGGAAGCTTTCTGCGGTAGCATGCCTGGGAAGATGGGAGTGCCGTGTCCCAGAAGATTTTCTCACCAACTGGTGTAACGAGGAAGTTTGGGAGTCTTGCGGCATAAGCTCCTCTTGATAGCTTGCGGAGGAAGGCTGGGTTTCTTATACCAGAAGTTTTCTCACTGTGACATGCGGTCGGATCTATGGCCGATTCTAGCTTCCTTCCGAAATATCGGAATTTACCCATAGCGGAGCCAACAGTTGGTATAGGCCATACCTTGTCCGAAGATATCCTGTTGTTCATGCACACCACTTGTCCTTCTGCTAGTCTGATCATGGCTACTGTAAAGGTTGCACAACTCATGCATGTTTCATGTTGATAATTAATCCGGGATACCAGATGTTGCCGATAGTAAGCAGTTGGTGAATAATTCCATTCGGTGTAGCTGAACTTCCAGGCATGTGAAGTTCTCATTAATTCTGGTCAACCGCGAACTTATCCATATTCCTCGCAAACCTTGTTCACAGTGCCCAGAAATTTGTATATACAGCAGTGAATTCAACATGTACTTTGGAGTTTGTATCAACATACCAGAGTTTTGTTGTGACTCTTGGCACATTCACGTTGTTGAAATATGTCTTCTTTGGATAATAAATGATGCTTGAGTCCAGTATGAAAAGACTCAAGGTTCACCCCACTGGCTAAAATAATCCTTGTGTCGAGGACCAAATAATTTGCTCTTGCTGGTGTCCATTCCTGATAGCTCATCTGACTGTTCCTCAGGTGTGACTTGTTCTGAGGCAAACTCTCTTAGGTATATTCTGGACTTGTCTGTAGCACGCAGAGTCTGCTTTTAACCCATTCTTTGTTCTTGAAAGAACCGGTGGTAGCATTTTGAATATCGGGCAATTGGCTTGGCTTGAATTTTACTAAATTTGGATTATTGGGTATTATCCAAGTTATATGTTGGTCTTCTTTGGCAGCTCTTGCGGATGGATCCAGTCGAAGCAAAAGAACGGGATCGAAGAAAAGAATCAAGAACCGCGAAAAACCAAAAATACTAAAAAGGCAAATAAAGCTCAAATCTTGCGGACCTTACACATGTGGCCAACGATTCTCTAGTATAACTAACCTAGCGCATCCGATGCACCTCTAAGGATTTAGAAGCAAAACCACCCAATGCTCCTGGTAGCAGTTGGTGTCAAGCTCCTACTGCTTCCTTAGGGAACATTAAACTTGTCGCACGACCATAGCCAAAATGGCTTAGTCAACGATCTTAGGGTTGTCGGGGAAAGATGGAATTTATAGGCGTTTCCCATAGGGAAACTGGATTTGAGGAGAGAAATGCCATGGTTAGCAAGCAAGGTAGGGATATCTGGTTTACCTAGGGGTTAATGGCTCACGTGTCGTTGCCTGGTGCGGACATCTCCCACCGGAGGCAAAGGCCGCGAGAGTTGGGGTCTGATGGAGCCAAAACCTATGAAATTGCCTTATGATCAATAGTAGTTGTGCCAGTCTGGAAAAATGGCTGAAATCCATCTGGGCTTTCTACTGATCAAGAGGCAATGAAATCTGGCAAGGGTAACCTACAGTCAGCATGGCTCTGATACCATCCGTTGTGGCGCCCCGCCTGATTACTACTGTAGCCAAACGGTCGCCGCACACACTAGCCCAGGAGATCACTCTGGCATGCATGTTTACAACAAGTATCATGAACACAGGCATTTCTATTATTGGATATATAAGTCTTACATGATATTTTACAAGGGTGATGGTAGCGGAAAAGTTCTATCTAAGGCCGCATCGTCTTGGCACGGCTCTAATCCACAGGGACCTGACTGGGTTACTCTTCTAGCCCGCGAACACTCCGGCTTCCTGCTAGCGGACGTTGGATCCTTAGGTGAACCTGGCCACATTGAATGCCACTGAGTACTTTTGAATGTACTCGCAAGCAAACCAAACCAACATATACACCAAGCAAAGCAATCCATGGCATTCAAGCATGCACTTATTATCTTAACAATATTAACTATCAGGTTATAGCAGGATTATCTAGCAAGATAACTACTGAAGTAAATTCAGTAAGGTAAAGCATATCAAGTAATAGTTCATACTCCAACTATTAGCAAGATCCAATCCTAATCCAATCCAAGTCTGGTGGTCATCCGACCACTTAGCTCATAGCCATCGCATGGCTAACAACTCATATACCTGACATCACCCGATGTCCATGCATCTGTACTATAAGTCTGACCATTCATACCTTTCTCTGGTTCATCCTTAGTAACAACATTATGTGGTTTGTTCCTCCAGACTCAACACAGACCAAATAGTGTGACCTAGTACGAACTGTGTCCCATGACTGAGGACGCGGCTATTCTAATAGATATACACTCTGCAGCGGTTGCGCACTTTACCCACACTATGGAGCTCCTGGCCTCCTGCTCCCATTCAGGTGGACCGGTGCTGCTCCAACAAAACTTGTCTATTGCCTGGCACTCTTACGGTCCCACCGACAATCATACCCTCCCAGGGTCATGTCCTCGGTTGCCTTGTGTCACCCCGTGACACCTGCCACCGTCGTGGCCAAACAAAACTGTCCCAAACAAGGACGCCGGCAAATAACTCAACTGGGCTCACAAGGTTATCGCCGCCTACCGGGCCAGGGTAGCACGCGCGCATAACCTCCCCTCTTTGGTGGTACCGACAAGAGGCAAGACAATAGACCAAGTCAGGGCCTCCCCATCCAGGCAAGTGTGGTTGCACTCGATGAGCTCGGTTCGGTGGCACTATGACTCGATCCAGCCGACGGAGGTGGTTGTCATTATTAAGTCTCATTCTTTATCATTACGATAAAAACAATAATGCACAATGAAAACATAACAACCTATCTCCACACTGTCATCTACGAGTCACTAGTGTGATAATATGATGAGTGCTAGCAAGTAATGTGAGTAGCAAGTTCAACTTAGCAGGAATTTAATTACTTCTAACACATGCATAAGTATTAATTGAACATGCAAGAATAACACAGAGCAATGCTTTAGGGCATATATCAGATGGTCGGCTTGCCTGGGTATCGATGAATTCATCGGAGAGGAGTGCGATCACCTCGCGGGAAAATTCACCGGAAAGGATTCTCTCTCGGAGGGGCTGAATATAGGGCAGGGGAAAAATGGTCATTTTCAGAAAGTGTGAGCATTGTGGAAGTGATGTCATCAGAACGGGCTCGATGAATAGAAGATGTGGGCTTTGGAATCTCCTGAATCGGAGTTACGGTTGCGAAGTTGTGGCCGTTCGTTCGTTAAGCCGAAAAGCAAACATAATAGTGTCCACTTTAGCCCTTAACGGGTGAACGCTCACAATATAAGGGTTTCGGCCCGCTGTTTAAACAGAAAGCGCCTTTTATGAAATACGTTTTCAGACAGAGAAGACGTATTCTTGCCTGATACAGAGCTGAAGTACGCTTTCATACATTGAACGCGCATTTCGCGGAGTACGTCTCCACTAATACACGTTATCGGCTGGGGTCAACTCCCCGTGTGGCTGACTGGTGGGGCCGCGGGAGGTGGGGCCCGTCTGGCCAAGCCACCTCCTTCAACCTCGCGCGGCCCACGGTCCATGGAAGGGAGCTCGGCGCCGGCGCCCCTCCGGGAGACTCCGGCCACCCCGGGCGTGGCCCTGGCCACCGCTGTGCTCGGGACAGTGGCCGCACCCACCTACGCTAGGCACGAACGCCGAGGAGGGCCGGGTCGACGGCGGCCTGAGTAGGGCGGACTACGGCTACGGGCAGCGATGGGGAAGGGTGCTACGATGGCGGAGAGATGAGGAATGGGTTGGGCAGGGCTCCGCCACGGCCGAGGGAATGCCCTGGTGAGGAGAGAACAGAGGGAGGAGTTCTGGCGTGCTCGAATTTGAGCGGTGGCCAGTGGTAGGGCATGCGGCCATGGGAGGCAGAAGAGCTCGTAGATCTCGATTGAGAAGGAAGGGAGGGTGCTGGGTGGATGGAGGAGAGGCTGGTGTGCTCGGGGATGCCCGGGGCGGCTTCGGGCCGCGGCTTTTATAGCCGGCCGGGGCGAGGCAATAACCACGGCCGCCGTGGCGTTCTCATCAACACACTGGCGCTTCTAGCAAGGTGGAAAGCACCGGAGAGTGCCGACCTGACAAGGGGACAACTCAACGCGGTGCAAAGAAAGAGCCGAAGGGGAAAATGCCAGGATGGGTCACGGCCGCAAATGTGCCCGTTCGTCGGCATCCATGTCGGCAAACGCGGTCGCCGGGCCCGGATGCGGCGTCCCTGGCACCTGGTGCCGTCGTGAAGCTTCACGAAAGTTGCGGGCGAGTGAGTTGGCACGCTGGGGAGGCTCGGGTTTGGCTCACACGACCGCGGCAGCTCTGGAACATGGTGGTGCTCTCGGGTGGCATGCCAGATGGGTGGTCACCACCCTGACAGCGTGGACAAGCTAGGAACTGGCCAGGAGACCATGTCAACTGGATGTGACCAAACTCCCTGAGTGCATTTATGTAGATATAGATGGAATAGGAGGCAAGAAATGACTGGTTGGACCTGAGATGGCAGGTAACAGCAAGGTGTTTGCAAGTTACTAAGGAGAAATGGCCTGCTGAAAGTGGCTGGTTTCTGGTGTGTAGCAATGATCTACTAAGATGAGTCCCTTGGCAAATTTTCAAGCCAATTGGATCATCCTAGCTTGCACTGCCTTCACATTTGGACAATCTGGACAGATACTAGGTTTAGATGCTGGGCTCAAACGGCTTAATGGACTGGTCTCAAATTTGGCGGAGAGTGATAATATGGTTATGAGAGCTAGCTGGAAAAATTTCAGACCATTTTGATCATCTATGAGGGTACTTCCTTTACAGAGATGCAATCTGGACAGAAACTTGAGAAAATTGCTGGGGAATATACGTTAGCTGGATTGAGCTGATTTTCGGTTGGTATGAGTTATTTATCAAGTTTAACCACCCTGAAAAATTTCAGATCAAATAGATCAAGGGTTCAAGTACTTCCTTTGCAACTTGGAAATCTGGACATAAATTGCAAATGGATGTTGTGCTCAAAATTTGAATTATGGAACTTGGGTTCTTGATGGAAATGGTGAATATAGGGATAGAAGAAGCTCCACAAATTATTTGGGATTTTTCCTGGCTACCAAAATGATAGCTCCTTTGGAAAGTGCCCAAAGTGCAATATTGGCTTTAAGTAGGAAAATGCAATTTCCCCTATTTAATTATGGCCAATATTTTTTATGAGAGCTCAATATGATCACAAAGATTATCTCTAGAAGTTTTCATGAACTTTGGAGATGGATAGATATTTTCCTGGATTTAATTCCTTTAACTGGCAGAAAAATGAATTATTTTTAAATGAAAAATATTGCAAATAACTTGGAAATATTTTTGCATATCCAGGGTTTACAGAGATAGGATGATCACTGGAAAAAGTTTGGGAGGCAACAGATCAAAGGAAATTGGGGTTCCTTTGTAACTGCCAGAATTAGGGCTTCCCTTCCGGTAGATCAGAGAGTAGGGTTTCGGTGGCAAAATCCTGAGGAAATATCTTGGGTGGCAAGGTTGGGTTGGAGAGAATCTCCGGTCTGATAGGAAAGGCAAGGCTAGGTGACCATCTTCATGTACCCAAGAGCGAGACAAAATCCAATAACACCGGGAAAAAAATAGAAGTCCAATCCCGCGAAGGAAAAAAAACAGGGAGCGAAAAACAGGGTGTTATACCATCCGGGGTCCTCCGTGTACGTTTGCCAATGTCACCTGTAACCTGTAGGCTATCTCTATGATATTTACATTAACGTGGCAATCTCATGGCTCCAACCATCATGCTGTGACACGCAGGTCACTTAACATTACAACATATAACCTTCTCATACAAAAACTCTCTATCATGATGAAGGCTATACCACATCATATGCATACTCTGCAAAACCAAGTTAGACGTCCTCTAATCGGTTTTAGCAAAATTTTAGTTACGCGGTTAACCAATTTTAACACATAATACTAGCTACCTACGTCCACAACATAGGCGATAATTCTTGATACTAAAATTGTTCTAAATACTTTTAGACCATTTTATATATAATTTAACATTCCCGGAAACATTTTCCACCTATATATTATTTATCGATAATACCCGGTATTACCCGATATTCACCGAAACCCTTCCGGTGACCCCGAAACGCTTCCAAATCCTCTTGGAACTATTCGGAATATTAATGAAAAAATTCCACAAATATGTTCTCATCACTCCCATCCTACTAACACTTAGCAGACCATGATTGCCTTAAGCTTGTGACCATGTAGGTTCGGTAACTCACAGACATGAACGAAACCCCTTTGTTCAATGACCGACAGCGGAACCGTGGACGTCCATATCGATCCCTGTGAGCACACGAATGATATTCGAGTGAACCTATGGTTATCATGTGATGTTCCCTTTGCTTCGCGATACTTCACAAAACCCGGGATGTGTCGGTATCCTCCTGAGTCATCACATGCTCATTATACTGTTATCCTTGTTACCGGTTTTCTTTTTCTTTCTGGTTATTGTGTTCTGGCATTCCCGTGACGAAGTCACCTGTGTCTGGCTAGACGATGATGGACGCCGTCACACCGAGAGGGCCCTAAGAATATCTCTTCATCGTTGGAGGAGCAAATCCCACTCTCAAGCTATCTAGTCCCTTGTCAAACTTTCTGATGAACCTATAAGTTATCGTTATGATCACCATGTTACAGGTGACATTTGAGCAACCCCAAAGCCCACCGTACGGTAAGAAGTGACTACGATACTCTCATGGTCTAAGGAGCAAAATCACACATTAACACTTCGTGTTATTACAATTGATTGTAGACGATATTAACTCAATTCATAACATTCAAGATTGGGTCGATTCAATATGATCGTTCTTCCAACGTCATAATCTCAATGTTGTTTTAGTACTATCATTTAGCACTTCGATATCCTAAGATCCAGAAAATGTGATCACCAACAACACTTGAGCTAGTCCTAGAGGTAAGACTAGGAATCTTTTATTTAACCGTTTATCATTGCACACGTGCATATAAGTTTTCCACTGAATCGCATATTCCAGGATCATAGCAGTTATAGCATAGAATATAAACTCTATAATTATGAATATGGAAATATAATAATACAAATATTATTGCCTCTAGGGCAAGTTTCCAACATGCGATTCAGTGGAAAACTCATATGCACATGTGGAATGATAAATGGTAAAATAAGATTCCTTGCCTAGCCTCTAAGACTAGCTCAAATATTGTTGGTGATCATTTTTTCCAGATCTTAGGATATCGTTAAGTGTAACAATGATTCTAAAACAACTTAGAGAGTATGACGTTAGAAGAACAATCATATTGAATCGACCCAAACTTGTTTGTTATACTTTGAGTACAATCTTCAGAGTCAATTGCTATAACATGGAGAGTTAACTTGTGATTTACTTTCTTAGACCATGAGAGTATCGTAGTCACTTCTTACCATACAATGTACTTTGGGGTTGCTCACACATCATCTGTAACACAGTGATCATAACGACAACTTACAGGTTCATCTAAAAGTTTGACAATGGACTAGGTAGCTGAAGAGTGGGATTTGCTCCTCCGACGATGAAAAGATATTCTTAGGGCCCTGTCAGTATGACGGCATCCATCTTCGTCTGGCTAGGCACAGGTGACTAGGTCATGGGGATGCCGAAACATGTCAATGAGGAAGAACAACAAGGCCGGTAACAAGGAGACCGGTATATTGCGCATGTGTATGACTCAAGAGGATACCGATATATTTCACCTCGGGTTTTGTAAAGTATCACGAAGTAAAGGGAATAGCACATGGTAACCAAAGGTTCACTCGAATGTCATTCGTGTACTCATAGGGATCGATATGGATGTCCACTGTTCTGCTATCGGTCATTGAACAAAAGGGGTTTTGTTCATATCTATGTTTTACCAAACCTACAGGGTCACAAGCTTAAGGTAATCATGATCTGTTGAGTGTTAGTAGGACAGGAGTAATGAGAAAATATTTATGAAATAGTTTCATTAATATTCGGAATAGTTATGAGAGGAACCGGAAGCGTTCTGGGGTCACCGGAAGGGTTTCGGGGTTTACCGGGTAATACCGATAAATAATATATAGGTGGAAATAGTTTACGGTGATGTTAAATTAATATTAAAAGGGTCTAAATACGATTAGGTGGCTTCTATATTTATTTAAATATCAACGGGCCTTAAAATGTCAAGTGGTGGAAAGGATATTGGGCCACTTGGGCCCAATAGGGGTGGCGCCTCCTTCCCATTTGGGGAAGGAAGGTGGGGGGTGGGGGGGAATTGGAGGGGTTTCCCATCCTCATGGCCGGCCAAGGGGGGGAAACCTTCCCCCCTTGTGGCGCCCCCTCTCCCCTCCTTCAACCTATATATAATAGAGGTTTTTGCACTTTTGGACACACAAGTTTTTGGAGCCTCCTCTAGTTATCTAGTTCTAGTTCTAGTTGATCCAGTTAGAGCTAGATCTAGATCTTCTCTAATCCTCCTAATTAGAAGTCCAGTGTGGTTCTAATCTCCTCCTTCTAATTCTCCGGCGATGATTAGCTCTGAACGGCGAAGCGCTGCCGGATCGTGAAGACCGTACGCTCGCAAACTATGGAGAGGCAGTGTTGTCGGTCTTCCGTTCGAGGGATCGTTCGTGAACGGTTCAAGGGACTTCAAGTAAGATCTACACCGACTCGTCTTCTTCCACTGCAACTTTGAGTCGGTAACGATCTGATCCAAACCGTTATTGCATTTTTATAGTGTTACTGGTTGATCACAGGGCGATTTTTTTGTTTTCTACTATGTTTCACAACACCTGGATGGAGTAGTTATCCATCCGAAAATAGTTCATGAGATGTACTGGAAAAACATGAGTAGGGTATTATTTCAAATCGATTTTCAAAAGGCCTATAAAAAATCAAATGACCATTTCTCCAGCAAACCCTTAGAATGAAGGGCTCTGAGAAATGGTGCAAGTGGGTCCATAATTTCGTCGCTGGAGGCAGTCTGTCTATAAATGTTAATGACGACGCTGACCATTGCTTCCAAACAAAAAAGGGAATACGTTGACAAGTTGACCATTCCAATTGAACGTGCCAAACAAGACAACCAAGTTGCAAGAGTAGTGCCACACCTTGTGGATGGAGCCTCTCAATTGTGCAAATATGTCGGTGATACGATTCTTTTTATGGAACATGACCTTGAAAAGGCTATAAACCTGAAAATTTTGCTTGAAAACTTTTGAGCAGATGTCAGGTCTTATAATCAGTTTTCCATAAAAGTGAATTGTTATGATTTGGAGAAACCAATGAGGCAGACACCCAGTACGCTAAACTGTTTGGTTGTGTGCAAGGTCAATTCCCGATTAGGTACTTTGGAATTCTGATTCTCAGTAATAAAAGAGTGGAAACCTGTTGAAGAGTGCCTAGAGAAAAGCTTGAGTAGTTGCAAAGACAAGTTTCTCTTTGTTGAAGGACGACTTGTCTTGATCAATTATGTACTAAAAAACATGGTTCTTTATATACTCTCTTTTTTCCTACTTCTAAAATGGGTCCTTTAAAGCCTGGATTACCACATATCCAGATTCTTGACAAGGAGACAAATAAAAGAAAAAAATATAGGCTTATCGAATGGAGTTGTGATTTGCCGACCAAAGGACTAGGAATGACTTGGTATACAGGACCTCTAGGTCAAAAACGATGCCTTACTCAGTAAATAATTGTACAAGCTTCTTACCGAGGACGGCGCCTGGCAAACCTTTTTCGCAAAAAGTATATAGGATTAAAAGATGTGTCTCGGGCAAGCTGGAAGCCTGGGGGCTCATATTTTTGGGCTGGACTAATGGCCGCAAAGGAACATCTTGTCTGCTTTGATTCTTTCAAGATCCAGGACGACTCCGAGATCTGATCCTGGATGGACAAGTGACTGGGAAATGGTACTCTCCGAGAATAGTATCCCACCTTGTACCGCATTGCTCACGATAAGAACAATACTCTTGCACCAACCCTGAGCTACAACCGCCGAATATATCTTTTAGGCCGGATATGATTGGCCCTCGTCTAGTGTCATGGCACCATCTTCTAGTCCACTTGGATTCGATTAATCTAACACAAGGGCGAAACGAAATTCACTAGAATAAAACTCAAAATAGGCTGTTCATGGTTGACTCTATGTATCGGACCTTTCGCACTCGGAGGCTCTAGTGGACAACAATAAAAAAAACTGAAAGTTGAAGACACCGCTGAAAATTAAGATGTTTGTATGGTACCTTCACCGACGCGTTGTTCCGACAAAGGACAACCTCGCTCGTCGGAATTGTGCTCACGATGGGACAATTAAACAACTCTTCTTGCAATGTAAATTTGCATGCATGTTCTATATGTTCAATCATCCAAATAGCTTCTAATTTATATCCGCCAAGAAGTATTGCCAATATATATGGTCGCTTGCTGAACGGCATACCTTTCAAGTTTAGTACGCGAGCGAGGGTGAGAGCGTCTGCCTTGTTATAGTCGATTTAGCTAAGCAGAAATGATATTTGTGCTTAATGATAAAACCTCATCTCCCTTAGAGGTTGTCCGCCGTTATATGCATTTCTTCGTATGTGGACTACGCTGTAACGAATGAAATATCGACCGCTGTTCATGGTACTGTATGCACGGTTGGAGCACTGGTGACCATGGAGCTTTTTACTCAATACTAGTGGCGACATAGTCTACGTATGATGTATACCAGTTCTTAATCGGAAAAAAATGTATGGGAACACTTTTTCTATCTCTAGGATGTTCTCAGAAGATGATGTACACAAGTTGCGAACAAAATTTTGAAGTATTGACAAGCCGCCCTGATATTCTTTTTGTCACAACCCGATCAAAGAGGACTGCTAATTGTCCAGGAAGATGTTTATACTAATGGAAGTGGTTAGTTTGTTTATTGTGTCACATGATCATTTTCAACGCTGGTTACGCGTGGCGTGTCGTCGACGTCGAGCAACTGGCAGTGGCTCCAGATTCCTACATCTTGATCTGACGGATAGTATCTCAAAATAACAGCATTAATTTGTTTGCTATTTGACTATAGTATATTATGTTAAGGATGTAGTCATCAAACTATGCCCCCTATAATCTGAAGCCGGTGTAGATTGAGTGTCCAATTACTCCTCCTAAAAGAACACGGTCCAACAATTGATCATAAGTGAGAAATTGATGATAAATGATAAGGTCAAACTAATGGCAAAGGTGACAGCATCCGTATGGTTTCTCAGGGAAGCATATACTTTGCTGAGTGCGATCGGAAAATGATCCACGTATATCATGAAATTCGTGATTAAACGCAGCACATAATGCATTCAAATCATTTAGATTTTTCTGCGGCGATATAATCATGCATCCAATACCTCATTGTCAAAAAAGTCATCCTTTTTTTTATTAAAATCCTTATTCTTGGAAGTTTGCCATGAAGCACCTTGACGGCTTGACAGTGATACAACAATGGAGTAATCTCAATTGAACTGGTAATGCTGATCACAGTAACATGACATCATGCTAGCTGGCACATACATTTGAAAACGATACACATACCAGCGTTGTAATTTCACTCGATAGAAACTTACTGATTAACTAGTCATAGATCAAGCACTGTGTACATGTTGTCAACGAAGGTCACAGTAAAATTCAGTGTGTACAATTACTTCTACTTGGCCCTTTTGAACTGGAGCAGTGAGAGCGTCGCTATTCTGAATCTATTCACGGGCGTGTGATGAAGAAGCTATTTAGCCAGAGACTGACACTTCAATTCCTTACATGGCAAGTAATAACTCATGAGCTAGTGCGCAGTATTCCTTGTACATGATGTAAGCGCCAAGAGTTCATTCAATTCAGACACCGTCACATCAGGGGAAAATAAATCCCCCGAACATCCCACGCATGTACATCAAGAATCAGTCCTAAGCTAGACAGAACCACACGTATCTCTCCACAGACCAAAGATTGTCAACTCTTCTCGCTTTCTTCCACAGCGTGACAAAATCTTGTGTATCACAATTCACACCCCGAGCGCCTGTCAAATTAACTATCCAGTACATGATCCTTGTATGCAAGGTACCTCTTGCATATATATATGCCCATCCATTTCTGCACCACATATACCACGCAGCAGCTAATTAGCTCGAGCAAAGATGGCCCGGTCGTCGTCGTGCATGGTGCTGCTCGTCCTCGCCCTCTCCTCGCAGCTCGGCGCGTCCGACCTGTCGACGAACTACTACAGCAGCAGCTGCCCCAACCTGGAGAGCATCGTGCGCGGCGTGGTGACGCAGAAGATGGACGACACCATCCGCACCATCGGCTCCACCATCCGCCTCTTCTTCCACGACTGCTTCGTCCAAGTACGTTCGCCACATGCAGTAACTTGCGCTGATGCTTATTTTGATCTGTACTCTATTGTTTTATGTGTAAAAATTTATGGTCATCGAGTGGTGATTGATCGATGTGTGCGTGTGTGCGCTGGTACGTACGTGCAGGGTTGCGACGCGTCGGTGCTGATCCGGTCGACGCCAGGGAACCCGACGGAGATGGACGCCGACGACAACAAGTCGCCGGCGTTCGAGGGCTACGAGACGGTGAGGATCGCCAAGGAGGCCGTGGAGGCCGCGTGCCCCGACCTGGTGTCCTGCGCCGACATACTCACCATCGCCACGCGAGACGCCATCGCCCTGGTAACATACCTACTACACGCACGCCTTAACTACAAAGCACACGCCTGTGTACGCCTGAGCCTGAATTAAGTGCATGTTTGATTTGCCTACAGAGCGGCGGGCCCTTCTACCCAGTGGAGATGGGGAGGCTGGACGGCCTGAGCTCCACCGCCAGCAGCGTGGCCGGCAAGCTGCCGCAGCCCACCAGCACCCTCAACCAGATGGTCGCCATGTTCAGAGCGAACGGGCTCACCATGTCCGACATCGTCGCCCTCTCAGGTGAACCACGCACGTCTCCCAACCGTACCTATCCTGCGCCGCGTCGATGTACTCCTGCTAACAAAACAGTTCATGGCTGGTCGGCGTGCAGCGGCGCACACCGTGGGGCTCGCGCACTGCGGCAAGTTCAGGGACCGGGTGTACGGCAGCCCGGCGGACGCGACGCTGAACCCCAAGTACGCGGCGTTCCTCAGTACCAAGTGCCCCGCCGACGGCTCGTCAGACCCGATGGTGCTCATGGACCAGGCCACGCCGGCGCTCTTCGACAACCAGTACTACCAGAACCTGCAGGACGGCGGGGGGCTGCTCGCCTCCGACCAGCTCCTCTACAACGACAACCGCACGCGCCCCCTCGTCAACTCGTGGGCCAACAGCACGGCCGCCTTCAGCCGGGGCTTCGTCGACGCCATCGTCAAGCTCGGCCGCGTCGGGGTCAAGTCCGGCAGCGACGGGAACATACGCAAGCAGTGCGACGTCTTCAACTGATGACGAGAGGGATCGATCGATGCGTTGATATACACCGGGGTTACTACGCTGTCTGAATTAGTGTACGTGCATGCGTCAAAGGTGCATGCGTACACGAAAATGTGTGTGCGTGACAGAGAAATTCGTTGGGTTTCACAGTTCTGTGTGACTTGTACATGATTGTAAATGTTATTTGATTCGTTGATTTCGAACGTGCGAATTATATGCAAATAAAATGAATAAAACAATCTCCATAAGTAATGGGGGACGTAACTGCTAAGTACTGTGTCACTTTTTGTAGTCTTCACCTAAACCCTTCCTGCCCTAGAATTTGCATCTCGTGCTCACGTAGCGACCAAGCCGGTTGCACCAGCTTCATCTGGACGTCACGTCGTCACGTCGATGAAACCACATTGAAGTCGGTCGATGGTCCAAAGTAACCATTTTGCTAAGTTTAGAGATCGTTTTCGACTTACTAGAGACTTCATTTAATAATATGCCTGCATGCATCATTGCGATGCAGAGGCCGGGTGCAATCCTCCTTTTCGAAAGAAAAAAAGAGATCGTTTCTGACTGTTTAAAGGTTGTGAGACCAAAAGCAAACTTGGTGCAGAGTTCAAAATCTAAAATTAGGATTTTTGTCAATGAATAAATCAAGCACTCACCAAAAGTAATATGGCATATTGGCTAGTACTATGTCGTTTTGCTGTATTATAAATGGAAATTACCTGTAACTAGTTACTACCAAGGACACTAGGATATCTCGTGCTCACGTAGTTTTTTTTTTCTTCAAAAAGAACTAGTTTTGATTTGCTAAATATTCCTTTTGTGATGAAGGATAATATATTAATATCGACATAAATTATCCTTTTGACTCACAACATTCCTCATAGTAAACCTTGGTCAGCCAGCTTATTCTTCGTCGATGATTAGTTTCCTTAGTTTTCCAAATGAATCATCAGGAGGCTCCGTAAGTCCTTGGAATCCGTGTCAATTATTGGGCACACACTTCTAGACATAAAACACGGCATCTCGTCACCGATATGTACAGCCCGACCTTGACAGGGGGTGAAAATTTCAAACGAAATCAACCACCTCTAGCAAGTTGGTCGAAACAAATGTTCGGAAAAGGCAAACATATGCTGAGAACATTATTATAGTTTTGATGGTAACTTCCTCCCAGCTTACCACCACAGGTTTACCTGTTCGATTCGTAATCGTAATAAACCAAAGAATCTCCAAGCTTAGTCCATTTACACACGCCTTTTCCAAGCCCGGGAACCGGCCCTACGAGAGCTGAAACTATAGCACACACCAGTTCACATAACCAGCGCGCAAAGTCCTCCAATTCTACAAGGTACGAGAAGGGTTTTTTCCTCTCCAAAATTGCTACGAGAAGGTTTCATCAGACGGAGAACAGAGCACAGGAGACATTTTCAGTGAACGCATGCGTTGGACGCTGGAAAGGGGAGCGTGTGTAGCCCACGGCGCCATGGCGAACTTGGCGCTCCGATGATCGACCTGGCGAGACTCCGGAGATCCGAAGCCGCCCATGCTAGGGACCCAACAACCACCGCGGACATCGATGTGCCAACCGAACCGATCGAAGTCGCCTCATTTCATTACCTTATCTCGGGCTGGATAACTTCCCGGAGTGGGCCACATTACCTGAAACAAACGATCAGAATCCATGATGTCTCCCTCAGCTGAAGCAACTTATATCTCTCTTTTATGGCGATGGATAAGTGTCGGAGAGACTGTGGAATGGCATCAGCTCTGAAATCTAAGCCACTTATACTGAGGCATTCTTGTGCAGAAACACTCCGACATAGCTCATGCATTAAATCATGCAATACATAGTAGTATCGACCACCATAATCAACTTGCTTCATGAGAAAACCATTGTCCACTAGTTACTCCAAGTAATTCCTGTCAGCTTGCTGAGTAGAGTCTGCTATGCCAACTACAACAAGAAGGCGGTTCATTTCTGAATTATGAAACCGATGATCTTCAGGATAAAGGCCAAAATATAAAAAGCATTCCTTCAGATCAGAAGGGAGGTAATCGTAGCTAATTTTTAAAGATGGCATGATCTCATCATTATTTTGCTGCTTCAGCCACTGATGTTTTTTAAGAACTCTATTCCAATGTTCCTGAAAAAGGTCCTTGTGCAATAGTCTACCAACTGTTTTGGCTGCTAGCGAGGAACCCTTTAGCTTATTTGCAATTTTTCCTGCAATACCAGCTAACTCATATTCGTAATGCTCAGGCTTATGATCACCGAATATTACATGCTTCAAAGAATGTGAAGAAGTCATTAGACTCCAAACCTCGCAGTTCTAGTGGATCAACTGTTTTCACCATGCCTGCTACCTTTGGGAATCGAGTTGTGACAAGTACCATGCCTCCTTTGGTTTTCCCCCTTTGTGAACGGAGCTAGCAGGGCCTTCCACTGATCCTCACCGTCACATTTCCATATATCATCCAAGACGATTAGAAACCTTTTGGACTTGAGATGGTGTGCTATGGATATCTGAAGCTGGTCAAAATTGGTTGTTTCATTTGCAACACCGTTGCTTCCTTCTTGTTCAGTTGCTGGTATGCAGCCAAGGATCTCCCTGGTGAGCTTAAGCACATCGAATTCAGTCGATACACATATCCAGACCCTGACTTCAAAGCGATTTTCAGCCATAGTATCATTATACAGCCTTGCATCATTATACAAATGTTGGGTGAAAGTTGTCTTTCCAATACCCCCGGACCAGAAACAGTCTCTGATGATACGGTTGACAGTTTCCTCGAAAGTGTCTCTCCTGCCATACAATCTATCTTGTATAATGGTGGATCCAATTTGAGGCCGGTGTAGGGTGACTGCCATGCTGTTGCTTGGGATATTGCGAAGCAAATCGGAGACGGAATCACAGTGGGTCTGCATGTCCTGTAACACCGACTTAATTTTCCTGGAGAAGATCACCGGGTGGAAACGTAACTCATCACCATGGTCAGCATCAACGCCACTGGTAGAATCACTATCATCTGCAGACGAACAAGAAAAGCATGCGGCCCAGCTGCTAGTGGCAGTGTGGTGGAGAGCATTGCGACCATGACGAAAATTGGCCTGGGTGGTGGCGTAGCTGGTGCCGTGGAGCTTGTCATGGATCTGGAAGTAGTGGAGCTCATCCAGCAGGTCCTCCGCCTGGTCGGCGTTCCTGCTCAGCGCCGGCAGTAGGTCCTGCAGTCCAGGGTTGTGGCCGACGTCGCTCACCAGCTGGGCGTTGTGCAGCAGGCCTCGCGTGTGCGCGAGCTTGGCCTTGATCTGCTGGGAATTGTGGCCGAGCTCGAGGCTGTCCACGTACGCCGCCACCGGGACGGCGGACAGCATCGAGAACACCTTGCCGAGGAGCGTGGCCGCCGCGCCGAGAGCCGCCGCCATCTGCACTCCGCCGGCCGCCTCGCCTCAGCTCTGATCTCGGTCAACACCGCCGGGTAATATTACACAGAGTTCGCCGGATACAATCCAGAACAGAATGGTAACTACTTGGACTAATGAGTACATACATGATACAAATTTTGGTGGAATATTAGGCAAGTTCATGATCAATTCCAGTAACTAATTCTTGACTAGGACAGAAACTAGCATGCAACAATATAACAAACTAGAAGAGCAGCAAATCACGTACAGCAACATTGCCCACGAAATAGCAACTTCAGAAAGAGACATGAACAGATCACAATTGACGTACTGTTCGGTAGTTGCAGCAGGAGCGATGGTGTTGATGATAATGTTGGCGATAATCTGTTGTTGACGACCATGAGTAGCACCGTCTGACTTGTACAGAAGACGACCCGTGATGACGAACTTAAGCAGTCGCGCAGAGCGCTTCCCAAAAACCTAATTCGTCCTCTCCCGGTGCAGGATCGCAAAGACGAACGGTTCCGGAGACCTGCTCTCCCGCACGTCGATGCACGTCGGCGTTCGGAATAGAGTAGACTACGGTGGCGGCACAAGTTGTGAGACGAGGCAAAACCCTAAGTATTTTTGGTGTGTCTTTGGTCGCAGCCGGTAGCAGTATATATATTAGGACCAGAGGCGATATTGTGTCGCGATCACAATCTCATACCGACTTGGTTTCTTAGTCGTATACTTACCGGACAAGAAATCATTAACTTGTCTGCCAAGACATAAAAAATAAAACGACAAAATGAAGCTGCGCCCCTGCAAGGCAACGGACCGGCATGCGCCGCCTCGCCTCGCCACGCCACACCACGCCATGGCCAGGCGAGGCGAGCGAGCGCGCGTGTGTGGTCTTCCCTTTCTATTCTCAACACACCACTTAGAGTTATGGAGAGAACCCAATATATAAAAAGGTCCAACTCTTCTTCAACTTCCGGGGTGGAACTAAACTTTAGCACCACCACTTGCCATTTTACACATGGGCTCATTTGAGATTTCAGATTTTGTTAATGGGTCAGGCCCATTAATTCTAACAACCCCTCATAAGATCTCAAGTACCCATTTAGAGTTTTATCTTTTCTCACCACTTGTTTAATATACCAGTGTTTCAGCAGAGACTGTTAAGTTGAACTTCTGCCTAGAACTTTAAGCTACATCCATTCACAACTTGGCAATGGACTATGCCTTGAATTGCTAGTTTTGTATGAACAGGTTTCACTCAAAGTCTTAACCAGTACCTGGCTGTGAGTAGGCTGCCCCGCGGTTTGGAGCTTATACGTCATACTCCCTGGTCTCTTCGTGAGCTTACTAGAGATCACTCAAGTCTCACAGACTGTGACGTTTACAATCGAAGCTCATATAGGTGCGTTATTTCAAGACTGCTCTGTAGGACAACATCTTCGCTATCATAGCCAATAGAACCACATTAAGACATGTTGCCAACCTGCCTTACAGTTCTGAGCCTTACAGCTTTGAGAGTTTTGCATCTTCACTTAGAGACGGTCACTAGTTACTCTCCTCTGTTAACCAATAGCTTGTTCTTCCCAGGTCCTAATTCACGGGATCTCCGATCACAATGGTTGGGTTACTACTATGGTGTAACATCTAGGGGTCTCATATCCATCTTCCTCGATGCAATATCTATCACATTTCCTGATAGTCCCTTTGTAAAGGGATCTGCCAGGTTTTTGTCTGTTTGAATATACGTAACAGTTATTACTCCGGAGTATCTCAACTTCCTGACAGACTTCAAACGTCTCTTCACGTGTCTTGATGACTTCGCATTATCCTTAGAATTGTTCACTTTAGCGATAACTGTTTGGTTGTCACAATTCATAAGAATAGCCGGTACAGGTTTTTCAACCACAGGCAAGTCCATCAAGAGCTCACGCAGCCATTCTGCCTCAAAAGTGGCTGTGTCTAAAGCAGTTAGTTCTGCTTCCATAGTTGACCTCGCCAATATGGTTTGTTTACAAGACCTCCATGACACTACGCCACCTCCATGAGCAAATACATACCCACTTGTGGCGTAGAGTACATCAACATCAGAGATCCAATTCGAATCACTATATCCTTCTAGCACAGCAGGATGCCCTGAATAGTGAATTCCGTAACTCATAGTACCTCTCAGATAGCGCAAGATCCTTTCTAGTGCATGCCAATGATCATCACCCGGGTTGGACATGAACCTACTCAATTTGCTCACAGCAAAAGAGATATCTGGTCTTGTAGCGCTAGCTAAGTACACGAGTGAACCAACAATTTGAGAGTATCTTAATTGATCTCTCGTTTCTTTCTTGTTCTTTCTGAGTGTCACACTGGGATCATAAGGTGTTGAAGAAGGCTTGCTATCCATAAAGCCGAACCAGCTCAAGACCTTCTCAACATAGTGAGATTGCGTTAGAGTAATCCCACTCTCATTCTTAACAAGTTTGATGTTTAAAATCACATCTGCTTCTCCCAGATCTTTCCTATCAAAACTCTTTGATAGAAAAGACTTGACCACATTGATCGCATCAATATTTGTACCAAAGATCAGTATGTCATACACATATAAACATAATATGACACTGTTGCCCCCACCATGGCGATAGTAAACACACCTACCTGCCTCGTTAATGACAAATCCTGTAGAAGTCAGAGTTCTTTCAAACTTCTCATGCCATTGCTTAGGTGCCTGTTTCAGACCATACAAAGATTTTAACAATTTGCACACCTTTCTCTTTTCACCCTTTACCACAAACCCGTTAGGCTAATCCATATAAATTTCCTCTTCCAACTCTCCATTTAGGAAAGCTGTCTTTACATCCATTTGATGAATGATAAGATCATAAGAGGCAGCCAGGGAAAGTAGCACCTGAATGGTGGTCATCCTAGCAACAGGTGAATAGGTGTCAAAGTAATCTTCGCCTTCTTTCTGAGTGTAGCCCTTGGCCACAAGATGCGCCTTGTACTTATCAATAGTACCATCAGGCCTTATCTTCTTTTTGAATATCCACTTACAGCCCACAGGTTTACAACCATATGGTCTATCAGTGAGTTCCCAAGTTCCATTAGAAAGAATTTAGTCCATCACATTATGAACAGCTTCTTTCCAATCATCTACATCCGGAGATGCATATGCCTCTGCAATAGACTTGGGAGTATCGTCCACAAGGTATTCAATGAAATCATCACCAAAGGATTTTTCAATCCTTCATCTCTTACTCCTCACAGTAGCTTCATTGTTATCCTTCTCAAGGACTTTCTCATGTGATTGTTCGAAATACTCATCAGATGTACTAGATTCAGGAATTATCCAAGAAGAAAATCTAGCAATGCTACGCATATCTTTCATAGGAAATATATTCTCAAAAATGTTGCATCACGAGATTCCATTATAGTATCAACATGCATATCAGGTACCTCAGATTTAACCACTAAAAATCTATAATCAATGCTCCATTGAGCATAACCTAGAAAGACACAATCCACTGTCTTCCGTCCGAGTTTGCGCTTCTTAGGAATAGGAATATTGACCTTTGCCAAGCATCCCCAAGTGCGCAAGTAAGAAAGTGATGGTTTTCTCCCAACCCACTCCTCATAAGGGATTTTCTCTTTATTCTTGTTAGGAACTCTATTCAGGACATGACATGAAGTCAATAGAGCCTCCCCCACCATGCCTTAGATAAACCAGCAGTGTCTAACATGGCATTCACCAAATCAGTCAGCATGCGATTTTTCTTCTCGGCAACCTCATTTGATTGGGGTTAATAGGGAGGCGTCCTCTCATGAATAATACCATGTTCCTCACAAAATTCATCAAATAATTTGGGAAAATACTCTCCACCACGATCGGACCTAAGACGCTTGATATTTCTCTCTAGTTGATTTTCAACTTCAGCTTTATAGATTTTAAAGTAGTCCAAAGCTTCATCTTTAGTTTGCAACAAATAAACATAGCAAAATCTAGTCGCACCATCAATCAACGTCATGAAATATCTCTTTCCACCTTTTGTCAACACACCATTCATCTCACAAAGATCAGAATGTATGAGTTTTAGAGGTGCCAAGTTTCTCTCCTCGGCAGCCGTATGAGGCTTTCGAGGTTGCGTCGATTGCACACAACTATGGCACCTAGAACCTTTGGCAACAGTGAAATTCGGAATTAAACTCATACTGGATAGCCAAGACATTAAACCAAAATTAATATGACATAAATGAGAGTGCCAAACACTAGCATCTCATTAATACTAGCACAAATTTGGTTTACTTACTTATTGCAAAAATATGAAAGAGAAAAGCGGAACAAGCCTCCGCACTCATAGCCTTTGCCTATAAATTGTCCAAATCTTAACACAATTACTTTATTTGACTCTAAAACTACCTTAAACCCATTTCGACATAGAAGGGAGCCGCTAACTAGATTCTTGTTCATAGTAGGGACATGCTACACGTTCCTTAGTTGCACGATCTTTCCTGAAGTAAACTTCAGATCCACCGTGCCAATGCCACGAACAGAAGCATGTAGCCCATTCCCCATTAGGACGGAAGAATCCCTTGTGACCTGATAAGAAGTAAACAAAGAGATGTCAGCACATACATGAACGTTAGCACCCGAATCAATCCACCACGAAGATGATTGAAATACTGAAAGCATAATAGGTAAATTATCATACCCATCAGTATTGCTAGCGGTCACCATGTTGACAGTCTTGGAGCTCATTTTCCCTCTGCGGTCTGCACGTTCTGAGCATTCCTTGGAAAAGTGTCCGGGCTTCCCACAGGCGTAGCACTCTAGCTCAACCTTGTTAAACTTCTTCTTCTTGAAGGTAGTAGTCTTGGTAGGCTTGTTGAAAACATGCTTGTTCTTCCCTTTGTTCTTGTTATGTGGGTACCTTTGCACCATACTGGCGCTAGGCTGAACCTCACCTCCTTTTTCAGTAGTGTCTTTAGCCTAAGCTTTCTCTTCAACATCAAGAGATGCAATCAGATTTTCAACTGATATCTCCTGTCTCTTATGTTTCAGAGTTGTGGCAAAATTCCTCCATGAAGGAGGCAACTTTGCAATCATGCAACCAGCCACAAATTTGTCAGATAGAACACACTTAAGGAGTTCCAGTTCCTTCACAATGCACTATATCTCATGAGCTTGTTTAACCACAGAACGGTTATTCACCATCTTGTAGTCATGGAAACTCTCCATGTTGTACAGTTCACTGCCTGCATCTGTTGCACCGAATTTAGCATTCAGTGCATCCCACGGAGTCTTTCCGTCATCTATGTGCACGTACACATCACACAGATGGTCAGCAAGAAAACTCAGAATGCATCCCACAAACATAGTATTAGCTTCCTAAAATTTTCTCTGATCTTCGTCAGACATTCCCTCTGGAGCACCAACACTAACGTGGAAAACTTTCGGAGCAGTAAGCCAGAGCGTGGTCTTCACCTGCCACCTCTTAAAGTGCACACCGGTAAACTTATCTGGCCTCAGGGCATCAGCGAATCCAGCCATAGTTAACTCAGGAAATTGCCTACAATTAGGTTTTTGGATTGTTGGAATATTAGGCAAGTTCATGATCAATTCCAGTAAATAATTCATGACTAGGACAGAAACTAGTATGCAACGATCTAGCAAACTAGAAGAGCAGCAAATCATGTACAGCAACATTGCCCACGAAATAAAACTTCAGAGAGAGACATGAACATATCATAATTGACGTACTGTTCGGTAGTTGCAGCAGGAGCGACGGTGTTGATGATAATGTTGGTGACGATCTGTTGTTGACGATGATGAGTAGCACCGCCTGACTTGGACGGAAGACGACCCGTGATGACGAACTTGAGTAGTCGCGCAGAGCGCTTCCCAAAAACCTAATTCGTCCTCTCCCGATGCAGGATCACAGAGACGAACGGTTCCGAAGACCTTCTCTCCCGCACGTCGATGCACGTCGGCGTTCGGAATAGAGTAGACTACGGTGGCGGCACAAGTTGTGAGACGAGGCAAAACCCTAGGTATTTTCGGTGTGTCTTTGGTCGTAGCCGGTAGTAGTATACATATTAGGACCAGAGGCGGTATTGTGTCGCGAACACAATCTCAAACTGACTTAGTTTCTAAGTCGTATACTTACCGGACAAGAAATCATTAACTTGTCTGCCAAGACATAAAAAATAAAACGGCAAAAGGAAGCTGCAAGGGAAACAAAACCGAATTTCGGTGGACCATTCACGCGCATGTCGCATGTACGCGCCGCCTCGCCACGGCCAGGTGAGGCGAGCACGCGCGTGTGGTCTTCCCTTTCTCTTGTCAACACACCACTTAGAGTGGTGGAGAGAACCCACTATATGAAGAGGTCCAACTCTTCTTCAACTTTCGGGGTGGGACTAAACTTTAGCACCACCACTTGCCATTTTACATATGGGCTCATTTGAGATTTCAGATTTTGTTAATGGGCCAGCCCCATTAATTGTAACAAATTTTAAAATCTTGAGTTTTTTCTGGCATTTAGAATATTTCTTTTATACCTCCTTTTAGGTGGTGAGCATGTGTAAGAACAAATCTCAACATTTTGTCGCTCTTGAAACCGTCACTGTGACATATCTTATTGTCCTAATTTCTTCATTGTGCGCGTGCATGATCTCGTCGAACCGAGCGGCCACGCGCTGACTGCTCGATCCTCGTTGAATCATGCAGCCCGCAAGCGCCAGGTGTTGCCTGGTCAAGATATGCACGTGCACGCTCACGTGGCTGTGTTAGGAGTAAACCAAGCCTCAGTGTGGTGACCGGCGTGTGTGGCGCGTGCGTTCGTGTGCGTGGGCGTGCCCGTGTCCGTGGTGTGCGTTGTGTGCGTGTGTGGCCGTTAAGGGCATCTCTAATGGGAGGCGCTTATCTAGACGCTTAAACGCATAAGAAAAGTACCAGAAAAATAAAAAGTGCTAAGCTCCATCTGTTCCACAATGCAAGGCGCTAACGACCTGTGCTAAATACCTGGATTTGAAACAGCGCGTAGTCTCAGCTCGTCAAAGAAAAAGGCCTAGCGCCCGCCTCCTAGTTTTGCGCCCATGCGGCAGCCGATGGTCATAGTGGCTGAGTATCATATACTAGTATCATGCATATGATACTAGTGTATGATACTACATTCATAGTGCATAGTATCATACATTAGTATCATAGATGGTCTCATTTATTGTCATGCATGACATATAGTAGCATAACATTTATTATGATACGGTATCTACCTATGTTACTATAACCCTTTCTCTCTTCTTTAATTGTCTGCCACATAAGCATGTTTGCGAGTCCCAAGTGCATGATACTACTTATGTTACCCCCACTATGGCCAGCCTTAAGCGTGGTAACCGCCGATTGACTGGGAAACAAATCCTGACGCCCCATTGTTAGCACCCGCGTTGGAGATGCCCTAAGTGGATGATGCCCAAGTGCTTGACCCGCATGAATGCTGGGAGTAGTTAGCTAGTTAGTTTGAATGGGTGGGTTAGTTGTGCTAGTGGAGGAGAACATGTGCGGCATGTAGCTAGGAAAGATATAAACGGATCAAGCCGTTTGGGTGGCTTGGCCGTGCGTGTGTGTGCACCGGGTATAAAGACCCTCACCCATGTACTGATCGATGCAAGCCGGTGTGTTGCCGAGCAGTTTGGGCTGAAAGAAAGGAACGCCGTATGCGCGGCGAGGCGTTCGTCGCCGAGGCGTATGTCGCCGAAAATAATCGAGTTCGTCTCTTCCGTCCGGTGTTCGAGTCGCCGGAGGGCTACTCGGCGTTCGTCGCCGGAGGTTTTGTCCCAACATCGGCCATGGGCTCCTATGGTAAGGATGGTGAGATAATACATAGAGATATTTTCTTTCTCATTATTGCTTGATGCATCAAAGATTCAAACATCTAGATCGGTTTACACCGGTTAACAGGTTGGCTTGGAGATTCGGTTTGTTTACGCAGCGATCTAACATGTCGCCTCGGATAAAGATTGGTTCATCCAACCATGTTGCCTCAGAAAATGGTCGATGTGCCGCCAACTATTGCCTTCGGAAATCTAGATTGGTTTGCCGATCTAGAAACAGGTACAAGCGGCGGACAGATGTCATAGAAAGGGCGAACAGGTTTTACAAGAAGAAAGCGAACAGGTCCCGTGCAAAGAAGAACATGTGTTGTGCGCACGGCACCGCCGTGGAAGATGAGCATAACATGCAGCCTTATATGGCCATGTCCGTTGAGACGAGGAATATGCCATCTCATACTGCATTTTACAGGATACCCTTGTGATGGGAGATGAACAGGTTTCGCGCATGGCAATGTACCCTTATGAGGGGAGGCGATGAGAAGATGAGCACGGCATGCAGCCTTATAAGGCTATGTCCGTAGAGATGAGGAAAATGCCATCTCGTGGTCCATTTTAGAGGTCAATCACACGAGTTCGCCTTGTGATAAAACCGACGAAACGTCCATCATCCAACGACCAATAATTTTCAAATTGTTCAGAAGGGTACAAAACCCACTTGGTCGTATATGCTTTTTCTGTGGAGAAGCCCTCGGCATGGACCCCTGCACACTCAGATCATGCGGTGGTCAAGTGGTGCGACGAGGAGTTCCATTAGCTCCATGTTATGTTTGTTAGCGAGATGATCTATGGCGAAGTCCCATATTTTGGTAACACACTCATGATCATGCGGCGATCGAGTGATGCATTGAGGAGCATGGCTTCATGATTTAAAATAAATTGGCTCGCGACACGTGCAAATAATTAACAGTGCCAACGCATTTTATTTGATCATTCGGTACCGACAAGGCCGGATATTTCATAGCAAGTCTCTTGCATCATATCTTTTCCGTGACCAACGAGGCCGGAAATATTCATAACTCCTGACCGACAAGGCTGGACGCATTCTCTCCTTGACCGACGAGGCTAGGAGGGGTTTACCTCTTTCCATGACCGACAAGGCCGGAACCCTCTTGTCCTGACCGACGAGGCTGGACCCACTTTGTTCGCGACCGACAAGGCCGAACACATTTTTGAGGCTTTACTAAGAACGCGGTGCCGACAAGGCCGGATGTTTCATACCAAAGACTGACGAATCTTTGGGATATCATTATATGCCACTATTGTTTCTCAATACATCTTGAGAAAATTTAAAGTTTTAAGATGACGACCATTAGCGCAGCTTAATCGGAGGTGTTCTACGGGATTTACCAGCAGATGTAATTAACCGGATGGTCTTATAAGGCTCTGGGAACCAGAATCTCCATGATCGCTGGATATTAGTCAGATGTACTTATCCATGGCGCAATCTATGTATCATATGGGAAACCGCACTTTGTAATTCTCATGAGAATTAATAAAGAAATGTTTCCCTGTGTGTTCTTGTCTCTTATTTTTTTGTATACTGGCACGCCCGCGGATTTTATTATCGTTACGCCATTAGTAGATGATATATTGTCTTCACCCTGCGTTCAAAGGACAACTACGCAATATTTTTTTCCCTAGTGGCAACAATATAATACAAGCCTTTTTCACTTTCTGTCACTGCGGTAGATTACTTGCAAGATTGAACCCAACTATCATACACAACTCCCGATCTTCTATCAAACTTAGCCAAAGAAAGACAAATAGATCTGAGAGCATATATGAATAAAAATTATGCAGCAAAGAAACCAAATTGATATCAAAAGAATTCATGGATAGATCTGATCATAAAGTAACAATTCATCACACCGCAACAACACATAGTAACAGATTACATCAGATGGATCACAATCATGTAGGGCTGCTCATGTGATCATTGTATTCAGAAGCAAGGGAGAGAAAACCAACTAGCTACTGTTATGGACACATAGTCCAAAGCAAACTACTCACGAGCGATCATAGTGACCTTCAAGTTGATGGAGATGGCCACCGAGATGATTTCCCCATCTGGCAGAGTACTGAAAAAGGCCTCCAGATTGGATCACTTCGAAACAGAGAGGTGCGGCGGCGAAAACACAAAAACTCCTCGATGGTTATAGTTTTCTGGGCGAAAAAAAGTATAGGCGTCGAGAGGCGGTGCAGCGGAGCTCCAGGGGGCCCATGTGGGTGGACCATGCGGCCACCCTCCTGGCCGCGTTGTGGGGCCGCATGGTGGCTGTGCGCCCCCACCCCTCCACCGCCCCCCCCCCCCCCCTAGGTCCTCCGGAAACTTCGCAACTCAAAACTTTTTCTGGAATTTTTTCATTATTTTTGGAGCTCCGTAAAATTGATTTTCCTAAAAATCCAAAAATATTTAGAAAACAGCAACTGGCACTGAGCACTGAGTTAATAGTTTAGTCCAGAAAAATAATAAAAATTGATGCCAAAATGATATTAACATAGCATGAAATAATAAAAAATTATAGATAAGTTTGGGATGTATCAATAATACCTAAACCTCCTTGATCAATTTTTAAAAAAAAAGAACGATGATAAAACTTGCATAGGGCAGGTCCTGAGATTTTAAGGGCCTGGGGCGAAAAGTAATATGGTGGCCCCCATACACCTCCTCATATATATAATTATATGTATATACATATATAGTTCTATAAATACACATCAATTAAGAAGATAATATCTGATGCACTAATCCCCGCAAAAATAATTTGATGCACTAAAATACAATCATAAACACTTACTTGGCACATATAAACATCATTTTAAGTAATTTCTTCTTACATTTCAAGATGCTAACTCATTGATTATATTGTTGATATCAATCTCATCCAATAGCGGCTCTATGTGATTCTATGAACTCATCCACACGCCCTTTTCTTTTTCTTTTCTCGTTACCAAATTTATACTTTTTAGACAACATGATATCCCACAATGCTGAAATTTAAATAAATACACAACAGAATAAATCAATTGAGATTAATTAACTTAACTAACAACACACGTATAGTGATAGTGATCAGTCAGTTAGTGATTAATGGCATACCTAGTAATGTTCCGGCCGGCGAGGCAAAGAGCGGTGAACTGTACATTTGGATCGGTCGTACGATGCATGCAGATCACTGAAGAAGCCCTGGAGCAGCAATCACAGAAGTAGCCGAGGCGATCAGATCACAGAAGGAGGCGCCGAGGTAGAGCATTAGAGCAGCGACCTGCCGACCAGCGATCTCTCGTCTCGGACTCTCGCGTCTCCGCGATCATAGCCGCCGGCCGCCGCTGCTTGCCCATTGCCCCTTGCCGATCAACGGTTCGCGTTGCGTACCGCGTACTCGCTAGTCGTGTGACTTGCGCAGGGCTGGACTTCGCGTCAGGTATTCCAGTCATACTACGGTCGATCAGGAGAAAATGTGCGCCTCCTTTTTTTTTTTGAGAAGCTGCATCCTTCATTAAAATTCAAATATTCATAGGGATACAGACAATGTCAGGCAATACAGAAAGCCACACATGGCACCCGAAAGGAAGAGAAGAGGCTGCCTTAGCAAGGTAGTGAGCTTCCCCATTAAATTACCGCTTCTCGTGGATGAACTCGATAGCATGGAACGAGCCACGGCTATGATTGATCTCTTGAAGAATAGTAGAGTATCGGCATGGTGTTTCTGAATTGATATTGGCGACAACTTTGGCGCAGTCCGAAGCGATGCAAATTGACCCAATATGAAGATCTGTTGCGAGTTCCAACGTTTCGTTGCATGCTTGGGCTTCTAGTGTCGCCGGATAGACGAGGCCCTCAAGAACGAGCACCGATGCCCCCAAGAACTTGCCATGCTTGTCCCTACACACAGCCGCTGCCGCGCCTTTGCGTCCATCCCTGGAAATCCCTCCATCAACGTTCACCTTCGCCTCATGCTCAATCAGTGGCCTCCATTTTTTGTTCTGATTAGAGTTTGTTGCATGCAGGTCCTCTAAAATAACATGCAGGTCCCTGTTCGCTGCCAACAGGACCCTGGGGCTGCGATCTGTTCTTGTAGGCACGACTTCCAGATCCGGCAAGAAGCTATTAACGAAACAAGCCGTACACATGGGACTCTGAAACTGCTCGTCGTGTATTGCTCGCCGTCGAGCCCACCATATCGCCCACATCGTGACGAGAACACGATTAAGATCCATCGGAGGTAAAGTATCGAGCAACCAGAACATCCAAATCTTGGCGTCTTCCGTGCGGTTTGAGATTATGGTTTCCGTCAGGTCCTCATCTGCTAGCGCCCAGACACACTTTGCCATCCTACAATCAAAAAGGGAATGACGCCATGAATCAAAGTCAGAGTCACTAATTGAGCATGCAGCGGTCCCGGTCATCTTTCTATGGTTGCGAACATCGCCTGTTGGTAGGGATGTTTGTGCTAGGCACCACACGAAAACTCTGATTTTTGACGGTACGTTCAGGCCCCAAAGTTTTGCCCATGATTTCCGGTCAGCCTCGACATGAGAGTGTCCTGGGACATGCTCTAACCAATCCGTGCATTGCTTCTTTGTTGATGACAATAATCTGTAAGCCGACCTCACTGTGACGACCCTCTTATTCTCATAATGCCATGACCAGAAGTCCTCTTGTACCCTAGTACTTAGAGGAATATTGAGAATAGCCTCTTTGTCCATTGCAAAAAAGTGTTCATCCCGCACGGACGAGTCCCATGAAGCTGAATTATGATCGATAAGCTCTAAGACCTTCTGGCGAGGGTTCGGTGACTTTGGGCAAACCGGTCTAAGCTTGAAATCCCTGGGGATCCAATTATCCTGCCAAATATTGGTATCTTCCCCCGTGCCTATCCTCTTAATCAATCCCAACTTGAGAGTATCTCTGCCTTCAACAATGGACCGCCATACTTGTGAGGAGTGATTGCCCAACTCCGCATCAAGAATAGAACATGTGGGGTAATATAGAGATTTGAGGATTCGTGCACTCAGCGAGGTAGGATCCTGCAATAGACGCCAAGCCTGGCGAACAAGGAATGCGAGATTAAATAACTCAATGTCACGGAAACCCATACCTCCCATGAATTTGGCCTGTGTCATGACCTCCCACAAAACCCAAGCAGTCTTCCTCTCACCCTTCTTTGATCCCCACCAAAAATTTCGGAGAAGTCCGTTGATGTGCAAGCATAATCCACGCGGGAGTTTGAAACAGGCCATAGAATATATCGGGATAGCTTGTGCCACTGATTTGATGAGCACTTCTTTATAAACCACAGACAATGCTTTCTCCATCCACCCCTGAACATGCTTCCAAATTATGTCCTTCAGATATTTAAAAGAACCCTCCTTTGCTCTTCCCACATCAGACAATAGCCCCAAATATTTTTCAGATAACTTCTCATTCTGTACATCTAGAACTTGCTTAATTTCCTGCCTCAACATATCAGAACACCCCTTACTGAAGAAGATAGAAGACTTATCTCTATTAATACGCTGTCCGGATGCATTGCAGTATGTCTGAAGTAAAGAATCAACTTGACTGGCCATATGAGAAGTAGCATTAAAAAAGAGCAAACTATCATCCGCAAAAAGAAGGTGGTTAACCTGTGGAGCTCCCGGTGCCACCGTAATACCCTGTACCATCTCATTAGGAGTAGAAGACTTGAGCAGACAGGAAAGACCTTCAGCTGCCAGCAAAAACAAGTAGGGAGATATAGGGTCTCCCTGCCGTATGCCCCTGGTAGGTTTGAACTCATCCAGCTTGCCACCATTGAACATAACTGAGAAAGAGACGGATGTTACACATCGCATAATAGAATCCGTAAACCTTGGGCCAATACCAAGCTTTCATACGCTTTCATCATATCAAGCTTCAAAGAACAAAACCGGTTACTCTTCACTTTCCTTGTTTTCATATAGGGCAAACACTCATAAGCAGAGATAAAATTATCTGTGATAAGACGGCCTGGAACAAATGCAGATTGTTCCTCGGAGATGATATTGGGGAGAATGAGTTTGATCCGGTTAGCCAGTACCTTCGATGCAACCTTGAAGATCACATTGCAGAGACTGATCGGTCGAAACTGTCCTAAATTTTTTGGACTTGCTATCTTGGGAATTAAAACAATGAACGTCTTGTTTATCTCCTCCGGAGAATCATCACCACTCAGAACACGGAGCACCATAACAGTAACCTCATCGTCACATAAATCTCAATTTCTCTAAAAAAAGTGTGCGGGAAACCCATCCGGGCCGGGAGCCTTTGTGGGGAACATTTGAAACAAAGCAGTTTTCACCTCTTCCTTACTATATGGAGCATTGAGCTTGCTGTTCATTAGGCCATCTACTTTCATAGGTATGTGTGAAAGAACCTCCTCCATCCCGATAGTGTTTTCAGAAGTGTACAAGTTCTCATGAAAACTGGTGGCCATGGCCACCATCACCTCGGCATCATTACAAATCGTACCATCTCCTCGCTGCAATTCGGTGATTCGATTTTTTTACTTCCGTGCACTGGCTTTCTTATGAAAAAAAATTGAGTTACTGTCGCCCTCGGCGAGCCATTGGATCCTGGCTCTCTGACGCCACATTATCTCATCCCGGAAACAAAGCTCAACCATGCGCGCCTCAATATTCTTTTCTTCCGGGCTGGGTGCAGTTCGGGCCGGGAGCGAACGCAGCTCTTCTATCGGTCGACGGAGCAGACGTAACTCTGTACGGATAGAGCCAAAAGTACGGCCCCATCGCTGTAATATGCCCGCTACAGTTGACATTTTTTCAGAGAAACTGGACACCGAATCTGCCTTACCCGGGGACTGCCATGCACCTTGCAACACATCACCAAAGTTTGGGTCACGTTCCCACATGCATTCATATCTGAACGGCTTCTGCGTTGCACGGACACTAGCATCAACACGATCTGTCTCAAGTAGGATCGGACAATGGTCAGACTTAGCTGCTGTTAAGTGTTCGAGACTAGCAAACGGAAATAGAGATGACCAACTGGCGGTCGCCAATGCTCTGTCCAAACCCCAGGCATCCACGTGATACTGCAAAAAGTTTTTTATTGCCACATCCAAAGTATTCTTCTAGAAAATACAAATATCGCCACTGCGGCCACTTCCTACACCAAAACAGAAATCAAAACCTAGAGAAAAATGAAGACCTTCAACTCGACTCTTCGGCAGTTGGGTTTCAACTAGATAGAGAATCGAGCGCGTGCACAGCTCCACAAGATTGTGGAGCTCTCTTACTGTCGCGGGATCGCCGATTCCATGACAGTTCCAGCATAGCGTTTTCATTGTGCCTGGCGGAGCCCACACTCCGAGCCGGCCAATAATGCCAGCTGAATGTTTTTTGTTGGTGAAGCCGCTTTCCTTGCCTTCTTGATCTCTCTTGGGGAGACGTACCCCGGCGGCAGCGGCGGCGTCTCACTTGGCTCGCTAGCAAAAGGTGTGTTGCTGCCTTCTGCTATCCCTTTTGACGCAAGGACCAGATTAAGGTTGCTGCTGGCCGACGGCTCCTGTCCAGTATGGTTCTGGACTGAATCGGATGCACTTGCTGACACAGAAAAATTCAGGTTCCTGCGAGCAGCAGGGTCCCCATCCCTGCCTGTACTGACCGGCTCCTTTCCTTTCAACGGGCTAGTAACATCATCCCCGCCTTCTACCCCTGTGTCCAGCCCTGCTTCCTGTGAGGATCTCTTCCGGGGTGGTGAACTCTGACGAGGGGGTGGAGCACCTCGGCCAGCCCTGCCAGCTCTACCATGGCCCCCTGAACGGCCGCCTCGAGGTGCGCGGCCACCACCATACTGTTCCGGTGCTATTTCCCTTCTCTGAGCTAGCATCCAGCTCCCCCATTGCTTGTGTTTAGCCTCCCAAACTCCATCTGCGCACTCCTTGTGATTGTGACCCATGAGTCCGCATACCTGATAGAAGTAGGGGATTTTTCCATACTTCACTGGGAGCATACGACGTCCTTCACCCGTAACATTCAGCGGTGTGACTCTGGTAAGAGGTTTAGCCACAAGAACGCGTGCCCGAACCCTTACATAGTCGCCTTCATAGAGCAACCTTGGCATCAACTCAACCTCTTTGACACGGCCAATGCGACAGGCGAGCTGATCCACTATACCCGCATCACGATACATGTCCAGGATCCCATGAATCTGAGCCCAAACATACAGGCCATCGAACACCACCGAAGTAGGGTCCGTTTTTCCATCATAGTCCTCCACGAGTAATCCCATACCTCGGAACAACCAGGGGCGGCCATGGACGACCTTCTTCCAGTCACCGACACAAAACATCTGGAAGACAAAAAGATTCACTCCTGCCTCCCTATACTTTGGAACATGAGCCAGCCCCCAGATCGATTTGAGCGTCTCGAGCATCGCTGAAGAACTAAAGGGACGAGTTGTGTTCAACCTGCCAATCGCGAGCCATCTTGCATCTGCCTCGAATTTCTTCACTTCCTCCTCCCCCACGATCACATCGTCCAGTTCGTCATCCTTCGAGGTCCAAGTGCTGCAGCATCTCTTCGAGGTTCTTCCCGCTCCAGCCCCCTGAAGAAGAGGATCCTGCCGGCGTCGCCATCTTGGGTACAGATCAGATCCGCCTCTCCACAGCCCCGCCAGCAGCAGTCACGGGATACTGCACCGGTGGCTAGGTTCGGCGGCCGGTAAAACTCATAGCGGCGATGGAGTCGCCGCCAGAGGAGAGAAACCCTAAACGAGAGGGTAGAAAAGATCAAATGTGCGTCTGCTCTGCTGAATCAGAGTAGCAGCAGGCCTTGGGCCACATGTCCGTACATTGGTAGTTAGAGATTAATCGTTCGACAGGTAGAAAAAAAAATTATATCTCATGTCCGTGGTGTTGTCTCCCCTATCTCGCACGGACGCAGACGCATACACACGCACACGCACATGCACATACACGAAGACACACACGTACAAAGATAGGGTTAGATCTAATTAATCGATATAGTTTGGTTGTCCTGTGCTTTTGTTAACCAACTGGACCCCACGTCCTCTTCCCGATTTAGCGCATAACTAGGTAAACAGCAAAAATGGACTAACACAACAAATAAAAACAGGTGACTGATGAATAGCAAAAGCGAATAATAATAAATCATGTGACAACTTTGTTTCCTCTTTTCGAACCTGGTCACCTCAACAATTATTAATCCTATCGTCTGTATTTTCGTCTGTATCTAAATAGGAGCCCCCCCCCCCCCCAACTACCTCGTTTCTCTAATCTCTCGTGCAGTGGCGGAGTGTGGCACGAAATCTAGGACGGGCCAGTTTAGCAAAGAGTGGGCCATGAGCTTGCCATTTGCTACTGGTGGCCAACACTAGTAGAAAACAGGGCTTTGGTTGAGGCAGGATCAGGGCATTAGTTCCGATTCACTCAAGAACCGGGACCAAAGGGGGCCTCAGTCCCGGTTCGTGAGGCTAGGGCGCTGGCCGGGCCTCGGTGGCCATTGGTCCCGGTTCGCCTGACACATTTGGTCCCGGTTCCAGACACGAACCGGGACCAATGGGCCTCGCTCCTGGCCCACCACCTTTCGTCCCGGTTTGTGGCTAGACCGGGACCAAATGTCTGTCTTCTGTCCCGGTTCTAGCCACAAACCGAGACTGAAGAACAGCCTATATATATCCGCGCGCTCAGCTCAGCTCACTGCTCTGTTTTTTTGGGAGAGGTGTGGGAGAGGTGTGTTGTGCTCTAGCTCACCTCCTATGCACATGAGGTGTTCGATGAAATGCCTGAACCACACTTAAGCTTTCTCCTCTCGAAGCACCTTGTCCAAGCTCCATTTTCCTAAAGATTTGTCTAGGTTTGCCGGTCCGTCCTGTCCCGTCCCCGTCCTCACCGCCGTTGATCTCCCGCGTCGATCTCGTCGCCGGCACCACCGTGGTGAGCCTCTTGTTCTTATCTTATTTGTAAAAGAAAAAAAATTCTTACTTGTATGGTTTAGATAGATACTTGTATAATTTTCTTAATTTTATTATTGTTTTAATGTGATGATGAACTTCTATTAATTTGGTCACTTCTCTATTCATGATGTTCTGTAATGGTTTTTGACACACTTAATTATATGTAATGCACGCAGATGAACCGGCAATGGATGCACGGTAACAGACGCACCTCCGAGTACATTAAGGGCGTGCGTTATTTTCTCGAAGTGGCTGAGGCAAACAAGCAGAATGGTTTTATGTGTTGTCCATGCCGTATCTGTGGGAATACGAAGTCTTACTCTTCGACGAAAATCCTTCACGTCCACCTGCTTGAGAAGGGTTTCATGCCACTCTATAATGTTTGGACCAAGCACAGAGAAAGAGAGATTATGATGGAAGACAACGAAGAAGAAGAGTATGATGACAACTATCGGCCCCCTGAATACGGTGATACTGCAATGGGGGAAGCTGAATATCAAGATGAACCAGACGATGTGCCCGATGATGATCTTCGCCGAGTCATTGTTGATGCACAGAGAGAATGCGAGACTGAAAAGGAGAAGTTGAAGTTCGATCGCATGTTAGAGGATCACAAAAAACCGTTGTACCCAAATTGCGAAGATGGCAACACAAAACTCGGTACCACACTGGAAATGCTGGAATGGAAGGCAGAGAATGGTGTATCTGACAAGGGATTTGAGCAGCTACTGAAAATAATGAAGAAGAAGCTTCCAAAGAATAACGAATTGCCTGACAGTAAGTACGGAGCAAAGAAGGTTCTCTGCCCTCTAGGATTAGAGGTGCAAAAGATACATGCATGCCCTAATGACTGCATCCTGTACCGCGGTGAGTACGAGGAATTGAACGCATGCCCGGTATGCGGTGCATTGCGGTATAAGATCAGACGAGATGACCCTGGTGATGTTGAGGGCAAGCGCCCTAGGAAGTGAGTTCCTGCCAAGGTGATGTGGTATGCTCCTATAATACCACGGCTGAAACGTCTGTTCAGAAACAAAGAGCATGCCAAATTGATGCGATGGCACAAAGAAGACCGTAAGAAAGACGAAAAGTTGAGAGCACCCGCTGACGGGTCGTAGTGGAGAAAAATCGAGAGAAGGCGGTGCGACTTTGCAGGTGACGCAAGGAATGTATGGTTTGGTTTAAGCGTGGATGGCATTAATCCTTTTGGGGAGCAGAGCAGCAATCATAGCACCTGACCCGTCACTCTATGTATCTATAACCTTCCTCCTTGGTTGTGCATGAAGCAGAAGTTCATTATGATGCCAGTGCTCATCCAAGGCCCTAAGCAACCCGGCAACGACCTTGATGTGTACCGAAGGCCATTAGTTGAAGAACTTTCACAGCTGTGGAATGGAGAAGGTGTACGTGTGTGGGATGAGCACAAACAGGAGGAATTTGACCTGCATGTGTTGCTGTTGTAACCATCAATGATTGGACTGCTCTCAGTAACCTTTCAGGAAAGACAAACAAGGGATACCACGCATGCACGCACTGTTTAGATGACACCGAAAGTATATATTTGGACAAATACAGGAAGAATGTGTACCTGGGGCATCATCGATTTCTTCCGACCAACCATCAATGTCGAATGAAAGGCAAGCATTTCAAAGGCGAGTCAGATCACCGGAAGAAGCCCGCCGTCCGTACTGGTGATCACATACTTGCTATGGTCAATGATTTACAAGTAATCTTTGGAAAGGGTCCCGGCGGACTATCTGTTCCGAATGACGCTGTGGGACGCGCACCCATGTGGAAGAAGAAATCTATATTTTGGGACCTACCCTATTGGGTAGACCTAGAGGTCCGCTCTGCAATCGACGTGATGCACATGACGAAGAATCTTTGTGTGAACCTGCTAAGCTTCTTGGGCGTGTATGGGAAGACAAAAGATACACCGGAGGCACGGGAGGACCAGCAACGTGTGCACGAAAAAGACGGCATGCCTCCAAAGCAGTATGAAGGTCCTGCCAGCTACGCTCTTACCAAAGAAGAGAAGGAAATCTTGTTTGAATGCCTGCTCAGTATGAAGGTCCCGTCTGGCTTCTCGTCGAATATAAAGGGAATAATAAATATGGCAGAGAAAAAGTTTCAGAACCTAAAGTCTCATGACTGCCACGTGATTATGACGCAACTGCTTCCGGTTGCATTGAGGGGGCTTCTACCGGAAAACGTTCGATTAGCCATTGTGAAGCTATGTGCATTCCTCAATGCAATCTCTCAGAAGGTGATCGATCCAGAAATCCTACCAAGGTTAAGGAGTGATCTGGCGCAATGTCTTGTCAGTTTCGAGCTGGTGTTCCCACCATCCTTCTTCAGTATCATGACGCACGTCCTAGTTCATCTAGTCGACGAGATTGCCATTCTGGGCCCTGTATTTCTACACAATATGTTCCCCTTTGAGAGGTTCATGGGAGTCTTAAAGAAATATGTTCGTAACCGTGGTAGGCCAGAAGGAAGCATCTCCACGGGCCATCAAACAGAGGAGCTCATTGGGTTTTGTGTTGACTTCATTCCTGACCTTAAGGAGATTGGTCTCCCTCAATCGCGCTATGAGGGGAGACTGACTGGAAAAGGCACGCTAGGAGCGGACTCAATAATATGTAGTGTCGGGCATTCTTGGTCTGAAGCACACTACACAGTTCTACAGAATTCTACCTTGGTGACCCCGTATGTCAATGAACAGAAGAATATTCTGTGCTCCAAATACCCAGAGCAGTGTGACGCCTGGATTACATGTCAACACATCAGGACTTTCGGCAGTTGGTTGCAAACACGTCTCATGGGTGACAACACTGTTTCTGATGAGCTGGTACTCGTTGGCCAGGGGACCATCTTCGACTGTATTAACTTACAAAGGCTATGAGATAAATCGGAATACATTTTACACAATCGCCCAAGATCAAAAGAGCACCTACCAAAACAGTGGTGTCCGCTTTGATGCAGCAACCGAGAGGGGAAAGGACACATATTATGGTTACATAGTGGAGATATGGGAACTTGACTATGGACATGATTTTAAGGTCCCTTTGTTTCAGTGCAAATGGGTCAATCTGTCAGGAGGCGGGGTACAGGTAGATCCACAGTACGGTATGACAACAGTGGATCTGAACAATCTTGGGTACACAGACGAACCATTCGTCCTAGCCAATGATGTGGCGCAGGTTTTCTATGTGAAGGACATGTCTACCAAACCGAAAAGAAGAAAAATAAGGAAGCAAATACATCATACGATGAGCCAAAGCGCCACATAGTTCTTTCAGGAAAAAGAGACATCGTGGGAGTGGAGGGCAAGACAGACATGTCTGAAGATTATGAAAAGTTTCATGAAATTCCTCCCTTCAGAGTCAAGGCTGACCCAAGCATCCTGTTAAACGATGAAGATTATCCATGGTTACGGCGCAATAAGCAAAGGACACAAGCGAAGAAAAAGTGAAGACTTTCTCTCCACAACTTTTATGATGATGCCTTTGATCTAGAATATCACTGCAGTTACGTGTGAAGAAATGAAATCCCTTTTGTAACAGATGAGTTTTCGTCCGAAACCCTGATACTTCGAAAGTGATTGTCCATTTTGTACACAAAGTGCATCCAGTTTTTTTCGTAACCCTCTCAACTTTTTAGCACATGCAATGTGGGTGAAATGATGATACCATGCCAACTTTTAACCTTTTCAGAGTTCATTTGAAGTGCTTTTCAATTTCAGGGTCATTTAGCTAAAAAAATGAACTAATAGCAAAAAGAATGAACTACAAAACTTTTATAAAACTCTAATAGCAAAAAGAATGAACTAAAAATAATCAAATTAAAATATTCTGTTATGATCAACTAAAACAAAACTATCAAAGTATTTTTTAAACTAAAATTCTATAAACCTCTAATATTTTAGAAACTAAAATTATATAAAATTTATGCAACTAAAATTATCAAAGTATTTTTTGTTCAAATCATTAATAGCAAAAAGAATTTTCATAAAGAATTTTTTGTTAGAAACTTTAATAGCAAACTAAAAAAAAATCTGTTCTTGATTAAAACAGACATTTAAATTGACCTAAAAATTACCAAATTGAATATAATGATAAAACACAGAAATATTAAATAGCAGAAAAAAGAATCACTCAAAAAACTATTTTTATAGTAAAGTTATTTACAAACTAGTGATTCACACAAATTTAAAAGAATTCAAATTTAAACAATTCAAATTTGAAAACTAATGGCACTAACAGAAAGTTTATAATTTTTGTGACCTAAAAGCAAAAAGAATCCCTGAAAAACTGTAAGTATTTAGCTGTAAGTAGAAACGAAAGAAAATAAATAAAGCAAAAAAGAAAACAAAAAATGGAAAAAAAATTAAAAAAATGCCGCCTACTGGGCAACCACGGCCTGAATACGACTAGAAACCCAACCAGCTTGTTGGGCCAGGATTCAGGCCCGCAGAAGGCCCAGTAGGCCCACAGGCAGAGACAGAGTATTTAGGCCCGTAAGCCTGCTTTAGATAGGAGCTTGATGGCTCGGGCGCATCACTGCTTATAAACCGGTGCGGGGCCCTTTCAACTAGCGAGGTGGGACTAAACTCCCACCACGCCCCCCTTTGGTCCCGGTTCGTGGCACCAACCGGGACCAAAGCCCACCTTTGATCCCGGTTCGTGCCACCAACCGGGACCAATGGCACGAACCAGGACCAAAGGTTGGCTTTGGTCCCGGTTTGTGGCACGAACCGGGACCAAAGGGTTTGCTATATAAGTCAGGACTTAGCAAATTTCAACCCACTCGCCATTCTTCTCTCGACGACGCTGCCGCGCCCCTGCTGCTGCTGCCCTCCTCGCTGTCGTCGCCGTCGCCGACCTACCCCGACGCCGTCCCCGACGTCGCCGTTGCCCCGATCGACGCCGTCGCCGCGGCCCTGCCCCCATCGACATCGTCGCCACGCCCCTGCCCCGCCCTCGAGCCCCTGCCCCGGCCCGCCCCCACCCCGGCCCACCCCCGCCGGCGCCCTCGCCGCCCCTGCCATCGCCGTCGCCGTCACTGTGAGCCGCCGCGCCGCCCCTGCTTGTTCATATGAACATTTTTTTGTTCATATGATTATTAGATATGATGATGTTGATGATTGTTAGCTAGATGATGTTGATGATAGATGATGTATGCTTTTTTTTGTTCATATGATGTTTTTTTTTGCATTTTTAGAAAAATGTATGTATGTATATTCTCTGTATATGTTCATATATGCAAAAGTTACATTTTTAGAAAAGTTTTATGTATGTATGTTCTCTGTATATGTTCATATGTGCATTTTTAGAAATTTTTTGTGTATGTATGTTCATATATGCAAAAGTTACATTTAAGAAAAAAAGAAAATGTATGTATGTTCATATGCAAAGAATATGCAAAAGTTAGAATTTTTTATGTTAATAGATTTTTTTTGGTGATATTGTAGAATATGAACATTTTGAATATGGATGGATGGATGGATGAACATTTTGAATATGGATGGATGGATGGATGAACATTATGTCCATGTATGTATGTATGGATGTCGTTGTCGATCTACCCCCTCCCCGATAACTTCGACATGAGGGGGGGGGGGGGACGACGTCGGACATGCATGAGGAGGGAGAGAGAGATGTTAATAGAAAGTTTTCTCTCAAAACGTTACTAAGTTAAAATGTTACTAAGTTACTAAGTTTTCTCTCGAAACGTTACTAAGTTACTAAGTTACTAAGTTAAAATGATGTTAATAGAAAGTTTTCTCTCGAAACGTTAATAAGTTATTAAGTTAAAATGTTCATATATTCGAAACATATCAAGTGTTGTATTTTCTCTCGAAACGTATCCCCGATAACTTCGACATGAGGGGGGACGTCGATCAACCCCCTCTCGGCCGACCAAATTTACGAAGTTCAAAGTTACTAAATTTACACCCGGTCCGCTCGCTCGACCAACTCTCGAGGCCACCCAAACCCTAGAAGAAAGAGCGTTGTCGATCTCCTACCCCCTCCCGTCCCTACCCAATAAACTCTTGAGGCCACCGAAACCCTAGAAGAAAAAGCGTTGTCGATCTCTCGAGGCCACCCAAACCCTAGAAAAAAAGCGTTGTCGATCTCCTACCCCTTCCCGCCCCTACCCGACAAACTCTCGAGGCCACCGAAACCCTAGAAGAAAAAGCGTTGTCGATCTCTCGAGGCCACCCAAACCCTAGAAAAAAATTGTTGTCGATCTCCTACGCCCTCCCGCCCCTTGTTGTGATATTAGCTAGAGTTCTATGTTTGCCACTAATATATCCATCTCTCATGTTTGTATATTGCCATGTTGTAATATTTGCAGAAACTATGGAAAGAGACTTGGAACAAGAACAGTTGTTGGGGGATATAATCCTCGGCGGAGGTGATCCCTTGTCGTTTCTCAACGACACCGATGGTACGGACGGAGAGGATCACGGCTCCGGTGATTGAACAATGGAGGAGGAAGAAGAAGACCATGATGACGGCTCCGGTGACCGAACGGAGGAGGGAGCTGTTGCAAAGTCCGGCGAGGTATATATATTAATTAAGCATGTGCTGACTAATTGATGCATTAATTGTTTTGGTATGTACATACATTAACGCTTCTTTCTTCTTTTATAGCCCTCCGGATCGAGCCAAACTTCCGTAAGGAGATTAGGCCCGAAGAAAAGGTTGCGCCAGGATGAAAGGTTCACGATCACAGAAATCTCGGACGATGGCCAACCGATTGAACCCAAATGGACGAAGGACACATTTGCTAATCAGTGCGGAGCTATTGTTAGGCATAACATCCCGATCAGCATCGAGCAATGGAATAAGAGTAAGGACCACCCTGAAGTTTCTTATGTCCAGGATAGACAGAAAGCTGATCTTAGGACCGCGCTGATGGCAAATTTCACCCTACCGCCAGAGGAGGATCCGAATAAGCCAATTTGAGGGCCAAAGGTCAAGGCGTTTGCTCTTAAGAAGATAGCAGATCTATTCAGGAACTAGAAGAAAGAGTTGAACATAAAGTTTGTCCAAAAAGGGAAGACTCCAGAATTCACCGGCCGATATGAGGAGATAAGAGATCAATGGCCCGCATTTGTGGCCTACAAGAATTCGGAGAAGGGCAAGAAAATGTCGGCGACAAACAAGCTGAATGCTTCAACGAAGCAGTATCACCATCACACGGGGTCAGGTGGCCACTACAAAGCCCGACCGTTGTGGGACAAAGCTGAGCAAGGCCTGCTTGATAAAGGTGTCGAACCAGCGACATTGCACTGGCAAGACCATGCAAGGACTTTGTTCTTCGGGGTTGGGGGAACTTTGTGTTGGAAATATGCCCTAGAGGCAATAATAAAATGGTTATTATTATATTTCCTTGTTCATGATAATTGTCTGTTATTCATGCTATAATTGTGTTATCCGGAAATCGTAATACATGTGTGAATACATAGACCACAACATGTCCCTAGTAAGCCTCTAGTTGACTAGCTCGTTGATCAATAGATGGTTACGGTTTCCTGACCATGGACATTGGATGTCATTGATAACGGGATCACATCATTAGGAGAATGATGTGATGGACAAGACCCAATCCTAAGCCTAGCACAAGATCGTGTAGTTCGTTTGCTAAAGCTTTTCCATTGTCAAGTAACTTTTCCTCAGACCATGAGATTGTGCAACTCCCGGATACCGTAGGAGTGCTTTGGGTGTACCAAACGTCACAACGTAACTGGGTGGCTATAAAGGTGCACTACGGGTATCTCCGAAAGTGTCTGTTGGGTTGGCACGAATCGAGACTGGGATTTGTCACTCCGTGTGACGGAGAGGTACCTCTGGGCCCACTCGGTAGGACATCATCATAATGAGCTCAATGTGATCAAGGAGTTGTTCACGGGATGATGTGTTATGGAAACGAGTAAAGAGACTTGCCGGTAACGAGATTGAACAAGGTATCGAGATACCGACGATCGAATCTCGGGCAAGTATCGTACCGATAGACAAAGGGAATTGCGTACGGGATTGATTGAATCCTCGACATCGTGGTTCATCCAATGAGATCATCGAGGAGCATGTGGGAGCCAACATGGGTATCCAGATCCCGCTGTTGGTTATTGACCGGAGAGTCATCTCGGTCATGTCTACGTGTCTCCCGAACCCGTAGGGTCTACACACTTAAGGTTCGGTGACGCTAGGGTTGTAGAGATATTAGTATGCGGTAACCCGAAAGTTGTTCGGAGTCCCGGATGAGATCCCGGACGTCACGAGGAGTTCCGGAATGGTCCGGAGGTAAAGAATTGTATATAGGAAGTCCAGTTTCGGCCACCGGGAAGGTTTCGGGGGTAATCGGTATTGTACCGGGACCACCGGAAGGGTCCCGGGGGTCCACCGGGTGGGGCCACCTATCCCGGAGGGCCCCATGGGCTGAAGTGGGAAGGGAACCAGCCCCTGGTGGGCTGGTGCGCCCCCCTATGGGCCTCCCCTGCGCCTAGGGTTGGGAAACCCTGGGGGTGGGGGCGCCTCCACTAGGCTTGGGGGCCAAGCCACCCCTTGGCCACCGCCCCCCCATCTAGATGGGATCTAGAGGGGCCGGCGCCCCCCCCTAGCCCCTATATATAGTGGGGGGGAGAGAGGGCAGCGACACCCCAGCCCCTGGCGCCTCCCTCTCCCCCCGTGACACTTCTCCCTCTCGTTGGTGCTTGGCGAAGCCCTGCCGAGATCCCCGCTGCTTCCACCACCACGCCGTCGTGCTGCTGGATCTTCATCAACCTCTCCTTCCCCCTTGATGGATCAAGAAGGAGGAGACGTCTCTCCCAACCGTACGTGTGTTGAACGCGGAGGTGCCGTCCGTTCGGCGCTCGGTCATCAGTGATTTGGATCACGACGAGTACGACTCCATCAACCCCGTTCTCTTGAATGCTTCCGCTCGCGATCTACATGGGTATGTAGATGTACTCCCCTCTCACTCGTTGCTAGATGACTCCATAGATTGATCTTGGTGATGCGTAGAAAATTTTAAAATTCTGCTACGTTCCCCAACAGTGGTATCAGAGTTAGGTCTATGCGTAGTATCTTGCACGAGTAGAACACAAAGTAGTTGTGGGCGTCAATTTGTCAATCTTCTTGCCGTTACTAGTCTTATCTTGATTCGGCGGCATCGTGGGATGAAGCGGCCCGGACCGACCTTACACGTACGCTTACGTGAGACTGGTTCCACCGACTGACATGCACTAGTTGCATATGGTGGCTAGCGGGTGTCTGTCTCTCCCACTTTAGTCGGATCGGATTCGATGAAAAGGGTCCTTATGAAGGGTAAATAGAAATTGGCATATCACGTTGTGGTTTTGGCGTAGGTAAGAAACGTTCTTGCTAGAAACCTATAGAAGCCACGTAAAAAAATTTGCAACAACAATTAGAGGACGTCTAACTTGTTTTTGCAGCAAGTGCTTTGTGATGTGATATGGCCGAAGGATGTGATGAATGATATATGTGATGTATGAGATGATCATGTTCTTGTAATAGGAATCACGACTTGCAAGTCGATGAGTATGACAACAGGCAGGAGCCATAGGAGTTGTCTTAATTTATTATATGACCTGCGTGTCATTGAAATTCGCCATGTAATTACTTTACTTTATTGCTAACCATTAGCCGTAGTAGTAGAAGTAATAGTTGGCGAGACAACTTCATGAAGACACGATGATGGAGATCATGATGATGGAGATCATGGTGTCATGCCGGTGACGATGATGATCATGGAGCCCCGAAGATGGAGATCAAAAGGAGCGAAGTGATAATGGCCATATCATGTCACTATTTTGATTGCATGTGATGTTTATCATGTTTTTGCATCTTATTTGCTTAGAACAACGGTAGCATATATAAGATGATCCCTTACTAAAATTTCAAGAAAGTTTTCCCCCAAACTGTGCACCGTTGCGAAGGTTCGTTGTTTCGAAGCACTACGTGTTGATCGGGTGTGATAGATTCTAACGTTCGAATACAACGGGTGTAAGCCAGATTTACACAGCAATACACTTAGGTTGACTTGACGAGCCTAGCATGTACAGACATGGCCTCGGAACACAAGAGACCGAAAGGTCGAGCATTAGTCGTATAGAAGATACGATCAACATGGAGATGTTCACCGTTGATGACTAGTCCGTCTCACGTGATGATCGGACATGGCCTAGTCGATTCGGATCATGTATCACTTAGATGACGAGAGGGATGTCTATCTGAGTGGGAGTTCATTATATATAATTTGATTAGATGAACTTAATTGTCATGAACTTAGTCTAAAATCTTTACAATATGTCTTGTAGATCAAATGGCCCACGCTAATGTTGCCCTCAACTTCAACGCGTTCCTGGAGAAAACCAAGCTGAAAGACGATGGTAGCAACTATACGGACTGGGTCCGTAACCTGAGGATTATCCTCATAGCTGCCAAGAAAGCATATGTCCTTGAAGCACCGCTAGGTGACGCACCTGTTTTCCCAGCAACTCAAGATGTTATGAACGTCTGGCAGTCGCATAGTGATGATTACTCCCTGGTTCAGTGCGGCATGCTTTACAGCTTAGAATCGGGGCTCCAAAAGCGTTTTGAGCAACACAGAGCATATGAGATGTTCCAAGAGCTGAAAATGGTTTTCCAAGCTCATGCCCGAGTCGAGAGATATGAAGTCTCCGACAAGTTCTACAGTTGTAAGATGGAGGAGAATAGTTCAGTCAGCGAGCACATACTCAAGATGTCTGGGTTGCACAACCGCTTGTCTCAGCTGGGAGTTAATCTCACGGATGACGCGGTCGTTGACAGAATCCTTCAGTCGCTTCCACCTAGCTACAAGAGCTTCGTGATGAACTTCAATATGCAGGGGATGGAGAAAACCATTCCTGAGGTATATTCAATGCTGAAATCAGCGGAGGTGGAGATCAAAAAGGAACATCAAGTGTTGATGGTGAATAAAACCACTAAGTTCAAGAAAGGCAAGGGTAAAAAGAACTTCAAGAAGGACGACAAGGGAGTTGCCGCGCCCGGTAAGCAAGCTGCCGGGAAGAAGTCAAAGAATGGACCCAAGCCTGAGACTGAGTGCTTTTATTGCAAGGGAAACGGTCACTGGAAGCGGAACTGCCCCAAGTACTTAGCGGATAAGAAGGCCGGCAATACCAAAGGTATATGTGATATACATGTTATTGATGTGTACCTTACCAGCGCTCGTAGTAGCTCCTGGGTATTTGATACTGGTGCGGTTGCTCATATTTGTAACTCAAAACAGGAGCTGCGGAATAAGCGGAGACTGGCGAAGGACGAGGTGACGATGCGCGTCGGGAATGGTTCCAAGGTCGATGTGATCGCCGTCGGCACGCTACCTCTACATCTGCCTACGGGATTAGTTTTAAACCTCAATAATTGTTATTTAGTGCCAGCTTTGAGCATGAACATTGTATCTGGATCTCGCTTAATGCGAGATGGCTACTCATTTAAATCTGAGAATAATGGTTGTTCTATTTATATGAGAGATATGTTTTATGGTCATGCCCCGCTGGTCAATGGTTTATTTTTATTGAATCTCGAACGTGATGTTACACATGTTTATAATGTGAATGCCAAGAAATGCAAGGTTGATAACGATAGTCCCACATACTTGTGGCACTGCCGCCTTGGTCATATCGGTGTTAAACGCATGAAGAAACTCCATGCAGATGGACTTTTGGAGTCTCTTGATTATGAATCATTTGACAGATGCGAACCATGCCTCTTGGGCAAGATGACCAAGACTCCGTTCTCCGGAATAATGGAACGAGCAACCAACGTATTGGAAATCATACATACTGATGTGTGTGGTCCAATGAGTGTTGAGGCTCACGGTGGTTATCGTTATGTTCTCACCCTCACCGATGATTTGAGTAGATATGGGTATGTCTACTTGATGAAGCACAAGTCTGAGACCTTTGAAAAGTTCAAGGAATTTCAGAATGAGGTTGAAAATCAACGTGACAAGAAAATAAAGTTCCTACGATCAGATCGTGGAGGAGAATATTTGAGTCATGAATTTGGCACGCACTTAAGGAAATGTGGAATTGTTTCACAACTCACGCCGCCTGGAACACCTCAGCGTAACGGTGTGTCTGAATGTCGTAATCGCACTCTATTGGATATGGTGCGATCTATGATGTCTCTTACCGATTTACCGCTATCTTTTTGGGGTTATGCTTTAGAGACTGCCGCATTCACTTTAAATAGGGCACCGTCAAAATCCGTTGAGACGACACCGTATGAATTATGGTTTGGGAAGAAACCTAAGCTGTCGTTTCTGAAAGTTTGGGGATGCGATGCTTATGTGAAGAAACTTCAACCAGAGAAGCTCGAACCCAAGTTGGAAAAATGCGTATTCATAGGATACCCTAAGGAAACTATTGGGTATACCTTCTACCTAAGATCCGAGGGCAAGATCTTTGTTGCCAGGAATGGATCCTTTCTAGAGAAAGAGTTTCTCTCGAAAGAAGTAATTGGGAGGAAAGTGGAGCTTGATGAGATGACCCTCGAACCGGAGAGTTGCGCAGCACAGGAAAATGTTTTTGTGGAGCCTGCACCGGCTAGAGAGGAAGTTAATGATAATGATCATGATCAAGCTACCACTGAACTTCGAAGGTCCACAAGGGCACGTTCCGCACCAGAGTGGTACGGCAATCCTGTCCTGGAAATCATGTTGTTAGACAACAGTGAACCTTCGAACTATGAAGAAGCGATGGCGGGCCCGGATTCCGACAAATGGCTTGAAGCCATGAAATCCGAGATAGGATCCATGTATGAAAACGAAGTATGGACTTTGACTGACTTGCCCGATGATCGGCAAGCCATAGAAAATAAATGGATCTTTAAGAAGAAGACTGACGCGGATGGTAATGTGACCATCTATAAGGCTCGGCTTGTCGCTAAGGGTTATCGACAAGTTCAAGGGGTTGACTACGATGAGACTTTCTCACCCGTAGCGAAGCTGAAATCTGTCAGAATCATGTTAGCAATTGCCGCATACTATGATTATCAGATATGGCAAATGGACGTCAAAACGGCATTCCTTAATGGTTTTCTTAAGGAAGAGTTGTATATGATGCAACCGGAAGGTTTTGTCGACCCTGAGAATGCTGACAAGGTATGCAAGCTCCAGCGCTCAATCTATGGGCTGGTGCAAGCATCTCGGAGTTGGAACATTCGCTTTGATGAGATGATCAAAGCGTTTGGGTTCACACAGACTTATGGAGAAGCCTGTGTTTACAAGAAAGTGAGTGGGAGCTCTGTAGCATTTCTCATATTATATGTGGATGACATACTGCTAATGGGAAATAATATAGAATTCTTGGAAAGTATAAAGGCCTACTTGAATAAGTGTTTTTCAATGAAGGACCTTGGACAAGCTGCTTATATATTAGGCATCAAGATCTATAGGGATAGATCGAGACGCCTCATAGGTCTTTCGCAAAGCACATACCTTGATAAGATATTGAAGAAGTTCAATATGGATCAGTCCAAGAAGGGGTTCTTGCCTGTATTGCAAGGTGTGAGATTGAGCTCGGCTCAATGCCCGACCACGGTAGAAGATATTGAAGAGATGAGTGTCATCCCCTATGCCTCAGCCATAGGGTATATTATGTATGCCATGCTGTGTACCAGACCTGATGTAAACCTTGTAGTAAGTTTGGTAGGTAGGTACCAAAGTAATCCTGGCAAGGAACACTGGACAGCGGTCAAGAACATCCTGAAGTACCTGAAAAGGACTAAGGATATGTTTCTCGTATATGGAGGTGACGAAGAGCTCGTCGTAAAGGGTTACGTCGACGCTAGCTTCGACACAGATCCAGATGACTCCAAGTCACAAACCGGATACGTGTATATTTTGAATGGTGGAGCGGTAAGCTGGTGCAGTTGCAAGCAAAGCGTCGTGGCGGGTTCTACATGCGAAGCGGAGTACATAGCAGCCTCGGAGGCAGCACACGAAGCAGTATGGATGAAGGAGTTCATCACCGACCTAGGAGTCATTCCAAATGCGTCGGGTCCAATGGCTCTCTTCTGTGACAACACTGGAGCTATTGCCCTTGCCAAGGAGCCCAGGTTTCACAAGAAGACCAGGCATATCAAGCGTCGCTTCAACTCCATACGTGAACATGTTCAAGATGGAGACATAGATATTTGTAAAGTGCACACGGATTTGAATGTAGCAGATCCATTGACTAAACCTCTTTCACGGGCAAAACATGATCAACACCAGAACTCTATGGGTGTTCGATTCATCACAATGTAACTAGATTATTGACTCTAGTGCAAGTGGGAGACTGTTGGAAATATGCCCTAGAGGCAATAATAAAATGGTTATTATTATATTTCCTTGTTCAGGATAATTGTCTGTTATTCATGCTATAATTGTGTTATCTGGCAATCGTAATACATGTGTGAATACATAGACCACAACATGTCCCTAGTAAGCCTCTAGTTGACTAGCTCGTTGATCAATAGATGGTTACGGTTTCCTGACCATGGACATTGGATGTCATTGATAACGGGATCACATCATTAGGAGAATGATGTGATGGACAAGACCCAATCCTAAGCCTAGCACTAGATCGTGTAGTTCGTTTGCTAAAGCTTTTCCAATGTCAAGTAACTTTTCCTTAGACCATGAGATTGTGCAACTCCCGGATACCGTAGGAGTGCTTTGGGTGTACCAAACGTCACAACGTAACTGGGTGGCTATAAAGGTGCACTACGGGTATCTCCGAAAGTGTCTGTTGGGTTGGCACGAATCGAGACTGGGATTTGTCACTCCGTGTGACGGAGAGGTACCTCTGGGCCCACTCGGTAGGACATCATCATAATGAGCTCAATGTGATCAAGGAGTTGTTCACGGGATGATGTGTTACGGAAACGAGTAAAGAGACTTGCCGGTAACGAGATTGAACAAGGTATCGAGATACCGACAATCGAATCTCGGGCAAGTATCGTACCGATAGACAAAGGGAATTGCGTACGGGATTGATTGAATCCTCGACATCGTGGTTCATCCGATGAGATCATCGAGGAGCATGTGGGAGCCAACATGGGTATCCAGATCCCGCTGTTGGTTATTGATCGGAGAGTAGTCTCGGTCATGTCTACGTGTCTCCCGAACCCGTATGGTCTACACACTTAAGGTTCGGTGACGCTACGGTTGTAGAGATATTAGTATGCGGTAACCCGAAAGTTGTTCGGAGTCCCGGATGAGATCCCGGACGTCACGAGGAGTTCCAAAATGGTCCGGATGTAAAGAATTGTATATAGGAAGTCCAGTTTCAGCCACCGGGAAGGTTTCGGGGGTAATCGGTATTGTACCGGGACCACCGGAAGGGTCCCGGGGGTCCACCGGGTGGGGCCACCTATCTCGGAGGGCCCCATGGGCTGATGTGGGAAGGGAACCAGCCCCTGGTGGGCTGGTGCGCCCCCCTATGGGCCTCCTCTGCGCCTAGGGATGGGAAACCCTGGGGGTGGGGGCGCCTCCACTAGGCTTGGGGGCCAAGCCACCCCTTGGCCGCCGCCCCCCCATCTAGATGGGATCTAGAGGGGCCGGCGCCCCCCCTAGCCCCTATATATAGTGTGGGGAGAGAGGGCAGCGACACCCCAGCCTCTGGCGCCTCCCTCTACCCCCGTGACACTTCTCCCTCTCGTTGGTGCTTGGCGAAGCCCTGCCGAGATCCCCGCTGCTTCCACCACCACGCCGTCGTGCTGCTGGATCTTCATCAACCTCTCCTTCCCCCTTGCTGGATCAAGAAGGAGGAGACGTCTCTCCCAACCGTACGTGTGTTGAACGCGGAGGTGCCGTCCGTTCGGCGCTCGGTCATCGGTGATTTGGATCACGACGAGTACGACTCCATCAACCCCATTCTCTTGAACGCTTACGCTCGCGATCTACAAGGGTATGTAGATGCACTCCCCTCTCACTCGTTGCTAGATGACTCCATAGATTGATCTTGGTGATGCGTAGAAAATTTTAAAATTCTGCTACGTTCCCCAACACTTTGGACCCAGAAATAGGGGAGTGTCGTTGGACGGACGAGCAACTTGCAATACCCTTCACGAAGCTTCAGCACTATATCAAAGCAGCGCGGGAAGGGATGTTTGTTCCCGTCAGAGAGAAGGACGAGCTGACTGAGGACCTCAGGAATCCTGAGCACCCTGGACGAACACGAGGCACACCAGGCTCCAAACCGTGGAAGATTGGGTTTTTCGAGAGTGGTGGTTACAGAAGCCGAGAGAGAAAGAGGAAAGCGGAAGCAAGCGAAATGCAGAAGCTCACTACAAGAATAGCAAAGCTAGAGGAACTTCAGAGCCAGCGAGCTACCGGGCCACCATCTCAGCTGCACGAAGCTAACACAGAAGCTACCCCACCATCTCAACGGAGAAGCAGCGTCGCTTCCACGGAGCCCGTTCAGCCTGATTTAACGGCTCCTCGCTGCCCCGTGGATACTATCACGGAGGCTCAACATTGCGAGCTAATGACGAAATGGCAGAACCTGAATTTGAAGGCGGCTGTCGGCTCTGTTGCACCTCCTCAAGCTGCCGGAACTTTTCACTGCCGTCCGATTCCACAAGGCTATGCTGTTGTGATGGTGGATGAAATAATGCAGGGATTTGAGGAGCTGGAGCTTGACCACCCTACAGGTGAAGGGGAGAATCATCTGGTTTATGCTTTGAGGAGTACCTGTCTGTGGAGGAAGGAGTACATCAAAATTCCAAACTGGACGCCTCCGGCGAGTGATCAGGGCACTCCACCTCCTCCTCCGCCTCCTCCTCCGGTGAGTGATCAGGGCACTCCGCCTTCTCCTCCGCCTCCTCCGGCGGGTGACGGCACTCCGCCTCCTCGTTCGCCTCCTCCGACGAGCACTCCGCCTCCTCCTCTGGTGCGTGAGGGCACTCCGCCTCCTCCGGCGCGTCAGGGCACTCAGCCTCCGCCTCCTCCGGTGCGTCAGGGCACTCAGCCTCCTCCTCCGCCTCCTCCAGCGTGTCAGCAATGGCAGAAGAGAGCCGCCGCAGTTCCGGCGGCTAGCAGTACAAGAGGTGGTGGGAAGAAATATAAATTTGGTCCAAGCCTCAAGGCTCCTCCAAAGGTACCATATGATAGGACTGATGAGGAGCTCAAGGAGATCAGTGCTGCCGAAGTGCGGGCCCATTTTCAACGGAAACATCCAGAAAAGAAGGAAAAAGTAGATCCGGTGAAAGCGAAGCGCACTCTGGATGCCCTTCAGCGACCACCACCGTCTCCGCCGCAATCCCACTATAACTGCTGTATTGGAAAGACATATGATGAAGCGCGGCGGTCGGGAAGTACTACCAGTGATACAAGACAATGAAGTGGGAAAACAATTCCCCAGCTCGGCGAATAGGAGAAGCAATCATGCCCCCCCGCTCAAGGTGTCTAGCGATATCGCTAATCATCCGGGACTACTGCCTGGCACCACTCTTGCTGATTACGTGGGCGATGATGTACAATATGAAATTGCTGAGGTAGTACCTCCCTTTAGGTACGAGCACGGGAAGGATCTCGTCAAAAGTGATGATGAGCTAAAGAAACTACCAACGATGATGCGAAGATTGCATGCCTGGTACTTGGAAACCTGCAGCAAGTCTGGGGCCGACAGTATATTCCTGGCAATTAAAGATGAGCACGACCTCATTGGAGTTGACGTGCTTCCTGTTGAATTTGTGGAATTATTTCAGTTATTCAATCAAGACGCCCTGGACAAACAACTCATGACTTGCTACTGTCTGTAAGTATTATTTCTGTAATTAAGTCTCTAGCTTAGCTCGTTCATTGCATGTATAAATAATTATCCTCGCTATATTATGCAGATTGAAGATCGTCAAATGCAAGAGAGATAATATCTATGACATTGGGTTCATTAGCCCAAATACCGTAAATGAATGGACGGTAAAAAAACATAGTTAAAGATACTGTGGATAACTTGCTAAAATCGCTCATTCGACATCAAAACAAAAGGGAAATACTCTTTCCTTACAACTTCAAGTAATTGTTACTGTCTTGTGCATATTCGTTTTCGCTTACTCGAGGTTAAGTACCGTAATTGATGAGTTATGCGTGCGCAGGTTCCACTTTATTCTGCTATCCCTTCAGCTTGACGCGGGAGTAGTAACTGTCTTAGACTCGAGATGTAAAGATCCACAGGAGTATACGGACATGACTGAAATGCTCCAGAAGTAAGTTCAATCATTAGCGCACCATATCGGGAACTTTTGTTCATTTGCTGATATGAAGTAATCATTTTCTTTGCCGGGCAGGGTTTGGAAAAAGTTCACCGGAAAGGTTCCAGGTCTGAAGAAGGAGCTGCGATTTACACACCCCAAAGTAAGTACTAGCTAGCTAGTTCCGCGCATTTCTCATTGATCTAATTTCATCAATATCATTATCATGCTTGATTATCAGTTTGATTGAACTCTATTCTCGTAAAGTGCTTGTGGCAGGAAGGCGGGAATAATTTTTGTGGGTACTACGTTTGCGAGTACATGCGCCACTATACCTCTGAGCGGGGCAACTCTGACAAACAATTTCAAGTACGTAAAAAATATTCACAATTTTATTTTATTACCATCAATTGTGTTGAGTTTCATTCATATATATGTATTGACCCCCTTCTTTAAATTAGATGGATGTGATGCGGGATGAACTCCTACCACATGATCGCATACGAGCAATTCAAGAGGAATTGGCGGGATTCTTTCTTGAACACGTCATACATGAAAAGGGAGAATACCATGTGAAAATTTAAGCTGATTATCGGTAGATGATATATGTTAGGGATCGTAAGAGATGTTATATTGTATATATGTAGTAGCTTCGGATAGATATACGAAAACTTGTTGTTCGAACAAGCACGGAGAAAGAGAGGTCACTTCTCTCTATATATGTTCATGATCACGATGTTGTGTAATTAATTAATGGTTCCTTCATTTGCTTACTAGCTAGCGTCGAGTTCTCTCTGTATGTAGTAGCTACCGTCGACCAAGCACGGAGGAAGAGAGGTCTGTCCTCCTGGACTAGTCGGTGCGGCGAACGGTGGCCGGTGGCCACGCCGTCGTCGAGGCAGCGGCGACGAGCCCGCTCGGATGCAAGGCAGGGAGAGAGAGAGCAAGAGGAAAGGGGAGAGTGGGGGGGGGGGGGGAGGCACTAGTAGAAAACAGGGCTTTGGTCCAAGCCGGTGAGGGCATTAATCCCGGTTCACTCACGAACCGGGACCGTGTGCATTAGTCCGGTTCGTGAGGCCAGGGCGCCGGCCGGGCCTCGGGGGCCATTGGTCCCGGTTCGTATACCCTTTGGTCCCGGTTCCAACACAAACCGGGACCAATGGGCCTCGCTCCTGGCCCACAACCTTTATTCCCGGTTGGTATCTCCAACCGGGACTAAAGGCCCCCCCCCCCCCCCTTTAGTCCCGGTTGGAGATACCAACCAGTACTGAAAAAAAATTCAAATTTTTTTTCAATTTTTTTTTCCTAGCCCTTTAGTCCCGGTTGATGTCTTCAACCGGGACTAAAGATACCTTTAGTCCCGGTTGAAGACACCAACCGGGACTAAAGGGGGGGCCCCTAAACCCTAAACCCCTTTACCACGTTAATCTTAAAAAAATCATAACTAAATCATTTTTATTCGGAAAAATACAAATAATATATCAAAATTTGCAACAAAAAAAAAAGTTTTGTTCGATGAAACAAGCAGTTTTCCGTTTCGACAATTTTTTAAAATCACCAAATTCCAAAGGGAAAATAGAGTTTTTGGACGTTTTAGACATTTTTAGGGTTTAGGGCTAGGGTTTAGATTTCAGAGTTTAGGATTAGGTTTTATCGTTTGAACCTTTAGTGTTTACTGTTTAGAATAGAGTTTCAGACATTTTAAGCCCCGGGTTTAGGGTTTAGGACAATTTTTTAAAATCACAAAATTCCAAAGGGAAAATAGAGTTTTTGGACGTTTTAGACGTTTTAGGGTTTAGGGCTAGGGTTTAGATTTCCAAGTTTAGGTTAGGTTTTTGGGTTTGAACCTTTAGTGTTTACTGTTTAGAATAGAGTTTCGGACGTTTTAATTCCCGGGTTTAGGGTTTTCAGAGTTCATTTGTAGTGCTTTTCAATTTTAGGCTAATTTAGCTTAAAGAATCATTAAATGCATGAAAAAATTGCAAATGAAGTCAAAAAGGGTTGAAATTTTAGGATGTGGCTTTGAATGGTTCATATTGAACACACAAAAATTCTGGAGTTGAAATAAGATTAAAAAATAAAATGTCTTTGTAACAGCTGAGTTTTCGTCCGAAACCCTGTTACTTCGAAAGAGATGGTCCAGTTTGTACACGAAGTGCATCTAGTTTTTGCCATAACCCTCTCAACTTTTTAGCACAAGCTATTTGGGTGAAATGATGATACCATGCCAAGTTTCAGGGGTTTTAGAGTTCATTTGTAGTCCTTTTCAATTTCAGCCTAATTTAGCTCAAAGAATCATTAAATGAATGAAAAAATAGCAAATGAAGTCAAAAAGGGTTGAAATTTAAGGATGTGGCTTTGAATGGTTCATATTGAACACACAAAAATTCTTTAGTTAATATAAGCTTAAAAAAAATGAAATGTGGTCAAACTCTGGTCAAACTATGGTCAAACTACTTATTCAATAAATATTAGTGTTAGTAAATAATTATAGTTTTTTAGAATAATAATTTCAAACTCAAACGGTGAAGCGTGTGACATCATGGTCACATTTTTCTGATAATAATTGATATATTATTTGTCGAATTTTGATTTACAGATTTAAAGATATTAAATGAATAAATGGCATAATAATAATAATATTATTATTACTTATTTTATTTTCTTTGAAATTCAATATTATTATTACTTGTTTTATTTTGAACTTTTTGTAATATTTTGGATTTTTTGATTTTTTTTTTTGAGAATTTTTGATTTTTTGTATTTTTTTCTTTTTTTGAAGTATTTTTGAGTTTTAAATTAATCATTGTTGTTTATTTTAATAATTGTTTCGAATTCAAAAAATTAAATCATGTGACATCAAGACCTAAGGGTTAACAGGATTGATAGCTTACTATTGTCAGGAAAACAACAAGTGCAAACTTGGAAACTAGCGGTGATAGAACCTGAAAGTTAAGCGTGCTCGGGCTGGAGTAGTGACAGGATGGGTGACCGACCGGGAAGTTTGACGATTTGGAATGAGTGCTGATTAGAGATTAGAGATTAAATTCTGAAGTAGTGAGAAGGGGTGATTAGAGATTAAATTCTGAAGTAGTGAGGAGGGGTGATTAGAGATTAAATTGTCAAATAATTCAAAATTATGAAAATCAGAAAAAAAATTCAAATTTTTTTTTCAAAAATATTCCTTTAGTCCCGGTTGGTGTTGTTGGTAACACCAACCGGGACTAAAGGTCCTCCAGCCCCGCTCTAGCCGGCGGCCACGTGGAGCCCTTTAGTCCCGGTTCGTAAGGTTAGAGGCTTTCGTCCCGACCCTTTTGTACCGTTTTCAGAACCGGGACTAATGGCCGTCTGGAACCGGGACAAATGCCCTGTTTTCTACTAGTGAGGGTAGGGTTTGAGAGGATGGCAGGGTGGGCTTATCCACTGGGGGGAGTCGCGGGATGGCCGACACGCAAACCCCTAAACCCTCCAAAACCCCTAAACCCCCCATTCAAAAAAAAAACCCCAGCTCCTGCCAGCTGCTGACGCGTGTATGCCTTTTGGTCCAACCACCAACCGGGACTAAAGGTCCTCCTGCCTGGGCGCCCCGCAGCGGCCACGTGAAGCCCCTTCTGTCCCGGTTCGTAAGCAAACCGGGATTAAAGGTTTTGGGATTTAGTCCCGACCTTTTTGTCCCGGTTCCAGAACCGGGACTAATGGGCTTCTGGAACCGGGACTGATAGGCTGTTTTCTACTAGTGCAACTCAATGCTAAATCCCAAGAGAAAGCATGAAGAGAAGGGTGGGCCATGGCCCAGTATGGTCCACCCGACGCTCGCTCCGCCCCTGGTCTCGTGCATCCGTGTCACTACCGTTTGCACATTGTGGTCCCACTGTCGAATACAAACGCAACATGTGACGGCTCCCTGGTTCACTTTCCTCCTTGCATGAGCTCGGCGAACGGGATTTGCAAATGGATTTCATCTCCTGCCAGCCCCGCTAACAATAGGCTCCCTGCCTCGCATATATACATATATTATGGCTGCTAAGGAGGAGCTCCTCCCGTGCGTCCAACGTTGTGGCTGGGGGCTCTCTCCTAGCTGACACGCGCCCCTCAATGAGCAGTGTTCGTGGATGAACAGTAACTATAGTAAACAGTAATTACAGTGAACAGTAGCCCGCTGAACAGTGATTGCATCAAAAAAGTATCCGCATATGAACAGGTCGGATAACAGTAATTGCGCATGGACCTGTAGCCTCATGAACAGTGCTCGAAAAATACTTTTATCCCCTTTTTAAAAAACGTACTTCTCTTTCTAAACACATACCCATTTTTAAAAAAAATGCACATACAATTTTTAATATATTACATGATTTTTCCCGAAGTGCGTGAAATTTTTTCAAAATGACACATTTTCCCCCAAAATATCTACATATATTATCTCTTTCTAAACATAGCTTATTTTAAAAAAATGCACAAACAACTTTTTAATATATTATATGTTTTTTGTTCGAAGTATGCGAACACATTTTTCCCCAAATGTAGATAAACATTCTGTTATAAATGTCATGGACACTTTTAAAATTACAAGATTTGTTTAAAAAAAATACGCAAACAATCTAAAAATACATGATTTCTTTAGAATGTTCAAATACTTTCAAAAATTGCATGAACAACTTATGTGTTTTTTTATTTAAAAAAAGCATAAATACTATTCAAAATTATGTGAAAAAAAAACAAAATGCATGAATTTTTTGCGAAATTATGTGGACAATTTAAAAATATGAACACTTCGATAATATTCACAAACACTTTCTAAATTATACAAAATCATTTTCAAATGAGTGACACTTTAAAATTTACAATATTTTAAAAAAAAAATTAGACGAACACTCTTTGAAGCTTACGGATTATTTTAAAAAAACACGAAAGTAAAAAAACCACAGAAGTAAAAATAAATAAAAAATAAATATGGACATAATAAATACCAAATTGGTTTGATCTCCACTATATTCATACTATGTGATAATTCATTTAAACTATTGGCATTGCTCTTAGTGGTAATAAAGTGATCGCCCTTTCACTCAAATTTTACAAAGAAGCCAAAATCCAAGGAAAAATATATCACGTGTCCCCAGGCGAACAACGCAGTCATGAACAGTAACTCTCAGCAAACAGTACCGTCGATGAACAGTACCCTTAGTGAACAGTACACTCAACGAACGTGATGAACAGTGCCCTGGACGAACATTAACCTCCAGTGAACAGTACTTCCTCAATTTTTTTGCTTTTCCCCGGGTATTAAAACGAAATAGTGCCCCGTGTTTTCCCCCTTTTTTAAACCCCCCATTTTTTCCGAAATTAAAATAAACATTTCCCCAAGTTTTAAAACAAATAAAAACACCACTTTTCTGTAACAAACAATACTTTCTTATTTTTCCCTTTTCTTAAAAAAATCCTGTTTTTTAAAAATTTAAATTAAGGGAATGAAAATACAAAAAAAAAGAACCCTGCAACAACAATAACTCTTTTTTTCCTCTTCCTTTTGAAATCCCCTCTTTTTTTTTAAGTTAAAATTTACGAAAATACGTTTCCCCAGTTGTAAAACAAATATTACAACACTTTTTAAATTAAAGATATCAACACTAAAAAAAGTAAAAATAAAAAATACATCGCTTTTCTATAAAATAGTAATTGCGGTTAAACAATAAACTATATTTACAATGAACAGTACCTCTCCTGAACAATACTTCCACAATTTTTCCTTCTTCTTTAAAATTAAAATTAAAAAGATAAATTAAAAAAAAATCAACAAATATTACATCACTTTTCTATATATAATAATAGTGGGTAAACGGTAACTATAGCTAACCAATAATTATGACAAACAATTTTTCACAATTACCAATTTTTCACAATTTTTCATAAATTAAAATTACCAATTTTTTTTTATGAAAACAAATATTACATAAAAAACAAATTTGCTAAATAACGGGCTTAAACTCGGGTGCGGCGTGTCGCCGCACCTTCCGCCTGCTAGTTCCTCCCTACATGGGCTCAACGAACAGGATTTGCTGATGAATTTCATCTCTTGTCAGCCCAGTGGTAATGCCCTGTAATCTCAGCTGCTCAAAATGACGGAGTTTTTGCTACCGAGCTCAAATGCACCTTTATAAATAGTAAAATAAAAAAAATAGTACAAAATATAAAAAAATCTGAATTTTTTTGGGAATAAACATTGTTGAATGTTATACATGCCTGCAAATTTCCGTGAAGAAAAAATATTCATAATGCTCTGAGCAAAAAAAAAAGATGCTCCAAAAAGACTATTTTTGAAAGCATTTTGGGGAGCTGATTTTATTATTTTTGTTCAGACCTCCACGAATGTGATTTCATCACGAAATTTTGCATGCAGGCAGAAAACTAAGCAATGTTGTCGTCAAAAAAATTCAGAATGTTTTGAATGTTTTTTCTACTTTTTTCAGATTTTATTGTTTATAGGAGGAGCATTTGAGCTAGGGGACACTTTCGAAGAGGGGCTTTGTACTCCATGATGTACACTGCTTGTGAGCTGTTATAAGATGGCGTGTGATGCGCCTTTTCCTCGTTCAAAAAATAAATAAATAACGGCAAGGCGACCCATGGCGTGCCCAAGGGCCGGCCGCGTGCGTACCGCGTCGTTTCTGATGCCGACACCCTATTAGTCAGGCGGCCACACGTGACCTCCCCGTACCGTACGTACCTCGAAAGCGAAAAACTGCTTGATGAGTTGCGCCAGCGTTCGCACAAGATTGAATCGATCCGGTGGGCACAGCATGCATGAGCAGACTGACAGACTAACTCTCGTCACGTCAGCTCCTTGATGAGATGCGGCTACCTTCCAAAAATCATGCACGTGCCATGGTACGTACGTACGAATCACAAGTTTTTTTCGGATTCTTTTTTTTTATACCATACCACGTATGCTATGTGGTACGGACGGCTCACAAGTCGCATACATAAATATCTCAGGCACAAACATGTAATTAAATAGATGGGTGCTCCCTTGCCTCCTCCAAATGGTGAACGCTTATACGGAGCTCAATTTTCTTCTTTTGTTTTAAGAAACATAGTACAAACACAGTACACCGTAATTTGTTGTGTTCTGACGCACAATAATGCATCTGTCCACAACTTAATTAAAAAATCTAGAAACCCAAACACCAGATTAACCGCGATGACAAACGAGCCCTAATTCAATGGTAAGTGTGTTCAGTCATTTGCTTGTGAAGGTTTTGTTGTCCTACGTACCTCCCGTCGATCAGAAGATGATATTAGACAAAGAATAAACTTACTAAGTTATAAGAAGGCACAAACCGTAGCAGTGTGTCAAAATAAAAACTAGTAAGTTCACGGTCTCACGGTAACTTTGGTTAGCTAGTACCAATCGTGCTTGGTCCAGCCTCAAGCCGGCGTACGTCAGTGCCTGTGGAATCTATATTGAGAGCTATCACAACATTTATAGTTGGCAGTTTCTGCATCCGCAAGTCGGCAAGTGGCCAGAGCACGTATAGATAGTATCAATCTGTCGATATGTTAAACTCTATCGGAGTAGTGCAGAGAGATGACTTACATACATGCATGGCTGCCCAACCATGGCCCTCAACGGAATGATTAATTAACCAAGAGATATCCTTAACTTTTTAGAAGTAGGAGTACAACACCAACAACTTACCAGCATGCTTGGAATCACTAGTTTAACCTTGCTCTTTTGCTGAGAAGTGTCACAACCCAACCGCAGGCTGGCCTAACATGAGGAGCAGGAGCTAAGATGTAGCCAAGAACAACTCGCCGATCGAACACTGTGCAGGACGTACCATTACATGTAATGACCAAATCAATCAGCTTGGATCGATCGGCAATTCATTCTTGGCTGCACCATAGTCCCCGAGCATAATGTTAGGCGACGGCCAAGCGATTCCATGGCCATGGCTGCATGGTGCATACATGAGGAAGAGAAAGAAGGGAAAAAGATAAGAGAGGGGAGAGGCCCGGGCAGAGATGGAGGACATTTGGATTGATGGGCTTGTATATATAGATAGACGCAGGCAGCAGGGTCGGTGAGAAAGTAAAACAAGCTACGAAATTATGCAGAAGAGAAATGAATAAGTTAGCTACTCTAGCTGCGATGTACAATGCAAGTATTGAACGCAGTATCATCTGAAGATTTTGAAGAGGACGTATGGGTCCTGGAAGGATCGGTCTTGGCGATGGATGCAGCACAGCACATGCAGCACGTATGGCCAAACGGAGCTAATAAGGTCGATGCCGATGGGTGCAGCACATGCAGTACTGTCGTGTGCCAATGTGCACATGCAGTCTATATAAATGCGTAATCGTATGGTACATATATGATCTTTCTCGTGGAATACACCGTACATGAACTTACACACACAAGCGAAATCTGCAAAGAATGACCTGTGATGTGTAGCAATTTTCCGGGTTGAAATCTGCAAAACCGAACCGATGCCTTTAACAAACAAAACCTGCCGTGACCTAGAAAGGCTGACGCCCAGCCTTATTTTTCTATGGCATCGATCTGAGCTACTGTCTAGATTCCTCGTCCTCTGATCGACCTGACGGATTGATTAGCTGGCTCCTGGTTAATTAGGAAAATCTGTCTAAAACCGCTAACGCGCGCGCGAAACATGCACGTCAGGTGAGGTGACTGACTGAAATGAAGCAATCAATCATGCACCCAAGCTCATGATGATTCCGGATGGTAAGTACGTACGGAGCTGCACCGCTGTCCGATTTCCATTGCTATATTCTGCAGTGTGCAGTGTATCTCGGGATCTCCCTGTCTCCCTTTAACTAAGTACTAGAGTGCACTGTCCGAGTGCACACCACTAAGCAAACGAAGAGGAGGTAACAAATGGTCTAGCACTTAATTCTACTCCATCCGTCTCTGAAAAGAAGGCATATAAATTTTCTCTGAAGTCAAATGATCTGTGTCATGGTGCTAAATTTTCTCTGAAGTCAAATTACCTAGAAATTAGATATTGGTCGCAACGATTTGAGATCGATATCTAGTATACTCAAGATCATCTGATCTGTGTTGAGCCATTAGCCAATATCACCATTCCCCACTGTTACAAAATCAAATAACTGAATGGTGCTTTGGTTTTTTCCAATTATTTGTTGCAGCGCATGGCGACAATGATGTGTCTGCCCATTATTCTTGTAAATCTGAAATCGATACATTAAGTCCCTGTTATTTTCCTATTATAGAATCTTGTGGTTATGTATCATTGAGCAGGTGAACTTAACAATATTGACATTGATATTGTGATTTGACCTTGACTTCCAAGGAGCTTCTAACAGCTTATCTACTCAGGCCGTTTGCTGATAGTTTTGTCAATGTCGGGACCCCGATCCAAGGTCACACAGATCTAGCATGTAGCACATCATATCACTTTGCGGCCTCATGCACGGTATCCCACGGCTGCCACCTTACCTTGGCCGGGAACGTTTGTGTCTTTTGGCTCACGTATATGATTATGTCGGTAGCAACCATATGACAGAGAACCCGGGTCAGCATGATTAGTTGTAGACTAAGGTGGCACAATCGTACATGGACAGACATAGGTAACCGAGCATTGCACGTGTCGGCCAGCAGCAAGTGTAACCATGTCGTAGCAAAGCTACAAGGACTAAAGTAAACACCGCGTGACATTTCCCCGTAGGGACAGACACAGGAGCAAAGAGGGATACATGTCGGTCAATCCATGTGTTCCCGAGCAGTAGCGAACTACTAAGGCTCAGTGAAAGCACTAGGAGGCATTTCCCTGTAAGAAAGGCTACCAAAGGCACACAACTAGGTGTCGAACACCACACATAGCAATACATATTACACGTAGGCATAACATGTAAGTATGTGTTGTACAACATGGCATCACAACATAACTCTACAAGCTCAACTAGATAATGCTCCGAAGAGCCAACATAGTATGGTATTACAAACAGGGGTCACAAGACCCATCATACAAGTCATACAAGCAACGGAGTCATAAACATGTCTGAGTACAGACAACTACCAAAGAAAAAGGCTGAGAAGCCTGAGTATCTACAAGACCCTCCATAGGAACCAGACCTCTGTCTGGGATTCCCAAGCTACTCGGTCAACATCGACTCATCTTTGAAACCACTAGCGAGACTGACGTCTCCTCTGCAAAAACATAAATTAAGCAACCGTGAGTACAAAGGTACTCAGCAAGACTTACATCCGAACTATCTACATATGCATCAGTATCAACAATGGGGTTGTGGATTTTAACTGCAGCAAGCCAGCTTTGACTCTTGGCTAACCTATACTATGACTACAAGTACTTTCTTTGGGGTGAGAGAGCGCACACGAGTCCACATAGTCACCATATTAATACACCATTATGGATCCTCTCCCGTCTTCCTACAAGAAGGCCATCCATAGCACTCACACTTATCTTGCGCATTTTAGAGTATCCATTTCCACTTGTCTATGAACAATATAAGTCTTCAAGCAGTCCATATCCGAGGACGCGGCTATTCGAATAGATCATTAACCCTGCAGGGGTATACTTCTTCACACACGCTCTCACCACTTACCACCATATACACGTCATGTATCTCGACAACCTTCAAGCGGAAGCCTGGCGAGGGTGTCGGCCACAACCTGATTAACCACGCAAGACTCTAGTCCAGGTTTATCACCTATTTGAGACTGGACCCGCAATGCAGTCCGGCCGAAGTTTCCGTTACGGCACCAAACGATGTGAGCAGGGTTCCCAAGCCCACCCAACGAGTGCCACTTGGTACACCGTGCCATGGTGCATCTACCGCACAGAAGCCTACCCCGCCGGGCAGCGCTAAACACGGCCTCCCGCACATATCCTACAAACCAGAAACTAGTTGCAACTCCTGGACAGAGATCAAGGCGGTTAATAAGCCGAGAGGGTCCATGGGTTTCGGGCCCAATGTGTGGTAGTAACTTTCTTGGATAACATACACAGAACTCAGTTCTTAAGGACGGTCTCAATGAGACAACCCACCATGTACTCCTACATAGCCTCTCATCGCTACCTTTACCAAATCGTGTTCACACACTTAGCTTTCACACAATAGGACATGAACACAATCATTCCAATTCATCGCCCAGATGAATCAGACCCGACACGACTCTAAGCATAGCAAGCAAAGCAAGCAAGCATTGATGAGTAGTCACAACATTGCTCAAGCAATTCCTACTCATGCTAAGAGATTTCAACTATTTACTGTGACAAAGACAGGTCATGCGGAGGAATGGGTTCAACTACCGAAACATGTATCAGTTGAATCGTTATTGTCCTAATGCAGTAAAAGAGAGCAAGAGCAAGAGAGTGGACTTGTATCGGAATGCTCAATGGGGGTTTGCTTGCCTGGCACTTCTGAAGATAGCACTACTCTGCATCGGTGTCAACGATCACAACGTCGGAATCACCTTCTACCGAGAAGGAACAAACACCGGCAAGCAAAGGAACAACATTCAATTCATGGCAATGATGCATATCCAAATACATGGTATGTCATATTAAGGTACTGAATTGACCTAATGCAATAGTTAGCCAAGTTAATTGAAGTGGAATTCAAACATATAGCAAATTCCAACTCGAAAACTAATTACCATATATTCCATAATCATGAATTGTCCTAGTTGGTGATGTTAAATTGCTCAAATATGCATGAATATGGCATAAATAGATTCTTCATATATTTCTGATAATTTTTCATATATAAATTATTTTCATCCGAGTTGTAGATTATTTTCTATGATTTTTCAAAGTTTGGAGTATTTTCTGAAATTCATATATCATTTTCTGATTTATTTTAATTCCAAAAAATAATTAAAGCATCAGCATGACGTCAGGATGGCGTTAGCAGGTCAACAGAGCAGGTCCAGGTCAAACCTGGTCAGTGGGACCCGCGTGTCATAGACACAATGACTAAACAGGGTTAAATTAAACCTAACTAAAAATTATTAGCAGGCCGGGGCCCACTGTCAGTGACCTAAGGGTTAAGCTAAATGGTGATTAGCAGCAATTAAGCACTTACCATGTCAGCACCGCCGGCGTTAAACGCCGGTGACCAACAGTGACGGCGGAGGGCCTCGGGAATCGCCGTCCGACAATCAGACGCTGCGCGGGGAGGCTCTACGGGCTGTTAGGAGTGCGGCGCGTCATCTCAGGCAAGCGCGAGGAGCCGGGGTGGGCCGAGCTCACCGGAATCGAGCTCGTGGCGGCGGCCGGAGTTCGGGCAAGCATGGCTAGGCACTAGGGTGCGTCTCCGGACGAGTTGGTGAGTGCAGTAGGCTCCTGGGAGCATGCTGAGCGCAAGAGTGTGCTTGGCTGCGAGCTGCAGCGGCTCTAGCCACGGCAGCGATGAGGCACGGCGGTGGCGAGCTTCGGCCGTGGTGGTCAACGGGGTTAGAGAAGGAAAATTGGCAGAGGGGAGAGAGGGCTTGGGAGCAGGAGCTCACGGCGAGGTCGAAGAGGAGGTCAGCGTGCTCGGGGACGACCGGGAGCCAGCGAATTGGCGGAGAAGGGTGTCGGAGCCGAAGCTTGAGGACAATGGCGATGGCGAGGCTGTGAAGCATCCGAGCTCGCGTGGCTTGGTGTAGAGGACGTTGACGTCGCGTTGGTTCTCTTGGACACATTGGATGGGCGAGGGAGGGCCGGTGGCCACGGTGAACGGCGACGGTGGCGACGGGCGCGTTCGGGTGTGCGTGAGAGAAAGGGCCAGGGGAGAGGATGAGGACAGGGAAGAGCTCGAGGGGGTCCAGGTGGATGCGTGGCAACGTCTAGGCGCAACAAAGGAGGAGGCAGGCAGGCAGGAGGTGGCTGGCGCGTGCCGGCATGCCGCGGCCACGCGCTCCAGTCCTTCTGGCGAGTGGAGGGAGACGACTGGCGTCTCGGTGGTGGGCTGGGCCGGCCAGCAGGGCCGCGCCAGGCAAGTTACTCTCTGCCTTTTATTTTTCTTTTGTTTTCTTTTACTTTGCCACTGTTTAAAATTCAAAACAAATTCAGAACAGTGCCAAATATCCTCTGAATATTTTTACGTTGCTAGATGGACTTTTCCAAAAGCACATAAAACATTTCAGGGGTATTTGAAATTATATTCTATCTATCTTATATTTACTAATTGGAAGCACCATACTACGCTGCACGTTAATCCTAGAAAACCACTTACAAATAACCATTAGATCTTAATTCTATGACTAGGATTAAATGATATATGAAAGTATATTTGCTCATGCTTAGCAGTCCATATACGTTTAGAACTCTTGATCCGATCGGCCCTAAAGATTGCATGCATATTACGTGAGGAAAGTGTAAACTAAGACCACCAAACAAGCTATTTACAAATAACCATTAGATCTTAATTCTATGACTAGGATTAAATGATATACGGAAGTATATTCGCTGATGCGTAGCAGTCCATATACGTTTATAATTCTTGATCCGATGGGCCCTAAAGAGTCCATGCATGTTACGTGAGGAAACGTGTAAACTAAGACCACCTAACAAGCTACATATTTTTTTCCCGGAAACGTACTAATCCATTTACCCATGCATGCATGGTTGACGCAGCTAGCAATATATGACAGATAAATGTATGTTTGTTCCCTTTGTTAAAAACCAGCGTACAGTACCTAGGTGTGTTGTACGTACATTTAGGTATGACGGACTAATTGTTCTCTTACCCACAAAAAAAAACTAATTCTTCTCTTCCAAAAAAATACCACGTACACTTTCTCTTCCAAAAATCACCACGGACACAATCACAATGCATGTAACCTGCATACTATACCAATCCTGTCCATCAATCAAATTTACAATATTTTGTACAGTTTTGCTAGAACTCATCTAGATGAGATATAATTTGGTCACATTCACCTTTTATAGCCATTGGATGTGATACTATAAGATGCGTGTGTGCTGACGTGGGTTGTATCTGTTCTTATTTTCCAGGTGAATGAGACCATATTATATCTCATCTAGATGAGTTCTAGGTACTCCCTATTTTGTATTCTCTCAAATTTGTATATGTTATGCGCTTAGTGTTTTCTGAAAATATAAAGAAATTAGTGCAACAAAATTCTAAATCTATGTGGAAAATATATGTAATAACCAAATCCTAGATTATAAAATAATTATAAACTGCTAAACGGCTGCAAGTGCGTCAGAAAACCACCAATTTTAGAAGTCAATGTGTGCACTTTAAGTTCAATATATAAGATATTTAATGAATATGCACATAACAATATGAGAGTGTGTAATCAATTAAAAAATGTAAGTTCATACTAACCAAAAGAAGGGATGTGCTCACGTCCAAAAAAAATTATGGCATAGGTGTCGCTAGATAAAGCTATAGATCATAGGCTAGAGTACCAGCTAGCTGTCACCAGTCAAAGAAAGGCATGTCATTACTTTTCTTGATGGCTCAGTTGAGATGTCGGAAGCATATTCTAAACTCAAATAGATTGGCAAAAATATGAGCAAATGTTACACCTCCAAAAAATTTAAGAGGTTTCAGTACTCTAAGAATTTTCTTCCCAAAAATTGTATCTCGGCTTAACGAATAATACAGCCCATCTTTCAAAAATTATGACAAGACTGCAATTGCGTCTTAACATGGCGTGTGATGTCCGCTGGCGCGCGACGTTCGCGGCGGACCTGGGGGCTGCGCGGCGGATCTCGTTGGCCGACGGCGAGATCTGGCTACGACGTGAGGCACTCCGGATCGTGCTACTCGACAAGTAGGGGGGCACGGTGGATGCGTGTTTCCAACGCGAGGGTGAGTCGATCGATATCGGGGATATCATCTCTTTCCCATGCCATTTTGCTAGGGTTCATGACAGGATTCGGGCGACTGTTGTGGTGGTCGGAGCAAACGCGGCGTCGTGCAACACAGCTGCGTCGACGAGCGGGGGTGAGGCCACGTCGGCCGCGGTACAAGAGGAAGGTGGGCACACGAACCCGCGCATACGCCGCTCCCCTCCCCCCCTGACAGATGGACCTGGGATCCTAGGGCGCGGACCGGTCCGCCATGGGGCCGATGCACGACACGTGGTGGATCGGACCGACCGCCATGGACCGGGCGCTAGGGTTTCCGAGGCCGAAACGGGTATTAAGTGCGCAGCCGCTCCCAACCCCCCCATTCTGGATCTCGACGAGTGCCTCTCCCACTTCTGGGACGCTGCTCCACCAGTTAGATCTAGGGTTCGTCAATCCTTCCGGTGGTGGAAGGGCAAGATCCATGGCGATGCGCGCTCGTTTGCTCAAGTAGTTGCATCCCCTCCCACACCTCCTCCACCCATCCTGCCTCGTGCAAATAGATCTGTTGAGATGAGAGGGGACGGATTTGGGGAGGGCCGCCATGGCCGTGGAGCCGGACGATTCGACCGTGGTCGCGGCCGCGGCCGCGATTCCCACGTCTGGAAGAGGAAAGCGGAGACGGGGAATTCGTCGACGGCTAGGGCTTCGGGATCGGGCGACTCCGGGTTCAATAGATGGGAAGAAGCGGCCGATGGGATGCAGGCTGCCTCCACTCACCAGGAGCGGTGGGCGCGGGCGACGACGGCCTGGCCCCCCCGCAAGGTGCTGTGGATGCGGGCAGGAACCATGTTGCTCCTGCTCGTCAGGAACGCCATGGCGGAGGGGATGGCAGCGATGTGACTCCTCGCGCTGCCGGCAGGAACCTTACCCCGCCGCGTGTCCGGGATCTCGCTGCTCAAACTGGTAACACCATTCCATCCAGAGAGCCCTGTCAGATCTGCAACCTGTTGGGTCATGTTACTGCTAGATGCCCACAAGCTCTCTGTGTTAGATGTAAGAAGAAAGGGCATCTATCCATTGTCTGTTCTGAATTTCTTCCTAGGGAATGTGTGCCTGCGATGTGTGCCTTCCAAGACAAGGGGCAAGGGTTTCATTACATCCCTGATTTCAATATAGATAGGCAGGCTAGGGAGAACATTTACAACATTGTTGTTACCATTGTAGAAGGTTCTGCTCTTACCAAGGATATTGAACATGAGCTTAGTGTGTATGTGGGACAGGGATGGCGCTGCTCTGCTAGGTTCTTTGCACCTCCGAAATTTGTGTTGAGGATGCCTAATCCTAGAGAGGTATATCGTGCTTTGTTTGTTGAAAATGTAAAGCTGAAAAAATGTGGTGTAAGTGTTTGGTTCTCCCCCTGGTCTGATGACATTGATTCTGAGGGGCTGCTAGAAGCTGCTTGGGTTAGGATTGGGAGGATCCCCCCTAACAAAAGGTGTGATAGGACTGTTGCTTATGTTGGGGGCCTAGTTGGGATCACTCTAGAGCTGGATATGTCCACTCTGAATCATCCCTCTTCGGTTTGAGCAAAAATTGGCTGTAGGTTTATTGATCAACTTCCTAGCTCAGCTGAGGGGGTGCTGGGAGGGCGATTCTATAGATTCACTTATGAGGTTGAGGAGGTCCTTGTCAGAAATCCAGTGGACGAAGACATTAATGTTCCTAGTGCTGAGAATGAGACTGTTAAGCATGATCAGACTCCTAAGAGGAAACGTGATGACTTAAGGAGAGAGGATGATCGATCTGAATCCCCTGATGGTGGTAAAGGTGGTACTTCTCGTGGTGGTAAAACCTGTCGTTTGCTGCCATATGAGAATGACATATCTGTTTCCTCCGAGAGTGAGGTGGACGGCTCTTTGTTCATTGAAACCTTTGCTAGAGAACAAGGAATGTGTGAGCAGGAGGATATGCAAGATGTCTCGAGTTGGCTGGTGCCTGTTGAGCCAGTAATACCATAGACGTGTGCTGTATCTGGGACTGATTCCCAGAAGGTGCAGGTAAATATGAACCCTGTTGTTAACCGTACTCTGTCTTATGCTGCGGTTGTAACAAATTCTACTCAGGTTGTGGAGGTGGATGGTGAAGTAGACCCGAAGCTGAAGATTTCTACTGACTATGTGGTACAACTCCCTTCCCCCGACCGTACTGAGGAGATCATACTCACTCCTCCATTTGCTCCGGAGGGCGTGCTTAGATTCAGCAAGCGTAACACTCAAGGCATGTAGGAGAATATGGAAGCTAGAGCCATGAGACTGGCTAATGAGAAGGATATGGAAGGTAAAAACCAAAACACCCGCAAAAATTCTTTTGCTGCTCTATCTAATAATGAATTGATGGTTAGGGCTTCTAAAATGGGAGTGTATATTCCTGATAATGATTTTACTTGCACTGATGTGCTTCGTGAGCTGGAGAGGGTTAGGGGGAATTTGGATGATAAGAATGATATAGAGGATAGTAGATAGGATTGTGAGGATGACATCACTGTCACTAATGGTTTGGGCAAAAAAGCACCTGTCAACGTGGAGTGGTTGGACCATGATGAAACTATTAATGAAAAATACTCTGCTGTCAATTCAAATAGGAAAAAACAACGTAGGTCTGCTGTAAAGCTCTCTAGGCCTGTGACTAGGAGCCAGAAAAAAGAGACTTCTAAAGAAGAAGTGGTATGTAACCCTACAGTGTCTCCTGGTAGGGTTGCTAGGACGCAGTTCCATAAAAAACGATCTAAATGAAAGGAATTATATGGAATTGCAGGGGGGCAGGCAAGAAAGGATTGGCCACTTGCCTCTCTGATATGATTAGTGACCATTCTGTAGATTTCCTGGGTTTGCAAGAAACCATGAAAAAAAACTTTACTCCTGGATGTTTGAGGAAAATTGATCCCTTTGGTGTATTCAGTTGGAACTGGATTCCCTCTGTGGGAAAATCTGGGGGCATCCTGTGTGGGGTTAGGCATGACAACCTGGAGATTGTGTCCTGTGATAAGGGCAAATATATCCTCCAACTTGTGTTACATGACAAGAATAAGAAAGTTAATTGGGGTTTGTTAGTAGTCTATGGCTCTGCTCATGAGGAATTTAAGGAGGGATTCCTTATTGAGCTAGCCAACATGTGTGGTAGTATGCAAGTCCCATATATTGTAGGTGGGGATTTTAACATTTTAAGACACTCTGGGGAAAAGAATAGAAAGATGTCGAGCCACAAATCAACTGATATTTTTAACTCCATCATCAATACTCTTGCTCTTAGGGAGATTCATATAAGTGGTGGCAAGTACACCTGGACCAACAACCAAGCCCATCCCACGTTGGAGAAGCTTGATCGTATCCTGATGTCTGAATCCTGGGAGGATCTGTTTCCGTTGGTTTCTGTCAGGAAATTGGTCCGGGAAATCTCAGACCACAATCCTTTGCTGCTATCCATAGGTGAGGAGCGGCGAGAGACTCCGAAACCTAGAGAATTTCGTTTTGACCTTGCCTGGGTGAAAGACGATAGATTCCTGCCTCTAATCAAGAAAATCTGGTCTCGTAAGGTCTTCTCTACCGACCCCATTGATATCTTGAATATCAAACTTAAGAGGTTTAAGTCATACTTCAAAGGGTGGGGTTTGGATAGATTTGGTCACGAGAAGAAACGGAAGGAGGACCTCCGTATGGAATTAGCCATGTTGGAAGAATTGGAGGAAGAAGCTCCTCTTTCCCCTGAATTATATAGTAGGAAAGTTGACGTTGATTTTGAGCTTCATGAACTACTGGTGAATGAAGAGATCTATTGGCTTCAGCAATCACATGAGCGGTGGTTGCTCAAGGGCGATTTGAATACTGATTACATTCATCGTATTGCGAATGGTCGTAAACGTAAAAATATGATTCATTCACTAAAGGTGGGTGAGACGGAGATAGATGGCACTGACAAGCTGATTGCGCATGCCACATATTTCTACATGGAACTGTTTGGCCCAGCCCCAGGGAACCAGTTTCATCTGGATCCTGACACTTGGGCACCGGAGGAGAAAATTAGTGAATCTGATAACGTAAACTTGTGTCGGGAGTTTTCGGAGGAGGAAGTTAAAGAGGCCCTCTTTGATATGGCATCCAATAGGGCCCCGGGTCCTGACAATATTCCGGTAGAATTTTACCAGATATGCTGGTAGATTGTTAAAGATGATATCATGTCCCTGTTTAAGCACTTCCATCGCGGGACACTTGATGTTCAGCGCTTGAACTACGGGGTTATCACGCTGTTACCTAAACTATCGGGAGCTGATAAAATTCAACAGTTCAGGCCAATATGCTTACTTAGATGGCCCTATAAGCTTATTACTAAAGTTCTGGATCGCCGGGTTTCAGTGTATGCTGATAAGTTGATTAGCCCTGTCCAAAATGCTTTTGTTAAAGGGAGGAACATTATGGATGGTGTTCTCTCACTTCATGAGATCCTAAACTACACTTATGTGAAAAAGAAAGTTGGGGTGGTTGCTGAAACTGGATTTCGAAAAAGCCTATGATAAACTTAGCTGGGACTTCCTGTTAGAATGTCATAAGCTTCGGGGTTTCAATGAGACCTGGTGCGGGTGGATTAACCAAATCCTCCGCAATGGCACGGTGAGCATCAAATTGAATAACTGTGTGGGGCCGTATTTCTAGAGTGCAAAAGGGGTGCGGCAGGGTGACCCGCACTCCCCGTTTCTGTTTAACCTGGCTACTGAGTGCCTTACAAAAATGATTAAGAATGCCCAACGTAACAAGTTCCTTGTAGGCTTAGCTGTGGACCTTATTCCGGATGGGGTTGCCGTTTTGCAGTATGCAGACGACACAATCATCTACCTTGAACATGATATGGGCAAAGCAGTTAACCTGAAGTTACTGCTGTATATGTTTGAGATGATGTCTAGACTGAAAGTTAATTTTCAAAAGAGCGAGATCCTTACTGTGGGTGGGGATGAAGCTGTGATAAAGGAATATGCTGATCTTTTCAACTGTGATATTGGTAGCTTTCCCATTAAGTACCTTGGTATGCTTGTTAGCTATACCAACCTTAGGGATGCTGATTGGGAGTTCATTGTTTGCAAGTACCTCAAGAGATTTGAAGCCTGGATTGGCAATGCTGCCTCCATGGGAGGGCGACATACCTTACTAGATTCTGTTGTTACACAGATTTCTTTATACCACATGTCCATGTGGCTGATGAGTAAAACTTTTATGGAGAAATTGGCCAAACATAGAAGGAGGTTTTTCTGGCAGGGGTGTAACAAGAAGAAGAGATACTATATATCTTGTCAAATGGAGTAGAATTTGTAGATCCAAAGGAAAAGGGGGACATTGGATTAAGGACCTCCACAAACAGAACATCAGCCTGATGGTTAAATGGTGGTGGAAGCTAGAGACACAAAATGGGTTGTGGCAAGATATAGTTCGAGCTCATTACCTTCGTAACAGAACGGTGGCCGAGGTGGGCCCTAGATTCTATGATTCCCACTGCTGGAAAGCTTTACTGAAAGTTAAGGAAATTTATATGGCTGGTAGGAAGATAAATATTGAATCTGGAAACATTGCTAGGGTGTGGAAAGATCCCATTAATGGACTGCCTCTGTTTGGGGAACAATACCCACAACTCTTTGATATTTGCAATGCTCCTAAATGTACAGTGAATCAGGTGGTGAATACCGAATAAAATTCTTTCTTCAGGCGTAGACTCACTCCGGACCTGTCTGAGCAGTGGGGGAAGATTCGTGATATAGTTGGTAAGCTACCTCTCAATGATAGAGACGATCGGGTGGTTTGGGGCTTGAACCAGAATGGTAAATTCAGTACCAAGTCTGTATACAAGTGGCTTGAAAAACCGCTTAGTGGATGCCATTCACTACTGAAATCAGAGAATTTGCCATCAGCCAGTTCTTTGCCGTCTGCTAGCTGATGGCAAAGAAGGTCTTTGCCATCAGCTTACCAAAAACAGATGGCAACGAACGAGCTGATGGCAAATACACTATTTGCCATTACCCACCTCTTTGTCGTCCGCTAGCGAACGGCAAAGAGGTGGAGTGGGGTCCAGTGGAGGCCAGTTTATTGCAACGGCCCACCCCCCTCCTCTCCCTCTTCTCTCTTTCTGTCTCTTTGTCTCTCCCCGACCGCACACCGCCGCCGCCCGCGACCGCACCCCGCCGCCGCCCCCGACCGCACCCCGCCGCCGCCCCCGACCGCACCCCGCCGCCGCCCCCGACCCCACGCCGCCCCGGCCCGCCGCCCGCCGCCACCGTTCCCCGCCGCTCCGGCACCCCCGACGCCCCGCCCCCGACCCCATGCCGCCCCAGCCCGTCGTTCCGGCCCCCCCAACGACCCGCGGCCCGGCCCCCCCGACGCCCAGCCGCCCTGCCCCGCTGCCCGGGGCCCGGAGCCTAGCCGCGGCGGCCCTGCCCCACCGCCCAGGCCACGACGCCACCCAGCCCCGCCGTCCAGAGTCAGGTGAGCTCTCTTGTTCTTTTTCTTCTTCTGTTTTTTGCTGTTTAGGTTTAGGTTAGTGGTGGGTTTAGGTTAGTGCTAGGTTTCGGTTAGTGGTGGGTTTAGGTTAGTGCTAGGTTTAGGTTAGTGGTGGGTTTAGGTTTAGGTTTAGATAGAAGAGAAGAAGAAGAAGATGAAAAAAGAATAAGTATAGAGAAGAGAGAAGAAAAAAAAAAAAAAAAAGGAAAAAGAAGAAGAGAAAGAAGAAGAAGAAGCAGAAAAAGAAGAAAAGAGAAGAAGAAGAAGAAGAAGAGAAGAAGAACAAAGGAACAGAAAGAATAAGAAGAGAAGAAAGAAGAAGAAGAAGAAGGAGGCGAAAGACGAAAGAAGAAGAAGAAGAAAGAAGGAAGAAAAGAAGAAGAGAAGAGACACAGAAGCGAGGAAAAGAAGAGAAGAAGAAGAATAAGAAGAGAAGAAGAAGAAAAAGAAAGCATTGAGAGAATTAAGAAGAATTAGGAAATTTGGTGTTGTTTAGACGAAAAGAAGAGAACAGAGAAGAAGAAGAAAAAGTAAAGAAAAGAAAGAGAAGAATAGAATTAAGAAAGAAAAAGGAAGAAAGAAATTAGAAAAAAAAAGAAGAAGAAGAGAGAAGAGGAAGGAAAGGAGAATGAAAAGAAAGGAGGAGAAGAAAAAGAAAAAGTGAGAAGAGAAAAGAAGAAGAAGAAGAAGAAGAAGAAGAAGAAGAGAAGAAGAGGATAGAGGGAGAAGAGAGGTTTAAGAGGAGCAGCAGAAGAAGCAGAGGATAAGAGGATGAAAGAGGAAAGAAGAGGATAAGAGGTAAAGAAGAAGAATGAAAGGAAGAGAAAGAAGAAGACGAGAAAGACGAAGAAGAAAGAAGAGATAGAAGAAGAGAGAGGATAAGAGAAGCAAAGAAGAGGATAAGAAAAGAAGAAGAAGGAAGAGGGAGAAGAGGATAAGAGGAAGAAGAAGAAGACGAGAGGAAGGATAAGAGGAGGAGAGGAAGAGGATATTAGAGGAGGAGGAAGAAGAAGCAAGAAAGAAGAAGAAGAGAAGAAGAAGAAGAAGAGGAGAAGAAAAGAGGAATAAGAAGGAAAAGAAGAAAGACGAAGAAGAAGAAATATGAAGATGAAGAAGAAGAAGGAGAAGGAGAAGAAGAAGAAGAAGAAGAAGAAGGAGGAGAAGTAGAAGACGAGAAGAAGAAGGAATAGAGGAGGAAAAAAAAGAAAATAGTAGTTATATGCAGTTGTTCTATCGGAATTGAATATTCGTGTTGATCGTGTGGATTTAAATGTGCAGTGTTTCGTCGCTGCGAAGGTCTGGTGTTCGACGACCTCCACGTGCGTGACCAGGATGCGTCTCTCGTTCAAAAGGGTGTCATCTAGAAAGATGCATGTCTTTGCATATTTATAACTGCCATCCTTTCGAATTGTCCACGTTATCCATGGACAACCCAAGTATGTGTACATTGGGTTCGTTTTCCCATGCTCTGCTCCGGATCTGATGCAGAATTTCATCAGTGCCTCCCTGTTATTCTCCGGGTACACATCCTCTCTGTTTATTGCCGAGACGTGTATCAGGAGAACAGCGGGGAGGTGATGCATACTTAGCTTATTTAGTTCATTTATGACATAATTAGCTTAGTTAGGTCAAAAATGGCATAATAACCTTTGTTAGCTCATAAATGTCATATACTTAGCTTATTTTCCTCCAAAATGACATAATAAGCTAAGTTAGCTCAATAATGACCTATACTTACCTAAGTTAGCTCAATAATGACCTATACTTACCTTATTTTCCTCCAAATTGACATAATAAGCTTAGTTATGGAACCTTATATTGTTTTGGATGCATATGTGTTTTGTGATGATTGTTGATATGCTTTGATTGTATGTCTTACGCAGCCGCCACCGCCGCCGCCACCACCTCCTCCACCGTCGCTTCTCCGACCATCTCCTTCCTGCATACCCCTCCCCATGCCCCACGCCTCCAGATCTACCAGGGTTCCATTGGGGTAGGGGAGGGGGTACCGAATCCCGCTGCCTTTGGTTTACCAGGCGTTTCCAGATCTCCTGCAGCCGCTCGATTCGATCTCGGCGAAGGCCCAAGCGGAGACCAAGGCGCAGCGTTGGAGGGACCGGGTGATGCGGATCAGAGACGATGCTCTCTCATGGACATTGTGCATGAGGGAGTGGAAGGAAGCAGAGGAGGAGGTGGAAGAGGGGTCAGATCTGGATTCCATCTCCAGGAGGCATGTTCAGGTATGCAGGGATCGTGCAGATGAAGAGTTGCTGAATCTCGCCTAGAGAATTTACTTCGAGGGCAACTGGGAGGAGAAGCACAGGATGCCGCATCCATCCGAGCCTGCAGTAGCGTTCGTCCATTGGGCAAAGCAGGAAGCAAAGTTCAGAGTCGTGCAGAGAGATGAGACGCAGTTCTTCTTCTTCTTCTTCTTCTAGTCTTCTTCTTCTAACTTTCTTATTTCCCATTTTGCAGATTTGATTCACTTCACGGAAGCTTGCATTGATGGAGTGCTTGTGTTTACTTTATGTTTTGATTTTGAATCGATGAACAATGTGGAACTTGCTACGTATGGATGAAACTATTGTAATATGGATGAAACTATGTATGTATGGATGAAACTTATGTGTTGGATATCAGATATTTTGCTGTGAGACTTGCACATATTGTTTGCCCTGTGAAATATATATATATATATCATATATTTGCTGTGAAAATGCTTGGATATAACAAAAACAGAATAAAATGGGGGCAATATAGGCACTTTGCCGCCTGCCACCGACGGCAAAGGGCTCTTTGCCGTCTGTCACCGACGGCAAAAGTGGCACGCGGCAGCAACCTGTGCAACCTGGAAGCACTGGGTCTGACCCATTTGGTTATTATGCCGTCGGCTGGCAGACGGCAAAGGCGTGTGGTTATTTGCTGTCTGCTGGCAGACGGCAAAATCTCCTGTTAGCCACCTAACGTGGCTAACGTGTATTCTTCTCCGTCCATATTGTTTGCCGTCTGCTTGGCTAGGATAGCAGACGGCAAAGGACTTTGCCGTCCGCTGGGCGGAAGCAGACGGCAAAGAAGCTGTTTACCGTAACTTACTGTGACGAAAATGTTTGCCGTCTGCGGTGGATGGCAAACATCTTTGCCGTCCACTTTCTGGTTTTTTGCCGTCGGCCATGGCAGACGGCAAAGCAGCTGCTTCCTGTAGTGATTACAGCTAGATCTGGAAGGCTAAAATACCCCTTAAGATCAAAATCTTTCTATGGCAACTTTCACAAGATGCGGTCCTAACTAGACAGGTGATGCGGCATAGGAATTGGCCTGGGAACCCTGCTTGCTCTTTTTGCAGTGAGATAGATACATCGCAACATCTGTTCTTTACTTGTCCGGTGGCCAGGGTTGTGTGGCGATCTATTGGGGTGGTCCTTGGCACCGATAGATGTCCTAATAACTACTGGCAGTTCTTTGCTTGGTGCCATAATTTCCTCCCTGGCGGGGAGAAATTCTATACGGTGGGCCTTGCGGCTGCCTGCTGGGCCATTTGGCTTGCACGTAACAGGGCTACCTTTGAGAAAAAGCAGATTAAGACCCCTTCTGACATTGTGTTCTCTATGTGCTCTTTTGTTCTGTATTGGACAGGTCTGCAACAGGGAGGCGATGCCGACAAGCTACGCGCAGGTGCCGAGATGATCAGGGCTAGTACATTGCAGTTGATGAAGATTTGCGGAGCTGCTACTCATCCGATTGGAGGACCATGATGTGAGAAGCGTTTCCTCGTGTTGCTGGAGTGGGAGATTGAGTGCATGATGCTGAGTAGCCATCTCTTGCAGACAAGACTTGCTTTTGGGTTTATGGTTCCTTTGGCGTGGTATCATGTAATCTGTGAGTTTTTGGGTCGATGTGTATTAGGGAGCTTCTGAACTATGTGTGTTACCAGGTTTTCGCCCCACAGCATTCGTGTCGACGGCGACCGAATTGGCAGTGGGTTTCCTGGTAATGCTTGGACTCGCTCTACCTCTTTCCCTCCTCCTGACATTGTTTCTGGAACTGGTTGTATTTCTGTTCATTTGCAATGGAAAGGGGTTAAGCCTGGTTCAAAAAAATAAAAAATTATGACAAATATATAAAACAAAGTGGGATCAATTTCCATAAATGTACAAACTAACTTCCAAAATCTAACATGTGGGCTTCCAATTACTTAGAGGAACTTTTAAACACGACAAGGATGAGCTTCTAGAAATTTACATGCCATCTTAAAAATTCATTTGTACTTCCAAAATTTATAAATATCAGGATGGCTTCCGAAACTTTGTTTTCCAAGTAAAAAAGATTCTGTCAGAAAACCAAAAATACTGAGAACTATGGAAAATACAACGAATTGGTAGGGTCGCAGTGGCATTCCGATATTGACCAGGGTTCGAATCCTGTTATGAGCTAATTTCGTGTATCTCACCCGAAGGGCTCTGTCTTGAAAAAATTCCATGAGAGTCCAACCTATTGGATTTATTTTTTGTTGGAAGACAAAAAAGGGTTCCACAAGTTAATTTTTTTTCAAAAAGTTCAACTATCTTCTAAGCATTCTGAAAATACAAGGATAATCTTGAATGTAGCGGGCCTACAACCCACTGTCGGGCACATAACTTACTGGCATGTAGCAGTGACTAACACCTGACCCGTAGGGCGGTGATGAGTTGGAGATAGCGATAGGTGAGTGAGTGCGAGATAGATAGAAATATAGACATAACGCGAGTGAGAGGCAGAGAGTGAGAATGAAAGTGTGGCTTGATAGAGAGCACGAGAGAGCACATTTGGATCGGGCTGAGAGTGATAGGATTTTGTTGTATAACATTCTAATACAATGATGTCACCAACTATTGTTGTGGCACAATGCTTAATACACAATTATGATAAATATAAAGATCGAACATGACCCACTATGTTCTGAGTATATCCATATCAAATTGGAATTGCACTCACTTGTATTCATCTATACTATGCACTAGCCCGTGCGGATGCACGAGTAGATGACTAGTAAGAATATAATTCAAATTCAATTAGCTACTGATTTAAATTCAAAGTCCCAAAAATAATTAATTAAAAATGTTCCTAAATTTTGGTTTGATATATATCTCTTGCCAAAATTCTTAGAACTATTTGAAAGGCATTTTGGAAACATTGAATGCACTTTTTGGGGTTCTTTGCCCTTTATTTAATTTGAGGCTTTGAAAATTCCCTCAATTCCAATTTCTCTAAAATTAAATATGATGCATGGTGCTAACTAATGCAACTAATTACAAGCATTATTCTAGCGCTGTGACAACTCACCCCCACAAAACAAGAATCTCGTCCCGAGATTCAAGATGTGAGGTAAGAGGAAAAGGGACATTGAACTAACACAATCTTCAAGATCCAGATTGGCCTTCTTTAGGACGTTGATTCATTTCATCATCTTGGTCTCGACGTTTTGCTCTGAGAACTTCGTCCAACACGACAACGAGAAGAAAGGGAAACTCTAAAAGAATTGATCTTCTCGAAGATCGAGCAACTCACGATGAACTCACGGAATGAGACATTGAAACATATCTTGAGCTAAGACACAAAACACACATCGAGAGGGATGTAATGAAACAGATGATGAAGGTTCAATTTGGTAGGCAACAATTCCATGCTTAAATAATATGATGCATGGGTTTCAAAGTAGCGAGGAGTTAATTGCCCTTCATACCAAAAGGGGCACCTGAGAGGAGGTGACTCGTTGAATTATCCCCTTAAGTGGCAAAAAGAATTACTTTTGATATAGAGATCATTGAAACTCTTCATACCAAGCTAAGGCAATTCACAAGCGATCATTTGAAGGAATCCGAAAGAATGGCATACTCAAATTAGAGTGGAAACTATGGTTATAGAACAATCGGCAATGGGGCTTATTCCAACTGATACCGACGATATAACCAAGTGCCTGAACGTACTTTCGAGAACTTGAGCAACTCCACATTCATCATGGTTCTACAAACATCTGTGCCAAAGATCCTGGTAACACCTCATACCACCATGATGAATATTGATGGGGATGCAGACGCAAAGGAAGACAAACACTTTCTCAGATTTCACCTTAGCAAAGCCAGGGGAACAATATCTGGACGATCGACCGAGAAACATTTAGCACTCCGCTTCTAATGTCACCTTGATGTACTAGCGTAACCCAGCTATAGGTACTGTTTGGTTTCTAGAACATGAAGTAAAGGTCGGACTTCGGAAACACAAAGAATAGATAAGGAACAACTTCTAGAATAAGTCATATGAAATCCTCATGGGGAAGTGGCTAATGTTGCTGATACAAGATATTGTAATAATAGATCTTCTGGCTAGGTGTGTTAGCCATCACATCCACTTATCGGGTTACAGAGAGACCGGTATTATATTTCTTGGGAGAAGTTCCAACCATCATGTCTGCCTGAGATTCAGATCGGATTGGTGACAGGATACTTCAGACTCAGCACGCCTGAAAAAGAAAGTTTGCAACAGAAATCGATGAGATGACGTTGCGAGATTCTCGGGAAATGAACTATGGTAGCAAGCTCCAAAACATGAGATGGATTGCAAGACACATGTGACAGAATGTCCAGGACAATCGTGTCCACATGGAAGTCTTACGACCAAACACTGCCGAGTTCTGGTTGGGAACCATCATTGCGGATAACGAAGCCTTGTGCACGTCCATCTGGGCCCTTCGGGATTAACACTTCTTTTCCTTCAACAAATCAATCAGTGGCTTGGTGTATTAGGGAATACATGTGGGTTGGAGGTTGCATGTCTACCAAACCATGGCATACTTCGCAAATGCATGACTGACTTGGGATGATTCCAGAGGGAGCAAAATAACTTTTCTCAAATTCATGGCGGCAACTTACATTAAATACATGTGAATTAGAGGGAGTCACTTCTTTCACCATGACATATACTTCATGGGCTAGCATGAAGATAATGTTTACAATAGTTTCCAACGCTGCTTTAATGTCCATCATGAATCATGGAGAAGATAAGGATGTTGTCGATGGGCTCAACAACAATTCATCCAGGTTTCCATATAGATGGAATTCCATAGTTATGTGAACAAGGTGATAACATTGGTCAGACCAAAGGATATAATGGTGTATGCTCGAGGAGACAACCACTAGTAAGACAACATTACGAGAATCGTTAGTTCTGATTTTTATTTGACGATAGCCCATACTCAAATCAAAGAATGGACAAGTCAATAGATCCAGCAACGGAACACGAAGGTCAATCGATGAAGGTATCATTTTTCTTCAACGCACAGACACAAAAGATATCCCTTTGGAGCGAACTAAGTCGATCAAGCTTTTATCTTCCAAATCTCCAAGTTGTTGATTAGCTTAACCAACTAGTTCGCGGTATCCAACACAGATTCTTGGAGAAAAGGGTGGTTTACAGGAAAAATCAACTTGATCACGAACCCAACATAACGGTCAGGGGACAACCTGGTGATACTTCTGAGAAGATCTTCGGAAAATCACGAACCACCGGTATGTAACTAAGTTCGAGAACAATCTTGCTTTTTAGGGCAAGACGATATGATCAAAAGAGCGCAGGATTGACACAATCCTAACTCATTGACCAAAGAGTGGACCAGGAAAGATGGACTAGGTAGCATGATCAATCTTAGAATGATGATTCAATAACCAGCATGCTAAGAATGAAATTATCGTCCATTAACTACCCAGCAGCAGGGTTGCTAGGAGTATTGATTTCACACATCACGGTTCACTTGTCGGCATTCCGGTTGCAACAACACGGAGACCAAGAAATGAATAATGATGGCGAGAAGTATTACTGTATCAAGAATTCATAAGAGGTTGTGCAATTCTCACGACATTCCTGGCCTGGATAGGGTAATACTCCAAGATGGAACAGAAAAGAAGCTGGATTGGCATTCTTGATCTGCGGAATACAACTGCTTTGACCCAATCCTCGAGATGGATAAGGTACTGGAGTTTGTTTCTCCTAGTCATCGTAAAATAGAATGGCTTGACAGACCACAAGAGTAATAAGCATCGATGAACACGAATGCACAACTACTCTTGTCTATCAATTGATAGACTAAGGTTGGAATACAGCTGAATGGGGACAACTCAAAGGCACATATGATTTTTCCGAGTTGTAGATGCATAGATTAGCGTGTCGAACAAGGATCAACATATTTCTTCCAGATAACCCTTGCAGAGAAATAGGATTGGCATATTCACAAATATGGATTGGAGAACTCACCAAGAGCACTCTTGTTGTGATCTTTTGGTTCAAGAAGAACTTCTGCCATGATGGTTCATGGTATTGGAAGAATGATATACCATGGACCTAGAAGACTAGAACAAGGTTACTAATCATCCTAAGGGAGCAACAATCACTACCAACAGGAATGAGCGGGATGAATAATCGGTTCAAAACCCAGAGGTAGAATATCTACTAACCAAATGACATCACGAAATGCTTTCGAGAATGATGGCCAGAATCATCACACCGGGAACACAAACATGGCTAGATTACTGGGTGGTTCTCTAGGATAACCTGGATTCCTAACACCTTCAACAGATATATCGAGGAAATAGAGTACCTCAACACAACAATTAGTGTGTCTAGTCTGGCCAAAAGGACATCAGAAACAGGCGGACAATGATTTGCAAATGCATCAGATTATTTAGAAACCTTGGATAACTCGGAAAGCATAACGGCTGTACGGGCATGATATATAAAACAACCTGCAAGACAACTGACAACATAGCACCAAATTCTTATGGAAACACAGATCCGAGAAGACAACACCTTTCCTATAAGTCTCCAGCATAGTAACTCATCATCCTGATAGATAGATGAGAATCCTAGTTTCTTAATCCCCGTAGAAAAGAAGAGGGTGACTCACAATCGCAGGAGTAAAAATAGTCTTACGTTCCCTTCCACAATCAATTCCCATATATAACTAAAGCAGTTCTAGACTCAACCTTGACCAACTTGGCTTGGTAATGCTACAGGCAGTTAGGCTTTGATACCAAAGCTGTCGGGACCCCGATCCTAGGTCACACAGATCTAGCATGTAGCACATCATATCACTTTGCTGCCTCACGCATGGTATCCCATGGCTGCCACCTTACCTTGGCCGGGACCGTTTCCATCTTTCGGCTCGCGTATAAGATTATGTCGCTAGCATCCATATGACAGAGAACCCGGGTCGACATGATTAGTTGTAGACCAAGGTGGCACAATCGTACAGGGACAAACATAGGTAACCCAGCAATGCACGTGTGGGCCAGCAGCGAGTGTAACCAAGTCATAGCAAAGCTACAAGGACTAAAGTAAACACCGCATGACATTTCCCCGTAGGGACAAACACAGGAGCAAAGAAGGAGATATGTCGGTCAATCCATGTGTTCCAGAGTAGTAGCGAACTACCAAGGCTCAGTGGAAGCACCAGGACGCATTTCCCTGTAAGAAAGGCTACCAAAGGCACACAACTAGGTGTCGAACCACACACATAGCAATACATATTACACGTACGCATAACATGCAAGTATGTGTTGTACGACATGGCATCACAACATAATTCTACAAACTCAAGTAGATAAGGCTCGGAAGATCCAACATAGAATGGTATTACAAACAGGGGTCACATGACCCATCATACAAGTCATACAAGCAACGGAAGCATAAACATGTCTGAGTACAGACAACTACAAAAGAAAAAGGCTGAGTAGCCTGACTATCTACAAGACCCTCCCTAGGAACCAGACCTCTGTCTGGGATTCCCAAGCTAGTCAGTCAACATCGACTCATCTTTGAAACCAATAGTGAGACTGACATCTCCTCTGCAAAACCATAAATTATGGAACCGTGAGTACAATGGTACTCAGCAAGACTTACATCAGAACTATGTACATATGCATCAGTATCAACAATGGGGTTGTGGAGTTTAACTGCAGCAAGCCAGCTTTGACTCTTGGCTAACCTGTACTATGACTACAAGTACATTCTTTGGGGTGAGAGAGCGCACATGAGTCCACATAGTCACCACATCAATACACCACTATGGATCCTCTCCTGTCTTCCTACGAGAAGGCCATCCAAAGCACTCACACTTATCTTGCGCATTTTAGAGTATCCATTTCCACTTGTCTAAGAACAATATAAGTCTTCAAGCAGTCCATATCCGAAGATGTGGCTATTCGAATAGATCATTTACCCTGCAGGGGTATCTTCTTCACACACGCTCTCACCATTTACCATCATATACACGTCATGTATCTCGGCAACCTTCAAGCGGAAGCTGGGCGAGGGTGTCGGCCACAACCTAATTAACCACGCAAGACTCTAGTCCAGGTTTATCGCCTATTTGAGACTGAACCCGCAAGGAAGTCCGGCCGAAGTTTCTATTACGGCCCGAAGTTTCCCAAGCCCACCAAATGAGTGCCACTTGGTACACCGTGCGACGGTGAATCTACCGCACTGAAGCTTACCCCGTCGGCAGTGCTAAACAAGGGCTCCAGCACATATCCTACAAACCAAAAACTAGTTGCAATTCCTGGACAGTGATCAAGGAAATTAATAAGCGAGAGGGTCCATGGGTTTCAGGCACAATGTGTGGTAGTAACAGTTCTTGGATAACATACACAGAACTCAGTTCTTAAGGACGGCCTCAATGAGACAACATGCCATGTACTCCTACATGGCCTCTCATCGCTACCTTTACCAAATCATATTCACACACTTAGCTCTCACACAATAGGACATGAACACAACCATTCCAATTCATCGCCCAGATGAATCAGACCTGAGACGACTCTAAGCATAGCAAGCAAGCATGGATAAGTAGTCACAACATGGCTCAAGCAATTCCTACTCATGCTAAGAGGTTTCAACTATTTACCGTGACAAAGACTGGTCATGCAGAGGAATGGTTTCAACTACCGAAACATGTATCAGTTGAATTGTTATTGTTCTAATGCAGTAAAAGAGAGCAAGAGTGAGAGAGTGGGATTGTATCGGAATGCTCAATGGTGGTTTGCTTGCCTGGCACTTCAGAAGATAGTATTGCTCTTCATCGGTGTCAAGGATCACAACATCGGAATGGCCTTCTACCGAGAAGGAACAAACACCTACAAGCAAAGGAACAACATTCAATTCATGGCAATGATGCATATCCAAATGCATGGTATGTCATATTAAGGTACTGATTGACCAAATGCAATAGTTAGGCAAGTTAATTGAAGTGGAATTCAAACATATAGCAAATTCCAACTCCAAAACTAATTACCATATATTCCATAATCATGAATTGTCCTAGTTGGTGATGTTAAATTTCTCAAACATGCATGAATATGGCATAAACAAATTCTTCATATTTTTTCTGATAATTTTTCATATATAAATTATTTTCATCTGAGTTATTGATTATTTTCTTTGATTTTTCAAAGTTTGGAGTATGTTCTGAAATTCATAAATCATTTTCTGATTTATTTTAATTCTAGAAAACAATTACAGCGTCAGCATGATGTCAGGAGGTCAACAGAGCCGGTCCAGGTCAAACCTCACCGGTGGGACCCGTGTGTCATAGACACAAAGAAGGGTTAAATTAAACCTAACTAAAAGTTATTAGCAGGCCGGGGCCCACTGTCAGTGACCTAAGGGTTAAGCTAAATGGTGATTGGCCCTAATTAAGCAACTGCCATGTCAGCACCGCCGGCGCTAAACGCTGGTGACCAATAGCGACGTCGGAGGGCCTCGGGAATCGCCGTCCGGTGACCAGACGCTGCGCGGGGAGGCTCTACGGGCTGCTGGGAGTGCGGCGCGTCTTCTGGGGCAAGTGCGAGGAGCCGGGGTGGGCTGAGCTCACCGGAATCAAGCTCGTGGCAGCGGCCGAAGTTCGGGCAAGCACGGCTAGGCGCTAGGGTGCTTCTCCGGACGAGCTGGTGAGTGCAGTAGGCTCCTAGGAGCACACTGAGCGCAGGGGTGTGCTCGGCTGCGAGTTGCAGCGGCTCTAGCCATGGCGGCGACGAGGCACGGCGGTGGCGAGCTTCTGCTGCGGTGGCCAATGGGGTTAGAGAAGGAAATTGGCAGAGGGGAGTGAGGGGATGGGAGTAGGAGCTCACGACAAGGTCGAAGAGGAGGTCAGCGAGCTTGGGGACGACCGGGACCCAGCGAATCGGCGGAGAAGGGCGCCTGAGCCGAAGCTTGAGGACGATAACGATGGCGAGGTTGTGAAGCATCCGAGCTCGCCTGGCTTGGTGTAGAGGATGTTGACGTCGCGGCGGTACTCTTGGACACATTGGATGGGCGAGGGAGGGCCGGTGGCCACGGTGAACTGCGACGGTGGCGACGGGCGCGTTCGGGTGTGCGTGAGACAAAGGGCCAGGGGAGAGGATGAGGACGGGGAAGAGTTCGAGGGGGTCCAGGGGGATGTGTGGAAACGTCTAGGCACAACAAGGAGGAGGCAGGCATGCAGGAGGTGGCTGGCGTATGCTGGCGTGCCGTGGCCACGCGCTCCAGTCCTTCTGGCGAGAGGAGGGAGACGACTGGCGTCTCGGTTGTGGGCTGGGCCGGGCAGCTGGGCCGCGCCAGGTAAGTTACTCTCTGCCTTTTATTTTTCTGTTGTCTTCTTTTACTTTGCCACTATTTAAAATTCAAAACAGTGCCAAATGTCCTATGAATATTTTTACGTTGCTAGATGGACTTTTCGAAAAGCACATAAAACATTTCAGGGGCATTTGAAATTATATCCTAACTATAAGAATATAATTCAAATTTAAATAGCTATTGATTTAAATTCAAAGTCCCAAAAATAATTCCTTCAAAATGTTTCTAAATTTTGGTTTGTTATATAGCTCTTGCCAAAATTCTCAGAACTATTTGAAAGGCATCTTGGAAACATTGAATGCAATTTTTGGGGTTCTTTGCCCTTTATTTAATTTGAGGCTTTGAAAATTCCCTCAATTCCAATTTCTCTAAAATTAAATATGATGCATGGTGCTCACAAATGAACTAATTACAAGCATTATTCTAGGGCTGTGACAGTCAAACTAACCCAGAAGCATGTGGTCAGGTTGTTAGTTGAATGGATTTTGTCAGTTGCATGTTTTGTATCAAATCTGAGAAAGGATTCTAGAACAAATCACTCAATTATTATGCCTATATAGCTGTCAAATTTGGCAACCTAGCTATAACAAAACCAAGTGGGGGATATATGCACATATTAATGTGAGAAACTGAGATAGGAAATAGATTATGTTGATTATATCTGATAGATATCATTCCTGTTTCTTGTTATATTTTTGTAGCAAACTGTTGACACTTGCACATTTTACATGTTCAATTATGTCTAGTGCAGGGTGACCTTGAAGAGCATCTTGCAACCCAAGTTGCAGCAAAACGCTGTAGAAAATGAGGTCTCATGTTGTGAATATTTAGTTGTTGTACTTGTGTGTTTTTGAGAAGCTGCACCTCTATTTTTGTTGACCTTTGATTCATGTATGTACATTCTATGGAAATGTATCATAAGGAATGTGAATTCATAACTCTATGGTTGATTTAATCTATCGATATTGATTTGTCCATATTATGAATATTCTGAGTAATGGAATAACTATGTGAAAAATATGAATATTATTTTTAGTTCATTAGTTTCTTATTTTTCCTGGCGGTTATGCCATCACGGGGATATACCACTTCCCTGCTTTGCCAAACCTTACACACACATAACCCATGCATGAGCTACAGAACATGCGGCTGCAGCTCTACTCCGCCTCCGAGTACTGTGAGAAGTCCTACCTCAACACCCACCAGAAGGAGATGTGAGCCGCCACCACCACCTCTGCCTGCTCCTCCTCTCCTCCATTGCCCAGCCTCTCTGCACATCTCGTTCTCACTCAGACAAAGAGAATTTACCATCTTACTACCATGTTGGACTGGTGATTCCTCCTGGTACACATGCATCATTTACACGAGCATGATGCCACGTATCTATCAGTCTCTATTTTGTCACATGGCATAGGAAGAGTGTAACACGTGTAGGTTGGTGCAGCATGTAGTGGCTGGCAATAGCTACTATGGTATAGGAAGAGTGTAACAGGTGTACGGTAAGGAATTGATGTCCAGATGTGAGTATGTGACTAGCTAGACAACAAATTCTTCTAGCTAAAACTGAACAAGGATATGTCATTTTGGTTTTCGGTGATTCGAAGTCTCAGTTGACACTGTGTCCATTGGATCGTTCAATGCTTTATGATTTGTGCAACTGTAGTGTTTTGTATCATTTCGGTCTGTTAAGGCACGCTACCAGGACATTAGTATTTTTTTCTGTTTGTTTTTGGGTTGGGCTCTTTCCTTTTTTTCATTTTTGTCGGGGGTGTGGGTATACGAGGTGGCCTGGGGCAAGGGTGGGCCTTTTTTTGTTGTTGGTTTCAGGCTTTTTCTTAGAAAAAAGTTTGTGTCGCACATTTGAACACCAGGGAGAAGGGGGAGTGAAGCAGTCACGTAGGAAGGGAAATTCAAAGGACGCCTCAGATGTTGCTATTTTTTCTTTTGAGGGAATATGTTGCTTTTTTTTAGGTGACCTCTTCTTTGTTAATATTTTTACAGTACAATTTATATATATTTAAACTACATGTAGTTTGTGGTGAACCAACCGTATTAGAGTGTCAAACTTATCATCTTGTTTTTTTATTTTCAATAATTTATCTAAATACGACTAATCTTTGATACTCCCTCCGATCCATATTACTTGTCTTAGAATTGTCTAGATATGAATTTATAGGGAGTACATGTTTTTATTTTCTTGTTTTGTTTGCAGTTATACTTTTCTTGTATTTTTTTCTTACCTTATTATTATAAATTGTTTATAAAAATTTAAATAAGAACAAGCAATAATGTATTTTGTTTCTTCTTTCATTTAGTTATTTTTTTTCCGGTTGTCCTTGTAAGTAGACTAAAGTTCCACTCCGGTGACGGAGGGATGATGATGGCGGTGCGCCTTCCGCTCGTTTCGCTGCATGTAGTTGTCGCTATGTGGTCTACACGCATGGATATAATTTTTTTACTCCTAATCTTCTTTTGTACTGCGATGATGTTTGATAAATAGATCGGATGTTTTTCCCGCAAGAAAAAGTTCCATGTACTTTTTTTGTTGGCTAAGGTTGTTTTTACAAATTGGTTTATGGCGTCAAGGAAGGGGCGGTGATTTTTATTCAAAAAAATTCTGACTAGTTGCAAATTCTTTCGGTTGCATGCAACTTTTCTAAATTTCCTTTTTGTTTAAAAAAAAATACTTCTACTGACGTCCCTGATGCAACTAACGTCCCCGACTGCAATTCCGTGGTGTTTTGTTAGGGAAGGGCAGTTGCATGTCCGCCACTAGGCATGCAACTGCAAGTGTCTTCCCTGACTACAACTGCATGTCTTGGACGTGAGTGCAACTTTGTTGTCTTTTGTGGGGGGAGGGGGAGTGGAGGTAGTTGCATGTCTGCGAGCAGGCATGCAACTACAAGTGTCGGCCCGATTGCAACTGCATGTCTTCAACGGGACTTCAACTCAGTGGTGTTTTATCGGGGGAAGGGACCAAATGCATGTCTGCCACTAGGCATGCAACTACAAGTGTCACCCCTGATTTCAGCTACATATCTTCAACAAGACTGCAACACTGAGATGTTTTGTCGAGGGAGGGGCCGGTTGCATGTCTCTCACTAGACACATAACTGTAAGTGTCGGCCCCGAGTACAAAGGCATGTCTTTAATGCGACTGCAACTCCATGGTGTTTTGTCGGGGGCAAGGGGGCATTTGCATGTCCGCCACTACGCATGCAACTCCAAGTGTTGCTCCCGACTGCAACTGCATGTCTTCAACACGACTACAACTTAGTGGTGTTTTGTCGGGGGAAGGGGCAGTTCCATGTCCGCAAGTACGCATGCAACTGCAAGTGTCGCTCCCGACTGCAACTACGTGTCTTCAACACGACTGCAACTCTACTGTGTTTTGTCGGGGGAGGGGGCAGTTGCATGTCTGCCAATAGGCATGCAACTTCAACTGTTGCCCCCAACTGCAATTTTTTGTTGTTTTATCGAGAGGTGGCAGTAGCATGTGTGCCACAAGGCACACAGCTGCAAGTGTCGCCCCCAACTGTAACTGTGGTGTGTTGTTTGAAGGGACAATTGCATGTTTGAGACTAGGCCTACAACTACAAGTGTTGCCCCGTATGCAACTGCATGTCTTTCTGTGCGAATGCAACTCTGTGGTGTTTTATCGGAGGAAGGGTGGTTGCATGTTTACCACTAGGCATGCAACTGCTAGTGTCTTCCCTGACAGCAACTGCATGTCTTCAATGCGACTGCAACTCTGTGATGTTTTGTTGGGGGACGGGGCAGTTCGATGTCTGCCATTAGGCATGCAACTGCAAGTGTCGCCCCTACAGAAACTGCATGTCTTCAATGTAGGAGATGTGCCCTAGAGGCAACGATATTAGATATTTTGTATCTCCAAGTTTGTAATTGATGTTTATGTTCCATGCTACAACTGCAATGATTCTCGAGTCTACAATAACCACGAGGCACAAAGGAACACTCATGTGCATGTCTGGAATAATAAACGGTAATATGTATTCCTAGTCGTGCCTCTAAGACTAGCTCAAGTACTGCATGATGGTCTTGTTTTACTGATCATGGGCATGACTATGCCGACAATTTTGAGGGCACAATGTTGGAAGAACACTTGTGTTGAATCGACCCGAATTGATGTTATGCTATGAGATACATCCGTCACAAGTTAATGGTTAATAACACACAGAAAGTTAACGTTTGCATAATTGCTTAGACCATGAGAGTATCGAATTCCTTTGTACTTGCTTCGTGAACTTTGGGGTTTGTTAAACATCATTTGAAACAGGGTGGCTATTACGGCGGCTTACAGGTGCACAGAAAAGTATGACAAGGAACTTGATAGCTCAAGATTGGGATTTTCTCCTCTGACGATGGAGAGATATTCTTAGGGCCCACTCAGTGTTACGGTATCCATCATCGTCTGGCTAGAGACAATGTGATTTGATCACAGGGATGACGGAACACGGAAACTAGAAAAGAGAACAAAACCGGCAATGAGGTAACTAGCATAGTGGACAAGTTGTTGATTCACGTGGATGCTGATAAGTCTCATCTCGGGTGTTTGTAACATATCGCGAAGCAAAACGAATAGCACACGGCAACTACAGGTTCACTCGAATATTTATTCGTGTGGGTCTAAGGGTCGATATGGATGTCCACGGTTCCGCTATTGATCATTGATCGAAAAGTGTTCCGGCCATGTCTATACTTCATCGAACCTACGGGGTCACACGCCTAAGGGTCATCTACATAATGAATACTAGACAGGGAGTCTGAGAGAAACTCACCGGAAAAGTTTCGGAGATGACGGAAAAGTTCCGGAGAGAAAACTGGAATTATTTCGGAGTAAATGAAAATGTTTCTGAATTAAACCACCATACCAGAAATGTTTTGGAACGTGCCTAGAATAATTTTAGAGGGTGCCGGAAATGTTCTGGGACCTTTCAGAATTTTTCAGAAGAAACAGTCATGAAAAACATCTTGTCCCAGCGTGAGGGGAGAAGATCCCATGATTCATGGGCAGCCCTTGTTTGGTGGCTTTTTGGGGAGGGAGCATCCATTTTTGGTGGAGCATGTTTAGTGGGAGGTGGGGCCCCCCATGGGGGGTGCCCAATGGGTGGCCGACCAAGGGCGGAAAAGCCCCATGTGGGGCTTTTCCCTCCCATGTTTGGTGGTTTTTCTATGAGTCACTTTTATCTGGGGGCCACCTACTTTTTGGGATGAAAATTTCAGCCACCACCACCTCCTCCTTCCCTATAATTAGAGGTGGAGAGGAGCTCTCCAAACTCACTCAACTCTCATACACATGCCATGCATTATCTGGCTTTCTTCTCTCCCTCACACGAAATAAGTTCGTACAGCCGAAAGGCTGTCTGGGTTCCGGTGGGAAGTAGTTCTGGATGGCGAAGCCCTGACGGATAGTTGACACCGTATGTATGCAACCCCGTAGAGAGGTCGTAGGTTCGATCTCCTACCCGAGGCCTTTTCGAGGGTCCTCCCGAAGGGCTGTCCATGACACCATCCGAGGGACTATCCGACGGCCTCACAAAGGGCTGTCTGACGGACCGTTCGAGGAGCAGACGAGGGAGAACATCCTTGCGGTTGGGAGGTTGTAAATCCTAGCTGCAGGGATCTACACCGACGATCTTCATCGACTCTACTTCCGCTGTGCTACGAGTCGGTAATGAACGAATCAAAACCAATTATGCATCTTTGTAGTGGTCCTAGGCAAGTTCGTAGTGCGGAAATTTTTTGTTTTCTGTCGTGTTCCCTACATTCAAAGGGACTGAAACTATGTAGTTTTTTTGTCGGGAGAGGTAGCAGTTGCATGTCTTCCATCAGGCACGCAACTACTAGTGAGGTCCCGACACCAACTCTGTGGTGTTGTTTCGGGAGGGACAGTAGCATACCTGCCACTAGGCCAACAACTGTAAGTGTTGCCCCCGACCACAACTGCATGTCCTCAATGCGACTGCAACTCTGCGGTGTTTTGTCGGGGAGGGAGAAGTTGCATGTCTGACACTTGGCATGCAACTGCATGTGTCGCCCCCGACTGTAACTACATGTCTTGTCTTTCAACATGTCTGCAACTCTATGGTGTTTTGTCGGGAAGGGGCAGTTGCATGTATGCCATTAGGCACGCAACTACAAGTGTCGCCCCCGACTACAAGTCTATGGTGTTTTTTCGAGAGGGATAGTTGCATGTGTGCCCTTAGGCCTATAACTGCAAGTGTCGACCCCGACTGCAACTGCATATCTTCAACTCGACTGCAACTTCATGGTATTTTGTCGGGGAAGGGGGCAGTTGCATGTCTGCCACTAGGCATGCAACTGCAAGTGTCGCCCCCGACTGCAACTGCATGTCTTCAATGAGACTGTAACTCTGTGGTGTTTTGTCGGAGGTAGGACAGTTGCATATCTGCCACTAGGCATGCAACTACAAGTGTTACCCCCCGACTGCAACTCCGTGGTATTTTTGTCGAGGGTGGGTGTAGTTGCATGCATGCCATTAGGCACACAACTGCCAGTGACGTCCCCGATTGCCACTCTGTGGTGTTTGTCGGAGAGACAGTTGCATGTGTATCACTAGGTCTGCAACTGCAATTGCCACACCCGACTGCAATTGCATTTCTTTAACGGGACTACCACTTTGTGGTGTTTTGTCGAGGGAAGGGCAGTTGCATGTGTTCCACTATGTACGCAACTACAGTCTCATCCCAATTGCAGCTTTGCATTGTTTTGTCCAAGGGACAGCTGCATGTCTGCCACTAGGTCTGCAACTGCAATTGTTGCCCCCCAACTACAATTCTATTGTGTTTTGTCGTGGGTGGGGAAGTTGCATATCTGCCACTAGGCATGCAACTACAAGTGTCCCCCCCTCCGACTATAATTGCATGTTTTCAACGTGACAGCAACTCTGTGGGTTTTTTTATCGGGGACGGGGCATTTGCATGTCTACCACTAAGCATGCAACTACAAGTGTCTCTCCTAAGTTCAACACTGTGGTGTTTTATTGGGAGAGGGGCAGTTGCATGTCTCCCTCTAGGCATGTAACTGCAAGTGTCGCCTCAGACTACAACTGCATGTTGCCATGATGCCAGCTCACGAAGACTTGAGCCATATCTACACTCTATTATTAACTTTGTTTCTTTTTTCATATTCAATATCTTTATTTTTATTTTTGTGTTTTGTTTTTTTCTCTAAAAAGAGGTGTTTGGAATTTTTTTAAACATGCCACATCAACGTAGTTGGATGTCCGCGACACATGTGAAACTGCATATGATGAGCTCTCTTATTTTGTTAGTAGTACCATTGGCAATTTGAGGATGATAACGAAATTACAAACAAACGAGTAAAACAATGCCTGACTCAACCATCCAGCAACAGCCTTCCTATGTATGTACTATTCATGCTCGGTGCTGTCTCACAGGTGGTGCTCGTGGATAGCGGCGTGGTGCCACCGCTGCCCCAGGTGCGCTGAAAATCTTGCACGTTAACACGGCCAGCGTAGGTACTAGTTTGGATGTGAGACCAGAACGCGGGGTAATCAGTAGCGTGATCTGGCCAATTTGTTTGGCTCTTGTTAAGAATAATTAATTAGGTGGGTATCCCACTAAACCCACATATCCCACATAAAAATATGTGGTCTTTGGCGGACATCCCATTTAGTTTATGCAGCAGGTGTGGGGCGGACACGGGCCTTCCGTTTAGCATCCCACTTGCAGCCTGAGGTCTGTTCTATACCTGTGGTGGCCCCTTATGGGCGCTCATTACGGGTATGTACTACGTATAGCAGCCTCCAAGCCAAGTTACCAGTGATGAGCTTTTTATTGGGCTCGTCACTTATCAGTGACAGTCCCTTTTGTTGTGCTCGTCACTAGAATTTTAGCCCAAAAGCACATCATCATTAAACATAAACAACTTTTGATCTATAATTCCAAATTAAGTGATTCTTTTTCCAAAATTTGTAAATTGAATAGATATATCTAATAGAATAAGTTTAATATTTTTTTTATTTTTCTGGAATCTATAGTATTTATTTGTTGTTATTACTTTTCTTGGGAGATGCTTGAATTACAAAGCAATGTATAGTCCAATTTTGGTGATTTTTTTTGAAATTTTAAATACACCATCATGAGGTCATATCTTGATCCCATGCCAATTTTCATATTTTTGACCATATTTAGATTTTATATAAAAAAACAATAAGATGCAAGTAAAGGTTTGAATTTTCCCAAGCAAACATTTATTTTTTTTATATTTTCTGGATATAGGAGCTAAGAATATACATATGTACTTAGACATGATTTTTTTCTTCCATTTAGAGTCCTTTTCGAAGATAGTTGTAGCTCAAATTTGAATTATATCAAGTAAATTGCTAGAAATTCATTTAATGCCTAAATAACAACAAATGAATTCAGAAAATGCCTAAATTGTGACAAGAAATATAATGTAGTATGTTACATATATAAAAAGTTTGGACCCTTTTATATAAATATTTTGGAAGGCTTTGTACACATGGTAGCTAAAATTAGTATTTCAAAAAATAGGAAATAAAAATTATTACATAACAAGATAGTAAATCAAGGTGAGTTAGTGCATAATCGTGTAATATTAAGTTGTAGTCCAAATTTCAAGTTTTAATGAATGAATAAACTTTGATGTGGACTTCAATATTCATACTTTCCCTTTGAATGATATGACGCTTCCTCAGAGATGCTCTAATTACAAAGCAAATGCATAGTCCAACTTCTATAAAATTTTATGAAATTTTAACCCCACCCTCATGAGGTCATATAATTACCCCATGCCAATTTTCATATTTTTAGACCACATTTAGAGTTTATAAAAAATTAAAAACCCATAAGATGCAAGTAAAGGTTTGAATTTTTTTAAGCAAACATTTGAATTGTTTTATATATTTTCTGGATAGGAGCTATAAATATACATAAGTACTTAGATATGATTTTTTTCTTTCATTTAGATGCCTTTTTTAAGATACTTGTAGTTCAAATTTGAATTATATGCAACAAATAGCTGGAAATTCATTTAATGTCTAAATAATAGCAAATGATTTCATAAAAATGCATAAATTCGACATGAACAATACAATGTCTTATGATTCATTTAGAAAATAATTGGATCCTTTTTGATAAATGTTTTTGGAAGGATTTACACATGGCACCTTAAATTGGTAATTCAAAAACTAGAAAATACAAATTATTATATAAAAAGAGGGTACATGAAGGTATATCAGTGTATAATTGTGTAATTTCAAGTTGTAGTACACATTACAAGTTCAAATGATGAAGAAACTATTATGTAGACTTCAAATCTTCATACTTTCCCTTTGAATGCTATGATTCTTCTTTGGAGGTGCTTTAGTTACAAAGGAATGTATAGTACCACAATAGAACTCTACGACACAAATTAAACATATAACATTGATATTACAAACAGGGGTCGTAAGACCCAATATTACATCAAAGGGTTAGGTCTGTGTACAGACAAATACAAGGAATGCCTTAAGAGGGCAGAAACAAAACAATGACTCTACCCAAAGGTCCAGGCCTCCTGCCTGGGACCTCCGAACTACTCGGCGACGTTGATCTCCAAATAGTAACCATCATCGAGGGAATCTGCATCCGGGGCGCTAATCCGGCGCGGCGGTAGGGCTCTGGCCGGCTGACTCCGGCGAAGAGAAGTCGCGCGGCTGGGCTCAACGAGTAGCTGGGGTTCTGCCGTGTCAAACTGTGGCTCAGGTAGGTGCTAGGGAGGCCGGAACCGAGCACAACACCGACATGGGCGGTGGTGGTGGCTCGGCCATGATAGGGTTTTTTCCAATGGACAGAGATCGAGCAAGTGGAGCAGCGCATTCGACTCCTGGGAACCTCGTGAGGCTAGTGGCACTTGGGTTGGACAAAATGGTCACCGGAGAAGATCCGGCGACAACCGCAGGTGGCGGCGCTTTTGGACACGGCGGCTAAGCTAGCTAGGGGTGTGCACAAGGCAACAGCGAGAGGGGAAATGGGACGACGCTCACCGCGGTGCCCATGATCCGCTCGGTGCAGCCGGGGGTGGTCGAGGGCGAGCAAATCGACGATGGCAAGGGCGGTGGCCACAGTTGACGAAGAAGACGTGGGCAACATCGATGCAACTCCTACACCTCGATCCGATGGTGAACACGATGAAGCAGACGACGGCGAACCTCCTGGACATGGCGATGCAGCGAGGGAAAGCCGGCGGCCATGGCAATGATGAGGCGGCGGCGACGGCAGCGCTCAGGTGCCTCCAGATTTAGTGAGAAAAGGTGAGCGAGGGGAAATGGGGACTAAGGTTGTCCACCACGTCGGGTTCGGTCTTATCCCTCTCCTGGCGAGCTACTGTAGTGCCAGACGTCGGCAATCCGGCCATGGTGGCTGCGGATGGCTGCCACGCCATGGCCTCTGCCTCTCCTGGCGAGAGGTAGGAGAAAAGGCCGCGTGTGCTGGGCCAGGCCGCACTGTGCCCACTAGAGGCCCTGTGACACAGTGTAGATTTCTGTCTTTTTCTTTTTCCTTTTCTGTTAGTTCTTTTAATTTCTATTTTGCATTCTCTTTAGCTATCAAATGAATTTTGATGCACATGAAAATTAGCACATAAATACTAGGCAATACATCAAGACCACATACAAGTTTTGGAATTATGTGGAAAAGCATAAACATTTGTTTATTTCAATATGGCCAAATTTAGTGCGGCTGGTTCTGTTTAAACGTTGCTAGGGGCTACTTTGGAATCCAAACAATGTTAGTTTCATCAGGACAATTACTTGGGGAATATTTAGAATGTAACCAACATTTTTATTTCACTGTTTGAAGAAATAATTTTTGACTTGGTAGTTTGAATTGGAATTTGAATTGATTTTTGGAACAAGTGGCAATTTACAATGACATGGCAACTTTATTAACAAAGCAATAGTAGGTTAATACATGGGGGTGTTACAACTCTCCTCCTCTAAATAAAAATCTCATCCCGAGATTTAAGAGGTAGACGGAAAGAGAGTGGGGTATTCATCACGAAGATGATTCTCACATTCCCAAGTGGCTTCATCTTCATAATGATTCGACCACTGAACTTTAAGGAACTTGATTGCCTTCTGACGGGTGCGATGTTCTGCTTGATCAAGAATGCATACTAGATACTCTTGATAAGAGAGATCTTCTTGCAAATCAAGCATTTCATGATCCACTGCACGGATTGGATACTTGAAGCAGCAGTGGAGTTGTGACACATGGAAGACATCATGAACCTGAGAAAGGTTCGACGGCAGTTCCAATTGATATGCCACTTCTCCATGCCTTGCGATAATGCGGAAAGGACCAATGTAGCGAGGAGCTAGCTTGCCGTTGATTCCGAAACGTGAGTGCCCTTCATCGGAGTGGCACGAAGGTAAGCTTGTTCGCCTGGTTGATAAACCATCTCTGCGTGATGACGGTCATCCAGGCTCTTCTGATGAAATTGAGCAGTCTTCAGATGTTCACGAACAATTCAGACTTGCTCTTCAGTGTGCTGAATAATGTCTGGACCAAAGAGAGGCTATTCCCCATTTTCTGATCAATTCAAAGGAGTTCGGCATTTACGTCCATATAGAACTTCAAAGGGTGCCATCTTCAAACTAGCTTGATAGTTGTTATACGAGAAATCAGCATACGAGAGAGATTCCTCCCATTTCTTGCCAAAGGAGATGACACATGCATGAAACATATCTTCAAGAACTTGGTTGACTCGTTCAACTTGACCACTGGACTGGGGGTGAAAAGTTGTGGTAAAGGACAAATGAGTTCCCATAGCTTCTTGAATTTTTTCCCAGAACCTTGAGGTGAAGAGGCTGCCATGGTCTAAGCTAATCTCCAACAGAACACAGTGGAGTGACACAACTCTGGACGCATACAAGTCTGCCAACTGACTAGCAGTGATGGTTTCCTTGACGGGTAGAAAATGAGCAACCTTGGAGAATCGGTCAATGACGACAGGAATAGCATCGTGACCTTTCTGTGACCTGGGAAATCCAGTGATGTAGTCCATTTCAACTTTGTCCCATTTCCATTCAGGAATCGCAAGTGGTTGCAGAGTTCCAACAGGTCTCTGATGTTCTGCTTTGATGCGACGGCAAACGTCACATTTAGGAACATATCGAGCAATGTCTTGCTTCATATTAGACCACCCGAATCTCTGACGAAGGTCTTGGTACATCTTCGTGCTACTAGGGTGAATCGACAGAGGGGTGTCATGAGCTTCTTTGAGGGTGTCTTCTTGCATACCTTTGAACTTGGGTACCACGAGGCGATCTTGAAAGAATACGGTGCCCTGCTCATCAATAGTGAAGTCTGAGTGCTTTCCTTCAGCGATATAGCGCTTAATCCTCTGGACTTCCGAGTCAAACTTATGCATAGCTTTGATGGTGTGCTCGAGAGTTGGTTCAACAACCAGAGTATTCAGATAACCCTGGGGAACAATCTCGAGGTTGAACTTGCAGAGCTCTTCATAAAGAAGTGGCTGATGTTGCTGCACCATAAGGTTGCTGCAGTAGGACTTGCGACTTAGGGCGTCAGCCATTACGTTTGCTTTGCAAGGGGTATAGTAAATACCCAAGTCATAGTTTGAGATTGCCTCCATCCATCTTTACTGACGAAGGTTCATATCTGGTTGAGTGAACAAGTACTTCAGACTTTGATGGTCCGTGTAGATCTCGCAACGATTACCAAGGAGGTAATGTCGCCATAACTTCAGAGCATAGATAACTGCTGCAAGTTCGAGATCTTGCGTGGGATAGTTCTCTTCAAGTGGACGCAACTGGCGAGGACCCTAAGCAATCACCTTATGTTCTTGCATCGGGATGTAGCCTAATCCTTGACGTGATTATCACAAAGTCCTTGTGAGTATCTGGGGGAGCAAGCACTAGGGCAGAGGTCAACTTGTCCTTGAGGGTCTGGAAACTTTCCTGACATTGAGATGTCCACTCAAACGTCTTGTGTTTGTGGAGTAGGTTAGTCAATGGCTTAGCATTCTTGGAAAATTCTCGACAAAACGGCGGCAATAGCTGGCAAGTCCGAGAAAACTTCTGACTTGCTTGACAGTCTGCGGAGTAGTCCAGTGAACAATAGCCTAAACTCGTTTTGGATTGACAGAAATACCTTCTAAAGATATCACATGGCCTAAATAGTTCACCTCAGATAACCAAAATTCGCACTTGGCATATAACTGATGTTCACGTAGCTTCTCTAGTAGAAGCCGAAGATGTTTGGCATGCTCTTCCTTGTTCTTGGAATAGACCAGAATATCATTGAGATAAACCATGACGAACTTGTTGAGGTATTCCATGAAGATGTAATTCATCAATCGAGAGAAGGTGGCTGGAGCGTTGGTTAAACCAAAGGACATGATAGTGTACTCGTTTGAACCATAGTGAGTAATGAAGGCTGTTTTCGGGATGTCCTCTTCATGAACTCTGATATGATGGCATCCTAACCTCAAATCAAGTTTAGAGAAGACAGATGACCCAGCGAGCTGATCGTATTGGTCATTGATTCTTGCAAGAATATTTGTTCTTGATCGTCGCCTGAAAAACAGGACAATAATCAACAACGAGATGATTTGTTCCATCCTTCTTCTTAACAAAGAGCGCAGGGGAACCCCATGTAGAAGAGCTTGAACAGATGAATCCTTTGTAGAGCGACTCATCGATTTCCTTCTTTAGCTTGAGAAGTTCATGTGGCGGCATGTTATATGTGCGTTTGGCTATAGGAGAAGTGTCAGGTTTCAAGTCGATAACAAACTCGACCTCTCAAACCAGGGGCACTCCTGGAAGTTCTTCTCGAAAGACATCCTGGAAGTCTCGAACTACCAAAATGTTCTCAATGTTATCCAGAGGTGATAAATTCAAAGCATTCATGGCATATATCTGGGTTTCGGCATTCTGGATTGTCTGGGTATTGTAGTTAATTGTTTGGCCCGAAGGGTGTGTAAGCTGGACTGTTCTAGCAGCACAGTCGATCACAGATTGATGAGAATCTGGCCAATCCATACCTAGAATGACATCAATGTTGGAAGGTCCGAGGGAAATGAGAGAAGCAGAGAAGACTAGAGCTCCAATTTTGATTTGGTTGTGGAGGCTTATCACTGTGGTTTGCCACTTCGCTCCTGGGGATTTTACTGCTAAAGGACTAGGTCAATATTCCATAGCTAACCCATGCAACTGAGCAAAGTGTTCGGACAAAAATGAATGCGATGCTCCTGAATCGAAAAGAACAGAAGCTGTAAGTGAATTAACAGGAAGGGTACACATGACGATGTTTGATGCCTCCTGAGCTTCGTGCATGTTAGCATGGCTAACATGACCATGACCAATTGCAGGCGGTCTAGCATTAGAGTTCCTGGGCTAATGAACTGGCGCATTCTTAATCTAATTCTACGGGCAGGACCTGGAATGATGACCTGACTGACCACACTTGATGCAAGCTTCATGTGCGGGGTGAGGAGTCATAGTATTGGGCCATCCACCTTGAATCGTTAGCTATTTCAGTGGTGGAGGCAGACGAGGTGCAACATACGAAGGCCACGGTGTAGGGGTAGGTCGGTGATAGACATTGTGCAGAATCCACACTTGATGCTTCTGAGAAGATGGGCCCGAAGATGAGCCAACGTCACGAGTGTGCTTGATAGATTCCTGGTGCTCAGCCTGACTCATTTTGGCCTGAATGGCCTTGTTGACCAGCGTTGCAAAGTCTGTGAAATCATGGAGACTAAGTGCAAGCTTCAGATCAGGATTCAGTCCTTCACGGGCCTTCTCCTGCTTGCGTGCGTCTGTGGAGACATCATCTTCTGCATAGCGACATAGGTTGAGAAATTCTCTCTGATATGCATCCACTGTCATCTTGCCCTAAGTGAGGTTGTGGAATTCCTTCTTCTTATCCATCAGTACTTGAGGAATGTGGCTTGCACGAAAAGCAGTCTAGAATTCAAGCTAGGTGGCGACTATTCCAACAGTCAGCATACGCCTGTCGCTATCCCACCATTGAGGTGAAATGCCGTGAAGGTGACGTAACTGGTAGGGGCAACATTGGATGACTCCATCTCAAAGGTGATGTCACGGAGCCAATTATCGACATCCAAAGGCTCAGAGGAGTTGCGAAAAATGGAAGGGTTGCGGTGCACGAAATCTTGAAGTGTGATCGGGTCAGGCTCCTGACGAACATTGTTGTTTCCCAGAAGGTCCACTAGAGTACCAATAATGAACAGTCGGTTCAACTTAAACTATTGCATCATTGAAGTTGCATAGGGTGGCGGATCTTCAGAGCCTGACATTCTGTGTAAAACAACAGGGTCGGTAAACTAATGCAATGGTATGAATGGCAAGTGCATGTGGTTAATCACCGGGATTTATCGGTGGCAAGGAATTGCAAAAGCGATAGGCACAAAGATTATCTGGAAATCATCGGAGGGTATCTCAAAAGGTCGGGGTTACCAAGAGAGTAGCTGGCACAAATGGATATCCGGAGTGAAATCGTCACGAGAACCTAAAGTTAGCAAAATTTATTACCCGAAGAGATGAGAAGTTTAGAGCTGAGAGTATAGATGCATAATAAAAGAATCGTAATGTCGGTGTATAAAACATGGGTATTTTATACCCTGACTTATGCTCAGATAGTGGTAGCTTTCTTGATGGCTAGGGCTTGCCAGAGAACACCAACATTAAGATTCAAGACCTAGAGCAAGGTTGCAGAGAAGAAACCAAGATGAGCCACTAAGGGGCGTATGGCTTGTATTCGAGACGAAGACATCGCTTACCGGCAAGGTAGGAGCCGGCAAGGCGAAGGCCCGAAAAACTCCGTGCCAGCAAGCCCTTACCAACCCCTCCTCGGCTCCACTTCATCATAACAGCTAGCTTTTAATCCATGAGGTGTCGAGCGGTCAGGCGGTTTGGTGAGGTTTGTCATGGCACGTGTCAGCATGCTAGAAGGAGGATTAACTTTAATAACACATGTACAGGAGGCGTGTCAAGATTATAGGAGGTAGCCGGGCAAGCGCTCCAGGAACCTTGCCGGGGTTCCTCCTCCACATGACACCTAACGGTGCATTTATTGCATTTGTCCTAACCCCACAGAGTTAGGTATGATAGCACTGTAGACTATCTAATCAATATGTAATGACTGTTTTGCCACTGTGGTTACCCCTTGAACTATAAAAGGAGGGTCAGGGCAATGGTTACAAGAGTCGACACTTTGCTCATTTTGCATGCGTAGCTGCTCTTCCCGCAACCTTGCCGGCAAGAAGCGCTCCTTGTACTTGAGCTCGAACACACCCAATATAGAAAAGTAGGAGTAGGGTTTTACGCCTCATAGCGGCTCGAACCTGTGTAAAAGCCTTGCGTTTGCTGCTGGTTCTGCTCTTTGTGCTTGCGCATCTCCCTAGCCGAATCGCAATGGGGCAAGATGGCACCATAGATGGTTGTACGCACGACATCTTTGGCGTGCCAGGCAGGGGGATCGCTTGCGCGAACCAAGCAGTTTGCGCGTCAGTCTCATCATCCTCATCGTCCACGATGGCGCCCAAGAAGAAGGGTGCAAACGTGGTTTCGTCGATCTCCAAGCTCCTGTCGCACATGTCCGCAGGTGGCATAGCGGGTGATGCCAGCACGGACGTCGTGGGAGGTACAGGCAGCGCAGGCGGCGTAGCCGGCACAGGCGGAGCAGGCGGAGCACACAATGCAGCCGCACAACTTCCTCGCCGTTCTGGCGATTGGAGTCACAACGATGGAGGCGGCGTCAGAGGCAATCCCCGCCTCCTCAAAGTTCTGGTGAACGCAGTCACCTAAGCAAGACCGTCCGAACTGGTGCAAGCCACGACCCTGCTGCTGTGACGTCCAAAGGCGGAGCGGCGGCACACGGGGACGCTGAAGCAGGGCGTGGGCCGCGGCCATCGCGAGATGGACGCGAAGCGCTCCTTCATGTGGCCGAAGGTTAAAGACGACGGCCGCATGGCAAGACTCCTGCGGATCAACCGCAATATCTTCAGGCTCCACCATGGCCGTGCTAGCACAACGGCGAACATGCGCCGCGGTAGCAAGTGCGTGATAAAGCTCCTTCTGGTTCGGCTAGGAATCGAACGACATCTCATGATTCACTCCCGGCCATGCCGGCGACAGCATCTGAAGCTATGGCGCCAACGCAGATGTTGTTGAACTTTCTGCCCACTCCTAAGAAGATGGACGAGTGGAGGGCCACTATCCAGAGTCTCATTGGGTTTGCCAAATCTAGCAAATCGCAGCAGGCGGGACCTTCACAACGACCACGTACGGTGCCAGCAACCCAAGCTGGTGGCCATGCCGGAGAAGCTGCACCAATGGTGCAATCGCCTCCAGGACAACAACAACAACCACAGCAGCAAACTCGCCGATCCGTCGAGCCCGACCAAGTACTGATGGTCTCTTCGGATCCACAGGTGCGGCAAGACCAGCGCCAAGTGCTACGCGAGAGGCGGGTTGAAGACGTTCGCACTACCATTGAATGGCGCCGGGAGGCGCACCGTCAATCTGACGCGCGCAACGGCCCAGTCGTCGATGAGCCTGTGCCATGGGTTGGCAGGTACCTGTCTTATGAGGTTGTTTGCCCGGCCTTCACTCGTGAGCTGCAGCAAGTCCGCTAGACGTCAGCTTGGACCTTCAAGCCAGAGTTGCCGGAGAAGTACGATGGCAAGCTAAACCCAGCAAAATTCTTGGGCATATACACTATTGCTGTACAAGCTGCCGGGGGAAGAAATGAGAAGATTCTCGCCAATTATTTCCCATTGGTCCTCAAACCCAATGTGAGATCTTCGCTGATGAATTTGCTCAAAGGTTCCATTTCCTCATTGTCTGATCTTAGCAACGAGTTTATTGGTGCTTTTACCGGAGGCCATAAGGCCCCTGGTCAGCCCAGTGATTTGCAAGTGATCCCGCAGAGAGATGGTGAAACCATACGGTAATACATACAAAGGTTCAGTCGCATGCACCGCAACATTCTGATGTGCACCCCGCGGCTGTGATTGCTGCCTTTCATACAAACATGCGCAATCGAAAAATGCGGGAGAAGATGAACATCAGACTGCCGAAGACTGTCAACGATCTATATACTTTGGCGGATAAGTGTGCGCGTGCTGAAGAGGGGAGGGGACTTCCCGGGGAAGATGATATCGCTGAAGTTGACTCTGAAGATGACAATGCCACCACCCCAACGAAAAAGGGCCGTAAGCGCAAGGGCAAGACAGTGATGGCCGTGGAGGACTCCAGCAACACCGCCAAGAAACCCAAGATGGAGGGCTCCGGCAAGGAAGCTGCTGCATGCGCTGATTGCTACGAGGCCGCGGCGGGTGAGAAGGCTGGCAAGACCGACGGGCCATATTGCAAGATCCACCGCACCAAGGGTCACGATCTCCAGGAGTGCCGGCAGGTCGAACAGCTTGCCGAAAAGCAGAAAGCTGAATATGAGAAGTGTGACAAGGAGAAGGGCCAGGATGGTGCTGGAGGGTCCAGCAAGAAAGGTCATGGTAGCCGAGGAGGCCGCCACCGCAAGGCCAAGCAGCCGAAGGAAAAGCCTGCTCGAGGCCGCGACAAGAAAGAAGATGATGATGAGGATTATGACGAGGACGAAGATGAGTCCAGCGAGCATGAGTTTCAGAAAGCGACAGAAGCCATGTGCATTGATGGGGGTGCATCCCTGCACTCCTCTCACTGCCAACTCAAGCAGTGGGCGCATGAGGTTAATGCAGTGGAACCGGCAGTAGGAGCACAGAAACCACTCAAGTGGTCCCACACGCCTATCATTTTCGATGCTGAGGATCACCCTGATCATACAACTGCGGTCTGGTGCTTGCCATTGTTGGTATCACCAACAATCCGCAACCTTAAGGTCATGAAAATGCTAGTTGATGGTGGGGCCGGCCTGAACTTGATTTCACCTGATGTAATCAAGAGGCTGCAGATTCCTGACGAAGATCTCAAGCAAATGGGAACGTTTCAAGGAGTTAATCCGGGAAGAAGCCAGCTTAAGGGAAAGATCACTCTGCCGGTGACGTTTGGCGGGGAATTGAACTACAGAACAGAGAAGATTATTTTTGATGTGGTTAAGATTCCCTTACCGTATAATGGAATTCTTGGCCGCCCAGCCTTGGCGAAGTTTATGGCAGCATCACACTACGCATATAACACGCTCAAGATGCCAGGGCCGATGGGTGTCATCACCATCAATTCTGACAAGAAAGATGCAGTTATCTGCGCCGACAAGCTTTACAGGGAAGTAGTCGCTGTAGCTGCTGCCAAGGCACGCACTCCCGCTGAAGAGAAGAAGAACAAGAAAGGCGGGAAGACCTTCGAGAAAGCCTCCGGGAAGCGCACCTCTTCGGAGTGGTGCGCACCCATCGATGACGTGCCGGAGAGCTCTACCAGCCAAAGCAAGAAGACCAAAGCTGATCCACCGGCAACCAAGATGGTGCCTGCAAAGGAGGATGGTACCGGCGGTACTTTCACCGTCAGTGCCACTCTTGATGACAAATAGGAAAGGGCGCTCGTTGCCTTCCTGCGGGCGAATGTTGATGTGTTTGCATGGCAACCATCTGACATCTCCAGTGTTCCTAGGGGGGCAATTGAGCACCACCTTGCTGTCTGTCCTCACACTCGGCCCGTCAAGCAGGAGGTCAGGAAGCAAACTTTGGAACGACAACAATTCATTGCCTAAGAAATAAAAAAGTTAGAAGCGGCAGGCTTAGTTAGAGGTGTGCTACATCCAACATGGTTAGCCAATCCAGTTGTCGTGCGCAAAGCAAATGGAAAATGGAGACTTTGTATTGATTACACTGATATCAACAAAGCATGTCCGAAGGATCCTTTTCCTTTGTCGCGCATCTACCAAATTGTTGACTCTACTGCCGGCTGCGATTTACTCTCCTTTCATGATGCATATTCTGGTTACCATCACATTTTCATGGACAAGGAGGATGAGGAAAATACCACATTCATTACTCCATGTGTCACATACTGCTTCGTGCGTATGCCTTTCGGACTAAAGAGTGCTGGTTCAACATTTGGAAGAGCAGTCCAAATTGGTTTTGAGCCCCAGTTGCACAGAAATGTGGAAGCATACATGGATGATGTAATGGTCAAAACCAAGGACAAATCAACCCTCATTCAAGACTTTGAAAAAACATTTGCAAATTTGCGCAAGATCAATTTGAAGCTCAACCCCGAGAAGTGTGTGTTTGGTGTCCCATCCGGCAAACTTTTTGGGTTCTTTGTGTCTCAACGTGGAATCGAAGCTAATCCCGACAAAATCAAAGCAATAGAGAAAATTGAAGAACCAAAACGCGTCGATGTGCGGCGCCTTTTCGGCTGCATAGCCGCACTAAGCAGGTTCATCTCCAAATCTGCTGAGCGCGCCATGCCATTTTTGAAGATTTTGAAAAAGGCAGGTCCAATGAAATGGACTCCAGAAGCGAAGGCCGCGCTGCAAGATTTGAAGAAGTACCTCTCCTCTCCGCCAATGCTAGTTGCGCCAAAACCCCAAGAGCCGTTGCTGCTATACTTAGCGGCAACAAATCAAGTGGTTAGTGCTGCATTAGTGGCGTAGAGGGATGCTGACGACGAAGAAGCAGCATTTACAAACCCGTCAATCGACAAGCTGGGGTTTTCCCCGGCAGAGTCTAGTACCGACAAGACAAAATCTGCGCAAGCAAATGAAGCAAACCGGCATGCAATGCCAAAGAAGAAGATGGTGCAGCGCCCAGTTTATTTTGTTAGTTCCCTTTTGCAGGGGGCTAGGTCGAGATATTCTATTGTGCAGAAACTGCTTTTCGGCCTTCCTATGGCCTCGAGGAAGCTGCGCCATTATTTCCATGCACATGAGATTACCGTCGTCACTCGCCTTCCTTTGCAATGTATCTTGAGGAATCCAGATGCAACCGGCAGGATAGTGGAGTGGGCGTTGGAATTGTCAAGCTTTGCACTCAAGTTTAAGAGTACTTCATCTATACAGAGGAGATCATTGGTGGAGTTCATTGCAGAATGGACGCCAACGAAAGATGAAGAGATTCAAGAAACTGTTCTCCCCGACAAGGAAACTGATAAAGATTGGATCATGTACTTTGATGGTGCTTTCTCGCTGCAAGGCGCCGGTGCCGGAGTGCTGCTTGTCGCACCCACTGGAGAGCACCTCAAGTATGTGGTACAGATGCATTTTCCCCGGGATAAAGCCACAAACAACACTGCTGAGTATGAAGGGCTCCTTGCCGGTCATAGGATCACAGTAGACCTTGGAATCAGAAAGTTGATCATCCGTGGTGACTCGCAGCTTGTTGTGAAGCAAGTCAATAAAGATTACCAGAGCCCATTGATGGAAGCATATGTGGAAGAAGTGAGAAAATTGGAAGAACACTTTGACGTATTGCAAACAGAGCACATCCCTCGTGCGGAAAACAACATTGCTGATCACCTGTCAAAGTGTGCCGCTCAGAAGCTACCTATGGAACCAGGGACTTTTGTGCTCCATTTGACTCAATCTTCTGTCACACCATCAATACAATCAAGCAAAAGAAGAAATTTGAACACCGGCAAGTACTTTCCGGCAAAGCTCCCAGAAGCCGCCCGTAGGAAAGTTGCCGAGGACAACACTGCGGTCGTCGGTGAGTAGCAGTCTCTAGCAGAACAACAAGTTCTTGCCACTGAGGCAAGCACTCCTGCACCCGAAGAAATGCCTTTAATCCTTGTCGTCGAGCCACAGGCTCCGGCATGGGCATAGTAGATAGTTCATTTCCTTCAAACAGGAGAACTTCCCGAAGATCAAGAAGCCAAGAAAGTAGCCCGTCAGTCAAGTATGTATTAGTTTGTGGACAACAATCTCTATAGAAAGAGACCAAACGGTGTGAAATTGAGGTGTATTTGCCGGGAAGATGGACTGAAGCTATTGGCAGAGATACATGGAGTCATATGTGGCTCCCACATAGGATCAAGAGCTCTTGCTGGCAAGGCTTTCCGGCAAGGCTTTTATTGACCAACTGCCCTCCAGGATGCAACTGAGCTAGTAACCATGTGTGAAGCATGCCAGTTTCATTTGAAGAACATACATCAACCAGCACAAGCCCTTCAAACAATCCCTCTCTCCTGGCCCTTTTCGGTCAGGGGCCTCGACATTTTGGGTACCTTTCCCCGTGCTACCGGGGGGTTTGAGTTCTTGTACGTGGCAATCGACAAGTTCAAAAAGTGGCCGGAAGTGGAGCTAGTGAGGAAGGTGATAGCACAGTCAGCCGTCAAGTTTTTCAAAGGAGTAGTTTACCGTTTTGGTGTCCCCAACAGGGTTATCACCGACGACGTCACACAATTCACGAGCCGCACCTTCACACAGTACATCCAAGAACTTGGAAGTAGAATTTGTTTTGCATCTGTTGCTGACCCGAGAAGCAATGGCCAAGCAGAAAGGGTAAATGCTGAAGTGTTGCGTGGCCTCAAGACAAGAACTTTTGACAGGCTGCACAAGTGTGGAAGGCGTTGGGTTGATGAGTTGCCGGCGGTTCTTTGGTCACTCAGGATGACACCAAATCGAGCCACTGGCTAGACACCCTTCTCCCTAGTTTACAGTGTAGAGGCGGTGCTCCCCACAGAACTCATGTACGGGTCACCTCCAGTGCTAGCCAATGATGAGGCAGAGCTAGAGCAGCTGCGGCAAGATGATGCCACGCTCCTTGAGGAAGATCGTCTTCGGGCGGCTATGCGAGCTGCACGCTACCAGCAAGCTTTGCGCCGTTACCATAGCCGCAAGGTTCATGCCGGAAGCCTCGAGGAAGGCGACCTTGTTCTTCGGCGAGTTCAGTCTGCCAAGGGATCAAACAAGTTGTCGCCGAAGTGGAAAGGCCCTTATCGGGTAGTACGAGTCACCAAACATGGCGCAGTCCATCTGGAGACCGAAGATGGCACCCCAGTGCACAATTCGTGGAATATCAAACATCTTCGCAAGTTCTATCCATAAGGCGCGGTTGCCAGGCCTCCCAGCAACCACCTTTTGTACAAGTCTACCGGCAAGGCATGTAATCCTTTGTACAAAACCAGGCGTAGACCCTGTGCATAATGAAATAAAGCTAAGTGTTTCACAACTTTTGTCAATTTATATGTTAAATTGTGCATAATTTTATGTGATGCTTTGTTACACTTTGCCTTGTATGAGATGATTAATGAGCCGTCAAGGTATCCAACAATCCATTTCTCTTCTTTCTTTTTCTCAAAGGAAAGAAGGTTCCTCCGCGAGCAAGTTTCCTGGGGGGAGGGGGAGTGATGTTGTGGATACCACCCAATGACGTTGAAACAATCATTTCTACGGCAAGAAATAAGACTCAAGGAAAAGTTAAGTTGAGAAACTTTTTCCTTGTTACATTCGTATTTCCCTTGAATGATTTAGCCTTTGTATAAAAAACCTGCATGCGAAGGAACCTTGTCGTGATCAGTTGCGCTCGAATTTTGTTTTGAGTCTGCTCATCAACTTAAGAAGCTGCACTGAGGTCGTCATAGGCAAAACTTGCCGGCAACGGCATCACCGGCAGGCTGCTAAAGGATCCATTCCTCAAGCGCTCATGGTAAGGATGTGCGCACCGGCAAGCTTCCGACAAGCGTAGGGTATAAAAGTCATATGAAGACAAAGTAAAACAAGGGAGATAGCATACATTCATTCATCAAGACAAGTTGTATTACATCACAAGCGTTGTGTAGATCTAACTTAGGATTACAATTGTTTTTCACGTGATTGGCGATGGTGATGGAAACAACGACAAGCTCAATTCACAAGGTTGCCTTGATGCCTGCGAATCTTGAGGACCTTGTCGGCGATCGGGGCGATGATCTTGTCGATTTCTGTAATGTCAGTGTCTTCCGGCAAGATTTTGAAGGCCCCGGAAAGATTAACATCTGGATTGCGATACACGACCTTGGTGAGCACTTTATAGAGGACGTCGCGGCCAAACTTCCGGGATTCATTAGCAAATGAAGCAGATCTGTCTTCATGATAAGTGTTCAAGGATTCAACAAGACCATCGAAGAACTTGGTTAGCCTGGCGCTAGTTCTCTCCTTGTCGTTGACAGTGAAGCTCCATCTCTTCATGTCCATAACGGCAAGTTGAGTGGTTATGTGCTTGGCTATATCAACAAACAGAAACCAAATTAATACCGAAGAACACAAGCTGTGGGCCGTAAAGTGGAAACGGTTGCAGGCCAAAGCTGTCCCCCTTTGCCACTAAGACTTGAATCTTTAACCATCGGAATACCCGGTACTCTCTCTACCAAACAGGCAAGATAGTCTTATCTTGAACTCTGTCCCTTCTCTAATGATTGACAGGTTTAGTGCCTGGTAGTAAGGGTATTTTGTGGTCTATTGTCCTCCTAGGAGGTCACTCTGTAGGCTCAGTCCAGTGGGAGAGCATCTCTCGCATTTGCTCAAAGTTGTTTTCGGCATCTGTCCGCGAGGCCTCCTCCTCTTCCAATTTATTTTTCAATATTGTTTATTTTTCCTTGGCGGATTCAGAATCCTTTTCCAAGGTGGTATGTTCGTCCTTCAGATCCAATATTGCCTCATTGGCCTGGTTGAGATCCTAGTTTTTGGACGACAGCTGCATTTGCAGCTCCCCCAAGGTATGAGCTGTCTTCTGCGCTGCGTCCTTAAGATCCTCGATCTCCTTCCTATCACCGGCAAGGGTCTCCTTCAACTTGCCTACTTGTGATTCTAGCTCTACCTTGGCGTTAGCGGCGGCAGTAGCTTCGTCAGTGGCCTCCTTGCGCTTGGCGGCGCTGTCTCGAGCTTGAGCTTCTATGTAGTCATGTGCTTCTGCTCGGAATTGACGTGTCCCTACCCAGTTGTCCGCCCACCCAGCCGTCCTTGGAGTGAACCGCGACCCTACCCTGTTGTCGGCCGTGCCGACGTATCCTTTACCTCGCACGAGAAGGATCAACACCATGCTGGAATGTCCCAGCCTGGCTGCCTATTTAAAACCCCTCCCACTTGCGAGGTGCAACCCTCTCCGTTCAGTAAGCCAGATCACCGCAAGAGAACCCAGGCCTGTATCCTCAAACCAGCAGCCATGGCTAGTTCTTCCAAAGTACCCACTTTCCATAGTCAAACTTTGGCTAATGGTCATGCCGGCTTTCCTCCCATCCTTTCGAATATGCTCACCCAAGCCCTTGGCTGTAGTGCTAGCCGGTGTATCTGGTGTTCCAATCGGAACCCAACCCTCACCTTTGCCGATACTGTGCTAAGGTGCATATCTGCCCAAGTCCAGCAGAGGATGGGAAGCCCTTGACTTTTCAGGGCAAACCCATGCCCACCCCGTGTTGGCTGTCCAGACAGCGGCTGCGAAAGCCATCGCATGTCTCTGTTTCCAATGTCCGCATGTAGCGGAGATGCGGGAGTTCTGCTACTTTCCCTCTGTGTCCAACACAGGTTGCAAGTTCCCCAACGTAGTTGGAGATGCCGACCCAACAATGGCTCACATGGTTCAGTTTATTACTACCCAGGGACTGTTGCTCTCTGGCATTCTTGGAGAGTTTAAAGCCATTGACCGTGACACCACTCAGGTTGTTACCGAAGCATACCGTGAGGCCCGTCAAGCTGCATCCCAGGCCACCAGTTCCATGCTCCCAAACCCAGTACTACCCTCACAGCCCATGAACCCATATCGACCGGGCATCATTCACCCAAATTCCTCCTCCTGAGCTATTCGGCGTCTTTGTCGTCGGGATGTGTTCCATCAAGTTCCAGCCGCACGCCAAGCAATTGGGGCCCAACCTATAGAGGTGCCCGACGATGAAGACGGAAGTTGGCTCAGCCTACATCCCCCAGGAGAGCCCCAGCAAGAGTAGGCCCATTTGTGGCCCCGGCAGTAAGAGAAGCCAGAAGATGCTGCAAGTAGGTGTGCTGCCAAGACTGTCTTTTCGCCTTCGTCAAGGAATAGAACCCTGTAGCCAGGAGTGAGTTGTTGATGTTAGGTGCCTAGTAAGGTTGTGCGTTGTTGTATGCTTGTACTGCTTGGAACTTGTGTGCTGTTGTAACGTTATGTATGCCCGTTTGCTCTGTGGATTTGGTTCATTTGCCTCTCCGTTAAGCAGAAATGCTTAATAGAGCCGACAATGGTTTCTTAATAGGATTTTGATCAGTAGAACACTTACAACTAATAACAATTGACTCGCCCGGACTCCCTAATGAAATGCGAGCTGGTGTAGGTATATGTATACCAGGAGTACATACACCCACTAGCATTAAAACGCTTTAGTGTAATCTGCTGGATGTGTTCTTTTTCCATTGCATGTATTTTGCTCTTATATGCCTTCTGCATTTGCTTGCAAATTGGTTTGAATAGATTGCACGTATATCATGTGAGCAATGTTTGCACACCAAGTTCATCCTCCTGAGTACAATCGCAGTAGTACTCGGGTAGAATGCAAAGCCACATACCCATAACCATCTGTGCTTACTCCATTTGCCAGTTTTCCGAACCCAGCATTCTGGAAAACCAGTTCTACTCAATAATTCCCCGGTCCCAAAATCTTTTTCCCTGAATCCAGTTCCAGTCCCGGAGAAACGCTGAGAATTTTATTGCAGCATGAACCGTTACAACCTCTCCAGTCCAAGATTTAAACCCCGATTTAACCCCAACACCCACTCATTGTGGATGTTGTTCGACGAGGAGCTACCAGCAGTATGGTCCCTGCATTGGTAGAGCTCCGTTGACCACACCGCACTAGCCACAGACCCAGCGGCGCCTTTGTCACTGTCTTGCGTGACGCTGGGCAGGCCGCCACCTCGCCCCACCGCAACACGCGCTTATTCCGTCGGCCTGATACGGCGAAGGAACCAGCATGGATGATCACCAGCCACTCTGCCAGCATTGTCCTCGCCTTGACCCGCCGCGACAGGACCCGCGTCGTCGCGAGCCTGCTCCTGCAGGATGAGCTGCAGCAGGCAAAGTGACGAACCGATCAGAGTAGCCAGCAGCACAGTGAGGAACCACCATAGCACCACCAGGAACACCGCATCACCGAAGGATCTTGGCTTGAGCTCGTCCAAACCAAAGAGATGGAAGAGAGGCAAGGTGTGAGTTGGACAGAGCCGCGTTACCATCGTCTTTTATATACCAAGCCCGGTGTACGGTGAGCGAGGTCTAGGAGAACCGCGCATCGCTCGATAACCGGTGTCTAGGAGGCGAATCCGCGAGTAGTGCTGACTGGCGTTTGCCCACGATGGGAGTGCTCGCTGCGTCGGCCTCGTGCATGCCGTGCACTATAGTCATAGTGTGCTTTGTGCCCTACGGGCTAGGCCCGCGCAGTGCCCAGCCGCACGTTGAGCAGCGCGGGAGCGAGAGTGAGCCGTTGGCCGGACAGAGAAGGAGGATGCCAGTAGGCCCTGGGCCCACCTGTCAGCGAGATAGACCACTGTTCATTGGGGTGCCCCTAGCACTTTTGGAAAATGGAAATTTTTTCTTTTCTAAAAATGTCAGGGCTACGAGGGAAACCCAGCGACCCCTATTTGTGAAATAGATCCAGTGACATCCGCGTCCCGACCCAGGTGTATCAATCATCGGTACCCCAACTCGTTTGTTTCCAACCAAAGGGTTAAAACCCAACCCAGAGGTCTTCCCAGGAGGAGTAGTTGTTGTTTTGAGCTAACCCTAGGAATCTCGAGGACGAGATTCTCTTAAGGGGGGAAGGTTTGTAACACCCTAAAAATCGGGTTATCAATTTTTGTGCTGTTATTCCTTCTTAGCTCTTCTTTTCTCGGGAGTCTGGTAAATAACCAGGTGAATCCAGACAATCCTCAACCTTTCAAGACCTTTCTTATGCTCTTGGTATTGGTCAGGACTCCGACTGCACAACCAAAACTCCGTTGAAACCTAGGTTCCAAAATTTCAGAACCGAAATTCTGCCTTCGTGATTATAAAGGGACCCTCATTTTCCTTGCCCCGTTGATCCTCCCAAAAATTTCCAGAGACTCTCCTATATTCATAAACCTCAGGTGTGCAAAAATATTGCAAAGTTTTATGCAATATTTTTCATCTAGGATTAATTCCTTTTTCAGCCTTTCTGAGGAATTAAATCCAGAGGTATAGGTAGACATCTTTGAATTTCATGAAAGTTGGTAGAGATGATCTTTGTGCCCACCTCAAGCTCTGGTAAAAATATTGGCCACAATTAAATAAGGAAAATTGTATTTTTCTTATTAAAGCCAATATTTCAATTTGGGGCCTTTCCAAAGGAACTTCCATTTTTGTAGCTAGGAAAAATCCCAAATAATTTGTGGAGCTTATCCTATTCAAATATTCACCATTTCCATCAAAATCTCAAGTTCCACAATTCAAATTTTGAGCACAACACCAATTTGCAAAGTCTGTCCAGATTTCCAATTTGCAAAGGAAGTGCTTGAACCATTCATCTTTTTGAGCTGAAATTTTGCAGAGTGATTTACCTTGATATACTACTCCTGCAAACCAAAAACCAGCTCATTCCATTCTATCCATCTTCCTCATGAAATTATCCAAGATTCTATCCAGATTGTAGCAATATGAAGGAAGTACCATTTAGATGTATCCAAATGGTATGAGACTTTAGCAGTGCATTCTTGCATCCAAATCATCACCCTACACCAAAAATCAGCCAAATCCATCTAGCCATTCTTTCCCAGCATCCTCTTTGATATTTCTATCCAATTTGTGCTGTAATGTTGCCAAGATGATCACCTTGGTGAATGACCACTCTATGCCAAAGAATATGCCAAGAGGAGCACTGTAGTGGCCACACCACAACACAAACACTTTGCTAGCACTTCACATTTAATGCCAAATCGATCATCCTAGAACCCCCTGTTGTTGTCTAATAGCATGATTCATCTATTTGAGGATCGACACACACGATAGACATGGCTGGAGAGCGTCGCAGTGCCCAGGCCACGTGGTGCCGGTGGTGACCATGCCCGGCCAGGCGAAAACAGAGCTCTGCAGTGTGCCATCACGTCCCTCCCCTATTTTCCTCACCATCGCCTTCTGCCGACATCTGCGACAATGTACAGCACCCCATCCACCTCCTAGCTACTCTTGGAGCCTAGCTCGCGGCCATTCTTGCCGGCATCGAGGCACTATTGGGACGCGGCCGTGGCACCGTGTGTCCCGAGCCTTCTGGTTGCTGGGCACAGCTCGTCCGGGAGCGACGGCGACCTTCCCGCCGCACACATGCGCCGTCTGGAGACCTCTCCACCTCGTCCCCTTGCCCCTGGAGACGTGTGCCGACATGGATTCCCCACCGGATCGCCGCCACGGCACCGCCCCTCCCGGAGCTTCGACCGTCGTCGAGAGTCACTCCTCGCGGCTATTTAAGCCCCCCCCCCCCGAGCCCATCCTCCTCACCAGCATCCTTCCCTCGCCCGGTCGATTTCGTCGCCAAAGCCCTCCAATGGCTCGAGGCCACTGCCCACTGCCTTGGCACGCCGCTGCATCTCTGGCCGTCCCCGGACCTCGGGCTACCCACCACGAGATGCGCCACTCGCCGACGACCTCCCCTAGCCCGTTGCCCACCCCTATAGCCCACCTTAGCCACCCAATCGACCGGACCCGCCGGCCTCTGCCTCCCCACATCGCCGCACTCGCAGCCACCCCCGCCGCCCATGCTACCCACCACTAGATGCGCCGCTCACCGGCGCGCTCGCTCACCCACTCGCCTGCCCGAGAGACCCACCGGAACATCGCCGGCCACCGGAGCCCGAGCTCCCAGCCGCGGCAATGGGCAGGAGGAGAGGAGGAAGAAGAAGAAAGGAGGAGGAGAGAGACAAAGTCAATGGGGCCCGACAGTAAGTGACCCAGCCGGCCGGGCCCAGCCATTTAAGTGGAGGCGCACTTCCTGAGATATGCTTTCTGTTTATGCAAACGTAATCATTCGTGGCTTCAGACCAAACTACACTTTCCCATAGCGAAGGTGTATTTCTGGAAAGGTGCTTTCTCCCTCAGCCATCTGCTGAAACAGTGATAGTGTGGACGTTCACCCGTTAAAGACAGAAACAAACAGTTTTCTGTTTGTTTATCTGCTTAACGAACGAACAGCCATATCTCAGCGACCGTAACTCCGATTGAGGTAATTCCAAAGCCCACGATCTCAGTTCGTCGAGCCTACTTCGATGATGCAATTTCATAATGTTGTCACTTGGTGAAAATGCCACTATTGCCCTTTCCCTAATATAGGCCTCTCCCGAGAGTGCCGGTTCCGACAAATCGTATCTGGAGAATCGCCACACTGTTTCCCAGTGTATTCCTCTACCCCAAGCCAAGCCAACCACTTATCATGAGCCCCGGACTTGCATGTTGACTTTGCTTGCACCCTGTGTGTGTATTGCAGTATATTTCAGATCCTCTGTTACTCTGCACTGGCATAGCCCTGCTATTTCATCTGTACCAAACGCTAGTGTTATTTACTATATAATATCATGAGTTGCTTTCATGTCATATTTTCCCATGCTAGTATAAACACTTTTAAGACCATTATCATGTTAATGCTATGATTTGATCTGATGCCATGATTGTCAATACTGTTATGATTTTGCTATGCTGTTGTTGAGTGATTGTTCCTGCTTATAAATGTTGATGTTATGGTACGATGATGGAAATGTTTAACTGAACTTATAAACTAAACCTCCTCCGTCATCGATGGGATCGAGTCATAGTGCCACCGAACAGAGCTTGCCCGTGCAGCCACATTTGCCAGTTTGGGATGGCCTTGACTTGGCCTATCGTCGTGCTCTTTTATCGGTACCAGCAAAGAGGGGAGGTTATGCGCACGTGCTACCCTGATCAGGTTTGCGGCGATAAACTTGTGAGCCCAGTTGTTTGTTTAGCCCGAGAGTCCCTACGGGGACAGTTTGCCACAGATGTGGCTAGTGTCAGGAGTGACACAGGGGATACCCAGTATAGGACTCAGAAGGGGTATGAATGTCGGTGGAACCATAAGAGGGCCAGGCAATAGACAAGTTTTGTTGGAGCTGCACCGGTCCACCCGAATGGGGGCATGTACTGATGTACGAGGCCGGGAGCTCCATAGTGTGGGTAAAGTGTGCAACCTCTGCAGAGTGTACGAATAGCCGTGTCCTTGGTCATTGGACACAGTTCATACTAGGTCACACTATTTGGTCTTGGTCGATCTGGAGGACAAACCTGTTATAACAAATTTGGTAAAAGAGTTCACGGTGTGTTTTGACATGATGACGGAATGAGATATTCGTGAGACGCAAGATAGCCCAGAGGGGTAGTAAAACTGAATGATGTCACAACATATTACTTTAATGCTTCACGGGAGGTAAGTGTAGTGTAGGTTCTAGTTTGATTTTGGATACCATGTCTCATAGACGCAGTTATGCCATGATATGTAGCTGATATACCTGATCCATGTTATGCCATGCTTGATCCATAATTTCCTATTTATTCCATGCCATATTTAGGATAAATTCATGTATAAGCACATGGCTTGCTTTGTCATCTGCTCGTTGGGATGCTATGTATTTGGTTGTCTTGCGAGTACATTCAAAGTACTCACCTGGCCTTGCACGTGGCCAGTTGCAGGAGAAGATCTGTCATGCTAGATCGTAACCCAGCCAGTCCTGTGAGTTGTGTAGCCCATCCAGAGACGCCATTACTGCTGAACCAAGACCTCCACTGCAATTTAGTTAGCCTTGGAGCCATGTAATATTGTTGTAAGCAACAGTGTTGTAATACTCCATTTCATATAATAAAGCCATTGTTGTGCCTGGAATTGTTGTGTCATGTCTCAGACGTGCGCTAGGTCTTATCCTGGGACTGGCGTGCGTCGGCCCTCTATCGGGGTGCCACACCTTCATAATTCTTAAAATTAATCCAGGACCTCACTCTCCCTATATCATGTGAGCATGCCAAAATTCACATCATTTTGCCAAGCCATTATTTCCCAGTAATTCTCAGAAGTTTCTATTCAGAATCTATCTCTGTGAAGGAAGTACCACTTTGGGGTTTCCAAATGGTATGAAACTTTGCCAGTACCTCCGTGCTACCAAATCATCCCTCTACACAAAAATTCAGCTCATTCATTTGATCCATTTGATCCCAGGCTCAAAACCTAGTTTCTAGACTTATTTGGCAATTGTGAAGGAGCTATGATCAAAGTTGGTCCAAATTGCTTCAAATTTCTACAGAGGGTGCTCCTTCTAATCTCATTTCCCTATGAGAACCTACCCAGCTTATTAGCACAGCTGTTTGACCACAACATCCTATCCAAACTTTTGTCCAGAAAAGTTTTTGGACCAGATTCATCTGCCAAGAGCCCCCTGTTGTTGCCTGAGTGTTCAAATCAACTATGTGAAGGTTGTAGAACACCTCAGACATGGTTTGGCATCAAGTAGGGTGTGGCAATGGTCTGGCCACGTGTTGACCACATGCAGAGCACGCCAAATTGGTGCCCTTTCCTCCAGACCCTAAGGGAGGCCATCCCCAGCAGGTCTTAGCTCGTCCGGGAGTGCCGATGAGTTCTCCACTGCATGCGTGTTCCGTCTGGAACCACTCCCCTTCGTCCCCTAGCTCTTGGATGGCCGTGCCGACCATAGGTTCACCACCGGAATGCCGCCACGGTGACGAGCATCGAGCAGCCTCCCCTGTCGGCTAGCTTTGTCCAGCGGCTATTTAAGCACATCCCCGAGCCTCCCCACAACCCACAGGCTACTCGCTCGAGCTCCGGAACCCCTCTCCTCTCCTCTCCTCTCGGCATCGATGGCCGCCTCCATGGCCCTGGTTCAATTCGGGCAATGGAGCCTCCCCCGCAGCACAAGCCTTGCCCAGGAGCCCTCCCAGAGCCACCACTTCATTTCTCCCATATCCATTTGGCTAGAGGAGCTTGCCCTGCCCCTCTCCAACCATAGTCGAGGTGGACGTCCATGAAGGATGCGATGTCGTTGCCTCAGTGGTCCGGCGGTCATTCTCCATTCGCTGGCGAGGGCAGCAATATGGAGGGGCATCGGCACTGAGCGCAGCTCGAGCGGCCATGTCGTCCTCTCTGTGGCCTCGTTGGGAGGAGGGAGAAGGTGTAGGGGAACGCGACAGAAAACAAAAAAATTTGGTACAGCGAGCACGCCCAGGAACACTATGGAGATAGCATACAAGGTTTGTTCTAATCATTACCGACTTGTAGCGCAGCGGAAGTAGAGTCGATGTAGATCGTCGGTGCAGATCCCCGCAGCTAGGATTTACAACCTCCCAACCGTGAGGATGTACTCCCTCGTCAGACAGCCCTTCGGGTGGCGGTCGGACAGTCCCCCCGGATGATGCCGCGGACAGACCTTCGGGAGGACCCTTGAATCTCGAACGGTAACTCATATAGCCCTTCGGGAGGACCCTCGAACAGCCCCTCGGGCAAAAGATCGAACCTAGGACCTTTCTATGGGGTTGCACACATACGGTGTCAGCTATCCGGCAGGGCTTCGCCGTCCAGAACTAGTTCCCACCGGAACCCAAACAGCATTTCGGCTCTCTGAAACTATTTCGCTGGGAGGGAGAGAGAAAGCCAGATCATGCATGGCATGTGTATGTGAGAAAGAGTGAGTGTGGGGAGTGCATCTCCACCTCTATTTATAGGAAAAACCCAAGGGGTAGGGTGGCACTTGAAATACCCAAAAAACCCATCACATGGAGTTTCAAAAGGGGCATAATGGGAAGGTTAGAGGAGCTGCATGGAGGAGCATCCTTCCCTCGCCCGGTCGATTTCGTCGCCAAAGCCCTCCAATGGCTCGAGGCCACTGCCCACTGCCTTGGCACGCCGCTGCATCTCTGGCCGTCCCCGGACCTCGGGCTACCCACCACGAGATGCGCCACTCGCCAACGACCTCCCCTGGCCCGTTGCCCACCCCTATAGCCCACCTTAGCCACCCAATCGACCGGACCCGCCGGCCTCTGCCTCCCCACATCGCCGCACTCGCAGCCACCCCCGCCGCCCATGCTACCCACCACTAGATGCGCCGCTCACCGGCGCGCTCGCTCACCCACTCGCCTGCCCGAGAGACCCACCGGAACATCGCCGGCCACCGGAGCCCGAGCTCCCAGCCGCGGCAATGGGCAGGAGGAGAGGAGGAAGAAGAAGAAAGGAGGAGGAGAGAGAGAAAGTCAATGGGGCCCGACAGTAAGTGACCCAGCCGGCCGGGCCCAGCCATTTAAGTGGAGGCGCACTTCCTGAGATATGCTTTCTGTTTATGCAAACGTAATCATTCGTGGCTTCAGACCAAACTACACTTTCCCATAGCGAAGGTGTATTTCTGGAAAGGTGCTTTCTCCCTCGGCCATCTGCTGAAACAGTGATAGTGTGGACGTTCACCCGTTAAAGACAGAAACAAACAGTTTTCTGTTTGTTTATCTGCTTAACGAACGAACAGCCATATCTCAGCGACCGTAACTCCGATTGAGGTAATTCCAAAGCCCACGATCTCAGTTCGTCGAGCCTACTTCGATGATGCAATTTCATAATGTTGTCACTTGGTGAAAATGCCACTATTGCCCTTTCCCTAATATAGGCCTCTCCCGAGAGTGCCGGTTCCGACAAATCGTATCTGGAGAATCGCCACACTGTTTCCCAGTGTATTCCTCTACCCCAAGGCAAGCCAACCACTTATCATGAGCCCCGGACTTGCATGTTGACTTTGCTTGCACCCTGTGTGTGTATTGCAGTATATTTCAGATCCTCTGTTACTCTGCACTGGCATAGCCCTGCTATTTCATCTGTACCAAACGCTAGTGTTATTTACTATATAATATCATGAGTTGCTTTCATGTCATATTTTCCCATGCTAGTATAAACACTTTTAATACCATTATCATGTTAATGCTATGATTTGATCTGATGCCATGATTGTCAATACTGTTATGATTTTGCTATGCTGTTGTTGAGTGATTGTTCCTGCTTATAAATGTTGATGTTATGGTACGATGATGGAAATGTTTAACTGAACTTATAAACTAAACCTCCTCCGTCATCGATGGGATCGAGTCATAGTGCCACCGAACAGAGCTTGCCCGTGCAGCCACATTTGCCAGTTTGGGATGGCCTTGACTTGGCCTATCGTCGTGCTCTTTTATCGGTACCAGCAAAGAGGGGAGGTTATGCGCACGTGCTACCCTGATCAGGTTTGCGGCGATAAACTTGTGAGCCCAGTTGTTTGTTTAGCCCGGGAGTCCCTACGGGGACAGTTTGCCACAGATGTGGCTAGTGTCAGGAGTGACACAGGGGATACCCAGTATAGGACTCAGAAGGGGTATGAATGTCGGTGGAACCATAAGAGGGCCAGGCAATAGACAAGTTTTGTTGGAGCTGCACCGGTCCACCCGAATGGGGGCATGTACTGATGTACGAGGCCGGGAGCTCCATAGTGTGGGTAAAGTGTGCAACCTCTGCAGAGTGTACGAATAGCCGTGTCCTTGGTCATTGGACACAGTTCATACTAGGTCACACTATTTGGTCTTGGTCGATCTGGAGGACAAACCTGTTATAACAAATTTGGTAAAAGAGTTCACGGTGTGTTTTGACATGATGACGGAATGAGATATTCGTGAGACGCAAGATAGCCCAGAGGGGTAGTAAAACTGAATGATGTCACAACATATTACTTTAATGCTTCACGGGAGGTAAGTGTAGTGTAGGTTCTAGTTTGATTTTGGATACCATGTCTCATAGACGCAGTTATGCCATGATATGTAGCTGATATACCTGATCCATGTTATGCCATGCTTGATCCATAATTTCCTATTTATTCCATGCCATATTTAGGATAAATTCATGTATAAGCACATGGCTTGCTTTGTCATCTGCTCGTTGGGATGCTATGTATTTGGTTGTCTTGCGAGTACATTCAAAGTACTCACCTGGCCTTGCACGTGGCCAGTTGCAGGAGAAGATCTGTCATGCTAGATCGTAACCCAGCCAGTCCTGTGAGTTGTGTAGCCCAGCCAGAGATGCCATTACTGCTGAACCAAGACCTCCACTGCAATTTAGTTAGCCTTGGAGCCATGTAATATTGTTGTAAGCAACAGTGTTGTAATACTCCATTTCATATAATAAAGCCATTGTTGTGCCTGGAATTGCTGTGTCATGTCTCAGACGTGCGCTAGGTCTTATCCTGGGACTGGCGTGCGTCGGCCCTCTATCGGGGTGCCACACCTTCATAATTCTTAAAATTAATCCAGGACCTCACTCTCCCTATATCATGCGAGCATGCCAAAATTCACATCATTTTGCCAAGCCATTATTTCCCAGTAATTCTCAGAAGTTTCTATTCAGAATCTATCTCTGTGAAGGAAGTACCACTTTGGGGTTTCCAAATGGTATGAAACTTTGCCAGTACCTCCGTGCTACCAAATCATCCCTCTACACAAAAATTCAGCTCATTCATTTGATCCATTTGATCCCAGGCTCAAAACCTAGTTTCTAGACTTATTTGGCAATTGTGAAGGAGCTATGATCAAAGTTGGTCCAAATTGCTTCAAATTTCTACAGACGGTGCTCCTTCTAATCTCATTTCCCTATGAGAACCTACCCAGCTTATTAGCACAGCTGTTTGACCACAACATCCTATCCAAACTTTTGTCCAGAAAAGTTTTTGGACCAGATTCATCTGCCAAGAGCCCCCTGTTGTTGCCTGAGTGTTCAAATCAACTATGTGAAGGTTGTAGAACACCTCAGACAGGGTTTGGCATCAAGTAGGGTGTGGCAATGGTCTGGCCACGTGTTGACCACATGCAGAGCACGCCAAATTGGTGCCCTTTCCTCCAGACCCTTCGGGAGGCCATCCCCAGCAGGTCCTAGCTCGTCCGGGAGTGCCGATGAGTTCTCCACTGCATGCGTGTTCCGTCTGGAACCACTCCCCTTCGTCCCCTAGCTCTTGGATGGCCGTGCCGACCATAGGTTCACCACCGGAATGCCGCCACGGTGACGAGCATCGAGCAGCCTCCCCTGTCGGCTAGCTTTGTCCAGCGGCTATTTAAGCACATCCCCGAGCCTCCCCACAACCCATAGGCTACTCGCTCGACCTCCGGAACCCCTCTCCTCTCCTCTCCTCTCGGCATCGATGGCCGCCTCCATGGCCCTGGTTCAATTCGGGCAATGGAGCCTCCCCCGCAGCACAAGCCTTGCCCAGGAGCCCTCCCAGAGCCACCACTTCATTTCTCCCATATCCATTTGGCTAGAGGAGCTTGCCCTGCCCCTCTCCAACCATAGTCGAGGTGGACGTCCATGAAGGATGCGATGTCGTTGCCTCAGAGGTCCGGCGGTCATTCTCCATTCGCTGGCGAGGGCAGCAATATGGAGGGGCATCGGCACTGAGCGCAGCTCGAGCGGCCATGTCGTCCTCTCTGTGGCCTCGTTGGGAGAAGGGAGAAGGTGTAGGGGAACGCGACAGAAAACAAAAAAATTTGGTACAGCGAGCACGCCCAGGAACACTATGGAGATAGCATACAAGGTTTGTTCTAATCATTACCGACTTGTAGCGCAGCGGAAGTAGAGTCGATGTAGATCGTCGGTGCAGATCCCCGCAGCTAGGATTTACAACCTCCCAACCGTGAGGATGTACTCCCTCGTCAGACAGCCCTTCGGGTGGCGGTCGGACAGTCCCCCCGGATGATGCCGCGGACAGACCTTCGGGAGGACCCTTGAATCTCGAACGGTAACTCATACAGCCCTTCGGGAGGACCCTCGAACAGCCCCTCGGGCAAAAGATCGAACCTAGGACCTTTCTATGGGGTTGCACACATACGGTGTCAGCTATCCGGCAGGGCTTCGCCGTCCAGAACTAGTTCCCACCGGAACCCAGACAGCATTTCGGCTCTCTGAAACTATTTCGCTGGGAGGGAGAGAGAAAGCCAGATCATGCATGGCATGTGTATGTGAGAAAGAGTGAGTGTGGGGAGTGCATCTCCACCTCTATTTATAGGAAAAACCCAAGGGGTAGGGTGGCACTTGAAATACCCAAAAATCCCATCACATGGAGTTTCAAAAGGGGCATAATGGGAAGGTTAGAGGAGCTGCATGGAGGAGCTCCTCCCTTGGCCGTCCACTCCAAGTGGGCCCCCCATGAGGGGCTCTCATCCATCCATGTCATCCCCAAGATATTTTGGGAGAAAGCCCAAAAAGGTGGCTTTCCATAAAGTAACCATAAAGTGCTTTTTACTATTCACGAAACCATTTTTCCGTGACCGTTAAATCTGAAAATATTTTTGTGGGTCTTAGAATAATTCCAGTACCCACTAAAACAATTCTGGATGCGTTCTGAAACATTTTCAGGTCAATGATTTTCATCGGCGAAAAGCTACCAAAGCGGTTCAGGCAGCTCCGGAACATTTCTAGTTTATTTCTCCGAAAAAATCACAGAAATTCCGAGAACAATTCTGGCACCCTCTAAGAATTTCTAGGCATGTGCCGAAACCATTTGACTTAATGGTATACTCCGAAACAACATTTTGGTTTTACCGAAATTCTTCCGGTGTTCTGTCTCCGGAACTCTTGCGTTGTCTCCGAAACTTTTCCGGTAACTTTATCTCAGACTCCCTGTCTAGTATTCAGCAGATAGACGACCCTTAAGCGTGTGACCCAATAGGTTCAGTGAAGTATAGACATGACCGGAACACTTTCCGATCAATGATCAACATTGGAGCCGTGGACACCCATATTGACCCCTATACCCACACGAATAAATATTTGAGTGAACCTCCAGTTGCCGTGTGCTATTCTTGTTGCTTTGAGATATGTTACAAACACCCGAGGAGAGATTTATCAACATCCCCGTGAATCAACACTTGTCCACTATGCAGTTGCCTCGTTACCGGTTTTGTTCTCTTTTCTCGTTTCCACGTTCCGGCATCCCAGTGATCAAATCACATAGTGTCTGGCCAGACAATGATGGATACCGTAACATCGAGAGGGCCCTAAGAATATCTCTCCATCGTTGGAGTAGAAATTCCCAATCTTGAGCTATCTCGTTCCTTGTCATACTTTTTCGTGAACCCGTAAGCCGCCGTAATAGCCACCCAGTTACGGATGACGTTTAACAAACCCCAAAGTTCACGAAGCAAGTACGAAGGAACTTGATACTCTCATGGTCTAAGGAATTATGCAAACATCAACTTTCTCTGTGTTATTAACCATTAACTTGTGACGAATGTATCTCATAGCATAACATCAATTCGGGTCAATTCAACACAAGTGTTCTTCTAACATTATGCCCTCAAAATTGCCGGCATAATCATGCCCATGATCAGAAAAATAGGATCATCATACAATACTTGAGCTAGTCTTAGAGGCATGACTAGGAATACAATTTACCATTTATTATACCACACGTGCACATGAGTTTCCCTCCGAGCCTCGTGGATATTGCAGACTTGAGAATCATTGCAGTTATAGCATGGAACATAAACATTCATTACAAACTTGGAGATACAAAATAACTGTTATTACTGCCTCTAGGGCATATCTCCTACAGACTCCCACTTGCACTAGAGTCATAATCCAGTTACATGGCTTCCCTAACACCAATGGCTATCCGGTGCTTCATGCTTTGCTCGCGGTAGAGGCTTTGTCATCGGGTCTAACACATTCTGATCCGTGTGAACTTTGCGTACTTTAACTAAACCCGCTTTGACATGATGTCAAATGAGTTTATATTTGCGTTCAATATGTCTTGTCTTATGGTGCGAACTTGGCACCCTTGCCTGAGCCATGGCGCCACTATTATCACAATAGATTTCCACTGGGTCCAGCGCACTTGGAACCACACCAAGGTCTTCAAAAACTGCTTGATCCAGACTGCCTGCTTGGAGGCTTCTGAAGCTGCAACATATTCCTCCTCTGTCATAGAATCTGCCACAGTCTTTTGTTTGGAACTTTTCCAATCAACCGCGCCACCATCCAATATGAAAACATAGCCTGATTGAGATTTGAAGTCATCTGGGTCAGTCATGAAGCCTGCATCAGTGTAACCACTTACAATGAGCTCTTCATCTCCTTCGTACACAAGGAGTAAAATCTTGGTGTTTCTAAGGTACTTAAGAATATTTTTGACTGCGGCCCTGTGTTCCAATCCTGGATCACTTTGCTACTGGCTGCTAACACGTAGCGCATAGGAAACATCCGGTCTTCTACATAGCATGGCATACATAATAGAACAAACTGCCGAAGCATATGGAACATCATTCATTTGTACTCGCTCATCGAGAGTCTGAGGACACTGATTCTTGCAAAGCACTGTGCCAGGTGACATGGGGAGTAGGCCTTTCTTGGAGTTCTCCATGTTGAATCTTTTCAACACCTTGTCAATGTACGTGCTTTGGCTAAGCACTATCAGGCATTTTGATCTATCTCTATAGATTCTGATGCCCAATACATATGCCACTTCGCCTAAGTCTTTCATTGAATAACTCTTCTTCAATGAGTTTTTATTTCGCTAAGAAAATTCACGTCATTTCCAATCAACAATATGTCATCCACATACAAGATTAGAAATGCTTTTGCGCTCCCACTAAACTTGTAAACACAAGATTCTTCGTCATTCCTGATGAAGCCAAACTGTTTGACCACTTCATCAAAACGAATGTTCCAGCTCCTTGATGCTTGCTTCAGACCATAAATGGCCTTCTGAAGTTTGCATACCTTTCCAGCATCCTTACGAGTGACAAAACCTTCAGGCTGTATCATGTATACATCTTCTTTGAGATTTCCATTTATGAAATCCGTTTTGATGTCCATCTGCCATATTTCATAATCGAAATGAGCAGCAATTGCTAGTAATATCCGAACAGACCTAAGCATAACTGCGGGCTAGAAAGTCTCGTCGTAGTCCACTCCAGGAACTTGCGTGAACCCTTTCGCGACAAGTCTATCTTTGTGGATAGTAATGTTACCATCCGCGTCTGTCTTTCTTTTGAAAATCCATTTACAACCAATGGGCTTAACGCCTTCTGGAAGTTCTTCCCAGTTCCAAACTTGGTTTTCGTACATGGGTTCCATCTCAGATTTCATGGCTTTGTGCCATTCCCTTGGGCTGGGCCCCGCCATCGCTTCCTTGTAGTGCGCAGGTTCATCATCTTCAAGAATGAAGATTTCATTGTGAAACCACTCAGGTGGCTCGATGGCCCTACCTGATCTGCGCGGTTGAAAAACAAACTTGTCTGATGTTTCCGCATCACATGCGACAACTTCCGGCTCGGTTGTAGGGATAATTTGTGGAATTTCTTCTGGTTCCTTAGCCATATCAACGGTTGCCAAAGATTCATTACACTACTAGGGAGCAGTAGCGCGGGGTAATGACCTATAAGTAGCGCGGGGGCCCACGCTACTGCTACGCCGCTGCAACTAACTTTTAGTAGTAGCGCGGGTCCTTCCCCACGCTACTACTAACTAATTAGGAATTAAAAAAAATCCATCCATGGCTGCTGTTGCTGCTGGGCATCATCGTCCTCTCCATCCATGGCTGATGCTGGTCCTGGAGGGGATGAAGTTGTCCATGGTGATGTTGCTTCCCCACCCAACTCATCCCCGCACCTATCCTCTGCTGCTGCTAGAAAAGTAGAGAAAATGATTAGAATACGAAGAGAGAGAGAGAGATTGAGAGGAGTAGGAGGAGAAACTCACCGGTGGCCGCCAGAGTTAGAGACGACACCCGAAACCATGGTGTCCGCATATCCGCACGAGGCCCTATCCCGGCGAGGAGGCGCAAGTGGTTGCGTCCATGGCGGATCTGGCCGCCGCCATGGACGGCGCTCTACTGGATCTCGCTCTCCTTCCAGCAGCAGAGAAGGAGGAGGAAGGAGGGGGAGGGGGCTGCGGCGGGAGTGGAGGTCGCCGGATTTGGGGGAGGCGCGGAGGTGCGATGCCGGCGGTAGCGGTGGGTGAGGAAGGAAATCGCGGGTGGGAGGGAGAAACGGAATCGGGAGAGTGTGGGTTTGGATGTGGGCCTCCGCGCGCTATGTGTACACATATGTTGGAGGTGGATAGTAGTAGCGCAGGGTTTATACCCGCGCTACTACTATATGGCCTGTCCCGGGGGCACGGTGGGGACCGCTTAGTAGTAGCGCGTGGTTTATACACCGCGCTACTACTACCAACTTAGTAGCAGCGCGGGGTTCATACCCCACGCTACTACTATGGCCAGTCCTGGTGTGCACGGTGGGGTCAACTTAGTAGCAGCGTGGGTTTTATACACCGCGCTACTACTATCAACTTAGCAGTAGCGAGGGGTTTATACCCCACGGCACTCCTAATTAGCAGTAGCGATGGGTATATAATCCTCGCTACTGCTAAGCATCTATCTATAAGGTATTTCCTAGTAGTGTTAATCTCATCAAGCTGTACTGTCCTCCCACTCATTTCTTTAGCAAGAAACTCTTTCTCAAGAAATTGTCCATTTCTGGCAACAAACACTTTGTTATCGGACGGGTGGTAGAAAGAATACCCAATTGTTTCCTTGGGATAACCTACAAAGTAACATTTGTCTAATCTGGGATCAAGTTTGGTAGGTTGTAAACATTTTACGTATACCTTACAACCCCAAATCCTGAGATGCGACAAACCGGGTTTCTTCCCGTTCCATAACTCATATGGTGTCGTCTCACCAGACTTAGAATGTGCTCTTTTAAGTGTGTGAGCGGCAGTTTCCAGTGCCTGACCCCAAAAAGATATCGGCAGATCTGTATGAGACATCATCGACCTTACCGTGTCTAACAGGGTTCGGTTACGTCTTTCTGACACTCCGTTTCTGTGTGGAGTTCCGGGAGGCATAAGCTGTGAAATGATTCCACGGTCACTCAGATGTTGGCTAAACTCAAGACTAAGATATTCGCCCACCCGATCTGATCGCAGAAACTTAATCCTTTTGTTACGATGATTTTGTACCTCATTCTGAAATTCTTTGAACTTTTCAAAGGTTTCCGACCTATGCTTCATCAAGTAGATATATCCATACCTAATTAAATCTTCAGTAAAAGTCACGAAGTAGAAATACCCACCACGAGTAGTTTTGCTCATCGGACCACATACATCACTATGTATTATTTCCAACAATTCATCTGCCCGTTCAGGATGACCCGTGAATGGCATCTTGGTCATTTTCCCCATTAGATAAGCCTCACATGTGTCAAATGATTCAAAATCAAAGGACGGTAAAACTCCATATTTATGGAGTCTTTGCATGCATTTCTTTCCGATGTGGCCTAGACGACAGTGCCACAAGTAAGTGGTGGTGGTATCAGCCTTCTTAAGGCGTTTAGCATTCTTGTTAAAGACATCATTTCCACATTCATGATTTAGTATGAAAAGGCCCCCAACAATGGGTGCAAATCCATAAAACATATCCTTGCAATAAAGTAAACAACCATTGTTCTCAGACTTGTAGGAGTACCCATCGTGTACTAAACATGATCCAGAGATAATGTTTCTACACAATGCCTGAAAAAAATAACAGTTACTTAGTTCTAAGGTAAATCCTGAAGGGAGACGTAGAGGCATAATGCCGACGACTTGAGCGGCGATCCCAGCGCAGTTCCCAGCACGCATCACGACTTCATTTTTTGCTAGCTTGCGCACCTTTTGAAGCCACTGTATCGAGTTGTAAATGTGAGTATCCGATCCGGTATCAAATACCCAAGACTTACAATTTTCGCTAGCAAGCAAAACGTCAATGACATTAACCTGTATAAAAGTTATACCTTTTCAGGTTTTCCCGAACTTCTCATCTTCCAGATACTTCTTGCAGTTTCTCTTCCAGTGTCCTATGCCCTTGCAGTAGAAGCACTCAGTTTCATTCTGGGCTCCGCCCTTAGATTTGCTTTGGGAGATGGTCTTACCGGCGCCCTTGCCCTTCTTGGACTTGTCTTTCTTTTTTAAACTGGTGGTTTTATTCACAAGCAACACTTGGTTGTGATTTTTCCGCAGTCCTCCTTCCGCAGTTTTCAGCATGCGAGCACCTCATTTGGTGTCTTCTCCATGCCACTCATGTTGTAGTTCATGATAAAACCGTCGTAAGATGGGTGGAGCGAAGCAAGGAACATGTCCATCATATGGACTGGTGGAATTGCAAACTCCAGGGTTTTATGCCTTTCAGCGTAGCCAATCATATTGACCACGTGTTCGCCAACTGAACTTCCCTCAGCCATCTTGCAATCCATCATGGTCTTCATGATGTCAAAATGTTCAGACCATGCGTTTTGCTTGTACAGAGCATCAAATTCCCGGATCATATCGCCGGCGTTATGGAATTCAAAATGTTTTTGAAGCTCTGGACTCATGCAAGCTAGCTTGAGGCACTGCACTAAGTTGTAATCATCATCCTTAGTGGCCTAGACATTTTGTTCATCTTCCGGGGCAGTTGCCGCCAGTTTAGCTGGAAGAGGAGTTTCAAGCACATATATTCTCTTAGCGCTCCTGAGGACAATCCTCAGGTTATGGACCCAGTCCGCATAGTTTTTTTCAGTCGCAGCTAACTTCTCTTTCTCTAACATTGGGCCTAAGTTGAACGTGGCATTGTGAGCCATTTGATCTACAACGGTAAACACAAGTTTCACTTAGACTTTGTTCATAATTAATTTGCACTAGTGAATAAACAATTTTATTCTAAAGTGCGCTCCCACTCAAATGAATATCTCTCAAAATTGATTGTGAGTGATTCAAGATCCGTATTTCAATTCAACGCCATTGACGGGGTCATGACTAATGACGCGAATTTCAATCGGTAGGCCAACTTGCCAATCACATCTCTATGTGACTCTTGTCCAACTTTCGATGTGTGTGTTCCGAGCTCAGAACTCTCCTTCCTAAACGTCAAAGACAACCAAGTGATCTTGCTGCGAGGTCTGACCTCACCCGCCTCATTCCTCTCAATTCGTTCGTGCTCATGTGTACATGTCGCACCCCGAAAAGATACGAATTACAGACGGTGCTACACTTGGGTGAACACTAAATACTTTGATATTTTAAGTGAGAGATCACCCTAATAAAAAGCGACTACCGCGCAATCAAGAAGGGTGCATCAAGAGGGATAAACATCTCAGGAAATTCATAATAGCATGATATGGTATAGCCCTTTCTGACGGAGAAGTCTTGTATTTCTTCGTCTTTGGCATTTGCATCGGTGTTCACCTTCGCGAAGATTGCCACCACCTTGTCGATGCACCAGATAATATTGCTATCTCTAAAGCTAATAAAATAAGTTCATTACATAAGGTTGACACACAGGTCATTAAAGTGACAATCATATGGCTCCAGCCATCATGCCGAATCATGACACGCAGGTCATGTTAATTAATTTACAATATATAGTCATCTCATACATAATCAGATTAATATGAGCACTGCTATACCACATCACATGCCATCCTGCAAAACCAAGTTAGATACCTCTAATCGGTTTATTGCAAAATTTTATTTTACGTGGCTTCTAAGGTTTTGACTTAAACCGCAGCTCTCAACGTTTATTATCAAGTATGATTATTCAAGTCGCTAGCTTAATTTTGCGGGGTGTATGAAGTACGAGATAATAAAATCTCGGACCCCATACTGAACTTCGTCAAATGCATGACCCCCGTGCAGATCATATCTGCATTACCCTTTAGTCTACGAAATTTCATCTTTCTTTTAACTATGGTGGAACCCAAAGAACTGATAGCACTTCATTGATCAATCAGGATCGCGGATTGCCAGAACTTTGTGAAATTCCACCATGCCGTCAAGATCAGAAATACGCAAATTCTAGGGAAGCAACAAGAACAACAGGTAATAGATTTCATCTGCTACCCGCAAAAATAATTTTCAGCAATAGATCTCATCTACTACAAAATTATATTATGCAATACCCATACATCTCTATGTATTCTAGATCGTAACGTGCATCTACGCATAGCAAGGCTCTTATACCATTGTAGCGGAATGCGACAGAAAACAAAAAAATTCGGTACAGCGAGCATGCCCAAGAACACTATGGAGATAGCATACAAGGTTTGATCTGATCATTACCGACTCGTAGCGCAGCAGAAGTAGAGTCGATGTAGATCGTTGGTGCAGATCCCCGCAGCTAGGATTTACAACCTCCCAACTACTAGGAAAATGCTTATACATAAAAGTTTACCAGTAGCGTTTGTTTGTGTCCCCACGCTACTGGTAATTACTAGTAGCGCTGGGTACAAAGCGCACTACTAGTATGTATTAGCAGCATCATTGGTTTCTTTCGGGCACGCTACTGGTAAGTGTGCCACACCACACCACCAGATGAAAAAATATTAGCAGCGTGGGTCGTCTAACCAGCGCTACTGTTATGTCAATATCTGTAGCGCCTGTTCTCCTAAACGCGCTACTGTTATTTCTTCTATGTGTAAACTTTTACCAGTAGCGTGTTTTTCAACCCTGCGCTATAGCTAGTAGAACTAACGAGTAGATATTTTGGCTGGCGCTCCTAGCAGTAGCGCGCATTGGTAGCCAGCGCTACTGCTATGGTCGCCAGCCAAAATATCTACCACCTTTCCCCCTCTTCTTCCTCCCCCTCTTCTTCCTCCCCCTTTCTTTCTCCCCCTCCTCTTGCACTTGCTTGTTCCTTTCAATGCTCCCCCTCCTCCCCCTCTTATTTGCCCCTCAACACCACCCTCTCCATTAATGCCCTCCCTCCTCCCTCTTTCTTTCTTTTGCCCCTCCACCACCCCCTCCATTAATGCCCTCCTCCCTCTTTCTTTCTTTTGCCCCTCCTCCCCTTCTTCTTTCCCCACCACCACACCCTCCATTAATGCCCTCCCTCCTCCCTCTCTCTCCCTAGCTCTCTCTCCCTAGCTAGTTGGAGCTGTACGTAGGTACCTCACTATCTAGAGCTACTATATAGCTAATTAACAAGGTGCTCGATATCCCTCTTGACAAATAGGTGAGCAAAAAAAGAGTTGTGCAAGAATGGAAATATGTGTGTATGCTCGATATCCCTCTCGACAAATGCGCAATATGAATATACCGAATTGTGTGTAGCATGTGAGTGACATGAGTTGCCTATGTTTTGCCGAAATGTCGATTCAATTCCGTTTCGGCGAATTTCGGGCATACTCAATATGTCCTATGTTTCGGGAAGGTCATGCCGAATTTTTGTATGAATTTGATCCATGCATGCGTATGTGGTTATAATTCTTTTGCTCCACGCAGGTGATCATGAAGGTCAATGGAAGGATGGTGGAAAGATACTGGCAATCCGCGGTGGACGACATGTATGAAAAAAGACTGAAGGATGTTTCATGTCCGTGTCGAAAATGCGAAGGAGGAGTCAGGATCGACCCCTTTAAGAATGGTACATTCAAGGCGCACCTGCTCATGCATGGCTTCATGGATGGCCATACTCGATGGATAAGTGAAGATGACAATGATGATGAGGACGTCGACGGGGCAGGAAATGATGACATGGGGCCAGACGAAGAGATGACCGATTATGGGCCTGAAGAAGATGAGGGCCTCAGAAATAGCGATGGCGAAGAGCCAGTACAAGGCAGAGAAGATGCGGACACGCCACAGCCTTCTTCGTCGCTACTAAGTTCAGCCATGCGGGACACGCATGTTCGAGACCTGCTTCGCAAGAAGACGACTAGCGAGAGAGCTTCTTCTAGAGAGGAGGCCAAACTGGCGCACCTAGAGGTAGACTCGATGACACCATTGTATGATGGTTGTGATCCCGAGGTGACCCGCTTGATTTTCATGCTAGAACTTCTAAAGATGAAGGCAAAAAACAAATGGATGGATGCAAGCCTGGATGAGCTTCTGATGTATCTAAAGAAGGTTCTTCCTGTGGGAAGCCTGTGTCCTACTAGAGTCGAGGAGGCAAAGAAAATCGTGTGCCCTCTTGATCTGCCACACATTAGATATCACGCATGCATCACGATTGCATCATATATCAGAACGAGCACGCGGAAAAAACCATCTGTCCAAAGTGCAATGCTTCACGATATAAGAAGGCCGGAAAGAAAGATCAACAGAAAGTTGTATGGTACTTTCCGATCATTCCACATCTGTAGCGGTATTTCGTAGATCCTAAGGAAGCAAAGCTTATGCGCTGGCACGCGAAGAGGGTGAAGCCAGATGACTGAGGTGATCCGAAGCTGAGACACCTCGCTGATGCTAGCCAGTGGAGAGCATTAAACGCTAAATTTAATTTTTTCGCAGATGATGCAAGGAACATCGTGCTTAGAGCTAGTAGTGATGGCATGAAAATCCATTTGGCAACCAGAACACCAATCATAGCACATGGTCCGTGTTTGTATGGATGTACAACCTCCCCCCATGGAAGTGCATGAAGGAAAAATACATACACATGACTATGCTTATTCAAGGGCCGAGACAACCGGGAAATGATATAAATTTTTATCTCGGGTTACTGAAAGAGGAGCTATAGACCTTATGGACAACGCCGGCCAAGACATGGGATGCAAGCAAAGGAGAGTATTTCTACATGAGAGCCGCGCTGATCACGACGGTGCAGGACTATCTCAATTACGGCTATATCTTCGGCCAGGTGCGCCACGGATATTGCGGATGCACCAGGTGCATGAATGATACAACTTCTCAGCAGCTGTCGAAAGATGGCGGGTCTTCGAAAATCGTGTACAAGGGCCATCGAAGATGGCTCGAGAAGGATGACCCGTGGAGAAAGCATGGAGATCTATTCAATGGTAAGGCTGAGCATCGAGGTCCTCCGCGTAAGCGTAGCGGTGCCGAAATATATGAGTTATTGAAGAACTGGGAAGAGTGCCCCTCGCCGGGAAAGATGAAGAAAAAGGCACCGGAGCCACTGCTGAAGGTATGGAAGACGAGGTCTGTTTTCTGGGACTTACAGTACTGGCCCAAACTCGACACGCCTCATGGCCTTGATCAAATGCATATCACAAAGAATATCCTCGAGAGCTTGCTTGGAACATTGATGAACATGCCGGAGAAGACCAAGGATGGGCCGAAGGAAAGAAAAGACTTGGAATTTTTGAATATCAGTAAATATCTCCAAATGCCTGGTAAAAAGTCGTCGGAGGAGACGGAGACGGAAGATAGGGGGAAAAAAGTAAACAAGAAGGAAGAACAATATTGCCCCCCCTCTTGCTTCACCTTACATCCGAAGGAGGTCGATCAATTGTTCAAGTGCCTTGCCGGAATCAAAGTTAGTTCCGGATACTGTGGGAAGATTAGCAGATATCTGGACACCAAGAAAAAAAGGTTCAGCGGGATGAAGTCTCACGACTGTCACGTGATGATGACGCAGTTACTCCTAGTTGCACTTAGAGGGATTATGGACACACATGTCCGTGAGATGCTTACTGATATATGCCACTTTTTTCTGCTATCTCTCGAAAGTCGATCAGTGTCAAGCAGCTCCATACGCTACAGCAAGAGATCATTGTCATACTAAATGAGCTAGAGATGAACTTCCCGCCCGCGTTCTTTGATGTCATGGTGCATCTATGTGTCCACATCGTGGACGACATCATCGACCTAGGGCCGACATTCCTGCTCAGCATGATGCCGTTCGAGAGGATGAATGGGGTCATCAAAGGATTCATTCGTAACATGTCCCATCCGGATGGAAGCATAGCGCAGGGATATCTGATCAAAGAGTGCATCTCTTTCTGTGAGAGTTATCTAGGCACCGGAGACCCTATTGTTGGTTTGCCCGTCAGCAAGCACTGTGGAAGGCTCGAAGGCGAAGGTCACACCAATGGTCGGAGGGATTTGAATGTGTTCCGCTCGGGCCGACAAAACGACTTTGACATGGCAAACTTAGTAGTGCTACAACACCTAGATGTGCTAGAAGATTTGCTGACACTGCACAAAGAGACCATCACAAAGAACTACCGTGACCGTGGGGTGCACAGGACGGACGCTGAAGTTATTAGAGAGCATAACTCCACTTTTTTCGTTGGTTCAAAGAGCGAGTTCTGGCTAATCCCTCGGAAGAGGGCTGTCCGGACGGAATGCTCATATACGCCTTAGCACATGGCCCAAGGGTCAACCCCGCGACTTATCAAGCATACGATATCAACGGATACACGTTCTACTCGGAGGCCAAAGATATAAACAGTGATAACCAGAACTCAGGGGTGACGATGGAAGCCATGACCGGGAACGTAATTGAAAGATATTACGGAAGGGTCATTGAGATCTGGGAGCTTGACTACTCTGGATTGCATAGCGCGACGATGTTCCGTGTCAGATGGGCTAACAACGTACAAAGAGAAAACCGACATTTCACTACCATGTGTATACCCGACTGCGATAGCGGTACCGTCAACGCCACCGCCAAAATTGAGCCATGGGTACATGCTAAACATGTGACACAATGTTTCTTCATAACCGACCCAAGCAATCCCAGCCGTGTTGTCGTGAGGAGAGGAGTCGCCAACGAGGAAGACTATGACCAGTACGGTGACCCGATGAGGGAAGATGATGCTGATGACGATGAAACATACGTCAAAAGAAGGATGAAGACTACATTACCTAGGAAAGATCGTACTCCCTGGAAATGGAAAAGTCACGACCATGGGCTTAATTATTCGACCACGAACAAAAGAGGAAAGAAGAAGATCAGTCTGAACCGTCGTCGACCAAGCTGACAAACTATCATAATTTGTGTATATCTATTTTGTATACGTACTTAACACACCGTTAGCGGTCAAATGATGTAATATATATTATACACTAATTATTATCCGGAGGGTACGGTGTTATTGCTCCAACCAGAGACCTAACCCTAGCTATACAACAAGGAAATGAAAAAGAAAAATGAAATGAAAGATAAAGAAAAAGAAAAGGAAAGGACGAAGTTGTGGAAAATGAAATGAAAGAAAAAGAAAAAATGTTAGCACTAGCGCTTTTTGTGCTGGGCAGCGCTATAGCTAACTTAGTTATAGCGCGTTTTGCCCATATGCGCTATAGCTAAGTTGCCTACAGCGGTCGAGCCACACCTTCCTCTCACTCACTCTCGCTCTACCGATCCCCTTCTCTGACCTCCCACGCCACCACCGACGCCGCACCCGCCCACGCCACCGTCGGCGCCGCACCCGACCCCGACGCCGGCCACTGGCCGCCCCGACACTCCCTCCCTCGTGCCGCCCCTACCCCCCGTGCCGCCCCTCCCCCGAGCAGTCCCCTCCACCGGCCAGCGCCATCTTCTCTCCGCCGGCAGGTCTCTCTCTCTCTGACCAAATTTGGTCTCTCTGCAGATTGAAGCTAGGCGCAGATCGACGAGGAGGAGAAGGACGCCCTCAACCCCCTCTGCCCCGGCGACCACGACCCCGATCCCAACCCCGAGGTGCGCCACCCCCTCTTCCCTCCCTCTTCATATGCTTGTTGTCCATATTTTTCCATATGTTAGAGTGTTCATATTGCTGCTAGAGTGTTCAAATGCTTGTTAGAGTGTTCATATTGTAAAATGCTTGTTAGAGTGTTCAAATTCTTGCTGTTAAAAAGAAATGCAGCGACATTGGAGTCAATTTGGAGTTGCTAGAGTATTTTTAGTTAAAATAAAATGAAATGAAATGCTGTCCATTTGGAGTTGCTGTCCATTTGTATTTTGTTGCTAGAGTAAATGAAAATGAGTGTTCAGTTTGTTGATAGAGTAAATAAAATGAAAATGAGCATTTTATTAGGCAGATTGTAGTTCTACAATTGATCTTGTGTGTCTACAATAATTGATCTTGTGAATGCTTGACGCACAGGTAGATCCCCGATGTGCCTCTCGACGACGCTGCGAGAAGATCATTGACACCACACCCGCATCCTCGACAGGCAGATAGTGAGCATCCCAAAACCCACACTATATATAGCTCTGTTCATGCAGATGCTAGAGGAGAGTGATGACATGTGCATGTGGTTGTTGTGCTGCTATAGAATGTTTGGACAGATGCTATAGAATGATAGTGAGCAACCTATATTGTTGGTGCTGCTGTAGTTGTGCCGAACTTTGGTTGTTTGCAGGGAAACCGATTCAGAGTGGCCTATGTTTTGCCGGAAATGTTGATTCATTTCCATTCCGGCAAATTTCAGGTGCTCTATATGTGCACTTTCTAGCATAGGTCATGCCAAAATTTTCCGTGAATTTCGGCATGACTTGTGCAAGAAAGTTGGACGTATCGAGTGCTCGAGATTTGCCTCCACGGGAATGAAACGACATTCAAGCAAAACAAAGGTCACTTTTTTTGTCATTATTCACTTTATTATATAAAGTTTGAGTATTAAACGACTATGACACTGAACCCTATCTAGGAAACATGGCCGACAATGATGAGGCCGGAGGTTCTCACACCCAAGAAGGACAAGCACACACCTACCTCGACTTTCTTGCCGCTCAGGAGAAACAAGGGTGGCAGGACCCCCTTGTCATGACGGACGACGACGGTGCACGCGCCGGCGCCGACACTGATGCCACCAACACCGGCACTGAGACTGGCCCTAATGATGTTGCTAATGAAAGCACGGAAGGTGGGACCTCCCAAGCCAGTGAAGGAAAGAAGGCAAAGAGGGCACGACGCCCAAAAGCGATCGACACCAGAAGACTGGTGGTCACGGCGGTGCACCCCAGCGAATTCGAGCCTATTGAGCCACGGGAAGTGGCAGTGTGTTACGTCAACCAACTAGCATGCATCCTACGGGATACCGCTAACATCAACACCACAAAAATACGGAAGAATGAACATTTGAAGTAGCTGCTCCTAACTAGGTTGCACGCAAGATTCCTGTTCCCCGGTCGAAAAGAAGAAGTTGAACAATGGAAAGATGATGCCATGAAAAAAATCAACAACAAAGCCCTAGGGAAGTTCAGCAACGCATTGAGCGCCTGGAAAAGTAGGGTGAAAAAGGCGATTGAAGTAGACCATGAAACCTACGCCGAGATTGTTGAAGACAATCCGACAATTACGCTAGAGGACTTTGAAAAGTTCAAGGCGACTTGCAATGAAGAAGCTGCCAAGGCCAGGTCGGAGAGAGCCAAGGAGCTGCAGGCAAAGAACATGGGGAACCACCGCCTCGGAAGTCGTGGTTACACCAGAAAGAGGCCCGTGTGGGCTAAGGAGGACGTGGAACGTGAATGTCTGGGGATCCCAGACCCCTTGGCTGAGTTCACTGACCAGCAAGAGCATGACTTCATCAGGGCCCGATTCTCGTGGGACCCCAAAAAAAAGATTTTTACCACCGACGAGCCGACTAGGCAATTCATGAGATTACTGGTAATTATCCTTTTACCACCTTATATATTTGCTTCCGATCAATGAAGTCTACTACATTCTAGTCGCATTCGTAAATGATTCTCGCTCCATTTTGCAGAGAGAGCAAAACAGGATTGCGGCCGAAAGCGACTCGTCCACTCAGTCGACTCAGTCGTCGGCGAGGTACAAGTGGGACACCCCTTTCAACCGGGCCATGAACATAATGATGGGACACCTGCTGGGCCAGCGGCCGCAATATGGACGTGTGCACGGCGCCGAAGACGGCGCCACATGGATGTACTATTATATCGAGGACCCCGAGGCCAAAAGACAGAGAAAGAAGTTCAGTCAAGTGACTATCAACGAGAAGGTGGCGCGGGCGATCGCGAAAACAAAAGCTGAGTCAATCCGGGAAGCGGTAGCTGCCTGCAAAAATAATATGGCAGCTGCCTTTACAAGCTTGATTCCAAGTGTGGTCAGCTGGTTGCAACAAAATCCAAACGCGGGACCAACTGATTTTCCCATGCCCAGCATCACCGGGAGCAACTCAATGAACACCGCACCCACACCCATACCTGATATGGAAACCGCACCCACACCTACTCCAGCACCTGCTCCCGCACCCTCTCACAGCAGCCCTAGCTCCATCTCTGGCTTGAATGCTGGGCCGTCGACATTGGCTGAGCTCGATGCCCTCACTGTCAATACGCTTCACACCCTCATCAACACAACTAATTAATCTTCAGTTCCCGTTCTTTTTGGATCTCTGACGCCGCACACGTAGATGTCTTCGCAGGCTGACTCCACTCCATGCACCCTCCTTTACCACATGAAGGGCGGGTTGTTGGATGTGGGGAAGGGTACTATAGTGAAGCCCAAGGATCGATTGTTCCACAGCCGGCAGATACCTGGTAACGCCTTAAGGGTCTCTGTGGCGAGTGTGAAAGTGGGCTACGAGGGTTTACCTCGTCCCATAGAAACCGGTGGAGAGGATGACGAGACCCCCACGCAGCTTGGCCAATGCAAAAATTGGCCGATCCTGTGGCCGAAGAATCTTCTTCGTGTGGAGGTGGCCGGGAGCACACCGACGGGACCTCATCAGGAAGGTATGACCACAACCCCACCTACACAACTACAACAACCATCGTCTGTGCTGCTAGGTGAGATAAAGAGACAAGAGGAAGGAGGGCCAACCATTCTGGCGGACATCAGCCCCATGGAAGAGGATATGGATCATGACATGGAGGAGGATAACCTTCTCCAGTATCTCAATACCGGCTTTGACCACGAAGTAACGATGAGTCAACCATATGAGATGCCTGGTGTGCCAGAGCCGGAACGTCCTCGGGAGTGCAAGAGGTCTTTGTTCATGCAATCCTCGCAGGACACATCTCCAGATGTCGGTTCCACCCAAGCTCAATTAATTAGCCAGAGGCGTTCAATGCTGAGCCCGACAACACTAGGGGCCGTGGTCAGGGCGGGTCTGACAGACCCACCAGCACCTGAGCCCACCAAGAAGAAACAGAGGAAGAGACCGATGAGAAAAGTCCATACAGCTGCCAATGTTGTTTCTAGCAGCCAGCCGCCTCCGCAGACCAGGGTTGACAGTGTACCGATGAAACATGCGCCATTACATCATATCGCGGGAATGCCAATGGTACCAGCGGATGCGCTAGCTGCCATAACAGGGGATCTCAGGAGACTCCATGACCATGTGTTGTCGACAGAGAGAAGCCTCCTCGCCTCGGATGATCCAGGATACCCACATTATACGGTTAGTGTGCCGTGCAGTGTCAAGATGTACGTCAACACATGCCCCGCAGACCTGTTCTTCCTGCGATTTGATTACATCTTTGAGATGTTTCAAATGAGGAGACTCGATTTTACGTTCGTCCGCCTGTATGTGCTGCACATGAAATACATCATCAGGAGAGAGCAAATCACTGGTCTTACGATCGCGGACCCATACTACATGCATGAGGGCTTCTTGTCAATCAACGAAGCCAACCGTCAATATGCAACGGACTACATCGAAGAATTCTTGGTCAACAATAAGGACAAAGAAACGATTCTCCTACCTTATCATCCCGGGTAAGTCATCCTCGGATAGCCACTATAACACATACATCCTTTTGTGCATTTCAATAATTACTTTGCACGCATGGAGGCTAACTTCATCGTGTATTTGGACCCATCGAAGAACATTGAGAAGAAAGATTACACACACATAAAGTATGTTCGGGACAGAGCTCTCTTGGGCTTCAGCATGCGGGGTGGCTACATACAAGTCAAAAAAAAATTAAGGCCGGGCTGTGTTTCGGCCATAAGACTGACTTCTGTTGCATCCAGCGACTGGCAAGAAGTGATAATGATGGATTCTACGTCATCCATCTAATGATGGAGTACAGAAGGGATGTGCAATCACTTTGCATGAAATCTTCAACCAATGCCCATATCCAGGGATGGGCCGAAGCCTTTGGAAACATGCCGGATAATCAACTTCGAAATGATTTCTACCGGATCCAGCAGGAAATTGCGTCCATCATCATGAAAGACGTCCTCGAAGAGAATGGGATGTTCTATGGTGGCCCAATATCGCGAGATGACGTCCGAGCCCGCATAGCCCTACAGTGTCAGGACATGACGCCTTTCACTAAACTTGGGGACATCCTCCCGGATATGGACGGATGGGAAGAGCGCACTGCTTCAAGACAATGTGTCTGTTTAGTCATATATTACTAGCTAGCTGTCTTCCTATGAAAAAACTTTGAATTTATGCACGACGAAACTCTGTGATGTAATTAAACCGTCCTCCTGAACTAGCATAGATCGCTCTGTGATGTATAGGTACGAGGAACTTCGTTATTTATGTTTACTATAGGTTGCTTGTATTTTGCTAATTACTCTGTCTCTTCGTGTTTCTCAAATATATTATGTTGCATATTATCGATGAATTCAGACGATGCAGGAGCATAGATCAGAGATGGCGAAGGAGTGCTACGTTGTATTCATTGGGAGGGTTCCAGGAGAGTACCACCACTGGCCAGATGCTCAGACCCAGGTGAACGGGTACTTGGGCGCTAGCCAGAGAGGGTTCGACACTAGAGCCGAAGGGGAGAATGCTTACTTGAGGTGGACGCTCAAGCAAGAGAGGGAGTGGAACCGGTGCCTCAAGAAGTACTACATAATCGCGCTATTGCTCATACCGATCGCTCATCTCTCTAGCTACATCATGGTTTAGATAGAGGATGATGAAACATGAGTATGTGTGGTAGTTGCATGTATTCGGAACTTCTAATAACTTGTAACGCTATTTCGAGACATGTATTCGACCATGATTGATGATGATGAGATATTGTAGTCGAGACTTCTAATAACTTTTGCTCATCGATGCCTCACTTATTTTTCAATGAATATGCATGTTGTTATTGTATTCAAGATATATCTGTTTAAACATCTGAAGCGCCAAAACGCAGAAAAAAAACCTAAATTTTAGCAGTAGCGCTTATTTACCAGTAGCGTTGTTATACAACAAACACTGCAGATAACTACCAGCAGCGCACCTAGGACACGCGCTACTGCTAACTGTAGATACCAGTAGCGCTGGGTTAAACAAGCGCTACTTCTAAAAAATAGCAGCAGTGCGGGTACCAGCGCTATTGGTAGTTAAAAAACCAGCGCTACTGGTAAGGTTTTCCCTAGTAGTGCTCATCGGACAGCCCTTCGGGAGGCGGTCGGACCGTCCCCCGGATGATGTCGCGGACAGCCCTTCGGGAGGACCCTCGAAGCTCGAACGTTGACTCGGACAGCCCTTCGGGAGGACCCTCGAACAACCCCTCAGGCAAAAGATCAAACCTACGACCTCTCTACGGGGTTGCACACATACGGTGTCAGCTATCCGGGAGGGCTTCGCCGTCCCGAACTAGTTCCCACCGGAACCCAGACAGCCTTTCGGCTCTACGAAACTATTTCGCTGGGAGGGAGAGAGAAAGCCAGATCATGCATGGCATGTGTATGTGCGAAAGAGTGAGTTTGGAGAGTGCATCTCCACCTCTATTTATAGGAAAAACCCAAGGGGTAGGGTGGCACTAAAAATACTCCAAAAACCCATCACATGGAGTTTCGAAAGGGACATAATGGGAAGGCTAGAGGAGCTCCTCCCTTAGCCGACCACTCCAAGTGGGCCCCCCATGAGGGGCTCTCATCCATCCATGTCATCCCCAAGATATTTTGGGACAAAGCCCAAAAAGGAGGCTTTCCATAAAGTAACCATAAAGTGCTTTTTACTATTCACAAAACCATTTTTCTGCAACCGTTAAATCCGAAAATAATTCTGTGGGTCTTAGAATAATTTCAGTACCCACTAAAACAATTCTGGACGCGTTCCGAAACATTTTTAGATCAATGATTTTCTTCAGCGAAAAACTACCAAAGCGGTTCCGGCAGCTCCGGAACATTTTCAGTTTATTTCCCAGAAGTTCCCAGAACAATTTTGGCACCCTCTAAGAATTTCCAGGCGTGTGCCAAAACCATTTTGACATAATGGTATACTCCGAAACAACTTTTTGGTTTTACCAAAACTCTTCCGGTGTTCTCTCTCCGGAACTCTTCCATTGTCTCCGATACTTTTCCAGTGACTTTCTCTCAGACTCCCTATCTAGTATTCAGCAGATAGATGACCCTTATGTGTGTGACCCTATAGGTTCGGTGAAGTATAGACATGACCGGAACACTTTCCGATCAATGATCAACATCGGAGCCGTGGACACCCATATTGACCCCTATACCCACACGAATAAATATTCGAGTGAACCTCCTGTTGCTGTGTGCTCTTCCTGTTGATTTGCGATATGTTACAAACACCCGAGGTGAGATTTATCAACATCCCCGTGAATCAACACTTGTCCACAATGCCAGTTGCCTCGTTACCGGTTATGTTCTCTTTTCTCGTTTCTGCGTTCCGGCATCCCAGTGATCAAATCGCATAGTGTCTGGCCTGACGATGATGGATACTGTAACACCGAGAGGGCCCTAAGAATATCTCTCCATCGTCGGAGTAGCAATTCCCAATCTTGAGCTTTCTTGTTCCTTGTCATACATTTCCGTGAACCCGTAAGCCGCCGTAACAGCCACCCAGTTACGGATGACGTTTAAGAAACCCCAAAGTTCACGAAGCAAGTACGAAGGAACTCGATACTCTCATGGTCTAAGAAATTATGCAAACATTAACTTTCTCTGTGTTATTAACCATTAACTTGTGACGAATGTATCTCATAGCATAACATCAATTCGGGTCAATTCAACACAAGTGTTCTTCTAACATTGTGCCCTCAAAATTGCCAGCATAGTCATGCCCATGATCAGGAAAACAGGATCATCATGCAATACTTGAGCTAGTCTTAGAGGCATGACTAGGAATACATATTACCGTTTATTATACCACATGTGCACATGAGTTTTCCTCCGAGCCTTGTGGATATTGCAGACTCGAGAATCATTGCAGTTATAACATGGAACATAAACATTCATTACAAACTTGGAGATACAAAATAACTGTTATTACTGCCTCTAGGGCATATCTCCTACAGAATGTGACCGGGAGGGGAGAGAGATAAGGCGAGCCCGGCCCGTCAATGGCGCACCCCCCTTCCCACCATTTTTTTAAGGGCAAGTGGGCTAGCCCAAAACAACAGTAGCAGCAGTGGTAGATCCGGCCCGAAGACGGCCCAGTGCAATAGTGCACTTTAATCTCTTTCGGCCGAAATTTAGCCAGGGGCTCGTTTGTGAATATTTCCTTTACAGATTAGTCCATGGCCTTCACACGGCCCTAACTTCGTGATCGTGACTCTAATTCAGGTGATTCCAAAGCCCACTTTCTCAGCTCGGCGAGCCCGTTCTGATGATATCCTTTTCACCATATTGGCACATTCTGGAAAATGACCATATTGCCCTTGCCATATATTCAGCCATTCAAGAGAGAAACTTTTCCAGCGAGTCTTCCCGCGAGATAATCGCACTCCTTCCCGGTGCATTCCTCGACCCCTAGGCAAGCCGACCATCTGATATATGCCCTAAAGCTTTGCGTCTATGTTGTTCTTGTATGTGTAAGTACTTGCATGTAAATGAGTATGCTTATGCTCATATGCGTAGTAGTAAGCTGTATGCAATTCTGATGAACCCTTGCTTGCCCTTTCTTTGGTCACAGCACACGCCTGTGTTCTGAGCTGCTTCCGGCCATCCGGGGTGGATGCCAACTTTATATTTCTTTTTTCAACAACTGGCTCGTGTTCTGAGCTGCTTCTCGGCCGTCTCGGGCAGCTGTTGAGTTTCTTTTTGTAGCGGTGACCCTATGCTCTGAGCTATTCTTCGGCCGTCTTTGGGAACTGCTACATTCTTCTTATCAACACTGCCTCATGCTCTGAGCTGCTTTTCAGCCACCTTGAGCCATGGTTGAGTTATTTCAGTAATGTCCCAAACCTGAGTTATAAAAACCATTCTGTTGGCTGCTGATTTATTTGCCGGTTTCATGCAAGGGTTCGGATGGTCATTATCCTTCAACTAAAACTTGTAAGGCGATAAACCTGTCATGTGGACATTGTTTCACTAATGACTCATTGTGTTACATAAGGAGATAGGTTGTTATGTATTCATAGCTGTTACATCATGCATTATTACTGTTGTTGCAATATTAAAGAATGTGACTTAATAATGACAACCTCCTCCGTCGGCTAGATCGAGTCATAGTGCCACTGAACCGAACTTACCAGTGCAGCCACATTTGCCGGTATGGGACGGCCTTAATTTGGTCTAACGTCGTGCTCTTTTACCAGTACCACCAAAGAGGGGAGGTTGTGCGTGCGTGCTACCCTTATCAGGTAGGCGGCGATAACCTTGTGGTCCCAAGTTAAGTTATATGGCCATGGGTCCCCGTTTGGGACAGAGTAGCCATGGATGTGGCAGGTGTCTGAAGTGACACAGGGGACACCCAGGGCATGACCCGGAAGGGGGCGTGTCGGTGGTTCGATAGAAGTGCCACGGGTTAGACAAGTTTCGTTGGACGGATGTCTATGATGTGGGTAAAGTGCTCAACCTCTGCATAGTGTAAATCTATTAGAATAGCCGCATCGTCGATCATGGGACACAGTTCGTACTAGGTCACACTATTTGGTCTGTGTCGAGTCAGGAGGAATGAACCATATGGTGACGCTAATAATGAACCCGAGAAAGGTAAGCTTTGTCGGACTTGTAGTGCGGATGCATGGACATCAGATGATGTTAGCCATGGGATTGCTATGAGAGAGACGGTCGGATGACCGTAAGAACCTGAAATGGTCCGGAGGGATCATGAGAACAACTTGATCAAATACCTTCATTGTTATGCTTTACCTTACTGCATTTACTTTGGTAGTTACTATGTTAGATAATCCTACTATGATGTGATGATTAATACTGCTAGATAATCCTGCCATAACATGATAGTTAATATTGTCAAGATAACAAATGCATGCTTGAATGCCATGGATTTCTTTGCTAGGTGTATATGTTGGTTTGGTTTGCTTGCGAGTACATTCAAAAGTACTCAGCGGCCTTCAACGTGGCCAGGTTCAGCTCAGGATCCGTTGAGGAGCTGGAGTGTTCACAAGCTAGAAGTGTAACCCAGTCAGATCCATGTGGATTGGAGCCTCTCCAAGACCATGCTGCCCTAGTTAGTAATTTCCGCTGCCCCATCTTTGTAACCATGATGTATTTATTCCAGCCACAATGTCTAATAAATATATTCTTATTACAGTTGTGCCTATGTTCATGATACATGTTGTAAAGGCGCACGCCAGAGTGATTTCCTGGGCTGGTGTGTGCGGCGATGGTCTAGCTACAGTGGTATTCAGGCGGGGCGCCAGAAGCCAGTTGCCCCATCTCGTTCTATTCGATAGGGGGATCCCATCAGCCCCTTTCTCTTCCTTCTTTGCACAAAAGGTTTATCAAGTGTGCTGCAGCAAAAGGAGTGCCTTGGTGAGCTACATGGTTAACGTAATGGTCGACAGGGCCCTCCAATCTAACATCTGCGTTTTGCCGACGATAGTATATTTTTTGCAAAGAGTGATCGTCGTACAGTGGAGGCATTGCGCGCCACTCTGACAGCCTACTGTGATGCCTCTGGTTAGAAGATAAATTTGAGGAAGTCCTCAGATTTCTTTGGCTCTAGGTGTTCGCACAGTGTTAAACAAGAGGTAAAGAATATACTACAAATTCACAATGAAGTACTACAAGACACATACCTTGGTATGCCTACTGAGATAGGCCGAGCTGTGTGTGGTTCTTTTAACTTCTTGCCCGATCGTGTGTGGAAGAGCATAAATGGATGAAAGCGATTGCACAGTCCATACCGACTTATGTTATGAGCTGCTTCCAGGTTCCTGTGCCAATGTGTGACAAGATGAGGAAGTCCATTCCTGATTATTGGTGGGTGTCCACATGGGTGCTCGTCCCTCAGCGTCATTCGGAACAGATTATCCGCCAGGACCCTTTCCATAGATTACTTGTAAATCCTTGACCATATCAAGTATGGAAACACCAGTATGGAGGGCGGGCTTCTTCCGGTGATCTAACTCACCTTTGAAATGCTTGCCTTTCTTTCTTAAGAGATGGTTGGTTGATAGAAATCGACAATGTCCTAGGTACACATTCTTCCTGCATTTGTCAAAACATATACTTTCGGTATCATCTAAACAGTGCATGCATGCGTGGTATCCCTTGTTTGTCTGTCCTGAAAGATTATTAAGAGCAGGCCAATCATTGATGGTTACAAACAGCAACGCATGTAGGTCAAATTCCTCCTGTTTGTGCTCATCCCACACATGTACACCTTCTCCATTCCACAGCTATAAAAGTTCTTCAACTAATGGCCTTAGGTACACATCAATGTCGTTGCCGGGTTGCTTACGGCCTTGGATGAGCACTGGTATCATAATGAACTTCCGCTTCATGCAGAACCAAGGAGGAAGGTTATAGATACATAGAGTCACGGGCCAGGTGCTTTGATTGCTGCTCTGCTCCCCAAAAGGATTAATGCCATCTGCACTTAAACCAAACCATACGTTCCTTGCGTCACCTGCAAAGTCCCCCCACCTTCTCTCGATTTTTCTCCACTGTGACCCATCAGTGGGTGCTCTCAACTTCCCGTCTTTCTTACGGTCTTCTTTGTGCCATCGCATCAACTTGGCATGCTCTTTGTTTTTGAACAGATGTTTCAGCCGTGGTATTATAGGAGCATACCACATCACCTTGGCAGGAACCCTCTTACTGGGGCGCTCGCCCTCAACATCACCAGGGTCATCTCGTCTGATCTTATACCGCAATGCACCGCATACCGGGCATGCATTCAAATTCTCGTACTCCTCACCGCGGTAGAGGATGCAGTCATTAGGGCATGCATGTATCTTCTGCACCTCTAATCCTAGAGGGCAGACAACCTTCTTTGCTCCGTACGGACTATCAGGCAATTCGTTATCCTTTGAAAGCTTCTTCTTCATTATGTTCAGTAACTTCTCAAATCCCTTCTCAGATACAACATTCTCCACCTTCCATTCTAGCAATTCCAGTGTGGTACCGAGCTTTGTGTTGCCATCTTCGCAATTTGGGTACAACCGTTTTTCGTGATCCTCTAACATGCGATCGAACTTCAAGTTCTCCTTTTCACTCTCGCATTCTCTCTGTGCATCAACAATGACCCGGCGAAGATCATCATCGGGCACCTTGTCTGGTTCATCTTGATCTTCAGCTTCCCCCGTTGCAGTATGACCGTATTCAGGGGGATAGTTGTCATCATCCTCTTCTTCTTCGTTGTCTTCCATCATAACCCCTCTTTCTCCATGCTTGGTCCAAACATTATAGTGTGGCATGAAACCCTTCTCAAGTAGGTGGACGTGAAGTGTTTTCGACGAAGAGTAAGACTTCGTATTCGCACAGCCAGTACATGGACAACACATAAAACCATTCTACTTGGTTGCCTCAGCCACTTCGAGAAAATTATGCAGGCCATCAATGTAGTCGGAGGTGCATCGGTCACTATATATCCATTGTCGGTTCATCTGCGTGAATTATATAATTAAGTATATCAAAAACCATTACAGAACATCATGAATAGAGAAGTGATGACCAAATCAATACAAGTTCATCATCACATTATAACCAAAGTACTGTAGTGATAAAATGTTATTACTGAAAAAAAAACATAAAGTTCATACATAGTTCTCATTATCAACTATGTAAAACATTTAAATGCAACAACAAATGCTATCATAATCGCAACGAAGGTAACAATTCATCCAACTGCATAATGATACCAAGCCTCATTATCAATGGCATATTTTCTAATCTTTCTAATCTTCAAGCGCATTGCATCCATCTGCATCTTGTGATCATCGACTACATCGGCAACATGCAACTCCAATTTCATCTTCTCCTCTTCAATTCTTTTCAATTTTTCTTTCAAATAATTGTTTTCTTTTTCAACTAAATTTAACCTCTCGACAAGAGGGTCGGTTGGAATTTCTGGTTCACATACCTCCTAGATAAAAACATCTATGTCACGTTGGTCGGCATAAATGTCATAAACAGTAAATGAAACAAATAGTTATAAAAGATAATATACCACATCCGAATCATAGACCGGACGAGAGCCGACGGGGGCGGATACCAAAACCATGGCACTATACATTAACAAACAATAATAAAAGTAAGAAAATTATACAAGTAGCTATATAACTCATACAACAAGTAATAATGTTTTTCTTTTAAAAAGAAGATAAGAACAAGAGGCTCACTACGGTGGTGCCGGTGACGAGATCGGCATGGGCAATCGACGGTGGTGAGGACGGGGACGGGAACGGACCGCCAAACCTAGACAAATCTTGAGGAAAATGGAGCTTGGAGGTCGAGCTTGGAGAGGAGAAACCTTAAGTGTGGCTCTGGCATTTCATCGAACACCTCATGTGCATGCATAGAAGGGAGAACAGAGCAGCGCATGCACACACCTCGCACACGGCCAAAAAACAGAGGAGAGGGTGGGCAGGGGCGAGTATATATAGCCGTCTCTTTAGTCCCGGTTGGTGGCTAGAACCGGGACAGAAGACAGGCCTTTGGTCCCGGTTCTAGCCACCAAACAGGACTAAAGGGGCTGCGCCAGAAGCGAGGCCCTTTGGTCCCGGTTCGTGTCAGGAACTAGGACCAAAGGGGTCAAACGAACCGGGACCAATGGCCCCCGAGGCCCGGCCGGTGCCCTAGCCTCACGAACCGGGACTGATGCACCCATTGGTCCCAGTTCGTAAGAGAACCAGGATTAATGCCGAAATCTGGCCTAGACCAAAGCCCTGTTTTCTACTAGTGGCTATTCGTAATTCCTATGGCCATGGTGTGCAATCAGACTTTGGTGCTGAAGAGAAAAGCTAGCAAGCTCTTTGGAAGGTCAATGATCCACGATTGGCCCACGATTGTCTGCCGACGGGCAGCCAGTTGCTAGGGCCCTATGTTCCAAATGCGGGGGGCATGTTTTTTCTGTAGCAGAGAGGAGCAGGTTGAGCATCTCTTTTCGTTTTGCCCTTTCGCGCACCAAGTATGGCGAGTGGTGAAGTGGAATTTAGGCCTCCATCAATGCCGTAAGGGTTTTATTCATACCAAGCAGTGGATATTTAATTTCATTCAGTGAGCAACCTCTCTGGAGGCCACAGCTTTGGTAGTAACAATTTGACACATTTGGGAGGCCCGGAAGGATGCAAAAACAGTGATGTTAGGATCCATCCTCGCAGAATGGCTGAGAAAGCTTTGGCTTATGTTAATTTCATTGTGCATAATTGTGGTAGGACTGCAATTGCTTCAAGGCGTGATACGCCAGTATCTCCTGTTAAATGGGTTCCACTGCGAGCAGATGTAGTGGCGGTTAGTGTGGATGTTGCACTTTTCAAGGAATCTCGACAGATGGGAATTGGCGTGGTGATCAGGAAACACATCGGAGATTGCTTGCTGGCTTGCCGCGAGAATGTTGATGAGGTTACCTCCCCAAAATTAGCTAAAGCACTGGCGCTACGGCGTGTGGTGGCTCTCACCCGTCAGGAAGGATTTCCAAAGGTTGTTTCCATGCCAACTTTCAACCTTTTCAGAGTTCATTTATAGTGATTTTCAATTTCAGAGTCATTTAGCTCAAAAAAATCAGTAAATGCATGAAAAATAGCAAATGAAGTCAGAAATGGTTGAAACTTGATGACGTGGCTTTGAATGGTGCATACTGAACGCACAATAAGTCGGGAGTTGAAATAAGTTTAAAAAATGAAATGCCTTTGTAAGAGATGAGTTTTCGTTTGAAACCCTCGTACTTCGAAATAGATTGTCCATTTTGTACACGAAGTGCATCCAGTTTTTGCCATAACCCTCTCAACTTTTTAGCACATGCTATATGGGTGAAATGATGATACCATGCCAACTTTCAACCTTTTCAGAGTTCATTTGTAGTGTTTTTCAATTTCAGGGTCATTTAGCTCAAAAAAATAAGTAAATGCATGAAAAATAGCAAATGAAGTCAGAAAGGGTTGAAACTTAATGACATGGCTTTGAATGGTGCATACTGAACGCACAATAAGTCTGGAGTTGAAATAAATTTAAAAAAAATGCCTTTGTAACAAATGAGTTTTCGTCTGAAACCCTCATACTTCGAAAGAGATTGTCCATTTTGTACATGAAGTGCATCCAGTTTTTGCCATAACTCTCTTAACTTTTTAGCACATGCTATGTGGGTGAAATGATGGTACCATGCCAACTTTCAACCTTTTCAGAGTTTATTTGTAGTGCTTTTAAATTTCAGGGTCATTTAGCTAAAAAAAATCAGTAAATACATGAAAAATAGCAAATGAAGTCAGAGTTCATTTGTAGTGCTCTTCTTCCTGGGGCGCTCGCCCTCAGCATCAGTAGGGTCATCGTGGCTGACTTCGTGTACCATCGTATTCAGCTTCTTCCCCCATTGCCGGCTTAGCTTCTTCCCCCATTGTTGTACCATCGTATTCAGGGAACCCATGGCCAGGATAGCTGTCGTCATCCTCTTCTTCCTCATTCTCTTCCATTAGGACCCTCTTTCTCCGTGCTTGATCTAACAGTTATAGCTGGACATGAAACCGGACTCAAACATGTGGACGTGAATGGTTCTTGATTTAGAGTAATTTCGATCATTCTTACAGCCAGCACATGGACAATACATAAAACCATTCGCCCGCTTGTTTGCCTCAGCCGCAACCATAAAAGTACGCATGCCATTAATGAACTGGGGAGAGCTTCTGTCATTGTAAATCCATTGCCGGCTCATCTTCATTACACAACACCGAAAAGACCAAATTAATACAAGTTCATACATAAAGTTCATACACATTTGTGATCATCGACGACATCGGCAATATACAACTCCAGTTTCATCTTCTCTTCTTCAATTTTTCTTTCAAATACTCGTTTTCTTTTTCAACTAAATTTAAGTTCTCGACAAGAGGGTCGGTTGCAATTTTCGGTTCACATACCTCCTAGATAAAAATATCTATGTCAACTTGATGGGCATAATTGTCATAAACACGAAATGCAACAAATAGTTATAAAAGATAATATACCACATCCGAATCATAAACCGGACGAGGGCCCATGGGGACGGATATCAAAACCTTGCCACTATGTAAAACAAACAACGTACGGGTAAGAAAATTATACAAGTAACTATCTAAATCACACAAACATGATTTTCTTTTTATAAAAAGGATAAAAAAAAAGAGGCTCACCAAGGTGGTGCCGGCAACGGGACGGTGCGGGCGATCGACAGGGAGGAGAGGAAAGGGGAAGAACAGAGAGCTCGGGCTAGGGTTTATATAGGAGCATCTTTAGTCCCGGTTCGTGACACAAATCGGGACTAAAGGTGATCGTGGGTCCCCAGGCTGACACCAGCCTGCCACCACCCCTTTAGTCCCAGTTCGTGTCACGAACCGGTACTAGAGGTTTAACACGAACCAAGACGAATGATGCCCGCCCCCCTAGCCGTTGGAACCGGGAGTAATGGTCACGTTAGTACAGGTCCGTTTCCAAACCAAGACTAATGGGGCTCACGTAAAGTCCTTTTTCTACTAGTGTATATAGATTTTTGGAGTACTCTAGTGACTCTATTTTTCATTTAACCATGGATTGTATCCCAAAGGTACTCTCTCTTGATTATCCTTGATCAATAAAGCGTGATAATATTAAAAAAAAAGGCATGCCATGCTTGTACGGCGTCGTCCCTCGTTTCCGATGCCGACGCCTTACTAGTCGGGCGGCCACACGTGACCTTCCCCGTACCGTACCGTACGTACCTCGAAAGCGAAAAACAGCTTGATGAGCAGACTGACAAACTAACTCTCGGCACGTCAATTCCTTGACGAGATGCGGCTACCATCCAAAAATCATGCATGTGACATGGTACGTGCGTACGGATCACAAGTTTTTTTATTCGTTCTTTTCTTTTCTTTTCATAGCTTATTACCACATGGATATGTCATGCGGTACGTACGGCTCACAAGTTGCATAGATATGTTCTTCAGCCACATCTCTGGCACGAACATGAAATTAAATAGATGTGTGCTCCCCTGCCTGCTCCAAATGGTGAACGCATATACCGAGGCTTAGTTGTTGTACTGTGCTCAGTTAATCGGTGATACGAAAGTAGAGTTAGTCCTTGATTGTTGGGACTTCTTACAACTCATAACGTCGCCAACCCGACAACAAAATAACCCATACGATATGGTTTCTTACGACAATTCTATATATACAAAGAGTTGGCATTCAATGCGACCGTGCACAAAAGCAAATAAGATCTGCTTTAGGTCAATTATACTCTATCTCTTGTCGCATCAACAATCATCTAGCATGGTCTCAGAAGTGTTACCATGTATCATCCAAATCAAAACTTAGGTCATTCTAGACAATGGCACACTCGTCAAGATGACACTTTGACCATTGGTCTTTATTAAAATGTGTTGCTCACATAAAAATGAGTATACATTCTGAGAGTATTTCATATAGATCTAGTTGTACCGATTTAATGTTATAAATGTTGGTAATCTTCTCTACATCGATAGTCAAACCAAAAGATGTTTGACTAGCTAGCACAAATTTCAAAACGATGCATATTGTGACCATTTAGTTAGATTATATGATAAAGAAAATTATATCATTGATCAATGTATCGGTACACAAAAGCAAAAGATGTTTTGACTAACACAAGTTTATAATGATATATATTGTGATCATTTTGTTATATTATCTGGTAAATAAGATTAATCGTTGATCAATTGCGTATGTAATGACTCTCATGTCATTAAATTGTTGGCGTTTGCTTTTTCTAAATCGATCGATAAACCGTTATTAATAAGTCAACCAAGTTACACATAAATTTTAAAATTGTGCAACACCCCATACTCGTTGCATAATAAAATCAACGCTCCAGACCGTTGACTTACAAATAATAATTTCTCAATCAACTTAGAAATAGCTAATCACACCGTAATTTGTTGTGTTGTGAAGCACAATAATGTATTTGTCCTCAACTTAATTTAGAAAAATCAGATGCCCAAACACCATACTGAGTATTCAAAAGTGGCTCAAGCTTTACTTAAAAAGTGAGTCAACCAGATTAACAGTACTGTCATAGTGGAGCACGATGACAAACGGGCCCTAATTCATTGGTACGTGTATTCCGTCATTTGCTTGTGGAGGTTTGGTCGTCCTGCGTACCTCCCGTTGATCATAAGATGATATTAGATAAAGAATAAACTTACTAAGTATAAGAAGGCACAAACCGTAGTAGTGTGTCAAATTAAAAACTAGTAAGTTCACTGTCTAGCTAGGCGTACGTACGTAAATGCCTCTGGAATCTATATTGAGAGCTATCACATCATTTATGGTTGGCAGTTTCTGCATCCGCAAGTCGGCAAGGGGCCAGAGCACGTACAGATAGTATCAATCTGTCCATATGTTAAACTCTAGCGGAGCAGCGCAGAGAGATGCTTACATGCATGCCGGCCTAACATGCATGCCGAGAAGTGTCACAACACAACCGCAGGCCGGCCTAACATGAGCAGCAGGAGCTAAGATGTAGCCAAGAACAACTCGCCGATCGATCAATGTGCATCATGCACCATTACTTGTAATGACCAAATCAATCAGCTTCGATCAATCGGTAAGTCATCCTTGGCTGCACCATAGCCCCGAGCCTAATGTTAGGCGACGGCCAAGCGATTCCATGGCCATGGCTGCATGGTGCATACATGAGGAAGAGAAAGAAGGAAGGGAAGAATCTGAGAGAGGGGATAGGCCCGGGCAGAGATGGAGGACATACCCTTAGATTGATGGGCCTTGTATATATAGATAGACGCAGGCAGCATGGTCGGTGAGAAAGTGAAACAAGCTACCTGCGAAATTATATATGCAGAAGAGAAATGAATAAGTTAGCGAGCTGCGATGTACAATGGAAGTATTGAACGCAGTATCATCTGAAGATTTTGAAGAGAACGTACGGGTCCGGGAAGGATCGGTCTTGGCGATGGATGCAGCACATGCATGCAGTACTGTCGTGTGCCTACGTGCACATGCACTATATATAAATGCGTAATCGTATGGTACATGTATGATCTTTCTCGTGGAATACACCGTACGTGAACTTATACACACAAGAGAAATCTGCAAAGAATGACCTGTGATGCGTAACAATTTTCCGGGTTGAAATCTGCAAACCGAATTGATGCCTTTTGTTGAGAGACACTTGTGCGTGTCCCATACATATACGTGCTTCTATTAGGTGTAGTTGTCCCGCTTGTTCCCCAAGTATATACGCTGTCATTAATTAGGATCATTGCTGTGGATGATGTTGGGCAAATAAGACACGGGTGCGAACCAACCTGTGGTTGGATGGTTAGAGGGACCATGGTATCTCCAGCCCACCAGGGTTCAAGTCCTGGTGCTCGCATTATTCCTGGATTTATTTCAGAATTTCCGGCGATGCGTTTTCAGTGGGGGGAGACGTTCCCGTCGACGACGAGGCGCCTATGGTGACTTCGTAAATCTCAAGATGATATGGCGGCTCATTCTCTCGGAAGTGCTCATACGGACAGGGTGTGCGTGTGTACGTTCATAGGGGTGAGTGTATGCGCGTATGTATGAGCGCTTGCGTCTGTACTGTGTTAAAAAAAAAATTAGCCACGGGCGTGCACGCGGTCTGTGTGTGTGCGCGAGCCGGTCCAGCCGGGCATGGTCACTGGCCGTGTTGGGCTCGTGGCGGGTGCGTGCGTGTGTGGCACGAGCGTGCGTGTGCGTGTGCAGTGTGTGTGCGTGGGTTTGTTAGCGAGGGATCAGGAAAGGTGACCACGTCGGGCGTGCGGTGCCAGGGTGGACACGGTCCGGGGCGGTCCGGTCCCTGACCGAGCTGCCATTTGGACCGGCCGCCGGCGGACCGGACCGGACCGGACCGAGCAGCGCGGCGGTCCTCTTTTCCTGGACCATGGACCAAGCCGGCGGAGGTAAAGCTCGGGCCGGACCGACAGGACCGGCGGCGGCGGCGAGGTCGTGACCACGGCAGCCGCGAGAGACGACTCCGGCGAGCTCCTAGACACGGTGGAGACAACTGCATGGTCGAGAACGGATACGGTTGACACATGGCAGCAACGGGACGCGAGTTTTACATGGGCACGTTTGTTCTTTAACAGTTTTTCCGCTACATGCAAGCAATTTAGGCGTGCATGAGCCCACGAGTTTTGTGCGTACGGGCCTTGCCGTGATTAGGGGATCAAGTTTTACGTGGGGTTAGTCGCGGGATGACGCCGTAATTGACGGATCCAACCTTGTTTCTCTAGTTATTTCTGTTATCTTTCGACGAAAAAAAGGAATGGAAAACGGCCCACGATTTTCTGTGTGTGGCCGGGGCAGCCACGATCACCCCCGTGTGGAACCAGTGTTATTGCGGGCTTCTTCATCAGGGTCTACCGCTGCTAAAAATTACTTAAGATTCTGAAAATACTGACGAAACTGAAAATACTAAAGATTCTGACGAAACTGAACCACGATTGCATGTACAGATTTAGTAAGCTTCTTAGGTAGGAAACTAGGAATAGGAGTTTCCTTCTGTTTTCTGTTCGATTGAATAAAAGGAAACAACAGTGTGGAATAAAAGGAAACTGCAGCATGGAGTTAGCCTTGGGATGGTGCCGTGATTATCGGATCTAATCCCGTTTCTCTTGTCCTTTCTCTTTTCTGTTGGACTGAATAATAGGAAAGAAACTTCAGCGCGCGACCTGAGTCTTCTACCTCATGCCCCTGTCTCTTCAATTGGCTGAATTACACTTGATTCCGGTGAACAACGCCGGGGCGGGGCATGGCCAGGGCGTCGCCCGCGGCTGCGACGTCGAGGAACGATCTGCAGCTTCGGTCCGCTCGGTCGGACCGGTTAAAGCCCGGACCGGACCGAGTAAATTTCAGGCTGAAATTTGGTAACCGGACTGGCCAATTTCTTCAACGGGCCAGGATCGATCGGTCCGGTCCAGAACGGGCCACGAGCGGGCCAAAAAGCCCGCTCGCTCCGTCCAGCCTGCCGGTGCGGCCGCGGCGATCGCGTGAGTGCGCGATGGGCGCGCGCGAGCCGGAGCACGCGGGACGTGGCAAGTGGGAGGGTGGGCGCGTCCGAGCGCGACCTGGCGTGTCAGTGCGCGCGGGTATAAGATCCCCTTCCCCCCTATGTACTCGTTGCCCCGATCGAGTCTCTGCTCGAGGTGAAAAAACAGAAACGCCCGTCGGTGCGGCAGGGTGCTCTTGTGCGCCTGGAATTTTTTTTCTGTGTGTCTTCTCCCTCTCCGATCGTGTCCACGGTCATCGCCGTCGAGTGCTAGGTCCATTTGCGCCAACAAGTGGCATCAGAGCTAGGTTGTAGGACGGCGATCGCCGGCGATATCCGTGGTTCCGTACGCAGGCGGCGGCGGAGGCGCAATGTCCCTGCCGGTGCCGATGCTGACGCCGGAGAACTACACCACCTGGGCCATCAAGGTGGAGGCACTCCTTGATGCCCAGGGGTTGTGGGGCTCGGTGGCGCCGGCGGACGGGGCGGCGGTCGTCGGAGGGAAGAGCAAGACGGCGCGGGCCATGCTCCTTGGCGCGCTGTCGGAGGATGTTCTGCTCCACGTGGCGACGAAGCCCACCGCGAAGGAGGTATGGGACTCCCTCAAGGTGTGCTTCGTCGGCGCCGATCGGGTGCGGGCGGCCCGGTTCGCGACGCTGCGCGGCGACTTTGACCGCCTGAGGATGGCAGACGGCGAGGCTCTCGACGGGTACGCCGGGAGGCTTGGCGCCATGACGGCGCGATACGCGAGCTTGGGGGTGACGCTCGGAGACGCGGCGCTCGTGAAGAAGCTGATGGACACTGTCCCTGACCTCCTGTACCCTGCCGTCGCCGTGATTGAGCAGTTCTGCAACGTCGACGAGTTGGCGTTCAAGGAGGTGCTCGGGCGGCTGAAGGCGTTCTACGAGCAGACGCGGCGTCGTGGGCAGGATGGAGGCGAGCACAGGGGCGACTAGCTGCTCCTGATGGTGGCGCAGTGGGCAGCGCGGGAGCGCCAGCAGGGCGGCGCGTCGGACGATGACTACGGCAACAGCACGGCGTCGGGCAATGGCGGGAAGCGGCATGGCCGCTTCTACAACTGCAGGCAGCGCGGCCACTATCGCCGCGACTGCACAAGGCTAAGGAAGGCGGCGGACGTCGACGTCGAGGCTCCGGCACTCCTCCAGGCCATGGCTTAGGGGGGTATGAGTTGGGCAAATAAGCCACGGGCGTGCACGCGGTCTATGTGCATGCGCGAGCCGGTCGAGCTGGTCATGGTCGCTGGCCGTGTTGGGCTCGTGGCGGGTGCCTGCATGTGTGGCACGAGTATGCGTGTGCAGTGTGTGTGCGTGGGTTAGTTAGCGAGGGATCACGAAAGGTGACCACGTCGGGCGTGCGTTGCGGCCGTAGCGATCGCGTGAGTGCACGATGGGCGCGCGCGAGCCGGAGCACGCGGGACGTGGCAAGTGGGAGGGTGGGCGCCTCGGAGCATGGCCTGGCGTGTCAATGTGCGCGGGTATAAGACCACCTTCCCCCGTGTGTACTCGTTGCCCCGATCGAGTTCGTGCTCGAGGTGAAAAAACAGAAAACGCCATCGGTGCGGCAGGGTGTTTGTGCGCCCGGAAATTTTTTCTGTGTGTCTTCTCCCTCTCCGATCGGGTCCACGGTCATCGCCGTCGAATGCTAGGTCCATTTGAGCCAACAGACGATACTACCCCTGTAAGTGCTATATATGGGCACCCCTTGATATGAATACAATTGTCACCCACCAATTATTCTTCAACATGGTATCAGCCTCCTCTCGATCCCCTAGCCGCGCCGCACCTCCTCCCTCGCCGCGCCGCACCCTACCCTAGCCGCCGCCCCCGCCATCTTCTCTGGCCGCCGCCGCCGCTTCCCTCCCTCCCAGCATTACCCGCACCTCCCGGCTGCCACCACTGCCCGCTACCGCCACCATTGCCTCCTCCTGCCGCCACCGCAGCCGCTACTCCACCGCCGCCGCCACATCCAAACCCCAACTCAACCTACCTACGCCGCCGCAGCCACCTCACACGTAGCCGCCGCCGCACCCCTACCCAAACCCTAACCCTACCCGAAACCCTAACCGCACCACCCTCTCCCTTGCTTCCTATGATGAGCTACGAGTTTTTGGGTGCCTTTGCTATCGTAGTGTCGCCTCCACTACTCCTCATAAGCTCGCTCCCCGGTCTCTCATATGCATATTCCTTGGCTATCCCGCAAACACTAAAGGATATCGCTGCTATTATCACGCCTCTCATCGAGTCATCACTTCGCAACACGTTTACTTTGATGAAAGGTTCCACCGATGGATGCAGCATCGGCACCTCCGCCGCTTCTTCTCAGCCCCTCTACGGTCGGCCCCGATAGGTCACGGTGACCCTCCACTCGGTGCGCCCCTGCGTCACCTCCGGCCGCGAGCTCCGCTGCCGCGTCCGCGACAGGTTGCTTGGCTGCCACCTCGGGACAGGCGCCGCCTCTCCGGCTGCATCACTGGACACCTCGCTGGCTTTGTCGACGGCCGCTCCACCAGCCGCCTCGCCGGGATCATCGGGGCATGCACACGCCTTCTTGGCAGCATTACCAGATGCCTCACTGCATGCCTCACTAGCCGCCTCGCCGGCCTCCTCGTCGGCCGTCTCAGCTACCTCGTCGGCCGCTTCACCAGCAGCACCGGCCGGTCCGGTGACTCGTGCTCATGCGGGTGTATTCCGCCCGAGTACTCACTACCCTGACGACAAGTACATCTCTGTGGCGACCACATCCGCCATGTCGCCCATTCCCAATTCGGTGCGGGCTGCTCTTCGTGATCGCTCCTGGTGCACCGCCATGCAGGTGGAATTCGAGGCGCTGCAGCGTAACAGGACCTGGCAGCTTGTTCCCCGTCCTCGTCACGCCAATGTCATCATGGGCAAATGGGTGTTCCAGCACAAGCTCCGTCCCAACGGCACAGTCTAGCACTACAAGGCGCGATGGGTCGTGCGAGGGTTCCGCCAACGAGCCGGCATCGACTTCACTGACACCTTTGCCCCAGTTGTCAAACCGGGCATGATCCGCACTGTTCTTCAGCTCGCGGTGTCTCGAGCTTGGCCGCTTCATCAGATGGATATCTCCAACTCATTTCTTCATGGTCATCTTCAGGAGTAGGCTACCGGTTTCGTCGATCACGTGTGTCTGCTTTTGCGCTCACTCTATGGGCTGAAGCAAGCACCGCGTGCGTGGTACTAATGCATCGCTGCGTTTCTTCATCAGTTGGGCTTTCGTTGTACATGGTCGGACGCTTCGTTGTTTGTCTATCGCCAGGGTGATGCCACAGCCTACCTGCTGCTCTATGTTGTCGACATCATCTTGACGGCCTACTCCAGCGATCTGTTGCGCCAGCTCACTGATCGTCTCCATGATGAGTTTGCAATCAAGGACATGGGTCCTCTGCACAACTACCTTGGGATTGAGGTGATCCATCGTAAGGACGGCTTCTTCCTCCACCAGCGGAAGTACGCCCACAAGCTCGTCGACCGTGCCGGCATGCTTAATTGTAAGCCCGCGGCCACGCCTGTCGACACGAAGGCCAAGCTCTCCTCCACTGATGGTTCTCCGGCTCCGGACGCCTCGTTCTACTGGTTTATCGTTGGTGCCCTACAGTACTTGACACTCACTCGCCCAGAGTTGCAGTATGCTATTCAGCAGGTGTGCCTTCACATGCACTCTCCTCGTGATGCTCATTGGTCCTCGGTGAAGCGGATCCTGCGCTACATCCGTGGTCACATGGATCCTGGCCTCACATTGTCGGAATCGCCCTCCACTGACATCGTTGCATACTCTGATGCTGATTGGGCTGGCTGTCCTGACACTCGGCGCTCCACTTCTGGATACTGTGTCTTCCTTGGACCTTGCCTCATATCGTGGTCGTCCAAGTGACAGCCCACGGTCTCCCATTCGAGTGCTGAGGCGGAGTATCGCGCAGTGGCTAACGCCCTGGCCAAGTGCACGTGGCTTCGCCAGCTTCTTCTCGAGCTATGTTGCCCTGTCAACAATGCCACTATGGTGTAGTGCCACAATGTCTCCGCGGTCTACCTCTCCGCAAATTCGGTTCATCACCGTCGCACCAAGCACATCTAGCTTGATATTCACTTTGCTCGCGAGAAGGTGCCTCTCGGGAACGTTCGAGTACTTCACGTTCCTACGACGCAGCAGTTTGCGGATATCATGACGAAGTGCTTTCCGACATCCACATTTGAGGAGTTCCGGTTCAGTCTTTGCATCGCTAGCAACGACGCTTCGACTGCGGGTGGGTGTTGAGAGACACTTGTGGGTGTCCCATACATATACGTGCTTGTATTAGGTGTGGTTGTCCCGCTTCTTCCCCAAGTATTTACGCTGTAATTAGGATAATTGCTGTGGACGATACTACCCCTGTAAGTGCTATATATGGGCACCCCATGATGTGAATACAATTGTCTCACGCCAATTATTCTTCAACACCTGTAACAAACAAAACCTGCCGTGACGTAGAAAGCCTGACGCCCAGCCTTATTTTTCTAGGGCATCGATCAGAGCTACTAGCTAGATTCCTCGTCCTCTGATCGACCTGATGGATTGATTAGCTGGCTCCTGGTTAATTAGGAAAATCTGTCTAAAACCGCTAACGCGCGCGCGAAACATGCACGTCAGGTGAGGTGAGTGACTGAAATGAAGCAATCAATCATGCACCCAAGCTCATGATGATTCCGGATGGACCGCTGCACCGCTGTCCGATTTCCATTGCTATATTCTGCAGTGTGCAGTGTATCTCCGGATCTCCCTGTCTCCCTTTAACGAAGTACTAGAGTGCACTGTCCGAGTGCACACCACTAAGCAAACGAAGAGGAGGTAACAAATGGTCTAGCACTTAATTCTACTCCATCCGTCTCTGAAAAGAATGCATATAAATTTAACCTTATTTGAACTAAAAAACTGAGAGTTAGTGGCTTTTTCTTCACACAGTTAACTTTGAGCCCCCCCTTCATTTTCTTCCAAGATTCGCCACTGCCGGTGACGAGCCTGCCCTAGTACCCTAACTAGTTATCCAAATGTTACTGAAAATTATAAGTTTCACACACTAGCTTAAAGTCCCTGTATCGAGTCCTGTAATACAAAATGGGAAATGCTAAAATACAACCATTCCATATTTTGTTGAGGAATGTCCTAGAACCTAGAAATTAGATATTGGTGGCAATGATTTGAGAACTATATCTAGTATACTAAATACACTACTGGAAAATCGGTGTTTTCTGAGTGCCCAGCCCTTTGCCGTGTTCCCTTTCATGGGAACTCGGTAATTCTTAACTTTGCCAAGTAGTAAACTCGGCGAAGAGTTGGACAGGGTAGAGGACAGGCATTCCCGAGATCGTGCCTTTAAATACTCGGCAATCTCTGACAACTCGGCCTACACAGTGTTCGCCGAGATCCCATGCAGAGGTACTCGGTAAACAATGTGCCACATGTACCTCTCGTCAGAGGCTGACGGCTCCGTGACGGTGTGGCCCCTTTGCCGAGTACCCACGGAAGGGAACTCGGCAAACACTTCCTTTTGAACGGCGCGGCCGCTTCGTCTAACCTATCCACACTACACAGCGCGCCTGAGAGGCTAGTCTCTGCGGCCTCCGCCCACTCCACCGAGCTCCTCCACACCTGCCGTTGGCCACTGAGCTCCGGATCCGACGCCGCCGACCACCTTCGTCCTGATAGATTCGCCGCCCCGAGCTCGGCGCCGGCCTCCCCCACTACCTTGACTCTGGCGTCCCCCACAACCCCACCGAGGTGAGCCGCTCGATCCTTCCCTTTTTTTCCTTCTATTTAGCAACTTTTTTTACATGCATGAAAATTAAATATGGAAATTTGATATGTATATTTATATAATGCATGGATGATGGATGATAATATGAAAATTTGGTATATGCAGCGATGATATAGGTATATATGGATAATATGTATATTTGGTATATGCATGCGATATGGATAATATGGAAATTTGATATATATGGATAATATCGATGCGATATGGATATATAATATGGAAATTTGATAATATATATATTTGGTATATGCATGGATGATGTGGATATATGGATAATATGGATGATATGGATATATAATATGGATATTTGGTATATGCATGGATCATATGGATAATATATATATGGTAATAATATTAATATGATGCATGATATGGATCTTGTTTATTTTTTTCAATTTAATGTTTTTAATAAATGGAATGCTGATCGGAGGATTTTGTGTGAATGCTATCGAAGAGGAGAGGATATATCATTTTAATTTGTGTATATAGATATAGTTCAATTGATGTGTACAAGAGTGTAGCAATATGGAAAGAGAAAGAGAATGAAAAGAAATTTAAAAAGAAAAAGAAGTTAGGATGAACAATTGCTATCTTTTGTTAAAATGTGGTTATGTGTGGAAATTTTTGCAAATGCTTATCTTTCATATGTGTGGTATATATAGTGCTATATGTTACATGTTGCTTTATTTGTTTTTTATGAATAATGACATCTTAATTTGTATAAATTTTTACAGATGGACGGCAGTAGGGGGTGGAATAGGCTCATTGAGGCGTTATCGTTTGGTGACGCCGTCAAGTTAGCTAGGATGAAGGAACTAGATCGCTTGCTGGTATAGCACCTCCGGGGAAATGCCGTATGCGGTGAAGTACGTGATCAGACATACTACACCGGAGGAGCGGCAGTGGATGATGGCCGCCTATGGTGGTGATAACGAGGTCGGTGCGATGGAGATACTCCTGTGAGCGATGAGTGAGGGGCATGGATGGGATGTTGAGCTGTCACACAAGTATGTTGACTACCGCTCTGTCATGCCCTCCAATGCGGTCCCGGATGTGACCTGACTAACCAGGTGCAGTTGCCAGGCAACAGCCTAGATCAGCTGATCCGTATTCGCGATGACAGGGAGCCCGTCTCCGCACCACGCCCCTCCACCCCGGAGGCGAAGCCGTCTCAGTGCACGTAGTATGCTATTAATTAGTATGTTAATTTGAGGGTCCAGCTTGTGGATGCCCTTCGTATGATGAACTATTATTTTGGTTGTAAGACTATTGCTATATGTATCGATACATTGCTTCGTATGATGCAATTAATTCTTTCTATATGTACCAACGCAATAATTTCTATATATGCTTACTTGTTCACATCATATGTCTAGTACTTGTTTCTTCTAATGGCCACTCGACCATATTATTCGTGCGATTTCGTGTGCCCCACTCTCCGGTGGGGCCCGTGTCGTCTAACCCTAGGGTTTTAGAAATAAAGTTGTGCATTAGCCTTTTCCTCATCAAACAACCCTTTTTATACCCATGTTTGGAACCCATGCAAAAGGAGGAGTGGTTCCGACACTTTCCCGCGTGATCTAATGTGTTTGGCTGTCCGGCGGGCACATACGTGGCTTTCAACTAGAGCAAGGGGATCCAAATGGGATAATGTCATGAGACCAAATTGGATGGTCCCACAATATGATATAATGGCCATGTGTAAAGTTTGGGGGTGAGGCCTGGTCAAGAAGATGAAAAGGGAAAGGGGGTTTACAATAACAGCCCACCCCGGCAGGCCCCGCATCATCTAGCCCTAGCATTTCTTCGGAGGGCTCACCCCTTGTGAGTTTTACTCCTTGCTTGTGTTTGAGTGGGTCATAGTTTCATGACAAACCGAAAGAGAGTCCAACTCCTAGCATGAGCTGGGTCGGCGTCACCGGAAGGTGGGATTCACGTGAGGCCAAGAATTCATGGGACCTGGCGCGATGTCATCACATGGCCCCTGGTGGACGACCCTGCCCTAGTGTCATAACTAGTTATCCAAATGCTACTTAAAATTGGAGGTTTCACACACTAGCTTAAAGTCACTGTGTAGAATCCTGAAATACAAATTGGGAAATGCTAAAATACAACTATTCCATATTTTGTTGATGCATGCCCTTGAACGTAGAAATTAGATATTGGTGGCAACGATTTGAGATCGATATCTAGTGTACTCAAGATCATCTAATCTGTGTTGAGCCAATAGCCAATATCACCATTCCCCACTGTACAAAATCAAATAACTGAATGGTGCTTTGGTTTTTTACTATTATTTGTTGCAGTACATGGCGACAATGATGAGTATGCCCATTGTTTTTGCAAATCTGAAATGATTACATTAACTCCCTGTTATTTTCCAATTATACAACTTTGTGGTTATGCATCATTGAGCAAGTGAACTTAACAATATTGACATTGATATTGGGATTTGAGCTTTACTTTCGAGGAGCCTCTAACAGCTTATCTACTCAGGCTGTTTGCTGATAGTTCTGTCAAATTAACTTAGAAGCGTGTGGTCAGGTTGTTAGTTGAATGGATTTTGTCAGTTGCATGGTTTGTATCAAATCTGAGAAAGGATTCTAGAACAAATCACTCAATTATTATGTGTATAAAACTGTCAAATTGGGCAACTTTGCTGTGAGAAAAACAAGTTGGGTATATATGCACATGTTAATGCGAGAAACTGAGATAGGAAATAGATTATGTTGATTATATCTTATAGATATCATTCCTGTTTCTTGTTATCTTTTTGTAGCAAACTGTTGACACTTGCACATTTTACAAGTTCAATTACGTCTAGTGCAGGGTAACCTTGAAGAGCCTCTTGTAACCTTAAGCTGCAGCAAAACACTGTAGAAAATGAGGTCCCATGTTGTGAATATTTAGTTGTTGCACTTGTGTGTTTTTGAGATGCCGCACCTCTGTTTTTGTTGACCTTTGATTCATGTATGTAAATTCTATGGAAATGTATCATAAGAAATGTGAATTCATAACTCTATGGTTGATTTAATCTATCGTTATTGATGTGTCTATATTATGAATATTTTCAGTAATGGAATAACTATGTGAAAAATATTAATATTAAACTTTTTTATGTTCATTGGTTTCCTATTTTTCCTGATGGTTATGCCATCACAGGGATATACCAGTTCCCTGCTTTGCCAAACCTGACACCCACATGACACTGTTGGGCGAAAATCATCAGAAAAACAAGGTATACCGACAGGAATAAAGTTCTTGACGGCCAACCGACTGGCATTTTCTAATTTCTCGGTCAAGGAATGGCTGACGGTTAACCCTGTTGGCCGGCTGACAGGAAAACATATTCCTGTCGGTTTTGGGCTCACAGAAAAATTCCAGTTTCTGGTAGTGAGCGGCTAACTAGGTAAACAACAAAAATCGAATAACACAACAAATAAAAATAGGTGACTCATGAATATCAAAAGCGAATAATAATAAATTATGTGACAACTTTATTTCCTCTTTTCCAACCTGGCCACCTCAACAATTATCAATCCTATCTTTTATATCTAAATAGGAGCCCCCACTACCTCATTTCTCTAATCTCTCATGGATCCACGTCACTACCATTTGCACATTGTGGTCCCACTTTTGAATATGAACGCAACATGATGGATCCCTAGTTCTGTTTCCTCCTTACATGGGGTCAACGAACATGATTTGCAATGGATTTCATCTCCTACAGGTCCCGCTAACAATAGACTCCCTGGTTCGCTTTCCTCTTTCTTACATGGGCTCAACGGACAGAATTTGCCAATGGATTTCAGCTCCTGTCAGCCCAGTTGCAATGCCCTATAATCTTGTAATCTCAGCTGCTCAAAATGACTCTTTGCACATTCAGACGCTTTCGAAGAGGGCTTTGTACTACATGATAGGCAGCGTTAGTTTTATTGTCGGTTGTGCCTGGTGCTGCTCCTCTCTCTCCCCTTTGAACAAACCTTTGCCTCTGTCGCATTTGGCCTGTCTCCCCCCTCTCCCCGGTGGCTCCGGCCGTCGAAGAGGAGGGCGGCAGGGGGCGGGCACTTGTAGTGTGTGTGCTAGATGTTGGAAATATGCCCTAGAGGCAATAATAAGTGTTATTATATATTTCCATGTTTATAATTAATTTTTATATTTCTGTGCTAGAATTGGTATGGTTCTTGAATGTGAGATTCAAAGGAAACTCATATACATGTGTGGAAACATAAACACAAAATAGGTTCCTATTCTTGCCTCTAAGACTAGCTCATGTGTTGCATGAAGATCCTGTTTTCCTAATCATAGGGCATTGTAAAAGTAACAACGATGCCTGCAACAATGAGAGCACATTATTGGCGGAACAATGGTGTTGAATAGACCAAATCAAATGATATACTACGAGAACACGTCGTCACAATGTTATAAGTATAATCATGCAAGTGTTGACTTATACTCACTTACTTAGACCATGAGAATATCGAGTAACTTCATGCCGGACAGTGTACTTTGAGGTTCATTAAATGTTACCCGTAACAGGGTGATTATAATGGCAACTTTTGGGTACATCGAAAAGTATGTTTAGGGACTTGATAGCTCAAGATTGGGATTTGCTCCTTTGACGATGGAGTGATATTCTTTGGGCCCTCTCGACATTATGATATCCATCATCGTTTGGCCAGACACACCGTGACATGATCACGGGAATACCGCAACGCGGAAATGAGAGGAAGAACAAAATTGGTAACAAGGATAACTTGGTATTGTGATCAAGTTGTTGCTTCACAAGGATGCCGATAAAGTCTCGCCTCGGGTTTTTATTATATGGCGAAGCAAAGAGAATGGTCTACGAAAACAATAGGTTCACTCGATAATAATTCACGTATGTGTAGGAGTCAATATGGATGCCCAGATCCCGCTATTGATTATTAACCAGAGGGAGTTCTGGGTCATGTCTGCACATTACCGAACCTATGGGGTCACACGCTTAAGGTTTATCTGTTTGTTGAGTACTAGAAGTTAGTGGCTTTTTCTTCACACAGTTAACTTTGAGCCCCCCCTTCATTTTCTTCCAAGATTCGCCACTGCCGGTGACGAGCCTGCCCTAGTGCCCTAACTAGTTATCCAAATGTTACTTAAAATTATAAGTTTCACACACTAGCTTAAAGTCCCTGTATCGAGTCCTGTAATACAAAATGGGAAATGCTAAAATACAACCATTCCATATTTTGTTGAGGCATGTCCTAGAACCTAGAAATTAGATATTGGTGGCAATGATTTGAGAACTATATCTAGTATACTAAATAAACTACTGGAAAATCGGTGTTTTCTGAGTGCCGAGCCCTTTGCCGTGTTCCCTTTCATGGGAACTCGGTAATTCTTAACTTTGCCAAGTAGTAAACTCGGCGAAGAGTTGGACAGGGTAGAGGACAGGCATTCCCGAGATCGTGCCTTTAAATACTCGGCAAACTCTGACAACTCGGCCTACACAGTGTTCGCCGAGATCCCATGCAGAGGTACTCGGTAAACAATGTGCCACATGTACCTCTCGTCAGAGGCTGACGGCTCCGTGACGGTGTGGCCCCTTTGCCGAGTACCCACGGAAGGGAACTCGGCAAACACTTCCTTTTGAACGGCGCGGCCGCTTCGTCTAACCTATCCACACTACACAACGCGCCTGAGAGGCTAGTCTCTGCGGCCTCCGCCCACTCCACCGAGCTCCTCCACACCTGCCGTTGGCCACCGAGCTCCGTATCCAACGCCGCCGACCACCTTCGTCCTGATAGATTCGCCGCCCCGAGCTCGGCGCCGGCCTCCCCCACTACCTTGACTCTGGCGTCCCCCACAACCCCACCGAGGTGAGCCGCTCGATCCTTCCCTTTTTTCCTTCTATTTAGCAACTTTTTTTATATGCATGAAAATTAAATATGGAAATTTGATATGTATATTTATATAATGCATGGATGATGGATGATAATATGAAAATTTGGTATATGCAGCGATGATATAGGTATATATGGATAATATGTATATTTGGTATATGCATGCGATATGGATAATATGGAAATTTGATATATATGGATAATATGGATGCGATATGGATATATAATATGGAAATTTGATAATATATATATTTGGTATATGCATGGATGCTGTGGATATATGGATAATATGGATGATATGGATATATAATATGGATATTTGGTATATGCATGGATCATATGGATAATATATATATGGTAATAATATTAATATGATGCATGATATGGATCTTGTTTATTTTTTTCAATTTCTGTTTTATAAATGGATGCATGATCGAGAGGATATGTGTGAATGCTATCGAAGACGAGAGGATATATCATTTTAATTTGTGTATATAGATATAGTTCAATTGATGTGTTCAAGAGTGTAGCAATATGGAAAGAGAAAGAGAATGAAAAGAAATTTAAAAAGAAAAAGAAGTTAGGATGAACAATTGCTATCTTTTGTTAAAATGTGGATATGTGTGGAAATTTTTGCAAATGCTTATCTTTCATATGTGTGGTATATATAGTGCTATATGTTACATGTTGCTTTATTTGTTTTTTATGAATAATGACATCTTAATTTGTATAAATTTTTACAGATGGACGGCAGTAGGGGGTGGAATAGGCTCATTGAGGCGTTATCGTTTGGTGACGCCGTCAAGTTAGCTAGGATGAAGGAGCTAGATCGCTTGCTGGTATAGCACCTCCGGGGAAATGCCGTATGCGGTGAAGTACGTGATCAGACATACTACACCGGAGGAGCGGCAGTGGATGATGGGCGCCTATGGTGGTGATAACGAGGTCGGTGCGATGGAGATACTCCTGTGAGCGATGAGTGAGGGGCATGGATTGGATGTTGAGCTGTCACACAAGTATGTTGACTACCGCTCTGTCATGCCCTCCAATGCGGTCCCTGATGTGACCTGACTAACCCGGTGCAGTTGCCAGGCAACAGCCTAGATCAGCTGATCCGTATTCGCGATGACAGGGAGCCCGTCTCCGCACCACGCCCCTCCACCCCGGAGGCGAAGCTGTCTAAGTGCACGTAGTATGCTATTAATTAGTATGTTAATTTGAGGGTCCAGCTTGTGGATGCCCTTCGTATGATGAACTATTATTTTGGTTGTAAGACTATTGCTATATGTATCGATACATTGCTTCATATGATGCAATTAATTCTTTCTATATGTACCAACGCAATAATTTCTATATATGCATACTTGTTCACATCATATGTCTAGTACTTGTTTCTTCTAATGGCCACTCGACCATATTATTCGTGCGATTTCGTGTGCCCCACTCTCCGGTGGGGCCCGTGTCGTCTAACCCTAGGGTTTTAGAAATAAAGAAATAAAGTTGTGCATTGGCCTTTTCCTCATCAAACAACCCTTTTTATACCCATGTTTGGATCCCATGCAAAAGGAGGAGTGGTTCCGACACTTTCCCGCGTGATCTAATGTGTTTGGCTGTCCGGCTGGCACATACGTGGCTTTCAACTAGAGCAAGGGGATCCAAATGGGATAATGTCATGAGACCAAATTGGATGGTCCCACAATATGATATAATGGCCATGTGTAAAGTTTGGGGGTGAGGCCTGGTCAAGAAGATGAAAAGGGAAAGGGGGTTTACAATAACAGCCCTCCCCGGCAGGCCCCGCATCATCTAGCCCTAGCATTTCTTTGGAGGGCTCACCCCTTGTGAGTTTTACTCCTTGCTTGTGTTTGAGTGGGTCATAGTTTCATGACAAACCGAAAGAGAGTCCAACTCCTAGCATGAGCTGGGTCGGCGTCACCGGAAGGTGGGATTCACGTGAGGCCAAGAATTCATGGGACCTGGCGCGATGTCATCACATGGCCCCTGGAGGACGAGCCTGCCCTAGTGCCATAACTAGTTATCCAAATGCTACTTAAAATTGGAGGTTTCACACACTAGCTTAAAGTCACTGTGTAGAATCCTGAAATACAAATTGGGAAATGCTAAAATACAACTATTCCATATTTTGTTGATGCATGCCCTTGAACGCAGAAATTAGATATTGGTGGCAACGATTTGAGATCGATATCTAGTGTACTCAAGATCATCTAATCTGTGTTGAGCCAATAGCCAATATCACCATTCCCCACTGTACAAAATCAAATAACTGAATGGTGCTTTGGTTTTTTACTATTATTTGTTGCAGTACATGGCGACAATGATGAGTCTGCCCATTGTTTTTGCAAATCTGAAATGATTACATTAACTCCCTGTTATTTTCCAATTATACAACTTTGTGGTTATGCATCATTGAGCAAGTGAACTTAACAATATTGACATTGATATTGGGATTTGAGCTTTACTTTCGAGGAGCCTCTAACAGCTTATCTACTCAGGCTGTTTGCTGATAGTTCTGTCAAATTAACTTAGAAGCGTGTGGTCAGGTTGTTAGTTGAATGGATTTTGTCAGTTGCATGGTTTGTATCAAATCTGAGAAAGGATTCTAGAACAAATCACTCAATTATTATGTGTATACAACTGTCAAATTGGGCAACTTTGCTGTGAGAAAAACAAGTTGGGTATATATGCACATGTTAATGCGAGAAACTGAGATAGGAAATAGATTATGTTGATTATATCTTATAGATATCATTCCTGTTTCTTGTTATCTTTTTGTAGCAAACTGTTGACACTTGCACATTTTACAAGTTCAATTACGTCTAGTGCAGGGTAACCTTGAAGAGCATCTTGTAACCTTAAGCTGCAGCAAAACACTGTAGAAAATGAGGTCCCATGTTGTGAATATTTAGTTGTTGCACTTGTGTGTTTTTGAGATGCCGCACCTCTGTTTTTGTTGACCTTTGATTCATGTATGTAAATTCTATGGAAATGTATCATAAGAAATGTGAATTCATAACTCTATGGTTGATTTAATCTATCGATATTGATGTGTCTATATTATGAATATTTTCAGTAATGGAATAACTATGTGAAAAATATTAATATTAAACTTTTTTATGTTCATTGGTTTCTTATTTTTCCTGATGGTTATGCCATCACAGGGATATACCAGTTCCCTGCTTTGCCAAACCTGACACCCACATGACACTGTGGGGCGAAAATCATCAGAAAAACAAGGTATACCGACAGGAATAAAGTTCTTGACGGCCAACCGACTGGCATTTTCTAATTTCTCGGTCAAGGAATGGCTGACGGTTAACCCTGTTGGCCGGCTGACAGGAAAACATATTCCTGTCGGTTTTGGGCTCACAGAAAAATTCCAGTTTCTGGTAGTGAGCGGCTAACTAGGTAAACAACAAAAATCGAATAACACAACAAATAAAAATAGGTGACTCATGAATATCAAAAGCGAATAATAATAAATTATGTGACAACTTTATTTCCTCTTTTCCAACCTGGCCACCTCAACAATTATCAATCCTATCTTTTATATCTAAATAGGAGCCCCCACTACCTCATTTCTCTAATCTCTCATGGATCCACGTCACTACCATTTGCACATTGTGGTCCCACTGTTGAATATGAACGCAACATGATGGATCCCTAGTTCTGTTTCCTCCTTACATGGGGTCAACGAACATGATTTGCAATGGATTTCATCTCCTACAGGTCCCGCTAACAATAGACTCCCTGGTTCGCTTTCCTCTTTCTTACATGGGCTCAACGGACAGAATTTGCCAATGGATTTCAGCTCCTGTCGGCCCAGTTGCAATGCCCTATAATCTTGTAATCTCAGCTGCTCAAAATCACTCTTTGCACATTAAGACGCTTTCGAAGAGGGCTTTGTACTACATGATAGGCAGCGTTAGTTTTATTGTCGGTTGTGCCTGGTGCTGCTCCTCTCTCTCCCCTTTGAACAAACCTTTGCCTCTGTCGCATTTGGCCTCTCTCCCCCCTCTCCCCGGTGGCTCCGGCCATCGAAGAGGAGGGCGGCAGGGGGCCGGCACTTGTAGTGTGTGTGCTAGATGTTGGAAATATGCCCTAGAGGCAATAATAAGTGTTATTATATATTTCCATGTTTATAATTCATTTTTATATTTCTGTGCTAGAATTGGTATGGTTCTTGAATGTGAGATTCAAAGGAAACTCATATACATGTGTGGAAACATAAACACAAAATAGGTTCCTATTCTCGCCTCTAAGACTAGCTCATGTGTTGCATGAAGATCCCGTTTTCCTAATCATAGGGCATTGTAAAAGTAACAACGATGCCAGCAACAATGAGAGCACATTATTGGCGGAACAATGGTGTTGAATAGACCAAATCAAATGATATACTACGAGAACACGTCGTCACAATGTTATAAGTATAATCATGCAAGTGTTGACTTATACTCACTTATTTAGACCATGAGAATATCGAGTAACTTCATGCCGGACAGTGTACTTTGAGGTTCATTAAATGTTACCCGTAACAGGGTGATTATAATGGCAACTTTTGGGTACATCGAAAAGTATGTTTAGGGACCTGATAGCTCAAGATTGGGATTTGCTCCTTTGACGATGGAGTGATATTCTTTGGACCCTCTCGACATTATGATATCCATCATCGTTTGGCCAGACACACCGTGACATGATCACGGGGATACCGCAACGCGGAAACGAGAGGAAGAACAAAATTGGTAACAAGGATAACTTGGTATTGTGATCAAGTTGTTGCTTCACAAGGATGCCGATAAAGTCTCGCCTCGGGTTTTTATTATATGGCGAAGCAAAGAGAATGGTGTACGAAAACAATAGGTTCACTCGATAATAATTCATGTATGTGTAGGAGTCAATATGGATGCCCAGATCCCGCTATTGATTATTAACCAGAGGGAGTTCTGGGTCATGTCTGCACATTACCGAACCTACGGGGTCACACGCTTAAGGTTTATATGTTTGTTGAGTACTAGAAGTTTTAGGAGCATGAGAGAAATTCACCGAAAAAGTTTTGAGAAAATCAAAAATGTTTCAGAGAGAAAACAGGAATTGTTTCGGTGAAAACCCAAAGAGTTTCAAAAAACCGAGAAAGTCCCAGAGGACCCAAAAAGCCACTGGAAGGTCTGGTCGGAAAATTCTGGAAGGCTCCATGGGCTGCCCACTTGGCTTGGCCCAAGAGGGGCAGTAGCTTGGGCCTTTAGGGCCCATTAGTGGGGTCCCCCACTTGCCTTGAGGGGCAAGTTAGGGGAGGGGGGGGGGCTAGGGTTTTTGGGGGCCAACCATTTGGTGCGCCAGCCCTAGGAGGGAGGGAGCCCCTCCTCCAAGGCAGCCCCTTCCCTGCGGCTATATATATGAGAAGGGGAAACCCCTCCAAACGCATCTCTTTTGCTTGACGGCTGCCCCTCTCTTTCTCACACCCAAGGAAAACTTCCTCTGCCATTAGGCTGCTCCACCTCCGCCACTAGTTCTCTGGTAGTCTCTCATTCTAGATGGCGAAGCCCTGCTGGATTGGTGATCTCGTACGGGTGGATACCGGCAGAAGGATCATCTGTTTGATCCTAGATCAGGAGGAGAAAAATTCTCGCGTTTCGGAGGTTTAATCATAGGTGCGGGAATCTGCATCAACTTCTTCACCAACTTCATCTCTCCACTGCATTATAGTTGGTAAAAATCTGATCTAACCTATGTATTGTATTTTTTGTTTTCCACTATGTTTCCCAATAGTGGAATTAGAGCGATCTATACGTAGATGCAGGTTCGATCTACAGCACATAGGGATGTGCGGGCAATGCACAATTTTTATGTGCGCATGTATTAGATGTGATCTAGTACTTGACGTTCTTTTTGCTTCCCTTGAATTTGTAATTTTTTTTTATCTTAGCGGCATAGTGATGACTTTGTTACAAAGGTATGGCTATCTGTGGTTCTTCTATGCTGCTCATAGTATGCTAGTTGTCAGACCAACGATGTGCTTCAGTCTCTTTGGGTCTCACTGTAGTTAAGAAAGATAAATTTTGCAAATAAAGAGGATTGTAGATGTGATCTACACGGGGGTCATGCGTCGAATGAGATTTAGTATGGGGCTCAAGATTTTTCTAAGTCTCGTGTTTCATACACACCGCATGTTAAACTAGCAAATTGAATAATAATGCTTGATAATAATGTAGGTAGCTAACGGTTTGCAACAAAACCCTAGCAGCCATGATAAAATATGCAAAAATCGATTAGAGGCGTGTAACTCATTTTTGCAATATTTACATGCGATGTGGTATAGCCTTCGTCATCAAAATGAGATTGTATGAGATGCTATATGATGTAATTAATTATTTGCATGACACGCACGTCAAAGTATGGTAGGATGGCAGGATCGGCGCAGTGCCATCTCGCCCACGAGCTTATTCGCGGCGGAACAGCAGCCACGACACCCGCGCCCCTGCTATAAAAGCCACCGGACGCCGCTCTCTCCACCCGCTCCACCTCTCCCTCCCTCTCACACCATTCCTAGCTCGAGGAGCACGGCCCAGAGGGCCTGCCTCCTCGGAATTGAGTCGAGCTCTGCCGCCTGATACGTCTTCGTCGTATCTACTTTTCCAAACACTTTTACTCTTGTTTTGGACGCTAATTTGCATGATTTGAATGAAACTAACCCGGGCTGACGTTGTTTTCAGCAGAACTACCATGGTGTTGTTTTTTATGTAGAAATAAAAATTCTTGGAATTGGACTAACTTTTTGGAGATTTTTATGGAATAAATAAAAAATAATGGAGCCAAGAACCACTGGAGGGGGCCACCTGCTGCCCACGAGACACCAGGGCGCGCCACCCCCCTGGCGCGCCCTGGTGGCTTGTGGGGCCCACGAGGCTCCACTGACCCTAATCTCAGGCCTATAAATTCATAATTCTAGAGATAAAATAAGAGAGAAAGTTTTATCATGTTCCACGATACGGAGCTACCGCCACCTCCTGCTCTTCATCGGGAGGCCAGATCGGGAGTCCGTTCTGGGCTCCGGAGAGGGGGAATCAACGCCGTCGTAATCATCGACCATTCTCCATCACCAATTTAATGATGCTCACCACCAGGTGTGAGTAATTCCTTCGTAGGCTTGCTGGACGGTGATGGGTTGGATGAGATTTATCATGTAATCGATTTAGTTTTGTTAGGGCTTGATCCCTAGTATCCACTATGTTCTCAGATTGATGTTGCTATGACTTTGCTATGCTTAATGTTTGTCACTAGGGCCCGAGTGCCATGATTTCAGATCTGAACCGTTTATGTTTTCATGAATATATTTGTGTTCTTGATCCTATCTTGCAAGTTATATGCACCTATTGTGTGTCATGATCCGCATACCCCAAGGTGACAATAATTTGGGTTCTTTCCGGTGATTGCCGTAGTTTGAGGAGTTCATGTATTCACTAAGTGCTAATGCTTTGTTTCGGTTCTCTATTAAAAGGAGGCCTTAATATCCCTTAGTTTCCTTAAGGACCCCGCTGCCACGGGAGGGTAGGACAAAAGATGTCATGCAAGTCCTTATCGTAAGCACGTATGACTATATACGGAATATATGCCTACATCACATTGATGAATTGGAGCTAGTTCTGTGTCGCCCTAGGTTATGGCTATTACATGATGAATGTTATCCAACATAATTACCGATCCAATGCCTACGAGCTTTTCACATATTGTTCTTTGCTAAAGTTACTACTGTTGTTACTGCTGTCACAGTTGCTACAAAACTATTGTTGCTACCATTACTGTTACTGTTACTATTATTGCTATCGCTATCAAACTACCATACTACTATGCTACTAATCACTCTGCTGCAGATATTTAGTCTCCAGGTGTGGTTGAATTGACAACTCAACTGCTAATACTTGCAAATATTCTTTGGCTCCCCTTGTGTCGAATCAATAAATTTGGGTTGAATACTCTACAATCGAAAGCTGTTGCGATCCCCTATACTTGTGGGTTATCAAGACCTTTTTCTGGCGCCGTTGCCGAGGAGCATAGCTCTATTTGCTGAGTCACTTGGGATTTATATCTGTTGATCACTATGAAGAATCTTAAAGATGCTAAGACCAAGATCGTTCCCTCTAAGACGAGGGGAGGTAAGGAACTGCCATCTAGCTCCACACTTGATTCACCTTCTGTTTTGAGTAGGGTCGTGTCGCCACCACCTGCTATTAATTCTGATATGTCTCAAGTCATTGATGATACTACTTCTGCTATGAATGATACTTGTGATGATGCTAGTACTATTCTTGATAATACTGTGCCACTTGGTGAATTTCTTAATGAACAAATTGCTAAAGCTAAAGAAACTGAAAATGTTGAAACCCTTGAAAATTATGATTCACCTATTATGCCTAGCTCTCCTACTAGATTTGAATCACCTGATGACCATTACTTTGATAGAGAGACAGCTAGAGCCATTCTTGCTTGTAATGATAGAGATGAAGTTATAAAATTTCTTACTGAAATGAAAGAAAAATCTATGAGGGAGAGAATGAAATATGATCCTAAGTTTGCCACCTCTCCCATATTTGTTACAGATATGGATTATGAATTCTCTGTCAATCCTGAGTTAATTACTTTGGTTGAATCTGATCCTTTTCATGGTTACGAAACTGAAACTGTTGTGGCACATCTTACTAAATTAAATGATATAGCCACACTATTCGCTCATGAGGAAAAAATTCGCTATTACTATATTCTTAAGTTATTTTCTTTCTCATTAAAGGGTCATGCTAAGACATGGTATAATACTCTTGCTTCTGGTTGTGTGCATAGTCCCCAGGATATGATATATTACTTCTCTGAAAAATACTTTCCTGCTCATAAGAAACAAGCTGATTTACAGGAAATATTAAATTTTGTGCAAATTGAAGAAGAGAATCTCCCTCAAGCTTGGGGGAGGCTTCCCAATTACTTAATGCTTTGCCTGATCATCCTCTTAAGAAAAATGAAATACTTGACATCTTCTATAATGGACTAACTGATGCTTCTAGGGACTACCTAGATAGTTGTGCTGGTTGTGTTTTCAGGAAACGAACTATTGAACAAGCTGAGCAACTATTGAATAATATATTGAAGAATGACAATGATTGGACACTTCCTGAACCACTGCCCAAACCCACTCCGAAGAAGAGGGGTGTGTTATTTCTCAGTCCTGAAGATATGCAAGAAGCAAAGAAATGTATGAAGGAAAAGGGTATTAAGGCTGAAGATGTTAAGAATTTGCCACCTATTGAAGAAATATATGGTCTTGACATGCCACCACAGGTAGTGGAGGTAAATTCTCTTATAAAATTTGATGAAGGTGATATTCCTTATAACAAACCTCCTAGTCAATGCTTGTACGAATTTGACAATTATATTATTAAGCAAGATCATTTCAATGCAAATGTTATGAAACAATTGAAACGAAATGCCTACATGATTGATCGCCTGAGTGACTTGTTGTTTAGAATTGCTAACAATGTCAGAGGTGTAAGCAAACATGCATCTATGGTTCAAACCCAGTTAGAACAAGTTGCTAAATCTCAAGGTGAATTGCTCGATGAAATGATCATGCTGTTAGAGTAATGACTAGAGGAGGTAGAATGACTCAGGAGCCACTTTATCCTGAAGGTCACCCTAAAAGAATTGAACAAGAATCTCAAAGAATTAATGTTGATGCACCTAGTCCATCTAAAAAGAAGAAGAAAAAGAAAAATGATAATAATGATGTTTCTATTGAATTTGCATACTTCTACTGAACCTGAGGCTGAAAAACCCTCTGAGGATAATAATAATGTTTCTATTTCCGATGCTGAGACACAATCTGGTAATGAACATACACCTAGTGATAATGATAAAGATAATAATGATGCTCATGTGGATGCTCAACCATAGACCCTCCCCGATAACTTCGACATGAGGGGGGGGGGGTCGATATACCCCCTCCCCGATAACATTTTTTTTATATGATGAATTTTTTTTCATAGCCATATATATGTATGTGGCTATATGTATGTATGGATGTTCATAGATTTTTTTTATATGTATGTGGCTATATGTATGTCGTTGTCGATATAGCCCCTCCCAGATAACTTTGACATGAGGGGGGGGGGTCGATATACCCCCTCCCCGATAACATTTTTTCTTCTAAGTTACTAAGGTAAAATGTTCACCCCCCTCTCGATATACCGGGCGACCAACTCTCGAGGCCACCCAAACCCTAGAAAAAAAGCGTTGTCGGTCTCCTACCCCCTCCCGCCCCTACCCGACAAACTCTCGAGGCCACCCAAACCACTAGAAGATAACTCCGGTAACTTCGACATGAGGGGGGACGTCGAACAACCCCCTCTCGCCCGAACAAGTCTATGTATCATTTTATATCGCGGTGGACATATATCAAAGTTTGATCATATGTCAAAGTTTGAATTTAGACATATGCAACATTTGATCATATATCAAAGTTTGATCATATGTCAAAGTTTGAATTTTGACATATGCAACATTTGATCATATGTCAAAGTTTGAATTTTGACATATATAGATTTATCAAGAATGCCCCCATTATGGATGTGCACAAGTTGATCCAATTTTTTTCTGATCTCATATATATATATATATATATTCTTCTATATCACTACTGGAATCTGGTAATTTGCCGTCTGCCACCTCTTTGCCGTCCGCGAGCTGACGGCAAAGAGCCTCTTAGCCGTCCGCTTCCACAAAGCGTACGGCAAAGAAAGTGCAGATGGAAAAAAGTCTATTTGCCGTCCGCTGTTTCTTTGCCGTCAGCCAGCTGACGGCAAAGAGCTAGAAGGCAGACGGCAAAGGGCCAGGTGGGCCCCACGGGGCACGGCGTGGCTAGGTCAGGTTCTTTGCCGTCCGCCAGCGGACGGCAAAGAGGAGACGTGGGCTAGCCCTAAACGGCTGCCCTCTTTGCCGGCTGCTAGCAGACGGCAAAGAAGGCCCACTTAACGGGCCGAGCCGTCTCCCCTCTCTCTCTCTTTCTCTGTTTCCCTCTCGCGCGCCCGCCTCTCTCCTCCCCGCCGCTCTGCCGCCGCCGCCGCCAGCCCCGCCCCCCGGACCCAGCCCTCCCCCACCCCCCCCCCCCCGCCCGTCGCCTCGCCGCGCCCCGTCGCCGGAGAGGGCTGCGCCAGGCTGCCCCGGTGCCGGACCCCTCCCCGCGGCCCACGCCGCCCGCCCCGCGCGCCTCCTCCCCGCGGCCCCTGCGGCCCGCCCCACCGCCCCAACCTCGCCCTCACCGCGATCCCCTGCAGGTTTGTTCTTCCCCCCTTTTTTTAGTTTAGTTTTTTTAGTTTCTTCTAGTTTAGTTTCTGTTTTAGTTTTAGTTTAGTTTTATTTTCAGTTAGTTTAGTTTTAGTTTTAGTTTTAGTTTTATTTTAGTTTAGTTTATTTTAGATTAGTTTTAGTTTTAGTTTAGAAGAAGAAGAGGAGTAGAAGGAGAGGAGAAGGGAGGAAGAGGAGGCAGGAGGAGAAGGCAGAGAAGAAGAAGAAGAAGAAGAAGAGAAGAAGAAGAAGCAGAAGAAGAAGAAAAAGAAAAAGAACGAGAAGAAGGAAAGGAAAAAAGAGGGCGCCCGGGGACGAGTGGGTTTAGATAGTTTACATATTAGAAAAGAAGAAGGAAAAAAAGGAAGAAGAGAAAAAGGAAAAGAAGGAAAAGAAGAAGAGGGAAAGGGAAAGGAAGAAGAGGAAGAGGAGGAGAAAAAGAATAAGAAAAAGAAGAAGAAGAAGAAGAAGAAGAAAAAGAAGAAGAAGAAGAAGAAGAAAAAGAAGAAGAAGAACAAGAAGAAAAAGAAGAAGAAGAAGAAGAAGAAGAAGAAGAAGAAGAAGAAGAAGAAGAAGAAGAAGAAGAAGAAGAAGAAGAAGAAGAAAAGGAAGAAGAGGAAGAAGAAGAAAAGGAAAAAGAGGAAAATAGAAGAAGAGGGGAAGAAGAAGAAAAAGACACGTTTTTATACTTTCTTATTTAGGGTTCCGCCACGTTTTGCAGTTTCTTTCTTTTCTTTAGTTGAATGTTTTTATACTGCTAGCTAGTTGCCTAGTTTGCTGACCCAAAGAAGTTCAAATAGTTATTATATGAAATTCAACTATAGTCAACATTTTTGACGACTAGTGCTACTAATAAATTCAACTAGAGCCATCATATGTCCACAAGTGCATTGTTTTTTGAATGAGAAATGATAACTTGGTGTAGTTGATTATCTTCTGCTGCTTATCAGAGATGGGGGGAAGCCGCCACCGCAGACTCCGCTCTGCCACACCGGAGTACGAGTTGGATGCTTTCGAGTTCTTCAGTATCATACTTGGGACTTCAGTATCATCCACGAGGCAGGTATATAAAAGGAGAGATCTCCCCTTCACCCATCTCATTATGATAACTCTGTTGTTTGCCACATCACTCATTGTTACAAACAGCAGAGGCTGCCTGACACTTTTATGAACATGCTGGGTGAAGATCCGCCAAATAATGTGAAGCTGCGACAGGCCGGCAGCGGGTTTCGCAGGCTGTGGGACGTGGAGTTGGTGATCAAGGAGGGCCACATGTACCTGTGTCGTGGCTGGGAGAAGTTCTACCGTGCCTACGACCTGCGGCAGGGGTACTTCCTTCTCTTCAGGTACGACGACGACGCCACCATGCTCATCGTGAAGGTGTTCAACGCGACTATCTGTCGCATGCGCTACGCTGACGGCGATGATGCCAGTACGTTCTGCCTCTTCTTATTCCTCTACATTTGGCTTTGTCTCGCATCGATTGTTAACGGTCATTGTTGCATTTGGACAGGCAATGGGAGCAGCAGCAGCGACACTGGCTACAGCCAAAGCAGCAACGTTTCTGGCTGTAGCAAAAGCAACAGTGATTCTGGCTGTAGCAAAAGCAACAGCAAGGAGGATGATCCAGACTGGAGTGGGGAAGAAGAGGAGCAGAGTGGGCATCAGGCTGAGGATTACCTAGCGATGGTGGTGGCTGAGGATGACCTAGCGATGGTCGTGCCTGTCCTGCCTGAAGATGGCCTCGCGATGGTGGTGGTGCCTGACAATGACCTCGCGCCGGTGGGCGACATGACCACGCCAATTGTGGTAGAAGACTACATCCCACTGCCTCCACCGCCTCGCCGCTCTTGGCGCATCAGGCTGAGGAAGGAGAAGGAGAAGAACAATGAGAACTGAACTATGTCAGGTATGTTTGATCTCCAAAATGATCTATATATACTTAGCTTTGTTTCCTCCGAAATGACATAAGTTAGCTCTAAGTTAGCTCTAATATGCTTAGTTACCTATGTTAGCTCTAATATGCTTAGTTACCTATGTTAGCTCTAATATGCTAAGTTATCTCTACTATGCTTACTTTCCTATAGGTTAACTCCAAAATTACTTATGTTAGCACAAAATGACCAAGTTTACATAATAAGCTTATAGTCTTCTTCTTCTTCTTCTTCTTCTTCTTCTTCTTCTTCTTCTTCTTCTTCTTCTTCTTCTTCTTCTTATTCTTCTAGTCTTCTTCTAGTATTCTTCTAGTCTTCTTCTTCTTCTTCTTCTTCTTCTTCTTCTTCATTTTCTTCTAGGTTAGCTCCATTTTACTTAAGTATGCTTACTTCTTATAGTCTTGTTCTTCTTCTTCATTTTATTCTTCTTCTTCTAACATTCTTGTTTATCATTTTGCAGATTTGATTTAATTCACGGAAGCTTGCATGGATGGAGTGCTTCTTTTCCATTTGTGCTTTTATTTTGTATCAATGAACTTGCATGGTTGGAACTTGTTATATGGATGGATGGATAACGGTGTTGGATGAACAATGTGAAACTTTTGTAATATGTAAGGATGGAACTATATATGTGTTGGTTATGTATGTATATATGATGAAACTAGTGTGTTGGATATGCTTGTTGTGTATATATGTATATCTGCGAATTGCTGTCAAATTGAATGAATTAAATTAAAAACAGGGCTGCACAGGCTCTTTGCCGTCAGCTAGCTGACGGCAAACATGCCACGTGGCAGCTACCTGTGATTCCTGGGACTGGCATGTTTGAGCACTTTGCCGTCTGCCAGCGGACGGCAAAGACGTTAGCCTCTTTTCCGTCCGCTGGCTCACGGCAAAGCACGCCGTTAACCCCTAATGGCCCTCACCCCACCTCACTGCCATCCACGATCTTTGCCGTCTGCTGGCCACCAGAGGTGGACGGCACAATCCTTTGCCGTCCGTTTCCAGGAAGCGGACGGCAAAGAAGGCCTTTGCTGGCACGTGTTCATCCGGACATTTTGCCGTCTGTTGGCGGACGGCAAAGAGGTTTGCCGTCCGTGATCTATGCCTTTGCCATCCGCCGTGGCGGACAACAAAGAAGCTGATTCCAGTAGTGTATGTCACGTTGTTTGTCAAAGTATTGAAGAAATCCATGGCTTCATCATTAGCCGGAAGTAACAGGCGTATGATGCTACGAAGCTCTTCAAAGTTGTTTTGGAACGGAGTTCCGGAAAGAATAATTCGCTTTTTGGTACGAATTTCAGCAAAGGCCTTCCAAATAGCGATATTCGGAAGGCTCTTGGTGAACTTCGTACCAAAAAACTAATTATCCTATCCGGGACTCCGTTCCAAAACAATTTTGGAGAGCTTCGTACCATTATGCGCCTGTTACTTCCGGCTAATGATGAAGCCATGGTTTTCTTGAATCCTTTGACACTGACAACATGACATAAAGAAGGGAAGATGAGATCAGGAAAAATATGGACCATTTTCTGCACATCCAGAATGACGCCATTTTGTTAAATCCCTTGTTTGACATTCATGAGAGAGGCGGTCCGGACGTCGGACATTCATGAGAGAACTCCGGTAACTCTTCAACATGAGGGGGGACGTCGATCAACCCCCCTCTCGCCCGACCAAACCCTAGAAGCGTCGAGGCCACCCCAAACCCTAGAAGCGTTGCCGAGGCCACCCCAAACCCTAGAAGCGTCGAGGCCACCCAAATTTACCAAGTTAAAAGAGCGTTGTCGAGTCCACCCCAAACCCTAGAAGCGTTGTCGAGGCCACCCCAAACCATAGAAGCATCGAGGCCACTAATTAATATTCCTTGTTGTGATTAGCTAGCTAGGTCTATGTTTGCCACTAATATATCCATCTCTCATGTTTGTATATTAATTGCCATGTTGTAATATTTGCAGAAACTATGGATCAACAAAGAGACTTGGAAACAGAAGAGTTGTTGGGGGACATCATCCTCGGCGGAGGTGATGTCTTGTCGTATCTCAACGACACCGATTGTCTGGAAGGAGAGGGTGAAGGCTCCGGTGATCGAACAATGGAGGAGGAAGGACATGATCATGATGGCTCCGCTGACCAAATGCCGGAGGAAGAAGGAGACCATGATGATGGCTCCGGTGATCGAACGGAGGAGGGAGCTGTGCTAACTAGCTAATTGATGCATTAATTGTTTTGGTATGTACATATATTAACTCTTCTTTCTTCTTTTAAAGATCTCCGGATCGAGCCAAACTTCGGTAACGAGATGAGGCCCGAAGAAAAGGTTGCGTCAGGATGAAAGGTTCACGATCACAGCAATCGTGAACGATGGCCAGCCGATTGAACCGAGGCGGACCAAGGATGCATTTTCAGCTCAGTGCGGAGCTATTGTTAGGGATAGCATCCCGATCAGCATCCAGCTATGGAATGAGCCTAAGAAGAACGAAGACCCTCAAGTTTCTTATGTCACCGATAGACAGAAAGATGATCTTTGGACCTCGCTGAAGGCAAATTTCACCCTACCGCCAAAGGAGGATCCGGATAAGCCAGTTATAGAGCCATTGGTCAAGGCGTGTGCTCTTAAGAAGATGGCAGATCTATTCAGGAGGTCGAAGAATGAGTTGAAATCAACGTTTGTCGACAAAGGGAAGACTCCAGAATTAACCGGCCGATTTGAGAAGATAAGAGATCACTGGCCGCATTTGTGGCCTACAAGACATCGGACAAGAGTAAGAAGATGTCAGAGACAAATAAGGTAAATGCTGCAAAGAAGAAGTTTCACCATCGCACGGGGTCAGGTGGCTACCTCAAAGCCCGGCCGCTATGGGACAAAGCTGAGAATGACCTGCTTGCTAAAGGGGTTGAACCAGAGACATTGAACTGGCCAGACCGTTCAAGGACTTGGTTCTTCGGGGTTGGGGGAACCTTGGACCCTGAAACAGGGAAGTGCGTTTGGACGGACGAGCAACTTGCAATACCCATCAAGAAGCTTCAGAAGTGTATCGCCGCAGCGCAGCAAGGGACGTTCATTCCCGACAGAGAGAATGACGAGCTGACCGAGGCCCTCGGGAATCCTGAGCACCCTGGACGAACACGAGGCACGCCAGGCTCCATTGCGTGGAAGGTTGCGTTTACCGGCGCAGGCGGTTACAAAACCCGGGAGAGGAAGAGGAAACTGGAGCAGAGCGAACTGCAGAAGCTGAATGCAAGGGTACAAAAGCTAGAGCAACAAGTTGAGAGCCAGCGAGGTGCCGGAGCTACCCCAGAAGCTACCCCGCCATCTCAGCGTAGAAGCAGTGCGGCTTCCACCAAGCTCGTTCAGCAGCCTGACTTCACGGCTCCTAGCTACCCGGGGATGCTATCACAGAGGCTCAGCATTGCCAGCTTATGACGCAATGGCAGCACCTCAAAGTCAAGGCGGCTATCGGCTCTGTTGCACCTCCTGAACCCGACGCAACTTTTCACTGCCGTCCGATTCCACAAGGCTATGCTATTGTGATGGTGGATGAAGTAACGGAGGGATTTGTGGAGCTCGAGCTTGACCACCCTACAGGTGAAGGGGATACTCAGCTGGGTCTTGCTCTGAAGACTCCATGTCTTTGGCGGAAGGAGCACATCAAGCTTCCGAACTAGACGCCTCCGCCTCCGGCGAGTCAGGGCACTCGGCTTCCTCCTCCTCCTCCGATGAGTGATCAGGGCACTCTGCCTCCTTCTCCGGCTGCTCCGGCGCGTGAGGGCGGCACTCTGCCTCCTTCTCCGCCTGCTCCGGCGTGTCCGAGTAGCCCACCTCCTCCTCCGCCTCGTCAGCAACGGCGGAAGACAGAAGCCGCCGCTCCGGCTGCTCCGGCGCGTCGGAGCACTCCGCCTCCTTCTACTACTCGTCAGCAGCAACGAAAGAGAGACGCCACCGCTCCGGCGTCTAGCAGTACAACCAGAGGCGGGAGGCAATACAGATTCGGTCCATCTCTCAAGCCTCAAGAGAAGTTACCATACGAGATGACCGAGGAGGAAAACGCGGAGATCTGTAAAGCCCAAGTGAGGGACTTTTTTGCAAAGAAACCTCCACCTCCGGAGGAGAAGATAGATCCGGTGAAAGTGAAGCGCACTCTCGATGCCCTAAAGCGACCACCACCGTCTCTGCCGCAAACCAACTATGAGCGCATTATTGAAAGGACATATCAGGAAGCGGAGCGGTCGGGAAGTACTTGCAGTGATCGAAGGTTAGCAGAACGAAGAAGTGGGGAAAAAATTCCCCAGCTCGGCGAACAAGCGAACCAATCATGCCCCCCGCTCAAGGTGTCTAGCGATATCGTCGCTAATCATCCGGGGATGGTGCCCGGTACCAATCCTGCAGATTACCTGCCCGACGATGCACATTTTGATATAATGGAGGTGGACGAACACAAATACCGGCACGGGAAGCCTCTCGTCAAACCTGGTCATCCTCCTCTAACAATGATGATGCGAAGATTCCATGAGTGGTACATGGACACCTGCAACGAGTCTGGGAAGGATACTTTGACACTGAGAGTTAAAGAGGAGCACGACCTCGTTGGAATTGATCTGTTGTCTGTTCCATTTGAGGAGTTCTTCCAGTTTTTCAATCAAAAGGCCCTCGATAAAATAATCGTCACTTGCTACTGTCTGTAAGTACTACTTCTGTAATTAAGTCTCTATATATAGCTCAGCTCTTTCATTGCATGTATATATAATTATCCTCACTATATTATGCAGATTGAAGATCGTCGAATGCAGAAAAGCACAAATCTATGATATTGGGTTCATTAACACAAATCTCATAGATGAATGGACGGTTAAATATAATGCCAAAGAAACCGAGGCCAACTTGCTACAATCGTTGCTTCGAAATCAAAACAAAGATAAAATACTATTTCCTTACAACTTCAAGTGAGTGTTACTTCTTGTGCATATTCGGTTTCCCTTATTACTCGAGGTTATAGTAATGTAATTGATGAGTTATGCATGCGTGCGCAGCTTCCACTTTATTCTCCTAGAGATTAAGCTTCAGCAGGGACTAGTAACCGTCTTAGACTCGAGACGAAAAGATCCCAAGGAGTATGCGGCAATGACTAAAATGCTCGAGAACTAAGTTCAATCTATCGTTATCGCACCATATCGGCAACTTTGTTCATTTCCTGATATCAAATAATTGTTTTCTTTGTCTGGCAGGGTTTGGAAAGAGTTCGCCGCTAAAGCTCCGGGACTGCCGGGGGAGCTCCGATTTACACACCCGAAAGTAAGTACTACTAGCTAGTTCCACGCATCTACCATTGATTCTAGCTAGTTTCATCAATACCATTTAGCATGCTTGCTTATCAGTTTGATTGACCTCTATTTCTTGTAAAGTGGTTGTGGCAGGAAGGCGGGACTGATTTTTGTGGATACTACATTTGTGAGTTCATCCGCCACACGACCTGTGAGCGGGGCTACTCTGAAAAACAATATGAAGTGCGTAAGCAATAATATTCACAATTTTATTTTATTACCATCATTCGTGTTGAGTTTCATTCATATATATGTATTGACCCCCTTCTTCAAATTAGATGTGGCAGATGCGGGATGAACTCCTACCACGAGATCGCATAAAAGCAATTCAAGAGGAATTGGCGGGATTCTTTCTTGACCACGTCATCAATAAAGCCGGAGAATACCATGTGGAACTTGACATCAGATGTTAGGGATTGTAAGAGATCTTATATTGTATATATGTAGCTAGTAGTGTCTGATAGATATACGAAAACTTGTTGTTCGACCAATCTCTCGGAGAAGGAGGAGGTTGATCACTTCTCTCTGTATATATATGTTCATGACGATCTTGTATACTTAATGGTTTCCTTCATTTCCTTACTAGCTAGCGTGTCGCGAGTTCTCTCTATACGTATAGTACATAGCGTCGACCAAGCACGGAGATAAGAGAGGTCACTTCTCTCTATTACCTAGCTAACACAATATATACCCATAGGCGAACCAAGACTAAAGGTATTGGGCTTTAGTCCCGACCCTTTAGTCCCGGTTCCAGAACCGGGACAAATGGGCCTCTGGAACCGGGACAAATGGGCCTTTTTCTACTAGTGAAAGTTGCCAGTTAAACGTTGCTGCACTGCCTGAGGATAAGGATAAGGTATGACTGCCGGAATATTGCACCTGACAGTACCTATGGTCACATGAAGGATTAAGGATATTTATGGCCAAGTTCTTTCAGCAAAAGATTAGGAAAAAAAGAACAATAACGAAGGAGCAAGACCGGCAATATAGGTATGATAATCGCTGCCCGAACAACACGGTACGGATACCCAAGACAATATGATTTCGTATCGATCACCATGTATATACACCCAAGAGGGTTATGATTCCCAGCATGGTATTGAACCCGGGGGACATGCACCTAGTAACCCGATGTAATGATTAAATGTTTCATGTCCACCGAGGAAGTTTGTTCACAACTCCATCGATACTATCAGTGCTGGATATAAGAATAACACGCCAATGGGGAAATTCCTCCCGGACTTACGGAAACTCCAGTCATGATAATGTCAGATTAGCCAACAGACAGAAAAGAATTGAAGTCAGAGTGAGGATGAACATATGAAGGTAAGAATATGGATACGGTGAAGCAAACCACCCCCGAGCAAGGTAATGCAGTCATATGAAATTCAGTGGGAACAATTTATAACGGAAAAAGGATACCCGAGTTGGAAACGGTTTCCTTAAGGCAGAATATTCATACTTGTTCCCAGAGCAACCAAATCTTGAGGACGAGATTTATCGTAAGGGGGGTAGGTTTGTAACACCCCGATTTTTGGCCCTTTCTTTTTCTTTTGGATTTCTTCAAATTTTATTTGGAATTTCTTTTTTCATGGCTATGTGGTCTTGAAACCTGGGAAGATCTTCTCTCCTGGCACTTCCAAGTGGCTTGTCACTCCCAAATTTTTCCCAAGACCATGTCATTTCCATCTTAGCCCAACCCCAATATTTATTTCTTGAGAATATTCCTGTTTCTAATAAAGGAATAACCCTGTTTGCCCTAGGTTGTGAAGCAACCTATATTTGTGTCTTCCACAAAATTCCCAAAAAATTATCATAAACTCTTTGGATCATATCTTCCACAAATATATCAAAATACATCCTTGCCTAGTTCAAAAATAATTCAGGAATATTCATTTCCTATTCTATCCAGCATGGCTCTTTGTGAAGGAAGTGCTTTTTATCTTTTCTTGATTGCCCTCAAACTTTTTGAGAACTCTTTCATATCCAAATAATTGCCACATGCCAAAATTCAACTTTATTTGCCTAGTAAATCTTCCTCAGCAAATTTCCAAAGTTTCTGTCCAGAGAGAAGCTTTTGAAGGAAGTACTAGCTAGGCTAATCCAAACAAGTTGTAATTTTGGCAGATCATTCATATGATCAAATCATTACTCTCCACCAAATTGCGTCTCCATCCAACAACCTAGGTGAGCACACCTTCAAATTCTTGTTTGTGGTCATAATTTCAGTGTGTGAAGCAACTATATTCTGTGTTGCTTCAAAAAAACTGAAATTAATCTAGAACCTAAATATCCCTATACCCTTTGAGCATGACAAAGTTAGCATCTTTTTGGCCAAGTCATTTTCTCCAAAAAATTCCCCAAGTTTCTATCCAGTAGAAAGCATTGTGAAGGAAGTACCATTTATATTTATCTCAATGGTATGAAATTTTTACAGTGCCTTCATATGCCCAAATCATCATACTCCACCAAATTTCATCTCAATACAACATTGCATGTGAGTGCAGCTTCCATTTTCATATTTCTATCCAGTGGGGCAATTTGTGAAGGAGTGCTATCTAGACCCGTCCATTTGGGCTGATATTTTGGCAAGATGGTCACCTTAGTGATTGACCTTCCCCAGCCAAAGCTCAGCATCTTACCCCAAGTGATCCTCCCGCACCCCAGTACAAACACCTTGATGCCAAAGGCACTTTCTGCAACCAGCTCATCATCCAGAACCTCCCATTTGATCCTAGCCCTTGATCTATCATCTCTAATCTTTGTGGAGCCCATTAGACAAGACCACTCATCCAGACGGGGGCCAGAGCATGCATGTCACGCGGTGACCACGCGGTCTGGCATGCCATCCACATGCTCTGGACTTTGGGACCCTCAGCTACCGCCCAAACGGCGAGCTCTCGCCACCGCATCATGTCTACAGCGTTGCCCGCACTCTCCTCCGTCCGCGCGTCCCCACTGGACCCCTCTCCCCCTCCTCTTTCCTCTCCGGCGAACCACGCCGCACCGCGTGCCCGTGCCCGTCGTCGCCTTGCCCCTGTCTTCTTCCTCCCTGTGGCATTTCCGCACCGCATGAACCCCCCTGGCCTCTCTCCCCCTCAGCGAGTGCGCACGCGTACGCGGACGTGTCAGAGCGGCGCCCACCCGCCCTTGGCGGCACCCGAGGAAAGGCATCTCGCCACGGCTATATAAGACACTCTCGAGCTTGCCTGAGCTCTCCAGCCTCCTCTCCGCTCTCCTAGTACCCCGCCCAGTCACTCGAACAAGCTCGAGGAGCTCTCCTTGGCCACCATTACCGCCACGGTCACCGCTCTCTTCCGCTCAAATTCGAGCTAGCCCGAGCCCCCTCCCCCTTCATTCCTCTCCAGAGAGACCCCAGGACGAGGTAAAGCTCTTGCCCTCTTCTCCTTCTTCTCTGGTGGCCCACAGCCGTGAGCCCATCGGTGCCCATCGACCCCGCCCGCCGGCGTCGAAGCTGCCATTGTCTCAGTCCTTCCCAGCGACCACGACCTACCCCACTGGATGCGGTTCTCCTTGACCAGCTCACCCGTGGGCGGAGCGCCACGGGAGACGGCCGGAGTCGCCGGCTATCGCCGGTCGAGCTCCCCTGTCCCTCGGTCGAACGCGGACGCGAGAGGTTGAAGACGAACACCGATGGCCTGCAGGCGGGCCCCAGGCAGCAGCGACACACCGGCCAGTTCCAGCTGGATAAGTGGAGGCGTACTCCCAAAAGTACGTCTTCCAGTCGAGAAAGCATACTTTCGCGCTGCTCTAGGCGAGAATACGTTTTCTATGTTCTCAAAACGTATTCTACGGAATGCGCTTTCTGTTTTTCAGCCATCGGCGCCGAAACTATTAAATAGTGGACATTCGCCCATTAGCAGCAGAAAAGCTCACTTTTTATTTGTTTTTCTGTCTAACGAACGAACGGTCGTATCTCGGCAACCGTGACTCCGAATCAGGTGATTCCAAAGCCCACGATCTCAGTTCATCGAGCCCGTTCTGTTGACATCATTTTCACCATGTTGTAACATTCTTAAAATGACCATTTTGCCCTTGCCCCCTAATCAGCTCCGCCGAGAGGAAAACTTTTTTGGCGATTCTTTTCGCGAGTTCATTGCACCTCTCCCTGGTGAATCCATCATCCCCAGGCAAGCCACAATAGCCACTTGCATGATGGCATTGCAGTAGCCATGGTTTTCACTTGAATATTTAAAAAAATTGTTTGCTCATTTAATGATTTTATTGCTTCGAATATGCTTATGAATCCATGTCTATGCTTATGCCATGTTCATTTTTATCTAGTAAGTGAAATGATTATTTGCTAATGTTATTATTGTCATGTTTCATTCTTGTAATCATTTCAGCTACTCATGATAATGATATGCTCATATGAATCATTATGGATTGATATGAAAATACTTGTGATGTTCATGATCCTCTTCATGCCATGCTCATCTGCATTCCGTAGACTAAATGAGTTATCAATGTTGATGTTATGTTGTTAAATCGATATGTTGCCCATCCATGGTTAAATTGATATCATGCTTACATGCATTGTCATGTTATTTTATTGTGACTCAGCTCATCACCATTCAAGTTGAACCTGACATTAATCGAACTTGAACAAATCTATTGGCTGAGTCATGGTGCCACCGAATCGAGCTAACCAGTGCAGCCATACTTGCCTTATGGGGGGGGCCTGATTCAGTCTATTGTCATGCCTCTCGCCGGTGCCTCCAACTAGGGAATGTTATGTGCGCGCGCTACCCTGATCAGGTAGGCGGCCATAAGCCTTGTGTGCCCGAGTTGTATGGTATACCGAGGTCCCCATTTGGGATGATGTTTTTGTTTGGCCACGATGGTGGCAGCCACAAAGGTGGCGGATGTCACAAGTTGACATTGGGGCCACCCAGGACAGAGCCCAAAGGGGAGTTTGCCGGAGTGGCCGAGAGAGTGTCATGCAATAGATTGATTTTGTTGGAATATCGTTGGTCCACACGAATGGGAGCACGAGGCCATGAGTTCCGTAGTGTGGGTAAAGTGTACTAACCTCTGCAGAGTGTATAGTCTATCGATAGCCGCGTCCTCAGTCATGGACATAGTTCATAGTAGGTCACAATATAGGTCAACAGTAACAATAACCTGGATAATAACAACCCCGGTTCCATGAGAAAAGAAGTTGGTTGATCTTTATGTGATCATGCGATGATCATAGGTAGAGATCAAGCTCCGTGTGATCATGTGATGATCACGATGGTATAGTTGATACGGAGCTTGGTTGATCCCGAGGTGATCGTGTGATGTCCACGACGGTAAGTTTGAGACATATGGTGGTTACGAGATAACCTCCGAGAAGAGTAAGTTGGTCCAAGGGACCTTAAACACCGACCTCTCTCTCATGCTAGTGCTAGTAGCATTATGTTCACATCATGAGTAGCTTGTACATACCATGCTCACTCTCATGTTGATTCTAGAAGGATCATGAGCATCATTGATAATTAATCTGTAAATGCCATGCTGTTGTTTGTCTTGAATGCTTTGGTTGCTGTGAGCTTGCGAGTACATTCAAAATACTCACCTGGCATGTCATGCCAGATTACAGGTGATGCTATGATTGGTTGCTTGTCGAGGATCTCGAGGTTGCGCTCTAGGATGTGTCCCAGCCAGAGTCCATGCGGAGTGGAGTTCATCACTGTCGTCGTTGTTCCGCTGCTAGGATTTATTCCGCTTCGAGATGTTTCGCTGCTAGCGTAGAACTACCTTAGCAGGCGAAGTGTCGCCGTGCCCCTATAACCTTTGTAATATCGGACCCTTGTACCACGATTATTTGTAATAAAGAGCTAACTTGTTCTATGCCAAGCAGTGCCATATTCCAGAAGACTTGATCTCTGGGCTGGAATACGGGGTGTTCCGGTTCCTCTGAGCCGGGGTGCCACACTGGCATCATGATCGATTTGGATCCTACTCAGTCAGATTGGCATATAACTTGGCCAAGTCTGAGAAATTTCATGCTATTCGTAATTCCTATGGCCATGGTGTAATCAGACTTTGGTGCTGAAGAGATAAGCTGGCAAGGTCTTTGGAAGGTCAATGCTCCGGGGAAGATGAAGATCGTTCTCTGGCGAATGGCCCACGATTGTCTGCCGTCGGGCTGCTAGTTGCTAGGTCGCCATGTTTCGAATGCGGGGGAATGTTTTTTCTGTAGCACAGAGGAGCAGGCTGAGCATCTCTTTCTATTTTGCCATTTCGCACGCCAGGTATGGCGTTGGTGAAGTGGAATTTAGGCTTCCATCAATGCCGTAAAGGTTTTATTCATACCAAGCAATGGATATTTGATTTCATTCAGAGAGCGACCTCTCTCGAGGCCACGGCTTTGGTAGTAACAATTTGACACTTGGGAAGCCCAGAATGATGCAAGAAACAGTGATGTTAGGATGCATCCTCGCAGAGTGGCTGAGAAAGCGTTGGCTTATGTTGACTTCATTGTGCAGAATTGTGGTAGGACTGCAATTGCTTCAAGATGTGATACCCCAGTGTCTCCTGTTAAATGGGTTCCACAGCCAGCAGATGCAGTAGCGGTTAGTGTGGATGTTGAACTCTTCAAGGAATCTCAACGGATGGGAATTGGTGTGGTGATCAGGAAACACATCGGAGATTGCTTGCTGCCTTGCCGCGAGCATGTTGATGAGGTTACCGCCCCAAATTTAGCTGAAGCACTGGCGCTATGGCGTGCGGTGGCTCTCACCCGTCAGGAAGGATTTCCAAAGGGTGTTTTCCAGTCTGAGTGTTTGTCCGTTATCCAGAGAATCAACGCTTCGACGGTTGATCGCTAGCAGGTGGGACTCATCAATGTCGATATCAAGGAATTGGCGTCGTTCTTCTGGTCCGTTTGCTTAAGTCATGTAAATCGTCTGCCGAATGTCACGGCACATATTCTATCTAGATTTTCTGAGTACTTAGTGACTCTATTTTTCATGTTACTCTGGATTGTATCCCGAAGGTACTCTCTCTTGATTATCCTTGATCAATAAAGCGTGATATTCAAAAAAAAAAAATAAGGGTAGGCCACGCATGTACGGCGTCGTCCTGCTGTGAACTAGACCCTCTAGAAAGCAGCTGGCGACATGCCGGGGAATGGCGAGATGCCTGAAATTAGTGCGGTGATGTGCTTGCTTTTCGCCTGATCTCTCCTTCCCTAACCATCTCCTCTCCAGATCTAATCTTCCCCATAGCTTTTCCTCTCCAGTTCCTCCCCTTCTTCCTGTATTTTCCACCTTGGTGCTCTGTTCTTGCTCAGCTGTGTATGGGAGTTCCCAGGAGGGAAATTGACATCTTGTTCGCCTAATCTCACCCGCTCTTCTTAATCTTTCCATCCTTCCTAGCCTAACCATCAATTCAGCACTCCAATCCCTCACTCCTCTTATCCCATCCTTCTTGTCACCATCCAAACTATCTCGCTCAAGTTCCTTTTTTGATGGATCTAAACAACCTCCCAGCCATTCAGGAGGTAGATAATAGAGAGGAGGAAGAAGGTCAGCAGCATCGAGTTTGGGAGACAAGAGAGGTACCGGATCTAACTCACAACCTGCGAGTTATGAGCTGAGCGGCACCAAGAATCTATAGTCTGCAAGCAAGTCAAGTAGAGCAGAGTCAGGACATCCAGGAAAAATACATGTCGCTCATGAAGATAGCCTGTACAGGAGGGATTCCTAGGACTATTTCAGAGCACACCATCACGCAGGCCATGTCTAGAGCTTGGAGGTAGCATTTCTATGCAATCTCCCAAGTATCAACGCATCTTTTCATGGCATATTTTGCTTCAAAAGAGGATATGTTGTTCGTGTTTACTCGTCAGCCATGGATGTTGGGATCAGACAACTTGCTACTTGAATGGGTAGATCCTCAAGATGAAAGTAAGACAAAGGAAGATTACAAGTTTGACTACATCTATGCCACTATTAGAGCCTATGGAATACCATGAGAAGCCAGATCCTTGAAGCTGTTGCAGGACATACTTTGAATAGTGGCAACTCCTTCAGAGTTTCATCCACTTCAGAATAACATGTTGTTTGCAAGACCAGATTATATATGGGGTACAACAAAACTTAAGGTAACACAGTCAGTGGTTGATAAGATTAGTCTCACTTTGCCAGATAAATCAACCACTATGGTTTATCTGCATTATGAAAAAATTGGGAGGATATGCCTGTTTTGTGGTAGGATGTTCCACACAAGTCAGCATTGTGGATTGAGGAACGAACTGATAATGGAGCGAGCAAGATGCAAGGAATCAGCTGCTGACATTCCTTTTAGCTGATATGGCGAATGGTTATTAGATCCAGCTCAAATTCCCCAACTCACTATGCAGCCGAGAAGGGATGGAACATCAATTCTAAGCAGGTTTCAGAGAATGTTCAGCGATGATAAAGGGGAATGAAAAAGTCTAGCTAGAGGCAACCAAAGCAGCCCTCGATCAAGTCCAAAGCATAGCAATCAGCTTCAATGGGCAGAGAAACAGTTGCAGATTGAGCAAGCAGGAACCTCCACAATTGCAGCCATGGTCAACCAGCCTAGGGTTGAAGGAAGCACTATTCATTCAAAAACCAGAATTGATGACGGTCTTTGCAATCAAAGCGGTGGTACAACTAGAGGGAACCTGCATCAAGGAAATGTAAACTATACATCTATTTCCCTCAATCTACCTCTGCAAGGCTCTAATGTGGGAGTGAAATACCCTGAAGGAATTGGAAAGGCTACAATATATTCAAGAGAGGGAACAGGGTACAGTCAGACAGGAGGGCTGCAAGCACAAGGAATAGATAGGCATACGCTACCATCCATGCCCACGGAGGAACATGTAGTACCCAAGAGATCCTTGACTTTATCAAATCTCTCCCAGCTACCACCAACAAAAAAGGTTGCTCAGGACGGAGGAACAGGAGATCCACCATTCCAATTCATATCCCAAGGTAAAGGAGCAAGTGTTTGTCGAGGTGCCGATGATGCACCGTTGCAGGTCCAACACTTAACAAGTGTCGTGCAACAGACAAAAGTTTTTTCAGTTACTGCTCCCCCACCAGAAGGAGGAATAGCAAATCAAGTCTATGGAGCAGATCGGGGAACCACTGCTACTGGTGATAGAGGAGCTACACGAAGCATTGGTGAAGGGATTCAAGCTGCTTAGGGAGAGGATGTTCTTCCACCTGCTGAATTTGGGAGTATACACGTAGATGATCCACTAATTCATCCCTCTGGATCTGGCAGTCCCTTTAGGAAACGCTATAATTATGTAGAAAAAATGGGTGGTCGGTCTGGTATATGAGAAGATAGGCGAACAACCTTACAGAGGATGGGATGCCCATATATTCCCAGGCACAGTAAATCACCTACAAGACCGTACATATCAGGAGGAGATTATGACCTTGGGTCACTGCACATGCCCTGACCTTCTTCTAGCACAGATACTATAAACTCTGGTTGCGGTGCTCTCTCTACTACTCAAGAAATCAGTGGTGAATGCATGGGTGTGCATATTGATTCTAGTTAAGGTGGTGCCGAATTGGCAACCCAACCTCAAAACCAAAATCAGAACAACAACAATTGTAGCGGTGATGCACAGCATCTTCTTCAAACCAATTGTGAAGATAAGATGCATGTTGATGGGGCAATGGCGCTAGCCCTTAAGGCGCCACGGGCGCCTTGAAGATGATAGCCTGGAACTGCCGAGGCATAGGCCAGGGGCTCGGCAGTGAAAAGATGTGTTACCTGGCAAGACTGATCCACGCCACAAAAGCCAAGGTAACTTTTGTTTCAGAAATCAAAACCTCTAAAATAAAGCCCAGTGACATAAATACTTGATTTGACATGGCTAATAGTGTTGTAGTTCCTTCCAAGAGACGATCCGGGGGACTCTGGCAGATTTGGAGTGATGATCTGCAAGTTAATGTACATATTTCTAACTTCCATGTTATTCTAGCTACTGTTCTTAGCATAACTAGTAAGGAGGAGTTTGCTCTGATTTGTATATATGGGGATCCTTACCATCGCCACACAAATCAGATCTGGGAGCTTGTTGCATCTTTTGTGTATGATAATGTCAGTAAACCAGTAGTTTGTATGGGAGACATGAATAACATCTTGTATGATATGGACAAAAGTACTCCCTTTGTTAATACTACTCAAATGTATGCTTTTCGGAATCTAGTCAAATCTTGCGGTTTGATAGATCTTGGATATAGTGGTCCTGCTTACACATGGAATAATAAACGTTTTTCCACAAATCCTACTTATGAAAGGCTTGATAGATGTTTGGTTAACACTGAGTGGTGTGCTATCTATCTGAATACAAATGTCTATAATCTGCCTATTACCTTAAGTGATCATCCTCCTATCCTTATCTCTACTGATGGCATGTTTCGAAAACCTTTGCAAAGCTTCAAATTTGAAAATTGGTGGCTTATGGAAAAAGATTTTGACTCGTATGCAAAGGTTGTTTGGATCCGTACGGCTCATAAACCTTTCTATGCTAGAACTAATCATCTTGCAGGTTCTCTCAAAAGATGGTGCAAAAAGAAAAGGCCAATCCATCAGGAGCTCAACTACCTTGAGGAACAAATAAAAAATATTCAGATGAAGCCAATACAGGAACAGGACCACAAGTTGGAGGCCTCTCTAATAAACAGGTATGAAGAGAACATGACCAAGCTCACTGAATATTATAGTCAAAGGGCGAAAAAGCATTGGGCAACAAAAGGGGACATAAATACTTCTTACTTTCATCAGGCTGTATTCAAAAGAAGAAGGAAGAACCAAATTGTTTCTATCAAAGATCATAGCAATGTAACTCATTTTAAACCTGAAAATATTGCTCATACCTTTGTTCAGTATTTCAAACAGATTTTTGCTTCTAATAGAATTAACCAAGGCAGGCCGTATGTAAGTACAGAGATAAATGCAGATCAGCAGGATTATACAAATAGTATTCCAGATAAGCGGGAAATTTGGCAGATTCTGAAGGAAATGAAGAGGAATGCTTCTCCAGGACCAGATGGGTTAAATGTGGCATTTTTCTTAGCTGCCTGGGATTGGATTGGAGATGATGTGGTCAATTTGGTAAGGAACTTCTATGAAACTGGTATCATGCCAAATCATGTCAATGACACTAATATAGCTCTCATTCCAAAGAAATTAGTTTGCATCACTCCTACTGATTTTAGACACATTAGTCTCTGTAATGTTGCTTATAAGATCATTGCAAAATCTTTAGCACGGAGGCTTCAACCACATCTCCATGATTACATTCATCCTTCACAACAAGCTTTCATTGAGGGGAGGAGGATTAGCAATAACATTATTATAGCTCAAGAAATCACCCACTCCTTTAATCTTGGTTCGTGGAATTCCCCTTCCTTCATGATTAAAATTGATCTTGCAAAGACTTTTGATCGTTTAGAATTGAACTTTATTGTCTTGGCTCTGGCTCGAAAAGGGTTGCATAGTCATTTCATTAATTTGATCTATGCATGTATCTCTATGGCCTCCTTCTCTGTTATCATTAATGGCCAATCATATGCAAAATTCAGGAATAACAGAGGCATTAGGCAAGGTTGTCCTCTTTCCCCTTACCTTTTTGTACTTGCCATAAATGAGCTGTCTCTCTCTCTTCAGGAAGCAATGGTATCTAACCAACTCACGAGAATTTCTCTTGGTCTGACTTGCCCACCTATCCACTCACTCATGTTTGCAGATGATCTCTTAGTTTGTGGGCAAGCTACCAGTCAGGAGGCAACGACCATGAGTCAACTCATTCAAGCATTCTGTAACAGGTCAGGACAAATTCCAAATTGGAATAAATCTGGTATTATCTTCAGCAAAGGTGTGGATAGCAACATTAAACAAGCCATCAAAAGCATCTTCCCAGTTCTAGATATCAATAACAACACTATCCATTTGGGACATCCCCTTATTCTCCCAGCCAAACACAGATCTACAGCCTATAATTTTGTCATTGACAAATTCAAAGCCAAGCTAACTGGTTACAAAGCCAACAAGCTCTCTCATGTAGCATGACTCACCCTCATAAATTCTATCTTTGCTTCAATTCCTGTTTATTACATGTCTAATATTCTTTTCCCCAAAAAGTTCTTATCCAAACTCACTTCAATCATTAGAAACTTTTGGTGGACAGGGGTGAGAGAGGAATGCAACTCTAAATCTCTCTGTCTTCGAGCTTGGAAAGATATTTGTTCCCCAAAGAAAGAAGGAGGTCTTGGGATTCGAAATATGCAAGCCACTAACAGAGGTTTGATTATTTCAGCGGCTTGGAGGATAGCTGAAGATCCAAATAACCATCTTTCAAAAATCCTCAAATCCAAGTACTACCCTGATACATCCTTCTGGAAGGCTAACCATAATGTTCCCAAGTCAGCTTTTTGGACTGGAATTCTGAAAGTTAGACCCATGCTAATAGGAAATTCCTTCTATCAACTCACAGAAGGAAACATTTCTCTTTGGAGCAATCCCTCGTATAATTCTTGGGATAATATCTATGACCATCTAATTATCCAGCCTAGAGAATATGAATACCCAACTCTTGTTAAAGATCTTTGGCTCCCAAATCAGAAAAAATGGAACAAAAACCTCATTGATAGTCTCTTTCATCCGGATACAGCCACTGTCATGAAACAAGTTCCAATAATCTAGGATGATGGGAAAGATCTTCTTGGTTGGAAGCTAACCCCGTCAGGGAAATTTACAGCCAAAACTGCATACAAACTCTGTTTACAGGTTTTGCAGGAAGAAGGAGAACCGCAATCCACAATCATTACAGCCAACTCAAGACAGCTATTGAAACAAATTTGTAAAGCAAAAGATATAGCTCCAAGGATACAAACATTTGCATGCAGACTTATCAGACAAGCCCTTCCAACAGGTATAAGAGCAGGTAAATACGCTTCCCATATAAGTAAATTTTGTTAAACGTGTTATGATGCACCGCACCTGGAGGTAGTTAGGATAGATAGAGATAGGTTATTTCTTTCTCTCCAAGTTCTATCTTCTCCTTGAATATCTCCCTCTCTCGTGTGTAATCTAAACCGCATTGTATGCGCTATGTGGGAGGTGCGCCCCACTATATTAACACGAACCCGTCGGCCTCTACAGGCTAAGACGTTTCCAGCTATCGCACATGGTAGTCAGAGCTATCCTTTTCGCATCTAAGCTTTCTGCAAACTCCATCTAGCCCTAGCCATGTCTTCCTCCTCCGGCGCCTTCCAACCCAGCCTCAATGGCCAGGTCACCGAGAAGCTGACGCGCACAAACTATGTGCTATGGCGCACGCAGGTCATCCCCCAGCTGCGTGGCACCGGTGTCTTCGGCTACGTCGACGGCACCCAGCCGGAGCCGGCGAAACTCCTCGTCACCACCAAGGACGGCAAGGAGACTTCATCGCCCAACCCTCTCCACCCAATCTGGGTCAGGGAGGATCAGCAGGTTCTCGGGTACCTGCTGAACAATCTGACGTGCGAGGTTCTGCTCACGGTGACCACGGTCACCACCTCGGGCGCGCTCTGGACGACGCTCGCTGGTATGTTCTCGTCCCAATCTGCAAGCCGCATCAATAACATCATAACATCCCTCATCAATGCCCAGAAGGGGAATCTCTCCATCGCCTCCTACTTCGCCGCCATGCGTGGCTACGCCGACGAGCTAGCCGCCGCGGGCAAGGCGATCCCCGACGATGAACTTGCCTCCTACATCATCCATGGGCTCGACGCCGACTACCAGCCCCTGGTCTCTGCCCTCAACGCTCGCGTGACCGCTGTGACCCTTGATGAGCTCTTTGCCATGCTGTCGAACTTCGATCAGCGCATGGTTCAGTTCCAAGGGTCCGGCGGCAGTGGCTTCAAATCGTCTGCTAACGTGGCTACTCGCGGGCGGGGAGGTGGCTCTCGATCGCGTGGCTCCTCTCGCAACAAGGGCAGGTCTGGCGGCGGCAACAGCGGCGGCACGCCACCACCCCACTCTGGTGGCCGGGGTCACCGCGGGCACGGCGGCAGTGGCGGTGGCAGAAACCGCCCGGACACCCCCCGGTGCCAAATCTGCAGCAAGCCCGGACACACAGCAAAAGATTGCTGGTACCGGTATGAAGAGGATGACTACGACTCTCAAGACGACGAAAAAGTTGCCGCGGCTGCTGATGGCTCCTATGGCGTCGACACGAACTGGAATGTCGATAGCGGGGCTACCAACCACATCACCAACGAGCTTGAGAAAGTAACCATGAAGGAAAAGTACCGCGGCAAGGATCAAATTCACACTGCCAGCGGAGAAGGTATGAGTATACGTCACTTTGGTCACTCAATATTTCGTACCCCTCGTCGCAATATTCATCTTAGAAAAATTCTGCATGTTCCTAGTGCCAACAAGAGTCTTCTTTCTGTCCATCGAATTGCCATTGATAATCATGTCTTTCTCGAGTTTCACCCTTACTATTTTTTGATTAAGGATCAGGAAACGAGGACAACTCTCTATCGAGGTAGATGTGTTGGCGGCCTCTATCCGTTGATTCCGGAGTTTAGAAGATCAAATAAACAAGCTTGTGGTGCTATCAAGCTTTCGTCCATACGATGGCACGATCGTTTAGGACATGCTTCTTTTTCTTTACTTGAAAGATTGCTTAGGAAAAATAAGCTCCTGTTTGTTGGTGTTCGTCATAATGAAACAATTTGTGATTCATGTCAGAAAGCTAAAAGTCATCAGTTACCTTATCCTGTTTCTACCAGTGTTTCTACCAAACCATTACAGTTGATTTTCTCTGATGTTTGGGGCCCTGCTCCTAATTCTGTTGGTAGACACACATACTATGTCAGTTTCATTGATGACTATAGTAAATTCTCTTGGATCTATCTTTTAAAGAAACGATCTGATGTGTTTCAAGTTTTCAAGAATTTTCAAGCTCTTGTTGAACGAAAATTTGACAGCAAAATCATTGTTGTCCAATCCGACTGGGGAGGGGAGTATGAAAAGTTGAACTCCTTCTTCCAGAAACTTGGTGTCTCACATCACGTGTCATGCCCTCATGCTCACCAGCAAAATGGGTCAGCCGAACGTAAGCATCGGCACATTGTTGAAGTTGGCCTTGCTCTTCTGGCAGGCGCCTCCCTGCCCCTTAAATTTTGGGATGAAGAGTTTCTCACTGCCGTTCATATCATCAACATGCTACCTAGTCGTGTCATCAATAATGAAACTCCGGTAGAAAGGCTTCTTCACACCAAACCAGACTATAAGTCTCTTCGTGTTTTTGGGTGTGCATGTTGGCCCAACCTTCGTCCCTACAATAACAGCAAGCTCATGTTTCGATCAAAACTGTGCATGTTCCTTGGCTATAGTGCTCAGCATAAGGGGGTCAAGTGCCTAGATGTCTCCACGGGACGTGTTTACATCTCTCGTGATGTGGTCTTCGATGAAACTAAATTTCCGTTCGCTGATCTTCACCCTAATGCTGGTTCACTTCTTCGAGAAGAAATTCTTCTCTTGCCTCCCCATCTCACTAGTTTTGATCAAGGGGGACAAAATATTGATCATCATTCGTTGACTAACTCATCTAATGGCATGCATGAGCTCTGTATTGATGAAGCAGGAGAAAACTGCGAAGAAAACGGTGCAAACGGTGAAAAACTTGGGCTCTATCCCATGTGTCCCGTGCCAGGAGACAGATCTACCTCGGGATCCGCAGCATCGCAGTAGATCGGATCCTCCTCGGGGTCCGGTAGCGCAGAGGAGACAGGCGCAGGCGCACGCGCCGCTGCGCCGGATTCGCGCCGCGACGTCTCCGCGCCCGACACGTGGGCCACTCCGGGTGGCACACGGTACGGCGCCCGACCTGTCACGTACAGGCGGCGGGACTCCGCGTGTGCCAGGGGGGATGCGGACCCAGCTGGTCCCACCATGGTCAGTCGGCCGACCGGCGCGAGGACCCGAGCCGCAGGGCCATCATTGAGCGGTGATGAGCTGGCTCATGGGCCGGGATCTTCTGCGCCAACCTTGGACGTGGTGCTTCAGCCACCAACCACAGAAGATCCGGCCAACCCTGCGAGAACTAGAGCTGCTGCTACGGCAGGATCTCCCTCGGGATCTGTTGCAGGATCTGCTGCTGACGCCCCTATGCAGCTCCTTCGATCCTCTGTGGCTGCAGATTCTGCTGCTCCACCATCACGACGTACACGGCTACAACAAGGGGTAACTCAACCTGTGAATTACAAACATATAACCAAATATGGTTTGGTCTGTTCCACAGGAGAGCCAGATGAGCCAAAGACCCTTGATGCAGCACTTCGTGATGATAAGTGGAAGAAGGCAATGAATGAAGAATACATGGCACTGAAGAAAAATAAAACATGACACTTGGTTCCCCCACAGCAAGGTAAAAATTTGATTGATTGCAAGTGGGTTTTCAGAATTAAGAGGAGATCTGATGGAACTATTGATCGCTATAAGGCTAGGCTCGTTGCAAAAGGTTTCAAACAGCGATATGGCATAGACTATGAGGATACTTTTAGTCCTGTGGTAAAAGCTGCCACTATTTGTCTTGTTTTGTCCATTGCTGTTTCCAGAGGATGGAGTCTCAGGCAGCTTGATGTACAGAACGCGTTTCTTCATGGTGTTCTGGAAGAGGAAGTGTACATGAAACAACCTCCTGGGTTTGAGAGTAAGAATACTCCCTCCTATGTGTGCAAACTTGATAAAGCTCTATATGGATTAAAACAAGCTCCAAGGGCGTGGTACTCTCGTCTCTGTCACAAGATGCAAACACTTGGATTTGTTCCTTCTAAGTCAGACACATCATTATTTATTTATAACAGATCCAATACATGCATATTTGTTCTCATCTATGTTGATGATATCATTGTGACTAGCTCATCTGATGAAGCAATCAGAGGACTCTTAAAAGACTTGAGTGCAGATTTTGCGTTAAAGGATCTTGGAGACTTGGACTATTTCCTTGGGATTGAGGTAAAGAAGCATCAACATGGACTTCATCTTTCTCAAGCAAAGTATGCAGCTGATCTGGTTAAAAAGGCAGGATTGCAAGGTTGTAAACCCTCACTCACTCCATTATCCAACTCAGAAAAATTGTCTCTTGCAGAAGGTAAACCCTTGAGTCAGGAAGATAGCACAAAATATAGAAGTCTAGTAGGAGCTCTTCAGTATCTAACTCTTACCAGGCCTGATCTTTCCTTTGCTGTTAACAAAGTCTGCCAGTTTTTGCATGCACCTACCAATGTTCACTTGAGAGCTGCCAAGCGCATAGTCAGATATGTTAAACATACTCTAAGTATAGGTCTGAATTTCAGCAAGTCATCCTCTACTCTTGTCAGTGCCTTTTCTGACTCCGATTGGGCAGGCTGTCTGGATGACAGGCGCTCAACAGGTGGCTTTGCAGTATTTTTCGGACCTAACTTAATATCATGGTGTGCACGCAAACAGGCTACCGTATCCAGGTCAAGCACTGAGGCAGAGTACAAAGCATTAGCAAATGCTACAGCTGAAGTCATATTGGTTCAGTCTATGCTGAAAGAGCTTGGTGTGAAGAGCAAACAAGCTCCATGCTTGTGGTGTGACAACCTTGGTGCTACTTATCTTTCTGCTAATCCTGTATTCCATGCTAGGACAAAGCACATAGAGATAGACTTTCATTTTGTCAGAGAGAGAGTTGCTCAATAGCAACTTGACATTCGGTTTGTGCATTCAAAGGATCAGATTGCAGATGGATTCACAAAGCCTTTGCCCACAAGGAGTTTTGAAGACTTCAAGCATAATCTCAACTTAATGAAGTTGTGATTAAGGGAGGGTGTTAAATGTGTTATGATGCACCGCACCTGGAGGTAGTTAGGATAGATAGAGATAGGTTATTTCTTTCTCTCCAAGTTCTATCTTCTCCTTGAATATCTCCCTCTCTCGTGTGTAATCTAAACCGCATTGTATGCGCTATGTGGGAGGTGCGCCCCACTATATTAACACGAACCCGTCGGCCTCTACAGGCTAAGACGTTTCCAGCTATCGCACAAATTTTACTCGAGGTGTGGAGTGGAACAAGATGAAAAGCACATTCTTTTTCTTTGCCCGTTTGCTAAGGCTGCCTGGTTTGTCCATCCCTGGTACATTAGAATAGAAGATCTCCTGCGGGATAGGAATTCCATAACAAGTATGATTTTAGGCATTCTGAACTCAAATCATCCACATGCCACTTTAAGCAATGTATTTACCTTCATGTGGTGTATGTGGAAATCAAGGAATGACAAATTGTTTCAAAGAAAAGAAAACGCTCCTCTACAAATTTTTTATGCAGCTCAGGCCATTGCTAATTGCATATCCCAGGAAGTGGGAGTACATGAACAATCACATAAGGAGGAGGAGAATCAGGAATTACAAATAGCAAATACATATGCACAAGGGACAACAGTAGATTTATTAAAGCTAACAACAACAAATAGAATTTTCACAGATGCTGCATGGAAGAATCAGGTTCAATATGGCAGCAATACAAGAACTCGACTAGGAGTTTATATGCATATAAATCAAGGAAGAAGAAGAATGAAGGTCCAAATATATGCTACAGGCAATCAAGCGGAATCAGCCATACAAGCAGAAGCGCAAGCTCTGGTACTTGCAGCCAACATACTTGCCAGGTTGCAAATAAAAGAGGCGACCTTTCTCACAGACAATTTATCGCTAGCGAAAGCAGCTGCCGCAAGATCGCCTAGAACAGATCTAGGACATTGGGAGGCTAGAGGCTTACTTGCAGAATTTTGTGCAGTAACAAATTCATCTTCAGTTCAGGTTTTTCACATCTCAAGACGTCATAACGTGGAGGCACATGATTTAGCCCAGCTTGCCCTCATCCACATAACAGATCAGCAAGTTAAATTCTCTTGTAATAATGTAGATCATCTTGAGTACAATTGCCATTTAAAAATGTTGTGTTTAGACATGCAATTACAGGGAATTGTAATTCTCAATGTAAACTGTTTGCAGTATGTGTCGGGGGTGTTGCCTCCGGGTAGGCAATGGGGCCGTTTTACCCTCCTTTCAAAAACATCGGGGCAAGCCGTCGCCCCTCAATCCGGCTCGCCGTACGCCGACTCCCCTGCGCAGCCAGCACGGCGGCCACCCGGCTCGGCCTGGCCGACTGGCCAACGGCGACTGGCCCCAGGCCGGCTTCCCTCAACCCAGTTGGCGGGGTCAGTGGCTGCCCACGCTCTCCATACGGCAAGATGGCGTTACACGACGGGGCAAGCATGGCCTTGGAAGTCACTCCGCCTCGACATCCTCCTCGACATCCACCAGGGCGAGTGCGGGCAGCACGCCGCCTCGAGGTCCCTGGTGGCCAAGGCTTTCCACCACGGCTTCTACTGGCCCACGGCCTTGAAAGATGCTGAGCAACTGGTCCTTAAGTGTGTGGGCTGCCAGCGGTTCAGCAAGCGTACACACCAGCCGGCCTCGGCCCTTCGCACCATTCCGATCACCTGGCCCTTCGCGATCTAGGGGCTCGACATGGTGGGGCCCTTCAAAACCACCCGAGGCGGCATGACGCACCTGCTGGTCGCAATCGACAAGTTCACCAAGTGAATCGAGGCGCGGCCGATCAAGAAGCTGGACGGGCCAACAGCCGTCCGGTTCATCAAAGACATAGCGATGCACTACGGCATCCCGCACAGCATCATCACGGACAACGGCACCAACTTCGCCAAAGCCGCTCTGGCTCAGTACTTCTCTGTCTCCGGCATCCGGCTCGACGTCGCGTCTGTCGCCCACCCCCAGTCGAACGGCGAGGTCGAGCGGGCGAACGGCCTCGTTCTAGCCGGCATCAAGCCACGACTCGTCGAGCCCCTCATCCGCGCACCCGGCAGCTGGATCGATGAGTTGCCAGCCATCCTCTGGAGTCTTCGGACGACGCCAAACCAGCCGATCGGCTTCACCCTGTTCTTCCTCGTCTACGGGGCCGAAGCCGTCATTCCAACCGACATCGCGTTTGACTCGCCCCAAGTCACCATGTACACAGAAGCCGAAGCCAAGGAAGCACGCGAAGACGGCGTCGACCTGCTCGAGGAGGCGCGCCTTCTGGCCCTTAGCCGGTCGGCCATATACCAACAAGGACTCCGGCACTATCACAGCAAGAAGATCAAGCCCCTCGCATTCCGCGAGGGAGACCTCGTACTCCGGCTCGTCCAGCGGACGGCAGGGCAGCACAAGCTGGCCTCCCCTTGGGAAGGCCCCTTCATCGTCAGCAAGGCCCTCCGGGATCGGAACGTTTACTACCTCATCGACGCGCAGAAGGCGAACAAGCGCAAGAAAGACTCAGCCGGCGAGGAGACCAGCCGGCCCTGGAACGCTGAGCTCCTCCGACCGTTTTATAGTTTAAGTTAGTGTGTATGTACCACTCCCCTTTCAAACTTAATGAAAGCAGCAGGTCCCCCGAAGAACACTCGGGGGCTACCTTTTTATCCATATCGGATTCCTCGCAATTTTTACTATCTCATGCCGCCCTCACCGCCGGGTCGGCGCAGCCGGCTCGGGGGCTCAGGGGCTGTCCGGCTTGCTCGCGCCTCGCCCTCCCTTAGCCGTCTAGCACCGCGCCGTCGCCCAAAGCCCTCTCTTCACCGCCGCCGCCGCAGACTGGCCCGCGGCCGTCCGGCCGGCAAGAGCTAAAGGCCAAAGCACCCGCAAGCGCGAACACGGCTAAGGGGCATCCGGCTCGGCCAATCCGGCCCCTACCCAACACATCATGCTGCACAGACCGGCTGCGCCCTAGCCTGCTCCGCCGCCTACGCCAGCCGGCCCAGTGGGTGTCTCGCTTACGCTCGCTTCTGAAAAACCTAAGTACTATGCAATTTCTTCCGAGGACGGCTCCCTGTCCCGGATGCACGCCGGCGCCCGGCTGTCCGGCTGGCGGGGGGAAGGCTAAAGGGGGAAACGAGCATGGGAAAAAGTTAAAGGAAGTGAAGCTTAAGGGAGGCACCACTCGGCGAAGGCAAGCACATGCAGAGAAACCGGCAAACTTTATACATGGCAAAAGGCACATGGCCGCAAGCTCATTACAAATGACTTGCACCCACACCCAGTGGATGGGCATGCTACCTAACTATTCCTACAAGTACCGGAATAAAAAATAAAAGGCAAGGCCCTAAGCGGCATCGGCGGGAGCCGGCGCGGCCGACGTGGAGGCAGCTGCGGCATCGGCCCCGGCGCGCCCGAGCCCATCGGTCGTGGCGGTGTCGTCCAAGGCCGGCTCCCCGTCGTCGTCGTAGGTGCCAGTCTCGGCCGAGCTGCCGTCCGCGTCGTGAACAGCAGGCCGTCTTCCTCGGCCGGGATCTCCACGCCATCCTCCGTCCGGGCCGGCACGAACTCGTCGAAGGACGCGAACAACGCCAAGTAACTGGCGCGCGCGGCGGTAAACCTTCAGCACCGGCTCGCTGCGCCACCAGGGCGTTCAAGTCCAGGCCTGGGTACCAGGACAGAACGAACTGGAGCGCCGTCTCGGCTGCGGCCCGGGCTGCGGAAGCCCTCCACCCGGCAAAGCGGTCCACCCCAACCTCCAGCCAGAGCACCAGCCGGGTGACACTGTTTGGTCCACGGCGGCAGGCCAGAGGGTGTGCACCATGGCGAGCCCGGCGTTGAACAGCCGGGTCATATGGCCCTCCACGGCGTTCAGACGGGCTTCGGCGGCGAGGACGATCTCGGAGTGCGTCCAGGCGGTGTGCAGGCCGGCCTCGAGCCCCTGCTGGTTCGTCCGCAGGGCGTAAACCGCCGCCACGGCCGTCTCCTGTGTCTCCGGAAAGACCCCTAAGAGAAGAACAAAGTTAAAAATAGCCAGTCGGTCAGAGTAGTTGCCGGCTGGACCAACCGGATCAAGAAAAGAGGAAAACACCTACGATTGAGGGACTCGTCCTGGTGCCGCGCCTCGTCCCGCCAAATCAGCGCGCGGGATCGGGACTCCAGGTCCTTGGCGCGCCGGGTCACCCTCTGGTCGGCGTCGGCCGCCTCCTTGGCCGCCTGGCCACGCTCCTCCGCGAGCCGACTCAGCTCGGCCTTATGGGCCTCCTCCGCCTTGGCCTTCTCGGCCGTCAGCCGGTCCACTTCGGCCTGAAGGCGGTCGTGGCTTTCGACCGCCTGGTCGCGCTGGTTGCCGGCTTCGACAAGCCGGCTCCGGAGTCCCGCCACCTCCTCCGCAGCAGCTATGATGAAAGAAGCCCTTCGTTAGGAAAAACGTCTAAAGAAGAAGGAAAAAAGCTCTCCGGGAAGATTCGACCCGGCTACTCCACAGCCGGCCCGAATCTCGGTGACTAGACCTAGTGGGTGCGTTGACGCGCCCCCACTGGATGCCCGCAAGCTGTACCTTGGGCGGGGCGCAGCTCCTCCTCCGTGGCCGCAAGCCGGTCCTCGGCCGCGCACAGCCGTTCGTGCGCATCGACCTGCAGGCCATACACTCGCTGCAGAAGAGAAAAAACTAAGAAGAGAGAAAAGAAGGCTCGCCGGGAAGATTCGGCCCGGCTGCTCTGCAGCCGGCCCGAGCCTCGGGGGCTACACCCAGTGGGTGCGCTGGCGCGCCCCCACTGTCGAAAAAACCAGAAAACTATGAAGTAAACTCACCGCGGCAACGTCCTCCAGCCGCTGCCCCTGCGCCAGCTCCTCTCGGGCGAAGGCTTGGAGCCTCTCCTCCCGCTCAAGCAGCTGCTGGCGCAGGACGGCCGCCGCTGTCTCCTCCCTGGTGCGAGGTCCGGCCACCGTCGCGCCAACCTCCAACCAGCGCCCCCTTGCACCGCCCCCGGCTCCGGCTCCCTCCTCGCGGGGCGCCTCAGGGCGCACGACGGTCCGGGGCGCGGCCACAACCATGGCGTCGGCGTCGGAGTCGCCAGAAGCCGGCATAGGCCGAGCTCCGCCAGTCGGCGGAGCCCCCGTCCGGCTCCCTCGGCCTCCCTCCTCCCGGATGGCTCGGGGGGGCGCGGACTCGACGAAGACCTCTTCGACGCTGGACCCGCTCGTGACCGGCTCCGCCCGCGCAGCCGGCTGGCCGCCCCTGGCCGGCGCCGGCATGATGACCGTGGCCTCCGCCGCCGCCGCCCCCTCCTCCATCTCCCGCCAGGCCGGGATCACGGCGGTTCGGGCCCATTTCGCGGAGGCCCTCTCCCACGCGCGGGCAGAGGCCTCCGCCGCCTTCCACTTGGCCTCCGCCTCCTCCTGCTCGGTGGACGCTCGGTCCCTCCAAGCCGCTGCTTCCGCCGGGTCCGGAACTTGCCCGAACTGGCGCTCCACCAACTCCTCCTCCGCGGTCCGGCTCGGCTCGTGGCCGGCGCCGTCCCCACGGGACATCCTCCAGACGGCCTCCATCGCCGCCTTGGCCAGGTCAAGGGCGGACCTGCACAGCAAAGAAACAAAATCAGAACGAGAAAGGATAACGACGAGCAACAACTCAAGAAAACGTCGAGAAGACGCGCTTACCCGATGACCTTCGGGATCTCCCGCCTCGGCGCTGCGGGCGAGGCCGACGGCCTCTTATTCTTGCCGGCGGCCTTGCCACATGGCGGCTCCGTCGTGGGGCGCTTCGCGCCCACCCGCTCCTCGACGGCGCCCTTGCCGTGCGGCCAGCTGGCGGCTGCTACCGCACGGGACGGCCCCTTCCCGGCCGCCTTCCGCTGCCGCCTGGAATGATTAGCGCTGCAGTCTCCTCCAGGCAACGGGCCTGCATCACCCGCGCCCGTCAGGTCCTCCTCATCATCGTCTGGCCAGTCCCACAGAGGATTAGACGGCGGCGACTTACCAGCTTGATGCATCCCACCGGCGTCGACGTCGGCCGGGTTCACGCCGGCTCGGAGCCCCTCTTTCTCCTCGACGGAGCCGGCTCCCTCCACCTCCGAGTCGGGCAGATCGTCCGCGACAAGCGGAGGGTTCGGCCCATCGTGAACCGACTGGTGGGCGAAGAGCTGAGGGTTTCCCGAAGAGTAAGGCCGGAGGAACAAAATTGAGAAAGCAAAGAAGGGGGACCAAGGACTCACGGCAGGGGGCGGGTTCGCCCGATTGTAGGGCTCCATCCCAAAGCGCCATGTGTCGGGGTTCAGGCCAGCCTTGGTGATGTAGTTCACCCTCTCGACGATGGCGTCCGGCGCGAGCTCTTTCGATGTCAGCCGGGTCGGGTCACGCCTAACACTCATGTCACACATGCGGTGCACCCGGCGCTGCAGGGGCAGCACCCGGCGGGCGATGGACGCGGCGACGAGGTCGGTCGCCTTGAGCCCGCCCCGCTTCGTCAGCTTGTCGACCTGGGCGACCATGTTCACCAGCTCCTGGGGCGGCGTCTTGGCCTGGTAGCCCCAGTGGAGTTTGCCGAGTGGACGTGAGTTGAAGAACGGCGGCAGGTTAATGACGTCCGCCCCCGGGCGGGCGTTCCGGACGTAGAAGAACGTCGCCTGCCACTTTTTGGCCGAGTCCTCAAGCGGCAGCTTGGGGAACGGCCCTTCCGTCCGGGCGGTGACCACGGCGGCGCCGCACTCCGACATGACGCCGGCCTTCGGGCCCTGCTGCTTCAAGAAGAAGAGCTTGGCCCAAAGCTCAACATCCGGCAGCACGCCGAGATAGCCCTCGCTGAGGACGGCAAAGCAGGCCAGCTGCAGGATGGCGTTGGCGCCAAGGTGATGCGGCTGCAGGCCGAAGAAGTCAAGGAACTCGCGGAAGAAAAGGCTTGCCGGAAGCCCAAAACCGCGCTCGAAGTGCGAGAAGAACACGACGTGCTCCCCCTCGCGTGGGGCCGGCACACTCTCCCCGCCAGGCACGTGGACCTCCAGCGTGTCCGCAGCCGGCAGCCGCCGCGTGCTGCGGAGGTATTCGATCTCCACAACCGTCATGGTGAAAACCTCCCACGAGCCCTTCGGGAGGGCCATGGCTGCGCGCGTAGAGTAGACGGAGAAGAAGAAAGGAAAGAAGACGCCGTCGTGGCCGCTGCTCGCTCGGCGAAAGGCGCGGTCGGGGCGGAAGAAGAAAAGGAACGGCGCCGCGCGTTGCAGCTCGCTCGGGCACGACGGCGCGCGGTGGCGGAAACGAGACGGCGAGACGAGGCGGGGTGCGTTGTGCGCAGAGTGTCGAATGGGCACTGCCGCCGCTCCCTCCGCCTCCTTTATAACCGCGGCCGGTCGTGGGGAAGTGGGATCAGCTGCGCCCCCAGCCCCACTCACCCACGCCCCGCGGCTCTTAATTACCGCGCAGTCAACCGCGCGGGAATCAGTACCGCCCCGCGCACGCCGCAGTAAATCCTGTGCGTGGGCGTCGTGGCGGGCCCCGCCACACCGTAACGTCCCGTCGCACGTGTGGGCGTGCAGGGCGCGGCCGCCGCAGCGCCGCACGTGGCAACGACTCGGGGCGCGCGGGCGTGAACCGTCGCGCGAATGCGAATCCGGCCGGCGGGCGTTTCAGTTTCCCATCCCGGCCGGCGTCCCTCGAGCCGGCTTCCCGGAGCCGGCATGCAGCGGATGGAGCCGACGTCGATCGATGCTGGCGGCCGAGCCAAGCAGCTCGCCCGGCCAAGCTCAACACAAACCTCCAACAGATCATCTCCTCGGGGGGGGGGGGGGGGGGGGGGGGGTAAGCTGCCAAGGCCTGCTCGCCCGGAGCTCGTGAACCTTCACATCTTCGGGGACTACTGTCGGGGGGGTCTCCCCCGGGTAGCCAATGGGGCCGTTTTACCCTCCTTTCAAAAACATCGGGGCGAGCCGTCGCCCCTCAATCCGGCTCGGCCGGGCCGAATGGCCAACGGCGACTGGCCCGAGGCCGGCTTCCCTCAACCCGGCTGGCGGGGTTAGTGGCTGCCCACTCTTTCCGTACGGCAAGACTGCGTTCCACGACGGGGCGAGCATGACTACAGTGCCCCCTCCTTTACGCCGGCCCAGGCGGGCGTGGCTGCAGTGCCCCCTCCTTTACGCCGGCCCCGGCGGGCGTGGCAGCAGTGCCCCCGCCCGGGGTTGGCGGAGCCCGGGCGGCGTACCCCTGTAGCGGGGCGGTGCCAGCCTTGCCAAGACGCGGACCCCGACGCGCCACAGTGCCAAGCAGCCGACCGGACCCGCGCCCGGCGGCTCCGGTTTGGCCGGAGCCCGGCAAGACCCACGCCTGGCGGACCCGACGTCCCGGCGGCCCCAACCGCCGGCTCTGAGACAATGACACCAGGGCCCCACGGCCATGTATCTTTACCAATGTAACCCTGGGGGACGGGCCATAAGACCCCCCAGGAGGCCTCCAAGCAGGGGGCTCATGTTCAGTTGGCTTCCATCACCAGGGGGCTTGATGAGTTGCGCGTGAAAATGGACGAAACTGACCCTTTTTTAAAACTTTAACACAAAATGGCCCTAATCTGAAAATATTTCACAAACTGCGGCGTCATGCGAAAAGGGGCCAGTTTATGAAATATTTTCAGATTAGGGCCATTTTGTGTTAAAGTTTCGAAAAAGTGCCAGTTTGTCCATTTTCACTCGGTTGCTCCAGCGTCCGCACAAGTTTTAATGGATCCGGTGCGCGCAGCATGCATGAGCAGACTGACAAACTAACTCTCGGCACGTCAATTCCTTGATGAGATGCGGCTACCTTCCAAAAATCATGCATGTGACATGGTACGTACGTACGGATCACATGTTTTTTATTCTTTCTTTTCTTTTCTTTTCATAGCTTATTACCACATGGATATGTCATGCGGTACGTACGGCTCACAAGTTGCATAAATATGTTCTTCAGCCAGATCTCTGGCGCGAACATGAAATTAAATAGATGTGTGCTCCCCTGCCTGCTCCAAATGGTGAACGCATATACCGAGGCTCAATTGTTGTACTGTGCTCAGTTAATCGGTGATACGAAAGTAGAGTTAGTCCATGATTGTTGGGACTTCTCACAACTCTTTTTTTTTTAGTATGACTTCTTACAACTCTTAACGTCGCCAACCCGACAACAAAATAACCCATACGATATTGTTTCTTACGACAGTTCTATATATACAAAGAGTTGGCATTCAATGCGACCGTGCACAAAAGCAAATAAGATCCCGTTTAGGTTAATACTACCCTATCTCTTGCGCATCAACAATCATCTAGCATGGCGTAAGAAGTGTTACCATGTATCATCCAAATCAACACTTAGGTCATTCTAGACAATCAGATGCCCAAACACCAGACTGAGTATTCAAAAGTGGCTCAAGCTTTACTTAAAAACTGACTCAACCAGATTAACAGTACTATCATAGTGGAGCGCGATAACAAACGGGCCCTAATTCAATGGTACGTGTGTTCAGTCATTTGCTTGTGGAGGTTTTGTCGTCCTACTCCCGTTGATCATAAGATGATATTAGATAAAGAATAAACTTACTAAGTTATAAGAAGGCACAAACCGTAGCAGTGTGTCAAATTAAAAACTGGTAAGTTCACTGTCTCGCGGCAATCGTGCTTGGTCCAGCTTGGCGTACATACGTCAGTGCCTGTGGAATCTATATCGAGAGCTATCACATCATTTATGGTTGGCAGTTTCTGCATCCGCAAGTCGGCAAGGGGCCAGAGCACGTACATATAGTATCAATCTGTCCGTATGTTAAACTCTAGCGGAGCAGCGCAGAGAGATGCTTACATGCATGCCGACCTAACATGCATGCGGAGAAGTGTCACAACACAACCGCAGGCCGGCCTAACATGAGGAGCAGGAGCTAAGATGTAGCCAAGAACAACTCGCCGATCGATCAATGTGCATGATGTACCATTACTTGTAATGACCAAATCAATCAGCTTCGATCGATCAGCAAGTCATCCTTGGCTGCACCATAGTCCCCGAGCCTAATGTTAGGCGACGGCCAAGTGATTCCAAGGCCATGGCTGCATGGTGCATATATACACATGTGGAAGAGAAAGAAGGAAGGGAAGAAGCTGAGACAGGGGATAGGCCCGCGCAGAGATGGAGGACATATCCTTAGATTGATGGGCCTTGTATATATAGATAGACGCAGGCAGCAGGGTCGGTGAGAAAGTTGCCTGCGAAATTATATATGCAGAAGAGAAATGAATAAGTTAGCTATTCTAGCTGCGATGTACAATGGAAGTATTGAATGCAGTATCATCTGAAGATTTTGAAGAGGATGTACGGGTCCTGGAAGGATCGATCTTGGCGCTGGATGCAGCACAACACATGGAGCAGGGTGGCGATGGGTGCAGCCCATGCAGTACTGTCATGTGCCTACGTGCACATGCAGTATATATAAAATTATAAATGCGTAATCGTATGGTACATCTATGATCTTTCTAGTGGAATACACCGTACATGAACTTATACACACAAGAGAAATCTGCAAAGAATGACCTGTGCTGTGTAACAATTTTCCGGGGTGAAATATGCAAAACCGAACCAACGCCTTTAACAAACAAAACCTGCCGTGACCTAGAAAGCCTGACGCCCAGCCTTATATTTCTAGGGCATCGATCAGAGCTACCAGCTAGACTCCTCGTCCTCTGATCGACCTGTCGGATTGATTAGCTGGCTCCTGGTTTTTTTGACGAAAAGGCAGGGCCACTGCTTTTCATTGCGTATAGAAGAAATAAACAGTTACAAAAACAAGATTAGAGAAGGAGGATTGGGGTTCGAGATACATCATAAGTACATCAGTCTGGTTCTAGGGGGCGCTCTACAAGAGCCATTGCACGGTTACGCCCAGCGTCAACCCAGTCCTTTGCTTCGACCTGAATCTTCTGAAACAGTTGTGTGGGGTGACAAGAAATATTTCTGAATGTTCTATCATTTCTTTCTTTCCAGAGGTTCCACCAAACCAGGACCAAAATTGATCTCCAAGATTTCGCTCTTTCCTTTCCCATGGAAGAATTTGTTCGCTGCCACCAGCTAACTAGGGAATCGTCATGGACTGCCGCCATAGCCGGGCTCATGTTCAGCTTGCAGAGTATCAGGTGCCAAACTTCCTTCGCAAAAGAGCAAGAAGTAAGCAGTTGGGCAGCAGTTTCAGGCTCTTGATGATCTATCTAAAACCGCTAACGCGCGCGAAACATGGACATCAGATGAGGTGACTTACTGAAATGAACCAATCATGCACCCAAGCTCATGATGATTCCGGACGGTAAGCACGCACGGCGCTGCGCCCCTGTCTAATTTCCATTGCTATATTCTGCAGTACTGTGCAGTGTATCTCCGGATCTCCCTGTCTCCCTTTAACTAAGTACTAGAGTGCACTGTCCGAGTGCACACCACTAAGCAAACGAAGAGGAGGTAACAAATGGTCTAGCACTTAATTCTACTCCATCCGTCTCTGAAAAGAAAGGCATATAAATTTTCTCTGAAGTCAAATGATCTGTGTGACGGTGCTAAATTTTCTCTGAAGTCAAAGTACCTAGAAATTAGATATTAGTGGCAACGATTTGAGATCGATATCTAGTATACTCAAGATCATCTGATCTGTGTTGAGCCATTAGCCAATATCACCATTCCACACTGTTACAAAATCAAATAAGTGAATGGTGCTTTGGTTTTTTCCAATTATTTGTTGCAGCGCATGGCGACCACGATGTGTCTGCCCATTATTCTTGCAAATCTGAAATCGATACATTAAGTCCCTGTTATTTTCCTATTATACAATTTTGTGGTTATGCATCATTGAGCAGGTGAACTTAACAATTTGACATTGATATTGTGATTTGACCTTGACTTTCGAGGAGCTTCTAACAGCTTATCTACTAAGGCTGTTTGTTGATAGTTCTATCAATATCGGACCCCGATCCAAGGTCACACAGATCTAGCATGTAGCACATCATATCACTTTGCGGCCTCACGCACGGTATCCCACGGCTGCCAACTTACCTTGGCCGGGACCGTTTGCGTCTTTTGGCTCACGTATATGATTATGTCGCTAGCATCCATATGACAGAGAAACCGGGTCAACATGATTAGTTGTAGATCAAGGTGGCACAATCGTACACGGATAGACATAGGTAACCCAGCAATGCACGTGTCGACCAGCAGCGAGTGTAACCAAGTCGTAGCAAAGCTACAAGGACTAAAGTAAACACCGCGTGACATTTCCCCGTAGGGACAGACACAGGAGCAAAGAAGGATACATGTCGGTCAATCCAGGTGTTCCCGAGCAATAGCGAACTAACAAGGCTCAGTGAAAGCACTAGGAGGCATTTCCCTGTAAGAAAGGTTACCAAAGGCACACAACTAGGTGTCGAACACCACACATTGCAATACATATTACACGTAGGAATAACATGTAAGTATGTGTTGTACAACATGGCATCACAACATAACTCTACAAGCTCAAGTAGATAATGCTCGGAAGAGCCAACATAGTATGGTATTACAAACAGGGGTCACATGACCCATCATACAAGTCATACAAGCAACGGAACCATAAACATGTCTGAGTACAGATAACTACCTTTGTCTGGGATTCCCAAGCTACTCGGTCAACATCGACTCATCTTTGAAACCACTAGCGAGACTGACGTCTCCTCTGCAAAAATATAAATTAAGCAACCGTGAGTACAAAGGTACTCAGCAAGACTTACATCAGAATTATCTACATATGTATCAGTATCAACAATGGGGTTGTGGATTTTAACTGCAGCAAGCCAGCTTTGACTCTTGGCTAACCTGTACTATGACTACAAGTACTTTCTTTGGGGTGAGAGAGCGCACACGAGTCCACATAGTCACCTTATTAATACACCACTATGGATCCTCTCCCATCTTCCTACGAGAAGGCCATCCATAGAACTCACACTTATCTTGCGCATTTTAGAGTATCCATTTCCACTTGTCTATGAACAATATAAGTCTTCAAGCATTCCATATCCGAGGACGCGGTTATTCGAATAGATCATTAACCCTGCAGGGGTATACTTCTTCAGACACGCTCTCACCACTTACCACCTTATACACGTCATGTATCTCGGCAACCTTCAAGCGGAAGCCTGGCGAGGGTGTCGGCCACAACCTGATTAACCACGCAAGACTCTAGTCCAGGTTTATCACCTATTTGACACTGAACCCACAAGGCAGTCCGGCCGAAGTTTCCGTTACGGCACCAAACGATGTGAGTAGGGTTCCCAAGCCCACCAAACGGGTGCAACTTGGTACATCGTGCCATGGTGCATCTACCGCACTGAAGCCTACCCCATCGGGCAGCGCTAAACACGGCCTCCAGCACATATCCTGCAAACCAGAAACTAGTTGCAACTCCTGGACAGAGGTCAAGGCGATTAATAAGCCGAGAGGGTCCATGGGTTTCGAGCCCAATGTGTGGTAGTAACTGTTCTTAGATAACATACACAGAACTCAGTTCTTATGGACGGTCTCAATGAGACAACCCACCATGTACTCCTACATGGCCTCCCATCGCTACCTTTACCAAATCGTGTTCACACACTTAGCTCTCACACAGTAGGACATGAACACAACCATTCCAATTCAACGCATAGATGAATCAGACCCGACATGACTCTAAGCATAGCAAGCAAGCATGGATGAGTAGTCACAACATGGCTCAAGCAATTCCTACTCATGCTAAGAGGTTTCAACTATTTACTGTGACAAAGACAGGTCATGCGGAGGAATGGGTTCAACTACTGAAACATGTATCAGTTGAATCGTTATTGTCCTAATGCAGTAAAAGAGAGCAAGAGCAAGAGTGTGGACTTGTATCGGAATGCTCAATGGGGGTTTGCTTGCTTGGCACTTCTGAAGATAGCGCTGCTCTTCATCAGTGTCAACGATCACAACGTCGGAATCACCTTCTACCGAGAAGGAACAAACACCGACAAGAAAAGGAACAACATTCAATTCATGGCAATGGTGCATATCTAAATACATGGTAGTCATATTAAGGTACTGAATTGACCTAATGCAATAGTTAGCTAAGTTAATTGAAGTGGAATTCAAACATATAGCAAAATTCCAACTCCAAAACTAATTACCGTATATTCCATAATCATGAATTGTCCTAGTTGGTGATGTTAAATTGCTCAAATATGCATGAATATGGCATAAATAGATTCTTCATATATTTCTGATAATTTTTCATATATAAATTATTCTCATCCGAGTTGTAGATTATTTTCTATGATTTTTCAAAGTTTGGAGTATTTTCTGAAATTCATAAATCATTTTCTGATTTATTTTAATCCCAGAAAACAATTAAAGCATCAGCATGATGTCAGGATTGCGTCAGCAGGTCAACAGAGCAGGTCCAGGTCAAACCTGGTCGGTGGGACCCGCGTGTCATAGACATAGAGACTAAACAGGGTTAAATTGAACCTAACTAAAAGTTGTTAGTAGGCCGGGGCCCACTGTCAATGACCTAAGGGTTAAGCTAAATGGTGATTAGCACCAATTAAGCACTTGCCATGTCAGCACCGCCGGCGTTAAACGCAGGTGACCAACAACGACGGCGGAGGGCCTTGGGAATCGCCGTCCGGCAACTAGACGCTGCGCGTGGAGGCTCTACGGGCTGTTAGGATTGCGACATTTCATCTGGGGCAAGTGCGAGGAGCCGGGGTGGGCCGAGCTCACCGGAATCGAGCTCGTGGAAGCGGCCGGAGTTCGGGCAAGCACGGCTAGGCACTAGGGTGCATCTCCGGATGAGCTGGTGAGTGCAGTAGGCTCGTGGGAGCACGCTGAGCGCAGGGGTGTGCTTGGCTCCGAGCTGCAACGGCTCTAGCCACGGCAGCGATGAGGCAGAGCGGTGGCGAGCTTCGGCTGCGGTGGTCAACGGGGTTGGAGAAGGAAATCGGCAGAGGGGAGAGAGGGCTTGGGAGCTGGAGCTCACGGCGAGGTCGAAGAGTAGGTCAGCGAGCTTGGGGACGGCAGGGAGCCAGCGAATCGGCAGAGAAGGGCGTCGGAGCCGAAGCTTGAGGACAATGGCGATGGCGAGGTTGTGAAGCATCCGAGCTCGCGTGGCTTGGTGTAGAGGACGTTGATGTCGCGGTGGTTCTCTTGTACACATTTGATGGGCGAGGGAGGGCTGGTGGCCACGGCGAACGGCGACGGTGGCGACGGGCGCGTTTGGGTGTGCGTGAGAGAGAGGGCCAGGGGAGAGGATGAGGACGGGGAAGAGCTCGAGGGGGTCCAGGTGGATGCATGGCAACGTCTAGGAGGAACGAGGAGGAGGCAGGCAGGCAGGAGGTGGCTGGCGCGTGCCGGCGAGCCGCGGCCACGCGCTCCAGTCTTTCTGGCGAGAGGAGGGAGACGACTGGCGTCTCGGTGGTGGGCTGGGCCGGCCAGCAGGGCCGCGCCAGGCAAGTTACTCTCTGCCTTTTATTTTTCTTTTGTTTTCTTTTACTTTGCCACTGTTTAAAATTCAAAACAAATTCAGAACAGTGCCAAATATCCTCTGAATATTTTTACGTTGCTAGATGGACTTTTCCAAAAGCACATAAAACATTTCAGGGGTATTTGAAATTATATTCTAACTATACGAATATAATTCAAATTCAAATAGCTATTGATTTAAATTCAAAGTCCCAAAAATAATTCCTTAAAAATGTTCCTAAATTTTGGTTTGATATATAGCTCTTGCCAAAATTCTCAGAACTATTTGAAAGGCATTTTGGAAACATTGAATGCAATTTTTGGGGTTCTTTACCCTTTATTTAATTTGAGGCTTTGAAAATTCCCTCAATTCCAATTTCTCTAAAATTAAATATGATGCATGGTGCTAACTAATGCAACTAATTACAGGCATTATTCTAGGGCTGTAACAACTCACCCCCACAAAACAAGAATCTCGTCCCAAGATTCAAGATGTGAGGTAAGAGGAAAAGGGACATTAAACTAACACATTCTTCAAGATCCAGATTGCCCTTCTTTTGGACGTTGATTCATTTCATCATCTTGGTCTCGACGTTTTTCTCTGAGAACTTCGTCCAACATGACAACGAGAAGAAAGGAAAACTCTAAAAGAATTGATCTTCTCGAAGCTTGAGCAACTCACGATCAACTCATGGAATGAGACATTGAAACATCTCTTGAGCTGAGGCACAAAACACACATCGAGAGGGATGGAAAGAAACAGATGACGAAGGTTCAATTTGGTAGGCAACAATTCCATGCTTAAATAATATGATGCATGGGTTTCAAAGTAGCGAGGAGTTAATTGCCCTTCATACCAAACGGGGCACCTTAGAGGAGGTGACTCATTGAATTATTCCCTTAAGTGGCAAAAGGAATTACTTTTGATATAGAGATCATTGAAACTCTTCATACCAGGCTAAGGCAATTCACAAGCGATCGTTTGAAGGAATCCGAAAGAATGGCATGCTCAAATTAGAGTGGAAACTATGGTTATAGAACAATAGGCAATGGGACTTATTTCAACTGATATCGACGATATAACCTAGTGCCTGAGCGTACTTTTAAGAACTTGAGCAACTCCACATTCATCATGGTTCTACAAACATCTGTGCCAAAGATCCTGGTAACACCTCATACCACCATGATGAATATTGATGGGGATGCAGATGCAAAGGAAGACAAACACTTTCTCAGATTTCACCTTAGCAAAGCCAGGGGAACAAAATCTGGACGACCGACCGAGAGACATTTAGCGCTCCGCTTCTAATATCTCCTTGATGTACTAGCATAACCCAGCTATAGGTACTGTTTGGTTTCTAGAACATGAAGTAAAGATTGGACTTTGGAAACACAAAGAATAGATAAGGAACAACTTCTAGAATAAGTCATATGAAATCCTCATGGGGAAGTGGCTAATGTTGTTGATACAAGATATTGTAATAACATGTCTTCTGGCTAGGTGTGTTAGCCATCACATCCACTTTACCAGGTCATAGAGAGACCGGTATTATAATTCTTGGGAGAAGTTCCAACCATCATGTCTGCCTGAGATTCAGATCTGATTGGTGACAGGATACTTCAGACTCAGCACGTCTAAAAAAGAAAGTTTGCAACAGAAATCGACGAGTTGACGTTGCGAGATTCTCGGGAAATGAACTACGGTAGCAAGCTCCAAAACATGAGATGGATTGCAAGACACATGTGCAGAATGTCCAGGACAATCGTGTCCACATGGAAGTCTTACGACCAAACACTGCCGACTTCTGGTTGGTAACCTTCATTGCGGATAACGAAGCCTTGTGCATGTCCGTCTGGGCCCTTCAGGATTAACACTTCTTTTCCTTCACCAAATCAATCAGTGGCTTGGTGTGCTAGGGAATACATGTGGGTTGGAGGTTGGAAGTCTACCAAACCATGGCATACTTCGCAAATGCATGACTGACTTGGGATGATTCCAGAGGGAGAAAAACAACTATTCTCAAATTCACGGCGGCAACTTACATTAAATACACGTGAATTAGAGGAAGTCACTTCTTTCACCATGACATATACTTTATGGGCTAGCATGAAGATAATGTTTACAAAAGTTTCCAACGCTAGCTTTAATGTCCATCATGAATCATGGAGAAGATAAGGATGTTTCCGATGGGCTCAACAACAATTCATCCAGGTTTCCATATAGATGGAATTCCACAGTTATGTGAACAAGGTGGTAACATTGGTCATACCAAAGGATATAATGGTGTATGCTGGAGGAGACAACCACGAGTAAGACAACATTACGAGAATCGTTAGTTCTGATTTTTATTTGACGATAGCCCATACTCAAATCAAAGATTGGACAAGTCAATAGATCAAGCAACTGAACACGAAGGCCAATCAATGAAGGTATCATCTTTCTTCAACGCACAGACACAAAAGTTATCGCTTTGGAGTGAACTAAGTCGATCAAGCTTTTATCTTCCAACTCTCCAAGCTGTTGATTAGCTTAGCCAACTAGTTCGAGGTATCCAACATAGATTCTTGGAGAAAAGGGTGGTTTACAGGAAAAATCAACTTGATCACGAACCCAACATAACGGTCAGGGGACAACTTGGTGATACTTCTGAGAAGATCTTCGGAAAATCACAAACCACCAGTATGTAACTAAGCTCGAGAACAATCTTGCTTTTCAGGGCAAGACAATATGATCAAAAGAGCGAGGGATTGACACAATCCTAACTCATTGACCGAATAGTGCACCAGGAAAGATGGACTAGGTAGCACGATCAATCTTAGAATGATGATTCAATAACCAGCACGCTAAGAATGAAATTATCGTCCATTAACTACCAAGCAGCAGGGTTGCTAGGAGTATTGATTTCACACATCACGGTTCACTTGTTGTCATTCCGGTTACAACAACACGGAGACCAAGAAATGAATAATGATGGCGAGAAGTATCACTGTATCAAGAATTCATAAGAGGTTGTGCAATTCTCACGACATTCCTGGCATGGATAGGGTAATACTCCAAGATGGAACAGAAAAGAAGCTCGATTGGCATTCTTGACCTGCGGAATACAACTGCTTTGACCCAATCCTCGAGATGGATAAGGTACTGGAGTTTGTTTCTCCTAGTCATCCTAAAAAAAATGGCTTGACAGACCACAAGAGTAATAAGCATCGATGAACATGAATGCACAACTACTCTTGACTATCAATTGATAGACTAAGAATGGAATACAGCTGAAGGGGGACAACTCAAAGGCACATATGATTTTTCCGAGTTGTGGATGCATAGATTAGCATGTCAAACAAGGCTCAACATATTTCTTCCAGATAACCCAAGCAGAGAAACAGGATTGGCATAGTCACAAATATGGATTAGAGAACTCATCAAGAGCACTCTTGTTGTGATCTTTTGGTTCAAGAAGAACTTCTGCCATGATGGTTCATGGTATTGGAAGAATGATATACCATGGACCTAGAAGATTAGAACAAGGTTACTAATCATCCTAAGGGAGCAACAATCACTACCAACAGGAACGAGCGGGATGAATAATGGGTTTAAAACCCAGAGGTAGAATATCTACTAACCAAATAACATCACTAGATGCTTTCGAGAATGATGGCCAGAATCATCACACCAGGAACACAAACATGGCTAGATTACTAGGTGGTTCTCTAGGATAACCTGGTTTCCTAACACCTTCAACGGATATATCGAGGTAATAGAGTACCTCAACACAACAATTAGTGTGTCTAGTCTGGCCAAAAGGACATCGGAAATAGGGGGACAATGATTTGCAAATGCATCAGATTATTTAGTAATCTTGGATAACTCGGACAGCATAACGGCTGTACGGGCATGATATATAAAACAACCTGCAAGACAAATGACAACATAGCACCGAATTCTTATGGAAACACCGATCCAAGAAGACAACACCTTTCCTATATGTCTCCAGCATAGTAACTCATTATCCTGATATATAGATGAGAAGCCTAGTTTCTTAATCCCCGTAGAAAAGAAGATGGTGACTCACAATCACAAGACACAAGGTAAGGAGTAAAAAGAGTCTTACGTTCCCTTTCACAATCAATTCCCATATAACTAAAGCAGTTCTAGACTCAACATCGACGATCTTGGCTTGGTAATCCTACAGGCAGTCAGGCTTTGATACCAAAGCTGTCGGGACCCCGATCCTAGGTCACACAGATCTAGCATCTAACACATCATATCACTTTCCGGCCTCACTCACGGTATCGCATGGCTGCCACCTTACCTTGGCCGGGACCGTTTGCATCTTTTGGCTCACGTATATGATTAGGTCGCTAGCATCCATATGACAGAGAACCCGGGTCGACATGATTAGTTGTAGACCAAGGTACCACAATCGTACAGGGACATACATAGGTAACCCAGCAATGCACGTGTGGGCCAGCAGCGAGTGTAACCAAGTCATAGCAAAGCTACAAGGACTAAAGTAAACACCGCGTGACATTTCCCCGTAGGGACAGAAACATGAGCAAAGAAGGAGACATGTCAGTCAATCCATGTGTTCCGGAGCAGTAGCGAACTACCAAGGCTCAGTGGAAGCACTAGGAGGCATTTCCCTGTAAGAAAGGCTACCACAGGCACACAACTAGGTGTCGAACCCCACACATAGAAATACATATTACACGTACGCATAACATACAAGTATGTGTTGTACAACATGGCATCACAACATAAGTCTACAAACTCAAGTAGATAAGGCTCGGAAGAGCCAACATAGTATGGTATTACAAACAGGGGTCACATGACCCATCATACAAGTCATACAAGCAACGGAAGCATAAACATGTCTGAGTACAAACAACTACAAAAGAAAAAGGCTGAGAAGCCTGACTATCTACAAGACCCTCCATAGGAACCAGACCTCTGTTTGGGATTCCCAAGCTACTCGGTCAACATCGACTAATCTTTGAAACCACTAGCGAGGCTGACGTCTCCTCTGCAAAAACATAAATTATGCAACCGTGAGTACAAAGGTACTCAGCAAGACTTACATCAGAACGTACATATGCATCAGTATCAACAATGGGTTTGTGGAGTTTAACTGCAGCAAGCCATCTTTGACTCTTGGCTAACCGGTACTACGACTACAAGTACTTTCTTTGGGGTGAGAGAGCGCACACGAGTCCACATAGTCACCACATCAATACACCACTATGGATCCTCTCCCGTCTTCCTACGAGAAGGCCATCCAAAGCACTCACACTTATCTTGCGCATTTTAGAGTATCCATTTCCACTTGTCTATGAACAATATAAGTCTTCAAGCAGTCCATATCCGAGGACGCAACTATTCGAATAGATCATTTACACTGCAGGGGTATACTTCTTCACACACGACGCTCTCACCACTTACCACCATATACAGGTCATGTATCTCGGCAACCTTCAAGCGGAAGCCTGGCGTGGGTGTCGACCACAACCTAATTAACCACGCAAGACTCTAGTCCAGGTTTATCGCCTATTTGAGACTGAACCCGCAATGAAGTCCGGACAAAGTTTCTGTTACGGCCCCAAGGTTCCCAAGCACACCAAACGAGTGCCACTTGGTACACCGTGCCACGGTGAATCTACCGCACTGAAGCCTACCCCATTGGCAGCGCTAAACAAGGGCTCCAGCACATATCCTACAAACCAAAAACTAGTTGCAACTCCTAGACAGAGATCAAGGCGATTAATAAGCGAGAGGGTCCATGGGTTTTTTGCACAATGTGTGGTAGTAACTGTTCTTGGATAACATACACAGAACTCAGTTCTTAATGACGGCCTCAATGAGACAACATGCCTTGTACTCCTACATGGCCTCTCATCGCTACCTTTACCAAATCGTGTTCACACACTTAGCTCTCACACAGTAGGACATGGACACAACCATTCCAATTCATCATCCAGATGAATCAGACCTGAGACGACTCTAAGCATAGCAAGCAAGCATGGATAAGTAGTCACAACATGGCTCAAGCAATTCCTACTCATGCTAAGAGGTTTCAACTATTTACTGTGACAAAGACAAGTCATGCAGAGGAATGGGTTCAACTACCGAAACATGTATCAGTTGAATCGTTATTGTCCTAATGCAGTAAAAGAGAGCAAGAGCGAGAGAGTGGGATTGTATCGGAGTGCTCAATGGGGGTTTGCTTGCCTGGCACTTCAGAAGATAGAATTGCTCTTCATCGGTGTCAAGGATCACAACATCGGAATGGCCTTCTACCTAGAAGGAACAAACACCTACAACCAAAGGAACAACATTCAATTCATGGCAATGATGCATATACAAATGCATGGTATGTCATATTAAGGTACTGAATTGACCTAATGCAATAGTTAGCCAAGTTAATTGAAGTGGAATTCAAACATATAGCAAATTCCAAATCCAAAACTAATTACCATATATTCCAAAATCATGAATTGTCTTAGTTGGTGATGTTAAATTGCTCAAACATATATGAATATGGCATAACCAAATTCTTCATATTTTTCTGATAATTTTTCATATTTAAATTATTTTCATTTGAGTTATAGATTATTTTCTATGATTTTTTAAAGTTTGGAGTATTTTCTGAAATTCATAAATCATTTTCTGATTTATTTTAATTCTAGAAAACAATTACAGCATCAGCATGATGTCAGGAGGTCAACAGAGCCGGTCCAGGTCAAACCTGACCGGTGGGACCCGCGTGTCATAGACACAGAGACTAAATAGGGTTAAATTAAACCTAACTAAAAGTTATTAGCAGGCCGGGGCCCACTGTCAGTGACCTAAGGGTTAAGCTAAATGGTGATTGGCACTAATTAAGCACCTGCCATATGAGCACCGCCGGAGCTAAAAGCCAGTGATCAATAGCGACGGCAGAGGGCCTCAGGAATCGCCGTCCAGCGACCACACACAACGCGGGGAGGATCTACGGGTTGTTGGGAGTGCGGCGCGTCTTCTGGGGCAAGCAAGAGGAGCCAGGGTGGGCCGAGCTCGCCGGAATCGAGCTCGTGGCGGCGGCCGAAGTTCGGGCAAGTACGGCTAGGCGTTAGGGTGCGTCTCCGGACGAGCTGGTGAGTGCAGTAGGCTCCTGGGAGCACACTGAGCGCAGGGTTGTGCTCGGCTGCGAGCTGCAACGGCTCTAGCCACGGCGCCAACGAGGCACGGCGGTGGCGAGCTTCGGCCGCGGTGGCCAACAAGGTTAGAGAAGGAAATTGGCAGAGGGGAGAGAGGGGCCGGGAGCAGGAGCTCACGACGAGGTCGAAGAGGAGGTCAGCGAGCTCGGGGACGGCTGGGACCCAGCGAATCGGCGGAGAAGGGCGCCTGAGCCGAAGCTCGAGCACGATGATGATAGCGAGGCTGTGAAGCATCCGAGCTCGCGTGGCTTGGTGCAGAGGACGTTGACGTCGCGGCGGTACTCTTGGACACATTGGATGGGCGAGGGAGGGCCGGTGGCCACGGTGAACTGCAACGGTGGCGACGAACGCGTTCGGGTGTGCGTGAGAGAGAGGGCCAGGGGAGAGGTTGAGGACGGGGAAGAGCTCGAGGGGGTCCAGGGGGATGCGTGGCAACGTCTAGGCACAACGAGGAGGAGGCAGGCATGCAGGAGGTGGCTGGCACGTGCTGGCGTGCCGTGGCCACGCGCTCCAGTCCTTCTGGCGAGAGGAGGGAGACGACTGGTGTCTCGGTGGTGGGCTGGGCCGGGCAGCTGTGCCGCCCCAGGTAAGTTACTCTCTGCCTTTTATTTTTCTTTTGTTTTCTTTTACTTTGCCACTATTTAAAATTCAAAACAGTGCCAAATATCCTATGAATATTTTTACGTTGCTAGATGGACTTTTGCAAAAGCACATAAAACATTTCAGGGGTATTTGAAATTATATTCTAACTCTAAGAATATAATTCAAATTTAAATAGCTATTGATTTAAATTCAAAGTCCCAAAAATAATTCCTTAAAAATGTTCCTACATTTTGGTTTGATATATAGCTCTTGCCAAAATTCTCAGAACTATTTGAAAGGCATCTTGGAAACATTGAATGCAAATTTTGGGGTTCTTTGCCATTTATTTAATTTGAGGCTTTGAAAATTCCCTCAATTTCAATTTCTCTAAAATTAAATATGATGCATGGTGCTCACTAACGAACTAATTACAAGCATTATTCTAGGGCTGTGACAGTCAAACTAACCCAGAAGCATGTCATCAGGTTGTTAGTTGAATGGATTTTGCCAGTTGCATGTTTTGTATCAAATCTGAGAAAGGATTCTAGAACAAATCACTCAATTATTATGTCTATCTAGCTGTCAAATTTGGCAACCTAGCTGTAACAAAACCAAGTTGGGTATATATGCACATATTAATGTGAGAAACTGAGATAGGAAATAGATTATGTTGATTATATCTGATAGATATCATTCCTGTTTCTTGTTATCTTTTTGTAGCAAACTGTTGACACTTGCACATTTTACAAGTTCAGTTATGTCTAGTGCAGGGTGACCTTGAAGAGCATCTTGCAACCTAAGTTGCAGCAAAACGCTGTAGAAAATGAGGTCTCATGTTGTGAATATTTAGTTGTTGTACTTGTGTGTTTTTGAGCTGCTGCACCTCTGTTTTTGTTGACCTTTGATTCATGTATGTACATTCTATGGAAATGTATCATAAGAAATGTGAATTCATAACTCTATGGTTGATTTAATCTATCGATATTGATTTGTCTATATTATGAATATTCTGAGTAATGGAATAACTATGTCAAAAATATGAATATTTAGCTTTTTTTAGTTCATTTGTTTCTTATTTTTCCTGGCGGTTATGCCATCACGGGGATATACCACTTCCCTGCTCTGCCAAACCTTACACACATATAACCCATGCATGAGCTAAAGAACGTTCGGCCGCAGCTCTACTCCGCCTCCGAGTACTGTGAGAAGTGCTACCTCAAAACCCACCAGAAGGTGATGTGAGCCACCACCACCTCTGCCTGCTCCTCCTCTCCTCCATTGCCCAGCCTCTCTGCACATCTCGTTCTCACTCAGACACAGAGAATTTACCATCTTACTACCATGTTGGATTGGTGATTCCTCCTGGTAAACTTGCATCATTTACACGAGCATGATGCCACCTATCTATCAGTCTCTATTTTGTCACTTGGCATAGGAAGAGTGTAACAGGTGTAGGTTGGTGCAGCATGTAGTGGCTGGCAATAGCTAGTATGGTATAGGAAGAGTGTAACAGGTGTACGGTAAGGAAATGATGTCCAGATGCGAGTATGTGACTAGGTAGACAACAAATTCTGCTAGCTGCAACTGAACAAGGATATGTCATTTTGGTTTTCCATGATGCGAAGTCTCAGTCGACGCCGTGTCCGTTAGATTGTTCAATGCTTTAGGATTCGTGCCACTGTAGTGTTTTGTATGATTTCGGTCTGTTAAGGCGCGCTACCAGCCCATTAGTATTTTTTCTGTTTGTTTTTGGGTTGGGCTCTTTCCTTTTTTTTCATTTTTGTCGGGGGTGTGGGTATGCGAGGTGGCCTGGGGCTAGGGTGGGCCTTTTTTTGTTGTTGGTTTCAGGCTTTTTCTTAGAAACAAAGTCTGTGTCGCAAATTTTAAGGCGAACCCTATTTGACGCTCGCGTGTGGCCCACTGCTGCGGCTTCGCTGAAGCGCGCGCGAGCGAAGTCGCGAGACGGGCCGGCCCATTATGAGCGTTTAGCAGTGCGAGGCAAACCTGTTCCCTCAACCGGTTTTTCTGTTTTTTTTCTGTTTCTGGTTTCCGGTCTCCAGTTTTTTCGTTTTTCTTTTGTTTTCTAGTTTCTGTTTTTTTCTGTTTCGGTTTTTATTTCTTTTATTTTTTTATTTCCATTTTATTTTATCCCTTTCTTTCAAAAAATGTATGAAATTCCAAATTTTCTTGATGATTTCAATAGTTGTTCATGGTTTTCAAATTTTGTTCACTTTATAAAAAAATGTTCACATTTCAAACTTTGTTTAACGTATATCACAAAAATGTTTAGTGTGTATTTAAATATTGTTCAGCATATATCACAAAAATGTTCAATGTTTAGTTTAAAATTGTTCAGCATATATCATAAAAATGTTCATTGTGTATTTAAAATTGTTCAGCATATATCACAAAAATGCTCAACATGTAGATGAAAATTGTTCAGCGTATATAAAATATTGTTCATTTTTTCAATTTTTGTTCACTTTTTTGAAAAGAAACGCGTTATAAAGATTTGTTTTAATTTTGAAATTTGTTCGGACTTTCAAATATTATTAGCATTTTTAAGAAAGATTGTTCACATATTTTTGAATAAGTAGTGAAAATTTGAAAAGAAAAATAGATCTGCCATTTTAGTTAGTACTTATAGATTAGCGCCTCAATTAACACAACACTGGTTGCTAGCTCGACTGGATACCATCGTTGCTTTGTGGCTTGAGGTAGTGAGATCGACTCCTCGCGCCAACTAAATTTTTTCCTGAAGCTTTACATTAGACGCCTGCTAATGGGCCGGCCCATTTTGCGCACCCTTTAGCGAAAGGTCATCATTTTGACGCACGCGAGCGTCGAGCAGGGACTCTCAAATTTTAACACCCGGGAGAAGGGGGGGGGGGGGGGGGGTGAAGCAGTCAGGTAGGAAGGGAAATTCAAAGGACGCCTCAGATGTTGCTATTTTTTCTTTTGAGGGAATATGTTGCTTTTTTAGGTGACCTCTTCTTTGTTAATATTTTTACAGTACAATTAATATATACTGAAACTGCATGTAGTTTGTGGTGCAACCAACCATATTAGAGTGTCAAACTTATCATATTGTATTTTTATTTTCAATAATTTACCCAAATACGACTAATCTTTGATACTCCCTCCGATCCGTATTACTTGTCTTAAAATTGTCTACATATGAATTTATAGGGAGTACATGTTTTTATTTTCTTGTTTTGTTTGCAGTTATACTTTTCTTGTATTTTTTTTCTTACCTATTTATTATAAATTGTTTCTAAAAATTTAAATAAGAACAAGCAATAATGTATTTTGTTTCTTCTTTCATTTTGTTATTTTTTTCCGGTTGTCCTTGTAAGTAGACTAAAGTTCCACTCCGGTGACGGAGGGACGATGACGGCGGTGCACCTTCTGCTCGTTCCGCTGCTTGTAGTTGTCGCTATGTGGTCTACACGCATGGATATAATTTTTGTTACTCCTAATCTTCTTTTGTACTGCGATGATGTTTGATAAATAGATCGGATGTTTTTCCTGCAAGCAAAGGTTCCATGTACTTTTTTTGTTGGCTAAGATTGTTTTTACAAATTGGTTTATGGTGTCAAGGAAGGGGCGGTGATTTTTATTCAAAAAAATTCTGACTAGTTGCAAATTCTTTCGGTTGCATTCAACTTTTCTAAATTTCCTTTTTGTTTAAAAAAATACTTCTACTGACGTCCCCAACGCAACTGACGTCCCCGACTGCAATTCCGTGGTGTTTTGGTAGGGATGGGCAGTTGCACGCAACTGCAAGTGTCTTCCCTGACTACAAGTGCATGTCTTGGATGTGACTACAACTTTGTTGTCTTTGGTGGGGGGAGGAGGAGTGGAGGTAGTTGCATGTCTGCCAGCAGGCATGCAACTACAAGTGTCGGCCCCGATTGCAACTGCATGTCTTCAACGGGACTGCAACTCAGTGGTGTTTTATCGGGGGAATGGACCAGATGCATGTCTGCCACTAGGCATGTAACTACAAGTGTCACCCCCGATTTCAGCTACATATCTTAAACAGGACTGCAACACTGTGATGTTTTGTCGAGGGAGGGGCTAGTTGCATGTCTCTCACTAGACACGCAACTGTAAGTATCGGCCCCGACTGTAACTCCGTGGTGTTTTGTCAGGAGGAAGGGGGCATTTGCATGTCCGCCACTACGCATGCAACTGCAAGTGTTGCTCCCGACTGCAACTGCATGTCTTCAACACGACTACAACTCAGTGGTGTTTTATCGAGGGAAGGGGCAGTTCCATGTCCGCCACTACAGATGCAACTTCAAGTGTCGCTCCCGACTACAACTACGTGTCTTCAACACGACTGCAACTCTACTGTGTTTTGTCGGGGGAGGGGGCAGTTGCATGTCTGCCAATAGGCATGCAACTTCAACTATTGCCCCCAACTGTAATTTTGTTATGTTTTGTCGAGAGGTGGCAGTAGCATGTGTGCCACAAGGCACACCGCTGCAAGTGTCGCCCCCAACTGTAACTGTGGTGTTTTGTTTGAAGGGACAGTTGCATGTTTGAGACTAGGCCTACAACTACAAGTGTTGCCCCGGATGCAACTGCATGTCTTTCAGTGCGAATGCAACTCTGTGGTGTTTTATCGAGGGAAGGGTGGTTGCATGTTTAACACTAGGCATGCAACTGCTAGTGTCTTCCCTGACAGCAACTGTATGTCTTCAATGTGACTGCAACTCTGTGATGTTTTGTTGGGGGAGGGGGCAGTTCGATGTCTGCCATTAGGCATGCAACTGCAAGTGTCGCCCCGACAGAAACTGCATGTCTTCAATGTAGAAGATATGGCCTAGAGGCAACGATATTAGATATTTTGTATCTCCAAGTTTGTAATTGATGTTTATGTTTTATGCTATAACTGCAATGATTCTCGAGTCTACAATAACCACGAGGCACAAAGGAAAACTCATGTGCACGTCTGGAATAATAAACGGTAATATGTATTCCTAGTCGTGCCTCTAAGACTAGCTCAAGTACTGCATGATGGTCTTGTTTTCCTGATCATGGGCATGACTATGCCGGCAATTTTGAGGGTACAATGTTAGAAGAACACTTGTGTTGAATCGACCCGAATTGATGTTATGCTATGAGATACATCCGTCACAAGTTAATGGTTAATAACACAGAGAAAGTTAACGTTTGCATAATTCCTTAGACCATGGGAGTATCGAGTTCCTTCGTACTTGCTTCGTGAACTTTGGGGTTTGTTAAACATCATCTGTAATAGGGTGTCTATTACGGCGGCTTACGGGTTCACGGAAAAGTATGACAAGGAACTTGATAGCTCAAGATTGGGATTTTCTCCTCCGACGATGGAGAGATATTCTTAGGGCCCTCTCGGTGTTACGGTATCCATCATTGTATGGCCAGAGACAATGTTATTTGATCACAGGGATAACGAAACACGAAAACTAGAAAAGAGAACAAAACCGGTAACGAGGTAACTGGCATAGTGGACAAGTTGTTGATTCACGTGGATGCTGATAAGTCTCATCTCGGGTGTTTGTAACATATCACAAAGCAACATGAATAGCACACGGCAACTATAGGTTCACTCGAATATTTATTCGTGTTGGTATAGGGGTCGATATGAATGTCCACGGTTCCGCTATTGATTATTAATGAAAAAGTGTTCCAGCCATGTCTATACTTCAGTGAACCTATGGGGTCACACGCTTAAGGGTCATCTATCTACTGAATACTAGACAGGGAGGCTGAGAGAAAGTCACCGCAAAAGTTTCGGAGACGCCGAAAAAGTTTCGGAGAGAAAACCGGAATTATTTCGGAGTAAATGAAAATGTTTCTGAATTAAACCACCATACCAAAAATATTTCGGAATGTGCCTAGAATAGTTTTAGAGGGTGCCGGAAATGTTCTGGGACCTTCCGGAATTTTTTAGAAGAAACGGTCGCGGAAAACATCTTGTCCCAGCGTGAGGGGACAAGATCCCACGATTCGTGGGCAGCCCTTGTTTGGTGGCTTTTTGGGAAGGTAGCATCCATGTTTGGTGGAGCATGTTTAGTGGGAGGTGGGGCCCCCCATGGGGGGTGCCCAATGGTTGGCCGGCCAAGGGCGGAAAAGCCTCCATGTGGGGCTTTCCCCACCCATGTTTGGTGGCTTTTCTTTGAGTCACTTCCATCTGGGGGCCACCTACTTTTTGGGATGAAAATTTCAGCCACCACCCACTCCTCCTTCCCTATAATTAGAGGAGGAGAGGAGCTCTCCAAACTCACTCAACTCTCATACACATGCCATGCATTATTTGGCTTTCTTCTCTCCCTCACACAAAATAAGTTCATACAGCCAAAAGGCTGTCTGGGTTCCGGTGGGAACTAGTTCTGGATGGTGAAGCCCTGCCGGATAGTTGACACCGTATGTGTGCAACCCCGTAGAGAGGTCGTAGGTTCGATCTTCTGCCCGAGGGCTGTTCGAGGGTCCTCCCGAAGCGCTATCCATGACACCGTCCGAGGGACTATCCGACGGCCTCAGAAAGGGCTGTCCAAGGGACCGTTCGAGGAGCAGACGAGGGAGAATATCCTTGCGGTTGGGAGGTTATAAATCCTAGCTGCAGGGATCCGCACCGACGATTTTCATCGACTCTACTTCCGCTGCGCTACGAGTTGGTAATGAACAAATCAAAACATTTTATGCATCTTCATAGTGGTCCTGGGCATGTTCGTAGTGCAGAAATTTTTTGTTTTCTGTCGCGTTCCCTGCATTCAAAGGGACTGCAACTATATAGTTTTTTTGTCAGGAGAGGTAGCAGTTACATGTCTGCCACTAGGCACGCAACTACTAGTGAGGCCCCGACAGCAACTCTGTGGTGTTGTTTCGGGAGGGATAGTAGCATACTTGCCACTAGGCCTACAACTGCAAGTGTTGCCCCCGACCGCAACTGCATGTTCTCAATGCGACTGCAACTCTGCGGTGTTTTGTCGGGGAGGGCGAAGTTGCATGTCTGACACTTGGCATGCAACTGCATGTGTCGCCCTCGACTCTAACTAGTGTCAGACATGCAACTGCATGTGTTGCCCCCGACTGTAACTACATGTCTTGTCTTTCAACATGTCTGCAACTCTATGGTGTTTTGTCGGGAAGGGGAAGTTGCATGTATGCCATTAGGCATGCAACTGCAAGTGTCGCTATCGACTGCAAGTCTATGGTGTTTTCTCGAGAGAGATAGTTGCATATGTGCCCTTAGGCCTACAACTACAAGTGTCGACCCCGACTGCAACTGCATATCTTCAACTCGACTGCAACTTTGTGGTATTTTGTCCGGGAAGGGGGCAGTTGCATGTCTGCCACTAGGCATGCAACTACAAGTGTCTCCCCCAACTGCAACTGCATGTCTTCAATGCGACTGTAAATTTGTTGTGTTTTGTCGGAGGTGGGACAGTTGCATATCTGCCACTAGGCATGCAAGTACAAGTGTTACCCCCGACTGCAACTCCGTGGTATTTTTGTCGGGGGTGGGTGCAGTTGCATGCATGCCATTAGGCACACAACTGCCAGTGACGTCCCCGATTGCCACTCTGTGGTGTTTGTCGGAGAGACAGTTGCATGTCTATCACTAGGTGAGCAACTGCAAGTGCCGCACCCGACTGCAATTGCATTTCTTCAACGCGACTACCACTTTGTGGTGTTTTGTCGAGGGAACGCCAATTGCATGTCTTCCACTAGGGACGCAACTACAGTGTCATCCCAATTGCAACTTTGCATTGTTTTGTCCAAGAGACAGCTGCATGTCTGCCACTAGGTCTGCAACTGCAAGTGTTGCCCCCCAACTGCAATTCTATTGTGTTTTGTCGGGGGTGGGGAAGTTGCATATCTGCCACTAGGCATGCAACTGCAAGTGTCCCCCCTCCCCGACTATAATTGCATGTTTTCAACGCGACAGCAACTCTGGGGTTTTTTTGTCGGGGAGGGGGCATTTGCATGTCTGCCACTAAGCATGCAACTGCAAGTGTCGCTCCTAAGTTCAACACTGTGCTGTTTTATCGGGAGAGGGGCAGTTGCATGTCTGCCTCTAGGCCTGTAACTGCAAGTGTCGCCTTAGACTACAACTGCATGTCGCCATGATGCCAGCTCATGAAGACTTGAGCCATATCTACACTCTATTATTAACTTTGTTTCTTTTTTCATATTCAATATCTTTATTTTTATTTTTGTGTGTTTGTTTTTTCTCTGAAAAGAGGTGTTTGGAATTTTTTAAAAACATGCCACACCAACGTAGTTGGACGTCCGCGTCACATGTGAAACTACATATGGTGAGCTCTCTTATTTTGTTAGTAGTACCATTGGCAATTTGAGGATGATAGCGAAATTTCAAACAGAGGAGTAAAACAATGCCTGACTCAACCCAATCCAATAAAGAAAATGCAAGCTAAAAACCAGTGTTAAATAACGTTGAACATTTTTCTAATAGCATGATGAATATTTTAAAATAATATTGAACATATTCTAATGACACGTTAAATATTTTCAAATACACGATGAATATTTAGGAAAATGTAGGAACACATTTCAAAAAATGTCCTGACTAATGCTTACATTTTTTAGGAACTAAAAATAAAAAATAAAAAGAAAAAAATGAAAAAGTAAACCTAACAAAACTGATAGAAACTGCATGTTAAGAAAATTGTACGAACAACGGCTAATATACCTTTTTTTCGACCAAATGGCTAATATATCTGCACGGTGCATTACACATAGTCAGCGAGTAGCAGCACCAAACACAAAACACTGCCCAAAATCTCTGGCCCAAACGCAACTCGAAAACGCACAAAGCAAAGACAAGAACAGGGCCAGCCCAAAAAGCAACAAGAGGCAATAGCGATGGGGATATGGGCTGGACAATAAACAAAAATTAAATAATAAATAAACAGGTGACGTCAGCCAACTGAGACTTAGTCTCAGTGGACTGAGTCCTAGACACACCCTTTGGTTTTATCTAGGATTTTTGAACCATCCAGCAACAGCCTGCCTATGTATGTACTGTTCATGCTTGGTGTTGTCTCACCGGTGGTGCTCGTGGACAGCGGCGTGGTGCCACCGCTGCCCCAGGTGCGCTGATAATCTTGCACGTTAACGGGGCCTGCGTAGGTACTAGTTTGGATGTGAGACCAGAACGCGGGGTAATCAGTAGCGTGATCTGGCCAATTTGTTCGGCTCTTGCCAAGAATAATTAATTATGTGTGTATCCCACTAAACCCACATATCCCACATAAAAATAGGGAGATTTACATTTTTCCCCCTAATTTCGATCTCATCTTTACCCCTAAATAAAAACAGTGCTCAACTTTGCCCCTCTTCCGTTAAGTGCGCTTACAGAAATATCCTTTCGTACATTTTCCGTCCAGTCAAAGGCCTTTGACCGTTAAGTGCGCGTATAGAAAAATCTAACGGTCAAAGGCCTTTGACTGGACGGAAAATGTACGGAAGGGCATTTCTATAAGCGCACTTAACGGAAGAGGGGGCAAAGTTGAGCACTGTTTTTATTTAGGGGTAAAGATGAGATCGGAACAAAATTAGAGGTAAAAATGGAATTGGCCCATAAAAATATGTGGGCTTTGGCGGACATCCCATTTAGTTTATGCGGCAGGTGTGGGGCGGACGCGGGCCTTCCGTTTAGCATCCCACTTGCAGCCTGAGGTATGTGCTATACGTATGGTGGCCCCTTATGGGCGCTCATTACGGGTATGTCCTACGTATAGCAGCCTCCAAGCCAAGTTACCAGTGATGAGCTTTTTATTGGGCTCGTCACTTATCAGTGACAGTCCCTTTTGTTGTGCTCGTCACTAGAATTTTAGCCCAGAAGCACATCATCATTAAACATCAACAACTTTGACCTATAATTCCAAATTAAGTGATTCTTTTTCCAAAATTTGTAAATTGAATAGATATATCTAATAGAATAAGTTTAATAATTTTATTATTTTTCTGGAATTTATAGTATTTATTTGTTGTTATTACTTTTATTGGGAGATGCTTGAATTACAAAGCAATGTATAGTCCAATTTTGGTGATTTTTTTTTGATATTTTAAATACACCCTCATGAGGTCATATCTTGATCCCATGCCAATTTTCATATTTTTGACCATATTTAGATTTTATATAAAAAAACCAATAAGATGCAAGTAAAGGTTTGAATTTTCCCAGGCAAACATTTAATATTTTTTTCTATATTTTCTGGATAGGAGCTAAGAATATACATATGTACTTAGACATGATTTTTTTTCTTCCATTTAGTGTCCTTTTTGAAGATACTTGTAGCTCAAATTTGAATTATATCAAGTAAATTGCTAGAAATTCATTTAATGCCTAAATAACAACAAATGAATTCAGAAAATGCCTAAATTTGACAAGAACAATATAATGTATAGTATGGACATATATAAAAGTTTGGACCCTTTATATAAATATTTTGGAAGGCTTTGTACACATGGTAGCTACAATTAATATTTCAAAAAATAGGAAATAAAAATTATTACATAACAAGATGGAAAATCAAGTTGAGTTAGTGCATAATAGTGTAATATTAAGTTGTAGTCCAAATTTCAAGTATTAATGAATGAAAAAACTTTGATGTGGACTTCAATATTCATACTTTCCCTTTGAATGATATGACGCTTCCTCAGAGATGCTCTAATTACAAAGCAATGCATAGTCCAAGTTCTATAAAATTGTATGAAATTTTAACCACAACCTCATGAGGTCATATAATTACCCCATGCCAATTTTCATATTTTTAGACCACATTTAGATTTTATAAAAAATAAAAAACCCATAAGATGCAAGTAAAGGTTTGAATTTTTTTAAGCAAACATTTGATTTTTGTATATATTTTCTAGATAGGAGCTATAAATATACATAAGTACTTAGATATGATTTTTTCTTTCATTTAGATGCCTTTTTTAAGATACTTGTAGTTCAAATTTGAATTATATGCAACAAAAAGCTGGAAATTCATTTAATGCCTAAATAATAGCAAATGATTTCATAAAAATGCATAAATTCGACAAGAACAATACAATGTCTTATGATTCATTTATAAAAAAATTGGAAACTTTTAGATAAATGTTTTAGGAAGGATTTACACATGGCACCTTAAATTAGTAATTCAAAAACTAGAAAATACAAATTATTATATAAAAAGAGGGTAAATGAAGGTATATCGGTGTATAATAGTGTAATTTCAAGTTGTAGTACACATTACAAGTTCAAATGATGAAGAAACTATTATGTAGACTTCAGATCTTCATACTTTCACTTTGAATGCTATGATTCTTCTTTGGAGATGCTTCAGTTACAAAGCAATGTATAGTACCACAGTAGAACTCTACGACACAAATTAAACATAAAACATTGATATTACAAACAGGGGTCGTAAGACCTAATATTACATCAAAGGGTTAGGTCTGTCTACAGACAAATACAAGGAATGCCTTAAGAGGGCAGAAACAAAACAACGACTCTACCCAAAGGTGCAGGCCTCCTGCCTGGGACCTCCGAACTACTCGGCGACGTTGATCTCCAAATAGTAACCACCATCGGGGGAATCTGCATCCGGGGCGCTAATCCGGCGCGGTGGAGGGGCTCTGGCCGGCTGATTCCGGCGACGAGAGGTCGCGCGGCTGGCCTCAACGGGTAGCTAGAGTTCTGCCATGTCGAACGGTGGGTCAGGCACGTGCTAGGGAGGCCGGAGCTGAGCAGAACATCGACATGGGCGGTGGCGGTGCCATGGCCGAAATAGGGTTTTTTCCAATGGCCTGAGATCGAGCTAGTGGAGCAGCGCATTCGACTCCTGGGAACCTCGTGAGGCTAGTGGCACTTGGGTTGGACAAAATGGTCACCGGAGAAGCTCCGGCGACAACCGCAGTTGGCGGCGCTTTCGGACACGGCGGGTAAGCTAGCTAGGGGTGTGCACAAGGCAACAACGAGAGGGGAAATGGGGCGGCGCTCACCGCGGTGCCGATGATCCGCTCGGTGCAGCCGGGGGTGGTCGAGGGTGAGCAAACCGACGACGGCAAGGGCAGTGGCCATAGTTGAGGAAGAAGACGTGGGCGACATCGATGCAGCTCCTACACCTCGATCATGTGGTGGACACGATGAAGCGGACGACGGCGAACCTCCTGGACATGGCGATGCAGTGAGGGAAAGCCGGCGGCCATGGCAGTGATGAGGTGGCGGCGACGGCAGCGCTTGGGTGCCTCCAGATTGAGTGAGAAAAGGTGAGCGAGGGGAAATGGGGACTAGGGTTGTCCACAACGTCGGGCTCGGTCTTATCCCTCTCCTGGCGAGCTACTGTAGTGCCAGACATCGGCAATCCGGCCATGGTGGCTGCGGATGGCAGCCATGCCATGGCCTCTGCCTCTCCTGGCGAGAGGAAGGAGAAAAGGCCGCGTGTGCTGGGCCAGGCCGCACTGTGCCCACTAGAGGCCCAGTGAGACAGTGTAGGTTTCTATCTTTTTCTTTTTCCTTTTCTGTTAGTTCTTTTAATTTCTGTTTTGCATTCTCTTTAGCTATCAAATGAATTTTGATGCACATGAAAATTAGCACATAAATACTAGGCAATACATCAAGACCACATACAAGTTTTGGAATTATTTGGAAAAGCATAAACATTTGTTTATTTCAAAATGGCCAAATTTAGTGCTGCTGGTTCTGTTTAAAGGTTGCTAGGGGCAATTTTTAATCCAAACAATGTTAGTTTCGTCAGGACAATTACTTGGGGAATATTTAGAATGTTACCAACATTTTTATTTCACTATTTGAAGAAATAATTTTTGACTTGGTAGTTTGAATTGGAATTTGAATTGATTTTTGGAACAAGTGGCAATTTACAATGACATGGCAACTTTATTAACATAGCAACACTAGCTTAATACATGGGGGTATTACAACTCTCCTGCTCTAAATGAAAATCTCATCCCGAGATTTAAGAGGTAGATGGAAAGAGAGTGGGGTATTCATCATGAAGACGATCCTCACATTCCCAAGTGGCTTCATCTTCAGAATGATTCGACCACTGAACTTTAAGGAACTTGATTGCCATCTGACGAGTGCGACATTCAGCTTGATCAAGAATGCGGACTAGATACTCTTGATAAGAGAGATCTTCTTGCAAATCAAGCATTTCAAGATCCACTGCACGGATTGGATCCTTGAAGCAACGGTGGAGTTGTGACACCTGGAAGACATCGTGAACCTGAGACAGGTTCGATGGCAGTTCCAATTGATATGCCACTTCTCCACACCTTGCGAAAATGCGGAAAGGACCAATGTAGCGAGGAGCTAGCTTGCCCTTGATTCCGAAACGGTGAGTGCCCTTCATCGGAGTGGCACGAAGGTAAGCTTGTTCGCCTGGTTGATAAACCATCTCTCTGTGATGACGGTCATACAGGCTCTTCTGACGAGATTGCGCAGTCTTCAGATGTTCACAAACAATTCAGACTTGCTCTTCGGCCTGCTGAATAATGTCTGGACCAATGGGAGGCTGTTCCCCATTTTCTGATCAATTCAGAGGAGTTCGACATTTACCTCCATACAGAACTTCAAACGGTGCCATCTTCAAACTAGCTTGATAGTTGTTGTTGTACGAGAAATCAGCATACGGGAGAGATTCCTCCCATTTCTTGCCAAAGGAGATGACACATGCACGAAACATATCTTCGAGAACTTGGTTAACTCGTTCAACTTGACCACTGTACTGGAGGTGAAAAGTTGTGGTAAAGGACAAATGAGTTCCCATAGCTTCTTGAAAACTTTCCCAGAACCTTGAGGTGAAGAGGCTGCCATGGTCTGAGCTGATCTCCAACAGAACACCGTGGAGTGACACAACTCTGGACACATACAAGTCTGCCAACTGACTAGCAGTGATGGTTTCCTTGACGGGTAGAAAATGAGCAACCTTGGAGAATTGGTCAATGACGACAAGAATAGCATCATGACCTTTCTGTGACCTGGAAAATCCAGTGATGTAGTCCATTACAACTTTGTCCCATTTCCATTCAGGAATCGCAAGTGGTTGCAGAGTTCCAAGAGGTGTCTGATGTTCTGCTTTGATGCGATGGCAAGCGTCACATTCAGCAACATATCGAGCAATGTCTTGCTTCATATTACACCACCCGAATCTCTGACAAAGGTCTTGGTACATCTTCGTGCTACAAGGGTGAATCGAAAAAGGGGTGTCATGAGCTTCTTTGAGGGCGTCTTCTTGCATACTGTTGAACTTGGGTACCACGAGGCGATCTCGAAAGAATACGGTGCCCTGCTCATCAATAGTGAAGTCTGAGGGCTTTCCTTCAGCGAGATAGCGCTTAATCTTCTGGACTTCGGAGTCATACCTCTGCATAGCTTTGATGGTGTGCTCGAGAGTTGGTTCAACAACCAGAGTATTCAGATAACCCTGGCAAACAATCGCGAGGTTCAACTTGCAGAGCTCTTCGTAGAGAAGTGGCTGAAGTTGCTGAACCATAAGGTTGCTACAATAGGACTTGTGACTTAGGGCGTCAGCCATTACGTTTGCTTTGCAAGGGGTATAGGAAATACCAAAGTCATAGTTTGAGATTGCCTCCATCCATCTTTGCTGACGAAGGTTCATATCTGGTTGAGTGAACAAGCTTCAGACTTGGATGGTCCATGTAGATCTCGCAACGATTACCAAGGAGGTAATGTCGCCATAACTTCAGAGCATAGATAACTGCTGCAAGTTCGAGATCATGCGTGGGATAGTTCTCTTCAAGTGGACGCAACTGGCGAGGACCCTAAGCAATCACCTTACGTTCTTGCATCAGAACATAGCCTAATCCTTGACGTGATGCGTTGCAATAGATCACAAAGTCCTTGTGAGTATCTACCGGAGCAAGCACTAGGGCAGAGGTTAACTTGTCCTTGAGGGTCTGGAAACTTTTCTGACATTGAGATGTCCACTCAAACGTCTTGTGTTTGTGGAGTAGGTTAGTCAATGGCTTGGCATTCTTGGAAAATTCTCGACAAAACGGCGGCAATAGCTGGCAGGTTCGAGAAAACTTCTGACTTGCTTGACAGTCTGCGGCTTAGTCCAGTGAAGAATAGCTTGAACTCATTTTGGATTGACAAAAATATCTTCTACAAATATCACGTGCCTAAATAGGTCACCTCAGATAACCAAAATTCGCACTGGGAATACTTGGCGTATAACTGATGTTCACGAAGCTTCTCCAGTACAAGCCGAAGATGTTCGGCTTGCTCTTCCTCATTCTTGGAATAGACCAGAATATCATCGAGATAAACCATGACGAACTTGTTGAGGTATTCCATGAAGATGTAATTCATCAATCGAGAGAAGGTGGCTAGAGCATTGGTTAAACCAAAGGACATGATAGTGTACTCGTTTGAACTATAGTGAGTAATGAAGGCTGTTTTCGGGATGTCCTCTTCACGAACTCTGATATGATGGTAACCTAACCTCAAATCAAGTTTAGAGAAGACAGATGACCCAGCGAGCTGATTGTATAGGTCATTGATTCTTGGAAGGATATTTGTTCTTGATCGTCGCCTGAAAAACAAGACGATAATCAACAACGAGATGATTTTTTCAATCCTTCTTCTTAACAAAGAGCGAAGGGGAACCCCATGTAGAAGAGCTTGAATAGATGAATCCTTTGCAGAGCGACTCATCGAGTTCCTTCTTTAGCTTGAGAAGTTCATGTGGCGGCATCTTATATGTGCGTTTGGCGATAGGAGCAGTGCCAGGTTTCAAGTCGATAACAAACTCGACATCTCAAACCGGGGTCACTCCTAGAAGTTCTTCTGGAAAGACATCCTGGAAGTCTCGAACTATCGAAATGTTCCCAATGTTATCTAGAGGTGATGCATTCAAAGCAATCATGGCATATATCTGGGTTTCGGCATTCTGGATTGTCTGGGTATTGTAGTTAATTGTCTTGCTGGAAGGGGTGTAAGCTGGACTGTTCTAGCAGCACAGTCGATCACAGATTGATGAGAATCTGGCCAATCCATACCCAGAATGACATCAATGTTGGAAGGTCCGAGGGAAATGAGAGAAGCAGAGAAGACTAGAGCTCCAATTTCGATTTTGTTGTGGGGGCTTATCACTGTTGTTTGCCACTTCGCTCCTAGGGATTGAACCGCTAAAGGACTGGGTCAATATTCCATAGCTAACCCATGCAACTGAGCAAAGTGTTGGGACACAAATGAATGCGATGCTCTTGAATTGAAAAGAACAGAAGCTGTAACTGAATTAACATGAAGGGTACCCATGATGATGTTTGATGCCGCCTGAGCTTCCTTCATGTTAACATGGCTAACATGACCACGACCGATTGCAGGTGGTCTAGCATTAGAGTTCCTGGGATGATGAACTGGTGCATTCTTAATCAGATTCTATGGGTAGAACCTGGAATGATGACCTAGCTGACCACACTTGAAGCAAGCTCCATATGCGGGGTGAGGAGTCATAGTATTGGGCCGTCCACCTTAAATCGTTAGCTATTTCGGTGGTGGAGGCAGACGAGGTGCAATATACGAAGGCCGCGGTGCAGGGGCAGGTCGGTGATAGACATTGTGCAGAATCCACACTTGATGCTTCTGAGAAGATGGGCCCGAAGATGAGCCAACATCACGAGTGCGCTTGAGACATTCCTGGCGCTCAGCGTGACTGGTTTTGGCCTGAATGGCCTTGTTGACAAGCATTGCAAAGTCTGTGAAATCATGGAGACTAAGTGCAAGCTTCAGATCAGGATTCAGTCCTTCACGGACCTTCTCCTACTTGCATGCGTCTATGGAGACATCATCTTCTACATAGCGAGATAGGTTGAGAAATTCTCTCTGATATGCATCCACTGTCATCTTGCCCTAAGTGAGGTTGCGGAATTCCTTCTTCTTATCCATCAGTCCTTGAGGAATGTGGCTTGCATGAAAAGTAGTCTGGAATTCAAGCTAGGTTGCGACTGTTCCAACAGGCAGCATACGCCTGTGGCTATCCCCCCATTGAGCAGCTGGACCCTTGAGGTGAAATGCTGCGAAGGTGACGTAACTGGTAGGGGCAAAATTGGCTGATTCCATCTCAAAGGTGATGTCACGGAGCCAATTATCGACATCCAAAGGCTCAGAGGAGTTGCAAAAAATGGAAGGGTTGCGGCGCACAAAATCCTAAAGTGAGATCGGGTCAGGCTCCTGACGAGCATTGTTGTTTCCCAGACGGTCCACTAGAGTACCAATAATGAATAGTCGGTTCAACTTAAACTGTTGCATCATTGAAGTGACATAGGGTGGCGGATCTTCAGAGCCTGACATTCTGTGTAAAACAACAGGGTCGGTTAATTAATGCAATGGTATGAATAGCAAGTGCATGTGGGTAACCACCGGGATTTATCGGTGGCAAGGAATTGCAAAAGCGATAGGCACAAAGATTGTCGGGAAATCATCGGAGGGTATCTCGAAAGGTCGGGGTTACCAAGAGAGTAGCTGGCACAAATGGATCTCTAGAGTGAAATCGTCACGAGAACCTAAAGTTAGCAAAATTTATTACCCGAAGAGATGAGAAGTTTAGAGCCCAGAGTATAGATGCGGAATAAAAGAATCCTAATGTCGGTGTATAAAACATGGGTATTTTATACACTGACTTATGCTTAGAAAGTGGTAGCTTTCTTGATGTCTAGTTCTTGCTGGAGATCACCAACATTAAGATTCAAGAACTATAGCAAGGTCACAGAGAAGAAACCAAGCTGAGCCACTAAGGTGCGTATGGCTTGTATTCGAGACGAAGACAGCGCTTACCGGCAAGGCAGGAGCCGGCAAAGCGAAGGCCCAGCAAGCTCCATGCTGGCAAGCCCTTACCAACCCCTCCTCGGCTCCACTTCATCATAACAGCTGGCTTTTAATCCATGAGGTGTCGAGCGGGCAGGCGGTTTGGTGAGGTTTGTCGTGGCACGTGTCAGCATGCTAGAAGGAGGATTAACTTTAATGACACATGTATAGGATGCTTGTCAAGATCATAGGAGGTAGCTGGGCAAGCGGTGCAGGTGTAGGAGATATGCCCTAGAGGCAATAATAAATGTTATTGATTATCTCCCTGTTCATAATTAGGTTTATGTTCCATGCTATAACTGCTATGGTTCTCGAGTCTGCAAATAAAACGAGGCTCGGAGGAAGACTCATATGCACGTGTGGAATAATAAACGGTAATATGTATTCCTAGTCTGGCCTCTAAGACTAGCTCAAGTATTGCATGATGGTTCTGTTTTCCTGATCATGGGCATGTCTATGCCAGCAATTTTGAGGGCACAGTGTTAGAAGAACATTTGTGTTGAATCGACCCAAATTGATGTTATGCTATGAGTTACATTCGTCACATATTAATGGTTAATAACACAGAGATGGTTAATGTTTGCAAAATTCCTTAGACCATGAGAGTGTCGAGTTTCTTCATACTTGCTTCATGAACTTTGGGGTTTGTTAAACGTCATCCGTAAATGGGTGGCTATTACGGCGGCTTACGGGTTCATGGAAAAGTGTGTCAAGTAACTTGATAGCTCGAGATTGGTATTTGCTCCTCCGACGATGGAGAGATATCTCTGGGCCCTCTCGGTGTTACGGTATCCATCATCGTCTGGCCAGACACTTTGTGATTTGATCACAGGGATGCCGGAACACGGTAACGAGAAAAGAGAACAATACCGGTAACGAGGTAACTGGCATAGTGGACAAGTTGTTGATCCACGGAAATGCCTACATGTCTAACCTCGGGTATTTGTAACATATCGTGAAGCAACAGGAATAGCACACGGCAACTGGAGGTTCACTCGAATATTCATTCGCGTGGGTATAGGGGTCAATATGGGTGTCCACGGCTCCGATGTTGATCATTGATCGGAAGGTGTTCCGTGTCATGTCTATACTTCACCGAACCTATAGGGTCACACGCTTAAGGGTCATCTATCTGCTGAATACTAGACAGGGAGTCTGAGAGAAAATCACCGAAAAGTTTCGGAGACAACGGAAGAGTTCCGGAGAGAGAACACTGAAAAAGTTTCGGTAAAACCGAAAAGTTGTTTCGGATAAAACCATTGATCCAAAAAGGTTTCGGCAAGCACCGGGAATGTTTTGGAGGTTGCCAGATTGGTCTGGTAATTTCTGGAATTTTTCTGGAGAAAAAACCGAAAAAAAAGTTTCGGAGCTGCCGGAGTTGTTTACCGGGTAAACAAAGATGGTTTTAAATTAAACCACCATACTGGAAATGTTCCAGAGCGCGTCCAGATAATTTTAGGGGGTGCCGGAAATGTTCTGGGATCTTCTGGAATTTTTCAGAAATAATAGTCGCGGAAAACATCTTGTCCCAGCGTGAGGGGACAAGATCCCACGGATCGTGGGGGCTGTTTTTGGGCTGTTTTTGGGGGGGCCCCCTTTGGGAGCAGCCCCCTTGTGGCTGGACAAAATGTTGGGGGGGGGGCCCCCATGGTGGGGGGCAGCCCCCACAAATGGTGGAGAGTGTTGGGAGGAAGGTGGGGCCCCATGGGGGAACACCATGGACAAGGGAACATGTTTTTCCCTTGTTTGGTGGGAACATGTTCTCCTTGTTTTGTGGGAACATGTTTTCCCCATGTTTAGTGGGCTGAATTTTCAGCCCCCTCCACCCCTTCCACCACTATATAAGGAGGAGGAGAGGTGCTCTCCAACTCCACTCCAACTCTCTCACACAAGCCATGCATGATCTGGCATTCTCTCTCCCTCCCACGAAATAGTTTCGTAGTGCCGAAAGGCTGTCTGGGTTCCGGTGGGAACTAGTTCTGGACGGCGAAGCCCTGCCGGATAGATGGCACCGTATGTGTGCAACCCCGTACAGAGGTCGTAGTTTCGTCCTTTTGCCCGAGGGGCTGTTCGAGTGTCCTCCCGAAGGGCTGTCCGAGTGACGGTCCGAGTTCTGTGAGTCCTCCCGAAGGGCTGTCCACGACACCGTCCGGGGGACTGTCCGACCGCCTCCCGGAGGGCTGTCCGAGTGGCGGATGAGGGAGTACATCCTCGCGGTTGGGAGGTTGTAAATCCTAGCTGCGGGGATCTGCACCGACGATCGTCATCGACTCAACTTCCGCTGCGCTACGAGTCGGTAACGAAAATGATCAAACCTTGTATGCAGTCTCCATAGTGGTCCTGGGCTGGTGCGTAGGTCGGAAAATTTTGTTTTCTACTGCGTTACCCAACAGTGGCATCATGAGCCGTGCTATGCGTAGATGCAGGTTGCGATCTAGAATACATGGAGATGTATGGGTGTTGCACAATATAATTAGGTAGTAGATGAGTTCTATTACTGAAAATTATTTGTGCGGGTAGCAGATGAAATCTGTTACCCGATGTTCTTGTTGCTTCCCTCGAATTTGCGTAGTCCTGATCTTGACAGCAATGCGGAATCTGACAAAGTTCTGGCAATCCGCGATCCTTTCATGCTGCTCCTGAGTATGCTGATTGACAGATCAACGAAGTGCTAACAGTTCTTTGGGTTCCACTTTAGTCAATGAAAGATGGATGTTTTACAGATGAAAGGGCAATGCAGATATGATCTGCACGGGGGTCATGCGTATGACGAAGTTCAGTATGGGGCTCGAGATTTTATTATCTCGTGTTTCATACACCCCGCGTTGTTAATCTAGCGACTTGGATAATCATGCTTGATGATGGACGTTGGTAGCTTCGGTTTGTTTCGAAACCTTAGAAGCCACGTAAAACCAGTTTTTGCTAAACCGATTAGAGGCGTCTAACTTGGTTTTGCAGGAGGGTTTGCATGTGCATATGATGTGGTATAGTAGTGCTCATAATAATTTGATTATGTATGAGATGTCTATATGATGTAAACTGATTAACATGACCTGCGTGTCATGATTCGGCATGATGGCTGGAGCCATATGATTGCACTTTAATGACCTGCGTGTCAACCTTATGTAATGCACTTATTTTATTAGCTATAGAGATAGCAATATTATTTGGTGCATCGACAAGGTGGTGGCAATCTTCGCAAAGGTGAACACCGACGCGAATGCCAAAGACGAAGAAATACAAGACTTCTCCGTCAGAAAGGGCTATACCATATCATGCTATTATGAATTGCCTGAGATGTTTATCCCTTATGATGCACCCTTCTTGATTGCGCGGTAGTCGCTTTTATTAGGGTGATCTCTCACAAAAATATCAAGTAGTTAGTGTTCTCCCAAGTGTAGCACCGTCACGGCACCTAACTTTTCGGGGCATCACAGGATCTCCCTGGGTGCGAACGATTAGGGATGTGTGAGGCGGGTGAGTTGAGACCTCGCAGCGAGATCACTTGGTTGTCTTGACGTTCTGGAAGGATCTCCCTGAGCTCGGAACACGCCCATCGAAAGATGAACAAGAGTCACATAGAGATGTGATTGGCAAGTTTGCCTACCGATTGAAGTTCGCGCCATCAGTGTTCATCTCGTTCAATGGCGTTGAATGGAAATGCGGGTCTTGTATCACTCACAATCAATTATGAGAGATATTGATTTGAGTGGGACCGCACTTTGAATTAACCTGTTTTAATTCTCAGTGCAATTAATTTTGAACACTGTCTAAGTGTGATTTGCAAAATAGTTGTAGAATAATGGCTCGCGTTTCCACCTTCCCTATTAAAATTGAATAGCTGTTAAATATCTGGTTAAAACTTTACGGTTGGCAACGTAATGTGAGGATTGTCCTCAAGAGTGCCGAGAAGGACTTTGTCCTATCGCATACTTTCGGTATTCTCTCGCTTATGCTATGGATCATGTGACTCTCGTCCTTCGATCCAAAAGCTGGAATTCCATTTCAGTCAAGTGCAATATGTTTGCTTCCATGAGACCCGAACTTCGAAAGTTTGGATAGTTATGTGATATTCATGGAATCTGAAAATCATTTTCAGAGACAGACAAAGGCTAAAAGATATGAGATATCCAAAGAAATGTTTGTTTGCAAACTATTAGTAAAGGAGTTTACTATGCATTAGACTGATAAGAGAGGGATCCAGAAGAACGCCTGTCATATGATGAAAGGTGAATAAAACAACAACTTAAAGAGAAAGGAAGTGTCCGAAGGGTGTCAGTGAAACTTTCACGCCTAGGAAGTCCAGGGCTGATGCCACTCTTAAGTTGTGTGCTTCTTCTGAGAGTAGGAGAAATACTAAAAGTTAAACTGTTAGAAGTATAAAGGCAATGAGAAAGAAGACTGGAATATCCAGCTCATGTACGAATGTCATACAAGTTTTTGATGTATAGAAGGCTGGTCAAAGATATAGTTCTTGGGAATTATGATTAAATTGTTAATCACTGATTCTTGGGTATTGTGAGTTAATCACAAAGATACCCGCTCGATTGCATTCTGTTGCAACTCGATGTAAGAACTACTATGGCCTGAAAGACTAGCCAGGAATGAGGTTTAGGTATACACAGAGAACATAGTAAATGTTACTGTACCTTCCATCGGTGTATTACCGTCTGTGTTTATTTTCCTAATTCAATTAGAGTTTTACACACTCTAGCCCATTGCATAAGTTATCTTGCAAGAAGGTTGTTCATAAGAGAACTTTTGATGTTCGGTGTTATGAATAACATAAGGGCCATACTTTCATTATGAGTGAGATGTATGTTATGAATATTGATAATAATACATTACCTCAGTATTAACTTTGATAATTCATTTTAGAGTTTTACACACTCTAGCCCATTGCACAATGTTTGTTGCAAAAGGGTTGTTCATAGAAGAAGAATTGCTGTTCAGTATTATGAATAACATGAGGGCCATACTTCCATCATCGATGGGACGTATGTTATGAATATTGATGGTAATATGATACATCCATAACACTGACGCTAAATGTCATAAGACTAAAAGAATACCACACAAGTGTGGCACTGCATTTGGTCACATTGGAGAAACCCGCATGGAAAATTCCATTATGATGGATTTTGAAGTCGTTTGATTTTGAATCACCTGACACTTGCAACTTTCCTCCGAAAAGTGAAGTGACTGAAATACCGTTCACAGGCCATAAGGAACGAGCAAAGAACTTATTGGTGATCATACATTTTGATGTATGTAGTCCGATAAATGTTGTTGCAAGTAGTGGATTTATCTATCTTCAGAAATGACTCAAGTAGATATATGGATATTTACTTGATGAGACGTAAGTCTGGATCTTTTGAAATCATTTGAAAGGTTTTCAAAATGAAGTAGAAGTTATTGTAACAAGAAAATTATGTTTCTACAATTCGATTGCAGAAAGAAATATTTGAGTTACAAGTTTAGCGAATGTCTGATGCGTTGTGAAAGGGGTTTCATAATTTGCACCTCCCGGAACACCACTGCAAGTGGAAAGTCCGTGAAGATGTAATCGAACCATTTATGACATGGTAAGATCAAAGATGACATAAATAAATTTGCCATTATCCCTTTTAAAAGGTGATGCTTTAGAGACTGCGGCTTTTACACTGAAAAGAGCTCCATCAGGTCTGTTGAAATGACACCATGGTATGGTACGCCCAACCATGTTATATCTTTTCTTAACATTTGGAATATGGGGCTTGTGTAAAAGGTTACAAACCTATTCCAAATCAGACAAGTGCTACTTTGTAGGTTATCCCAAGTCATTGGGTATTCCCCCACCACTATACCGAGGCAAAAGTTTTTGCCACAAAACGGTATGCTTTTTGAAGAAAATGGTTCTTTGAAAAAGGTGAGTGGGAGAATAGTGCAACTCGACGAGATAAACAGTATCTTCGCCATCAGATCAAAGGAAAGAGACCTTGGAAGTAATTCCGGAGTTTCCTACTGCGACTGATACGGAAGTCTCTACAATAAAATGTATGGACTTCGATCGAACTTGCAGCTGAACCACGTAGGCAAGGCTCGTGCAAACCTCTCAGGTGCGCAAACGAGATATTGTTGTTAGACAACAGTATACCTACGATACACAAGGAAGTGTTCATGGGCCCTAACTCCGGAATTGGCTAAATGCCAATACAATCCGAGATAGTTTCCATATAAGTGATTCAAGATTAAAACCTTGATACACCTTTCGGAAGACTTAGAGTCTGACGAATATTTATGGAACTATAACTGATATGAATAAAAATGTTTTATCCATAAAGCTCGACTTGTTGCAATATACAAGTTCAAGGAGTTGACTACGATGAGGTTGCTTCATCGTAGCGATGCTTAAATTCGGTTCGGGTTGAACTAGCAATTAATACATATTTCATATCATGAGATATAAAACAATGGATGACAAAAGGATTTCCATCTGATGGAAATGAAACCAAGGACCTGCATGTGTTACAGTCCAAGGTATTTTGTCAATCCAGAGGATGCTAGAAAGGGTGCAAACTTCAGAGTTCCAGCGATGGACAGAAGAGAGCAAAGTGGAGTTGGAATCTTTGTGTTTTGATGAAATGGTCAAAGGAGTTTTGACTTCATCAATGTATAACGAAGATGCTTGTAATTCAAGAAAGTAAGTGGGAGCCTAATAACATTTCTAAAAACCTTGTGTGCTTGACACATTGTTAATTGGAAATAAAATTCTTGACACGAATTAGGACTTCATTTGAAAATAGTTTTTCGATGAAGTGCTTGGGCTAAATAGCCTTAATATTAGGCATGATGATCTATGAAGATAGATTTACCTAATGGGGCTAAGCAATAAATACATATTGACAAGATGCTAAAACTTTTTAGCATTTAAAACGCCAAGGAGTGATTCTTGCCGAAGTCACATGGAAAGAGTTTTTGCAAGACTCGGTGTCCCAAAAACACTGATGAGCAAAATACATGATGGGGATTCCACACACTCTTGTGTTTGGATTAATCATGTATTCCATGGTATGTATAACAACCAGATATGTCCAATACTCCCAAAGTTGTTGCGAGTATGGATACCAAAGTGATCAAAAGTATTGATCAAGGGACAATAGTGAAAAAGGGTCATTGAGTACTATAGTAGCACTGATGACAAGTTTTCTCGCAAGTAGAGATCATGAAGAGTTCGTTGTAAAAGGTTACATCGATACAGTCTTCATCATTTCTCCATGCGATTTTCGATTTAAATTGACGGTTTTGTGTAACACACAATATGGTGGCACAGTTAGTTGGAATTTGTTCAAACAAGTTACTGTGGCGAATTCTATAACAGAGGCAAAGTATGTTGCCGCTTTTAAAGCGACAAAGAAGATGTTGAATCATATAGTTCATTCATGAACTTAGTATGGTTCCAAGATGGCTTTTGTCAATGGGACACTACTGCAAGTAGTTGCTCCATAACTCAGTCTGAGGAATCCAGGTTCGACCTGTGATTCGCATACATATCAAGCCAAGTCCACACAAAATATGACTTTTGTGAAAGCGTGAAAACGCGAGGATATGCAAAGATACACACGGAGCTGAAGTCGTCAGATCCGTTAAACATTCAGGCTATACCACAAGCGAAGCATATTTACACCGGTGTGCCACAGGTGTAAAGTGCATTAGCATTAACTAGATTATTGACTCTAGTGCAAGTGGGAGTCTGTAGGAGATATGCCCTAGAGGAAATAATAAATGTTATTGATTATCTCCCTGTTCATAATTAGGTTTATGTTCCATGCTATAACTGCTATGGTTCTCGAGTCTGCAAATAAAACGAGGCTCGGAGGAAGACTCATATGCACGTGTGGAATAATAAACGGTAATATGTATTCCTAGTCTGGCCTCTAAGACTAGCTCAAGTATTGCATGATGGTTCTGTTTTCCTGATCATGGGCATGTCTATGCCAGCAATTTTGAGGGCACAGTGTTAGAAGAACATTTGTGTTGAATCGACCCAAATTGATGTTATGCTATGAGTTACATTCGTCACATATTAATGGTTAATAACACAGAGATGGTTAATGTTTGCAAAATTCCTTAGACCATGAGAGTGTCGAGTTTCTTCATACTTGCTTCATGAACTTTGGGGTTTGTTAAACGTCATCTGTAAATGGGTGGCTATTACGGCGGCTTACGGGTTCATGGAAAAGTGTGTCAAGTAACTTGATAGCTCGAGATTGGGATTTGCTCCTCCGACGATGGAGAGATATCTCTGGGCCCTCTCGGTGTTACGGTATCCATCATCGTATGGCCAGACACTTTGTGATTTGATCACAGGGATGCCGGAACACGGTAACGAGAAAAGAGAACAATACCGGTAACGAGGTAACTGGCATAGTGGACAAGTTGTTGATCCACGGAAATGCCTACATGTCTAACCTCGGGTATTTGTAACATATCGTGAAGCAACAGGAATAGCACACGGCAACTGGAGGTTCACTCGAATATTCATTCGTGTGGGTATAGGGGTCAATATGGGTGTCCACGGCTCCGATGTTGATCATTGATCGGAAGGTGTTCCGTGTCATGTCTATACTTCACCGAACCTATAGGGTCACACGCTTAAGGGTCATCTATCTGCTGAATACTAGACAGGGAGTCTGAGAGAAAATCACCGAAAAGTTTCGGAGACAACGGAAGAGTTCCGGAGAGAGAACACTGGAAAAGTTTCGGTAAAACCGAAAAGTTGTTTCGGATAAAACCATTGATCCAAAAAGGTTTCGGCAAGCACCGGGAATGTTTTGGAGGTTGCCAGATTGGTCTGGTAATTTCTGGAATTTTTCTGGAGAAAAAACCGAAAAAAAAGTTTCGGAGCTGCCGGAGTTGTTTACCGGGTAAACAAAGATGGTTTTAAATTAAACCACCATACTGGAAATGTTCCAGAGCGCGTCCAGATAATTTTAGAGGGTGCCGGAAATGTTCTGGGACCTTCTGGAATTTTTCAGAAATAATAGTCGCGGAAAACATCTTGTCCCAGCGTGAGGGGACAAGATCCCACGGATCGTGGGGGCTGTTTTTGGGCTGTTTTTGGGGGGGCCCCCTTTGGGAGCAGCCCCCTTGTGGCTGGACAAAATGTTGGGGGGGGCCCATGGTGGGGGGCAGCCCCCACAAATGGTGGAGAGTGTTGGGAGGAAGGTGGGGCCCCATGGGGGAACACCATGGACAAGGGAACATGTTTTTCCCTTGTTTGGTGGGAACATGTTCTCCTTGTTTTGTGGGAACATGTTTTCCCCATGTTTAGTGGGCTGAATTTTCAGCCCCCTCCACCCCTTCCACCACTATATAAGGAGGAGGAGAGGTGCTCTCCAACTCCACTCCAACTCTCTCACACAAGCCATGCATGATCTGGCATTCTCTCTCCCTCCCACGAAATAGTTTCGTAGTGCCGAAAGGCTGTCTGGGTTCCGGTGGGAACTAGTTCTGGACGGCGAAGCCCTGCTGGATAGATGGCACCGTATGTGTGCAACCCCGTAGAGAGGTCGTAGTTTCGTCCTTTTGCCCGAGGGGTTGTTCGAGTGTCCTCCCGAAGGGCTGTCCGAGTGACGGTCCGAGTTCTGTGAGTCCTCCCGAAGGGCTGTCCACGACACCGTCCGGGGGACTGTCCGACCGCCTCCCGGAGGGCTGTCCGAGTGGCGGATGAGGGAGTACATCCTCGCGGTTGGGAGGTTGTAAATCCTAGCTGCGGGGATCTGCACCGACGATCGTCATCGACTCAACTTCCGCTGCGCTACGAGTCGGTAACGAAAATGATCAAACCTTGTATGCAGTCTCCATAGTGGTCCTGGGCTGGTGCGTAGGTCGGAAAATTTTGTTTTCTACTGCGTTACCCAACAGCAGGAACCTTGCCGGGGCTCCTCCTCCACATGACACCTAACGGTGCATTTATTGCATTTGTCCTAACCCTACAGAGTTAGGTATGATAGCACTGTAGACTATCTAATCAATATGTAATGACTGTTTTGCCACTGTGGTTACCCCTTGAACTATAAAAGGAGGGCCAGGGCAACGGTTAAAAGAGTTGACACTTTGCTCACTTTGCATGCGTAGCTGCTCTTCCTGCACCCTTGCCGGCAAGAAGCGCTCCTTGTACTTGAGCTCAAATACACCCAATATAGAAAAGCAGGAGTAGGGTTTTACGCTTAACAGCGGCTCGAACCTAGGTAAAAGCCTTGCGTATGCTGCTAGTTCTGCTCTTTGTGCTTGCGTATCTCCCTCGCCGAATCGCAAAAGGGCTAGATGGCCCCATAGATGGTCATACGCACGACATCTTTGGCACGCCAGGCAGGGGGATCGCTTGCGCGAACTTGAATCAGCAGTTTGCGCGTCAGTCTCATCATCTTCATCATCCACGATGGCGCCCAAGAAGAAGGGCGCAACCGCGGTTCCGTCGATCTTCAAGCTCACGTCGCACACGTTTGCAGGTGGCACAGGCGGTGCTGCCAGCGCAGGCGGCGCGGGAGGTGCAGGCGGCGCAGGAGGCATAGCCAGCATAGGCGGAGCACCCAATGCAGCCGCACAACTTCCTCACTGTTCTGGCGATCGGAGTCACAACGATGGAGGCGGCGTCAGAGGCCAATCCCTGCCTCCTCAACGTTCTGGTGAACGCAGTCACCGGAGCAACACCGTCCTAACTGGTGCAAGCCACGACCCTGCTGCTTTGATGTCCAAGGGCGGAGCGGCGGCGCATGGGGACTCTGAAGCAGGGCGTGTGCCACGGCCATCGCGAGATGGACGCGAAGCGCTCCTTCACGGCGCCCGAAGGTTCAAGACGACGGCCGCATAGCAAGACGCCTGCAGATCAACCGCAAGATCTTCAGGCTCCACTTCCGCCACGCCAACACACCGGCGAACATGCGCCGCGGCAGCAAGTGTGGAATAAAGCTCGGCCAGGAGTCAAGCGACATCTCATGCTTCACTCCCGGCCATGCCAGCGACAGCATCCAAAGCTATGGCGTGAGCACAGATGTTGTTGAACTTTCCGCCGGCTCCTGAGAAGATGGATGAGTGGAGGGCCACTATCCAGAGTCTCATTGGGTTTGCCAAACCTAGCAAATCGCAGTAGGCAGGACCTTCACAATGACCACGTACGGTGCCAGCAACCCAAGCTGGTGGCCATGCCGCAGAAGCGGCACCAACGGTGCAATCACCTCCAGGACAACAACAACAACAACCACAGCAACAGACTCGCCGATCCGTCGAGCCCGACCAAGTGTCGATGGCCTCTTCGGATCCGCAGGCGCGGCAAGACCAGCGCCATTTGCTGCGCAAGAGGTGGGATGAAGACGCCCGCACTACCATTGAACGGCGCCGGGAGGCGCGCCGTCAATCTGACGCGCGCAACGGCCCAGTCGTTGATGAGCCTGCGCCAGGGATTGGCGGGTACCTGCCTTGCGAGCTTGGTTGCCCGGCCTTCACTCGTGAGCTGCGGCAAGTCCACTAGATGTCAGCCCGGACCTTCAAGCCAGAGTTGCCGGAGAAGTACGATGGCAAGCTAAACCCGGCAGAGTTCTTGGGCATATACACTATTGCTGTACAAGCTGTCGGGGGAAGAAATGAGAAGATTCTCGCCAATTATTTCCCATTGGTCCTCAAACCCAATGTGAGATCTTTGCTGATGAATTTGCCGGAAAGTTCCATTTCCTAATGGTCTGACCTTAGCCACGAGTTTATTGGTGCTTTTATCGGAGGCTATGAGGCCCCTGGTCAGCCCAGTGATTTGCAAGTCATCCCACAGAGTGATGTTGAATCCATACGGTAATACATACAAAGGTTCAGTCACGTGCACCGCAACATTCTGATGTGCACCCTGCGGCTATGATTGCTGCCTTTCATACAAACATGCGCAATCGAAAGATGCGGGAGAAGATGAACATCAGACTGCCGAGGACTGCCAACAAGCTGTATACGTTGGCGGATAAGTGTGCGCGTGCTGAAGAGGGGAGGAGACTTCCCGGGGAATATGATGGCGCTGAAGTTGACTCTGAAGATGACAACGCCACCACCCCGACAAAAAAGGGCCGTAAGCGCAATAGGAAGCGCAAGGGCAAGACGATGGCCGTGGAGGGCTCCGGCAACACCGCCAAGAAACCCAAGATGGAGGGCTCCGGCAAGGAAGCTGCTGCATGCGCTGATTGCTAGGAGGCCGTGATAGGTGAGAAGGCTGACAAGACCGACGGGCCATATTGCAAGATCCATCGCACCAAGGCTGACGATTTCCAGGAGTGTCGGCAGGTCAAACAGCTTGCCGAAAAGCAGAATGCTGAATATGAGAAGTGCGACAAGGAGAAGGGCCAGGATGGTGCTGGAGGGTCCGGCAAGAAAGGTCGTGGTGGCCGAGGAAACCGCCACCGCAAGGCCAAGCAGCAGAAGGAAAAGCCTGCTCGAGGCCGTGACAAGAAAGAAGATGATGATGAGGATGATGACGATGACGAAGATGAGTCCAGCGAGCATGAGTTTCAGAAAGCGACAGAAGCCATGTGCATTGATGGGGGTGCATCCCTGCACTCCTCTCACCGCCAACTCAAGCAGTGGGCGCATGAGGTTAATGCAGTGGAACCAGCAGTAGGAGCACAGATCACTCAAGTGGCCCCACATGCCTACCATTTTTGATGCTGAGGATCACCCTGATCATACAACTGCGGTCGGGTGCTTGCCATTGTTGGGATCACCAACAATCCGCAACCTTAAGGTCACGAAAATGCTAGTTGACGGTGGGGCCGGCCCGAAATTGATTTCACCTGACATAATCAAGAGGCTGCAGATTCCTGACGAAGATCTCAAGCAAACTGGAATGTCTCAAGGAGTTAATCCGGGAAGAAGCCAGCCTAAGGGAAAGATCACTCTTCCGATGACGTTTGGCGGGGAATTGAACTACAGAATAGAGAAGATTTTTTTTGATGTGGTTAAGATTCCCTTACCATATAATGGACTTCTTGGCCGCCCAGCCTTGGCGAAGTTTATGGCAGCATCACACTACGCCTATAACATGCTCAAGATGCCAGGGCCGATGAGTGTCATCACCATCAATTCTGACAAGAAAGATGCAGTTATCTGCGTTGACAAGCTTTACAAGGAAGCTGTCGCAGTGGCTGCCGCCAAGGCACCCACTCCCACTGACGAGAAGAAGAACAAGAAAGGTGGCAAGACCTCCGAGAAAGCCTCCAGGAAGTGCACCTCTTTGGAGTGCTGCGCACCCGTGGATGACGTGCCGGAGAGCTCTACCAGCCAAAGCAAGAAGACCAAAGCTGCTCCACCGGCAACCAAGAAGGTGCCTGCAAAAGGACGGTACCGGCGGTACTTTCACCGTCAGTGCCAATCTTGACAACAAATAGGAAAGCGCGCTCGTTGCCTTCCTGCGGGCGAATGTCAATGTGTTTGCATGGCAACCATCTGATATCCCCGGTGTTCCCAGGTGGGTAATTGAGCACCACCTTGCTATCTGTCCTCACGCTCGGCCCATCAAGCAGAAGGTCAGGAAGCAAGCTTTGGAATGGCAACAATTCGTTGTCGAAGAAATAAAAAAGTTAGAAGCGGCAGGCTTAGTTAGAGGTGTGCTACATCCAACATGGTTAGCCAATCTAGTTGTCGTGCGCAAAGCAAATGGAAAATGGAGACTTTGTATTGATTACACTGATATCAACAAAGCATGTCCGAAGGATCCTTTTCCTTTGCCGCGCATCTACCAAATTGTTGACTCTACTACCGGCTGCGATTTACTCTCCTTTCTTGATGCATATTCTGGTTACCATCTGATTTTCATGGAGAAGGAGGATGGGGAAAAAAACCGCATTCATTACTTCATGTGGCACATACTGCTTCGTGCGTATGCCTTTCGGAGTAAAGAGTGCTAGTTCAACATTTGCAAGAGCAGTCCAAATTGGTTTTGAGCCCTAGCTGCACAGAAATGTGGAAGCATACATGGATGACATAGTGGACAAAACCAAGGACAAATCAACCATCATTCAAGACTTAGAAGAAACATTTGCAAATTTGTGCAAGATCAATTTGAAGCTCAACCCTGAGAAGTATGTGTTTGGTGTCCCATCTGGCAAACTTCTTGGGTTCTTTGTGTCTCAACGTGGAATCGAAGCTAATCCCGACAAGATCAAAGCAATAGAGCAAATTGAAGCACCAAAACACATCAAGGATGTGCGACGCCTTGCCGCCTGCATAGTTGCACTAAGCAGGTTCATCTCCAAATCTGCTGAGCGCGCCCTGCCGTTTTTCAAGATTTTGAAAAAGGCAGGTCCAATGAAATGGACTCTGGAAGCGGAGGGTGCGCTACAAGATTTGAAGAAGTACCTCTCCTCTCCGCCAATGCTAGTTGCGCCAAAACCCCAAGAGTTGTTGCTGCTATACTTAGCGGCAACAAATCAGGTGGTTAGTGCTGCATTAGTGGCGCAGAGGGAAGCTGATCACGATGAAGAAGCAGCATTTGCAAACCCGTCAAGCGACAAGCTGGGGTTTTCCCCGGCAGAGTCTAGTGCCGACAAGACAGAATCTGCGCAAGCAAATGAAGCAAACCGGCAAGCAATTCTAAAGAAGAAGATGGTGCAGTGCCCAGTTTATTTTGTTAGTTCCCTTTTGCAGGGGGCTAGGTCGAGATATTCTGGTGTGCAGAAACTGCTTTTCGGCCTTCTTATGGCCTCGAGGAAGCTGCGCCATTATTTCCAAGCACATGAGATTACCATCGTCACTCGCTTTCCTTCTGAACATGTCTTGACGAATCCAGATGCAACCGGCAGGATAGTGGAGTGGGCATTGGAATTGTCAAGCTTTGCACTCAAGTTTGAGAGTACTTCAACTATACATAGGAGAGAATTGGCAGAGTTCATTGCTGAATGGACGCCAACGAAAGACGAAGAGATTCAAGAAACTGTTCTACCTGGCAACGAAACTGATAAAGAGTGGATCATGTACTTTGACGGTGCTTTCTCGCTGCAAGGCACCGGTGCCGGAGTGCTGCTTGTCGCACCAACCGGAGAGCACCTCAAGTACATGGTACATATGCATTTTCCCCGGGATAAAGCCACAAACAACACTGCTGAGTACGAAGGGCTCCTTGCTGGTCTTAGGATCACAGTAGACCTTGGAATCAGAAAGTTGATCATCCGTGGTGACTCACAGCTTGTTGTGAAGCAACTCAATAAAGATTATCAGAGCCCATTGATGGAAGCATATGTGGAAGAAGTGAGAAAATTGGAAGAACACTTTGACGGATTGTAAACAGAGCACATCCCTCATGTGGAAAACAGCATCGCTGATCACCTGTCAAAGTGTGCCGCTCAGAAGCTAGCTGTGGAACCAGGGACTTTTGTGCTCCATTTGACTCAACCTTCTGCCACACCATCAGTGCAATCAAGCAAAAGAAGAATGTTGAACACCAGCAAGTACTTTCCGGCAGAGCTCCAAGAAGCCACCCGCAGGAAAGTTGCAGGGGACAACACTGCGGTCATCGGTGAGAAGCAGTCTCTAGCAGAACAACAAGTTCTTGCCGCTGAGGCAAGCGCTCCTGCACCCGAAGAAATGCCTTTAATCCTTGTCGTCGAGCCACAGGCTCCGGCATGGGCGCAGCAGATAGTTCATTTCCTTCAAATAGTAGAACTTCCCGATGATCAAGAAGAAGCCGAGAAAGTAGCCCGTCAGTCAAGTATGTATCAGTTTGTGGACAACATTCTGCACAGAAAGAGACCAAACGGTGTGAAATTGAGGTGTATTTGCCGGGAAGATGGACTGAAGCTGTTGGCAGAGATACATGAAGGCATGTGTGGCTCCCACATAGGATCAAGAGCTCTTGTCGGCAAGGCTTTCCGGCAAGGCTTTTATTGGCCTACTGCCCTCTAGGATGCAACTGAGCTAGTAACCAAGTTTGATGCATGCCAGTTTCATTCGAAGAACATACATCAACCAGCGCAAGCCCTTCAAACAATCACTCTCTCCTGGCCCTTTTAGGTCTGGGGCCTCGACATTTTGGGTCCCTTTCCCCGTGCTACCGGGGGCTTTGAGTTCTTGTACGTGGCAATCGACAAGTTCACAAAGTGGCCTGAAGTGGAGCCAGTGAGGAAGGTGATAGCACAGTCAGCCGTCAAGTTTTTCACAGGAGTAGTTTGCTGTTTTGGTGTCCCCAACAGGGTTATCACCGACAACAACACACATTTCACGAGCCGCACCTTCATGCAGTACATCCAAGAACTTGGAAGCAGAAATTATTTTGCATCTGTTGCTCACCCGAGAAGCAATGGCCAAGCAGAAAGGGTAAATGCTGAAGTGCTGCGTGGCCTCAAGACAAGAACTTTTGACAGGCTGCACAAGTGTGGAAGGTGTTGGGTTGATGAGTTGCCGGCGAATCTTTGGTCACTCACGATGACACCAAATCGAGCCACTGGCCAGACACCCTTCTCCCTATTTTTCGGTGCAGAGGCGGTGCTCCCCACGGAACTCATGTACGGGTCACCTTGAGTGCTTGCCTATGATGAGGCAGAGCTAGAGCAGCTGCGGCAAGATGATGCCACGCTCCTTGAGGAAGATCGTCTTCTGGCGGCTGTGCGAGCTGCACGCTACCAGCAAGCTTTGTGCCGCTACCATAGCTGCAAGGTTCATGCCCGAAACCTTGAGGAAGGCGACCTTGTTCTTTGGTGAGTTCAGTCCACCAAGGGATCAAACAAGTTGATGCCAAAGTGGGAAGGCCCTTATCGGGTAGTACGAGTCACTAGACTTGGCGCAGTCCGTCTGGAGACCGAAGATGGCACCCCAGTGCACAATTTGTGGAATATCAAACATCTTTGCAAGTTCTATCCATAAGGCGCGGTTGCCGGGCCCCCCAGCAACCACCTTTTGTACAAGTCTGCCGGCAAAGCATGTAATCCTTTGTACAAAGCCAGGCGCAGACCCTGTGCATAATGAAATAAAGCTAAGTACTTCAGAACTTTCGTCAATTTATATGTTAAATTGTGCATACTTGTATGTGATGCTGTGTTACACTTTGCCTTGTATGAGATGATTAATGAGCCGTCAAGGTCTTCAACAATCCATTTCTCTTCTTTCTTTTTCTCAAAGGCAAGAAGGTTCCTCCATGAGCAAGTTTGCCGGGGGGAGTGATGGTGTGGATACCACCCAATGACGTTCAAACAATCATTTCTACGGCAAGAAATAAGACTCAAGGAAAAGTTAAGTTGGGAAACTTTTTTCCTTGTTACATTGGCATTTCCCTTGAATGATTTAGCCTTTGTATGAAAAACATGCATGCGAAGGAACCTTGTCGTGATCATTTGCGCTCTTATTTTGTTTCGAGTCCGCTCAACAACTTAAGCAGCTGCACTGTGGTTGTCATAGGCAACACTTGCCGGCAGCGGCATCACTGACAGGATGCTAAAGGATCCGTTCCTCAAGCGCTCATGGTAAGGATGTGCGCACCGGCAAGCTTCCGACAAGCGTAGGGTATAAACGTCATACGAAGACAAAGTAAAACAAGGGAGATATTATACATTCATTCATCAAGACAAGTTGTATTACATCACAAGCGTTGTGTAGATCTAACTTAGGATTACAATTGTTTTTCACATGATTGGCGATGGTGATGGAAACAATGACAAGCTCAATTTGAAAGGTTGCGTTGATGCCTGCGAATCTTGATGACCCTGTCGGCGATCGGGGCGATGATATTGTCGATTTCTGTAATGTCAGTGTCCTCCGGCAAGCTTTTGAAGGCCCCGGAAAGATAAAACATCTGGATTGCGATACACGACCTTGGTGAGCACTTTATGGAGGACGTCGCGACCAAACTTCCAGGATTCATTGGAAAATGAAGCAGATCTGTCTTCATGATAAGTGTTCAAGGCTTCAACAAGACCATCGAAGAACTTGGTTATCCTGGCGCTAGTTGTCTCCTTGTCATTGATAGTGAAGCTCCAGCTCTTCATCTCCATAACAGCAAGTTGAGTGGTTATGCGCTCAGCTATATCAACAAGTCTATCAGTCCATTGGGAGAGCATCTCTCGCATTTGCTCGAAGTTGTTTTCGGCATCTGTCCGCGAGGCCTCCTCCTCTTCCAATTTCTTCAGCAAGATTGTTTCTTTTTCCTTGGCGGATTCAAGATCCTTTTCCAAGGTGGTAAGTTTGGCCTTCAGATCCAATATTGCCTCATTGGCCTGGTTGAGATCCTAGTTTTTGGACGACAGCTGCGTCTGCAGCTCCCCCAGGGTATGAGCTGTCTTCTGCGCTGCGTCCTTAAGATCCTCGATCTTCTTCCTATTGCCGGCAAGGGTCTCCTTCAACTTGCCTACTTGTGTTTCTAGCTCTACCTTGGCATTAGCAGCGGCAGCAGCTTCGTCAGTGGCCTCCTTGAGATTGGCGACGCTGTCTCGAGCTTGAGCTTCTCTGTAGTCCTTGTGCTTCTGCTTTAGCTCTTGTGTCCATAGCCCGAGAAGTTTTTCAATTTCTTCGTCCTTGACATGAAGCTTGGCGGCAAGGGACTCCTCTTGCTCGGCAAGATCCTTCTCTTTGGAGTCGAGCCGTGCTTCGCGCTCGGCTAGCTTGCCGTCAAAAGCTATTGCCTTCTCCTTGGCAGCAGCAAGCTTTTCCTCTTGCCACTTGAGATTGTGGAATTGTTCATTATACCACTTATGGACTACTTCTGCCTTCTCCTTTAGCTTCTCCTGAGCTGAGTCCAGAGCCTTCTGCTCTTCTTGGATCTTGTTCCAGCGCTTGCCATAGCGATCTTATACATCTTTGAAGCCAGCAGCCATGGCTTCTAAGAAAATAAGATCTTCAGCGCTGTCTGCAGCGTTGTCGGTTTCGGCAGTGCTTTGGGAGAAGGGGAGTAGAATTCGAGCAATCTCTTCATCAAAATTTGGCTCCTTAGAACCTGATGAACCGGGGGCTCCAGATCCTTGTAGAGGAGCGGCAAGAATCAACACATCTGTTGAGATCTGTGTGTCTGGTGCTGCAGGATTATTGTCGGGGTTTGGCTCGGCAGCGTTAACCAGTACCATCCCTGTATCTGCCTTGGTGGGTTCAGACATTTTGCCGGAAGATTTCTCTGATCCTTCGGGAGCTTTCCTGATAACTTCAGTGGCAGGCGCAGTGGTTTCGTCGGCAAGAATCTTGGCTGCCTCGTCAGCGGCACTCTTTGCAATATCTTCTATTTCTGTGATCACTTCTCCTTCTTCAGGAGAAGTTGGGTCTACAGGATTGGACAGAAGCAAAGAAAAAAGCTGAAAAATTTAGTCTACAAGACAAGTTCAAGAAGACAAAAATTCGAAGAGGTGTTTAGAGACAAGTGGATTACCTGTCGACTCTTGCTGAGGGAGGGTGATTCCTTCCCCGGCAATATCGGTTGCCGGCGCACGATCATCAGTGGCGTCGCTTGCTGGGATGATCTCTGTGTGGGCATGTTCTTCAGTGGAGGCCCTTTGTGACACCCTGGTTTTTCTCAAGCTTTTCTTTTCATATTTTATTTGAAGGCTTTCTTTGGAATTTGGTTTGAATGGCTCTATGGACTTAAAACTTGGGAATATTTTTACTTTCCTTTCCCAAGTCACACAAGCCTCCAAAAACTTCTCACAAGTCATGTTATACCCATTCTTTCCCAATCTTAATTTTATTCCTATTAAAGTATTCCTTTTCTGGTAAAGGAATAATCGTTTAAGCTCCAGCTTGTGAAGCAACCTCTATTTCTGTCCTCCCAAAAATTCCAAGAAAATTCTCATAAATTCTTTGGATCATGTGAACCTTGGATATGTGAAAATATCCAAGATTCATCTCTCATGGTGAGCACACCATCCAATAACTGTCTCTAGTCATTATTTTGGATTGTGAAGCAACTTTATTTTATGTTTCTCCATATTCGTGAATAATTTCCATAACCTTCTCCTATCCATATAAACATTCCCTACCAAATTTTGGCCCATTTCATTCAGCCATTTTCTCTATAATATTTCCCCAAGTTGCTGTCCAGTGGGAAGTGCTATGAAGGAAGTACCATTTATACTTGTCCAAATGCTATGAAATTTTTGTGGCATCATGGCACCACCAAATTACCCACCTACACCAAGTTTCATCTAAATTGTTCAAGCCAATTGAGCACCACATCAAGATTCTTCTTTCTAGACCACAATGTGGTTTGTACATGAACCATGTTCAAAACTTGTTGAAAGTTTCTCAAATTTGGCCATTAGATAGTCCTTACAACCCAGAGCCCACCAGACACTCATTTGGCTCCATCACCAACTCATCTCCCTTCTGGATCCCTCCCAAGTTTTGTTTCAGAAACTGTATTTGATGCTACCACTCGATTCAGAGTGTATCTAGCCAAACCAGTGGCACAGAGAGGCTATATGATCTAAGGTCGACGCACTAGACAAGGTGTGCCAGGCGTGCGTGGCCTCTAGGGGCCAGCACCCATGGTGAGCACGGCACTGGCATGCCTGTGCACACGCTCTGGGCGCCGTCAGGCTCTGGTCTCGTCGGAGCACGACGCCCGCGTGGCCGTAACGTGTCCCCAAGTGCCGACTACCTCTCCGCCGTCCACCTCGCCCGTCTGGAACCCACTCCCTCCCCGGCGAAGCTCGCCGTAGACACGGCCAAGCTCCGCCCCTGTGGGCCGTACGGGCACTGTGGCCACACTGGCTTTCTCCTTCCTCCCGTCGAGCCGTCACGTCCATTTACTCCCCTGCCTCTCCCATCACCTCCACACGTGGCTCAGGCACTAGCGCGACAGCCAGCGCAACGCGGACGCCGGCGTTTTCCCCCGCGGCGGGATCCGATGCTGGCATCGCCACCCAGCTATAAAAGCCGCACCCCGCCATCGCTTCACCTCACCACTCCACCTCCCTTACCTCTCAATCGCCTCCCCACGCTGGAAGTAGAGCTGGGGAGCTCTCCTGCTCCATCTCCGGCGAGTAGCTCCGCCGCTCTGCCTCTGCTCCGCCAGCTCGACTCCGTCCATCCCAACCTCACCCAGGCCCACGGTAGAGCTCAGTGTATTCCCCTGACCATCCCTGACCTCTTCCCTGGTCGAAACACCGCCGAAATTGCCGTCTCCGGCGACCCCCGAACGCAGCCACTGCCGGAGAGGAAGGGGGCGACTCCGTCAGGCCATCCCCAGAGATGCTGCAGGTACCGGCGTGCTAGCCATCGTCTGCTCGTTCAAACCCAACCATCTCCCCGCGCCACCGCCATCGCTACGCCGGCGAACGTCGCCGGTGAGCGCCGCACTCTGTTCTCTCTCTCTCTCGATTTAAAACTGACTGCGGGCCCTGCATGTCAGTGACTCACTTCGCTCCCGAAGTAGTACGTAAGTGGAAGCGTACTCCGGGTTTATGCTTTTGACGGTGCTGCCTCTGGCATTTTCTTATTTTTCTGTTTAATTCAAATTAAACAGAAGTTTGACTGAACTTTCACCATCCATATCTTTTAAACCCTAAGTCCAAATGAGTTCATTCTTTTTGCATTATTTTTCTTTTGAGCTCCTCTAGTTGTTGGTAGATTTTGGTATTTTTCCCTGTTGTCTAGAATTTCTGGACAGAGAAAAAATTCTTTATGGATTATTTACAAATGTTTTGAAAATATTTTTTAGAGTAATTTGAATAGTTGGTGCAGACCAGGAGTATTACCACACTCCCTTGGTGCAAGGCAAGCTACAACTCTCATTTGCATAATTGCATTGCAATATCATAGTTTAATTAATTATTTTAATACAAGTATGAATTATTTATAAATGGATTAATTCATGCAATACTTGATAAATTTCTTGGAAGGGTGACTACCATGTTGATGATTGGATTGTTAGTTCCTTGTAGTTTACAAACTTGATGATGCCATGATACTGTCGGATTAAGAGATTACCGTCCATGATCATTTTTGGGTTTCGTCCGGCAATTGTGGATACGGAATTAGTAGCAGTGGCTTAATAATATTGATTATTGGATTACTAGTTGGTTAATGTTTTAACTTGGATCATTATGATATCGGAGTATCAGTTATGATGGAAATATTACTCTGGGATAAAATCCTTCATTGTTGATCAAGTGCCACTGAACCGAGCTTTCCAGTGCAGCCACATCTGTCGGAATGGGACGGCCTTAACTTGGTCTGACTGCGTGCTCTTTTACCGGTACTACCAAAGAGCGGTGGTTATGCATGCGTGCTACCTTGATCAGGTAGACGACGATAACCTTGTGAGCCCAGTTTGGTTATTGAGCACAAGTCCCCGTTTGGGACAGTTGTTTGGCCCCGACGGTAACAGGTGTCAAGAGTGACACAGGGGCCACCCAGGGCATGACTCGGACGAGGAATGATTGTCGGTGGTACGATAGAAGGGTCATGGGTTAGACAGGTTTTGTTGGAGCAGCACCGGTCCCCCCGAATGGGAGTATGAGGCCAGGAGCTCCATGTTGTGGGTAACGTACGCAACCTCTACAGAGTGTAAGAATCTATTCGAATAGTCGCGTCCAGGGTAACGGACACATTTCGTACTAGGTCAGACTGTCTGATCAACGCCAATGAGGGAATGACTTGATTAATGATGGAAGAACTCCTCTTAGTATGATGAGGTAACTGTTGGGCAGCAGGCCATTGATAAATCTTGGTAACAATCTTGAGGATGATTGTTGGATGTTCTTAGGGTGATCATGAGTTGGTCCCTGGAGTACAGGGAGAATAGTATATTATTATTTTCTTCCACTCTTTTTGATAACAATAAATCTTGACTCAATCATGATTGCTATGCTGTTGTCTTGCCTTAATGCATATGTTTGTTGTGAGCTTGCGAGTACATTCAAAGTACTCACCTGGCATGTCATGCCAGTTTGCATGTCCTAGCATGTTTGCAAAACCCGAGGATCTCAAGTTGCGAGCTAGGACGTGTCCAAGCCAGAGTCCCTACGGAGTGGAGCTCAACTCCGTTGTCATTATTCCACTGCTAGCATAGGACTACCTTGATAGGAGTGGCACTATGGTGCCTTTGTAATCCGTTGTAAACCATGTACCCCAACCAATTGTAATAAAGAGCTGATTTGTTTTATGCCAAGCAATGTCGTATTCCAGAAGACTTGATCTCGGGGCTGGAATATGGGGTGCTCCGGTGCCTCTGAGCAGGGTTGTCACAAGGTTTGGTATCAGAGCAGGTCTGGCTATAGGACACCCTAGCTTACCCGGATGTTAGAAACCATTAGTCTAGAGCCCAGCTTGATTGTGCGATGCATCTGATTGCTGCATTGGTTGCTGTACTTGCTTGTCACATAGCATGCATATAGATTTGTATCACTAACCAGTTGATTTTGTAGATGGCATCCGTTCCAATTGACTACAACTCCACACCTGCACCACTCAGCTTTGCATCACTGCTTTGGGATGTTTGGCGTCTTCTCTATCCAAGTGGAGAGATGCCAAGGTACGAAGTGTTCCAGACCCCGCTTGCTGGACTGGTGCACGAGTATCATGGCAAGGTCTTTCTATCAGTCAACCTACCCTTAGGGAGGTGCACCTATAGTCTCCCTGGTGGTTATGCCTCTACACCAGATCACGCTGTCCAACTTGCCGCTCTGGCAGGTCTTACTGTTCTTCGTCACCAGGAAAACACGATGCAAGAGAATTGTGCCTTCCACTACTACCCCACTATAGCTACCACCCCCAGACGGGTTAGATTTCCCCGTGTTCGCTCAGATGATGACGTAGCTGTCACATACATGTCTCGTTACATGATCGCAGAGTACGTCCTCGTCGCCGAACTGTTAGGGATGTAAACCATGCCCGGAGAGCACTTGGTATGGCTGTAGCGCCGTCCACCTCTCCGCCAGCTCCTTCGCTCTCCACTAACCCGCCATCCAATTGTAGGACCTAAGTACCTGCTAGGTTCATGTTGCATCAGTAGTGGTAGCACCGAGTGTTGTAAATTACCCTGAGTAGCAATAAAGTGTTGGTTTTGCCAGTTTGGTGTTTTTCTTTGAGCAGTTTTTGTTCGCTTTATTTTGGCTCCTCGGTGTCACATTACTGTTCCCTGTGGAAGTTGCTCGTCAACCGCCATCAGACTCCAGGGATCAATGAGCATTGCCAATACCTGGAAGCACAGGCAAGCAGTAAGGAGTTCTCCAGATTACATTACCTGAGGAATGTCTGGTGTGAAAATAATAGTATTCTCGATGAACTTTTAACATCAATTCTACTTCAGCAGTACAAGGTCACAACAACAATGATTAAACCAGCAGGAAGACCAGTGGGTTACAAGGCCAACAGTATATATTTGCGGTTCAAGGTATGATCCAGGTACAAAATTCAGTTCCATTTGAGGAAGACATGGAATAGGTTATGCCTCGGAAGGAAAGAAGAATGAGTCATGTAACCCATATTCAACCAGAGAGATAATCAGATCAAGCCCTCCCAAACCAACAACAGGGATTATGAGACTAGATATATAATAACCTGGCACAAAGGGATACTTTGGTGTAAGCAATACAGTCGTCCTCCGCACCCTACAAGAGAAGCTTGTGATGCAAGACTCCGCGAATCTTCCTCAGTACGGTATGCGGATAGCTTTCCGCATAAGACACTCTGCCTTCTTCGGCAAGCCACCGCATAAAGCTTCCTGCATAAGGCACCGAATCTTCCCCGATAAGCAACCCGAAGGAGAAGCTTCTAAAGCACAGTACCCAGCCGTCTTCAACAAGCAATCCAGATAAAGGCTTCGAACATAAGCTACCCAGCCTTCTTTAGTACGATACCCATGATGGCTTCTAACACAAGCTATCCAATCTTCATCAGCAAAGCACTACCAACAGTTAGCAACAATGGCATGTACAAGCAATTGCACAAGCAGTGTATCTTAAAAAAAAGTCAAGCCCCCACTGTTTGGTCAGAATTCCGAGCCAGTCAGGACACAAGTGTCTGTGTTGGGAATAAGGTGTTCAACTATCCCTACTTCCCTATATATTGTGGGTCATCCAAGTCACTCGGATGCAAAGGAACTATGACCAAGCCAGTCTACCGAAGGAGGATTAGGATCCAATACCTACATAAGCCATGTAAGACGAAGAAGACCAACATACACCTCATTGTTTTGCAAGGGTTGACATGATATCAGCAAGACAGTTGGAGCAACGATTTTAGGCAACGGAGTCCATGGTACCAGTGAATTTGGCATACGATCCTAAGGAACCCTTGTTTGCCTTTCCCTAGTAACTGCACCATGCCTGTGTTCTGAGCTGCTTTCAGCCATTCGGGGTGGATGATGATTGTATATTCTCTTTCAACAACTGTTCCATGTTCCGAGCTACTTTGCAGCCGTCTCGGGCAGCTGTTGAGTTTCTTTTGTAAGCGGTGACCCCATGCTCTGAGCCGTTCTTCGGCCATCTTAGGGAACCGCCACCTTCTTCATATCAACATGGTCTCATGCTCTAAGCTGCTTTTCAACCGTCTTGAGCCATGATTGAGTTACTTTAGTAATGTCCCAGATCTGAGTTGTAAAGACCGTTCTGGTGGCTACTGATTTATTTGCCGATTTCATGCAAGTGATTCGGACGATCATTGCCTTACAACAAGATCTGGTGAAATGACAAGACTGCTATCGAAATATTACTACGCTATTATATGCTAAGGGTAAGGAATGTGTGATGGAATATTGCACCTACGGCTATCCGGAGAATTAAGAATATACAAAGAGGCAAGTTTCTTCCGAAAGGACTCAAACAAGTGTAATAAGGGAGCAAGACCGAGTGTGCCGGAATCCCATATTGATGTGATTCTCTTACTTAGCTACAGATGCTCGAAATTATTAGAAATAAAATCTAAGTCTGCCATGTCAATATGCATTAGCCAGCTCCGCAGCTCGACTGCTGCGACCGTGCTAGAGTATCGCACGACTTATGACAAACTAATGGAATAAGTGGTAAGAGTACGGAACAACAATCCCAGTGCAAGTGTCCTCAAGCATGATGCCCAGTGAAATGACAACTTTTCGTGAACAAGGTCATCCAGTCAGAATCAATGTCAGTCAAGCCTTGAGATACGATGATGAATAAGGATTATGATTCCCGGTATTGCCTTGTACCCGGAAGACATGCGCAAGGGATGAAGAAGTTCTGTGATCACCAGGAAATTTGTGCACAACTCCAGGAAATACTACTGGTGCTGGAAGGACATATGACGCATTCATCGGAGAATCACTCTCGGACTTATGGAAAGAAGACATATTTTAGTCAGGAAAACATGTCGAATGAACCGTCATGTACGATGAGCTTGGCATCAAGATGTGAATAGACATGCTAATGGACATACGAAGAAAGGCCTGTTATAATGTGAGCAAGGTGAAGCAAACCGCCCCAGAGCAAGGCAGTCAGATCAGATGGAGTCAGTGGGAACAAATAATAACGGAAAAAAGGATACCTGAGATGGAAACGGTGTCTTTAAGACCGCATATGCATCCTTGTTCCCTGAGCAACCAAATCTCGAGGACGAGATTTATCTTAAGGGGGGTAGGTTTGTGACACCCTGGTTTTTCTCAGCTTTTCTTTTCAAATTTTATTCAAAGGCTTTCTTTGGAATTTGGTTTGAATGGCTCTATGGACTTAAAACTTGGGAATATTTTTACTTTCCTTTCCCAAGTCACCCAAGCCTCCAAAAACTTCTCACAAGTCATGTTATACCCATTCTTGCCCAATCTCAATTTGATTCCAATTAAAGTATTCCTTTTCTATTAAAGGAATAATCCTTTAAGCTCTAGCTTGTGAAGCAACCTCTATTTCTATTCTCCCAAAAATTCCAAGAAAATTCTCATAAATTCTTTGGATCATGCGAACCTTGGATATGTGAAAATATCCAAGATTCATCTCTCATGGTGAGCACACCATCCAATAACTGTCTCTGGTCATTATTCTTGATTGTGAAGCAACTACATTTTATGTTGCTCCATAATTCATGAATAATTTCCATAACCTTCTCCTATCCATATAAACATTCCCTACCAAATTTTGGCCCATTCCAAATGCTATGAAATTTTTGTAGCATCATGGCACCACCAAATGGCCCACCTACACCAAGTTTCATCTAAATTCATCAAGCCAATTGAGCACCACATCAAGATTCTTCTTTCTGGACCAGAATGTGGTTTGTACATGAACCATGTTCAAAACTTGTTGAAAGTTTCTGAAATTTGGCCAAATGATAGTCCTTCCAACCCAGAACCCACCAGACAACTCATTTGGCTCCATCAGCAACTCATCTCCCTTCTCGATCCCTCCCAAGTTTCGGTTCAGAAACTGTATTTGATGCTACCACTCGATTCTGAGTGTATCTAGCCAAACCAGTGGCACAGAGAGGCTATATGATCTAAGGTCGATGCACTGGACAAGGTGTGCCAGGCATGCGTGGCCTCCAAGGGCCAGCACCCGTGGTGAGCACAGCACTGGCATGCCTGTGCACGCACTATGGGCGCCGCCAGGCTCTGGTCTCATCGAAGCGCGACGCCTGCATCGCCGTACCATGTCCCCAAGTGCCGACTACCTCTCCACCGTCCACCTGGCCCGTCTGGAACCCTCTCCCTCCCCGGCGAAGCTCGCCGGCAGACACGGCCAAGCTCCGCCCCTGTGTGCCGTACGAGCACTATGGCCGCGTTGGCTGTCTCCTTCCTCCCATCGAGTCGTCGCGTCCATTTACTGCCCTGCCTCTGCCGTCACGTCCCCATGTGGCTCGGGCACCAGCGCGACGGCCAGCGCAACACGGATGCTGGCGTTTTCCCACACCGCGGCATCCGGTGCTGGCATCACCGCCCGGCTATAAAAGCTGCACCCCGCCCTCCCTTCACCTCACCACTCAACCCACCTCACCTCTCAATCGCCTCCCCACGCCAGAAGCAGAGCTGGGGAGCTCTCCTGCTCCATCTCCGGCGAGGAGCTCTGCCGCTCTGCCTCTGCTATGCCACTTTGACTCCGTCCACCCCAACCTCACCCAAGCCCATGATAGAGCTCAGGGCATTCCCCTGACCCTCCCTAGCCTCTTCCCTGGTCGAACTGCTACTGGAATCGCCGTTTCCGACGACCCCCGAACGCAGCCGCCGCCGGAGAGGAAGGGGGCGACGCTATCAGGCCGTCCCCGGAGACGCTGCGGGTAGCAGCGTGCTCGCCATCATCCGCTCGTTCCATCCGACCATCTCCCCGCGCCACCGCCGTCACTACGCCGGTGAATGTCGCCGGTGAGCCCCGCCGCACTCCGTTCTCTCTCTCTCTCTCGATTTAAAACTGACAGCGGGCACCGCATGTCAGTGACTCACTTCGCTCCCGAAGCGGTACCTATGTAGAAGCGTACTCTGGGTTTACGCTTTCAATGTGGCTGCCTCTGGCATTTTCTGAATTTTCTGTTTAATTCAAATTAAACATAAGTTTGACTGAACTTTGACCATCCATATCTTTTAAACCCTAAGTCCAAATGAGTTCATTCTTTTTGCATTATTTTTCTTTTGAGCTCCTCTAGTTGCTGGTAGATTTTGGTATTTTTCTCTGTTGTCCAGAATTTCTGGATAGAGAAAAAATGCTTTATGGATTATTTACAAATGTTTTGAAAATATTTTTTTCAGACTAATTTGAATAGTTGGTGAAGACCAGGAGTATTACCACACTCCATTGGTGCAAGGCAAGCCACAACTCTCATTTGCATAATTGCATTGCAATATAAAAGTTTAATTATTTATTTTAATAAAAGTATGACCTATTTATAAATGGATTAATTCCTGCAATACTTGATAAATTTCTTGGATGGGTGACTACCATGTTGATGATTGGATTGTTAGTTCCTAGTAGTTTACAAACTTGATGATGCCATGATACTGTCGGATTAAGAGATTACCGTCCATGATAATTTTTGGGTTTCGTCCGGCAATTGTGGATATGGAATTAGTAGCAGTGGCTTAATCATATTGATTATTGGATTACTAGTTTGTTAATGTTTTAACTTGGATCACTATGATATCGGAGTACCAGTTATGATGGAAAGATTACTCGGGGATAAAATCCTTCATTGTTGATCAAGTGCCACTGAACCGAGCTTTCCAGTGTAGCCACATCTGCCAGAATGGGACGGCCTTAGCTTGGTCTGACTGTGTGCTCTTTTACCGGTACCACCAAAGAGGGGAGGTTATGCGTGCGTGCTACCCTGATCAGGTCCCCGTTTGGTTATTGAGCTCAAGTCCCCGTTTGGGATAGTTGTTTGGCCATGATGGTGGCAGGTGTCAAGAGTGACACAGGGGCCACCCAGGACATGACTCGGACGGGGAATGATTGTTGGTGGTACAATAGAACGGTAACGAGTTAGACAGGTTTTGTTGGAGCAGCACCGGTCCCCCCGAATGGTAGTATGAGGCCAGGAGCTCCATGGTGTGGGTAACATGCGCAACCTCTGCAGAGTGTAAGAATCTATTTGAATAGCCGCGTCCATAGTAATGGACACAGTACGTACTAGGTCACACTGTCTAATCAACACCAAGGAGGGAATGACTTGGTTAATGATGGAAGAACTCGTCTCAGTAAGACGAGGTAACTGTTGGGCAGCAGGCCATTGATAAATCTTGGTAACGATCTCGAGGATGATCGTTGGATGTTCTTAGGGTGATCATGAGTTGGTCACCCGAGTACAGGGAGAATAGTATATTATTATTTTATTCCACTCTTTTTTATAACAATAAATCTTGACTTAATCATGTCTGCTATGATGTTATCTTGCCTTAATGCTTTTGTTTGTTGTGAGCTTGCGAGTACATTCAAAGTACTCACCTGGCGTGTCATGCCAGTTTCCAGGTGCTTCCATGTTTGCAAAACCCGAGGATCTCAAGTTGCGAGCTAGGACGTGTCCAAGCCAGAGTCCCTGTGGAGTGGAGCTCATCTCCGTTGTCGTTATTCCGCTGCTAGGAGTTGTGCCGCTGCTAGCATAGAACTACCTTGATAGGAGTGGCACTATGGTAGCTTTGTAATCCGTTGTAAACCATGTACCCCAACCAATTGTGATAAAGAGCTGATTTGTTCTATGCCAAGCAGTGCCGTATTCCAGAAGACTTGATCTCTGGGCTGGAATACGGGGTGCTCCGGTGCCTCTGAGCCGGGGTGCCACACCCTTGTCGGGGAAGCACTCGCCGAGATGATGGTTTATGGAGTAGCCTTGGCGGGGTCTACCTCCGGGTGGCCTTCCTCCTGGTGATCTCCTCCTATCTCCCTGTCGGGATCAGAAAGAGGAACGACATTGCTAGTGCTTGCAAGCGGGAACTGCACCACAACCTCGCACTGGGGGCAGGGCTGGGCGCTGATGACGACAGTATCGGCAGAAGGTGCCCCCTGCCCAGTACTTGCCGCTGATTCCTGTGATGTGGCAGTTCTGATCCACTTCGCTCTATGCACTAATGCTTCTGTGTTCCTGCGAAGATAAAGAAAACCAAGTCAAAATGACAGTCTAGACGAAATCGAAGACTTGACGAACACGAATGGCTATACTTACTCTTCGTCTTCAGAATCACCGATGGCGGAGTAGTCGTATCTCACTGGCAAGGGTGACTCCTTGGCCCTTTTGATTGCCGGGGGGGGACGAAGACGCTGGTTGAGAAGATTTGACCTCCCCGGCAACCTCTTGCTGGGAAGGGGAGCGCTGAGCTCGAGGGCGGCGAGTTACTTGCCGGCGAACTTCTTGCTATTGGCCAGTCTTGGTGGTTGATTTCTTCACGGCAGGGACAGCTCCTGACGAAGAAGGATGCGCTACCTCTTGGCCTGATGCCTTCCGAAGGACATGAGCCTTCTTTTTCGGAGCTTGGGGAGCTTGTTCTTCCACAGGCTCCCCGGTAATCTCTTCCCCGGCAGGTTCTTCTTGGTGCTCTCCGGCAACCTCTTCATCGGGGACCCCTTCCTCCCGCTCGGTTGCCCCGGCCCGGGAACCGCTAGCCCTGCTGGCTTTCAAGGCCTCCTCGGCTTTGTAAGAAATGTATGCCACTTCTTCATCCCTAGTGGCGCGGACGAGATCTTTCTCTTCCCGAGTGGCTATCTCCATCAAGTTGGAAGCCCAAGTCATTTTGTCTTCTAGTGATGGTACGGACCAGTCCGCTACGACTCCTTGAGCAGTGCAAAGTGACATCATTGCGAGGATGGAATCCTTGGTGGAATTGATATGCAGCGGAATGATTTGGGCTAGCAAATGATACTTGTTGGTGGTCCTCAAAAGTGCATGACAGAGGCTGATGTGCTCCATGATTGTGAGGTTGTTGTTCAATCCTGGTTACAGCCGCATGTTGTCAGCAGCATTCTGGTACTCCCAAGTATACCTCTGTCTCTTCAGCAGCAGCGCGATGCGAAGTCAGATCCCACCATTTCGATGGTTAGCCTGGCAAGCTTGAGGTGAGCAATCCGGTTCAGTGCCGGGCGAAGCTTCTTGTCCCTGGCACTAATGTCACTCCAGCTCTTGTTGCGTTCAATCTTCTCCGTGCGCGGCAAGCAGAAGCTGGGGAAGTCCTTCTCTTTAATTTAGCACCACTCTACCTGCCACTCTTCCCATTTTAGATGCAGCAGCCCGGTAAGGTATTCTCCGTTGGTCTTGGCCCGGGGAATCCATGTCATGCTGCCAGAAAGTGCGTCACCTTCGATACGGGGAACGAAGAAGTGGCGGAAGAGACCAACATTGGGGGTGACTCCAACAAAATTCTGACACAGATGCGCGAAGACCACCAAGGCTATCATGGCATTGGGGTTAAAATCCAGCAATTGGAATCCAAATGTGTACATCAACTCAGCAAAGAAATCTGAGAAGGGGGGAACCAGACCGCAGTAAAAGTATGCACAAAAGAATGGATACGCGTCTCTAGGAACCCTGTCACCAGTAGGAAGCACTACTGGAGCCTTGTGGTCCTTGGTATCTCTCCCCCACATGTAGGCGTACCTTTCGATTAAGGTAGTTTTGTCCAGGGTCGGCGGTGAGAATACCGCATTCTCCCGCCCTCGCTATTCCAGGAGCTCCATGTCCGCCTTCCTCTTCTCTGCCTTGGGGTCGATGGGCTTGGCGGGCTTCTTCCCCTCCGTATCAGCCTTTTTGGGAGCCATGAGGGCTCAGAAGGAATGAGCGGAGGGTGAAGGAAGAGGTGCGCATCAGTGGCGGCGGCGTCGGAACTGGCTATGGCGAGAGGAAGAAGATGATGCAGCAAGGGCAAGGGTAAATGAGCAGCATCCCCTCGCGGTTGCCTTTTTATGGGGAAGACATGAGGGGGCTGGCTCTTTACTGTTCGACGTGGCAGCGCTTTTGCCGGCGCACTACCACAAACCGCCTCTACAGTCCACCACTCCCGCATCTCGCCTTTAATGCGCGGCGTGAGCGGGCACGAGAAACAACCACCACAAGATTTACGGCGGTAATTTTTCACCACGTGTCTGCGCATTCTTTGGGCCTAGCCCAACGACACTTCGGACGCGCGTGTGGCCCATTCCGGGGCTCATGTCAGTGTATAAAACATGGGTATTTTATACCCTGACTTATGCTTAGACAGTGGTAGCTTTCTTGATGGCATGGGCTTGCCGGAGATCACCAACATTAAGATTCAAGACCTACAACAAGGTCGCAGAGAAGAAACCAAGCTGAGCCACTAAGGCGCGTATGGCTTGTATTCGAGATGAAGACAGCGCTTACCGGCAAGGCAGGAGCCGGCAAGGCGAAGGCCTCGCAAGCTCCGTGCCGGCAAGCCCTTACCAATCCCTCCTCGGCTCCACTTCATCATAACAGCTGGATTTTAATCCATGAGGTGTCGAGTGGGCAGGCGGTTTGGTGAGGTTTGTCGTGGCACGTTTCAGCATGCTGGAAGGAGGATTAACTTTAATGACACATGTACAGGAGGCATGTCAAGATTATAGGAGGTAGTTGGACAAGCGGTGCAGGAACCTTGCCAGGGCTCCACCTCCACATGACACCTAACGGTGCATCTATTGCATTTGTCCAAACCCAGCAGAGTTAGGTATGATAGCACTGTAGACTATCTAATCAATATGTAATGACTGTTTTGCCACTGTGGTTACCCCTTGAACTATAAAAGGAGGGCTAGGGCAACGGTTACAAGGGTCGACACTTTGCTCATTTTCCATGCATAGCTGCTCTTCCAGCACCCTTGCCGGCAAGAAGCCCTCCTTGTACTTGAGCTCGAACACACCCAATATAGAAAAGAAGGAGTAGGGTTTTACACTTCACGGCGGCCCGAACCTGGGTAAAAGCCTTGCGTTTGCTACTGGTTCTGCTCTTTGTGCTTACGCATCTCCCTAGCCGAATCGCAAAGGGGCTAGATGGCCCCATGGATGGTCGTACACGCACGACACCCAATCCCATCCAAATTCCGTGTTTACATGCTTTGGCAACCACGGCGGCAGCATTAGCTGCCCTCCTTGCAGATCTTGTCACACTAGAGAACGCCGATGCTTGGAAGGCTGAGGTCGATAAGTGCCATGAACACCTTGAGAAAGTTCAGGAGGAGATCGAGGCTGAAAAAGCGCATTTTGATAAATCCTGGGAAGATGTCCAGCAGGAGGCTCAGTGTCTGGAGGACGGACGAATCCACCTTGACTTTCGCCAGGAGGAGTTCTCTACAATACAACAAAGAAGGTACCAAAGTCGGTTTCCCATCGGCATGGAGCCACGGATGCTTTTTCACACACCAAGCGACGCTCCCCTCCCGACGTATCCCGCGGCAGGTATAAGAGGGCTAGGGATAGGTGGTGCCATACCCAAATTGGCTCAAACTGCCCCCCCCCCCGCCCCGAACACAGCTCAACAACAACAGCCGACCCAGATCCAGCAGCCAGCTCACCAGCAGCCTCAATAGCCGCTAGCTCTACAGCAGAATCAGCAGCAGTCGGGACGCTTCCATACACTAGCCGGACACTACTCAAACCCTGTGGACAATGTATGGGCAGGGACACGCAACCTTTCCCTCATCCCAATCAATGGAAACAGCCCATTCGAAGTGGAAGCCAGGCAGGAAATCAAGATGCTGAAGACGGCGGTCACGCAGCAAGCACATTATTCGCATAGCCCTAACAGGTTACACTCTGTGCCATACCAGAGTCGGAGCAGGAGCCAGCACGGAGAGTCGCCTCTCCCTGTAGCCTCTAGCAGTGCACGGCGCCAGCAGGAATGTAGGGATCAACAGATGGCTCCTCCACAAGCAAGGCCGGCAGGCCTCGGACGCACAGGCTATCGTTGATAACGCACACGCAGCACGCGCTGAGCATGGTCAGCCGGCCCGATGAAACCCGCCCACCACAACCCAAGCGGCACCAGCAGAGACTGAGTTTATTGGAAGGACCATTGGAACACCATGCTTGGGGCCTGCCCTGAGGAACACACGTTTGCTGCGGGATTTCAATGGGCCTCATAAAGTCCCCAACTACACAGCAGATATGGAGCGAGTCACCTGGATTGAGAGTTATGAGCTAGATATGGATATGCTAGAGGTGAGCGATTGGGTCTGTGGTCGATATTTGACCATGATGTTGGACGGTCCTGCACGCACATGGCTGAAAAATTTGCCCCCGAACTCAGTCAATATGTGGCAGGAGTTGAAGGAGCATTTTATCAAAAACTTCCAAGGAATCTGGAAGCGTACGACCATGATTAATGACTTGGAGCACTGTGTTGAAGGAGGGCGGGTCGGCTCATCATTGGGCTCACCGAGTTGCAAAAATTATCCACTCTTCTGATAGCATCACAGCTCCGACATCAGTCCTTGTCTTGGAAAAGAACTGCAGGTTCGAGCCTTTGGTCCATAAGCTAGGACGTATCAAGCGGCATGTGAAGGACATGAGTGAACTCATGGATGCCATGACAAAGTATGCTGAGTCTGATAAAACCAAGGACCCAGACTCAGATGATGATAAGTCTAGGAAGGACAAGAAGACTGGTGGCAAGAGCCATCAGAATACCAGCAACGGGAACAACAACCATGGCAATAAGTGCAAGAGCGCAGAAGAAGCCTCAGATTTGGTTGCTAATACCAACACAGGTTTTAAAAATCCACGTCAGAGTGGCAATTTTAAAAATTAGTCCCAAGGTTTTCGTCCCCGGAATTACAAGGAAGCCCTCAAAGGCCCATGTCCCAAACACAACAGGGAAAATAGACCAGCTAATCACTCTTGCGAGGATTGTTATATCATGCAAGAGTTCAAACACGACGAGTTTGGTGGTAACAACAACAATAATGCTGGACACCTGGGAAACCCTGGTGCTGGCAATCCGGGAGCTGGCTATCAGCAAGCCGGCAAATGGCGGAGTTAATCATCAGCAAGCCGTCCAGGGTAACCTGTACCAAGGAGCCGGCCAAGGTAATCAGTACAGGGAAGGTCTAGCCGGGTTTCAGAGTAACCCGAAGCAATTGAGTAGCAGTCAGTATCATGTTTTCACCACTGACACATGCAAGCGCGATAGAAAGTTACAGAGGCGAGCTATTCACACAGCTGCACCAGCAGTCCCAGAGTGGTTGAATTGGTCAGAACAGCCAATCACCTGGAGTCTAGCAGATCATCCTCCGCGGGTTGATAATCTTGAGAGTCTGGCTTTGGTTGTTGCTCCTCAGGTTGGTGGTGATACATTGACTAAAGTGCTTATGGACAGAGGCAGTACTATCAACATACTATACTATGATACCTTCAGGACGATGAATCTTTTGGAGAAGCAGCTGAAGCCATCATCAACTGTGTTTCATGGCATTGTTCCTGGCAAGTACGCTCGTCCTGTTGGCAAGATTTACCTGGAGGTTGCTTTTGACACTGAGAAAAACTTCCGGTTTGAGATTCTCCCATTTGAGGTGGTCAAGTTCAAGAGTCCATATCATGCTCTGCTTGGCAAGCCAGCTTATGCGTGGTTTATGGCATGACCATGTTATGTCTACCTCAAACTCAAGATGCTGGGTCCTGGTGGGACCATAACTATCAATGGGAGCAGAGAGATTGTGATGGAATGCGAGGAAGGAGACGCAACTTATGCAAAGACAACTTGTGCAGCAGAAGAGTTGAAATTCTACAAGGAGCAGGTTGATCCTGAGGATATGACCTCACTAAAAAAAGACAACTACTGAGTCTGACTCACTGCTAAAGTTCAAGTCAGCCAAAGACACCAAGCAAGTTGATTTCGTCCCTGGTGATTCTTCCAAGTAGTTCACTATTGGGGCAAACATGGATCCTAAATAGGAAAACGTGCTCATCGAGTTCATCCATGAGAATCTGTACATTTTTCCATGGAAACCTTCTGACATGCCTAGTGTACCGACAGAACTCGCTGAGCACTGCCTAAATGTTGATCCTAAGATGAAACCCGTCAGACAGTACCTCCGTCATTTTAACGAGGAGAGACGCAAAGCTATTGGGGGAAGAGGTAGCCCGGCTCCTTGGAGCTGGGTTCATCATTGAAGTTTTTCACCCTGAGTGGTTGGCTAACCCAGTCCTTGTACTAAAGAAGAACGAAACTTGGGGAATGTGTGTTGACTACACCGACCTGAACAAGGCTTGTCCCAACGACTCGTTTGCTCTACCTCGTATCGATCAGATCATCGACTCCACACCTGGTTGTGAGAAGTTATGCTTCCTCGATGCCTACTCTGGTTATCATCAGATCAAGATGAAGCTAGAAGATCAGGAAAAGACAACATTCATTACAGCCTTTGGAGTGTTCTGCTATACATCGACGCCCTTTGGCCTGAAAAGTGCAGGTGCAACTTATCAGCATTGCGTTCAAAATTGCCTGCACACCCAGATTGGCTGCAATGTGCACACTTATGTTGATGACATTGTCGTCAAGTTGCAGAAGAGCGATACCTTGATCGCCGACTTGAAAGAAACGTTTGATAACCTGCAAGTAAACCAGATGAAGTTAAACCCAGCAAAATGTGTGTTCGGGTTTCCAGCAGGCAAACTACTTGGTTTTCTCGTCTCACAGCGCGGAATTGAGGCAAACCCAGAAAAGATTCAGGCTATTGTCAACCTGAAGAAGCCGGTGTCTGTCAATGCTGTTCGAAAGCTCACCAGTTGTGTTGCAGTGCTGAGTCAGTTTATAATCCGGCTCGGTGAGAAGGCCATCCCTTTATACCAGCTCTTAAAGAAAACAGACGATTTCGTCTGGAATAATGAGGCCAATCAGGCTTTTGAGGCACTCAAGAAGCAGTTGTCTGAGGCACCAATCCTTGCAGATCCTCAGCCGAAGGAACCTATGTTGTTGTATATCACCGGTAATAACAAAGCCGTCAGTGGAGTAGTGCTGGTCGAGCGCAAGGAGGAGGGTAAGTAGTACCCAGTTCAACGACTAGTCTACTATGTTAGCAAAGTCCTTACAGAGTCCAAGCAGCGATATCCACATTGGCAGAAGCTGGTATTCGATGTCTTCATGGCAAGCCGCAAGCTGAAGCATTATTTCCAGGAGCACCCCATCACCGTGGTCAATTCAGCACCTCTAGCTGATATTATCCAGAACAGAGAAGCAACAGGGCGGATTGCAAAGTTTGCTATCGAGCTTTGACCACATCATCTGAAGTATGTGCCATGTACTGCTATCAAGTCTCAGGCCTTGGTGGATTTCAGCAACGACTAGACAAAGCTACATGCACCTCCAGAGAAGCCGGACACCAAGTACTGGACTTTGCACTTCGACGGGTCAGGGCAGTTGGAGGGCTCGGGGGCTGGCGTGGTTCTCACATCCCCTCGAGGTGATAAGTTCAGCTATGTTTTGCAGATCATGTTTCGTTGTACTAACAATGCAGTAGAATATGAGGCTTTGCTTCATGGATTGCGCATGGCCAAGGAGATGAACATCAGCCAGATCAGATGCCTAGGTGATTCTGATCTTGTTTCACAGCAGGTCACTAGGACTTGGGATTCCAAAAACCGAGTTATGGCAGCATATCAACAAGAAGTATCAGCTGTGGCAAGTCACTTCCAAGGGTATCAGGTAGATCACATTGATCGCAGGCTTAATGAGGCAGCTGACGCACTGTCTCGCTTGGGTTCTTAGCAAAAGCCAGTTCCACCCAATGTTTTTCTCGATGTCCTGCATAACCTATCGGTAAAGCTACCAACAAAGGAAGACATTGTTAATCCAGACCCAGAGTCAACCTTGATCGTAGCACTTCATGCAACACCAGAGTGGACAGAGCCATATCTGGCTTATCTGACATGAGGTGAGCTCCCTAATGAGGAAATCATTGCCCGGTAGATTATCAGCTGTTCTAAGGCATTTACAATCATCAACGGAGAACTTCATAGGTGCAGTACCACTAGAGTTTTCCAGTGGTGCGTCTCTACAGACGAAGGCAAAGAAATCCTTAATGAAATACACTCCGACGATTGCGGTCATCACGCAAGTTCTAGGTCTCTGGTCACGAAAGCCTTTAGACATGGATTTTACTGGCTTACCGCTCATGCTGATGCAGAAGACATCGTTCCTAAGTGCGATGGATGCCAGAGATATGCAAGACATACCCATGTGCCGGCTCAGGAGCTCAGGATGATTCCTATCACTTGGCCGTTTGCGGTTTGGGGGCTCGATATGGTTGGACCCTTCGAGCTGTTGTCTTGCAAGAAGACCCACCTCTTGGTCATAGTGTATAAATTCACCAAGTGGGTCGAAGCAGAACCCGTCGGCAGCTGCGACGCGGAGACAGCAGTAAAATTCTTGAACAAGATCATCTATCACTTTGGGTATCCTCACAGTATCATCATAGATAATGTCAGTTATCTCTCTGAAGGAGCAATGGAAAAATTCTACAAGAAAGAACATATCCGACTTGATCTGGCTTCAATGGCACACCCGCAGTCTAACGGGCAAGCAGAGCATGCGAACCAAGAGTTGCTACGTGGTATCAAGCCCCGAATACAAGTTCCCCTTGAGCACACACCCGGCTATTGGGTTGAAGAGCTTCCCGCTGTCTTATGGAGCATATAGACTACTCCCAACAGGTCTACATGCTATACACCATTTTTCCTTGTGTATGGTGCAGAAGCCGTATTGCCCAGCGATATTTGACATGACTCTCCAAGGGTTGCTACATACATAGAAGCAGACAATGAGCTAGCTCATCAAGACTCCCTCGATGCTTTGGAAGAGGAACGCGATCTTGTAGCATCAAGATCAGCGATATATCAGCAAGACTTATGTCCCTATCATAGCCGTAGAGTAAGGAGTCGTACTTTCCAAGAGGGTGACTTTGTGCTCCGTCTGATACAAAAACAGATGTGGATGCATAAGCTCTCCCCTCCTTGGGAAGGGCCCTGTGTCATCAGCAAGAATCTGCATATAGGGTCTTACTACCTCGTCGATATACGTGAAGCCAATAAGTCATGTACCTCTGAGGAAGAAATGAACAGGACATGGAACATCGCTCATCTGCGTCCTTATATTACATAAGTCATGTTTTTAGAATAGTTTCATAAGTCATAGCTTAGTTTAAAATTCTGCATACATTTTCATATCATCATGTATATATATTATGATCAACGGAATAAAGCAGGCAACTCTGAACCCCAGAGTTTTTTGTCGTTTCACCTCATATCATTGTGTGTTGAGTCTTTATTTTGTTATCATTGATCATCGGTTACCTGGGGGCTTGTAACTCACCGAGTTCAGCTAATCACCCTTGAGCCAGGCCTATGCCACCTATATCATCTGGTTACACCTGCCTGTAAGCTTGATGGCACTCGCAATTAGGTGACCCGGCTGTGCGCTTGATAAGTCAATCAACTCTGACGCCTATTATGGACATTGTTGACCCTGAACTCATCAAAGCTGATCACACTTGTATATGTCACGTGAAAGCCGGCTTTTCAGTATAGCAAGGATAAACCAATAGGCTATAAAAGCCTACTTCACAAGAAGCACATATAAGAGCCAGGCATCCAAAGTCGGCTTTTCGCTATCAAGCTGACCGTATGATCCTTATAAACCGGCTTCAATAGAAAGCCCGGGTCTCATACATGGTTTATCATCACCAGTATCAACGAGCTTGGCTATCAGAGCCAAATCCTGTCAAACAATACAGACAATTCTTTGATTTCATCAAAACCGACTTACAGCATACTGCCGGGTCTATTCTGTGGTTCACCAATGAACCGGCTTTGGAATACATTGGGATCATCACAGAAAGCAAGGGAAACAAGCTAGCTTATAAAGCAAGGACATACATGCTGCTGTGTTTTGAAGGCAAACAGTACTGTTGGCAATTCCATACAAATATCTCAATGGGCACACAAGCACCTTCAAGATCAAAGGGTCTTCAAGTTTTTCTAGCCTATTACAAACCCATTCGGGTCATAAAAAGAATGTTTATGCAGATCGTAGGGTTTTTCTAAGACCCGGTCACCTCCTTGCTAACGTCTGTGGCGGAAGTTCCCTTGCCTGTTGATGGAATTGCTGGGTCTCCACCGTCTGGCCTTGGTCCATCTCAGGCGCCTTGGAAGCGGCACCTTGACCGGCTTCATCACCACCACCTACAACACCTCCTGCGCCACCGGCACTATCTTCGTTACCTGGTCTGAAGATTTTATATAAGTACTCCATAGGCATTTCATCATCATCCGCCTCACCTGGTGTGGCCCGGGGAGGCGCCGGCATTGTTGGAGTAGCTGTCGCCGAAGCCAGCTTTCACAGGAGATATAAGCCCTTGTTCTTTGAAGTAAGAGCAAAAGGCTGAGGCTTTGGCACATCCACCTGCTGGTTTTGCTCGTCATACTCAGCCTGGAAAGATTTTAAATCTATGTCCCGGGCGATGGCTGATGCATATTGCCGGGTTTGCTTAAATACATCCCAAAAATCCTTAGAAGAAAACTGAGTGTTGTCAGCCTTGAACTCGGGATATCCACAAGCAAACAGAGCAGGATCCATCTCAGGATGATATGCTTTCTCCAGAGTCATGGCGCGCATAACCCCCTTTCGGCAAGATGAGAGCTTCAAATGCTCGATCCACTCTGGTATTGTGGATACCTCAGCCAGTAAGGTTGCCATTTGTTGCGGCGGATTTTCCCAGCCTCTCATGGCATTCACTGCGGTCGCCCCTCCAATGAATAGCTATTTTATCAGCAAATACAAAGCTTTAAGTTTCTCTTCAGGCACCTTGAGATTTTGGCCACTTGTTCTATCTGCAAGTAGACATGACAGGTCAGGTAAACTAAAGCCGGCACCCTATGAATCAAAGCAACTTTCGCTGGGTTATACATAACATTGAGACATCTCACTTACTGAATACGAGCACACAGATCACATTCAACAATTTCTTCAAGCTTTCAAAGCCGGCTTTAGATTCGCCGAGTTTCTTTTCCGCCGCCTCTGCCCTTTGTGTACACATCTCTTCATGTTGGGACATTTCAGACTTGAGATTTTCAAGTTCCTGGGAAGAATGGCGGCCAGTTTCTTGAGCTTCCCGAGCTTGCTATTTAGCTTTCTCACGTTTGCCGACTTCCGCGGCAAGCTCTTGCCTTAACTGGGCAATCTCATCATATGATTCAGCGTTTGATTTCTGTAAAGTATACAATGAGAGTTCATCAGATGTGCAAAACCATAAGTCATCGAAGGCAAGATAACCCAGCGCTTGGGGGCTACAGCATCTCAATCCGAAGTATACACAATCCACAAGTTAAGTCTCGGGTTACCGCAGGCAGATAACCCGGCACGTGGGGGCTACACTACTTCAAGTTCAAGATAGGTTGTTTCAGTATAAGTGCCAGGCAACCATAGGCAGATAACCCAGCACTTGGGGGCTACACTATTCCAAGCTTAAAACAAAGTTATTGCAACACAAGTTATGGGCTGTTGCAAGCATGCAACCCGGCACTTGGGGGCTACATATGCAAATGATTTTCTACACATCCTCCAAGGCATCTCTACGAGAACTACTTGCAGCTTGGGGGCTACAGATGAATATAGAAATAAGAGGAAAAAGTTATACCTCGTATTTTTCCTTCATAAGTGTGACTAGCGCACTTTCTTGAACCCGGTTCTGAGAAAACTGGGTCTCGTATTGCTAATAGAGGGCAACAACACTCATTTCTTCATACTTCTCCATGCCAGTTAAAGGTGCCGACTCTTGACACGAGAGTGGTTTCTCTTCAACTATCATCTTGGAAAGGGCACTGGAGGTACCAGGAGGTGGGACATGCCTATCGCTTGTGATCATCATGTCATCCTGAGTGGACTCGCCTTTAGCCGGTTGTCACTTGCAGGATCTTCTTTTCCTTCACCTCCAGCAGCAGCCTCTGAAGCAGTTGGGTCATTAATAACCGGCTCATCGAGAGTCGGGTTGTCAATAGCAGCTCCTTGAGGAGCTTGTTCACTAAAAGCCGGCTCACACCTCGCCGGGTGTTCCATCGCAGCTGTCGCAATGGTCGATGTAGCCATCTCAGTATCAACGCCGGCTGCAGAAGGTGAAGCCGGCTTCTCTTATATAATCGCCTTAGCCCTGTTTTCAAAAAAAGAAATATCGAATCAAGGGAAAGAAGCATGGATGAAGTGTCACGATGAAGTTTTTTTACTTACCCAATGTTTATAGTAAAGCTGGGTAATTCGCTTGCGCTTGAGGAGTCAGACAAAGGAGACGTGGCAACATACACCGGGTCTGAGGTGTCCAGAGGGGCCTTCATTTGGCCGGCTCTCCGGCATGAGGATGTCGGGCTTAGCTGCTCTTGCCTCCGAGCCCGGCGAGGAGATGGCTCGTTTGAAAGACCCTCATGGAAATCATCTGAGCCAGAGCTCTGGGTTTTCCTCTTCTTGCTCTCAGCGTGCTGTGTTTTCTTCAAAGATAAGTTTGGATCTAAGTAAGCTGATGGATTTTAAAAGGGTACCTTTCGAATGGCCAGCCGGGTCCTTCTCCCACTAAGGGTTTCAGTGTCAGAGGCACTAGGGTTTACCTCTGTTTCGCCCGGCCTGCTGGTCTCCGTATTATCCTGGGAAGTGTCGGCATCAACAAGCTGGTTATGGAGTCAGCCAAGAGAGTCGAGTTCTTCTACCTCATCAGCTGCCTCTTCCTAGTCTTCATCATGTCCATCATCTACTGTCTCCTCATCTAGAGTAGTGGGGGCTTGGTAGTCAGTTTTCCACCAATCGGTGTGTTGCTGAAAGAGGATAAGCCGGCATAATAATGAGCAAGTAAAGGAGAAAAGATACATATCAACGAGACTGGTCGAAGGTACGTACCGCAGGAGCCGGGTTATTGTCCTTGAAAGGAGTAAGACCTACAATTGATATCTGCTCATGAGACTCGCCTAGGAGCTTCTTGACAGCTTTGATGAGATTGTTCGAGGACAGACCTTTGCGACTATAGCGCACGTCATCATCCAACTGGATTGTATATTCATGAAACAGGCGGGTCCTAACATTGAGTGGTTGGATACACCAACCAACCCAGTACCGGGTCAGGTCTGTCGCTCTGAGCCCATGAGCTATTAGAGCATTGATCCTCTGATAGACGGCTTCCAATGCCTTTCATTCTGCCTCAGGAGCATAAGAGGTCAGCTGATTGCTATACTAAAGCCCGCTAGCGCGGTAACTCGGCAGTGGAGGCTGGCTTGCTGGTGAAGTATCCTTACAGTAGAAGAAAGTTTTTTGCCACCCTTTGGGGTGACTCGCCAATTTCATGCTGGGGAAGATGCAATTCCTATGCTTTTGGATTGCCACCCCGCCGCACTCCAAAGCTAGCCCTCCACTGAAATTGGTTTGCTTGTTGCAGTAGAAACATTCTTGGAACAGACTCAGTGTTGGTTCCATTTGAAGATAGTCTTCACAGAAGACTTGGAAATTGCTCAAGTTAAGGACTTAATTGGGTGCTAGATATTGAGGCCTCAGATTGTAATACTGGAGCACAGTGTGGAAAAATTGAGAACCTGGCGGTCTAAAACCTCTGTTGGGATGATCGGTGAAAACGACAACCTCATTTTGGTCTGGTTGGGGCCGGGTTTCCTCTTCGGGTACACGCCACACATTCTGTTCCTGGGGAGGTAGTAAGTCGGAATTCACTAACTCCGTAAGCTGGAGCTCAGTTATCGAGGATTTAGCACAGTTGGCCTGTTAGATTTGTTTGCTTTTGGGAGCCATTATCCTAACATACCTAAGATAGTAATGAGCTATAAGCCGGCAAAGGCAAGCATAGGCCGGTGAAATGAATCAGGTCACAAATAAAATGCTCATGCAATTTTGATGATCTATGAGCCAGCAACAATTGAAAGTTGCCGGGTTACAAGTTGGCTACAAACAACTAATGTTGCAATCAACAAAGGTTGATCTGAAAAAAACCAAAGAAAGGAAAGGAAAAATATGACGGAACCTAGCTATGATTGTGAGTTCTAAACTTGGTAGTGCAAGAAAATTACTGCAAACAGCAAAGGATCAACACAATAACAGATGGATTCTGAAAATGCTATGGCATGTAGTGGCAAGATGAACTACACTTGTTCTAGATGAACCATAATCACCATGGAAAAGCTTCGATTGCGATGATGGATTACGACCACAGTGAAAGAACCATGCCTGTGATAGACATACGAATCTGATGGCGTGGAAGTAGCGGCGGATGAACTCTGGTGGCCGCAGACGAATTCCGGTGGCCACAGACGAACTGCAGCCGCTGACGGTCTTCGGCGGAGGTGATAAAAACAAATGGTTTTTGGTGGCAAGCGCAAGATTGGAACTTGAGCAGGTGCAAGAGGAAGAAGAAGACCTCGAGCGGGTGCGGGGTAAAAATGGATCTGCGACCCCTGCGGCGCTATTTATAAAGAGAGGGTAAAAACCCCAAACGTCACGATGAAACCCTAAAGGGCCACTGTAACTTTAACCCGAAAAGGGTGCCTCGATTCTCGCGCTGACAAGATTTAACCTAGCTCAAAGATGTCAGGCACAATACGTGTCATTGAGGAAGATCTCGCTAGATATGCGGGGGAAAATGCTAAGTTTGGAATGATAAAGATCAAGAGCCGGACAGCAGATAAGCGAGACTTGGAGGAAGCCGGTTTACTGATGCCGCAGCAAGACCCAGCGTTTCATTTTCTTTATGTGCTTATTTTTTTCTTATCTTCAGGAGCTTAGCATGAATGAATTCAATTCATGCTAACCTGGGGGCTAATGTTGGGGATATTACCCATGGTGGAGACCCGGCATTCAGGCCCAGGACTAAAAACCCGTCAGGCCCAGGAGGAAAATGGACAGGTGATCATCAAGACTCCCCAAAGCCGGCGTTTGACGGGCCGGAGGAAGACCCGGCCCGGGAGAGGTATTGCCGGGTTATGCGAGTCCCGACTTTGGAAGGAGTTCCTCGTACTTGGAAGAAACGGAAGGCTTACAAGCATAGAGTAGGGCTCCAATTACGGGAATAACAAGAAACCTATTGTAAACTGGGGACCCGGACTATTATATAAAGGGTGTTCCCAGTTCGACCAGGGGGCAAGGTTAGAATCTACCGAGCCATTGGTAGCGAAATAGCACCCTTGTAATCGAGATCATCATCATCAATAGCAATCAAGTAGGAGTAGGCTATTACGTCTATCACGATGGTCCGAACCTGGGTAAACCCGTGTCTCTCGATTCCGATCAACCCCCGTTCAAGCCTTCACCTAGCAGCGATGGCCTCACAACTTAGTTCTCCTATGAGGACATCTGCCGTGACAAAACCACGACTCCGCCGCCGGTCGCCATCTCCACGACGGCACAGACCAAGGCCCAGCGCCTGCCTCGCGCTCGTCTACATCCGCGTGTGGGCTGGCTCCTACGCCAGCCTGCTCGCTTCTAACCGCAGCGCCTCCAGACACATGGGTCACCGCCGCGAGTCCCAGCTGCACCTGCCTGCCCAGCGCTCTAGAACCAAGGTGGGCAGCCCAGCCGCCTCTGTCCGCCGCCCGTAGGCGCGTTATAGTAACTAGCGCCAGCACCATTTTGTCTCAGTTAGCTGCTTCGGCCTGTGTACATTTGCGTATTTGCTGCGCATTTATAAATTACATAATTTGTCATATTTTGCATTCCTCATATCTAAATAACCGTAATTCAGCTTAAAGCATGTTATATGTGAAACTTGCTTAGAATTTTGTCTAGTTTCGAAATATGTGACTCTCACCTATGTAACAAATGTTTAACTTGCTGTTCGTATTTAAATTGGTTAAATAACTTTGTTAAATGGTTTATTTCATAAACTAAATAACTATAACTCGGAACATAAAACTTTATATATGGTTTTGGACCGGAAAAATGGGTAGAGTGCAGCCATGCTATTACTTTTGCTATTAAACAACTCCTAAAAATGTGTAGAGTGCAACCATGCTATATATATATTCCTACCTCATTTAAAATGTCTAGAGAGGATAGATTATTTCTGTTTCATCCCTTGCCATGTTAAACAACATTTAATCTTGATGTGTACATAAACAAGATAGCAACCTTTCTGTAAATGTGGAGTTTCGTCGATATGCAAAATAGTTGCATATCGAGCTTCACTTAATGTGTAGTAATTGCTTGTCTTGTATTTTCCATGTCATGCATTGCATCCCATGTTTGTGGATCAACCATGGAGTGTTTGTTTACCATATAATTGCTTCTTTCAGGTTTGGTTCTTATCGTTAGAGTCCGGTAACGAAGCGGAGCACGAGGATACGATCGACTACACTTCAGGGAATCCACCTTCTGACCAGGCTGAGGGCAAACAAGCAAGGATGATTATTACCTTTGATACTATTACTAGCTTTGCTTGCTAGATTCTCGATGCTACCATATGTATCGTTACCTTCCAGATATTTATGCATATCACGTTGCCATGATATAGCCTTGACTTCCACCTCCTAGCAATCCTTGTGATGGCTATGTTACCACTTGCTTAACCTTGCGTAGTATCATGCATAGGGTTTCCAGAGTCCGTCTTATGCCATGTTGTTACCTTGGCTACTCTTATCTGGGATATCATGCTATTATGTTAAATTATATGATATGATGATATGGTAGTGCACAAGACGAAGGATGGAAGGCTGGGCTTTATGCCTTGGTCTTTTGTTCCATTCGAGTCGCCCTAAGTACCGAGTTCTGGTCATTATGTTCCAGGTTTAGCGCACCAACCGCTTGTGGGAGGTTCTATGGGGCCCCCCTTGACTTACCTAACTAGCTTCAAACATTTTTGTGTGGCCCGAACTGGTTTTCCATTTGCAACCTTGCGTTTTCTTTGTCGGGGTGCACACCCCCATGGATCTTTCAAAATAACTTGGGCCAGTGGGGCTGGAAATCCCTGTTGGTCCACATTTGTGTAGTTCTGGTGTGGCTACCTGAGAAACAGTACTGGCCACCATCAGCCCTCTCGCAATATGGTAGTGTCTGATTCGGTGACCTATCAGGTGGCCGCCTGGATTTGTTTGTGGTTAGTTAGAGGGTCTTGTCGTTACAAATCTTTTGGTTTGCCAATTGAGCAGAGTGAATGTGTACGTATACCTATAATGGGTCAGTGGACCACCCTTGTAGGGTTAAATCTTTTTGACAAGCCGTGTCCGTGGTTATGGACGACTTGGAACTTCATGGTGGTCCATAGGTAACTTTAAATTAACTTAACTAAACCTTGCCAACTTATGAGTGCCTTGACTGCCTCTTCTTCGAGGTGATTATTTTCTGAAGGAGAGGACAAGGTAGTGTTATGATGGTGTAGGTAGGTGAATAGATGACTAGCTTACGATCCTTTGATGTATGTTTTCTCATCCTAAAACTGATAGACGTAAGTGTAGTATATTGCTTAGCCACTTGCTGCAGCTTCACCACATAACCTCTACCACACCTATAAGTATTGTTAGTTCTAGTACCAATGGTAATGAGATTTGTTGAGTAGCCAAAGTACTCACCCTTGCCACAACAACAACAACAACAGGTACATGTTACTACTTCAACTGGGATGCTGAGACACATTGTTCTACGTGGAGTTTCTCGATGACGAAGAGTAGAGAATCGGGTCCCAGCGGGCAGCCTAGAACTGACTGGTTATGGGATCGTTGCTTTATGTTTCTGCCTCTTAGATACCATGGATCCTGTTTGTACTCAGACATTGTTGGCTTTCGTTGTGTTTATGTTATGCTGGACCATGTGGTATCTTCGTGTAATAAATTAGGATCTTAGCACTTGTATGCCCTATTCATATGTGTGTGTGTGTGTGTGTGTGTGTATTGCCTCTTTGTTAGTGGAATTGTTGTGATTTTTGATTTGTAAAGTCCGTGGCATATGACAGTGTGTGTATGGTTTGAAGTCATGTGCTTACGGTGGCTTTATATGTGCTTCTATTCTCAAAATGGACCGGTAGAGTCTATATTTGGAATAGTACTACATATGGGGCCTTACAAGTTGGTGTCAGAGCAGGACCGACCGTACGATCCTTTTACTGGCCGTTGTCAAGTCTAGAAAAACTATTTTGGGATATCTACCTGTATAACTAGAAATCGAAGAGTAGGATTCTTTTATTCCTATTCCCCAGTCTCTGGTAAGGACAAGTGACATATGTGTTTTACCTCTTGACTTGTCTCATTCAACAATCTAGGTTCTCGTTTACATGGGGTTTCGGAATCATTACAATGCTATAAGCTAGCGGGTTATTTCATCAACAGGGTAAGGCAACTTGGACCGACATATGAGGGGTTAGCCCTCATATGTTGGTTACTTGTGTGGGAATCTTTTGGTCTCCCTATGCGTTCATATAACTTAGGTGATTGCCACATCGAAAGATTTCGGGCTCTCCGAGAGGAGATGGTGCTTGGACAGTTTATGGTTCCAAGCACTAATCTCGGCTTCTTGTGGAATCTCCTGTGCTAGTATGGTATTGTTTCAATTCCGTGACGTTGGGATTGGGGATTGATGTTGTATCTTTAGAGTTTCCTACTCAGGTTACGTCGTGGTCTAATTGATGATTTCATACCTTGTGGAATAGTGTCCTCACAACTTTCATCGGAATGCTAACATTTGTTTAGTACATTGTTGCAATTCTTCCTATTGATGCTTGATACGTCTCGAACGTGTCTATGATTTTTGTTTCTTTCATGCCATATTTATATTAAATTAACATACTTTTGGCACCTATTTAAATCATTTTCTATTATTTTCCTGGACTAATCTATTAATCCAGTGCCTAGTGCTAGTTGTTTTTTTTTGCTGTTTTTGGACTTTTCAGGAAAATCATTTTTTGGGCTAAGAAAAATCCCAGAAAAAATCAGCGAAAGTTTGAAGTCCAGAAGCTTCCAAGAGTAACCGTCCTATGCGAGGAGGGGGGCTGTGGGCCCCACGTGCCACTCCCACGTGCCCTAGGGGGCCACATGTCCCTGCCGCGTGGGCCCTATGGTGCTCCGTTCACCGCCTCTCGATCCCCGTGCCTTTATATACTTTTGAAAATCCTCAGGAATTTATCGCCATAAGTTTTCCACCGCCGCACATGTCTATTTCTTCGCGATTCAATCTGGAGGCCTTTTTCGGTACTCTGGCGGATGGAAAATCATCATGGTGGCCATCTCCATCAACTTAAAGGCCATCATGATCGCTCATGAGTAGTTTCCTTCGGACTATGGGTCCGTAGCAGTAGCAAGTTGGTTTTCTCTCCCATATTTCTCATTAAAAAGATCACATGAGCTGCCCTACATGATTGTGATCCATCTAATGTAATTCTTGCTGTTTTTTGTTGGGATATGATGAATTGTCACTTTATGATCAGATTTATCCATGAATTCTTTTGAGATCTATTTGGTTTCTTTTTAGTGTAATTCTTATTCATATATGCTCTCCAATCTATTCTTCTTTCTCTGGCCAAATGGCGGGCTTGATCTTCAAGAGGGAGTTGTGTATATTAGTTGGGTTCAATCTTGCAAGTAATCTACCGCAATGACAGAAAGTGGAAAGGGCTTGTTGTGACGCCCCTAATTCAATCGTACACTAATCATACACGCAAACGTGTACGATCAAGATCAGGGACTCACGGGAAGATATCACAACACAACTCTAAAAGTAAAATAAGTCATACAAGCATCATAATACAAGCCAGGGGCCTCGAGGGCTCGAATACAAGTGCTCGATCATAGACGAGTCAGCGGAAGCAACAATATCTGAGTACAGACATAAGTTAAACAAGTTGCTATAAGATGGCTAGCACAAACTGGGATACATATCGAAAGAGGCGTAGGCCTCCTGCCTGGGATCCTCCTAAACTACTCCTGGTCATCGTCGGCAGCCTGCACGTAGTAGTAGGCACCTCCAGAGTAGGGGTCGTCGTCGACGGTGGCGTCTGGCTCCTGAACTCCAGCATCTGGTTGTGACAACCAGAAAGAAAAGAAAGGGGGAAAAAGGGGGGAGCAAAGCAACCGTGAGTACTCATCCAAAGTACTCGCAAGCAAGGAGCTACACTACATATGCATGGGTATATGTGTAAAGGGCCATATCAGTGGACTGAACTGCAGAAAGCCAGAATAAGAGGGGGGATATCTAATCCTGATGAAGACTACGCTTCTGGCAGCCTCCATCTTGAAGCATATAGAAGAGAATAGTTGGTAAGTTCACCAAGTAGCATCGCGTAGCATAAACCTACCCGATGATCCTCTCCTCGTCGCCCTGTGAGAGAGCGATCACCGGGTTGTATCTGGCACTAGAAAGGGTGTGTTTTATTAAGTATCCGGTTCTAGTTGTCATAAGGTCGAGGTACAACTCTGGGTCGTCCTTTTACCGAGGGACACGGCTATTCGAATAGATAAACTTCCCTGCAGGGGTGCACCACATTACCCAACATGCTCGATCCCTCTGGCCGGGCACACTTTCCTGGGTCGTACCCGGCCTCGGAAGATCAACACGTCGCAGCCCTACCTAGGCCTAAGAGAGAGGTCAGCACGCCGGTCTAAATCCTATGCACGCAGGGGTCTGGGCCCATCGCCCATTGCACACCTGCACGTTGCGTGGGCGGCCGGAGAGCAAACCTAGCAACCTCCATTACAAAGGAAGTTGCGTTACGGGGTCCAACCCGGCGCGCGCCGCTCAGTCGCTGACGTCTAGGAGGCTTCGGCTGATACCACGACGTCGAGTGCCCATATCTGTTCCCGCGTAGTTGGTTAGTGCGTATAGGCCAGTGGCCAGACTCAGATCAAATACCAAGATCTTGTTAAGCATGTTATTATGAAGTAAACGCGAACGCCGACCAGGGCCAGGCCCACCTGTCTCCTAGGTGGTCTCAACCCGCCCTGTCGCTCCGCCACAAAGATCCACACAGAGGGCCATCAGGACAAAGGTCCTTTCAGCCCCCAATCCGTGAATCACTCGCGGGTACTCTTCGAGCCGACCCGACTTTAGTCACCATCTGTATAGTATGTATATATGTATAGTATACACCCGTGATCACCTCCCGAGTGATCACGGCCCGATAGTAAAGCAAGGCAGACTGACAAGAATGTAGGGCCAATGATGATAAACTAGCATCCTATACTAAGTATTTAGGATTGCAGGTAAGGTATCAACAGATGTAGCGACAATGTCAGGCTATGCATCAGAATAGGATTAACGGAAAGCAGTAACATGCTACACTACTCTAATGCAAGCAGTATAGAGGAGAATAGGCGATATCTGGTGATCAAGGGGGGGGCTTGCCTGGTTGCTCTGGCAAGAAGGAGGGGTCGTCAACTCGTAGCGGGGCAGCAGCAGCGTCGGTCTCGTAGTCTACCGGAGAGAAGAGGGGGAAGAAACAATAAATACAAAGCAAACAATGCTACACAAAGTATGACATGTCAATATGCAGTGCCGGTGTGTTTTAACGCCTAACTAAATGATTTAGTTAATTTAGGAATTTATTCGGATTTATTTAATTAAAGTTGGGCACTATTCATTTACTGAAACTGGTCTAAAAGTTCAATGTTCTTATAGCTGCGGGCGTCTGACAGGAATACGGAGGGCGTAACCGGGTTCGTATCGGAATTCTGAGCAAGTTCCATGTATAAAGTATTTTCATCGGAGTTACGGTTTATTTAATATGATTTTCTAATTTTTTTATTAATTTTTGGAATTTATTTAATTATTTAAATCAACATTATCCGAAACCGTGCACGCTGATGTGAGCATGACGTCAGCAGTCAACAGAGGCGTTGACTGGTCAACTGACGTGTGGGTCCCGTTTGTCATTGACTGAGATTAACTAAAACAGATTAATTAGTTTAATTAGTAATTAGGTTAATCTAATCAGGATTAGTTAAGTTAATTAATTTAGTTAACTAATTAATTAATTAATTTATTTATATTTTTATTATTTTCTTTTAATCTTTTTTTTAAATGTTCCAGGGGCTAGGCCCCACATGTCATTGGGTCAGGGGGGGCCATAGCGGGTTCGGGCGTTGCGGGCGCCGCCCGAACAGGCGCAGCGGGTGCCAGGACCCGGTCGGAGCGAGGGAGGCCGCTCGAGGAGGCGAGCAGGGGCGGTGCGCCAGCGACGAGCGCGGCACGACGGCGAGGCAGCGCGTGGGCGCGCGCGCAGGAGGGTCAGGCGAACCACAGGCGGAGCACAGCAGCGGGACCGCGGCGAGGAGCTGCGGTAGGCGCGGAGCGAGCGCCGCCACAGCACCGGTGGCTGTGAAGGCGCGAGGGCGGCGGCGGATGCGGTGAGCGCGAGGAGGCAAGCGTGCGCGGTCAGCAGGAGTTGGGCGCAGCCCGGCGCGTGTGGGCGGCTACAGAGAAGCGCGGGGAACGGCGGGCGCTGGTGGGCCTGAGGGCTGCGGGAGGAAGCGGCCGGAGTGAGCGAGGGGAGCACAGCACGGGCGCGTCCAGGACGCACAGGGCGGCGTGCGCGAGCCAGCGCCGTGCGCGCGCGCACGGCGGGAGCAGCAGCGAGCCAAGCCGGCGCGGTGGTGGTGTGGTGGAGCAGGGGAGGCGGTGGCACGGCCAGCAGGAGGCCGCACGGGGAGGGCGAGACGGCATTAGTGGGGCGCACGGGCCAACAGGAAGGAGGGGCGCCGAGCGCCGGGGCACGGCGGCGACAGAGGGGAGGGGAGCGCTCACGTTCGAGGAGAGAAGTGGGGGCGGCGAGGCTCGTTGGAGCCGTTGGGGGAGAGGACGGAGTCGACGACGGCGGGGTCCGCCGAGGTGGCGACGGCACGAGGCGGTGGCGCCGTGCCCGATCCAGTTTTCTGGATCGGGAGAGAGGGGGGTGTGAGAGCGAGTGGGGAGGGGGGGATCCGGTCTAGGGTTCGACCGGGGTGGGGGGGGATAAGGGAGCGAGGGGGGGCGGCCGGCTGGGCCAGGTAGGCCGGCCTGGCGCAGTGGCCAGCTGGGCCGACTGGCCCAATGGCGGGGGGGTTGTGTATTTTTCTTTTTCTTTTGTTTTTCTGTTTTGTTCTTTTCCTTTTTATCTATTCCTATTTCCCTGTTTAGTAAAAGTTAGGCCTCAAAATGATTTTTATAGAACATGACAATTGTTCCAGTAATTACTAGGCATTCCCTAACACTACCAAAAATTAGTTTGGAGACAATTGGAGCTCCCACAAATTTTACAATAATTAATATGCATTAATCCTAGCTGTTTTAATCATGTTAGTGCCACCTAAACATTTTATCATTTGTTGGTTTCAATTTTAGACTAGCCTCTGCAATATTTGTTATTTACTGAGCATTTTAGTTTTTAGGTTGGACAACTTTTATATTTCACTTTCATTTAAATTTGAATTTGAGTTAGGAGTTGAAATGCAATTTGATGCTATTGATGATTATGCACTATTAAGCTTGCTGACATGGCATTAACCTAGGGTGATCACTGTAGTTAATGACAGGGGGTGTTACAATTCTCCTCATCTAACAAGAATTCTCGTCCTGAGAATTAAGAGGAAGACTGAAAGAAGGTGGGGTATTCTTCACGAACACGATCCTCGCGTTCCCAAGTGGCCTCATCTTCAGAATGATTTGACCACTGAACCTTGAGGAACTTGATTGCCTTCTGACGTGTGCGGCGTTCAGCTTGGTCGAGAATGCGGACCGGATGCTCTTTATAGGAGAGGTCCTGCTGCAATTCGAGCACTTCATGATCCACTGCTCGGATTGGGTCCTTGAAGCAGCGGCGGAGTTGTGACACGTGGAACACATCGTGAACCTGAGAAAGGTTCGGCGGAAGCTCCAGTTGATATGCCACTTTTCCACGCTTTTCGAGAATAGTGAACGGACCAATATAGCGAGGAGCTAGCTTGCCCTTGATCCCGAAGCGGTGAGCACCCTTCATTGGTGTAACTCGAAGATAAGCCTTTTCGCCAGGTTGATAGACCATGTCTTTATGATGACGGTCATACTGACTCTTCTGACGTGACTGGGCAGTCTTGAGATTCTCACGAATGATGCGGACTTGTTCCTCGGCGTGTTGGATAATATCCGGACCGAAAAGTGGACGTTCCCCAGTTTCTGACCAGTTCAGAGGGGTTCGACACTTTCGTCCATATAACACTTCAAAGGGGGCCATCTTCAGATTAGCTTGATAGCTATTATTATAAGAGAACTCCGCATACGGGAGAGATTCCTCCCATTTCTTGCCGAAAGAGATAACACAAGCTCGAAGCAAGTCTTCGAGAACTTGGTTGACACGTTCCACTTGCCCTTGCGACTGAGGATGAAATGCAGTACCGAATGACAGATGAGTACCCATAGCTTCTTGGAAACTTGCCCAGAATTTTGAAGTGAATAAACTGCCACGGTCCGAACTGATTACCAGTGGAATACCGTGAAGTGAAACAATTCTGGACATGTAGAGAGTTGCAAGCTGACTAGCAGTGATCGTTTCTTTGACCGCCAGAAAATGTGCAACTTTAGAGAGTCGATCAATGATGACAAGGATAGCATCATTACCTTTCTGCGATTTGGGAAAACCAGTGACGAAGTCCATTTCAACATGGTCCCATTTCCATTCAGGAATAGAGATAGGTTGCAGAGTTCCAGCAGGCCTTTGATGTTCTGCTTTGATTCGACAACAAACGTCACATTCAGCAACATAACGAGCAATGTCTTGCTTCATATTAGACCACCAGAATTTTCGACGGACATCTTGGTACATGTTGGTGCTACCGGGATGAATAGACAGAGGCGTTTCATGAGCTTATTTCATAACCTTCTGAGTCATATCCAGGTTGTCTTCCGTAGGGACCACTATTCGACCTTTAAAGAATAAGGTGTCATCATCTTCTAGGGTGAAGCACGAAGGCCTTCCTGCCGCGATGTAGCGCTTAATCTTGTGGGCTTGAGAGTCATACTTCTGCAGTGTCTTGATGCTGCCCAAGAGATCTGGTTCGACAGCCAGGGTATTGAGGAAACCCTGGGGAACAACACGGAGGTTCATCTTGCGGAACTCTGGAGGAGGGGGAGCGAGTGCTCCAGGAGGAACAATATGGAGGTTCAGCTTTCTGAATTCTTCAACAAGCGAGGGTTGAACTTTGTGAACCTGGAGGTGGTTGCAATATGACTTATGGCTCAAGGCATCAGCCATTACATTAGCCTTGCCTGGTGTATAGGAAATACCCAAGTCAAAGTCTGCAACAGTCTCCATCCATCTCTGCTGACGGAGGTTCAGGTCTGGCTGAGTAAACAGATACTTTAGACTTTGGTGGTCGGTGAAGATCTCGCAACGATTACCGAGAAGGTAATGTCGACACTGTTTCAGTGCATGTATGACAGCAGCAAGCTCGAGGTCGTGAACTGGGTAGTTCTCTTCGTGAGGGTGCAATTGACAGGATGCATAGGCAATCACTTTGCGCTCTTACATTAGGACACAACCTAATCCTTGACGGGAAGCGTCGCAATAAATGACGAAGTCCATCTTAGTATCAGGTGGAGCAAGCACTGGGGCAGAAGTCAACTTGTCCTTGAGTGCCTGGAAACTTTCCTGACATTTGTCTGTCCATTGGTACTTGACGCCCTTATGCAATAGGTTAGTCAGAGGCCTGGCGATCTTGGAGAAATTCTCGACGAATCGACGGCAATAGCTGGCGAGACCGAGAAAACTCCTGACTTGCTTGATGTTCTTCGGAGGAGTCCAATCGAGAATAGCCTGAACTCGCTCGGGGTTGACGGCAATACCATCCTTGGAGATGACATGCCCAAGATAAGTTACTTCGGGAAGCCAGAATTCACACTTGGAATACTTAGCATAGAGTTGATGCTCTCGAAGCTTCTCCAGGACAAGACGAAGATGTTCAGCATGCTCTTCTTCATTCTTGGAGTACACAAGGATATCATCCAGATAAACCACTACGAACTTGTCGAGGTATTCCATGAAGATATAGTTCATCAGACGAGAGAAGGTGGCTGGAGCATTGGTTAAGCCGAATGACATGACAATGTACTCATATGAACCATATCGAGTCACGAATGCGGTCTTTGGGATATCCTCTTCACGAACACGGATCTGGTGGTATCCCAACCTTAAGTCGAGTTTGGAGAACACTGATGAGCCACCTAGTTGATCATACAGATCATTGATCCGAGGAAGAGGATATTTGTTCTGAATGGTAGCTTGGTTAATAGGACGGTAGTCTTGAACCAATCGGTTTGTCCCATCCTTCTTCTTGACAAAGAGGGAAGGTGCTCCCCAAGGAGAGCAACTTGGGCGAATGAAACCACTGCGAAGAGATGTGTCGATCTCCTCCTTAAGCGCAATGAGTTCATGCGGCGGCATCTTGTAGGGTCGTTTGGCTATAGGAGTGGTGCCTGGTTTCAAGTCGATGATGAATTCGACAGCTCTAGCAGGGGGAATCCCTGGAAGTTCTTCAGGAAAGACGTCTTGGAATTCACGAACAACGGGAATGTTTTCAATGCCCTCGAGTGGTGCAGCATTCAATGCGTTCAACGCATAAAGCCTTGCCTCGGCATTCTGAACCAGACGAGCATTGTAGCTTATTATTTCATCGGAAGGGTGTAGAAGATGGACGGTCTTAGTGGCGCAAACTATAGAAGCAGTATGCGCTTTCAACCATTCCATTCCCAGAATGAGATCAATGCTACAGGACTTCAGTGCGATGGGAGAGACAAGGAATTCAAGTCCTTCGATTTCAATGGGGACGTCCTTGCAAAACATGGAGGTTCGACATTGGCCCGCAGGGGTGTGTACTAATAGCGAAGCGTTCATGTCCTCAGATTTAATGTCATGCAAGCATGCCAAATCTTCCGACATGAATGAATGCGATGCACCTGTATCAAATAAAACGGATGCTGGTACTGAATTTACGAGGAGTGTACCCATCACAGTAGCAGGCTGGTCTCGAGCTTCATTGAGATCAACGTGGTTGGCATGAACACGACCATAAGACTTGGCATTGTTGTTGCGGGACTGGTTGCTTCCACGGCCAGCTGCAGGAAGGGCCAGTTGATTCTGGTTCTGATAGCAGTTCCTGGCAAGGTGACCTGGTTGACCACACTTGTAGCACAGACCATTATTGGGGGTGGGAGCAGGAGCTTGGGGTGGTGCAGCTGGAAGTCTTGGCTGCCTGGGCGGTGGAGGAGGCAGACGCGGTGCAGCATAAGACTGCCTTGGAGCAGGTGCATTTGGACGGTACATGCTGTTCGGGATCCAGATTTTACGCTTCTGCGAGGGCGGGCCCGAAGATGAGCCCGTGTCACGGTTGCGTCTGTGAGAGCTCTGGTGTTCCTGCAGACTAGTTTCAACATTGATGGCCTTGTTCACCAAGGTGGCGAAATCGGGAAAGTCATGCACTAGCAGTGCGAGCTTGATGTCAGCTTGAAGGCCATCACGGAACTTCTCCTGTCTGCGTGCATCAGTGGCAATGTCTTCTTTAGCATAGCGGGATAAGTCCAGAAACTCCCGCTGATAAGCTTCCATAGTTTTGTTGCCTTGGGTGAGGTTGCGGAATTCGCGCTTCTTCCGGTCCATGATTCCCTGTGGGATGAAGCGGGCACGGAAAGCAGCTTGAAAGTCTGGCCAGGTGATGATCGCTCAAACCGGCAGAGTACGCCTGTGGCTGTCCCACCATTGAGCAGCAGGTCCCTTCAGAAAGAAGGAAGCAAAGGTGACATAGCTGGCAGGGGCTACATCAGCAGACTTCATCTCATAGGTGATGTCACGGAGCCAGTCATCAGCATACAGAGGCTGAGTTGAGCTGCGGTACATGGTTGGGTTGAGGCGTATGAAATCCTACAGAGTTATTTGGGCTGGCTGCTGGTTCATATTGGGGTGCGGGAACTGAGCCATCATATTCTCCATGAACTGGCGGTTCAGCTCGAACTGTTGGATCATACCAGCCATATACTCAGGCGGTGGTGGGGCGTTGCCACCACGACCACGACCACCTGGTCTAACCATCCTGCTAATAAATAACAGGGGTAGTTCAGCCTTGAGAAATTTGCAAAGACAAGAATCATTCTTGGTGAAACATGCATAATGAAAGGAGCACGATAGATACTACATAGTAGTTGGCATTTCTTACAAAAGGGATCATGCATAGAGTTCAGTACATAAGACTAAAGACATCATAGGCGGCACGCAGGCTCGCGGCGAATGCATCTAATGCTAATAAGCAAGTCTACATCAGTCCCAGGAGGAACTGTGGAGGTAGGTGTAGCCTGACAGCTGGTAGTGACGCGACGGGAAGTCCTCCGCGTCAGTAGCCTGCGGTTCGTGAACACTCTGGTGTAGAACCCGACGTCCAGGTGGCAAAAAAGGACCAAGTGCGGGAGTGTAGCCTCCCACATCTGGCCAACCGACACCCTGGGGCATCACGGTCCTGACTGGGTAGATCGCTGATCGCGGCAGCTCACCAGATTGGACAAAGGGGTGCAACAGTGTCAATGCACTGTAAAGGTGCTGATGGGTGGTGTACAACTCGTGGCGAAAAGCTCGGTTAGCTCGATCCAGCCCATCAGCATGCAGAACCAGGTTCTGATGGTGGAAGGGCTCTCGGGTGACGGTGGAGTAGGCAGCAGTGTAATATCCCTCCGCACCATCGTCAGATGCTATAGCAGCGTGCCTGAAAGGGGAGGTGTCCAACGCCCGATACTCTCCATGAAGACGTGTCAGAGCTGCATAATCAGCATCGTGGACTACCATATTGATGGTCACTCCAACACCATGAGCGGTGTGCAGCACAGTAGTGGAGTCATACTCCCGAGAGTAGAGGTGGACGATGGCACGGTACTGCTCCTGGTTAAAGTCCTGGTACTGCTCGTACACGGTGTACTAAGGGTGCCAGCGATAACCCGAATAGGTCATCTTCTCAGCTAACACAGCAGATGAACCCTGGACACCAATGGCCACCGTGTGGCGCACGACCTACCTCGTGGGTTCCATCTGAAAACAAAGATGTTTCAAAGGAGTCATATGACAGTGTGGATATTGTCCAAAATACTATTCTAAGGGTTAACTATGGCTTATCCAACTTTGGGGTGAATGTGGTCACGGGATCCTATTATTAGTGTTAGTAAATTCGCTTAACCCGAGTAGAAGAGAGTTCAGAGTCCCAGAGTAAAGAACGAGGAGTAAAAGATCCTAATACCACCCAATTGGCGATGTGGGCCCGTAAGACACACAGCCATGTTAGTAAAACAGTTTTCTTTGTCTAGACTCAACTTCGGCCAAGGAGTGTGGAAGGGGGGTTCCTACAGGCAGTCGGCTCTGATACCAACTTGTGACGCCCCCGATTCAATCATACACTAATCATACACGCAAACGTGTACGATCAAGATCAGGGACTCACAGGAAGATATCACAACACTACTCTAAAAGTAAAATAAGTCATACAAGCATCATAATAGAAGCCAGGGGCCTCGAGGGCTCGAATACAAGTGCTCGATCATAGACGAGTCAGCGGAAGCAACAATATCTGAGTACAGACATAAGTTAAACAAGTTGACATAAGATGGCTAGCACAAACTGGGATACATATCGAAAGAGGCGCAGGCCTCCTGCCTGGGATCCTCCTAAACTACTCCTGGTCGTCGTCGGCAGCCTGCACGTAGTAGTAGGCACCTCCAGAGTAGGGGTCGTCGTCGACGGTGGCGTCTGGCTCCTGAACTCCAGCATCTGGTTGTGACAACCAGAAAGAAAAGAATGGGGGAAAAAGGGGGGAGCAAAGCAACCGTGAGTACTCATCCAAAGTACTCGCAAGCAAGGAGCTACACTACATATGCATGGGTATATGTGTAAAGGGCCATATCAGTGGACTGAACTGCAGAAAGCCAGAATAAGAGGGGGGATATCTAATCCTGACGAAGACTACGCTTCTGGCAGCCTCCATCTTGAAGCATATAGAAGAGAGTAGCTGGTAAGTTCACCAAGTAGCATCGCATAGCATAAACCTACCCGATGATCCTCTCCTCGTCGCCCTGTGAGAGAGCGATCACCGGGTTGTATCTGGCACTTGAAAGGGTGTGTTTTATTAAGTATCCGGTTCTAGTTGTCATAAGGTCGAGGTACAACTCCGGGTCGTCCTTTTACCGAGGGACACGGCTATTCGAATAGATAAACTTCCCTGCAGGGGTGCACCACATTACCCAACCGCTCGATCCCTCTGGCCGGGCACACTTTCCTGGGTCATACCCGGCCGCGGAAGATCAACACGTCGCAGCCCTACCTAGGCCTAACAGAGAGGTCAGCACGCCGGTCTAAATCCTATGCGCGTAGGGGTCTGGGCCCATCGCCCATTGCACACCTGCACGTTGCGTAGGCGGCCGGAGAGCAGACCTAGCAACCTCCATTACAAACGAAGTTGCGTTACGCGGTCCAACCCGGCGCGCGCCGCTCAGTCGCGGACGTCTAGGAGGCTTCGGCTGATACCACGACGTCGAGTGCGCATATCTGTTCCCGCGTAGTTGGTTAGTGCGTGTAGGCCAGTGGCCAGACTCAGATCAAATACCAAGATCTCGTTAAGCGTGTTATTATGAAGTAAACGCGAACGCCGACCAGGGCCAGGCCCACCTGTCTCCTAGGTGGTCTCAACCTGCCCTGTCGCTCCGCCACAAAGATCCACACAGAGGGCCGTCAGGACAAAGGTCCTTTCAGCCCCCAATCCGTGAATCACTCGCGGGTACTCTTCGAGCCGACCCGACTTTAGTCACCATCTGTATAGTATGTATATATGTATAGTATACACCGTGATCACCTCCCGAGTGATCATGGCCCGATAGTAAAGCAAGGCAGACTGACAAGAATGTAGGGCCAATGATGATAAACTAGCATCCTATACTAAGTATTTAGGATTGCAGGTAAGGTATCAACAGATGTAGCAACAATGTCAGGCTATGCAACAGAATAGGATTAACGGAAAGCAGTAACATGCTACACTACTCTAATGCAAGCAGTATAGAGGAGAATAGGCAATATCTGGTGATCAAGGGGGGGGCTTGCCTGGTTGCTCTGGCAAGGAGGGGTCGTCAACTCCGTAGTCGAACGGGGCAGCAGCAGCGTCGGTCTCGTAGTCTACCGGAGAGAAGAGGGGGAAGAAACAATAAATACAAAGCAAACAATGCTACACAAAGTATGACATGTCAATATGTAGTGCCGGGGTGTTCTAACGCCTAACTAAATGATTTAGTTAATTTAGGAATTTTTTCGGATTTATTTAATTAAAGTTGGGCACTATTCATTTACTGAAACTGGTCTAAAAGTTCAATGTTCTTATAGCTGCAGGCGTCTGACGGGAATACGGAGGGCGTAACCAGGTTCGTATCGGAATTCTGAACAAGTTCCATGTATAAAGTATTTTCATCGGAGTTACGGTTTATTTAATATGATTTTCTAAAGTTTTTATTAATTTCTGGAATTTATTTAATTATTTAAATCAACATTATCCGAAACAGTGCACGCTGACGTCAGCATGACGTCAGCAGTCAACAGAGGCGTTGACTGGTCAACTAACGTGTGGGTCCCGTTTGTCATTGACTGAGATTAACTAAAACAGATTAATTAGTTTAATTAGTAATTAGGTTAATCTAATCAGGATTAGTTAAGTTAATTAATTTAGTTAACTAATTAATTAATTATTATTTTTATTATTTTCTTTTAATCTTTTTTTAAAATGTTCCAGGGGCTAGGCCCCACATGTCATTGGGTCAGGGGGGGGGGGCCATAGCGGGTTCGGGCGTTGCGGGCGCCGCCCGAACAGGCGCAGCGGGTGCCAGGACCCGGTCGGAGCGAGGGAGGCCGCTCGAGGGGGCGAGTAGGGGCGGTGCGCCGGCGACGAGCGCGGCACGACGGCGAGGCAGCGCGTGGGCGCGCGCGCAGGAGGGTCAGACGAACCACAGGCGGAGCACAGCAGCGGGACCGCGGCGAGGAGCTGCGGTAGGCGCGGGGCGAGCGCCGCCACAGCATCGGTGGCTGTGAAGGCGCGAGGGCGGCAGCGGATGCGGTGAGCGCGAGGAGGCAAGCGTGCGCGGGCAGCAGGAGTTGGGCGCAGCCCGACGCGTGTGGGCGGCTACAGAGAATCGCGGGGAACGGCGGGCGCGGGTGGGCCTGAGGGCTGCGGGAGGAAGCGGCCGGAGCGGGCGAGGGGAGCACAGCACGGGCGCGTCCAGGACGCACACGGCGGCGTGCGCGAGGCAGCACCGTGCGCGCGCGCACGGCGGGAGCAGCAGCGAGCCAAGCCGGCGCGGTGGTGGTGTGGTGGAGCAGGGGAGGCGGTGGCACGGCCAGCAGGAGGCCGCACGGCGAGGGCGAGACAGCATCAGTGGGGCGCACGGGCGAACAGGGAGGAGGGGCGCCGAGCGCCGGGGCGCGGCGGAGACAGAGGGGAGGGGAGCGCTCACGTTCGAGGATAGAAGAGGGGGCGGCGAGGCTCGTTGGAGCCGTTGGGGGAGAGGACGGAGTCGACGGCGGCCGGGTCCGGCGAGGTGGCGCCGGCCGAGGCGGCGCCGTGCCATCCAGTTTTTCGGATCGGGAGAGAGCGGGGTGTGAGAGCGAGTGGGGGGGGGGGGGGATCCGGTCTAGGTTCGACCGGGGTGGGGGGGGGGATAAGGGAGCGAGGGGGGGCGCCGGCTGGGCCAGGTAGGCTGGCCTGGCGCAGTGGCCAGCTGGGCCGACTGGCCCAATGGGGGGGGTTGTGTATTTTTCTTTTTCTTTTGTTTTTCTGTTTTGTTCTTTTCCTTTTTATCTACTCCTATTTCCCTGTTTAGTAAAAGTTAGGCCTCAAAATGATTTTTATAGAACATGGCAATTGTTCTAGTAATTACTAGGCATTCCCTAACACTACCAAAAATTAGTTTGGAGACAATTGGAGCTCCCACAAATTTTACAATAATTAATATGCATTAATCCTAGCTGTTTTAATCATGTTATTGCCACCTAAACATTTTATCATTTGTTGGTTTTAATTTTAGACTAGCCTCTCCTATATTTGTTATTTACTGAGCATTTTAGTTTTTAGGTTGGACAACTTTTATATTTCACTTTCATTTAAATTTGAATTTGAGTTAGGAGTTGAAATGCAATTTGATGCTAATGATGATTATGCACTATTAAGCTTGTTGACATGGCATTAACCTAGGGTGATCACTGTAGTTAATGACAGGGGGTGTTACACTTGTATTGTATTGTTGCTGCTCGGGATAAAAATGTGATTGCGTAGTTGTCCTTTGAACCCAGGGTGAAGAGAACATATCATGGACTTCATGACACTACTTAATGCAATACTCTGTTTTACTTAATACTTTGAGATGCATGCTGGATAGCTGTCTTGGGGTGGAGTATTAGCTATAGATGGTGTTGGATGGCGGTCTATAGATATTGGGACGTGATGCTCCTATGATAATTATGCCATGGATATTCATACTCATAAATATTACAATTTAATCTATGCTCAACTATAATTTGTTCACCATACAGTGCTATCTTTTTGGGGAGAAACCACTAGTGAACCTACGGATCCCGGTCCATCTTTTTCCTATAATCTTTCAATTGCAATTTACTTTTACTTTTACTTTCTTGCTGCAATCAAATCTTCCATACACTTGTGCTTTTAATTACTTTGTAACTAGCAAAGCTAGTGAGATTGACAACCTCGCTAGTTTCGTTGGGGACCAAGGTAGTATTTTATTTGTGTGTGGAGCTGCTAATCATTAGTTGTGAACGCAAGCTCCTGTTGGTTCGATAAACCATGAGGTCACTTGAGGGAAACTTCTGCTTGCTGCAAACCCTTGCACTTGGGGCCCAACACCTTCCTAGTTGGGAGGAAACAATGTCTATCATTTTGGTCAGCTCTGTCAATTGTTGTTTAGCTTTGTTCAATTAGCTTTATCATCTCGTTTCGTTTATCACCCTCTCAACTACAAAACCTCAATCCAGTTGGGACGTGTTTTCCTCCGCCCACCCAACCCTGTTTTTCCTTCAAGAAGTTAGCGTGTTCAGCCAAGGTCAAGTGTACCTTCACCTCGTGTTTAGCCTGCGGTGAATTGTTTCAAGTGCATGGAGCAAAGTCACTATCCCACCTTGTCTCCTCAGGATAAGCTTCTACCTCCTCCACCATGCTCCACACCGACAAAGGCTATGGTGAAGATATCTCCTACAAGAAGTGTTAGAGTCAAGAACATCAGTGCAGTAGAAGCCCAGGAGTTCCAAAACATCATTCTCATTACCCTTCCGGTTAACTCAATTCCAGCAAAAGTACCATTTGATTCGGGTTTCTCGCATTCTTTTGTCTCATGCACGTTGCTCAAATGCATGAGTTATCTCCAGATTTCTTAACCAAGCCTCTTATGGTCAAGTCTCCATGTTCTCAGATGTGGACTTCCAAGTTAACACATCAAAGATTCAACAAGAAGTGGAGGTCATACCTTCATTGTTTTTCCTATGCCACTTGGCAATTTTGATATCGATGTGATTCTATGCATGGTTTGGTTCCACAAGCAAATCCTTCATTGATTGTCTTTCCAAGGCAGTTCAGTTGATGCATCCCTCAGGCCATTGTTTGTTTTTGGTTCATATTCCTTCGGCTCACTTGTTTGCTCTCAGTTGATGCTTCTGTGATGCTAGAAGATGTCCCAGTGGTTGGTGTGTTCATTGATGTCTTTCCAGAAGAGTTTCTCGGTGATGTCTTTTCATCTCACCAATGCTCCTCCAACATTCTCTCACTTGATGAACTATGTCTTCATTGATTATCATGATAATTTTGCCGTTATTTACCTTGACGACGTCCTCATATTGTAACAGCCCGAGACCGATGCTCTAGATGCTTTTCGTTATATTTTATTCTAGCCGTGTTAATCATTTGTTTGTTGCATTCATCATCGCATCATTCATTTTGCATCGGTAGTACGTTGCCGTCGTTTTCAAAAACTTGTATCCGTTCGTAGTTGCCGCTTCTCCTTTTGTGTTCGTTGACCCTTCTCATACCAACCGGGTTTTTCGATTCCCTATTGTCAGACGGCCTTGCCTCTCTGCACAGCCCACAGACCCCTCGCAACCTAGCCCGAAACTTTCCCGAACCCGAACAGCCCGGTCATGACCGGTGGGTCCAGATCAACCCCGAAATACCCCAAACTTCTTTGGTTTCTTCTTTAGACCATGCCGTTGACCTGGAGCCGTCCGATCTAAATCGGAGAGCCTCAAACCTCCTCCTTTCCCTATATATAGAACACCACATTCCAAATCGAGACAGACCCTAGAACCTAGCCCTCTTGTCCCATCGCCGCTGCCACTCTTCTCCCACCTCAGGATCCTCCCGATCAAGATCCACCCAACCAGCCACCAGCACCTCCACCTCCTTTACAGCGCCGCCCAACCAGATCGCATCAGCTAGTCTCCCGATCCCCTCTGCCCGAGCGCGTCCCCAAGCGAGCTCTTGCTCGATCTGTGTCGCCATCAACCACCTCCTCGTCCGGCCACCGGAGCGCCGCTGCTGGCGACCACCGCCAGGACCACCTGCGTCGCGCCCTCACCCCACGCCGGCGAGCAACCTCGCCGGAGCAGCAGCAACCAGTAGCCGCGCCCCTCTCCCTTCTCCTTCCTTACTCCTCTGCCTTCCATTCCTCCCCGTATCTTCCTTCCTCTCAAATCTCTTTCTTTTTTTCCCTCCATGGATAGGAACTCACCATCACAGCCATGGCGTCCCCACGAACTCCCCAAGCCACCTTGCAAGTCCATTGGCCGGATCCCGCGCCGCCACGAGCTCCGCCGTCGGCCACCAAGTTCCCCTTCATGCTGCCGCCTCCACACCACCTGAACCGGAGGAGATCGAGCAGATCAGGCCATCCCCTTGCCTTCCGCCACGTCCGTGGCAGCCTGCCATCGCCAGCAGCCCGCCGCTGCAAGCTGTCGCCGATGCCGAATGCCCGTGCATTGCAACGGACCAGGACATAAATTTTGCACGCAACCACCGTGATTTACGACAAACTAAAACCCAGATTCATGTTCTTTCAACAAATTAAAAACTGCAGTACATAGTTCATCATCCAAATGGTTTAGAGACATAGTACGAAATACAAAAAATAGTGTATATAAAAACACGAAACTAAAACTTTGAGAAGAATAAACAATGTTAAACAGTACCATATACCACATACTCCCTCCATTCCTAAATATAAGGTGTATTAGTTTTTTTTTAAAGTCAAACCTTTTTAGATTTGACCAAGATTATAGGAAATTATATCAAGATCTAGATAACCAAATAAACATAATATGAAAATATATATCTCATGATGAATTTTATGATACAGATTAGGCTATCTAGGTATAGATATTTAGTTCTATAAACTTGGTCAAACATAGAAAGGTTTGACTTTTTCAAAAATTAATACACTTGAATGTTTTTATCGGATGGAGTATATTGTTAGCACTCGTGGAGTCAATATTATCCTGGGTTACAGAATCGAAAGGAAAGAACGGTGCCATCAACGCACCAATAGCAAACCCTGGGATTTATGTGTTGCAACTTGTTTTACATGGCAAGAGATAATACGGGTCAACTGTTGGCCGGAATAAGCCGCGGCGACGCGTCGGGTGCGTCCAGCGCGTGTATGGGCACGAGCGGGACGTGTCGGGACCACGGCGTAGGTGTGCGTGTGTGTGCGTGCGTGTGGTGCACGGGGTGCCCGTGTAGGTAGACACCGTGCATGTGTGTGTGTAGGCCAGGCCGTTGGCGACCTTAGGGGGTGCATTGAGTTGGTCCGCCGTGGGACTCGCCACGCCCGAACGTGTGCGTGCATGTCGGGAGGGCGCGGGAAGAGCAGAGCGGACCGGGCGCTCGACGTGGACAGAGTCGTGGGTGCGTGCCCTGGTCGACTCTGGGTTAAAGACCCCCTGTATGTGTGCGTTGTAATGGTGTGGCCTGGCATCGAGTTCGTGCTCGAGGAATAGAGGAAGCCGTTCGTGCGGCTGCGGCGTTCGTGCGCCGGAAACCTCCTGTGTCCCCTTCTCTTTCTTCCTCCTTCGGTTTGTGCCACAGAGAGAGCGAGCAGAGAGCCGAGGTGAGCTGGGGCGAGGCCAAGGCAACAACAATTGGTATTCAGAGCCACAAGGTTCGAGGGGCGGCCGTGGCGCGCGGCGGCATCCGCGGAGCGCGCAGCGGACATGGAGGCTGCGGCGCGCGGAGAGCGCGTGGCGACTGCGACAAGCGACGAGTCCGCGGTGCTGCGGCGTGATGCTGTGCGCACGACGAGCAGCGGCGGTCGCAGAGGCGAGGAGGTCGCGGAGGACCTGCGTCGTAGCGCAGAGGCCGCGGCGGCTCGGCGCAACGGCCGTGGAGGCGCAGGGGCGCGAGGCACGGAGACGCGACACGGCGGCGCACGGAGCCTCCTGTTTCGGCAGCGGCAACGAGCGGCGCTCGACGGGCTGCAGCGCGGTGGTAGCTGCATCGGCGGCGGTGCGCGACAGCGGCCGGCGAGGTGGCCGCGTTGCACGGCATCTGCGGCGGCTCGTGTTGGAAGCACACGGTGGCGTCGCGCGGCAGCAACCATGGCGACGACGACGTCGGGCCGGCACTCCGCTAGGCCGCAGCTTAGGGGCTGAGTGTTGGCCAGAATAAGCCGCGGCGACGCGTCGGGCGCGTCCAGCGCGTGTATGGGCGCGAGCAGGACGTGTCGGGCGCGTCGGGACCGCGGCGTAGGTGTGCGTGTGTGCGTGCGTGTGGTGCACCGGGTTCCCGTGTAGGTAGACACGGTGCGTGTGTGTGTAGGCCAGGCCGTTGGCGAGCTTAGGGGGTGCGTTGAGTTGGTCCGCCCTGGGACTCGCCACGCCCGGACGTGTGCGTGCATGTCGGGAGGGCGCGGGAAGAGCGGAGCGGACCGGGCGCTCGACGTGGACAGAGTCGTGGGTGCGTGCCCTGGTCGACTCTAGGTATAAGACCCCCTGTGTGTGCGTTGTAATGGTGTGGCCTGGCATCGAGTTTGTGCTCGAGGAATAGAGGAAGCCGTTCGTGCGGCTGCGGCGTTCGTGCGCCGGAAACCTCCTGTGTCCCCTTCTCTTTCTTCCTCCTTCGGTTTGTGCCACAGAGAGAGCGAGCAGAGAGCGGAGGTGAGCTGGGGCGAGGCCAAGGCAACAACATCAACAGTAAATAGTGTACCACAACAATGAGAATTGCACACAACCTGGAATGGAGCTCACCGTGCCACATTAATCTATAATACTTAAATAGTTCATTCCCACCATGCAATTTCTTTTGACATGCAACCTATCCACTTCAGCAGGGCAGCCACATCATTGTTCTACTACTCGCTTACATGAGGGCCCGATCAACAGCACAAGCTGCCACATCAGCACTAGCACTAGAGGGAAAAAAACTTCAATGGCACTCCCGGTTGCACTAGTAGCGTAATAAATCCTATGTTTTTTTTAGGGGAGTAATAAATCCTATGTTGTTTCCTCTCCCACCTTCTGTAACCGAGATGTGTAGAGAGAGGGCGAGGAGTCCTGCCGGCGAATCCGGCAGTCCCCTCCGCTTCTGATGGCTACTAAGGATGCCGAAAGGGCTGGGGACCCCACATCTTCGCGCGGTGGTGTATATAGGCTTAGCGGAAGTGGTGTGCCCCGACGATTTCATTGGGGAGGTGAAGATGGTGTCGCTAGGAAGAAGGTTTGTACCGGCTCTTTCCCGTCTGCTTGGTGTTGGTGGCGTCGGACTGCTGCGGATCCAGGTGGCCGAAATTCGCGCTGGGGGATCTCGCCGTCGGGAGCTGCGCCGGGTACGATGGTGGCGACCGAGGGGGCAACAGGTGCTAGAATCTGTGGTTGTTCGTCGATCTTCGCGACTCCGGCGAGCTAGAGTCAAGACGAAGGCTTCAATTCTTCTTCAATTGTGGGGATTGTCCATGGCCGACGCACCGGAACCAAAGTCAACTGAAAAGATTCAAAAGCCAACCAAATTGCAAATAAAGCCAGAAGGTTTTTGAAAAGAAAAAGTTGCCAAAAACCAGGGTGTCACAGCTCACCTGGTTTCAAATTCCTCACCCTTTACGTTTACGCAATTCCGCTGCTGAAGAACTTGTGTCTTACCCTTCTGAAGAATTTGAACTGAAGACTTTCATCATGCTGTTTTTCTTTTCTTCAGTTCATCTTCCTCATGCTTATGTGCTTGTATGATTACATGTTCTTCACTTGTATGTACTTTGTTCGCATGCTTTCTGTATCTGAGTAGATCTAGTTTCGACTTTGTTTCTAGTTCTTCACTCTGACTTTCGTCAAAGTATTCGTAGTTTCATGAAATTCTAAAAATCTCCCATCCACCCCCCTCTGGAAGTAAGCATGTGCTTTCAATTGGTATCAGAGCAAGGTACTTCCTTGTTCTGTGTGATTTTGGTTTAACCGCCTGAAGTTTTAGTTATGTCGACCGCAGGTATTATCAAGGTATCCGCTGCATACCCCATCTTCAATGGCAGAGACAACCCCTACCGGAAGAACAAGATGTGAATGCATCTTGAGGCTATTGACAATGATCTCTGGTTTGTCGTCGAGAATGGCATCCCCTCTGTTGGACCTAGCATCAATGCAGCTGACGTGAAGAGATTCAAGCAGCTTGATTCCCAAGCGAAGAACATCATTTGTGGGCATCTCAACAAAGGACAGTATGGCAGAGTGAGCGCTTGATAACCCGCAAGTATACGGGATCAATTGTAGCTTTTTTGAAAAATAAGAGTGTCAAACCCAACGAGGAGCTAAAGGTAGGATTAATAAACCCATCATGTTCTATCGACCACCGATACAACTCTACGCGCACTTGACGTTCACTTTACCCAGAACAAGTATGAAACTATTTGGTAGGTGTGATAAGGTAAGATTGCAAGAATAAAGCTATGAATAAATTACAAAATAATAAAAGTAGAAAGCTTTTGTAACACTAGAGAAAGAAATTTCCATAGGCATTTGATAACTAGACCGGTAATCCTTGTTGCAATTCTATATGAGGGAGAGGCACGAGCTAACATACTTTCTCTACTTGGATCATATGCACTTATGATTGGACCCCTAGCAAGCATCAACAACTACTAAAGATCATTAAGGTAAAACCCAACCATAGCATTAAGTATCAAGTCCTCTTTATCCCATACGCAACAACCCCCTTACTCGGGTTTAAGCTTCTGTCACTCTAGCAACCCACTATAAGAGAATCATGAACGTATTGCAACACCCTACGGCGGGTACCCCTCATGCTTGCGCGACACGGAGGGCACCATAGGACAGAACCAAAATAAAACATACAACTCAAACCAATCACGATCATCAATCAACCGATAGGACAAAACAGATCTACTCAAACATTATAGGATGGCCACAAATCATTGGATAATAATATGTAGCATGAAGCACCATGTTTAAGTAGAGAATTACAGCGGGAATAGAGAGGTTACACCACTACATAGAGGGGAAGAGAGTTGGTGTTGACGGTAGCATGGTTGTTGATGTAGATCGCCGTCACGATCCTCGCCCCGGCGGCACTCCGGCGCCACCGGGAGAGAGGGGGAGAGAGCCCCCCTCCTTCTTCTTCTCCCTTGATCTGCCTCCTAGATGGGAGGAGAGTTCCCCCTCTGGTCCATGGCCTCCATGGCTCCCGAAGGGGAGGAGCCCCCTCCGAGATTGGATCTGTCTCTCTGTTCTCTTCTGTTTCGCGTTCCCGTTTTCTGGCCTTTCACCGTTTCTTTTATAACCGGAGATCCGTAACTCCGATTGCGCTGAAATTTTAACACAATTTTTTTCCGGTTATAAGCTTTCTTGCGCCCGAAGGAGACCCCCCACTGACTTCCGGTGTGGCCACACGGCACCACCGCGCGCCCCCCATGGGGGGGCGCCCATGTGCCATGTGGGCACCGTGGGCCTCCGTTTGAATTGCTTCCACCTCCCAAAAATCACAAATATTCCAAAATAATTCTCTGTAAAATTTATTGCATTTGGACTTCGTTTGATATGGGTATTTTGCAAAACAAAAAACATGCAACAAACAGGAACTGGCACTGGGCACTGGATCAATATGTTAGTCCAAAAATGAATATAAAAATTTGCCAAAAGTATATGAAAGTTGTATAATATTGGCATGAAACAATCAAAAATTATAGATACGACGGAGACGTATCAGCATCCCCAAGTTTAATTCCTGCTCGTCCTCGAGTAGGAAAATGATAAAAAAGATAATTTTTGATGTGGAATGCTACCTAGCATAAACATGATCACATGTCTTGTCATGGCATGAATATTAAGATACGAGTGATTAAAGCAATAGTCTATAGTTTGACATAAAGACATCAATACTCGGGCATCCCAACAAACAATCAGGTCTTTCAAAATAAAAATGCTAATGAAAGTTATCCCAACAAAATCATATAGTCCTGTCATGCTCTATCTTCTTAACATAAAAATACTTTATCATGTACAACCCCGGTTTTAGCCAAGCAATTGGTTCGTACTTCTAACGCGCTTCAGCATTTCCAACTCTTACGCAATACATGAGCGCAAGCCATGGATATAGCACTAGATGGAATAGAAGGCGATGGTAGGTATCAAATAATGAAAAAGGAGAAGTAGAAAGTCTCGCATCAACTCGGCGGATCGACGGGCTATGGAGATGCCCATCAATCGATATCAATGCGAGTAGTAGGGATTGCCTTGCAACGGATGCTCTAAGAGCTATAAGTGTATGAAAGCTCAAAATAAAACTAAGTGGGTGTGCATCCAACTTGCTTGCTCATGAAGACCTCGAGCATTTGAGGAAGCCCATCATCGGAATATACAAGCCAAGTTCTATAATGAAAATTTCCCACTAAGTTAATGAAAGTGACAACATAGGAGACTCTCTACATGAAAAACATGGCTCTACTCTGAAGCACAAGTATGGTAAAGGATAGTAACATTACCCCTTCTCTCTTTTTATTTTTCATTTTTTTTCTTTCTTTTTTCCCTCTTTTTTTCTTTTTTTTCTTTTTTCTCTTTTTTTCTTCTTTTTTTTTCTATCCTTTTCTTTTTCTCTCTTTTGTCCGGAGTCTCATCGCGACTTGTGGGGGATTCATAGTCTCCATCATCCTTTCCTCACTGGGACATGCTCTAATAATGATGATCATCACACTTTTATTTACTTACAACTCAATATTACAACTCGATAAAAACTATACAAGATGAGTCTATATGAATACCTCTAGCACACTAGTAGAAAAAGGCCCATTTATCCCGATTCCAGAGGCCCATTTGTCCCGGTCCTGGAACCGAGACTAAAGCCCAATACCTTTAGTCCCAGTTCGCCTACGAACCGGGACAGATGGGGCTCCACGTGGCCGCTGCGGCTTGCCCAGGCAGGAGGGCCTTTTGTCCTGGTTGGTAGCACCAAGCAGGACCAAAAAGCCTCCACGTGTCAGCAGTTCAGGGGCTGGGGTTTTTGTTTTTTTTTAAAGGGGGCGAGGGGTTTGGGGGTTTTGGGTGTTTTGTAGGGTATATATTGTGTTAGCTAGGTAATAGAGAGAAGTGACCTCTCTTATCTCCGTGCTTGGTTGACGCTACGTACTATACGTATAGAGAGAACTCGCGACACGCTATTTGTCCCGGTTCATGAACATATATATACAAAGAGAAGTGATCGACCTCCTCCTTCTCCGAGAGATTGGTCGAACAACAAGTTTTCGTATATCTATCCGACGCTACTAGCTACATATATACAATATAAGATCTCTTACAATCCCTAACATCTGATGTCAAGTTCCACATGGTATTATCCGGCTTTATTGATGACGTGGTCAAGAAAGAATCCCGTCAATTCCTCTTGAATTGCTTTTATGCGATCTTGTGGTAGGAGTTCATCCCGCATCTGCCACATCTAATTTGAAGAAGGGGGTCAATACATATATATGAATGAAACTCAACACAAATGATCGTAATAAAATAAAATTGTGAATATTATTGCTTACTCACTTCATATTGTTTTTCAGAGTAGCCCCGCTCACAGGTCGTGTGGCGGATGAACTCGCAAATGTAGTATCCACAAAAATCAGTCCCGCCTTCCTGCCACAACCACTTTACAAGAAATAGAGGTCAATCAAACTGATAAGCAAGCATGCTAAATGGTATTGATGAAACTAGCTAGAATCAATGGGAGATGCGCGGAACTAGCTAATAGTACTTACTTTCCGGTGTGTAAATCGGCGCTCCCCCGGCAGTCCCGGAGCTTTAATGGTGAACTCTTTCCAAACCCTGCCAGACAAAGAAAACAATTACTTGATATCAGGAAGTGAACAAAGTTGCCGATATGGTGTGATAACGATCGATTGAACTTACTTCTCGAGCATTTTAGTCATGGCCGCATACTCCTTGGGATCTTTTCGTCTCGAGTCTAAGACGGTTACTAGTCCCTACTCAAGCTTAATCTCTAGGAGAATAAAGTGGAAGCTGCGCAAGCATGCATAACTCGTCAATTACATTACTATAACCTCGAGTAGTAAGGGAAACCGAATATGCACAAGACAGTAACACTCACTTGAAGTTGTAAGGAAAGAGTATTTTATCTTTGTTTTGATTTCGAAGCAACGATTGTAGCAAGTTGGCCTCGGTTTCTTTAGCATTATATTTAACCGTCCCATTCATCTATGAGATTTGTGTTAATGAAGCCAATATCATAGATTTGTGCTTTTCTGCATTCGACGATCTTCAATCTGCATAATATAGAGAGGATAATTATATATACATGCAATGAAAGAGTTGAGCTATATATAGATACTTAATTACAGAGGTAGTACTTACAGACAGTAGCAAGTGATGACTATTTTATCGAGGGCCTTTTGATTGAAAAACTGGAAGAACTCCTCAAATGGAACAGACAACATATCAATTCCAACGAGGTCGTGCTCCTCTTTAACTCTCAGCGTCAAAGTATCCGTCCCAGACTCCTTGCAGGTGTCCATGTACCACTCATGGAATCTTCGCATCATCGTTGTTAGAGGAGGATGACCAGGTTTGACGACAGGCTTCCCGTGTCGGTATTTGTGTTCGTCCACCTCCATTATATCAAAATGTGCATCGTCGGGCAGGTAATCTGTAGGATTGGTAACGGGCACCATCCCCGGATGATTAGCGACGATATCGCTAGACACCTTGAGCGGGGGGCACGATTGGTTCGCTTGTTCGCCGAGCTGGGGAATTTTTTCCCACTTCTTCGTTCTGCTAACCTTCGATCACCGCAAGTACTTCCCGACCGCTCCGCTTCCTGATATGTCCTTTCAATAATGCGCTCATAGTTGGTTTGCAGCGGAGACGGTGGTGGTCGCTTCAGGGCATCGAGAGTGCGCTTCGCTTTCACCGGATCTATCTTCTCCTCCGGAGGTGGAGGTTTCTTTGCGAAAAAGTCCCTCACTTGGGCTTTACAGATCTCCGCGTTTTCCTCCTCGATCATCTCGTATGGTAACTTCTCTAGAGGCTTGAGAGATGGACCGAATTTGTATTGCCTCCCGCCTCTGGCTGTACTGCTAGACGCCGGAGTGGCGGCATTTCTCTTCCATTGCTGCTGACGAGTAGTAGAAGGAGGCGGAGTGCTTCGACGCACCGGAGCAGCCGGAGCGGCAGATTTTATCTTCCGCCGTTGCCGACGAGGCGAAGGAGGAGGTGGGCTGCTCGAACGCGCCGGAGCAGGCGGAGAAGGAGGTGGAGTGCCGCCCTCACACGCCGGAGCAACCGAAGAAGGAGGCGGAGTGCCCTGATCACTCACCGGAGGAGGAGGAGGAGGAGGCCGAGTGCCCTGACTCGCCGGAGTCGGAGGCGTCCAGTTCGGAAGCTTGATGTGCTCCTTCCGCCATAGACATGGAGTCCTCAGAGCAAGACCCAGCTGAGTCTCCACTTCACCTGTAGGGTGGTCAAGCTCGAGCTCCTCAAATCCCTCCGTTACTTCATCCACCATCACAACAGCATGGCCTTGTGGAATCGGACGGCATTGAAAAGTTCCGTCGGGTTGAGGAGGTGCAACAGAGCCGACAGCCGCCTTGACTTTGAGGTTCTGCCATTGCGTCATAAGCTAGCAATGTTGAGCCTCCGTGATAGCATCCACGGGGTAGCTAGGAGCCGTGAAGTCAGGCTTCTGAACGAGCTCGGTGGAAGCCACGCTGCTTCTCTGCTGAGATGGCGGGGTAGCTTCTGGGGTAGCTCCGGCAGCTCGCTGGCTCTCAACTTGTTCCTCTAGCTTTTGTACCCTTGCATTCAGCTTCTGCAGTTTGCTCTGCTCCAGTTTCCTCTTCCTCTCCCGGGTTTTGTAACCGCCTGCGCCGGGAAACACAACCTTCCACACAACGGAGACTGGCATGCCACGTGTTCGTCCAGGGTACTCAGGATTCCCAAGGGCATCGGTCAGCTCGTCATTCTCTCTGTCGGGAATGAACGTCCCTTGCTGCGCTGCGGCGATACACTTCTGAAGCTTCTTGACGGGTATTGCAAGTTGCTCGTCCGTCCAAATACACTTCCCTGTTTCAGGGTCCAAGGTTCCCCCAACCCCAAAGAACCAAGTCCTTGAACGGTCTGGCCAGTTCAATGTCTCTGGTTCGACCGCTTTAGCAAGCAGGTCATTCTCAGCTTTGTCCCATAGCGGCCGGGCTTTGAGGTAGCCACCTGACCCCGTGCGATGGTGAAACTTCTTCTTCGCAGCATTTATCTTATTTGTCTCTGACATCTTCTTACTCTTGTCCGATGTCTTGTAGGCCACAAATGCGGGCCAGTGATCTCTTATCTTCTCAAATCGGCAGATGAATTCTGGAGTCTTCCCTTTGTCGACAAACGTTGATTTTAACTCATTCTTCCACCTCCTGAATAGATCTGCCATCTTCTTAAGAGCACACGCCTTGACCAATGGCTCTATAACTGGCTTATCCGGATCCTCCTCTTGCGGTAGGGTGAAATTTGCCTTCAGCCAGGTCCAAAGATCATCTTTCTGTCTATCGGTGACATAAGAAACTTGAGGGTCTTCGTTCTTCTTAGGCTCATTCCATAGCTGGATGCTGATCGGGATGCTGTCCCAAACAATAGCTCCGCACTGAGCTGAAAATGCATCCTTGGTCCACCTCGGTTCAATCGGCTGGCCATCGTTCGCGATTGCTGTGATCGTGAACCTTTCATCCTGACGCAACCTTTTCTTCGGGCCTCGTCTCGTTACCGAAGTTTGGCTCGATCCGGTGGGCTTTAAAAGAAGAAAGAAGAGATAATATATGTACATACCAAAACAATTAATGCATCAATTAGCTAGTCAGCACAGGCTTAATTAATATATATACCTCGCCGGACTTTGCAACAGCTCCCTCCTCCGTTCAATCACCGGAGCCATCATCATGGTCTCCTTCTTCCTCCGGCATTCGGTCACCGGAGCCATCATGATCATGTCCTTCCTCCTCCATTGTTCGATCACCGGAGCCTTCACCCTCTCCTTCCAGACAATCGGTGTCATTGAGATACGACAAGACATCACCTCCGCCGAGGATGATGTCCCCCAACAACTCTTCTGTTTCCAAGTCTCTTTGTTGATCCATAGTTTCTACAAATATTACAACATGACAATTAATATACAAACCTGAGAGATGGATATATTAGTGGCAAACATAGACCTAGCTAGCTAATCACAACAAGGAATATTAATTAGTGGCCTCGACGCTTCTACGGTTTGGGGTGGCCTCGACAACGCTCTTTTAACTTCGTAAATTTGGGTGGCCTCAATGCTTCTAGGGTTTGGGGTGGCCTCGGCAACGCTTCTAGGGTTTGGGGTGGCCTCGACGCTTCTAGGGTTTGGTCGGGCGAGAGGGGGTTGATCGACGTCCCCTCTCATGTTGAAGAGTTGCCAGAGTTCTCTCATGAATGTCCGACGTCCGGACCGCCTCTCACATGAATGTCAAACAAGGTATTTAACAAAATGGCGCCATTCTGGATGTGCAGAAAATGGTCCATATTTTTCCTGGTCTCATCTACCCTTCTATATGTCACGTTGTCAGTGTCAAAGGATTCAAGAAAACCATGGCTTCATCATTAGCCGGAAGTAACAGGCGCATAATGGTACGAAGCTCTCCAAAATTGTTTTGGAACAGAGTCCCGCATAGGATAATTAGTTTTTTGGTACGAAGTTCAGCAAGACCCTTCCGAATATCGCTATTTGGAAGGCGTTTGCTGAAATTCGTACCAAAAAGCGAATTATTCTATCCGAAACTCCGCTCCAAAACAACTTTGAAGAGCTTCGTAGCATCATACGCCTGTTACTTCCGGCTAATGATGAAGCCATGGATTTCTTCAATACTTTGACAGACAACGTGACATATAGAAGAATATATATATATAGATGAGATCAGAAAAAAAAATTGGATCAACTTGTGCACATCCATAATGGGGGCATTCTTGATAAATCTATATATGTCAAAATTCAAACTTTGACATATGATCAAACTTTGACATATGATCAAATGTTGCATATGTCAAAATTCAAACTTTGACATATGATCAAACTTTGATATATGATCAAATGTTGCATATGTCAAAATTCAAACTTTGACATATGATTAAACTTTGATATATGTCCACCGCGATATAAAATGATACATAGACTTGTTCGGGCAAGAGGGGGTTGATCGACGTCCCCCCTCATGTCGAAGTTACCGGAGTTATCTTCAAGTGGTTTGGTTGGCCTCGAGAGTTTGTCGGGTAGGGGCGGGAGGGGGTAGGAGATCGACAACACTTTTTTTCTAGGGTTTGGGTGGCCTCGAGAGTTGGTCGCCCGGCATGTCGAGAGGGGGGTGAACATTTTACCTTAGTAACTTAGAAAAAAAATGTTATCGGGGAGGGGGTATATCGACCCCCTCCTCATGTCGAAGTTATCGGGGGGGGGGCTTATCGCAACGCAAACCTAACAGCCACATACATATAAAAAAATTCTATGAACATCCATACATACATATAGCCACAATATATGGCTATGAAAAAAATTCATCATATAAAAAAATGTTTTCGGGGAGGGGTATATCAACCCCCCCCCCTCATGTGCCAGAAAGTTCGCGTGAGGGGCTACATCGAAAACGACATATACATATAGCCACATACATATAAAAAAAATTCTATGAACATCCATATATACATACATATAACCACATACATATATATGGCTATGAAAAATGCTATGAAAAAAAATTCATCATATAAAAAAAATGCTATGAACAAAACAATTAATACATATATGAACAAAACAATTTTATGAACATCCATACATACATAGCAACATACATATATATACATTATATATGAACAAAACAATTTTCATCATATAAAAAATATCAACATATATAAAAAAACACAGAGCCGGGGCGGCGGCTCACACAGTGGGGGTGTGCCGGGGAGGGGCGCGCGCGGACGGGCGTCCTCGGGGGCGGGGTAGCAGGCCGGCGGGGGCAGGGACACGGGGTCGGGGACGACAACGGCGACTGCGACGGCGACGACGGGGGCGGGCCGGGGCAAAGGGGCGCGCGCGGCCGGGCGAGGGCGCATCGACGAGGGTGCTTCGGCGAGGGCTCGGGGAGGACAGCGCGTCGGCGAGGGCGAGGGCGCGGTCCGGCAGCCTGGCGGCGTCGTGCTGTTTGGCGCGGCGTCGGGAGGGAAGATGAACTGGGACTGAAAATTTCTAAGTGCTACCTTATATAGCCAGAGCATTGGTCCCGGTTGGTGGCACCAACCGGGACCAATGCCCCCCTTTAGTCCCAGTTGGTGCCACAAACCGGGACCAAAGGTCTATTTTCAGCAGCCCAAATGGCGGGAAACAGGGACCTTTGGTCCCGGTTGGTGGCACCAACCGGGACTAAAGGGGGGCATTGGTCCCGGATGGTGCCACGAACCGGGCCCAAAGGTGAGCATTGGTCCCGGTTCGTGGCACCAACCGGGACCAATGGGCTTGCACAGCGGCGTGGTTGTGGGAGTTTACTCCCACCTCGCTAGTTGAGAGCGCCCCGCACCGGTTTATAAGGTCGATTGCCTCATCGCTATTGAACTCCTCTGAACTGCAGGCATATGGGCCTAATCTGACACTGCTATGCCTGTGGGCCTACTGGGCCTTCTGCGGGCCTGAATCCTGGCCCAACTAGTTGGGTTTCTAGTCGTATTCAGGCCGTGGTGGCCCAGTAGGTGGCATTTTTTTTTCTGTTTTCTTTTTTGCTTTATTTTCTTTTTTGCTTTTTTTTGCAGTTTTCCAGTGATTCTTTTTGCTGTTAGGTCACAAAAATTATAGACTTTCTGTTAGTGCCATTAATTTCCAAATTTGAATAGTTTAAATTTGAATTCTTTTAAATTTGTGTGAATCACTAGTTTGTGAATAACTTTACTATAAAAATAGATTTTTGAGTGATTCTTTTTCCGGCTATTTAATATTATTGTGTTTTATCATTATATTAAATTTGGTAATTTTTAGGTTATTTTAAATGTCTGTTTTAATCAAGAACAGATTTTGTTATTCTAGTTTGCTATTAAAGTTTCTAACAAAAAATTTCTTTATGAAAATTCTTTTTGCCATTAATGTTTTGAACAGAAAATACTTGATAATTCTAGTTCATAAATTTTTATAATTTTAGTTTAAAAAATACTAGAGGTTTATGAAAGCTTTTTAGTTGATTCCTTTTGCTATTAGAGTTTTATAAAAGCTTTTTAGTTGATTCTTTTTGCTATTGAAGAATATTATAGTTTTGTTTTAGTTGATCATAACAGAATATTTTAATTGATTATTTTAAGTTCATTCTTTTTGCTATTAGTTCATTCTTTTTGCACTAAATGACCCTGAAATTGAAAAGCACTACAAATGAATTATGAAAAGGTTGAAAGTTGGTATGGTATCATCATTTCACCCACATAGCATGTGCTGAAAAGTTGAGAGGGTTACGGCAAAAATTGGATGCACTTCGTGTACAAAACGGGCAATCTCTTTTGAAGTATCAGGGTTTCGAACGAAAACTTGTCTGTTACAAAGGGATTTCATTTTTTTTAACTCCGGACTTTTTGTTTGTTCAAAATGCACCATTCAAAGCTACATCATCAATTTTCAACCCTTTCTGACTTCATTTTGTTATTTTTCATGCATTTACTGATTTTTTTGAGCTATATGACCCTGAAATTGAAAAGCACTACAAATGAACACTGAAAAGGTTGAAAGTTGGCATGGTATCATCATTTTACCCACATAGTATGTGCTAAAAAGTTGAGAGGGTTACGGCAAAAACTGGATGCAATTCGTGTACAAAACGGACAATCTCTTTCGAAGTATCAGGGTTTCATACGGAAACTCGTCTGTTACAAAGGGATTTCATTTTTTTTGAACTTATTTGAACTCCAGACTTTTTGTGTGTTCAAAATGCACCATTCAAAGCCACATCATCAATTTTCAACCCTTTCTGACTTCATTTGTTATTTTTCATGCATTTACTGATTTTTTTGAGCTATATGACCCTGAAATTGAAAAGCACTTCAAATGAACTCTGAAAAGGTTGAAAGTTGGCATGGTATCATCATTTCACCCACATAGCATGTGCTAAAAAGTTGAGAGGGTTACGGCAAAAACTGGATGCACTTCATGTACAAAACGGACAACCTCTTTCGAAGTATCAGGGTTTCATACGGAAACTCGTCTATTACAAAAGGCATTTCATTTCTTCACATGTAACTGCAGTGATATTCTAGATCAAAGGCATCATCATAATAGTTGTGGAGAGAAAGTCTTCACTTTTTCTTTGCTTGTGTCCTTTGCTTATTGCGCCGTAACCATGGATATTCTTCATTGCTTAATAGGGTGCTTGGGTCAGCCTTGACTTTGAAGGGAGGAATTTCATGAAACTTTTCATAATCTTCAGACATGTCTGTCTTGCCCTCCAATCCCACGATGTCTCTTTTTCCTGAAAGAACTATGTGGCGCTTTGGCTCATCGTATGATGTATTTGCTTCCTTATCTTTTCTTTTTCTCGGTTTGGTAGACATGTCCTTCACATAAAAAACCTGCGCCACATCATTGGCTAGGACGAATGGTTCGTCTGTGTACCCAAGATTGTTCAGATCCACTGTTGTCGTTCCGTACTGTGGGTCTACCTGTACCCCGCCTCCTGACATATTGACCCATTTGCACTTAAACAAAGGGACCTTAAAATCATGTCCGTAGTCAAGTTCCCATATGTCCACTATGTAACCATAATATGTGTCCTTTCCCCTCTTGGTTGCTGCATCAAAGCGGACACCGCTGTTTTGGTTGGTGCTCTTTTGATCTTGGGCGATCGTGTAAAATGTATTCCCATTTATCTCGTATCCTTTGTAAGTCAATACAGTCGAAGATGGTCCCCTGGACAACGAGTACAGCTCATCAGAAACAGTGTTGTCACCTCTGAGACGTGTTTCCAACCAACTGCCGAAAGTCCTCATGTGTTCACATGTAATCCAGTTGTCACACTCCTCCGGGTGTTTGGAGCGCAGAATGTTCTTGTGTTCATCGACATACAGGGTCACCAAGGTAGAGTTCTGTAGAACTGTGTAGTGTGCTTGAGACCAAGAATGCCCGTCCCTACATATTATTGAGTCCCCTCCTAGCATGCCTTTTCTAGTCAGTCTCCCCTCATACTGCGATTGAGGGAGGCCAATCTTCTTAAGGCCAGGAATGAAGTCAAGACAAAACCCAATGACATCCTCTGTTTGATGGCCCATGGAGATGCTTCCTTCTGGCCTAGCGCGGTTGCGGAAATATTTCTTTAGGACTCCCATGAACCTCTCAAAGGGGAACATATTGTGTAGAAATACAGGGCCTAGAATGACAATCTCGTCGACTAGATGAACTAGGACGTGCGTCATGATATTGAAGAAGGATGGTGGGAACACCAGCTTGAAACTGACATGACATTGCGCCACATCACTCCTTAGCCTTGGTAGGATTTGTGGATCGATCACCTTCTGAGAGATTGCATTGAGGAATGCACATAGCTTCTCAATGGCTAATCAAACATTTTCTGGTAGAAGCCCCCTCAATGCAACCGGAAGCAGTTGCGTCATAATCACGTGGCAGTCATGAGACTTTAGGTTCTGGAACTTTTTCTCTGGGATATTTATTATTCCCTTTATATTGGATGAGAAGCCAGATGGGACATTCATACTGAGCAGGCATTCAAAGAAGATTTCCTTCTCTTCTTTGGTAAGAGCGTAACTGGCAGGACCTTCATACTGCTTTGGAGGCATGCCGTCTTTTTCGTGCGAACGTTGCAGGTCCTCCCGTGCCTCCGGTGTATCTTTTGTCTTCCCATACACGCCCAAGAAGCCTAGCAGGTTCACGCAAAGGTTCTTTGTCACGTGCATCACATCGATTGAAGAGCGGACCTCTAGGTCTTTCCAGTAGGGTAGGTCCCAAAATATAGATTTCTTCTTCCACATGGGTGCGCGTCCGTCAGTGTCATTCGGAACAGATAGTCCGCCGGGACCCTTTCCAAAGATTACGTGTAAATTATTGACCATAGAAAGTACGTGATCACCGGTACGCATGGCGGGCTTCTTCCGGTGATCTGCCTCGCCTTTGAAATGCTTGCCTTTCTTTCGACATTGATGGTTGGTCGAAAGAAATCGACGATGCCCCAGGTACACATTCTTCCTGCATTTGTCCAGGTATATACTTTCGGTGTCAGCTAAATAGTGCGTGCATGCGTGGTATCCCTTGTTTGTCTGTCCTGAAAGGTTACTGGGAGCAGGCTAATCATTGATGGTTACACACAGCAACGCATGCAGGTCAAATTCCTCCTGTCTGTGCTCATCCCACACACGTACACCGTTTCCATTCCACAGCTGTAAAAGTTCTTCAACTAATGGCCTTAGGTAGACATCAATGTCGTTGCCGGGTTGCTTAGGGCCTTCGATGAGTACTGGCATCATAATGAACTTCCGCTTCATGCACAGCCAAGGAGGAAGGTTATAGATTCATAGAGTCACGGGCCAGGTGCTGTGATTGCTGCTCTGCTCCCCAAAAGGATTAATGCCATCCGCGCTTAAACCAAACCATATGTTCCTTGCGTCACCTGCAAACTCCTCCCAGTACTTTCTCTCGATTTTTCTCCACTGCGACCCGTCAGCGGGTGCTCTCAACTTCCCGTCTTTCTTAGGGTCCTCTCTGTGCCATCGCATCAACTTGGCATGCTCTTTGTTTCTGAACAGACGTTTCAATCGTGGTATTATAGGAGCATACCACATCACCTTCCTAGGAACCCTCTTCCTGGGGGGCTCGCCATCAACATCACCAGGGTCATCTCGTCTGATCTTATACCGCAATGCACCGCATACCGGGCATGCCTTCAAATCCACGTACGCACCGCGGTACAGGATGCAGTCATTAGGGCATGCATGTATCTTCTGCACCTCCAATCCTAGAGGGCATACGAGCTTCTTTGCTGCGTACGTACTGTCGGGCAATTCGTTATCCTTTGGAAGCTTCTTCTTCAATATTTTCAGTAGCTTCTCAAATCCTTTGTCAGGAACAGCATTCTCTGCCTTCCACTGCAGCAATTCCAGTACGATACTGAGCTTTGTGTTGCCATCTTCGCAATTGGGGTACAACCCTTTTTGGTGATCCTCTAACATGCGATCGAACTTGAGCTTCTCCTTTTCACTTTGGCACTGTCTCTTTGCATCAACAATGACCCGGCGGAGATCATCATCGGGCACATCGTCTGGTTCCCCTTGATCTTCAGCTTCCCCCGTTGCAGGATCACCGTATTCAGGGGGCACATAGTTGTCATCATCCTCTTCTTCTTTGTTGTCTTCCATCATAACCCTTCTTTCTCCGTGCTTGGTCCAAACATTATAGTGTGGCATGAAACCCTTATAAAAGCAGGTGGGTGTGAAGGATTTTCCGGTCAGAGTAAGACTTCGTATTCCCACATATAGGGCATGGACAACACATAAAACCATTGTGCTTGTTTGCCTCAGCCACTTAGAGAAAATTATGCACGCCCTTAATGTACTCGGAGGTGCGTCTGTCACCGTACATCCATTGCCGGTTCATATGCGTGCATTATATATAATTAAGAGTGTCAAAAACCATTACAGAACATCATGAATAGATAAGTGACCAAATTAATAGAAGTTCATCATCACATTAAAACCAAAGTACATACATAGTTCTCATTGAACAATATATAGCTCTACAGAGCATCTAATTAAACCATACATTGAAACTATGTAAAACATTTCAATGCAACGACAAATGCGATGATAATCGCAACCAAGGTAACAATTGATCCAACGGCATAATGATACCAAGCCTCGGTATGAATGGCATATTTTCTATACTTTCTAATCTTGAAGCGCATTGCATCCATCTTGATCTTGTGATCATCGACGACATCCGCAACATGCAACTCCAATATCATCTTCTCCTCCTCAATTTTTTTCAATTTTTCCTTCAAGTAATTGTTTTCTTCTTCAACTAAATTTAACCTCTCGACAATAGGGTCGGTTGGAATTTTTGGTTCACATACCTCCTAGATAAAAAAATCTATGTCACGTTGGTCGGCATAATTGTCATAAACAATAAATGAACCAAATAGTTATAAAATATAATATATACCACATCCGAATCATAGACAGGACGAGGGCCGACGGGGGCGGATACCAAAACCATCGCACTATATAATAACAAACAATAATAAAAGTAAGAAAATTATACAAGTATCTATCTAAATCGTAAAAGTAAGAATTTTTCTCTTTTAGAAAGAAGATAAGAACAAGAGGCTCACCACGGTGGTGCCGGCAACATGATCGGCGCTGGCGATCGACGGTGGTGAAGACGGGGACGGGACGTGACGGACCGCTAAATCTAAACAAATCTTGAGAAAATGGAGCTTGGAGGTCGAGCTTGGAGAGAAGAAAGCTTAAGTAGTGTGGCTCGGGCATTTCATCGAACACCTCATGTGCATAGGAGGTGAGCTAGAGCACCACAAAGCCCTCCCCTAGCCGGCCAGAAAAAACAGAGCAGTGGAGTGCTCTGCTTGTGAGCGAGGGGTATATATAGGCACCTCATTGGTCCCGGTTGGTGGCTGGAACCGGGACTAAAGGACCTCCTTTGGTCCCGGTTCCAGCCATGAACCGGCACCAATGGATGTGGGCCAGGAGCGAGGCCCATTGGTCCCGGTTCGTGTCTGGAATCAGGACCAAAGGGTCCAGACGAACCGGGACCAATGCCCCACGAGGCCCGGCTGGCCCCCTGGGCGCACGAACCGGGACGTATGCCCCCATGGGTCCCGGTTCGTCACTGAACCCGGACTAATGGGCTGGCCAGGCCTGGACCAAAGCCCTGTTTTCTACTAGTGGCAGTGTACCAGGATGTGCAATGATCTAGCATAGCAAAGATATCAAAAAAATAGACATGCCATGAAAATATCGTGCTAGCTATCTTACGATTATGCAAAGCAATATAAAAATGAATGCTCAAGTCATGTATATGATGATGATGGAAGTTGCATGGCAATATATCTCGGAATGGCTATGGAAATGGCATAATATGTAGGTATGGTGGCTGTTTTGAGGAAGAGGCTTATGTGTGATTGAGCGTATCATATCACGGGGTTTGGATGCACTGGCAAAGTTTGCACCAACTCTCGAGGTGAGAAAGGGCATAGCACGGTACCGAAGAGGCTAGCAATTTATGGAAAGATAGGAGTGTGTATAATCCATGGGCTCACATTAGTCATAAAGAACTCACATACTTATTGCAAAAGTCTACTTAGCCCTCAAAGCAAAGTACTACTACGCATGCCCCTAGGGCGGAGGTTGGTAGGAGTTAACCATCGCGTGCCCCTGACTGCCACACAAAGGAGACAATAAAAAATAAATCATGCTCCAATTTCATAGCATAACGACAGACCATACGTGCATGCTTCGGGAATCACAAACCTTAACACCAATATTCTTACTAAACCACAATCATTCACTAGTACCTCCCACATATTACCATCTCCATATCGCAAAACTATTGCTAGGAATCAAACATATCATATATATTCAGTGATCTACATGTTTTATGTAGGATTTTATGACTAACCATGTGAATGACCAATTCATGTTGACTCTCTAAACAGATATAAGTGAAGCAAGAGAGTTTAATTCTTTCTACAAAAGATCACACTCTAACAAATATAAGTGAAGCAAAAGAGCATTCCACAAATAACGGTTTTATGTGAAGAGAAACAGGCATCCAAACTTCAAATGATATAAGTGAAGCACATGAAGCCTTCTATAAAGCCACACTAAAAAGATATAAGTGAAGTGCATGAAGCATTCCATAAATCAACCAAGGACTATCTCATACCAGCATGGTGCATTATTAAAAGAAAAATAAAAAAGCACACGATGCTCCAAGTAAAAAACATATCATGTGACGAATAAAAATATATCTCCAAGTAAGGTTACCGATAGATTGTAGACGAAAGAGGGGATGCCTTCCGAGGCATCCCCAAGCTTAGGCGCTTGAGTCTTCCTTGAATATTACCTTGGGGTGCCTTGGGCATCCCCAAGCTTAGGCTTTTGCCTCTCCTTATTCCTTTATCCATTGTAGTCTCACCCAAAACTTGAAAACTTCAATCACACAACTTAACAAAACCTTCATGAGATCCGTTAGTATAATAAAGCAAATCACTACTTTAAGTACTGTTGCAAACCCATTCATATTTGTTTTTGCATTATACCTACTATATTCTAACTTCCCCATGGTTCATACCCCCAGATACAATCCATAGTTTCATCAAAACAAGCAAAACAATGCATCAAAAACAGAATCTGTCAAAAACAGAACAGTCTGTAGTAATCTGAACATTCACCATACTTCTGTAACTCCAAAAATTCTGAAAAATTAGGAAAACGTGGGAAATTTGTATATCAATCATTTTTCAAAAATTCAGAAGCTTTTGACCCTCTGATGATTTTATAAAAATTCTGACCTGGGCGCAAAAGTTTCTGTTTTTGCACAGAATCAAGCAACTATCATCCCAAAGGCTTTACTTGGCACATTATTTTTATAATACGATGATTTATAAAAGGGGATAATTATTTTTGTTGAAAAGTTTCTGTAATCGAGATTTGCAACGTTTCCATGGGCATGAACAAAGTTCAAGGCTAGCCCCCACTTCAACGGTGCTCGTCTTTCTCACTTTCACTTTTCTTTTTGAAAAAGTTGTAGGTTCCCCTCTATATTTTTTTTGTTTTTAAACTATTTAAAAGCACTAAACAGAAATAAATGACTCTAACTTCCGGGTTGTCTCCCAGGCAGCGCTTTCTTTAAAGCCATTAAGCTAGGCATAAAGTGCTCATGTAACCGATCCACCCGGATCCCAAGGTATATCAAAGCCAATTTTAATTAGCAATGATTTGTAATTTAGTAATGAGCACAAAGGAACATAAAACATGCAATGACGAAGTCTAACTCTCTTCCTATGCATTGGCATGTCATAAAAGAACAATTCATGCACATCAAGTAAAGGCCAATACATAGCATAAACAGTTTCTTGCAATTCTATTGTATTGGAAACATAGAGAGGCGGAGATGTAGTTCCTCTCTCATAATAATTGCAAGTAGGAGCAGCAAGCACATGCATATTATACTTATCAAAATCATCATGTGTAATAGTAAAACACAACCCATCAATATAATCCTTAATAAGTGCAAACTTCTCCGACATAGTGTAGTTTGGAGAATTCAAAAAGATAATAGGACTATCATGTGTGGGTGCAATAGCAACAATTTCATGTTTAACATAAGCAACTATAGCAAGTTCATCTCCATAAGCATCATTCATATTGGCATCATGGCCACAAGCATAACAAGCATCAAGTTCATCAAAAAGGGATATTTCAAAAGAATCCAAGGGATCATAGCAAATATCATAGCATTCATCCTTCGGTAAGCACAAAGGGAAATTAAACAATGTATGAGTGGAAGAGTTACTCTCATTAGAAGGTGGGCACGGGTAGCTAGTCCGCTCTTCCTCCCTTTGTTCTCTTCTCTCTCCTCCTCATCTTTTTCATTTGGTGAGCTCACAGTGTCAGGAATTTCTTCTTCCATAGATTCCTGCAAAATATTAGTCTCTTCTTGGACAGCGGAGACTTTCTCAATAAATTGATCAATATGGGCATTATATTCATAATTAGCATAGCAATATCGAAGTATAGCAAGATTTTGAGATCGGTAAACAGCATCATCATAATCTTCATGTTTTTCAAACAAAGCTTCAATTTCAAAAGCACCCTTAAAAGCAACAAACTCTTCTATTTGTTCCACATCATAGTAATCATAAATACCTTTAGCATAAGAAGCCAAGGTTTCATGATCATTAAATTCACAAGAAAAGCGAAGGTGTTTAGCCTTCATCCTAGAGCAACAAGTATAATCATATCTCAAGCATAGATTCCAAGCATACCATTTCAACATTCTAATTTGATCCCATAAGAGTTTCCCTTTTTGAGTCAACCGATAATCCCTAAAGTATTCACGTTGATTCAACATGACTCCCATTATCAAGTTGAATGGGGTTTTCTCGGGATTATCAAAGTAGTGTTTAATATTTTCCACATAACCAGCATCGAGGGTTTTAGGAGGTTCCGCATCTCCATGAGTAGCAAGTACAACTAATTTTTTTGGTGTTTCGTGTTCCATATCCATAGCTAAAGATAGAGAACAACTTAGAACAGCAAATGAAAACTACTTAGTGATAAAGCAAATGAAAACTATCCATAGCTAAAGATAGAGAATATCAACCCCACGCTATTGCTCCCCTGCAAAGGCGCCAGAAAAGGTCTTGATAACCCGCAAGTATACGGGATCAATTGTAGCTTTTTCGATAAATAAGAGTGTCGAACCCAACGAGGAGCTAAAGGTAGGATTAATAAACCCTTCAAGTTCTATCGACCACCGATACAACTCTACACGCACTTGACGTTCGCTTTACCCAGAACAAGTACGAAACTATTTGGTAGGTGTGATAAGATAAGATTGCAAGAATAAAACTAGAAGTACTTTGCAAGAATAAAACTATGAATAAATTGAAAGATAATAAAAGTAGAAAGCTTTTGTAACAATAGAGAAAGAATTGTCCATAGGCAATCGATAACTAGACCGGTAATCCTTGTTGCAATTCTATATGAGGGAGAGGCATGAGCCAACATACTTTCTCTACTTGGATCATATGCACTTATGATTGGATCCGTAGCAAGCATCCGCAACTACTAAAGATCATTAAGGTAAAACCCAACCATAGCATTAAGTATCAAGTCCTCTTTATCCCATACGCAACAACCCCCTTACTCGGGTTTAAGCTTCTATCACTCTAGCAACCCACTATAAGCGAATCAAGAACGTATTGCAACACCGTACAGCGGGTACCCCTCATGCTTGCGCGACACGGAGGGAACCATAGGATAGCACCAAAATAAAACATACAACTCAAACCAATCACGATCATCAATCAACCGATAGGACAAAACAGATCTACTCAAACATTATAGGATGGTCACAAATCATTGGATAATAATATGTAGCATGAAGCACCATGTTTAAGTACAGAATTACAGCGGGAATAGAGAGGTTACACCACTGCATAGAGGGAAAGAGAGTTGGCGTTGACGGTAGCTAGGTTGTTGATGTAGATCGCCGTCACGATCCTTGCCCCGGCGGCACTCCGGCGCCGCCGGGAGAGAGGGGGAGAGAGCCCCCCGCCTTCTTCTTCTTCCATGATCTCCCCCCTAGATGGGAAGAGAGTTCCCCCTCTGGTCCATGGCCTCCATGGCTCCCGGAGAGGAGGAGCCCCCTCCGAGATTGGATCTGTCTCCCTGTTCTCTTCTATTTCACGTTCCCGTTTCCTGGCCTTTCACCGTTTCTTTTATAACCGGAGATCCGTAACTCCGATTGCGCTGAAATTTTAACATGATTTTTTTACGGATATAATCTTCCTTGCGCCCGAAGGAAACCCCCAACCGACTTACTGTGTGGCCACACGACACCACCGCACGCCCCAGGGGGGCCGCGCCGAGGTGCCGTGTGGGCACCGTGGGCCTTCGTTTGCGTTGCTTCCACCTCCCAAAAATCATTAATATTCCAAAATAATTCTCCGTAAAATTTTATTGCATTTGGACTTCGTTTGATATGGGTATTCTGTGAAACAAAAAACATGCAACAAACAGGAACTGGCACTAGGCACTTGATCAATATGGTAGTCCCAAAAATAATATTAAAAGTTGCCAAAAGTATATGAAAGTTGTATAATATTGGCATGAAACAATAAAAAATTATAGATACGACGGAGACGTATCAGCGCCCTTGAAACATCGAAGCTTATCTGGGATAGGCTATCCAAGGTCAACAAGGGAGTCTCAACTCAACGTGATTCTCTTGTTAATGTTCTTCACAATCTCTTCAACCGCTTCAAGAGGCTTGACAATGAGAATGTGCAGCAAACCTTCGACCGCCTCACTAATATTTCCAATGAGCTTCAGGATCTTGGCACCACTGACATCACAAATCATGAGGTGGTGAAGAAATTGCTGAGGTCTTTGGATAGTTCATTCGATACTCTGGCACTGATGGTTCAAGAGCGTCCTGACTACAAGTCACTTGACCCGGCTGATATTCTTGAGAGGCTCAATACTCATGAATTTCAGCAAGCTGAGAAAAGAGATATGTATGGTCCAAGCTATGGGAGGCTGCACGCTCTGAAGGCAAAGGCAAAAGCCAAGACTATTTCTTCATCTGAGGAAGAAGACGAATCTGACTGCAGTTCTAATGGTGCTAAAGAAATTGGTAGAGAACTTGCAATGCTGGTGAGGAAATTCCAGAAGTTCTCAAAGAACCGCTATGGAAAGTCCTCAAAGAACGACTCAAAGAACACTAATGCTTGTGCCCGTGGATCAAAGAAGAGAACTTGCCACAAATGCAAGAAACTTGGCCACTACATCGCTGACTGTCCACTCTAGCTAAAGAAGAAGAAGAAGAGCAGAGATGATGATGCTGATGACAAGAAGAAATCCTCAAAGTCTTCTTCAAAATCTTCATCGCGCAAGAAGAGCAGTTTAAGCAGAGCTCGTGCATTCATTGGGAAGGAAATGGATTCTGAGGAAGAATCCAATGCTGAGGAATCTGAGGAGGAGTCAGACACTGGTGTGGCAAGCCTGGCTCTCGCTACTGAGTTCATCAGCAAGTCAATCTTCAACCCTGAGGACAATGGTGTCTCCACCAACAATGAAGACAGTGCTGATGACTACACTCCCACCTATTGCTTCATGGCAAGAGGTACAAAGGTAACCTCACGAGAAGCTTACTTTGAAACTTCCAGTGATGACGACTCTGCGTGTGAATCTAAACCAAGCTATAAGAAACTTGCTAAAATTGCAACTGAGCAACAACATGCTTTGGAAAAGATTCAAAAACTGCTAGACAAAAGCGATGATCTGTTGGATGGGGAAATGGATCAAAGTCAGGCTTTGTCTGAAGAACTCAGACGTCTTAAGTCACAATATGACGAACTCGAAAGTCGTCATGTGGCCCTCTCAGCTAAACATGAGAAGCTGTCCTATGAATTTCTTCAAAGGAAGCAAGACCTCGAGAAGCTGAGAGCATCTCATGATGATCTTAAAAAAGAAAATGATTCATTGCTCGCTCAACAAATCAGTACCACTCAGGAAGAATTTGTTGCACCATGCTTAAAATGTCTTGAACATGAAAATGCAAATTCTTCAGCTGAATGTTCAAATGCTTCAGTACCTACAATTACTTCAACTATCTCTGTGGCCACTAACCCCTCACCTGAGGATGCCACCAGTGCTACTGACGAAAATGCAGGGTTGAAGGAACTGTATGTCACAGGCATGTACAAAAGCCTCAAAGGGCATCAAACCCTTTGTGATGTGCTCAAGAAGCAAATTCTTCACAGGAACCCTAGAAAAGAGGGTATTGCTTTTCAGAGGAAGCTGAATGTTGATGGTTCCTATTGGAAGCCTGAGCAGTATCCCAAAACCACATGGGTTGCTGCAAAGGGACCACCAGTAGATCCATCAACTCTCTCTGGCTATAACTATGATTCTTCATGTTCTTCAGACGAGTCAATTGACTCAAACTTTAAATTGTTCAAGAATCAGAACGGTGAAGTATTTGCCAGATTTGTTGGTACTAACTGCAGGAACGGTTCCCCTGTGAAGAAAACCTGGGTACCCAAAAATATCATTGAGAGTCTTCAGGTGAATGTCATCATGACACCACCAATGAGGAAGAACATTCCCAGGGCAAATTCTTCGCATGGACCAAAGTCATCAAATGGTCGCAAACCCACTTATGATCTTACGAATGCCTCTGTTTCATAGGGAAACAAACCTAGATCTGATGAATATGTGCATTATTCTTCAAACCACTATGTTCACAAATCTTTGAAGAATTTCTCTGCTTATTCATTTGAGTACTGTAACCCTCTAGTGAAGAGAAATGCATGTTCCTCAATGCCTAAGTTTTCAATCAATGCACTTCATTACCTGGCTTCTCAGCCACCCATTCAGATGTGGGTGGTTAAGAAGAACAACTAATCTCTTCTGCAGGGTCAGGTCTTCAGATGAAATACTTTTTTGATGAACTTGCTGAAGACCTGACAAAATGCTTGTAGGGATGCAAGCTAATCATGATGAAATGAATTCTTCATTTCAAACATCCCTTATGCTGCTAGTTGTATACTCTTGACAAAATTCACTGACGAAATTGATAATCATATTCTTCACTGTGAAGTATATGAATTTGTAAGTGAGACTAATGATTCTACAGGATGATTCCACCAAAGCTACTGAATGGGTCTTGGACAGTGGCTGTACGAATCACATGACCTGTGATAGGAATCTCCTCACTGATGCTCCCCTTACTCCATCTCATCTGAAGCATATCACATATGCCGACAAAGGAAAAAGCAAGGTATTGGGCCTAGGTAAGGTTGCTATCTCAAAGGATCGACACATGGAAAAGATGTATTGTGCTGATGAAATCTGAAAAATCCAAAGTCTTCGAAGGCTTTAGGAGTGGTGACTTGTATATTGTAGATTTCTCTACAGGTCCTCAGCCCGCAACATGTCTATTAGCAAAAGCTTCAGAATGATGGCTATGGCATCGATGACTTGGACATGTTGGGATGAGGAATTTGAGCATTCTCGTCAAAAAGAAGCATATCATTGGCGTTGAGGGTGTCAAATTCGTCAAGGATCATCTTTGTGGTGCTTGTGAGTCTGGAAAGATGACCAGATCCAAGCACTTGTTGAAGACTATCATGACCACCACTCGTCCATTTGAATTACTTCACATGGATTTTTTTGGTCCTACCCATTATGCCACACTAACCAATGCAGCATCTCTCTAAGGATTCATCATAGTTGATGACTACTCTCGCTACACCTGGGTGCATATCATTTCCTTCAAGACTAAAGTTCAGAATGTCTTCAGACAATTCTCCAATCAGGCCATGACGAATTATGGTCTCAAGATCAAGCACATCAGGAGCGACAATGGCTCCGAGTTCAAGAACACAGGCCTTGATGACTATATTGATGAAGTTGGTATCACACATGAGCTATCTGCTCCTTATACGCCTCAACAGAATGGTGTCGTGGAGCGCAAGAACAGGACACTCATCGAGATGGCGCGTACTATGCTTGATGAATACAAGACCCCTAGTTGATGGTGGCCTGAAGCAATTGATACTGCATGTCACGTCATCAATCGGGTATATCTTCACAAATTCCTCAAGAAGACCTCATATGAGCTCCTCACTGATAAGAAACCCAATGTGAGTTATTTCAAAGTTTTCGGTGCTAAATGTTGGATTAGAGACCCACATCACAATTCTAAATTTGCACCGAAAGCACATGAAGGTTTTATGCTTGGTTACGGAAAGGACTCGCAAACCTACAGAGTCTTCAACATCTACCACAACAAGGTTGTTGAAACTGTAGATGTGCGGTTCGATGAAACTAACGGCTCGCAAAGAGAGCACCTGCCTCCTGTGTTAGATGAAGTGCCACCTGAGGAATCTATCAAGCAAATGGGCACTGGTGAAATAGTGCCCAGTGAAGAAATAGCTGCTGATGAAGAAGTTGTTGTCCCTCATCGTGAAGAAACTGCTGATACTGAAGAAAATGTTGCTGAGGACTCTGCACAGCAACAACAATAGCAAGGCCCTCGTGCAGCACATCCACGAGTGGTGAATGAAGTGCAGATTGAGAAGATCCTCGACAACATCAATGCACCTGGTCCCCTCACTCACTCAAGAGCTTCACATTTAGCTAACTTTTTTGGGCATTATGAGTTTGTCTCTATTTTAGAGCCCACCAAAGTTGATGAATCTTTTCTCGAACCGGAATGGATTCAAGCGATGCAAGAGGAATTGCATCAATTCGAGCTCAACAATGTGTGGGAGCTTGTCAAGCGTCCCGATCCACGAAAGCACAATATCATCAGCACCACATGGATCTACCGCAACAAACAAGACAAAAATGGCCAAGTGGTGAGGAATAAGGCCCGTCTTGTAGCTCAAGGCTACACACAGGTTGAGGTGCATTCCTCAATGGTAAGCTTGAGGACGAAGTATATGTTGCTCAACCACCAGGTTTTGAGGATCCAAAGCATCCTGACAAAGTTTTCAGACTCAACAAGGCTCTCTATGACCTCAAGCAAGCCCCAAGGGCTTGGTATGACACACTGAAGGAATTCCTGAAGAAAAAGGGGTTCAAACCCGGTTCACTTGACCCTACTCTTTTCACAAAATCTTATGATGATGAACTGTTCATATGCCAAATATATGTTGATGATATTATCTTTGGTTACACTAACAAACGATATAGTGATGAATTTGCATATATGATGCGTGAAGAATATCAGATGTCCATGATGGGGGAGTTGAAATTCTTCCTTGGTCTTCAAATTCGTCAACAACCAAATGGCATTTTCATTTCCCAGGAGAAATATCTCAAGGACTGCCTGAAGAAATTCGGCATGCAAGACTACAAAGGACTCAACATACCAATGCCAACAAATGGCCAACTCAACGCTGACGAAAATGGTAAATATTTTGATCAGAAGGTATATCGCTCCATCATTGGGTCGCTTCTTTACCTATGTGCATCAAGGCAAGATATTATGCTTAGCGTTTGCATATGTGCCCGCTTTCAAGCGTCACCAAAGGAATCCCACCATCAGGCTGTGAAACGAATTCTTCGATATTTAGCTCACACACCAATGCTTGGATTATGGTATCCCAAGGGCTCATCACTTGATCTTGCTAGATTTTCTGATTCTGATTATGCTGGAGATCAGGTGGATCGCATGTCAACATCAGGCACATGCCATTTCCTCAGACGATCTCTTGTGTGTTGGTCCTCGAAGAAGCAGAACTGTGTATCACTTTCGACAACTGAGGCTGAGTACATTGCCGCTGGTGCCTGCTGCTCTCAGTTACTATGGATGAAGCAAACTCTCAAGGATTATGGCGTCAACATGAAGAAAGTGCCACTCTACTGTGACAATGAGGGCACCATCAAGATCGCCCACAACCCAGTGCAACACTCTAGGACGAAGCACATTGAAATTCATCACCATTTTCTTCGTGATCATGTGCTGAAGGGGGACATCGTCATCGACCATGTGAAGTCTAAAGACCAGCTTGCCGATATCTTCACTAAGCCCTTGGATGAGAGAAGGTTTTGCAAATTGCGGTGTGAGCTAAACATCCTAGAATCTTTGAATGTCCTTTGAAAAGTACACACATCCTAATGCTTATGCATTTTTTATGACTTTGATGCACAACACACGAAGTAACATATTTCTTCAATCAATGAAGACTTACCCACTAAGTGTTAAGAAATTAACGAAGAACTTGATTCTCAGAACCCTGCAACAATTGTACGCGGTGTCTGAAATCATCATAGTTCTTACACGGTGCGTAACGCCACCACCCTCTTCATGACATTCTTCAATTTGAGTTTTTCATCATTTGCAATTTCGTCAAGTATTTTCAAATTTGTCATTTGAGATTGTTCTTCATTGCTTGAGTAGATCTTATATATATTTATATATTTGAGTTTTCATGTCCTCAACAGCATCCACATATTGCTAATTCTTCAAATATTGTGTTTCTTCATCTATGTGGATGTGATCGGACCCGCTCCCCTCTATGCTGAACTCAAACCACTCTGTTCACAATCTCTTCACATGTGTTGTAATTGACACTGTTCAAAGTCTTCACTGTGTCCTTGTCAGCTGAAGAAATTGCGAACACATCTTAAAACTTTCTATTCAATTTTTGGCGGTCGCCATAGTAACCTAATCCCGCGCATCCAACGTGTGGATAAGCGCACTCAAAATGCATGGGTGACGCATGTCACAGAGACGCGAATCGCCAGGGGCTTATCCGTCCAAATTTTTTGGACCACCAAATTTTCACCGCGCCTATATAATGGTTTGACCCCATCAACCTCAACTCACTTTGCTCCCTCGCCCTTGTCGCTCTCACTCCTGAACCCTAGCGCTGCCGCTGGAATTCATCGCACCCGGAGAAGAAGAGGTTCACTGCCTCGACTTCTTCGTCGACATACTCGCGCTAGCCGCGGATTTCTTCACCTCCGCCGCCGCCATAGTTGTTTTTCATCGCCAAGTTAGGGCAGGAAAGATCTGAACTGGCGATTTCCTTCGACTCGTCGTCCAGTTCATCGAGTTCATCCTTTGGGTAACTAAAATTTATTTTTACCGCCCAAGTTTGATCTTTTCACAGCCTAAAATTCTTCAAGTGCTATTTTTACCACTTCCTTCCAAATCTTCAGCACTTCTTTTTGGCCAGTCTTGGTTATTTCCCTAAGTTAGTCTTCATGATTAGATTCCTTAGTTGTGCAAGTGCCTCAATCTGTACAACTCTGGAATCTAAGTCAAGAACACTTACTGAATTTCTTCAACATGATAAGGGTCAATTTCCTCAACTGGGTTTATTTTTGAAAATCTCTAAGAACGCATGTGACTCTTCCCAATTTCTTCTCAACTATACTCTATTCACAGGTACCCATGTCTGCAGACAAATCTCTTGGTTCTCATCAACTTAACTCATTTGCAGCATTACTTGAGGAAAATCTACAGACTTCTTCAGAATCTTCAAAAGTTCAAAACCCTCAGTTGAAGAAAATGGCAGATGGCAAAAGGCCTCAGAAAGGAGGCAAGAGGAAATAGGAACACAAAGCATTCGAAATCCTTGATGATATATATGCTGGATATTGCACACCTGATGAAGCAACTCATGGGCAGGAAACAAAGGAACAATGCAAAACACACTTGCAAAAGATCAAGAGGTATTGGACTTATGAATGGAGGGCTTACCGATACGTAACCCCAAAATACATGAAGGAATTTGCTGTGAATCCACCATGTAAAAGACCACCTTTGGCTCCTGGTCAAGTTGCTGACCCCACCAACATCAGACGTGGTGAAGAATTTCCTGATGAATGGGCCAAGCATCAAGCCAAATTGCAGAAACAAGCTCAAAATGCTGTTGAAGAATTCAACAGGGCTTCAAAGGCATCAGCTGAGGCAGCTCCAGGCTCTAGTGGCAGTATGCCCAAAAAGGCAATGAAGAAGAAGCCAGCATCAAAGCCAAAGCCTTCAACTGAAGTGCCCTCACGAGCAAAAACTTCAGTTGCAAAATCTTCTTCTAAGCCCTTAGACCCAAAGCCGTCATCCTCAAAGGCTTCAGCACACAAGGCTCCATCTGCGCCAACTTCATTAGCACCTCCGCCAGCCACAAGTTCTTCAATGGCAGCTGCAAGAGCCTCAATGCCAGTAGTAATGGCATCATGCCAACGCACTGACGGCTTTCAAACAGCTACAATAGCAGCATCAAGTGCCTCAGCATCTGGCCATATTCTTCAAACACGCCCATCCTAAAGAAAAAGGCCACTGCAGGACTGGGAACAAGGCCCAACCCCAAAAGCAAGGCCGTAGTACCTCAAGCTGACAAACATGGCATGGCTGATGAAGATGAGTTTGCTGAATATGTTCAGAGAAGAATGGAGGAAGCTGCACGTGCCAAGAACACAGTTGTTCCAACATTCTTGAATCCCAAAAGGATTCTAGACTTCATTGACATTTGGTGCAAGAAGCCTGACACCCCTCTTGATGACCTCGATCTGCCACCTGGTCCAAGCCATGTGCTATCCTCATTCATATTGATGGAAAAGCACAAGATTGCTCAAGCGAAGCTAGTAAGAAAGCAACAGCTTCAGAAGGAGAAGGAACTGAAGAAAAACATACTAACCATTTCTCCTCAGCAGCTTTTTACACTTCAATCTAAGATCCAACTGTTGTCTGAAGAATATGAATGTCAAGTAGATCATTGATGTGGCGTAAGAGACAGGTTCATCAAAGCAACCAACAAAGTGGTTGATGACCACAACCGAAGGGAGGCTGCCAAGTTAGGTTCAACACCTCCATCAAGTTCTTCAGCTCCACAAAAAACCCCTCAGGCCACTGAGACTATGCCTTCACCTCCTACGCAAGACCAATCCAGGGCAACTACATCAGTTGTTCCTGAAGAAACTGCCAGTGTAGCTGCATCAACTGCACCTGTAGAGAATGGCAGTGCGAGTGCAGCAGTCGCGTCTGAAGAAACTGAACCACCAAGTTCCTCAGCTGTAGTGCCAGAACTATCGTCAACTATGAAGCTTATCACTTATCCTTCTGCACCAGAAGTGAAGAAAACCAAGGCAGCTGAGAAGAGAAAGGCATCAACACCCCCTGCTGCTGAAACTGTGAAGAAGTTGAAGATGGCCCCAATGTCTTCAAATGCGCCGATTGATGCTATTCCAATTTCATCAGGGCCTCTAACACAGAACTTAGAAGAATTCCAGATAGTTCCATATGGTGTGGAATATATTATTCTACCTGAAGAAGATGCTGATACCCACTCTGCTGCTTCCACAGAGCAGGTGGATGAGGAAATTGAAGTTGAAGAAGATTCTTCACTTCCCGTGGTATCATCGCGAAAACCTCAGCCAGTCCAAGTGACTGAAGAAAATGCTGCTTCAACTGGAAGCTGTGAAGAACCTGATAAGGACGTGGATGTGGGCTCTACAATGCCAATTATACATGATGACTTCTGGGATGTTGCTTATCTGCACTCACCCCTCACCACGCCTCTGACACAAGTACCTCAGTAACCAGCAGTCACTGAAGAAGTACACACTGGTTCTGAAGGACATCAACCATCCCTTCAGACCATCTCTGAAGAAATTCTAGCTGCATCAGCTGAAGAAGATGTACAACCAATGAACACTGATGAAGTTGCACATCCACCCCCTCAACAAGAAGAGCCAGCTCCCTCCGCAGACTCAGAAAACGTTCCACTAGCAACTATTGAGGAAGTTGCAAAGTCTTTGGCCTTCACGGATCCAAATGATTCAACGGGCTCTCCAAGGCCCATTTTTTATGTGAGGCCAAAGAAGTTCAATCTTCAGCCTGTGCCCTCAATGCCCAAAGTTGGGAAAAGCATCAGAAGGCCGAAATTTGACAATGCTGCCTTCTTTGAAGAGAAGAATTTCTTCATTGGTGAGTCCCCTTATGACTCTGCCAAAATCAGGCGTCAGAGATTTTGGACTGAAACTCAGATGAACTTCTATTCATCACGTCTGTTTGACAAGAATAAAGTCTTTCCACATCGTCACATTCCTCACGTGGATATGGAGTCGCTACCTTGCGTCACGCCGATGTTAGCTGTTATTCATGAAGCTGGACTGCCCAGTTTCGTCACTGACGTGTGTGACTAGAACGAAGAGCTAATTCTTCAATTCTACGCTACTCTGCATCTGTCAGGTACCGTTGATGACATTCACTCCTAGGCACTCGATTGGATGTGCGAGGACACACACTATAAGGCTCCTGCTGATGAATTACTCCTTGCCCTCCCTGTTGAGTTGCCCTCTGCTGATGCAAGGAAGATATATGAAGAACCTGAACTACCCCATCATCTGATGAATGTGCTGATGACACTGTTGGCTGAAGGAGAAGCACCAAGAACGATCTTCCTTGTGAAGGATCTGCTTTTTGTGCCTCGCACTGTGTATCAAATTCTGGCCAGAACCCTGAGTCCCATCAAAGGTCACAATTTTGATACTGAAGAAGTTGTGGGTGTCATGAAGAACTTGCTATTCAACGTCATTCATGGGATTCCAATCAATATCCATGATTTCTTTATGAGGACTCTGGCGACAGTGGCACAATCCCCATTTGATTTGAAGCCTTGTGCACCCTGGATCATGAGATTCATCAGAACAAGGTCTACAATCCACTACAGGGCTGATCGTCAAAACCATCTCAACTTTATGCCAGGCGTGGAAATTCTTCAGAGCACTATTGCTTCAGTTCCTGGCAAGGGCAAAGCTATCATTGATGAAGGTGTTAGCCCTCTTGATGGGCCATTTCGTCAGCCTCTCTCTCAGTCCACAGGGGATGATACTTCAAGCCAAGCCACTGATGGAAATGCTCCTTAGCAAAAGCCTCAAAGTCCTGCGCCACATATCATGACTGATCATGAGCTTCTCATTGGTCTTCATCGGAAAGTAGACAGAAATCATGATTGGGTTAAGTGTCAGCTACATGCAATACTTGGCAATATGACAGTGACGCAGAATTCAGTCCGCAAAAATCACTATTATTTACATGAGATCTTTGACAGAAGTTGGGCCATTCTCTCTCATCTGAAGACACCTGACGAACTTGAAGAAATGGAGTTTCAAATGAACTTTGATTGGGTCAATCCACCCAAGAAGAAGTTCAAGAAGGTTCAAGTTCCTCCAATGGTCCCAAGCTCAGTGTCTCCTTCAAGGGCTACTGACGAAAATGAAGATATTGAAGACACTGCGGCAGGCCCTTCTTCACAGCTCAACCCCGACAATAACGCTGGTGCTCCCTCAACTGCTTCATGATGATGTTCTTCAGGGGCGCTAGTCCTCAGTTTCGTCACCTTTTGGTCATATATGGGCTGTTCTTTTGCTAAGTTGCAACTCTTGTTTTTTATTCGATTTGCTTCTTTGATGAGTTGTAACTTAATAACTGTTGGTGGTCTGACACTTTTCTGCGACGTTTATCCGCATATGTGGTTATGCTCTGATCCTCAGTATGGTTATGCTTTGATCCTCAGTAATACATATGCATGCATACATTTCGTCAGACACCAATTTTCATCATGCATAGAAATTCTTCAAATACATTTTGTTCATGCATGATTGGACTCCAAGATATAGGGGGAGATCTCCACAATTATAACGTGCCATGTGCTGTTGCAATCCAAAGCAAATTCTTCAAATGCACATCTTCAGGGGGAGCTCCTCTATATCATGTAACCAATGTATTCACATTCTGTTCTTACACTTCCATTATTTACTCCCGTTGAAAACTTAACTGTTTTGTCATCAATCACCAAAAAGGGGGAGATTGTAAGTGCATCAAGTGCCCCCTTAGTGGTTTTGGAGTATTGACGACAAACAGGTTAAGGGACTAATGTGTTTGTGAGTGTACACAGGAGAAAATAGTCACTGAAGACTTGGTTTAAGCTACGGAAGTCGACCCCTAAAAATGTATTTCTTCAAGTGAAGAATTTGGTGCGGCCCTTTGAAGAAATTGATGTGAAGACTTTGAAGCTTGAAGACTTTGTTTTCATAGTTTCTTTTCTTCTTATTTGAGTCATTGGAAAAACCGTACTGTTAAAGGGGGTCTAGGTGATACACCTATCACGATTCCGAAGTGGTGCTCAAACTTATACATACACAAGCCGCTTCGAGTGAAACATTTGGAAATCTCCGGAGCAGCTGACGAATTTGCCAGTGACAGTGACGAAGTTCATCTGGTCTCTGACGAATTTGGTAGGAGTTAGGATTTCGCCAGTGCGATTTGCCTATCGTGAGGAAATTGAGTGACCCGACGAAATTGAGAGTCCGATTTCCGACCGTTGCTGTGCCGCGTGCCAGCTGTCGAGTGGATCTTATCCTGAGAACGGTCATGTTTGAGAAGGGCATTAATGACAATTCATGTCGGGTTGCCCCCTGGTTATAAATAGTCGCCCCCCACAACCACTTGTTGGTTGTCTGCTCTAGAGAGAACTCGACATTTGTCAATTGAGAGCAACCCGTCCTCTGACGACTTTGTGAGAACCTAAGTGAGGAAAAACCCAGCCAGAGCCAAAGTGATTGAGCATCACTGAAGAAGTTGATCTGTGTGATCCGACACTTATTATCTTTGAAGACTGCCATTCTTCCAGACAGTTAGGCGTCATCTTCTGAGCACCCAATAGTAATTGTGGCGTGCCGGTGAACAAGTCTGTGAAGGTTTTGGAAGTCTACCTTGAAGACTTACCACGAGTGATTGGGCGAGGACTAAGTGACCTTAACTCAAGAGAAATACGGTGAGGACTAAGTGTCCTCAGGAGTAAAACTCAGCCGCCTCAACCAGACGTACAGTTGATAAAGCAACTGGAACTGGTCTAGCAAATCGCTGTGTCATCATCAAGCTCATCTGGATTCAAATTCCTTACCCTTTACCTTTACGTAATTCCGCTGCTGAAGAACTTGTGTCTTACCCTTCTGAAGAATTTGAACCGGAGACTTTCATCATGTTGTTTTTCTTTTCTTCAGTTCATCTTCCTCATGCTTATGTGCTTGTATGATTACATGTTCTTCACTTGTATGTACTTCGTTTGCATGCTTTCTGTATCTGAGTAAATCTAGTTTTGCCTTTGTTTCTAGTTCTTCACTCTAACTTTCGTCAAAGTCTTCGGAGTTTGACGAAATTCTAAAAATCTCCCATTCACCCCCCCCCCCCCTCTGGGAGTAAACCTGCGCTTTCAGTTTATATAATTCGGAGCAACGGTTATTTAGTTATGAAATAAACCATTTTAGCATGTCATCATGCAATTTTAATTCAAACAACAATTTAAATGTTGTTAACATGCATGACGATGACATATTCAAGTTATATGCAGTTTTTATGAAATCGTGGACATATAATATGACAAGGGGCATTTGTCGCCATGGCGGAAAGAATTGGGTGCCACGGCGGCGATAACGCAAATGGTGCCACGACAACATTTCGATGATCCGGTAACTCGTTGAGATACTGGTGCAAAAGAACAAATGTGCGGACGTGCGGAACATGCAAGAGTGACGGGGAGTGATCCCGGTTACCGGGTGTCCCACGTGTCGGTGGCATGGCAAACGAGGAACGTGGATGAAACCATTCGGACACGATGCGAACACGAGCATCTCATACATCACATCCATTCGTCCAAGGGCGGTCGTCTCGACGGTTATACCTTCGAAGCGTGTGGTTCGGGGCGGATCGAGTTCATCGAGGGAAGTAGACGTTCATGTGTCGGTGGTGGAAGTAGTGGTACACGCAACGGTAGTCAAACTTGACGCTTGTGGCTTGTGGTACACGGGTCTTCGGCGAGGGTAATGGTACTCTTGTCGGAGATGGACTTGATGAATCCGAGCCCTTCATGGTCGACGATAGTGGTACTCATGACAGTAGTCGGACTTGGTGATCCGAGGGGTACTTGACGAATCCAAGGTCTACGGGGCCATCATTGTACTTGTCTGGTAGTCAGGGTACTTGGCGAATCCAGAGGTCATCGGTAGAGGTACTTGGTGAATTGTTGTGGTGGTCGTACTCGGGGTGGTCTTGGACTTGGCGATTCTGGTCTTCGCAGCGTAGGCGTACAAGAGCGTCATTGGACTTGGCGGTATTAACGAACCCAAGTGGTACAAAGCGAGATACACGGCCGCGGTAGTCTTCGGACTTGGGGCTCCGTGAAGACGAATTTGACTGGTCCGGGTCTTTGTGGTGGTTGGCAGGATGGCTGCTGAAGATGTGCACGGCGGCCAGCAGCACGGCATGGGGCTCGGGCTGCCGATGAAAGGCGCACGAGAGGCAGCTTCACGGGATGGAGCGACAAGGCGGGCAACGGCGCGTGCATCAAGCAGCAAGAGGAGGAGGAGCTGCAGAGGAGGTTGGCAAGGGGCGCAGGCGAGCGAGGTGGGCTTGGCTGGAGAGGAACACGGGCGGTGGTGCTCGCGTTGGTCACCCAAGTCGAGGGGAAGGGGCGTCGGAGAGGGGTGGCGACTCGCGCTCGAGGACCACGGCGAGGTCGAGCAGGGGCGGCGTGGTTGGAGGCGGCAACGGCGCGTGTCGAGCAAGGGACGGCGGCGCAGAGGAGCCGGACTGGGGGCGCGCAGGAGGAGAAGAGAAGGAGGGCATGGGCAGGGAGGCCCTGGTGGCCGATGGCGACGGAGGGTGCCAGCGGAGGCCGCATGGCTAGCGCGGGGCTCGCCGGAGGCGGCACATCGGGCGACGGCGACGCGCAGGAGGTGGCCGACGCCATGGGAGCTCGGGGAGGAAGGAGGAAAGAAGCAATGGCGGCGGGGCGGAGAGCTCGCCGGAGGGCGCAGGGACGAGCGGGATCTGGCGCGGGGTGGTGCTCCTCCCTGAGTGACGGCGCGATGGGGAACGAGGACGGAGAGAGGAGGCGATCGATCGGGGCTAGGGTGAAGCTGGGGCTAGGTTAAGGAGGGGCGCCAGCTGGGCTGCTGGGAAGTCCAAGTGTCCGACAGGGCTTCTCTCTTTCTATATTTCTTATATAGAAAACGTGCAAAGAAAGAAAACGATGGGTAGAGTTGGAATTCCAACAAGATAGATATTTTCCTGGGGACAGAAAAATATGGAGGATTTGATAAAAATGATTGGCAAAAGTTTAGAAGATAAAAATTCAAATAAGTTTGAATAAACTCAAACTGTTTGAATTTGAAACCAATTTAGATGGAGACCAAATGAGATGAGATTTTAACTGGTAACCCTACATGATTAGCATGATTTATGGGCAGAAGTTGACATTTAAGGAAGAAGTAAAATTGCAACTCAATTTTACCAAAAGGCCTTAAAGGAAGATTAGGGAGTTGAGTTGGATAAGAAAGAAAGTTAAAGAATAGTGCAAATGTGTTATGGGTGATCCCAAGTTAATGGAATATTATTTTAGCTCCCTACTAATATTGGGAGGATATATGTTTTAAAGCGAAATCACCATGTGAATTTTCCTCAATTTAAATAGATCAAAAGATCTATGCAATTTATTTATGTGAGTTGCAAAATTTTAATGACATGCTGGCATGATGAAATGATGCAATGCAAAATAAAATAACATAGAGGAACCAATATAATAATAGCTATGGAAATAATCGGTCTCGGGCTGTCACAGCCTGGTACACCTTCTCCACGCCGGGGTCCTCCATGTACACTTGTCACCATCACCTTTAACCTTTAGGCTAACTCTACATCTTTTACATTAAAGTTGCAATCTCGTGGCTCCAGCCATCATACCGTGACACGCAGGCCACTTAACGTTACAACATATAACCATTTCAAACATAAATTCATTATCATGACGAAAGCTATACCACATCATATGCAAACCTGCAAAACCAAGTTAGACGTCCTGTGATCGGTTTGGCAAATTTTAATTACGTGGCTGCTAGGGTTTCCGGATAACACTAACTACCTACATACACAATCAAGGCGATAATTCTTGTTGCTAGATTAATTTTCGTTGTGTGTGAGGGAAGAGACTTAATTAAAATCTCTAGCCCCACACTAAACTTCGTCAAATACGCATGACCCCGTAGAAGATCGTTCATCTTCATCGCCCTCTTGTGTACGCGACGGTTCACTATTCTTGACTATGATGAAACCCAAAAAACTGTTAGCAGATCGTCGATAGCCAGAGCCGATCGATTGTCAGAACTTTGTACAAATCTACATCATGCCGCAAATGAACTGAACTGAAGCAACACTCGAGGGAAGCATAGCAAGAACATCAAACCCTCACATCCACATATGATCTAGATCGAAACATGCATCTACTTATAGAACTGCTCGTGATGCCACTGTTGGGAAACGTAGTAGAAAACAAAAAAAAATCGCCGTACGATCACCTAGGAACAATATGAAGATGCATATGGGGTTTGGATCAACGATCGTTACCGACTCTGGAGTGCAGCGGAAGTAGACGAGTCGGTGTAGATCGTACTTGGAGTCCCTCGAATCTTTGATGTCGATCCCGCAAACCGCCCTCGAATGATCCCTCGAACGGAAGACCGAAAGCACGGCCTCTCTACTTGGTTGCATGCGTACGGTCTTCACGATCCGGCAGCGCTTCGCCGTCCAGAGCTAATCATCGCCGAAGAATTAGAGGGAGGAGATTAGAACCACACTGGGTTTCTAATTATGAGGACTAGATGAACTAGATCTAGCTCTAATTAGTCAACTAGGACCAACTAGAACTAGAGCTAGAAGAACTAGAGGAAACTCCAAAACTTGTGTATCAATTTTGGCCAAAAGCTCTAGTATATATAGGTTGGAGGGAAGAAGGAGGGGCTCCCAAGGAGGGAAGGAATCCTCCCTCCTTGGCCAGCTAAGAGGAGGGGGATTTCCCCTCCAATTCGGCCTCCCCTCCCTCCTTTCCATGGAGAGGGAGGCGCCACCCTTATTTGGCCATTGTGGCCCAATTCTCTTTCCACTACTTGGCCTTTTAAGGCCCATTGATATTAAATTAAATATAAAAGCCTTCTAACAATTACTAGAGCCTTATATTATTAATTTAACGTCAACGGACACTTTTTCCACCTATATATTATTTATCGGTAATATCCGGTATTGCCCGATAAACTCCGAAACTGTTTAGGTGACCCCGAAACGCTTCCGGTTCCTCTCGGAACTATTCCAAATATGAATGAAACAATTCCACAAATAAATCCTCAATACTCTTGTTCTACTAACACTCAGCAGATCGTGATTAAATTACCCTTGTGACCCCGTAGGTTCGGTAAATCATAGACATGAATGAAACCCCTTTGTTCAATGACCGATAGCATAACCGTAGAAGTCCATATTGATCCCTATGTTTACACGAATGACATTCGAGCGAACCTTTGGTTATCATGCGATGTTCCCTTTGCTTCGCGGTACTTTACAAAACCCGAGGTGAGATGTATCGGTATCCTCTTGAGTCATACACATGCTCACTATACCGGTCTCCTCATTACCGGTTTTGTTCTTCTTTCTCGTTGAAGTGTTCCGGCATCCCCGTGACATAGTCACCTATGTCTGACCAGATGATGATGGATGACGTCACACCGAGAGGGCCCTAAGAATATCTCTCCATCGTCGGAGGAGCAAATCCCACGCTCGATCTATCTAGTCCCTTGTCCAACATTCTGATGAGCCTGAAAGTTGTCATTATGATCACCTTATTATAATGAAGTTTGAGCAACCCCAAAGTCCACCGTATGGTAGGAAGTGACTGCGATACTCTCATGGTCTAAGGAACTAAAAACACATGCTAACACCCCATGTTATAACAATTGATTTCAGACGATTTTATCTCAAAGTATAACAAACAAGTTTTGGGCCGATTCAATATGATCGTTCTTCTAACATCATACTCTCAATGTTGCTTTAGGACTATCGTTACACTTAATGATATCCTATGATCCGGAAAACGTGATCACCAACAACAATTGAGCCAGTCTTAGAGGCAAGACTAGGAACCTATTCTTTACCGTTTATTATTCCACACGTGCATATGAGTTTTTCACTGAATCGCATATTTCAGGATCATAACAGTTATATCATGAAATATAAGCTCTTAATTATGAACATGGAAATATAATAATACAGTATTATTGCCTCTAGGGTAAATTTCCAACAGGCATATGTAAGCATTCTGGACAGACTTGGACTACTTCAGACCTCTCAAGAGATTTTCAAAGTTGCATCTCAGCTCACCACAAACTTGGATTAGCGCCTGGCGCATTCGAAGCAACAACAAGTTGAAAAGACACTCATCTGTGTTTAATCATGCCCAGTCGGCCCGACCACACTTCCAGGACAAATGCCCTCCTGATGGTGCTGCTAATCCATCACCATGGCAAGTCGTTACAGTGATGGAGGTAGGGCTAAGGGAAGTTTAGTGGAACAGAATTTCAAAATAAAATCCGCAAATCATCTTCCCTGAAGGTAAATCCATCACCTAAGATTTATTCCCCATGCTAGAGATTCATATAAGAAAAACACACAAATAGGGGAATGAACGGGAAAAAAGGGAAAGGAGGGAATCTCACCTGATGGTGCTGTTGGTGCTCGATGGGCATCACCGTCGCGGATGATAAGGACCATACTTAGTAGATTGGATATGTGGCGCAAGGAGGAGGGGACTTGGGCGGACGGGGCCGAGTAGAGGAGACTGCGGTGAAGGAGTGCCGTCGGGTGAGCAGAGGACTCGGGGACGGGGGCCGGTTTTGGGCGGCGGCGGCGGAGCAGTCTAAAGATGGGCAGAGCTGAGGATTCGGGTGAGAGAGGGGGTGATTTCCATTTTTCGATGGGAAAAACAATCTATCATATGGCCCACATGTCGGCGCATAGTTTTGCGGGAGGAGTCTCGCGAGCAAAGACCTACGAACGAAACGAATGAGATGAAACCTACCATGACAACCGCAGACTCCCTCTTTAGGAGTAGAGAGATTAAGGCATAAAGGGTATATTGGGATAGTTCGGTCTTATTAATCCCGCATCCAGATCTCGTCATTCTTTATGCCCCAATACATTCTTCGTTCTTTATATCATTCTCGCAGTCTATTATCCACTGGACGCCATCCCCCATGGCAGCCGGTACGCGCTTTCGCTGGCGACCCGTGCACGTTCTCGGGCCACCTGGCGGTGCTTGTTGGCCTTGGTCTTGAAGATGCCGCCCTGTCAGCGACCTGGGCCTCGCTGGCTTCAAACCAGTACCCAGCCCAGCCCAGTCCGAAGCCACATGGACTACAAATACCAGGGGGAGACAACATGCACAGGTGGCTTTTTTTTTGGACAAAGGGTGGATTTTATTGACTCAAATGAATCATCAAGAGGATACAATATGAGCACACACCTGGCCTCTGCATAACTAGGATGCACACAGCCAACCCAACACACGCGAAAACACACCAACAACTAGCAAAGTCATAAGACCAAAAGCTCTGTCAAGGTGTGGAAAAAAGAAAAAGAAAAGAGGAAAAAAAATCCAAAGTGATCAGATCAGCGATCGACAAACTACAACTGAGACCATATCCGCACCAACCATTAACATCACATGGAGGACGAGGATCTTCAACAGCAACGCCTTCAGGAAGGAAGCGACACTCAAGCGCCGCCGTCGCCGGATCCAACCACAAAGGCCGGAATCAAAGTTTTCACCCTGAAGAAACAGTCTGAACATATCCGAGCAATGCCTCCAACAAGGTAACGACATAAAAAATATCGCCATTGCCAGGTATGACCACTCGTGTCTGACCTAGGCTTTCGCCCCGGAGCTCGAGACGAGGTGCTCGCAGCACCACCATCAAAGCCACACATGTGTTGTCGCCACCACATTTCCGCAATCCCAGCAGCTACAATTTTACCGCCGCCACTCCACAAAACATCCCTGTGCGTCAAGTCGTTGTCCATAATTTATAACACACCACAGAAAGTCATCCGCTGGATCAAGAGATAAAACCTCTCGAAGTCTTTTCGATAACCTCGCTGTCGTGGATCTGTAGGAAGTCGCTGCAGAATAGTCTACAACCACCACCATCCAGCCAAACTGATCTATATCACCACGACCAACTGGGGATCGCATCGTCGGCGGCCCGCACCGCACACACAAAAGGCCAGCTCATCGCCGCAGCCCTACTTGTCGAGAGACAGCCGTGGCCAGAGCAGTGCCAGTAAAGATGCACCACCATGCTGACATGCGACAAGAAGATCTGCATATCCGCCACTGCGCAACACAGACTGCAGACTAGTGGTGGGAGAGCAAGTCAACGCCGGCGGCCAAAACTCCAAATAAGAAGTCTTATGGCAGTCACGGATCTTCCTCGTTCGAGCAGCCAATGATGGATCTGGCTCACCACCATGATTTGGCCAGATCGAGCTACCGGCTGCCCATGCAGATTGCTCCATCCGCCAAATTCCCCGGCCACTGCCTAGCCTCTTGTGTGCACAGCCGCTGCTGCTACATATAAATTGAGGCAAGCGAACGCACATGACATCCAAGACCGCAGCTGCCAAGATCCGATGCCAGTTTGATCACCATCGATGCGCCACAACGCGCGCAGCCGCTAACCAGATCTAGCCGCCCGAGCGCCACACCATCTTGGGGATGAAAGGAACGGGCGCGCAGCGCGCGAGGAGGGAGGATCTGCCCCGCTGCCACCATCCCAGGGACCGGCGCTGCTTTGCCGTCCTGCCCTCCGGCGGCGGCGACGCGGGGTTGAGCGCGGGAGGGGGGATTCCCGCGGCGGCGGCTAGGGTTCCCCCGTGTCGCCAGCAGCGGCAACGCGGGGGTCAGTTGGCTAGGTATCAACTTGTATCTGTCGATCGATCCTCGGCTTGGTTTAGATGTAAAAGGCTTCGGCCTCGGCCTGCTTGGCTCGCGTCGTCTATCGTCCTCTGGCTGCTTGTGTTCTTCTTTTTCTGTTCATCGTCTTCCTCGTCGGATCTCCTGCTTCCTCTCAATTTCTTGTATGTAGTTCAAGCTGTAAATCGGTGAACTAGTGATCAATCGAGTGGAATAGAGTGTGACCTTAACATTTGGTATTCAGAGCCAGAGATCCTAGCGCCAAATTTTTTCTCAACCACCGGTTCGACACAATGCCAAGCCACAAACTCACCTGCCCCGAGGGTGTTCTTCATGTCCGGATCAGCAACATCCTGCAGCAAGTGACCGTCGAGGTGCTTCGCCGGCTATTCCGTCAGTCCGGCGATGGCGACATGTTGTGCACATTCGAGCGAGTCGTGGGAGGGATGTATGGCGTGGAGGCCTACGTCCAGTTCCGCTCCAGGAGGGAGGCGACCCGAGCTCGAGATGCCCTGGATGGCCTTGCCATCTATGAGGGGTGATGCATCCTCTCCGTCGACCTCGTACCACCAATCTACACCACCATCACCATGCCGGATGACGTCGAGCTGGCCCCGGCGTACTTCTTCGACGATACCCGTACGCAGAGTGGGCTGAGGCTCTGGACGCAGCCGAGTGCCACGACGAGGTGCCCGCCCCTAGCGGTGAACTCCAGATCATCCCCGAGGTTGAGCATGGTGCTCCGCCCACCACCTATTCGACGCGGTGCCTAAGAGGCGACGTGTCCGATGAGTCAGCGCTCACTTCGTCTACGGCAGCACCTTCATCCATGACCACCGTCGACATCGTTCCTGAGCTCACTGCAACTGGTGGCTGCTCCGAAGTGTCGCACACCACGTATTCGACTACAGGTCTCGACCCCGACACCGGGCATATCCAGGTCACTGAGGTGCCCTTGCTCATGGTCGGCCAGTTCCTGATGGCCATTGATGTCTTCTCTGAGATTGCGACCTCTGTGGGCAAGCTCACGGTCGAGCCTCCCATGGCGCCGCCCACAACTGGCTCAGTTGCATGTTCCGGAAGTGATGAAGGCGTATCGTCCCATGTGCCGTAGACAAACCAGTGCTCTCCAGTTCAGTGGAAACCACATTGGCCACTACCATCTCAAGGTATATTTGAGAGGCTATTCATGGGCCAACCATATGGAAATCTCAATTACTATGCTACCAGAATAACATTGAGTACATCTGGTTCCTATGATCACCATTATTTGCATATGGAGTTTGGGAGCTTCAGTTTGGAGTTGTTTTCTGTTGATGAGTGTCGGAAGTATTGGAATTGTGAGCCTCGGTATAGTTGTGCTTCGATGGAAGAATCAGATGCTGAATTACTGGAAGGCTTGGTTTCTTCTGTTGTTCCTTTTGAGCAGCACCACTCCATTATAGCTTTTGAAAACCTACTGGGTGCTCCTTATTGGGTGTCTAATATGCACTTGAGAGTATATATCCTGTCACATATGCAGCAATTTAGTGACAATGGATGGCTCTCATTTGAAGTGGAATTATCTGCGACCGACATGGTGCTTTTGCCAAAGGACACAATTCAATTGCAAATTTGGCCACCACCTTCAAGTATACATAGCATTGGGTTCCAGCATATTCACTTGGTTGAGCAATCTGAATATGGGGCACCACTGTTTCAGTTTTGTTCACCCATTGGAAATTTGTTGGCCGACTCATGTTACTTGCCAGTTGCCACTGGATATTCGTGAACAAGGTTTCTTTTTAATAATTGGGGGCTCCAGAAGTGCAGTGTCATACTTGGACAACCAAAATAATGGTGAATTGTTTCAGTTGGAAATTGCTTGGTCAATTCCTATGGAAATTTTGCACGGAGACGCTCCATCATATAATTCTCAACTATCACAGTGGATTATTGCTTGGTGGTTGTCCTCTGTGTCTGCTGTTCTGGATGACACTTCTATGGAGACTTCTTGTGCTTGTTCAGATTTTGGAGAAGCATTACAGAGAAGTAGAGATGCGAGATGCGTTGAGACATCAACTAGATGGAATGCCTTGTCGCCACATATCATCTACCATACCACCTGACAAAAATAGAGCTTGGAATCAGTTGCAGTATTCTGGTTCATTGGGAGGTACTACCCTTCCTGCTTTGAAATCACATATGCTGCAATTATTTCTTACTGTCTCAATATCCCCTGGATATTATCTGTGCAATCCTAGTTTGAGTTGGTACTTGGGTGAAGTGCTCTGGGGTGTTAAGCAATGGTGTTCAAATACTCAATATGTGCAGTCAACCCAAACAACTCTTGAGACATTGCTTCGGCATGTCTGTTCTGATCTTGGAATTTCCTTACCAGTGAATACTACATATTTTGTTCAGCTTTTGTCTCCTTGGACTCGCCTACAGGAAGGTGACACTAGTGGGGCTGAAACCATGGATTCCTTATGAAGGTTTCTCTCTGAAATAAATTTTCAGCTTGCCACATTAATTGAAGTGGTGTTGTACGACAATGGTAGACGCGCTTCATTATCTGCAGCTATTGTCCTTGACACATCAGAGCATTTTCCATGGATCATTGCTTGGTTGTCATGTGCTTCCTCTCCTTGTTCAAGCTTGGTTGATGCTGAGTTTTGTAGTGTTCTGGTTGTGCCAGTGCTCAAACTTGGAAATTTTGTTCAGTTGTTGTTCTGTTTTGTTGCTGCTATATGTGATCCAGAGAACATAACTCTGAACTACAGTGCTGCGGATGTTGATGGCCAAGAAAAGGGAACCTATTATGCTGAATGCAACAACACATTGCTTATTATGATAGCTACAGATTTGAGGCACTGGAAGGATTGTTTGCTGCTCATTAATGTTCTATCCATGGTGGCTGGAATACCTTTCACACTGGAGTATGGTGAATTACAAGCAGCCTTGCTAGTTAATTCTGTTGCTATCAGATAATTCTGTTTTACCACAGTCAATGCGTTCATACATGTTCCTGCAGCTGATTGTGAATATTTGTGATACTTTGTTCAGTTCGGAGGAGAAACTCTATCAGTGCATCGTTCAAATGCTACAACTGCAATGGGGACCAGGTGATTGCTCTGTGTCAGTTTGGCGACATGAAAAACTTGCAAGCACAGATGGTGTCTGCTCCGGGCCTGGTATTGCTGCACTTCAGGTGACATGGGATATCGGAGGCTCGACACAGCATCGGTTTGAGGACAAGGTTGAAGATTTAGTTCGGGATGTTTTGCGAACTCCATGGGATCCCGGAGGCGCTATACAAAATCGACTTGGGGGCAAGTCGAATCTTATGGGGGAGGGATTGTCAGCGACCTAGGCCTCGCTGGCTTCAAACCGGTACCCAGCCCAGCCCAGTCCGAAGCCACACGGACTACAAATACCAGGGGGAGACTACATGCACAGGTGGCTTGGATGGAAAAGGCTTCGGCCTCGGCTTGGTTGGCTCGCGTCGTCTCTCATCCTCTCGCTGCTTCTGTTCTTCCTTGATTGTTCATCGTCTTCCTCCTCGGATCTCCTGCTTCCTCTCAATTTATCGTATGTAGTTCGAGCTGTAAATCGGTGAACCAGTGATCAATCGAGTGGAATAGAGTGTGACCTTAACACGCCCAGACAAGCTCTTCCCGGCGAAGATGCGTACGTACACAACGTCGCTTGTCTGATGCGCAACTGGCCGGTGCTCTTGGCCTACGCACGGAGTATGTATCAAGGTTGGCTAGCCAAAGCTAGTTGCTGGATGTATTCTGTCGGAAGACACGCGCGTACACGAGCTAGCTTTATTGAGGGAGAGAGGGCAAGACGCCAAGACGGGGTGGAGAACCTGTGGAGCTATGATGTACACGTCAATGGAGACAGAGGGCGCCGCCGGTTGTCGGGTTGTGGCAGGGAAGTTGGTGCAGGCTGCCCGTTCTTGGGCACGACGGGAGGCGAGGGCATTCGGCCGAAGAGTAGGCGGCTGGCCAGCTAAGGCGGGTAGGCGGCGTCTGGAACTCTGGATGGAGGAGGACCTGGGGCAGCGCCGGCGTGGAAGAGGTGGAGCCCTGCATCACTTTAATTTGAATCATAATTAGGATCAAAACGCATAGATGACTAATCCCCATAACAAAGAATTACCAATCTGTCCTTGAGCCAAATCCCGTATCGGCCCATATTGACCCTTTGATCAACTATATAAATACCACCCATCATATGAGGTAGTATGATGTACCGTAAAAAATCTATTGCCATTGGCCAAGACGTGCGAAACGAGCCACCCCATATGTGACGCACATGGGGCCTTGTTATAATTTAGAGGGCTCACATTTAAAATTTCAAGTCATTTCGAGTTCGTTTGATGCCCCAAACAATTTTCATACGGGAGCTATACCTTTTAAATAATTAAACTGTGCATAATTGGGATGATTTTCACACTGTTCAAAGCTCATCCATTTCCAGCCCACCTAGCCCCTCCTATATGAGGAAAAACCCCTCTCCCGCATTTTTGGAAACCCTAATTTGGAGGAGAGATACCTCCTCAGATCTGATCACCCAAACCCTAGCCAGCCCCGCCTCAAGATCCGTGCGGATCCGATCCGACGGTCAGCCGCTGCCCAACCCACTGCCGACGGATCTGGACCCACATACCTGTGCCGCCGTCAATCCGGACCCGCTCGAGCGTGCAGCCACCCGAGTTGCCCGGATCCCCGCCGTCCCGCCCGTATTCTTCCTTCCTTCCTCCTCTTCCTCTCTCCTCTTTCTCCTTCTAACCCTCACCGCCGTCATCATGTACGTCCCGCCGCTGCCTCCACTTACAGGTTGCGCCGCCGCTGCCGGTCACCTTTCTGATGCGCGCCGGCAACTGCGACCCTGCGCCGCCCGTCTCCGTCCCTGCCAGATCTGACACCTCGTTCCTCCCCGCTGTCGGCAGCACGGACGAGCGCTGGCGCACCTCCTCTGCCGCCTCCCATCATCTTCGACGTCGGCAGGGTCCTGCGCCTCCCCGACCCGTCCACAACCGCATCCCTCCTTGGCCGGCCTCCCCGATCGCTCCAGCCCACCTGCCACTTCGGCCCGATCCATGAGCCCACATAGGTGAGCAGCCTCTGCTCCCCCCTCCGCTATTGGTTTGTGGCCCTGGAATGCCTCCTGTTTGGTGTCGCTCGTGTGCGTAGCATAGATGCTTTTGTAGATGGGCTTCGGCCCAGTTGGCATATACTAGTAGAAAACAGGGCATTAGTCCCGGTTCGTAAGCGCCTTTAGTCCCAGTTGTGCAACCGGGACTAAGGAATCGGGACTAAAGGCCCCATCTTTTAGTCCCGGTCGTGTTACGAACCGGGACTAAAGGGGCTTCACGTGGCCGCTGCGCAGCGCTCAGGCAGGAGGATCTTTAGTCCCGGTTGGTAACACCAACCGGGACTAAAAGGCCGCCGCGCAGCGCTCAGGCGGGAGGACCTTTAGTCCCAGTTGGTAACACCATCCGGGACTAGCTAAAAGGCTGTTTTTTTTAAAGGAGGGGTTTAGGGTTTTGGAGGGTTTAGGGGTTTCATACTGTGTTTCCCTTTTCTTTTTGTCTTTACCATTCAATTCTTTTTCATTTAGGGTTTCATTTTTATTTTATGTTTTCCATTCAACTCGACACTAGCTACTACATATAGCAATGAAGGAACCATTACACAACATCGTTGTGAATATAGAGAAGTGACCTCTCTTTCTCCGTGCTTGGTCGAACAACAAGTTTTCGTATATCTATTCGACGCTACTACATATAGTACACGTTCATGCATATATACAATATAACATCTCTTACGATCCCTAATATCTAATTACCAACATTCACTACCAATTTCCGATGGTATTCTCCGGTTGTAGCTATGACCTCTTCAAGGAAGAATCCCGCCAATTCCTCTTGAATTGCCATTACGTGATCCTTTGGTAGGAGATCGTCCCGCATCCGTTGGTTCTAATTTAAAGAATGGGGTCAATATATATGAATGAAACTCAACACAATTGATGGTAATAAAATAAAATTCTGAATATGGTTTACGTACTTCAAGTTGTTGTAAATTTCTGCCAATCTCACTGGTCGTCATGCGAATGAACTCGCAACGTACTATCCACATAAATTAGTCCCCCTTTTCTGCCTCAAGCACTTTACGCGAGTAGAGTTCAATCAAAATAATAATCAAGAATGATAATGGTATTGAAATTAACTAGAATCAAAGAGATGTACGGACCTAGCTAGTACTACTTACAGTGAGTTCTCGAAATTGCAGCTCCTCTTTGCATTCACCCCTAGCCTTCTTGGTGAACCGTTTCCAAACCCTGCCCGGCAAAGAAAATAAATAAAGGAGTTATTAATTACTTGATATCAGGAAATGAACGAAAGTTGCCGATATAGTGCGATAATGATTGAAATTACCTCTGGAGCATATCACGCAGGTCCGCCCACATCTTAGGGTCTTTATCTAGCCAGTCCATGACAATTACGCTTCCTGAGTCAACCCGAATGACTAGCAGAATAAAGTGGAACCTACGCACGCAGCATAACTCATCAATTACACTTAACATCGAGTAAGCGAAACAGAATGTGTACAAGAGAGTATAACACTCACTTGAAGTTGTAAGGAAATAGTATTTCCCTTTTGTTTTGTTGTTCAATTAACGCCCTTAGCAAGATCTTCTCTGTATCCTTGGCGTTCATTTGTACCGTAACTTCATGAATAGTATTTGGGTTAATGAATCCAATGTCATAGATTTGTCCTCTTTTGCATTCAAGGATCTTCATTCTGCATAATATAGTGAGGATAATTATACATGCAATGAACGAGCTGAGCTAGAGACTTAATTACAGAAATGATACTTACAGACAATAGCAACTGACGATACTGAAATAATTCATCAAATTCAACATAAGTCTCCTCATCTCCATTGAAGTAATGCTCATCTTTAACTCCCGCAATGATCCCTTCCTTTGAGGCTTCCATGTACCACTCATGCAATTTTCGCATTTTTGTTGGTAGAAGCCGGACCTCCTCAGGTTTGACGAGAGGCTTCCCGTGTTGGTATCTGTATGGTAACTTAGCCATTGGGAACTCTACCTCCTCGCCTAACAATTGACCAAGAATGAAACCAACATCATCAGCCGCTCCCCCCGGATCATAATCGATATCGGTAAACACCTTGAGCGGGGGGCACGATTGGTTTTTCTGTTCGCCGAGCTGGGGAATTGTTTTCCCACTTGCACTACTGCTACTTCCCGGCCGCTTCACATGTTCTCTAAATGACTTTACAATAGACCGGTCATAGTCTGATAGCAGCGTAGGCGGTGGTGGTCGCGTAAGGTTTTCTATACCGCGCTCCGCTATTGCCAGATCTAATTTTTCTTTTGGATCGGGCCGTTTCTGTGCAAGCTGGTGTTTCACATCGGCATCCACGACCTTCTTGGTTTCCTGATCAGTCATATCGTATGGTAACTTGGCAGGAGCCTTCTTGACGCTTGTATCTGCTCTGGATTTCTTCGTAGTTGTAGTACTAGCCGCCGGAGCGGCGGCTCACTTCCGCCGGTGCTGAGGCGGCGGTGGAGGCGGAGTCTGCTGACGTCGAGGCGGAGTCTGCTGAGGGGCCTCCTCCGGCAGAGTATGCTGACACGGCGGAGACAGCTGAGGCGGCGGAGATAGAGCTGGATTGCTACTGTGAGGAGTCTGCTGAGGGGCCTCCTCCGGCGGAGTCTGCTGACGGGGCGTCCAATGTGGAAGCACGATGTGTTCCTTTTTCCATAGAATCGTAGTCCTCCTGGCATCTCCCAGATGAGTCTCCCCTTCACCTGTAGGGTACTCAAGCTCCAGCTGCTCAAATCTGTTGATAACTTCATCCACCCCGACAACAGCATAGCCATCTGGAATCAGAGAGCAATGGTAAGTACCATCAGGTACACGAGGTAAGGCATAGGCGGCCGCCACCTTCAAGGATATGTTCATGCATTTCGCATGTAGATCACAATGTTCCCTCTGCGTGATATCATCCACGGGGTAGCGAGTAGCCGTGATATCAGGCCGAACGAGCTCCGTCGAAGCCACGCTGCTTTTCTGCTGAGATGGTGGGCTAGCTCCATGGGCAGTATCGCATGAAGGATCTCCATGCCGCTTAGATGATGGGGCGGTAGCTCGCTGACTGGTAAGTGCCTCTATTTGCTTCTGCTGCAACGCTACTATTTTGTCTACCTTCTGCAGCCGGTCTGCATCCTGTTTCTTCTTTCTCCCTCGGCTTCTGTAAGTGTCACTGCTGTCAGGAAACCCAACCTTCCACGGAACGGAGCCTGATGTGCCTCATGTTCGTCCAGGGTGTTCAGGATTCCCGAGGGCGCGTGTCAGCTCGTCCTTCTATCTGTCGGGATGTGATACGTCCATTTTGCATCATGTTTTCCTACTGTTATTTATGATGTTTTTATGTATAATAATGCTTTTTGGAGTAATTCTAATGCCTTTTCTCTCATAATATGCAAGGTACACACAAAGAGGGAGAATTCCGGCAGCTGGAAATCTGGACCTGAAAAAGCTATGTCAGGCTACCTATTCTGCACAACTCCAAATGAGATGAAACTTTACGGGGATTTTTTATGGAATAAATAAGAAATATTGGAGCCAATAAGTGCCAGAGGGGGCCCAACAGGTGGGCATAACCCACCTGGGCGCGGCAGGGAGCCCAGGCGCGCCCTGGTGGGTTGTGCTCCCCTCGGCCCACCTCCGGTGCCCATCTTCTGGTATATAAGTCATTTTGACCTAGAAAAAATCAAGAGAGGACTTTTGGGACAGAGCCCCGCCGTCTCGAGGCGGAACTTGGGCAGGAGCACTTTTGCCCTCCAGCGGAGCGATTCCGCCGGGGGAACTTCCCTCCCGGAGGGGGAAATCATCGTCATCATCATCACCAACAACTCTCCCATCTTGGGGAGGGTAATCTCCATCAACATCTTCAATAGCACAATCTCCTCTCAAACCCTAGTTCATCTCTTGTGTTAAATCTTTGTACCGGAACTATAGATTGGTGCTTGTGGGTGACTAGTAGTGTTGATTACATCTTGTAGTTGATTACTATATGGTTTATTTGGTGGAAGATTATATGTTCAGATCCAATATGCTATTTAATACCCCTTTGATCTTGAGCATGATTATCATTTGTGAGTAGTTACTTTTGTTCTTGAGGTCATGGGAGAAATCATGTTGCAAGTAATCATGTGAACTTGATATGTGTTCGATATTTTGATGATATGTATGTTGTGATTCCCTTAGTGGTGTCATGTGAACGTCGACTACATGACACTTCACCATAATTGGGCCTAAGGGAATGCATTGTGGAGTAGTTATTAGATGATGGGTTGCTAGAGTGATAGAAGCTTAAACCCTAGTTTATGCGCTATTCCGTAAGGGACAGATTGGATCCAAAAGTTTAATGCAATGGTTAGAATTTATTCTTAATACTTTTCTCGTATTTGCGGATGCTTGCGAGGGGGTTAATCATAAGTAGGAGGTTTGTTCAAGTAAGAACAGCACCTAAGCACCGGTCCACCCACATACCAAATTATCAAAGTAATGAACATGAATCAAACCAACATGATGAAAGTGACTAGATGAAATTCCCGTGTACCCTCAAGAACGCTTTGCTTATTATAAGAGACCGTTTTGGCCTGTCCTTTGCCTCAAAAGGATTGGGCTACCTTGCTGCACTTTTGTTACTACTATTGTTACTTGCTCGTTACAAATTATCTGGCTATCAAACTACTCTGCTACTTACAATTTCAGTACATGCAGACATTACCTTGCTGAAAACCGCTTGTCATTTCCTTCTGCTTCTCGTTGGGTTCGACACTCTTACTTATCGAAAAGTCTACAATTGATCCCATATACTTGTGGGTCATCAGGATGGAACTTCCGCTCTTACACGTCCTTCATTGCAGCGTGAATGGCTTTGACGGGTGTTGCAAGTTGAGCTTTCGTATAAACACACTTCCCTGTTTCTGGGTTCAAAGTCCACCCATGCCCGAAGAACCAAGTCCTTGCCAAGTCGGTCCAGTCTAATGTCTCTGGATGGATCCCTTCATCAAGCAGGTCATTCTCAACTTTCTCCCACTTAGGCCGGGCAGCCTTGTAGCCACCTGACCCCGTAACATGGTGATATTTCTTCTTTGCAGCATTTTGCTTATTTATATTTGACCTTTTCTTACCTGCCTCCGATGTCTTGTACTCAACAAATGCAGACCAGTGATCTTTTAACTTCTCATCTGCTCTTGTGAATGTTGGAGTCTTCCCTTTCAGGACATACTTTTCGTGCAATCTTTTCTTCCAGTTGTTGAATTGTTGGGCCATCTTCTTAAGAGCCCATGCCTTGACTTTTTGCTCTATAACATTGTTATTTGGATCAACCACTGGCGGTAGGGTGAAATTTTTCATGAGCGTATTCCAAGGCTCATCTTTGGATCTATCATCGACATAAGAAACTCCATGCACCTTTGGCTTATTCCATTCTTGATGCTGATCGGTATGTTGTCCCTAACAATAACTCCACACTGACTTATAAATCGGTCTGCGGTCCACTTGGGAGCAGTTGGTTTGCCATCTGCAGCGAGTTCTTCGATCCTGAATCTTTCATTCTCGTCTAGCCTTTTCTTCGGGCCTCGTCTCTTTATAGAAGTTTGGCTCGACCTGGAGGGCTAAAAGAAGAAAGAAGCATTAATATATGTACATACTAATCAATTAATGCATCTAGTCAGCAGAGGCTTAATTAATATACCTCGCCGGACTTTGCAACAGTTAAGGCTCCAACACCGCCGGAGCCGTCATCTTCTCCCTCCATTCGATCATCGGAGCCGTCATCTTCTCTTCCCTCACCATCGTAGTCGTTGAGAAACTGTGAGGTGATATTATCATCTCCATCTCCGTCGCGGATTATTTCCCCCAACATCTCTTCTTGTTCTATGTCTCTGTCGCGTTCCATAGTTTCTGCAAATATTACAACATGGCAATATACAACCATGAGAGATAAGCTGTTTTTCAGACAATGAAATTTGGGAATGCAAAACAGTAACATTATGATGACAACTTGAGAGCAAGATTGAGTCATGCTATAGCAACTTTACATGGCAACCAAGGGCATGGCATCAAAGTACACATTACATAGACCAAATCACAAGAAGGAATCATATGCATATGAGCAATGGATTTGTGGCAAACATCATGCAAAGTTGACAAGTTTTATAATGCTTGCAGTAATCACACAAAAATAACAAAATGACAAGTTTTATCAGTTGCATGTTAGGTAACCCTCCGGCGATCGTTGGGGACTCATGACCGACGATCGTCGGGAACTTGCATTATATCTATCGGTGTATTTAGTCAATTCAAACAAAAGACTTTTATGCTTCATTTATATGAAGATCAATATTATCCAATATTACTATGTAGTGTCATACACAAATGGCCGGTTTCATCAAGTCTTCTCAAGACATTTATATGAAGACGTTTCATCAAGTCTTCTCAATATAACATGAAACTTCAAAATGCCCGCGGTGCCCAACAATCTGAAATCATTCACCAATATTGATGTTGGAGTCAACTAAGTACTCCAAAGTGCAATCAACTATATAAGCCCGCGGTGATCAATGCAAACACATACGTACATGTTACAAAAATTTCTATGTCACAAAAATATATAAGCCCAGTTGAGAGGAATTGAACGGCGGCGGCTCACACAGCGGGGGTGGGATTGCCGGGGAGCGAGGGCGGCAATGCTCGGGGAGGAGGGCGATCGAGGAGGTCCGGCAAGCGGGGGAGGCGACGATGAGGACGGGCTCGGGGGCGGTGACGAGGAGCGGGCTCGGGGGCGGCGATGCTCGGGGAGGAGGGCGAGGAGGTCTGGCAACTGTCAGTGGGCACGGGGATGGCTCGGAGGCGACAGCGATCTCCGGCAGCCTGGCTGCATCGTGGTGTGGTTCAGTGTCGGGGGTTGGAGTGGAGAGGAAGATTGGGTGGAGGGAGAAGGCGCGGTTAAATACCCATACCTTTAGTCCCGGTTGGGGGCACCAACCGGGACTAAAGGCCTACCTTTAGTCCCGGTTAGTGCACCCAACCGGGACTAAAGGTCTACCTTTAGTCCCGGTCGAGCCACCAACCGGGACTAAAGCTAAATTTCAGCAGCCCAAAGGGCGCGAAACCCGGGCCTTTAGTCCCGGTTGGTGGAACCAACCAGGACCAAATCTATTTTTCCTATTTTTGGCTTTAGACCTTTTTAGGATATTTTAATTTTATTTTTCTTTTAAACAGATTCAAAAACAGTAGCATACATGCCTAGTTTTCATTTAATTCTTTTTGCTATTAAAGTTTTTAACAAAAAATACTATATGAAAATTTTAGTTGCATAAATTTTATATAATTTTAAGTTAATATTATTTTGATCATAACTACAGGTTTATAAAAGTTTTTTAGTTGATTCTTTTTGCTATTGAAGAATATTATAGTTTTGTTTTTGTTGATCATAACTAGAATTTTATATAACTTTATTTGATGACATAGATTTTCATTAGATAGTGACAAATAGTTCTATCAAGTTATTTTTCATAGGTACCATTGCCGCAACATTTCGCATTGAAGGGCCAGCATCAAGTCTATCAATATGTTTTTGAAAATATGACTCAAGGCGATCAATGCTGTCAAAATCGTTCTTCCAGAATCTAAAGCCCTTCGAGTATAACCCAACATACTCATGATGTGGGTTTGTACTCCTGATGTAAGATAATATAAAGGTTCCTGAATGTTCATGAGATATGCCAAAACAATAGACTATTCTCGAGAATGGCCATCTGATATGTTGTCATCAGTTTCTCCAGAAAGCAACCAGAGAACTCTCCTCATCTGGACCTCCAACTTTATGTCATACAATGTTTCTCTCTTATCATCTTCGATGCTTCTGATGTATTCATCTATGTCAAGACGTTTAAGCCATGTCTATATTAACCTTGTTATTTTATATGGAGCCACCAACCGGGACTAACCAAGTATGATCAACCTTACAAAAGTTGGGACTGAAATCACTACAACTGGTGAGGGTGTGTATTGCCTATGCCTGTCAACCTCAAGCGACTTATCTAGAATGCTCAGAAGACATTCATATTTTGTTTGGACATAATTGCATTTATTAACTCCTCTGTATAATTAAAATACTAAAAGGATAGGAATAATTGAAATTTCATAACTTAATAAATAATTATTCTAAAATTATGTTTCAAATGCCAAAATGCCCTAGCTAGCTCTTACAAAGATTCCCTCCGGTTTGTCCGAAGTGGCACTTTCCAGCTAAACCTTTTTCTTCACGTGTGTCCCTTGCTTATTGCGCCGTAACCATGGATAATCTTCATCATTTAACAGGATGCTTGGGCCAATCTTCACAGTGAAGGGAGGAATTTCATGAAACTTTTCATAATCTTCTGACATGTCTGTCATGTCCTCCACTCCCATGATGTTTTTCCCTTAAAGAACTATGTGGCGATTTGGCTCATCGTATGATGTATTCGCTTCCTTATCTTTTCTTTTTCTCGGTTTGGTAGACATGTCCTTCACATAGAAAACCTGCTCCACATAATTGGCTAGGACGAATGGTTCGTCTGTGTACCCAAGATTGTTGAGATCCACTGTTGTCATTCCGTACTGCAGGTCTACCTATACCCCGCCTCCTGTCAGATTGACCCATTTGCACCGAAACAAAGGGACCTTAAAATCACGTCCATAGTCAAGTTCCCATATCTCCTCTATGTAACCATAATATGTGTCCTTTGGCCTCACTACTAGAAAAAAGGCTGTTAGTGGCGCACTAGTTTTTGCTATTAATGGCGCACTATAGGTGCGCCACTATTAACACGCCACTAGTAACAAATAGTAATGGCGCACCTCTGGTGCGCCATTAGTATCCCAGATAATAGTGGCGCAACACATAGTGCGCCATTACTATGTCCAACAGTGCGCCATTACTATGCCTCCTAGGGGGCCATATTTACCTTCACGTATGCCCCCAAGTGCGCCATTACTATGCCCCATAATGCGCCACTGGTATTTAGCCTTGGGGCGCCACTAATGCTCAATATGGTGCGCCACAACTAGGGGCCATATTTGCCTTCACCTATGCCCCAAGTGCGCCATTACTATGCCCGATAATGCGCCACTGGTATTTATCTTGGTGCGCCACTAATTCTCAATATGGTGCGCCACTACTATGAATATTAGGAATTATTATTTTTTGCTTTTCTGGTATTTGCACAGGTTACAAAATACGTTACAGCACAAAATATAAACATCACACAATAGAATTCATCATATTAGTCTCCAAATTCGAAATAGCGGACAAAGTTCAAACATTAGCCAAGTTTAGGTCTCGAGACATTAGCAAAGTTCATCATATTAGCCGAGTTTGTCGTCACATTACAAAGTCGATATCGATCATCTAAACTACAATCACACAGAAGAGAGTTGCGGTCACGATGAGCATCATCGCGATGAAACTGGTCTTCATCCGGTTCCTCCTCTGCTCCCTCCTCTCTCCCGGTAGATAGCGCGCGTATCTAGCTTCCGCCTCCGCCCTAGTGGTGTACCCTTTGTAACTGTTACCGCTGAAACGGTGAACCTGTCTCTGACACTCCTCCCAGTCGTCGTAGACTCCGGGAACCTTACCCTTGTACACGACATATGACGGCATCTCTATGCACTAGACAAACAAAACGTTAGTAGCAATTCACAGATAATATATAAGCAATATATAAGTATGCAACAAAAGGATCAGAAGAGAAAAGCAACACATTAATAGCATGATTCATGGTCCTACTAATAAATAGCATCGATTACATATAAGTTGAACGACTATCCAAACTAAAGAGACATACAAGTTCATTAAAGTTTAATTACAACATGAGCTAATCGATATTTCAGACTACATAGCATCAATACTTTCGACTCGACTAAGGGACCGGAGCGTGGATGAAGCCGCCGTCTTTCGTGATGGTCATGAATGTGCGGTCGTTGTCAGCCTGCATTTGTAGCGTTGTTTCTATTTCACTGTTGGACGGTTGATATTTGAGGTAGAACTGCCCCGAGGTACGAAGGACATCTTGATAGATGATTTCCGCAAACTCCGACTGGATGCGAAAGAATTCTTGTCTGATGTCCTCGTCCTGGATTGCCGACAAGCGTGCGGCCCAATCTTTGAGATTATTTGGTAGCATAAGGTGATTATGTTCCTGTACGATCGCCCGCATGTGATGGAGGGCGTAGTAGGCATCCTTCTGACTGCCAGGCGGCTGCTTGACGCAGGGGAACGTCGTTACGTGGGTGAACACGTGCTTGCCGTACCTACATATTGGCCTCCTGAAGGTGCCTCCAGATTTGGCGGAGCCGGGGAGAGCATCATCAAGAACTTTCTTCATATTTGTTTAGTCTTTCTTCGACTGACGGTCCGAGTCGAAATACGTGGCCATGGTATATTTCGGGCTTAAGAGGATGAGTGTGCAATGTGTGTCACTGCACAAAACACGGAATGTTAGAAAAAAAAAGAACGATCGAAATCTAAGAAATCATATGTTACCGTGCAGTGATGGGATGACTTACTCGGAAAAGTAAGGCACGAGGAAGTTATCCTTATCTGGGTTCGCCAGAATGACGCCTTCGAGGTATGAACTCGCGACTTGCCTGTCCCCAGCGCTGCCCAAGATCTTGGCATGCATGTAGAAGGGGTCGACTATCACGATGTCCGGGTCTTGTCTCCAATGATCCGCATCTCCGTACTGAGCGAAAATAGCCGAATGAAGGTGTAGTGCAGCGGATGAAGGTTAAACATAGCGAAGATGTCATCAAACCGCAGGACGATCATACGCCCGATGGTCCTATCGACAAAGCCCTTGCCCTCTGGCACCTTGGCCACGAAAACCGGGTATGCCACATCATTCTCGGAGAGACGCCGCTTCTCCATAGAAAGAACACTGTCATGCAGACTCCGCATAGCACTGGTTGCAGCATTGAGCAGATTAGTTGGTAGCATCGGCCTACCCGCCACATGCACCCTCCTCGAGATATCCTTAGGTATTGGTGGCCCGTCCTGAGCACGGATCGTACTCGGTGCCGGCTGGCTCGCTCCCTTGTTATTTTTTCTTTTCCATCCCTTCTGCTTCTTCTGCTGTAATGGGATCGAGTTCTGCTCAGAGACCACCTTCTTGAGTGTGTTGGGGCTGATAATATTTCGCACCTCGGCTATTTGAGTCTCGGTGAAGGCGGCAGCTGGAGGCATCTCCTGAGAACTGAACGCACAGACGACGCCCGTTGCAATTGGGTTTCTCCGCGGTACTAGCTAGATCGCGACCATTTTTTTCTTTTTAATTTCCTTTCCTCTTCTTTTTTGCATTCTTTTTATTTTCTTTTCTTTTCAACAAGAGCCGGAACGAAGGGAAGCTGGTGATACAATGTATATAGCTAAGGCAATATATATTGCATCATTTGACCCATAATTAACGGTTAAGTGTGTATACAAAATAGGAACATATATATATATATTACATCATTTGACCCATAACGGTTTGATTCTCAGCGTCGATGTTTTCATTTTTGAGTGAGCTTCTTTCCCTTCTTGTTCGTTGACGAATAATTGAGCCCCTCGTTGTGACTTTTTCTTTTCCATGGAGTACGATCTTTCTTAGGTAATGTAGTATTGATTCTTCTTTTGACGTATGCTTCATCGTCATCGTCATCTTCCCTCATCGGGTTGCCATACTGGTCATAGTCTTCCTCGTTGGCGACTCCATCCATTCCAATGATGTTCCGTTTGCCTCTCCTCACGACAACACGGCTAGGATTACTCGGGTCGGTTATGAAGAAGCATTGTGTCACGTGCTTAGCGTGTACCCATGGCTCGTTTTTTGCGATGGCGTTCACAGTAGCGCTCTTGGCGTCGGGTATAGACATGGTAGTGAAATACCAGTTTTCTCTTTCGACATTCTTTGCCCATTTGACATGGAACATCGTCGCGCTGTGCTGTCCAGAGTAGTCAAGCTCCCATATCTCCTCGACCCTTCCGTAGAATCTCTCAGTTGGGTCGTTGTTGCCGGTCATGCATTCCATCGTCACCCCTGAGTTCTGATAATCACAGTTCATATCTTTGGCCTCCGTGTAGAACGTGTATCCGTTGATATCGTATGCCTGATAGGTGACGAGGTTGGCCGCGGGACCATTTGCTAAGGCATATATGAGCAATGCATCCTTAGAGCCCTCTTCCGGGGGATTAGCCCGAATGTGCTCTTTGAACCAATACAAGAAAGTGGAGTTGTGCTCTCTAGTAACTTCGGCGTTCGTCCTGCATAGCCCACGGTCACGATACTTCTTTGCTATGGTTTCTTTGTGCAGTGTCACGAAAGGATCTACCACATCTAGGTGTTGTAGCACTACTAAGTTTGCTATGTCAAAGTCGTTGCGTCGATCCGAGTAGACCACATGCAGTTCCCTGTGACCGTTGGAGTGACCTTCTCCTTCGAGTGTACCAAGGTGCTTCTTAACGGGCAAACCAACACCAAGCCGGTCTCCGCCTTATAGATAATTCTCGCAGAATGAGATGCACTCTTGTGTCACATAGCCCTGGACGATGCTTCCATCCGGACGGGACATGTTACGAATGAATCCTTTGATGACCCCATTCATCCTCTGGAACGGCATCATTTTGTGCAGGAATGACGGCCCCAGGTCTATTATGTCGTCCACAATGTGGACACAGAGATGCACCATGATGTCAAAAACGCGGGGGGGAAGTACATCTCAAGCTCATTTAGTATCACAACGATCTCTTCCTGTAGCCTTCGGAGCTGCTTCACACTGATCAACTTTCGAGAGATGACGTCGAAAAAATTGCAAAGACCAATAAGCGTGTCACAGACGTGCTTGTCCATTATCCCTCTAAGGGCAACAGGTAGTATCTGTGTCATCATCACATGACAGTCATGGGACTTCATCCCGCTGAACCTTTTCTTCTTCGTGTCTAGAAATCTGCTTATCTTCCCACAGTCACCGGAACTAACTTTGATTCAGGTAAGGCACTTGAAGAATTGATCGATCACAGCCGGACTTCAGGTGAAGCAAGAAGGGTGTCAATAATCCTCTTCCTTCACTTTTTTGCCCTTCTTCTCCCGCACCTCTGTCTCTGTCTCCTCCGACTTTTTACGAGGCGTCATGTGCAGATCACCCTGATTTTCAAATCTTGCAAGTCTTTTCTTGCCTTTGGCCCATCCTTGGTTTTATCCAGCATGTTCATCAGTGTCGCAAGCAAGCTCTCAAGGACATTCTTACAGATATGCATTTGATCAAGGCAATGAGATGTGTTGAGTTTGTGCCAGTACTCCAAGTCCCAGAAAGCAGACCTCGTCTTCCATACCTTCAGCAGCGGCTCCGGTGCCTTTTTCATCGTCTTTCCCGGTGCGGGGCAATGTTCCCAGTTTTTCAACAGCTCATCGATTTTAGCGCCGCTCCGCTTACATGGAGGTCCTCGATGCTCAGCCTCACCATTGAATAGATCTCCATGGGTCATCCTTCTCGAGCCATCTTCGATGCCCCATGTACACAATTTTCCCATACCCGCCTTCTTTCATTGACGTTAGCTGCTGAGACGTCGTATCATCCATGCACTGCGTGCATCCACAATATCCGTGGCACACCTGGCCTGCGACATATCCGTAACCGAGATAGTCGTGCACCATCGTGATCAGCGTGGCTCTCATATAGAAATACTCGCCTTTGCTGGCGTCCCATGTCTTGGCCGATGTTTTCCATAACATGTGTAACTCCTCTTGAAGTAGCCCAGATACAGATTAATATTATTTCCCGGTTGTTTTGGCCCTTGAGTCAGCATGCTCATCTGTATGTACTTTGACTTCATGCATTTCCATGGGGGAAGGTTGTACATCCATACAAACACGGGCCATGTGCTATGGTTGGTGTTCTGGTTGCCAAACGGATTCATGCCATCGGTACACGCGCCAAGCACGATGTTCCTTGCATCACATGCGAAATATGGATATTCGCCATTGAACGCTCTCCACTGTCAGGTATCCGCGAGGTGTCTCAGCTTCGGATCATCTCCATCGTCGGGCTTTTTCCTCTCCGCGTGCCAACGCATGAGCTTTGCTTCCTTGGGATCTACAAAATAACGTTGCAGACGGGGAGTGATCGGTAAGTACCATACAACTTTCTGGGGAGATTTCTTTTCGGCCTTCTTGTATCGAGAAGCATTGCACACCGGAGAGCTGGTTTTTTCCGCGTGCTCCTTCACACTAGTAGGGCATAGATTCCCCGCGGGAAGAACATCCTTTAGGTACTTGAGAAGCTCATCGAGGCTAGTGTCGGTCCATTTGTTTTTAGCCTTCGTCTTCAGAAGTTCGAGCGTGAAACTCAAGCGGGTCACCTCGGGATCGCAACCATCATACAATGGAGTGTTCGAGTCTACCACCAGTTGCTCCAGCTTGGCCTCCTCTCTAGAAGCAGCTCTGTCAGTACTCGTCTCCTAGCGAAGCAGGTCTCGAACATGAGGGTCCCGCACGACTGAACTTAGTAGCGACGAAGTCTGCGGCGTGTAGTCCACGTTTTCTCCGCCACCATGTCCGGCCTCTTCTCCGCCGCCATGTCCGGCCTCTTCTCCGCCGCCATGTCGGGCCCCTTCTCCGCCGCCATGTTTGGCCCCTTCTCCACCGCCATTATCGGTCATCTATTCGTCTTGACCCGTGTCATCATTGGCTGCCCGTCGGCGTCCTCATCATCATCATCTTCAATTGTCCACCGAGTATAGCCATCCATGAAACCAGTCATGAGCAGGTGCGCCATCAAACTACCACCCTCATATTGGTCGAGCCAAACTCCTTCTTTGCATCTTCGACACGGACATAAAATCTCTGTCCGGTTATTTTCATTCATGTCCTGCACCGCCGACCGCAACCACCTTTCCACCATCGTTCCACTGACCGTCATGAATGCCTGCGCGGTAATAATAAACAAATTGATTATAAAAATGCATTCATGCATCAAAGTCATACAAAAATTCGGCATGACCTTTCCTAAAAATAGGACATATAGAGTTTGCCCGAAATTCGCCGAAACAGAAATAAATCGACATTTTGGCAAAACATAGGCAACTCAAGCACAATTCGGCGGCAAGTCATGCCACACACACAATTTCAATCATATCGCCCGATTATGTCATATCCCACACATACACATATTTCCATTCTGGCAAAAGCACAAATTTTTAATCTCCTATCTCGAGATCGAGCACGGTGATGATGATGTCGATCGGTGTCGTCACACACCTAGGGAATGATCAAAAGTGGGCAAAGCATACTTCTTGACATGCCTAGATCTAGTTAGGGAGGTACATAGGGCACTTCATTAAATGGGTAGATCTACCTAGCTAGTTGGGGAAAGAGATGACTCTAACTAGTGGAGGGGAGAAAAAAGAGAAGAAAGGAGTTGCATTAATGGAGGTGGTGTAGTTAGCTAGGAGCAATAAAGAGAGGTAGAAGAAAGAGAGTAATGGGGGGAGAAGTAGTGAGGAAGAAGCAAGTGAGGGGGAGAGGAGGTGGGACCTAGGGGAAAGTGAAAGGAAGAGAGGATGGGGGAGGGGGAGTGGGTGGGAAAAGGTGGCTGCTGCGCGTTAGCAGCAGCGCGGGTGCAAAAACGCGCTGCTGGTAAAGTAAGTAGCAGTAGCGCGCCCCAGCAGCATGCGCTGCTGCTAATGGCGGCCCACCATGTGGATAAGTTCAAACTTAGCAGCAGCGCCCTGACATAAATCAGCGCTACTACTATTTCCTTATCAGTACCGCGGTTTGTAGATGGGCCCTACTACTATACCTAGCTTGTCTGCAACGGTGTGGCAATTATATTAGTAGCGAGTTTCACCACTGCCGCGCTACTGCTATGTATATAGTAGTAGCGCACGTTTCTACACGGCACTACTGCTAAATAGCAGCAACGCCTCTTTGTAACCAGCGCTACTGATAAGATTCTGTGTATAAGGTTTTCCCAAGTAGTGTAGCAAGATAACTACTGAAGTAAATTCAGGACGGTAATGCATATCAAGTAATAGTTCATACTCCAAATATTACCAAGATCCAATCCAAATCCAATCCAAGTCTGGTGGTCATCCGACCACTTAGCTCATAGCCATCGCATGGCTAACAACTCATATACCTAACATCACCCAATGTCCATGCATCTGCACTATAAGTCTGACCATTCATACCTTTCTCTGGTTCATCCTTAGTAACAACATTATGTGGTTTGTTCCTCCAGACTCGACACAGACCAAATAGTGTGACCTAGTACAAACTGTGTCCCATGACCGAGGACGCGGCTATTCGAAAAGATTTACACTCTGCAGAGGTTGCGCACTTTACCCACACTATGGAGCTCCTGGCCTCCTGCTCCCATTCGGGTGGACCGGTGCAGCTCCAACAAAACTTGTCTATTGCGTGGCATTCTTACGGTCTCACCGACAATCATACCCTCCCAGGGTCATGTCCTGGGTGGCCCTGTGTTACCCCGTGACACCTGCCACCGTCGTGGCCAAAGAAAACTGTCTCAAACGGGGATGCCGGCAAATAACTCAACTGGGCTCACAAGGTTATCGCCGCCTACCGGGCCAGGGTAGCACGCGCGCATAACCTCCCCTCTTTGGTGGTACCGACAAAAGGCAAGACAATAGACCAAGTCAGGGCCTCCCCATCCAGGCAAGTGTGGTTGCACTCGATGAGCTTGGTTCGGTGGCACTATGACTCGATCCAGCCGACGGAGGAGGTTGTCATTATTAAGTCTCATTCTTTATCATTACGATAACAACAATAATGCACAATAAAAACATAACAACCTATCTCCACACTATTGTAACACCCCAAAAATTTAATCATGTTTTTACTAATTAAAATTTGGCCAGAATTTTTTTTTTTGAAATATATCAAGTCCTTTATTATTTTCGGAGTATTTTCTGCCCTCTGTTTTTCAAATTCTTCCCTCCATATAGAAATTTTTGGAAATAATATTGTGGCTTTGGTAGTTCTCTTAAAACATTTCAATTATGTTTTAATAACAGTAGAAACTATTTTCATAATAAAATTTTGCCCAAAACAATTCTTTTAACAGCTATTTCAATATTTTAAATGCCTCTGTTGCACTGCAACCATTTTAAATAATTGTTTTAAAATCCCACAAAAATTATGAGAGGTCATGTGATACCCACATATCAGTTTGGTGCAAAAACCTAGCTTAGTATTTTGAAAATTTTGAGTGGAACAAGCTCTTTTCATTTCTGGTCCAGATCCAATTTTTGCACTACAACCTCATTTTTCCTGGCTCCAAAAATTCTGAAATTTTTCCCACTCATAGTCCTCCCAACCAAACCCTTAAGTCCAAAATTTTAGCTCCATTGGAATCATTTTAGTTCACCAAATATTCCTCTTAATTTCCTGTCCAGAAACGAATTTCTCTAAAACTTGCACAGACAAGTTCTGTATTCTTACAAACCAACTTTACCACTATCTTTAACATCCAAAGAGACCTCCACCTGCCAATTACCATGACTACCAGAATCACCTAGGTCACCCTATCATTCTGTCGAACACTTTGAGTGCATGACCAAAATTTTCAACTTCCCAAAGCACCATGTGTCACTTGCTCATTTTGCCAAAATAACTTGTTGAATATCCTCGCCATCTTTGATAATACCACCCTGCCACAAACCAGCTCATTTGGAGCACCCTAGGACCCCCTGGCATATCATCGAACACCTCTGGTGCACATCCAGAGCGCGTCCAGAGCGCCCATATTGCTCGCATTGGCGTCAAGCTAATGTCGCACCTCCGCTGCTAGCCTCGCTCGTCCTACTCTTCGCCTGGAACTCTGGAACCCCCCTGAGCCTTGCCGACACCCCTCCTTGGCCTCCAGCGCCGACCGCCGCCGCTCACGCCGGCCACGACCGACGCCGTGTTGGGTAAGCCACCGCCCGAGACACGTGGCTCACCCCCGGGCCAGCCAGCACCTCCCCTTGCTTCCCTGCATGCCCAAGCCACCCCCTGGGCCAGGTTCAACGTCCCCCGTACCAGAGCTCGCCCCCTGGCGCCGCCCCCCCCCCCCCCCCACTGGACTGCGCCGCCACTGACTCCAGCACGTCACCGCCACTCGAGCCACCTAGCCACCCCCCCCGAGCCAATCAGCCGCCTATGGACGGTGACTTCCTCCAGAAGCATGCCCACGTCGTGCCGCCCTTGTAACTACCTCGACGGCGCCATTAATGGCCACCACCGTCTTCGGACGGATAAGCACCGAGCGGAACCGACCTCGTTCCCCTATAAATACTCAACCCCAAGTCCATTCCTACACACCACCGCACTCCTCAATCATCAAGCATGCTTCCAGACCACTCAATGGAACCGGGCGCGGCCATCACCTCCATCTCCGGTGAAATCCATTGCCTCCTCGGTTCGGTTGATTCCGAGCAAACCAAGGCTCCACTCATCAAAATTCTTGGCCACTGCCTTCCTAGAGCTTCCGCCTACTATTAGTGTTTGCTGCATCAAAGCGGACACCATTGTTTTGGTTGGTGCTCTTTTTATCTTGGGCGATCGTGTAAAATGTATTCCCATTTATCTCGTACCCTTGGAAAGTCAATACAGTCGAAGATGATGTCCTGGCCAACAAGTACAACTCATCTCCAACAGTGTTGTTACTCATGAGATGTGTTTGCAACCAACCGCCGAAAGTCGACATGTGTGCACATGTAATCTAGTCGTCGGACTGCCCCGGGTGTTGGGAGTGTACAATATTCTTGTGTTCATTGATATACGGGGCCACCAAGGTAGAATTTTGTAGAACTGTGTAGTGTGCTTGCGCCCAAGAATGCACGTCCCTACATATTATTTCTTTCAGTGCTAGCATGCCTTTTCCACTCAGTCTCCCCTCATGCCGTGATTGAGGAACACCAATCGGCTTAAGGTCAGGAATAAAGTCAACACAAAACTCAATAACCTCCTCTGTTTCATGGCCCTTGGAGATGCTTCCTTCTGGCCTGGCTCGGTTGTGAACATTTTTCTTTAAGACTCCCATGAACCTCTCAAAGGGGAACATATTGTGTAGAAATACAGGACCCAGAATGGCAATCTCATCAACTAAGTGAACTAGGATGTGCATCATAATATTGAAGAAGGATTGTGGGAACACCAACTTGAAACTAACAAGACATTGGACCAAATCATTCTGTAACCTTGGTAGGATTTCTGGATCGATTAGCCTCTGAGAAATTGCATTGAGGAATGCACATAGATTCACAATGGCTAATCTAACATTTTCTGGTAGAAGCCCCCTCAATGCAACCGGAAGCAATTGCATCATAATCACGTGCAGTCATGAGACTTTAGGTTCTGGAATTTTTCTCTGCCATATTTATTATTCCCTTTATATTAGACGAGAAGCCAGATGGGACCTTGATACTGAGCAGGCATTCAAAAAAGATTTCCTTCTCTTCTTTGGTAAGAGCGTAGCTGGTAGGACCTTGATACTACTTTGGAGGCATGCCGTCTTTTTCGTTCAGATGTTGCTGGTCCTCTCGTACCTCCGGTGTATCTTTTGTCTTCCCATACACGCCCAAGAAGCATAGCAGGTTCATGCAAAGATTCTTCGTCATGTGCATCATGTCGATTGCAGAGCGGACCTCTAGGACTTTCCAATAGGGTAGCTCCCAAAATATAGCTTTCTTCTTCCACATGGGTGTGTGTCCTACAGCGTCAATCGGAAAAGATTGTCCGCCAGGACCTTTTCCAAAGATTGCTTTTAAATCCTTGACCATGTCAAATATATCATCACCAGTACGGGGGACAGGCTTCTTCCGGTGATCTGCCTCACCTTTGAAATGCTTGCCATTCTTTCTTAAGGCATGCTTGGTCAGAAGAAATCGATGATGTCCCAGGTACACATTCTTCTTACATTTGTCCAAATATATACTTTCAGTCTCATGTAAACAGTGCGTGCATGCATTGTATCCGTTGTTTGTCTGTCATGAAAGGTTACTAAGAGCAAGCCAATCATTGATGGTTACAAACAGCAACCCTCGTAGGTCAAATTCCTGCTGTTTGTGCTCATCCCACACACATACACCTTTGATATCCCACAGCTGTAAAAGTTCTTCAACTAATGGCCTTAGGTACATATCAATGTCGTTGCCGGGTTGATTAGGGCCTTGGATGAGCACTGGTATCATAATGAACTTCCACTTCATGCACAACCAAGGAGAAAGGTTATAGAAACATAGAGTCACAGGCCAGGTGCTATGATTGTTGCTCTGCTCCCCAAAAGGATTAACGCCATCTGCACTTATACCAAACCATAAGTTTCTCGCGTCATCTGCAAACTCTGGCCACTTTCTCTCGATTTTTCTCCACTGCGACCCATCAGTGGGTACTCTCAACATCCCGTCTTTCTTATGGTCTTCTTTGAGCCATCGCAACAACTTGGCATGCTCTTTGTTTCTAAACAGCCGTTTCAACCGTGGTATTATAGGAGCATACCACATCACCTTGGTAGGAACCCTCTTCCTGGGGCGCACGCCCTCAACATCACCAGGGTCATCTCCTCTGATCTTATACCACAATGCACCGCATACCGGGCATGCATTCACATTCTTGTACTCCTCACTACGATAGAGGATGCAGTCATTAGGGCATGCATGTATCTTCTGCACCACTAATCTTAGAGAGCAGAGAACCTTCTTTGCTTCGTACGTACTGTCAGGCAATTCGTTATGCTTTGTAAGCTTCTTCTTCATTATTTTCAGTAACTTCTCAAATCCCTTGTCAGATAAACCATTCTCTGCCTTCCATTGCAGCAATTCCAGTGTGGTACCGAGCTTTGTGTTGCCATCTTCGCATATTGGGTACAACCATTTTTTGTGATCCTCTAACATGCGATCGAACTTCAACTTCTCCCTTTCACTTTCGCATTCTCTCTGTGCATCAACAATGACCCGGCGAAGATCATCAGCGGGCACATCTGGTGCCTCTTGATCTTCAGGTTCCCCCATTGTAGTATCATCGTATTCAGGGAACATAGGATAGTTGTCATCATCCTCTTCTTCTTGATTATCTTCCATCATAACCCCTCTTTCTCCGTGCTTGGTCCAACAATTATAGTGGGGCATGAAACCGGACTTAAGCAGGTGGAACTGAATGGTTTTCGAGGAAGAGTAATCCTTCGTATTCTCACAGACAACACATGGACAATACATAAATCCATTCTGACTGTTTTCCTTAGCCACATCGATAAAATTGTGCAGGCCCGTAATGTACTCGAAAGTGCGTCGGTCACTGTACATCCACTGCCGGTTCATCTGCATTATATAATTAAGTATGTTAAAAACCATTACAGAACATCATGAATAGAGAAATGACCAAATTAATATAAGTTCATCATCACATTAAAAGTAAAGTACAGTAGTGATCAAATGTTATTACTGCAAAAATAAATACATAAAGTTCATGCATAGTTCTCATAAAACAACATACAACTATCTAGAGCATCTAATTAAAACACACATTGAAACTAACATACAACTATGTAATACATTTAAATACAACAACAAATGCGATCAAAACCGCAACTAAGGTAACAATTGATCCAACAACATAATGATACCAAGCCTCTTTATCAATGGCATATTTTCTAATCTTTCTAATCTTCAAGCGCATTGCATCCATCTGTATCTTGTGTAGATCGACGACATCGGCAACATGCAACTCCAATTTCATCTTCTCTTCTTCAATTCCTTTCAATTTTTCTTTCAAATAATTGTTTTCTTTTTCGACTAAATTTAACCTCTTGATAAGTGGGTCGGTTGGAATTTCTGGTTCACATACCTCCTAGATAAAAACATCTATGTCAAGTTGGTCGGCATAATTGTCATAAACACTAAATGAAACAAATAGTTATAAAAGATAATATACCACATCCGAATCATAGACCAGATGAGAGCCGACGGTGGCGGATATCAAAACCATGGCACTATATAATAACAAACAATAATACAAGTAAGAAAATTATACAAGTAGCTATCTAAATCATACAAGTAAGATTTTTTTTCTTTTTTAAAAAAGATAAGAACAAGAGGCTCACCACGGTGGTGCTGGCGACGATATCGGCATGGGCGATCGACGGCGGTGAGAACGGGGATGGGTACGGGCTTGGAGGAAGAACAGAGGAGAAGAAAGAGGAGAAAGCTTAAGTGTGGCTCGGGCACCTCACATCATGTTTGTTTTGTGTGAAATCAAGTGGCATCATGCTCCCAGGCATTTCATCGAACATCTCATGTGCATAGGAAGGGGGAGGAAAGTAGCACACACCTCCCACCTTCTTATGAGCCAAAAACAGAAGAGAGGGCGGGCAGGGGCGAGGATATATATAGGCATTTTTTTAGTCCCGGTTGGTGTCTAGAACCGGGACTGAAGACAGACCTTTTAGTCCTGGTTCGAAACACCAATCGGGAATAAAGGGTAGCAACCCCTTTAGTCCCGGTTGGTGTCACCAACCGGGACTAAAGGTCCCATTCGAACCGGGACTGATGCCTGCCGAGCCCCGGGCGGCTTCCTAGCCACTCGAACCGGGACTGATGCCTGCCGAGCCCTGGTCGGCTTCCTAACCGCTCGAACCGGGACTGATGCTCACATTAGTCCCGGTTCGTAATGCGACCGAGACTATTGCTCCCATCCGGCTAGAACCAAAGCCCTGTTTTCTACTAGTGATAGTTTATTTGTTTTGCGCCAGGTGCGCAGTTTAATCAGCCTGGTTCCTATTTCGCCCCAATTATATTTTCTGTGATATGTTAATTACAGAGAATTATGCTATTTTGTAAAATCCATAATTTATTAACCAAAAATCCTAAAAAATGCATGTGCCATATAAAAATGATAAAAAAATGCATTCTTCCTATTCATGTTATTTGCACACATGTTTGCATCGATTAAAAAGTCAACTTTAATTAACTAATTAAATGGCTTTATTTAATTACAATCATCCTAATTATTTAATCCTAACTTGGATAATTAAGTGTAATAGGCCTTTTCCCACCAGAAAAATGTGTAGATTCCAATTATGACTTTATCATGCTTGCTAATCACTTATAAAAGCATGTTTAGGGTGTAACCATAATAAATGCCTCTCTTTGTTATGGAATTAGCTGGAAATCTTATATGTAATGTTTCCACTCCATTTAATATGTGTAGGTAGACTCAGTGCATCCATTGCCATGTTTCATGTAGCATCTTACTTGCGGTGTTATGCATCGCATATCATGAACATGATGGATCTTTATCGTAGTAATAACATTGCATCCGATGTTTCCTTTCCAGTGTAGTTTTGCTTCTTCGTGGATAGGACTCGGAGATGATGTGAGCTACGAGCGAGGTCTGTGAATGTACCAAGCCTGGATTCTATGCAAGGCTTACCCCCTTGAACATTCTGATCCCATGCTTCCCCCTCCTGCTTGCATTAGCTTTATGATGCTGTAGCGTGTCCTCGATACCTATCTTTTGCATAGCCTGTTTATTGTCGCCTAATATTGCCTTTACCTTCCACCTCCTAGAAAGTCATGTTTCGCTTGATAATGCTTGTCAGCCCTGCTCTATCATAGTATGCATGCTTAGGTTGTTGCTCGAGTCATGTTATATTCTGGTTAATTGTTATGTTGTTGGAACATGCATGTAAATTTAAAAGGCAACGGTGGGAGGCTATGTTGAGTGCTACTTGTAAGCTGCATTAGGATTTTCCCCGAAGAGGAAGTGAGAAGAAGTACATTAGAGATAAGTATTTCCCTTAGTGAGAACCAAGGTTATCGAACCAGTAGGAGCACCAAACAAGACCACATAAATAGCAACTGCACACACAAAAGCAAATACTTGCACCCAACACAGACAAGAGGTGCCCTTGATTCATTACTTGCAATGATTAAAACTGGTTATAGTGGAAATATAAATTGCAAAGTAAAATAACGGAAGTAAAACTGCAGCAAGGTAAATTAGGATTTTAGTAAATATGATAAAGGTAGACCCGGGGGCCATAGTGTTCACTAGAGGCTTCTCTCTCGAAGAAATAGAGGCATACGGTGGGTAGACAAATTACTGCTGGGAAATTGATAGAAAAGCGCATAGTTATGATGTTATTCATGGCAATGATGATGTATATAGGCTAGTCCCAGTTTGATAATATAATAGCATGAAACAGGAACTGGCACGGGGCACTGAGTTAATATGTTAGTCCCTAAAAATGTTATAAAATTGCATCAAAAGTATCTAAGATTGATAATATAATAGCATGTAACAATAAAAAATTATAGATACGTCGGAGACGTATCAGCATCCCCAAGATTAATTCCTGCTTGTCCTCGAGTAGGTAAATGATAAAAACAGAATTTTTTATGTTGAATGCTACCTAACATGTTTATCACCTAATCCCTTTCACGGTATAAATATTGAGAAACGATGAAGCAATTGATATCAACATAATAATATTCATGAATAAAAGAACATAATCATTACTATTCAAAATATACGATGCTTAACGAATGTTATCCCTACTCATTGTTCATGTAAAGCCACTAATAGAAAACAGGGCTTTCATTCTAGCCGGAAAGGATCAATTGTCCCGGTCGCGTTACGAACTGGGACTAATGTGAGCATTAGTCCCTGTTCGAGCGGCTAGGACGCCGGACGAGGCTCGGCTAGCTTTAGTCCCGGGCCAAACGCAACCGTTAGTCCCGGTTGGAGATACCAAACGGGACTAAAGGGGCTGCGGCCGGTGCGAACTCCTTTAGTCCCGGTTGGTGTCTCCAACCGGGACTAAAGATTTGACCTTTAGTCCCGGTTGGAGACACCAACCCGGACTAAAGGGGTTGAGGCTTTAGTCTCGGTTGGTGTCCTTTAGTCCCGGTTGGAGACACCAACCTAGACTAAAGTGGTTCTGAAAGTTTCTTTTCTGTTTTTCCATTTGTTTTTTGTTTTAAGTTTCTATTTCAAATTGCTTATATCTTTTAGGATATTTGATGTTTTTGATTGATTATTTTTGCATTAGATTCAAAATTTTGTCTAGTTTTTGTTTGTGACATTAGTTTTCAAAATTGAATGGTTTAAATTTGAATTTGTTCAAATTTGCTTCAAACCCTAGACTGTGAATAACTTGAGTTTAAAAATAGCTTTTAATTTAATTCTTTTTGCTCCTAGTCACTTGTTAGATTGTTGTCACAGTAAGATTTATTTGGTTATTTTTAGAACAATTTAAATTAGGATTTTAATTAAAACAGTATATTTTTGCTTATATAGTTGTTCTAGTCATTTAATTGTTGTTTTTAATTATTTTTAGTTTGTTCTTTCTGAAGATTTTAACATGTTGTAGTATGCTTCTGTTAGACATTAGTAGATAGAATTTTATAATTAATTAATATTAACTTTGCTACTATTTTGTATTAATAGTTGTTTGGCCTTTAATTATAGTTGATAGAATTAATTTTGCTAATGTCGAATTTACTTCCTATGTGTATAATTGTATAGAATTAGTTAATTATATTAAAGTGGCAAAATGAATTAGTTCTTCTTGCTAGTTATTCATTTGTGTGTAGTTTCCTTAGGAGTTTTTCTTTGGATTTCCTTGAAGTTTTCTTTTGCTTTCTATTTGGTTTTTCTTATTGTTTTTTATTTGTTGGTTGTTAACATGATTGTTAGAAGTGCTTGCTAGACTAAATGCTTATGTGAATGCAATGTTTGATTAATATAGATTTCATCGGAGAGTGATGAATAGTTCTGTCAAGTTATTTCTGAGAGTGATATTATCTTCATTAACTATACCAGGCAAGTTTACTTTGACCATAGTTTTCATAACCTTGTTTTTATTGCATTTAGTGACACCTTTTCAACTTTCCTCCAGTAGTATATTGAATCTTGTAGTTGAGTAGAAGCATGAGGTAGGAACCCACACCCAAGTTACTAAGCCCGGGAACGTGACTTTGGCTTGGTTAACCTTAGTTGTGACTCTAGCTGGGACGGTGCTAGCAGATGTAGTCGACGGTAGGATTGGATGGACACCAACCCGGACTAAAGGGGTTCTGAAATTTTCAAACTCTACCCCCCCCCCCTATCGCCATTTCAGTTTTGAAAAAAAAAAGAAAATGATAAAAACTTCAAAAATTAAAAACCTTCTAGATGTACTTATGTTACTACATCTACTAGTTAGGAAAATTAAAAAACATAGATTTCGACATGTCTTGCAAAATACTGTTATGAAAAAGTAAAACGGCTATAACTGTTGCATACGATGTCGAAAAAAAAGTATAATATATCAAAATGTTCAGCACGAGAAGCCGATTCCGATTTCAACGGCCGGAGGCCATTTTGCAAACTTTTAGAATCCTCAAATTCCGAAAGGAAAAAAAGTTATTCTCAGATTTAAGTTTTTTCGAATTTTTGGTCAAACTGTGGTCAAACTACTTATTCAATAAATATTAGTGTTACTAATTAATTATTGTTTTCTAGAATAATAGTTTCAAACTCAAATGGTGAAACGTGTGACATCATGCTCAAGTTCAACTCCTAAAATCTAGGCTCTTCAGTTACTGCAAACTGGACAGACATTGTATATAGTGATTTAGGGATTCACCATTTTATACCCGAGCTAGTACCATATCAACAAAGTATAACCATTTTATCAATGAATCCAGATCAGGCACTTGTGCTTAGCTAAACATAGAAAGCTCATTAGTTCTCATCCTAATCACATCGCCAAGAAGCAACTGATTCCAGCATATGAGAAATAATTTTAAAAATTAATTTTATTTAAAAAATGATGTCATATTTGGATTCCTCACATTTTTCTGATAATAATGGATATATTATTTGTCAAATTTCAATTTACAGATTTAAAGATATTAATTATGCCACATTAAATGAATAAATGGCAAAAAATGAATAAAACAATATTATTACTTATTTTAGTTTCATTGAAATTCAATATTAATATTACTTATTTTATTTTAATAATTGTTTGGAATTCAAAAAATTAAATCATGTGACATCAAGACCTAAGGGTTAATAGGATTGATAGCTTACTATTGTCAGGAAAACAACAAGTGCAGACTTTGAAACTAGGGGAGATAGAACTCGGAAGTTAAGCTTGCTGGGGCTGGAGCAGTGAGAGGATGGGTGACCGGTCGGAAAGTTAGACGATTTGGAATGAGTGATCCACGCTGGAGCGGTGAGGAGGGGTGATTAGAGATTAAATTGTCAAATAATTCAAAGATTTAAAAATCAGAAAAAAAATAAAAAAATTCAGAAAAAAATAATTTTTTTTCAAAAAAAATTCCTTTATTCCCGGTTGGTGTTACCAACCGGGATAAAGGTCCTCCAGCCCCCGCTCTAGACAGCGGCCACGTGGAGCCCCTTTAGTCCCGGTTCGTAACCCAACCGGGACTAAAAGTGGGGGCCTTTAGTCCCAGTTGCAGAACCGGGACTAAAGGCCCTGTGGAACCGGGACTAAAGGCATGGCATGACTTCGCCTTCACCACATAAGTATAAATCATGAGAACCAAGGTGTCAAACCAGGCAATTGTATCATACTTTTTAACGTGCTTCAGCAATTTTAACTTCACTCAATACATGAGCGTGAGACATGGACATTAGCTCTAAATGGAATAGCAGGTGGTGGTAGGTATATATAGGAGTCAAAAAGGAAGAATGGCTCGCATCAACTCGGCGGATCAATGGGTAATGGAGAAGCCCATCAATCGATATCAATGCGAGGAGTAGGGATCACCATGCAACAGATGCACTAGAGCTATAAGTGTATGAAAGCTCGAACGAAACTAAGTGGGTGTGCATCCAACTTGCTTGCTCATGAAGACCTCGGGCATTTGAGGAAGCCCATCATAGGAATATACAAGCCAAGTACTATATTGAAAGATTCTCACTAGTATATGAAAGTGATAACTCAGGAGACTCTCTATATGAAGAACATGGTGCTATTTCGAAGCACAAGTGTGGTAAAAGGATAGTAGCATTGCCCCTTCTCACTTTTTCTCTCATTTTTCATTTTTTTATTTTCTCTCTTTTTTTAGAATAATATCATGAACCTCATCCCCACTTTTGTAAGGAATCATTAGTCTCCATCATTCTTTACCTCACTGGGACAATGCTCTAATAATGATGATCATCACACTTTTATTTACTTACAACTCGATAACTGGAACAATATGACTCTATATGAATGCCTCTGGCAGTGTAACAGGATGTGCAATGATCTAGCGTAACATGTATAACAATGATGAACGGTGGCTTAGCCACAAATATCATGTCAGCTCTATATGATCATGCAAAGCAAGATGATGATGAACACACATGTCATAGGACGGAACAGTGGAAGTTGCATGGCAATATATCTCGGAATGGCTATGGAAATGCCATAATAGGTAGGTATGGTGGCTGTTTTGAGGAAGATATAACGAGGCTTATGTGTGATAGAGCTTATCATATCACGGGGTTTGGATGCACCGGCAAAATTTGCACACTCTCGAGGTGAGAAGGTAATGCACAGTACCAAAGAGGCTAGCAATATGTGGAAGGGTAGGAGTGCGTAATTGTCCATGCACTCACATTAGTCAAAAAGAACTCATGCATATATTGTGAAAATGTTATTAGCCCTCGAAGCAAAGTACTACTCGCATGCCCCTAGGGAGGAGATTGGTTGGAGTTAACCATCGTGCTCCCCCGATTAAACAGCACATAGAATTTCAATCAAACATAAAAATGCTCACGCATCCCGGTCAAGTCATGTCGGACACTTAAATGAGTAGTTACTAACAAACTCTGAATAACAACATTCTTACTAAACAATGATCATGAACAAATACTTTTTCATATTATTACACCAATATAATCAAGTCACACGCCTTCAAATTTAATGGCATGAAAGTTTTTACAAGAGATCCACATGAAAGTTTTTATTATATCCCTCCTAGATACCTATCCTTTTTGCACTTAGTCTTATAACCCGTGCTCGTCACCACTTCCTATTTAAGACTCTCAAAATGATTTAAATGAAGCATGAGAGTGCAATAATTTCTACAAAATATAACCACTGCCGTGCTCTAAAAAATATAAGTGAAGCACTAGAGCAACTACCAAGCTCAAAAGATATAAGTGAAGCTCATAGAATATTCTAACAAATTGTGATAAATGTGTGTCTCTCTCAAAAATGTGTGTCCAGCAAACAATGATTGTGGCAAACTAACAAGGAAACAAAATAAAACTATAACACAAGACACTCCAAGTAAAACTCATATCATGTGATGAATAAAAATATAGCTTCAAGTAACATACCGATGAATTGTACACGAAAAAGGGGATGCCTTCTGGGGCATCCCCAAGCTTATATGCTTGGGTCTTCCTTGAATATTACCTTGGGGTGACTTGGGCATCCCCAAGCTTAGGGTCTTGCCGCTCCTTATTCCTTCATCCATCGTAATCTCACCCAAAACTTCAAAACTTCAGCACACAAAACTTAACAAAAACCTTGTGAGACCCGTTAGTATAATAAACATATAATGAACTTTAGGTACTGTTGTAAACTCATTCATAATTAATCTTGCATAATAGCTACTGTATTCTAAATTCTCCATGACTTATACCCCCCGACATAAACCATTGCATCATCAAAACAAGCAAACTATGCAACAAAAATAGAATCTGTCTAAAACAGAACAGTCTGTAATGATCTGAATGTGAGATATTTGCATTAAAATACTGTGTAAAAATTTCAGATTAAAATCATGCTCCAGTAATTTTTAATAATTTATGCACTGAGCACAAAAGTTTCTGTTTTCAAACAGCATCAATCCTACTATCTTCCAAATCATCCCAAAGATATTACTTGGCACAAACACTAATTAAAACATAAAAAATACAACCATTACAGTAGCAATAATTGTGCAAACTCAAAAAAATAGAAAGTAAAAAGAAAATAAAGGATAACTATTGGGTTGCCTCCCAACAAGCGCTATTGTTTTATGCCCCTAGCTAGGCATAATGCATTATTTCAAGTATTATCATCCTTCAAATTAGTTCCATAGGTGGCTCTGATAATAGATTTATATGGAGGTTTAATAATCTTTCTAGGGAAGTGTTCCATCCCTTTCTTAAATGGAAATTGGAACCTTATATTTCCTTCTTTCATGTCAATAATAGCACCTATAGTTCCTAGGAAAGGCCTACCAAGTATTATAGGACAAGAAGGATTGCATTCAATATCAAGCACAATGAAATCAACGGGCACATAATTTCTATTTGCTGTAATGAGAACATCATTTATTCTACCCAATGGATTCTTAATAGTTGAACCGCTAAGTGCAATTTAAGGGTGCATTCATTAATATTAGTAAGGCCTAGCGCATCACATAAAGATTTTGGAATTGTAGAAACGCTAGCACCCAAATCACATAAAGTATTACATTCATAATCTTTACTTTAATAGTTGATTCCCATTCATCTTGTAGTTTTCTAGGTATTGATACTTCCTATTCTGGCTTTTCTTCATGAGCTTTGATCATAGCTTCGACAATATGTTGAGTGAAGGCTTTATTTTGTTCATATGCATTAGGTGAATTCATTATGGATTGCTACAAGGAAATACATTCAATCAAAGAGAAATTATCATAATTAAAATAGTGGGTACATCACTATTTAAAGCCTTGACCTCTTTAAACCCACTTTTATCATTTTTATCATCAAGATTATCACCCTCCGAACAATTGGGACGCCTTTTACTTAAAGTTGACTTATCTCCAGTCCCTTTTTAATCAAGTTTTATATTTCTAAATAAAGGTTCAATAGGTGACACTCCAATCATTTTAATATCTTCATCATGCTTATGATAAAAACCGGGTGGAATCGCTTTTTCTAGGAATTCTCGCTTTGCTCTCAACCTAGCAATTCTTTCTCTACACTCATTCATGGAGACTTGAATAGACTTTAGAGATTCAGTAACATCATTTTTATGCAGCATAATTTTAATTTTAAGATTTTCCACATCATGAGCAATTATATCCATATTTGTTGCCATATCATCAACTTTGTGTAGTTTTTCTTCTACCCTGGCATTAAAAGCTTTTTGAGAACTTATAAATTCTTTAATGTTGTTCTCAAGTTCAGTAGGTATCCTATTATTATTATTATTATTATTATTATTATTATTATTATTATTATTATTATATGAATTACCATAGGAATTACCATAATTATTAGAGAGATTACTCGGATACGGTCTAGGATTAAAATTCCCTCTATAAGCATTGTTATTGAAATTATTTCTAACAATAAAATTCACATCAATGGCATCATTATTTTGATCAATCAAAGTAGATAGTGGAACATCATTTGGATCAACATGAGCATTTTTAATAGCATGCATATTCATAAGAGCATCCATTTTATCATTCAAACTTAAAACTTCTTCAATAGAGTTTACCTTCTTACCAGTTGGAGCTCGTTTGGTGTGCCATTGAGAATAATTTATCATCATATTGTCGAGAAGCTTTGTGGCCTCTCCTAGTGTAATTCCCATAAAAGTACCACCTGCAGCAGAATCTAGAAGATTTCTCGACACAAAGTTTAATCCAACATAGAAGTTTTGTATAATCATCCATAAGCTTAATCCATGAGTGGGACAATTTCATTAATTTCATTCTCTCCCAAGCTTGTGCACCATGTTCTTGCTCAAGTTGCTTAATGTTCATAATTTGATTTCTAATAGAAATAATTTTAGCGGGAGGAAAATACTTGGCAATAAAAGCATCCTTACACCTATCCCATGAATCAATACTATTGCAAGGTAAGGATGAAAACCAAGTTTTAGCACGGTCCCTTAATGAGAAAGGAAACAATTTCAATTTAATAATAACATTATCCACATCTTTTTTCTTTTGCATGTCACATAATTTAACGAAGGTATTAAGATGGGATGCAACATCTTCATTAGCATTACCAGCATATTGATCTTTCATGAAAAGATTAAGTAATGCAGCATTAATATCATAAGACTCCGCACTAGTGGCAGGACGAGCAATTGGTGTACTAATAAAATCATTGTCATTAGTATTTGAGAAATCAAACAACTTTGTACTCTCTTGATACATGGTGACTAGACAAGCAAGAAAGCAAAAAGCAAAATAAAATATTTTTGAGTTTTTGATTTTTTTTATACCAAGACTAATAAAAACACATAAAATATATTAAAAAGTAAAACAAGTAAATGATAATTTGTGTGAAGGAACCTGGTAGTACTTGATGATAGCTACCCGGCAACGGCACCAGAAATTCTTCCTACTACTTGTTAGTTGCGTTAGGATTTTCCCCGAAGAGGAAGGGAGAAAAGTACAGTAGAGATAAATATTTCCCTCAGTGAGAACCAAGGTTATCGAACCAGTAGGAGCACTAGACAAGACCACGTAAACAACAACTGCACACACAAAAGCAAATACTTGCACACAACACGGACAACAGGGTTGTCAATCCCTTTGATTCGTTACTTGCAAGGATTAAAACTGGTAATAGTGGAAATATAAATTGCAAAGTAAAATAAGGATGTAAAATTGCAGTAAGGTAAATTAGGGTTTTAGTAAATATGATAAAGGTAGACTCGGGGGCCATAGTGTTCACTAGAGGCTTCTCTCTCGAAGGAACATAAGCATACGATGGGTAGACAAATTACTATTGTGCAACTGATAGAAAAGTGCATAGTTATGATGTTATTCATGGCAATGATGATGTATATAGGCATCACGTCCGAGACAAGTAGACCGAAACGATTCTGCATCTACTACTATTACTCCACTTCAAGAGTGCTTCTATGATTGCCTCTCTAGTTATTAAGTTCATGACAAACAGAGTAATGCATGAGGTAAGATGACATGATGTAGAAAAAGTAAACTCAATCAATATGAATAAACCCCATCGTTTTATCCTTAATGGAAGCAATACAATACGTGCCTCGCTAACCATACTGTCACTGGGTGAGTACACTGCAAGATTGAACCCACTACAAAACAGCTCTCCCATTGAAAGATAAATCAATCTAGTTTGCCAAACTAAACGGACAACTCAGATAGAAATACAAAGCTATAGAAATCATGCATAATAAAGTTCACAAAAGACACAATCACTTTCAATGAATAATCTGATTAAAAACCCACAATTCATCGGATCCCAACAAACACACAGCAAAAGAAGATTACATCGGAACAATCGGATTGATCTCCGAGGAGAACATTGTATTGAAGATCGGAAAGAGAGACGAAGCCATCTAGCTAATAACTATGGACCCGTAGGTCTATGGTAAACTACTCACACATCATCGGTAGGGCAGCAAGGTTGATGTAGAAGCCCTCCGTGAACGATTCCCCCTCCGGCAGAGTACCAGAAAAGGCCTCCAGATGGGATGGTAGAAGAACTGAGGCTTGAGGCGGCGAAAAAGTTTCTTCTATTGTCTCTGTGTTGTTTTGGGGATAAATTAGGATATATAGCATTGGAATTAGGTCGGTTGGAGTTACGGAGGGCCCACAAGCTCGGGGGGCGCGCCTACCCCCCTAGGGCGCGCCCTTTGAGCTCGTGGCCCATCCGTACATCTTCAGGCCACCTCCCAAAGCTTCTAAGGTCTCTTTAGGTCCAAAAATAACTCCCGTAAAGTTTCATCGTGTTTGGACTTTGTTTGGTATAGTTTCTCTGAAAAGGCCAAAAACAGGAACTGTCACTAGGCACTGAGTTAATAGGTTAGTCCCAGAAAATGATATAAAATTCCATCAAAAGTATCTAAGATTGATAATACTATAGCATGAAACAATCAAAAATTATAGATACGTCGAAGACGTATCATTGAGCCCATGGTGTTTTGTTCCACTCGAGCGAGCACCCTAACCACTTGTGTGAGGTTTATGGGGCCACCTTCGACCTATTTCCTGAAACTTAGATCTGTTCAGGTGCCACAACTTCGGGCTTTCAATTTGGCACATGCATACAACCATTCGGGGAGGTATTCCCTGAAGGACTGCTTGCACACAATAGCGGCACAACGAGTAGCTACCCGGTCTGGGTGTTAGCCAGCCTTGTCACCCCCGCACATGATTGGGTCCGACTCGAAGCTTCGGCTGGACTCTTGATTTGGGTTAAACTTAGTCGGGTGGCTCTCTAGACTTGTGTGTAGCTTAGGGGAAGTCTCGTGTCGATCTGCCTTTGCTGGTTCAAGCATATAATGTGTGTCGGAGCTAACTCTGGTAGATCCCTCGATAGGGTATCCTAAGCTAGGCTACTTGGCACGATGGTAACAAAGATGAGGATTTACCCAGGTTCGGTCTCTCAAGAGGAGATAAAACCCGACGTCATGCTTGTGTTTTATTGAGTTGGAGTGTATACAAAGTACAAAGTACCGAGAGATTCTAATGTGTTCTACGACATGCCCGACCTCTTGGTTTATATAGGATACCATGGGTCCTAGGGTTTACACAACTTGGTCGGCTACGTCTAAGGAGGTAGAATTCTACACGACTCCGTTGTTGGCGATGTTCCCCATGGTTGAGACCCGGACCTGAGCTTTGAGGCTCAGTGTGTCTCATCATTTTCGGGTCGTGACAAAAGCAAGTGGAAGCCCAAGGCCAGACCCAGCAGAAGGCCAGCTGACAGAACAAACCAACGGGCCGACTCATAGTGAGGCCCAGAAGGAGAAGGGCCAGAGAAATTAGGCCCGGGTTAGGTGAGACCCAGCCGGAGAGAAGACCTGGCCTGGGTAGATCAGTTTGGAAAAAAAAGACCCGGACTAGGATCCAACTTGTAATAGAAAATAGACTAATTGTAGTCCTACTAGGACTCTACATGTAAGCCGCCCCCTTCCACTTATATAAGGAGGGGCAAGGCACCCTAAGAGGGACAAGTTAAGACAGATAGACAAGTTTTAGACAAAATCAAAGTAGAAGCACTCGAGATAGAGGTAGCAAAACGCCACCCTTCTAATCGAGATCATCATCATCAATAGGAACCAAGCAGGATGTAGGCTTTTACCTCCACCATGATGGGCCGAACCTGGGTAAAACACGCGTCTCTCGATCCCGACCAACCCCATTCAAGCTACCACCTAGTTGTGACCGTCTCACACCTAAGCTCTCCTATGAGGACATCTGCCGTGACAAAACCATGATAGTTGGCGCCCACCGTGGGGCTCGAACCCACGACCACAAGGTTAAGAGTGCACGGAAGGAATATTTTCCATGATTTCATATAGAGTTCTAATGGTGGCACACGTACAGTCAAGAACTACTACTCCAAGTACCTGTCTGTATTTTGAGCGCAATGTTTGATCAGATAAGCCGAGACAGACGTGCATATGTGTTGGCTATCATTTTCGTCCGACTATATCCAGCATTATTCAGCACCAGTGTCCGTGTTCATCCGACAAAAATAACAGATGCTATTTGCCCTATCTATTTTTCAGTACATATTAATTCATCCAAGAACAATTACTCTACCCTGCAACATATTTTACGCAGGACAATTATTCACATAAAAGTGGCATTACATCGCGAATACGGAGCACGCGCCAACATCATCAGGCATCAGCGTCCGTCTGGGCCGCGCCCGCTCGCACGAGCTGCCCAACGACCGCGCGCAAGCCGCCGCCCCCGCGGTCCGATCAACATCAACATAACGAGGCCGCGCCCGCTCGCCCGAGCTGCCCAACGGACACGCGCAAGCCGCCGTCCCCGCGGTCCGGTCAACATCAACACACCAGGGCCGTGCCCACACGCACGAGTTGCCCAACGGACGCGCGCAAGTCTCCGCCCCTGCGACCAAGTAATTCACTAAAAAAGAGAGTGATATTGTTTCTTGGAACCATTTGTTGCGGGACATCACCGGAACCCGCGCCAGCCTCCACCAAAGCAAAGTTGCTCAATGGATAGGCGCATTTGTCTGCCATCCGCACGGTCCGGTCTGCATTCAGCACATCGAGAAAACAAGAGTCGGCCACGGAGGAACCGTCCCTGAAGAAGCTAGGTGAGCCGGCCACCATTGAGCCGGCAAGTCAAAAGCCTGCAGCAAAGAAACAGAAAATAAAATGGCCCTGGAAGAGCCAAGGAGAGCCGGACCAAGTGAGAATAGCAAGGAATGGGAGGACATACGACGAGCATCGCAAAGATCATCAACTCGGCACATTGCCTCCGACTTCAATAAATTCCAGCTTTCAGCTATCAACTATACGTCGGGTTATGCTACAGCCAAGTATAAAGAATCTCAAGCCGGCTCCTCGAGTCGACTTAAGACTCGGGGGCTACACAGACATGACTCGACAGATTTGACCGGTTTGAACAAATACAAGAATCCCGGGTCGTTACAGGGAAGACAACCCGGTCCGAGGTGCTGCTGCCTTATTGGCGAAAAAATAAAGGTTACCAAACAGGACTAGCTGCCATGATGCGTAGTTCAAACATAGGTATCCTGCCTTATTGGCGAAAAATTAAAAGGTTGCCAAAGAGGACCAGCTGCCACGATGCGCAATTCAAACATAGGTATACTGCCTTATTGGCTCATCATATTATGATCAATGGAATAAATCCGGCTTATCTAGACCCCAGATGTTTTGCAGTAGTAGCATTGTCTCCTGTATATCCTATGCTGAGCTTTTCTATGATCATATGGTCACTTGGGGGCTTCCAACTCATCGAGTTTAGCTATTAACATCCCTCTTGACCCGGCATATGCCACCATGAAAACTTGGTTAAACCTCCCTGTTAGCTTGATGCTACTCCAAAAAGGTGACCCGTCATACTCTTGATAAGTCAATCATGATTGACCCTGAACTTATCAAAGTTAAAATGCCGGCTTAAGTCACGAGAGAGTCGGCTTTCAGAAAGCGAGGATAAACCAAAAGAGGCTACAAGGCCTGCTTCCATAGAAAGCAAAATCAAGACTCGAGCCTCGAAAGCCGGTCTTATGTCGTGCCTCAAAAGCTGGCATTTTTGAACTCTATTATCATACACATACATCATCTTACATTGCATCATCATACAATGCATCATATATACATGTCTATATTTGTTTATTTTGCAGGAGCCGGTCTATTGGCCGGGTTAACCATTTGCAGTTATAAAATTTATCAGGTCAATCACTCTGATGCCTATATGTCTATAATTGTGGAAGATGATACACTTGATGATGATTTCGTTATGCCTAGTACTTGCTTTGATAATAGTGATTGGGAAGATAATGATACTTCTTATAATCTTGAAAATCTTTTTGGCACCAACTTGGGAAATTATGATGATAATAATTGTTATACTATTGGTGCTATTCATACTATTGATGATAATAGTTATTATTCTAATGATATGCAAACCCATATGCTTGGGGATGCTATGTTTGATTGGAATGACATGTTTGAGGATTTATCTGCTGCAAATAATGTTTATCCTAAGCTTGGGGATGCTATGCTTCATGATGATGATTTTTTTATTCCCCCTACCTTTGATGAGCAAATTTGATATGATGACAGCATGCCTCCTATCTATGATGATTGCAATAATAATGAAACTGGGTTTGGAAGAGTGTCAACTTTAGGTAATAATTATCCCACTATTTTGGAGGTTGTTCAATCTTATTATAATGATAAAATTGGATTTGGAGAGGTCATGACTTTATTTAATGATGAATCCACTATTTTGGAAGAGGTTTCAATTGATTCTGAGAACAAAGTTGCTACCTATGGTGATTATTGTGATGATACTTATGTTATAAACAATAGTGATGGTTATTATTATAAAACTTGTCATAATCATGAATACCCTTTTACTGAACATTACTCTTTTAATGTGGAAACAATATGTAGTATTCGAGTTTCATATGATACTCCCACTATTATGAATGAGAATAAATTTGCTTATGTGGAGGGTAACAAAAAAATTATGCTTGTAGATCATGAGAAGAATGCTTTATGTGATAGTTATATTGTTGAATTCATTCATGATCCTACTGAAAATTATTATGAGAGAGGAACATATGCTTTTACATATCTCAATAATATCAAGTTTCCTCTCTATGTGTTGAAAGTTTTGAAGTTATGCTTGTTTTGCCTTCCTATGCCAGTTGATTCTTGCTACCATAAATTTTTTGGTCACAAAATCCCTATGTATAGGAAGTGGGTTAGGCTTAAATGTGCTATTCATATGCTTCATGATACTCCTGTTATGTTTTAATTCTTTACTTTTATGTGAGCATCGTTGAAATCATCATGCCTAGCTAAAAAGGCATTAAAGAAAAGCGGTTGTTGGGAGACAACTCAATATTTATACCTACTATTTTTGAGTGTTCACATGATTAAGCTAATGTAGTAATCATGTTTTATAGATTTTGTTCAATAATGTGCCAAGTAAAGCCTTTGGGATAGTGTGGAGGATAGTTGACCTGATTCTGTGCAAAAACAGAAACTTTTGCGTCTAGTGCAGAAATTCCTATAATTTACTGGAGCATCAACACCTTCTGAAATGTTTACACATGATTTATATACAAATTTTCTACGTTGTCCTAATTTTTCAGAATTTTTGGAGTTGCAGAAGTATGGTGTTTGTTCAGGTCATGACAGACTGTTCTGTTTTTGACAGATTATGTTTTCAATGCATAGTTTGCTTGTTTTATAGTTTCTATGAGTTATATTGGTTAATATAAATTGTGGAAATGATATAGTACAGTAGGCATTATGTGAGAACAATTATGAATATGGTCTTGACAGTACCAAATTGAATGATTTATCCATTATCATACTAACCCATCTCACGAAGTTCCGTTAAGTTTTGTGTGATTGAAGTTTCCAAGTTTTGGGTGAGATATTGATTTGAGGAGAATAAGGAGTGGCAAGACTCTAAGGTTGGGGATTCCCAAGGCACCCCAAGGTAATATTCAAGGAATACCCAAGGAACTAAGCTTGGGGATGCCCCGGATGACATCCCCTCTTTCGTCTTCAACATTATCGGTAACCTTACTTGGAGCTATATTTTTATTCGTCACATGATTTTTTTTGCTTGGACCATCATTTTATTTTAATTGGATTTCCTTGATGTTATTTATAATAATGTTTTGTATCTTTTATTTCAATAAAAGTGTCAAGGATAGCCTTTACCATGCTCAGTTTGCAAGTTTATATGTTGTTGTTTGAAAACAGAAAGTTTGCTGTTATGTCTTGAATATTCCTGAATAGTCAGAACATGATAAAATCTTGAAATTTTTACACAGTAAGCTATGATAAATTTTCTAAAGTGTAGTAAATTTGAAGAATTTTTTGAGTTAAATAAGTATGGATCATTTTTCATCCTTTACGGACTGTCCTGTTTTGACAGATTGCTGTTATAATTGCATTGTTTGCATATGTTTGCTTGTTTAATGATTCCATTTGAGGATAGGAGTATTAAATTTGCAGAGGCACTTAGTATGCAATGTTTAATTATAATTTTAGTAATTTTTTACAGTAGAGAATGATAAGGTTTTGCATTGATTTATACTAATTTATCTCACGAGTTCTTGTTGAGTCTTGTGTGGATGAAGTTTTTAAGGATTAGGGAAACCATGATATGAGAAGAATTAAGGAGACACAACAGTTCAAGCTTGGGGATGCCCAAGGCATCTCAAGTTAATATTCCAAGAATTCTCAAGCATCTAAGCTTGGGGATGCCCTTGTAGGCATCCCACCTTTCTTCATCAACAACTATCGGTTTGTCTCGATTGAGCCTAACTTTTTACTTGTTCACATGATGTGTGCTATCCTTGCTGTGTCCTTTTATCTTAATTTTTCTTGCTGTTTTAATAAAATACTTGGATCTGAAATCTTTATTTGGAGAGAGTCCTTACATAGCTACTTAATTGTTTGACTACTCATTGATTTTCACTTATATCTTTTGGAGTAGTTTTTCATTCATTCTTGAGCTTCACTTATATCCTATGAGTAAATTGTTGAATGAATTGAATATCATAAAGTTGAAATTATATGTGCTTCATATGCTTGTCTCATGCTTAGAAATATTTCACATTTGGTTTAGAAAGTAAAATCTATTGAAGTTTGACAATCACAATATTGGTCATACAAGCAATTCATGAAAGATAGTATATGGAAGAGAACTTTCACATACAAATATATTATCTTGGACATCTTTTATGATTGAGAATATCCATTAATTATTTTCACTTGAAGAAATTAGTTGAAGTTGGACAAGGAATACAATGTAATGAGTTATGTTTGGATATATTTGCATCGAAGTTATATTATTATGGATCCTCCAACATGTGGTGCTTGTTGTATAGAACCTTTTGCTAGCCAAAATTTCTGTACTAGGCGGGAATACTACTTGTGCATCCAAAATCCTTGAGCCAAGTTTCTTCCATGAGTGTCCACCATACCTACCTATATGCGGTATTACTCTGCCGTTCCAAGTAAATTTGCATGTGCCACCTCCAAGCATTCAAATAAGCTTCTGTTTTGTGTGCCCATACCGCTCATGGAGCGGCAGGGGGTGGTCAGTATCTTCCATGCTAAGCGGGTTATTCTCACGATGAGTGTTTATTCACTTGTCATTGGGATGCCAGTCCTGTAATAAAAAATATATATATAATGAAATAAACTCCCCCGGAAAGTTGATTGTATGGAGGGCAGCCGAGGATTCGGCTAGCCATGGCTTGTGTTTGAATAGTTGAGGGGGAGTAAACTTTACCTTTCCGCTTGGGAACCGCCTATAATGTGTTTAGCATGGAAGATATTGAGAACTCTTGGTCGTGACGTTGACAGGAAAGGCATGCCTCTCAAAATGTATTCATCTCTATATTAAGCAATGAGCTCTGGCACCTCTTTTTTTTGTCAATGTATCCATGCTTCCCTCTGCGAAGGGCTTATCTTTTACTTTTTTTGTCAATTTTATTTTTGTTGAGTCAATTTCTTATTCCAACCTATTCTTTAGTTGGCAAGCATCATGTGATGGGGAAAGATCCAAGCACATATATCCATTCAAATATATTTGATCATGAATTATTATTGTTGACAATTATTTCTATGGTAAATTAGTTGGGAGGTGAAACATTAAGCCCCTATCTTTCTCTGAGTTTGATGGATGCTATTTGTTCTAAAAATATGCTTTGAGTATTAGAAATCATAGAAGATTATATGACAATTGAGTATGTGGAGCTCTTACTTAGAATTTGTTGAAAACAAGATGCATTGGAATTGTGTGGTGACTAAGAACATAGGTTGTTAAGTTTCAAGAGAATGCATTGTTTGAACCATAACATGTGAGTTGATTGCTACTCTATCATGATGAGTTTTATGAGGAAGAGTTGTTGTTAAGTTGCTAGGAAAAGTGATAGAAATTATCATTGATCAAACTTATGCACTATGCTAGCATTCACACTTCATAAATTACTTCTTTTATCATTTACCTACTCGAGGACGAGCACGAATTAAGCTTGGGGATGCTGATACATCTCTAACGTATCAATAATTTATGAAGTATTCATGCCAAGTTACAACAATTTTATATGCTTTTGGTATGATTTGAGCGGAACTAACCCAGACTGACGCTGTTTTCAGCGGAACTACCGTGGTGTTGTTTTTTGTGCAGAAATAAAAATTCTCGGAATGGCCAAAAATTTACGGTGATTTTTTATGGACCAAAAGAGACCCACGGAGAACTGGAGCTGGACCAGGAAGTGGCCGAGGGCGCCACAAGCCTGGGGGGCGCACACCCCCTAGGGCGTGCCCCCTGAGCTTCGGGGACCCTCAAGTACCCCCTTGACGTGAATCCAACGCCAAATATTCCTATATATTCTGAAAACCCCGAAAAGAAACCTAGAACTTCCATGCCGCCGCCGCAAGCCTGTGTACCGAAGCGATCTCATCCGGAGCCCTGTTCCGGCAATCTGCCGGATGGGGGAATCATCACCAGAGGCCATCTTCATCATCTCGGCTGTCTCCATGACGAGGAGGGGATATTTCACCCTCGGGACTAGGGGTATGTACCAGTAGCTATGTGTTTGATCTCTCTCTCTCGTGTTCTTGATTTGGCACGATCTTGATGTACCGCGAGCTTTATTGATATAGTTGGATCATATGGTGTTTCTCCATCTCTATCTTCTTGTGATGAATTGAATCTTTCCCTTTGAGGTTTCATTATGTTGTATTGAATACTTTGGATTTGAGAACACTTGATGTATGTCTTGCATGGGATACCCGTGGTGACAATGGGGTATTCTATTGACTCACTTGATGTATGTTTTGGTAATCAACTTGCGGATTCCCGTGACCTTGGGGGATCTAGGCATGTGGGTTGGTACATGTTTTCATCTTCCTTTCTCCGATAGAAACTTCAGGGTGCTTTTTAAAGTTCTTTGTGTGGATTGGATATTATGAATCCGAAGTTGTTTGATGCATATCGAATAATCAACTCACGGATACTTGTGGTGACATTGGAGTATTTAGGTGACATTAGAGTTGGTTGATGCGTACCATATGGTGTTATTTTAGTACGAACTCTAGGCCTGTTCATGACACTTATATGGATGGCTCAATAGATTGATCGAAAAAAATAACTTTGAGGTGGTTTCATACCCTACAACAATTTTATCTTATGTTCTCCACTATATAAGAACTTTGGGAGTGATTCTTTGTCGCACGTTGAGGGATTGTTGTTTGTTCCCAATAATGTTTGCACTGTTGAGAGATTGCACTAGTGAAAGTATGAACCCTAGGCGTTGTTTTCAAGCATTGCAATACGGTTTGTGCTCACTTGCTATTTTTATTATTTTAGATTACAAAAACCTATATCTACTATGCATACTACACTTGTATCACAATTTCTTCGTCGAACTAGTGCACCTATAAAATTTATCATTGTATTGGGTGTGTTGGGGACACTAGAGATTTCTTGTATTTGGTTGCAGGATTAACTAGACCATTTTCATCCTACGCCTCCCACGGATTGATAAATCTTAGGTCATCCACTTGAGGGAAATTTGCTGCTGTCTTACAAAACTCTGCGTTTGAAGGCCCAACACATGTCTACAAGAATAAATTGTGTAATAAACATCAGGTAGCTCGTCGTTTGGTGGGACAAGTTCCGGCAGCGTCTCGAAAGTTCACCTGTTCGGTTCTGACATACCAGGCCAGTCTTATCATGGGCCCATTTGGCCACGTACTTGCCTTGACCTGATGGCCAATGCGACATGCGGGAGTGGGATAGAGGACCACCTAGGCCACGTCCCATGAAGAGGGGTCGTGCGCCTCGATTTCTGTACGAGGATTAGCAGCCAACCCCTTGATCCCTGTGCGTCATTAATGCATAATCATGGGGATGCGAAGAGCTCCACCGCTCGAGCACTTCGTCGCTGTTGCGCCACCTAGCTTTTCCCCTTGCACGCGCACTAAAGCGCCGCACCACCGCCCAAGCCATTGCAGGAGAACGCAAGCTGCGGAAGGTTGGCCAGCCCGTCGACGAGGGCAAGGCCCCTGTCCCAGCACCCAAGGTGGCCTCCGCCACCAAGGGCAAGTGGAAAGCCTGCACAGTGGCGCGCGGTCAGCTGGACCGGCTCTCCATCTCCGGATACTTGCCGCGGTCGCAGGTCGCCTTCATGCGCCCTGGGCTCACCACCGTCAATGACGTCGTCGTGTAGGAGACCATCCTCCATACAGAGGAGAACGAGCGAGTATACTTTGTACCTATTCTCATCCGTAGTTTTGGTTTCCCCATTCATCCATTCCTTGGTGGTCCTCCCCACTTCTATTGCCTCCAACTTCATGATTTTTGCCCCAACTCCATTCTCCACATAGTGTGCTTCGTCACGCTATGTGAGGCTTCTCTTTGCTCCCGGCCACACCTCGGACTGTAGCGCAAATTTTTCTGCGTCAAGCTACAGACCAACATCGATGAGACGTGCGCGTGCGGCGGTGCCAGCATCAACAAGATCGCCAGGATCAAGTACTTGAAGGGCGATATTGAGGAGACAAATAAAAACTGGCAAGAGGAGTGGAGACAAATCCCGATGTGCCACTCGAAGACCATCCTCGGGCTGGCATTGACACCCCCTTCACGCCGACTCCTCCAAAGAAGTGCTACTCCTATAGGCCGAAGAACAGCGCACAGCTGGAGTTCCCCGTGGTTGCCAGGCTGGCCAAGAAGGTGGCCCAGCATTCCGGGGAAGAGCTGACGCTCGTGGCCCTCAGCCGCGGGATCCAGGCAATCCAGGATCAGGTACATTCGATGTGGCAGTATAATGGCGTGGATGACGCAACCCGGACCATCTATGGTCACTATTACGACGGCAAACCTATGAGGGAGATGCACTCGTTGATTTTCAAGGGCAAAGCGGCCTCTTTCCCGAACGAACCACGTGACACCGGATTTTTCGCCCTCACACCTATGCAAGGGGTAAGCAGTGCACTTGTCCCTTTTCTACTTTGACGACCAACATTTCCTTTATGTTTTCTGATTATTTACTTCATCAATGCAGGTGTGGAGGGCTTGGGTGATTAACCTCAACTGTCCAGCCCCGCAGCCCAACGACGACCCCTAGCCCCAAGGGCTGAACCAACTCTGGGCCGAGGACACCTCCAGGACCACTAAACAGCACTGGGGTGTTGCCATCCAGATCGAACTGGATGACGATGACGACGACCACCACGACGACGATGACCACCAATACGGTGACTCGTCGAGCAACGACGCCGAGGACGCCGCGCGTGGTGGCTATGAGCTACGACAGTGTGCCCCTGGTGCGGGCACGTTGGTTTCCGGCGCGGCCAACCAGGATCCGCCCGAGTACGCGTGGCGGGGGAAGCGCTAGAGGGTGCTTTAAAGACAATGCGCCGCCCTGTCACCACCAACCCCGGCCCTATCGTGCGAGGTCAGACGACGGTGCCATTGCCAGTAGGTCGAAAGCCTCGGGCCAGACCTATGGCAACCCTGTAAGTGCCCGTCGCCTGTACTGCAAAGTACTACCATTTCAACTTTTATGTTCTATCTTTTGTCATGATTCCTTTGCCGGCCGCAGGGCTCGCTAGACGCCAACGTGGCCAGCTCCTCCTCCGAAGCCCCGGCCCCATCTGTGGACGCTACCCCCTGCTCTAGCACAGGGGCTTTGATGGTGAGACCTATTTCTCAGGCCTCCACACCTTCTTCCCGGAACTTCGCTATTGTTTTCATAACAGCGGCCGAGGAACTTGCCGGGCCCACCGACGACCCGATGTCGTTCGAGGACGGCCCAGCGAATAATCCACCAGCATCTGACACCGGCAGTGAGAGCCAGACCCTGGCCACCGAGGTAATACCACCGGTGGCCGGTAATAATGAAGACGTCGCGGCAGAAGTCTACTTCCGGTCTGCCAGGTGGAAGCACACGATCTTCCACCTTCTTCCTCCACTCCTGCCGCTCCCACTATGACGGCCGATCCGTCGGTAAGCTGATTGTCAGCGCTACTGCTTCTCCCCTGCCAGCAATACCTGGCACCACGCCCGAAGTGGCACCGGTGCAGGATAATTTCACAGAGATGTGCTGTCACATCCCAGATTTTTCCCAAATCTGGTATGTTGAAAATTCCACAGGGAATTAAAAAATTTCTAGGAATTTCCCATGATTGCCTAGGAATGTTTGTGATTGACATTGATTTGCTTGCTTGATTGCCTAGAACGATGAAAATCCCAATGCAACCAGTGAAACCCTAGCAAGCCTTGGAAGAAACCAAACCATTGAAAATACTATTTGCGCAAAAGTATCCTGAGTAAGTCCCAAGTAATATTCAAAGCGAAATTAAATTCCCAAAACAATTGAGTTGGATTCATTTTGGAAACAATTCAGAATCAAAAGGGAATTACTCAAAAATGGTTTTCCATTTTATTTGTTAGGAAATTAAATTTCATAAGTCCAAATAATATTCTTGACCCTCTGCCATTTTTCTAATATGGATTTGAAACATATTTGGTGTTGAAACCAAATTCAAATTAAATTAGGAAATATAAGTTGCAGAGGTTATATGTCCATTTTGTCCAAAAAAAAAAGTTCAAACATTCACAAATATTCCATTTGGAATTTAGAAAATGTTCTCTGTTGGAGGAAAATTCAAATTCAAAAGCATTTGTAAATGACAGAGGCAAAATAGAAGAATAGAAAAAGAGAGAACAGAATAAAAAAAAAGAGAAGCCCAGCTAGCCAGGCCGGCCCAACAACCAGGCCAACCAGCTCCCGCGTCTCTCTCTCTCTGCCCGGCCGGCCCCACCCGTCATCCCCCTCCTCCCGCACGACCCCCAACCCTCCTGCAACCGCTGGCCATGACCTCCACTCCCCACGTCACTCCGGCCACACCCACGCTACCCTGACCCCCTCTATTTAAAGCCCTCGACCCCCTCGCTCCCGAGCCCTTCCCGCCGCCAGGCTGCTTGAGCCGAAGCTCGCATCATCGCCGCCCGCACGGACTTCGCAGAGGGATTCCGGCACCACCCATGAGCCCCACCGCCTCCTTTTTCTTCTGCTCGACTCGCCTTCATCTCCTCTACCTTCCTCACCCTCCTGTCTCTCCAGGGCGCGCCCAACCGAGCAGACGGACGCGCCCGAGGCCAACCAAGCACCGCAGCCACTCCGTCCGGCCATCTCCGTCGCCAGAGGCCGAGCCTGACCACGCTGTGGCCATCTTCGGACTCCCCGCGTCGCCCTGATTATCGTCGTGCCCTCCCCTAGCTCCGGTGAACACCGGAGAGGATGCCCGCGTCGAGCCCGAGCCGCCGCGCTGTCGTCTTCTCCATGTGCGACGAGCTGCGCCGCCTGGTGAGCCCCTGCCATCTCTCAGCCGTCCATCTACACATCAACGGCCTAGATTAGATCATTTAATCTCGCGAAGGGGTATGCAACCAGAGCCCTGCATCTCTGATCCAACGGCCACGACTTAACCCATCCCTGAATCGGTATCAGCCAACTAGAGACTGCCACGTCAGTAACCTTATCCAGAACCCTATCCGCAGAAAATCAATTAATTAAATTGAAATGGCAATTTTGTAGAAAAGCCCCTAAAACTAAAGCCATCATAACTAATTATCTACAAGTCTAAATTAGGTGATTGTTTTTGCAAAACGATCCTTATGAAATGTACTTTCACCCTGTTCAGAAATATTTCATTTTTGACTAATTTCAAATTTAAATTCAAACAGAATAATTTCAAACTTAAAACGGGCATAACTTGCATTTTACAAATCCAAATTAAATGATTCTTTTTGCTACTTGAACCTAGTGAAATATAGTTTCTGTCCAGAACACTCTAGTTCAAATTTGAATTAATTAAAAATATATTTTAAATAGAATACAGTATAGGCCAGAATTCAAATGGAAATTTAACATAATTAGGTTCAACTTTGAAATAAGAATTGTTTAATAAATTAATTAAGAAACAAATGAGTTCAGAAACTATAATATGAACTTAGTAATTATTTTTGGATTATTATTTGACTTTAGGAAAATTCAAATAACATTTGAATTAAATTCAAACATAGTTTGAATATAACTCTAAAACCCTAGGTTTAAATTAAATGAAACCAATGCCATGATCTAATGAAATGAATTGAACCTAGTAAATATTTTGGAGTTAATATTTGACTATAGGGAAAGATGAGCTCAAATTAAATAAAGTTGGAAACTATTTGCACTTTACTAAATCAATTGGATTTATATTTGACTTTGTTTAAACTAAAGATCTAATAAATAAAGCTTAGTAACAACATTGGACTTGTACTTGACTTTCGTTGAAGCAAATTGAGTAAATGAACTGTGGAAATCAATTGGATTTGTATTTGACTTTAGTAAACTAAAATCAAATAAGCAAACTATAGTAAATATGTTGGAGTTATGATTCACTTTAAGTTGAACTTGAATCAAACAAACAAGCCCTTGTAGACATATAGAATTGTTACTTGACTTTAGGGAAAGCATTTAAATTGTTGAACCAACTTAGTTGATTATGAAATAGTACATAATCCAATTTGACTTAATAGAACCAAATCAGATTGTGAACTCAATTTAAATTGAATTCAAATGAGATGAACCCTAATCCAAATCCAAATTGAATTGGAAACCAGACCAAGTCATCATTTTTAGACCTTAGTGTATTTAAGCTCATGAAAGGTCAACAAGTTTGAGTTGTTATTCAAACTTGAACATGAACTTGGCTATCCAAGATTCATAGACCATGACTCTGTTGTCAACACTCCTTTCCAGAATGTGACAACCGCAACTTGACATCACATACTTCTTATGTGATGAACCCTTATTTGATACTTGCATGTGAACCCTGATATCACATGTATTCCAATGACAACCACTATGTTGTTTCCAAACACTTATCAGTTAACCCTGACACATAATCTCACAGCACAATGACACTGGGACGATACACAACACCTGCTATATGTTTGATTGTATTGTATGGTTATTTATGTTTGCTCTTTACTTACGATAGATTGTACGGAGAGCGAAGAGTAACGTGATCAAGATTATGAGATTAAAGAATAGTCAATACAGGCAAGTGGACCCTTTGATCATAACCTATGTTTTCATGCATTGTAGTTGTTTTCAACTAGGAATCCCCTATATGATTTTTACTTTATGCTTCACAGAACCCATTAGAATGATATAGGTCCTTTTATACCCTGACCTTGTAACCAACGAGTAGTTGCTTAGTAGCTATATCGTGGATTGGGAAACACCTATATTATTCCACCATACAACTACATGGTTGACTACTTCACTACAACATAATTAGGATTGGGAAATACCTATATTATTCCACCATCCAACCACATGGTTGACTACTTAACTACATCATAATTAATGAATCATCTGGGCGGTGCTTCGGTATTGCTTTGGTGGCCGTGTGTTTTGTGGGCGACCGCCCAGGCTCAAAGGGATTGTACGAGTTCAAAGTTGAGTAGCTTCCATGTGTAATCGTGAGACAATATGGGCTCTATCTAGACCAAGTAATTCATGGGAACCCTCCTAGGGCAGACCAGCGGATGTAGATTTGCAGTAGGGCCCCAAACTGGGTCTGCCTTTTCTGAGAGGGCTACCACCTCCCAAAAGTCTCATCTTGATCTACCTGGCTACTCCACAAGTGAAGTTTAGTAGCTCAAGGGTGTGATCGGGAATCACGGGTAAAGTACACAATCCTCTGCAGAGTGTATAAAACTGATCATGATTAGTCGTGTCCCCGTTTATGAACAACTTTTGAGCAACTCATCGGAGAATTGTCAGTTGATCTCATCACCTCTTCTTAAATAAAATGAATGGGTTGAACCATAGGGGAGTGTGGACCGACCCAGGTTCCTGGCGTGACACCAGCAGCTTCATCTGGGAAGGTTGGGGCAACTGGGGATTTACCAGGGAACGCACATGCTCAAATGCTTCTGGCTACGACCGGGGTTTACCGGGAGTGCCTATAGATTACGACCGGGGATTTACCGGGAGTGTCATATTACTATTAGAATAGACCAGTACTATAAAAGATAGAGAAACTATTTTCGCGCAAAGAAAACTAGCCGCACCACCTTACATGTTTACTTTTCCAACAAGCCAATCCTGGCGAAGCTTGCCAGTACATTCGATGTATTGACCCTTGTGGCTACAACGTATCATGTTGCAGGTTTACCGTATCGAGTGGAAGGTATGAAGTAGGGTTACGACGCTATACTCAACTTCTGCCTGTGAGTGCATGGACACCACAAGACTAGAATGATATCTCCGCTGCATGATTGTAGTGTTAGCTAGCCTACGAGCTAAGCAAGTTTGTATCGTAAAGCACTGGATCTGCGATATAATACTTGGCACAGGATGTATTCTTGGTATTTCATCATCGACTGTGCGTGTCAGCTATTGATCCAGGGACTGACACAGTAAGCACAGAGATTCGGGCCCCATTCAGGGACCGGGTCGTGACAGGATGGTATCAGAGTACATGGTGTCTATAGGATGTGACCCTAGGAAAGGAAAGACCATAGGACAAACCTATTTTGTAGATAGATAGTCTTGTATATCCTTATCTCATTCAATTGTAATTCTCTTCTTTTCAAAATGTAGATGACCACAATCATGGAACCAGCAAACGAGATTCCAATGCTGAGAATGACCTTGAAGGGGGGAGACACTGAGTTTCCAAGAGCATTGAAGGATATCATGCTAGGCATGGAATTGCATGTAGAAGCCATGTACAACGGATTCACCATTTGGCATGAAGGAAGGAACTGTTGGTTTGTGCAACTGCACATGTATGCTCATCAAGGAGACAACCATGATGCCAGAGGACTTCATGTGATCACGAGCCCAACACTCCAAACTACGTTCTTCAAGGGTGCAAAAGATGCTGCATTGGAAGAAATCAATAAGTTGGGAACGAGACTCCGAATCAGACTGTATTGCAGTCAGGAACACCTTAACAAAGTTGAGGATGAACTGAGATTAGTCAAAGCGGAACTCACAAAGGAGAAGAACAAGAACAACCCACGAGTGAAGCAATCCAAGGAAGAAGGATCAATCACTTGGATCAAGAAGCAGGAAAACTGAAGCAGACATGAAGTTTAGACTTGACCACCACTACTATGTTAACCTGAAGTAGAAAATTTCGTGTTACCACTACTATGTCAATCTGACGTAGTGTTGTACAGTAGTTGGATGAGATCATACTGGATGCAGTATGGCCTTACTTAGGTTTTGCTTTGAACCTTGTTGCTTGTGTGAACTGATTGTCATGATTGTTGAATGAAATCTATTTGCTTTGATTTGTGTGAAGTGTGAACTACTCACTAAGTAAATAGAAGCCTGCCCAATTATGATGGAAGTCAGAAGAGCGCCACTGAAGAGTTATGATGGGAACAGTGGAAACATAGGAAGCTTCCAAAGAAGTGAGAACATGGTACTAGATTATAAACATACCTTAGGTATGAGCGCTATCTACGTGTATATTAAAAGCCGTACGAGGCTATAACTATTGAGGCCATGCGAGGCTATAACTATTGAGGCCATACGAGGCTATAACTATTGAGGCCATACGAGGCTATATATACCGCTAGTGGGACTAGCATAAGGGTGTCTATCTCTCTCGTCTATTCTCTCGACCCTAACCCAGACCACCCAATACCCCAGAATTGACACCATGGACCCCGAGCGATTGATTTTGTCTGGACCAGCAACCAGAGCAGAGATTAGCGATTGGATCACCACAGTTTAACAAGAGATGGTGAAGGACAAGATCAGAGGCAGAGACAAGATTCACTATGCCCAGTCATATCTAGCAGGAAACATGCTCAATTGGTACCGGGAGCGCGCAGCAACGGAAAGAGCATGAGAAGTGTTTACATGGGGAAAGTTTAAGAAGGAGATTAGAAGAGAAGTTGGACTCATAAGATTGGAGGAGAAGCCAAAACCTGGAGGAGATGATCTAGCCAGGAAGTCGGACCGTAAGGATGACAAGGGTGATTTTGAGGGCCTTACGTTCTCTGGGTCAGTTACCCAGGCAGAAGCAGAATAGTGGATCCAGGAGATGGAAGAAAACATGAGGACCAGTGTCATTGAAGAAAAGGATATGGTACGCTATGCCATGATGCACTTGACCGAGGAAGCAGCAACTTGGTGGGAAATGCATCAGATGATCGATGAGAAACAGAAGAACCTCACTTGGGAGGAATTTGGAGCTGTTTTGTTGAGATCCCGTCTTGTTACACCGACACCCAAGATGCCGGAGCAATAAGAAGGGAAGTTTGATGTCTGTGTTATATGTGGAGAACTTGGACACACCCAAGAAGGACACCAGGATGAATGCCCTTATTGTGAAGAGAGCCATCCAGAAGGAGAATTTCCTATGATGGAAGTCACATGTTTCCTATGTGAGGGAACATACCATGTTCCAGCACATTGTGAGATTTATCCAGATGTATTGTTGGCAGCACAACAGCAAAGGAAAACCTTGGAAGAAGCCCTTGAAACCAGGAGGAGACTAAAGGAATCTAGACGGAATCAGGAGGAAACCTTAGCAATTGCAGGCGATGCCAAGGAAAAGGATGCAAGATTGGAAGATCAGGAACCCTAGTACCAGGCAGAAGAAGGACTCGAAGAAGGAGAAATAGCACCCGACCAGCGTGAAGGAGTTGTCACACCCACTGTGGAAGAAGAAGTATCAACCTTAAGAGAGTCAGCACCAGTTAAAGGGAAGGAGAAAGTACAGACCCCTGAAGAGGAAGAGCCGCATTGTGATTGTGCAATGTGTGGAGGAAAAACATCATTGTTCAAGGGATGTAAGAGGAAGCAAAGAGATCTGCAAGACACTGAGACCATAGAGATTGACCGACAGGAGATGGAGGCCATGTTGACAGTATTGGAAGCCAAGAAGAAGAAGATCAGACCCTGGAGAGACATGAGTTTGGTTGAATGTTTCAGTTGCAAGGAACGTGGACATTTCGCTAAGGACTGCCCACAGAAGCGAATGGCCCGTATGTAGAAAGCAAACCAAAGGAAACCCCATATAGTACCCAGGATGCATAGAGAGATCAGCATTCAAAGTCGTCTACGAGGAAGTATTTGGACCAGAATCATAGAGCAAACAGACCTGCAAGAAAGACTTAGTCAGCAACGCAGGAACCCAACACTGAGAACCCAATTGAGCCTCATGCTCAGAGACAGAATCAGGAACAATGAACACTCCGGAGGAGAAAGGAACAGAAGTCATCAACAACACCCAACACCATTGGAGACCTTTTAGCGAGAGGATGTGTAGTAGTAGATACATCCTTAGAATTGTATTAGTTGAAGTAGTAGACATGATGTAATGGAAGTATGATTAGTTATGTAACAGCACTGCTATCAGGAAATGAAAGTCTTGTTAACCCAAAAAATTTCGTATTGCCATACACCGTAACCAAGAAAGAAAGACTGAATCAGACACCTCGGTTAACAGAAAATCAAAGGACACCGACTAGGAAGTATAAGACACGTCAGACGAACAGTAACCACTACCCAACGGTGAATTAAACCGAAGGGCAAAACCAATTGGAACCCCGACCAGAAAAGTATTATTGTTTCCAGGAAGAAGAATAGAGTCAGTTGGGTAGTGGTTACAGAGAATTTGCCATCAGTCAGATCTTTGCCGTCTGCTAGCGGACGGCAAAGAAGGCCTTTACCGTCTGCTTCTGAAAAACGGACGGCAAAGAATTGGCTGACGGCAAAGATCCCCTTTGCCGTCAGTCAGTTCTAAGCCGTCGGCTGGCTGATGGGAAAGAATCTTTGCCGTCGGCTAGCGGATGGCAAAGAGGTGGGTGGGGTCCAGTGGAGGCCCAAACCCTAATGGCCCACCAGCCCCCCTATTTGCCGTCCGCTAGCAGACGGCAAAGATTCTTTGCCGTCCGCTAGCTGACGGCAAAGAACGTGCCCACTAACGGCCTCTAACGGCCACCCCTCCCTCTCTCACCAGCCCCACCCCTCTTTCTTCCCCTCTCTCTCCACCCGTGCGCCCCCACGCCCGCACCACCACCCTCCCTGCCCCGGAGCCCCCACGCACCCGCCGTCCCGTCGCCCCTGACGCCCGCCGCCCCACCACCATCCCTGTCCCGGATCCCCCAGCCCCCGTCGCCCCTGGCACCCCGCCGCCCAGCGCCCCCCGCCGCAGCCGGCCCGTCGCCCACACCGCCCCGCCGCCCCGTCACCCCCGATCCCCTTCGCCCCGGCCACCGCCGCCCGGGCGCTGCCGCCGCGCGGCGCCTCCCGCCCCCATCCTCCCTGCCTCGGAGCCCCCGCCCCCGTCGCCCATGGACGCCCACCCCGCCCTCCTCCTCCACCGCTGCTCGGTCGCCACCGCCGCCCCGCCCCCCTCCTCCACCGCCGCCCGTCGCCACCGCTGCCCTCTCTCTGGTGAGCTCCACCACTGCCCTCTCTCCTTTTTTTCTTCTTTTTTCTGTTTCTTTAGATTTACTTTAGTTTAGGCTTAGTTTAGTTTAATTTTAGTTAGGTTGATGGCAAAAACAATAATTCCATGTTACTCATCTTTCGATTTCAATGTGCAGTTGTTTCGTCGCTGCGAGGATCTTGTGTTCGACGAGCTCCGCCTTGCGTTCGTGGGTGAGCACAAATGACATCTCCTCCTCCCCCCTTAATTATTTGCTCTGTTCCGGCCTTCGTGGGATGACACTAGCTAGGTAACTACAGTAGCGTAACCAGTATGCATATCCCTTTTGAAAGGGTTGCATCGATAAATATGCATTCAGTTGCATATTTATCACCGTAACTCATTCGGATTGTCCAGCGATTTCCACGGACAGCGCGAGTATGTGTAGATTGAGTACGTTCTCCATGCTCTATCCCATTCCGAGACAAAATTTTGTCAGCACCCCCGTGTTGTTCTCCGGATGCACATTCTCTCGGCTTTTTGCCGCGACGTTTATCAGGAGAATAGCGGGGAGGTGCTGCCGAAATTTTGTCTCGGAATGGGGTAGAGCTTGGAGAACGTACTCAATCTACACATACTCGGGTGGGATTAGGACCTATCTTTACCTATTAGAGTGTAGGTTGCATGGACGTAATAAAATTGACAAACTAGATTAACTGATGAATATACATGCTGGATTATATATATTTCTTGTCTGTCCAGTAGCTAAGCAAGATGAGTGATCGTGCGTGGATGTACACAGGTCGCACTAGTTAGAAAGAGATTACTAATGAATGGTTAACAAAAACCAAGGGGTTTGTGAAAGCCGCATTTGCAAATGGCCAGGGGAAAAACTGGTGCCCCTGTGTCCGGTGCAAGAATTGGGAAAAGAGGACACAGGATGAACTGGGCAAATACTTGCTGAAGAGTGGTTTTACGCCCGGTTATACGGTGTGGACATTTCATGGTGAGTCTGCCCAACGTGCCAGAGCTGAGGTGGTTCGTCGTCGCACCGACGAGCATGGTACTGGGATGGAAGACATGGTGCAAAACTTTGATGATGCTCGGGATTCGGACGAAGAGATGGAGGAATCTGCAAAGGCCTTCAATGAAATGTTGGAGTCTTCAAAATGTCCTCTTCATGAGCACACTGAGCTTTGTCAGCTGGATGCCATCTCACAAATAATGGCTCTGAAGGCTCAATTCAACTTGGGCAGAGAATGCTACGACGCGATGATGACAGTATTTGGACGCTTTCTACCCAAAGGCCATGTACTGCCTGCAAACATGTACCAGTCAGACAAAATCCTCCGGGCTGTCAAGATGCCCTATGAGAAGATACATGCCTGTGATAAAGGATGTGCCTTATTTAGGCTTGAGTATGCGGACTTGAACTATTGTCCCATTTGCAAGTCTTCCAAGTATATTGTGGTAGACAACGGTATGTGTGAGAAGACGCATACCGAAATCCCAGTTAATGTTCTTTGGTATATGCCAATCATACCAAGACTTCAATGTCTTTTCATGGTCGAAGAGACAGCCAGACAGATGACATGGCACAAAGAGGGCAAGAGAACCAAACTAGATGGAGATGGGAATCTGATGATGGTACACACATCGGATGGTGAAGCGTGGAAGCACTTCGATGCATTATATGCGGAAAAAGTGGCAGATCCAAGGCATCCTCGAGTCGGCATCAGCACGGATGGGTTCAATTTGTTTGGTCTGACGGCAACCCAATATAGTTGTAGGCCCGTATTTGTCTTTCCACTCAATCTCCCCCCGGACAGATTATGCAAAGAAAGAACATTTTTCTGACGTTGATAATTCCAGGGCCGAACTATCCGGGGAAGAATATGAATGTGTACAAGCAGCCGCTTAAGGATGAATTGCAAGAAGCTTGGGATAATGGGTTCAAGACATACAATGCCTTTAACAAACAGAACTTCATAATGCGTGTCTGGTACATGTACTCGACGCATGACTTGCCGGCGTATGCGCTATTCGTTGGCTGGTGTGTGCATGGAAGGTTCCCGTGCCCCAGATGCAAGGTAGCTCTTGAGTTTCGTTGGCTGCATGCGGGTCGCAAGTTTTCTTGCTTCGACTTCCATAGACAGTTCCTGGATCCTCGCCATAAGTTTAGGAAAGACAAGAAGAACTTCATGAAAGGTAGAGTTGTCAAAAACTCTGCACCACCTCCGTTGACAGGCCAAGAGACCCTGGATCAGTTAAACGCTCTCGAGCTAGATCCAGAGCATCCAGGGTATTTCAAGGGGTATAATTCGAAACACGCCTAGACTCACAAGACATGCTTGTGGGATCTGCCTTACTTCAAAGACCTCCTTTGCCCACACAACATGGACGTGATGAACACTGAAAAGAATATCGCCGAGGCACTTTTTGGTACATTGTTCGGCATAGACGGGAAGTCAAAGGATAATACTAAGGCTAGAGTCGATCAGGAGGCCCTATGTGATAGACTGTTACAAAACATGCAAAAACCGAAAGGAAAGCAGAACTGGACGAAGCCAAAGGCATGGTTCAATCTTGGAAGGCCAGCTATGAGGGAAATTTTCTTGTGGGTGAAAATGCAGTTGATGTTCCCCGATGGTTATGCAGCGAATTTAAAGAGGGGAGCGAGTCTTGAGAAATTGAAAATATTTGGTCTCAGAGTCATGATTGGCACATTTGGATTGAGCGGGTAATGCCGGTGATGTTGCGTGGCTTCATCCCTGAGGATGAATGGCTAGTATTGGCAGAGCTGAGCTATTTCTTCCGTGTTCTTTGTGCGAAAGAACTATCGCCTGGCGTGCTTGAAGAAATGGAAGAGTTGGCGCCAGAGTTGATCTGCAAGTTAGAGAAGATCTTTCCGCCGGGCTTCTTTAATTCAATGCAACACTTGATTTTGCATCTCTCGACCGAGGCAAGATTGGGGGGGCCCGTGCAAAATCGTTGGTGCTACGCAACTGAGAGGATGCAGAAGACGCTCCGGGCAAAATATAAAAATAAACGTCGAATTGAAGCATCGATGGCCGAGGCATTCACTACTGAGGAAGCGGCAAACTTCGTGACAGCACACTACGAAGCCAAAAATAGTCATTTGCATAATCCGAAGCCTCGGTACAATGCTGGCAACCATAAATCCAACCTCAGCCTATTCAAAGGGAATCTCGCACCAGCCGGTGCTTCGAAACCAATATCGTTGGATGTCCAAGAATGCCGGACCATTTCGTTGTATATCTTCACCAACCTAACAGAAGTGCGGCCGTACATCGAGTAAGTTCTCGCGTACATTGTTTCGCAACTTCTAATTCCATTGAACTGCTCTTATTCCCGGATATTTTTTGATACAGTCGATACGTCGCCCAATTCTCGGATGGAGCGGTGATCCAAAAGGAATTCGTCGAAGAGTATGAGCTTCTGGCAAAGCAAGGAGGCGGCTTTCCCGGTTTCATCTCTTGGTTCAAACAAACGGTAATTTCCATTAGACCATTCTCATTTCTTCGTCTAATTCGCGGCTAATGCAACAATCCTTTTGTATTAAACTTGTAGGCTAATTCAGAGTCTACGGACGCCGAATTGAGACAAGTCGCTAATGGTTTTGACTTTATGGTCCGTTCATTTGACAAATACGACATCAACGGGTATCACTTTCGTACCTACAGCAAAGAGCTATCTATGGCCGACCAAAAGTCTACAAATTGTTGTGTCTCTGCTATCGGCGCTGGAGTTATCGAGTATTATGGGAGAGTTGAAGCAATTTATGAACTTCTATTCTATGGTTAAAACGCACCGAACGTCGTAGTCTTCAAATGTTACTGGTTCCAGCCGAAGGAGACTAGAAGGACTCATGAACATATAGGGCTAGTCAAAATCAAACAAAGCACCCATTTAGATGTTCCCGATGTCTATATTACGGCTCAACAGGCGACCCAAGTTTTCTATCTACCGTGGGCCTGCCAAACTGATCCAAATCTGAATGGTTGGGATGTCGTTTATGAATGCCGCCACATGTTTAGCCCACCCCCCCCCCCCCCCAATGAAGAGGATTATGAACCTCACATTAACCCAGACACATATGAAGGTGAATTCTTCCAAGAAACACGTCTTTCCAAAAAACACTTCAAGAAACGCTCTACTTCACACCAGAACATTGAAGTAGACAGCGACAGTGAACCCGACATCACCCCTGAGCCGAAACAAGAAGAGCCTGAACAAGAAGAGGTTACTGCTGCGGATGACTTGTCAATGCTTGACCGATTACATAAAGGTGGCCTTCCACATGTTGATGCCGCTGAACCCAATGAGCACTTCATTCATGACAGTGAAGATGATGATGCATTTATTGATCCCGGAGCATTTATTGAACCCGACGATCCAGATTATTATTAGGTATTCAATTTTTTATGTTGTACTTGATTTATATAGTTACTTATATGATTGTATGATTTATATAGTTACTTGTATAATTTTCTTACTTTGTATGATTGTTTGTTATACATAGTGCCATGGTCTTGATATCCGTCCCCATCGGCCCTCGCCCGCTTTATGATTCGGATGTGGTATATTCTCCTTTATAACTATTTGTTGCATTTCACATTTATGACAATTATGGCCATCAAGTTGACTTAGAGATATTTTTATCTAGGAGGTATGTGAACCGGAAATTGCAACCGACCCTCTTGTCGAGAAGTTAAATTTAGTTGAAAAAGAAAATGAGTATTTGAAAGAAAAAATTAAAAGAATTGAAGAAGAGAAGATGAAATTGGAGTTGTATGTTGCCGATGTCGTCGATGATCACAAGATGAAGATGAATGCAATGCGCTTGAAGATGGATGCAATGCGCTTGAAGATTAAGAAGATTAGAAAATATGCCATTGATAATGAGGCTTGGTATCATTATGCTGTTGGATCAATTGTTACCTTAGTTGCGATCTTCATCGCATTTGTTGTGATGAGGGTAAGTTTTCTCTAGTGTTTTGCTTAACAAATGCATACTTAGCTTATTTTCCTCCTAAATGGCATAATTACCTAAGTTACATAAAAAATGAGCTATACTTACGTAAGTTGGCTCAAAAATGGCATCATCACCTAGGTTAGCACAAAAATGACCTATACTTACCTTATTTTCCTCCAAATTGACATAATAAGCTTAGTTGGCTCAAAAATGGCATAATTACCTATGTTAGCTCTAAAATGACACAAATAAGGAATAACAAGAAGCAAAACAAGAAAGAGGAGAAAAAGAAAGAATAGAAGAAGAAAGAGAAGAAAAAGAAAGAATAAAAGAAGAAGAATGAGAATGAGGAGGAACGGGATAAAAAGATAGAAGAGAAGAAGAAAGATGAGAAAAGAAGAAGAAGAAGAAAATTCTTCTTCTTCTTCTTCTAGTCTTCTCTTCTTCTTCTTTCTTCTTCTAGTCTTCTTCTTCTTCTTCTTCTTCTAGTCTTCTTCTTCTTCTTCTTCTTCTTCTTCTAGTCTTCTTCTTCTTCTTCTTCTAGTCTTCTTCTTCTAACTTTCTTACTCCCATTTTTGCAGGTTTGATTCACATTGTTCATGGAAGCAGCATTGATGGACTGCTAGTGTTTAGTTCTTGTTTTCATTTGTATTGATGAACAATGTGAAACTATATATGTATATATGGATGAACTCCATGAAACTATGTATGTATTGGATCCTTTAATACCCTATGTGTTCTGTTGCATTGATGGACAACTAGATGTTTGATACATGGGCTATGTTTTGATGTTGAAACTATATATATCATATATATCTTTTGAAAATGCAGGGATATAACAGAAAACAGAAAAAACAGCAACAATACAGGCACTTTGCCGTCCGCCACCGACGGCAAAGGGACCTTTGCCGTCCGCCACCGACGGTAAAGAAGCCATGTGGCAGAAACCTGTGCAACCTGGGAGCTGACCCATTTGGTCAGTTTGCCGTCCGTGGCAGACGGCAAAGGGCTGGGTCTGCTGACGTCACAAAGCAGACGGCAAAAGGGCTATGCAGCTTTGCCGTCTGCTGACGGACGGCAAAGGCTGCCGTTAGCCACCTAACGTGGCTAATGCATGTTTTTTGCCGTCCATGTTCTTTGTCGTCCACCGCTGATGGCAAATGGCCTTTGCTGTCCGCTTTGAGGAAGCAGACGGCAAAGACCCTGTTTACCGTTGCCCTCTTTGCCGGGCAGGTTTGCCGTCGGTGGCAGACGGCAAAGAGCTTTGCCGTCCGCTTTTGGTGCCTTTGCCGTCTGCCATGGCGGACGGCAAGTAAGCTGATTCCTGTAGTGAGTAAGAAAGTGGAAGATTAGACTGTTAGAAGACTCCAGTATGGATTTTTAAGGATTGTTCAAGGGGATAAAATTTGCTCAGGATATTATCTTAACATTGAGCAAAGCAAGCATGACAGGAGTACAGAACCCCAGTCACCCAATGAAAGAAACTGAACGGAACATATGCTATAATAACCAGATCACCATGCCACAGACACCAGAACCCAGATGGATACGACAGTTTTGTAAGGAAGGATGATATAAGTGTGACTAAATTGGAGTAATGTGACCTTAAGGATACCAGAACAAGTTTGTCACATCAGGGAACATAATCATTGTGGAAACGATAGCTGATAGCTAACGCTATAGGATTTTTGCCATCTGAGAGTGTTGTGAGTTAACGTTCGACGATGTAGACAGAAGACCGAAGAAGTTTAGAAGATCCATAGTCGAAGCATGGAGCAGGAAGAACTTCAAGAACGCTTGTGAGGAAGACCGAATGATAGGATTACGAATATTTCCAAACCCCATGGTGGGTAATGATTTGGGTATGCCATGAGTTGATCGCCATGACGTCTACTCTCATTATTCGCCTAACTATGAGGATCAGATAGTCTTGAGCGAGACACCTATATTTGACGAACGACATAAGCCAAGAACCTATATGGAATAGTACGTGACCCCGTAGAGGCAACCGTTGCCAAACGTAGGTCAAACGGTGAGTAAGAGCTCGACCGAACGACCAGGAAGGATCCATATATTGGAAGACCACTACCTGCTAAGGAAATTTCGAGACTCGGGAGTGGAAGTAAGGACAGTAAGGATCAACAAGTATCACCCAGTACCACAGACGGTAATGAGAATTGATTTTTGGAATTTACCCATGAATCAGATGGGCAGTCTAGGATGGTAGTACGTTGACAGGATGGATACAGGATGGTACTTGCCCAAAAGATCATGCGGTGAAGAACAGGCCAGTATCCGACAGAATGATAGGATGGTACGGACAAGAAACTGCCATAAGGAGGAGTATGACAGATATGATGGTCCGAGCACAACCGGATTTGAAAGGACAGTTGAACCACTAAGACAGAATAACAGAAGACTGATCAAACCGGTAGATGATATCATAAATATAAAATCTGAAGCAACCACCACCATCAGCTTCAACACCCAAGGAGTGAGCAGCTACAGGAGACCACAATCTTAATCTCTTTTAAGGGTGGTAGCAACCTGGAACATAAGAGACCAAGAGAATAAGGATAAGTTCCAGAAGGCATCGCACACCCAACAAGACCCCAGTAACAAGGAAGCCTTGAGAAATAGAGCTACCAGCCACAGAATTATCATGAGCACTACAGAGACCAACGAAGGAAGACAAGGACCCAAGGATACAACTGATAATGCCACAGCCCAGATAAAAGACCCAGACTTGGAGATGGAATTTAAGAGAAACCCCGAACCCTAACCTTTCTTTCTGGCCTCTCCAGATCTCGAGACAAGATCTCTTTTAAGGGTGGTAGTCTGTCACATCCAAGATTTTTCCTAAATCTGGTATGTTGAAAATTTCACAGGGAATTAAAAGTTTTCTAGGGATTTCCCATGCTTGCCTAGGAATGTTTGTGATTGACTTTGATTTGCTTGATTAATTGCCTAGAAGGATGAAAATCCCAATGCAACCACTGAAACCCTAGCAAGCCTTGGAAGAAACCAAACCAATGAAAATATTATTTGGGCAAAAGTATCCTGAGTAATTCCCAAGTAATATTCAAAGCCAAATTAAATTCCCAAAAGAATTGAGTTGGATTCATTTTGGAAACAATTCAGAATCAAAAGGGAATTACTCAAAAATGGTTTTGCATTTTATTTGGTAGGAAAATAAATTTCATAAGTCCAAATAATATTCTTGACCCTCTGCCATTTTTCTAAAATTGATTTGAAACATATTTGGTGTTGAAATTAAATTCAAATTCAAATAGGAAATATAAGTTGCAGAAGTTATATGTCCATTTTATCCAAACAAAAAGTTCAAACATTCACAAATATTACATTTGGAATTTAGAAAATATTCTCTGTTGGAGGAAAATTCAAATTCAAAACCATTTGTAAAAGATAGAGGCAAAATAGAGAAACAGAAAAAGAGAGAACAAAATTAATAAAATAGAAGCCCTGCTAGCCAGGCCGACCCAGCAACCAACCGAACCAGCCCAGCCAGCTCCCGCGTCTCTCTGTCTCTGCCCGGCCAGCCCCACCCGTCACCCCCTGCTCCCGCACGACCCCCACCCCTCCCGCAACCGCCAACCATGACCTCCACTCCCGACGTCGCTCCGGTCATCCCCACGCCTCCCTGGCTCCCTCTATTTAAAGCCCTTGACCCCCTCTCTCCATTCCCCTCTCTGCCATGATATGCTAGGGATACACTTGATCCATGTTTCATGATAGTATCCTGCCATGCTTAGTGATTTCATGTATAAACATAGGGCTTGCTTTGTCATCTGCTTGTTTGGATGCTATGTATTTGGTTGTCTTGCGATTACATTCAAAGTACTCACGTGGCCTTGCACATGGCCAATTGTAGGAGGAGATGTGTCATGCTAGATCGTAACCCAGCCAGTCCTGTGAGTCATGGAGCCTAGCCAAGGACGTCGTTACCGCCGAACTAAGACCTCCGCTACCACTTAGCTAGCCTTGGAGCCATGTAATATCATTGTAAACAACAGTGATTGTAATACTCTATTTCATATAATAAAGCCCACTTTTGTGCCTGGAATGCTGTATCATGTCTCGGACATATGTCAGGTCTTGTCCTGGGACTGGCATGCGTCGGCTCTCTATCGGGGTGCCATAGGACATGGTATCAGAGCCAAGTTGGTCGTAGGTTACCCTAGACTGAAACCCCCACCACTGCCAGCCAGTAGTGGGCCAAATAGATTTGACCCATCCCTGGCATCCAACATGGCCACTGTTGATCAACAAGCGGCAAAGTCGGAATTGACGTATCCGTACCCAGCTGCCCGCCCACCCAGCTTTCTTTGGATTGGACCGCAACCCTATTTGGATGTCGGCAATGCCGGCTTATCCTTTGCCCTACAGGAAAGGATCCACGCCATACCTGCCTGCCCTAGCCTAGCCGCCTATAAAACCCCCTCCCACTTGCTAGTCGCAGCACTCCCCGCTCAGAGAGCCAGACTCTTGCGAAGAACCCAGACCAATACCCCCAAACCAGCAGCCATGGCTAGTTCTTCCCAAGCACCCACTTTCCACAGTTGGTCATGATGGCTTTCTACCCATCCTTTCGGATATGCTCACCCAAGCCCTTGGCTATAATGTTAGTCCTGTGTACCTGGTGCTCCAATCGGAAACTGCTCCTCACCTTTGCCGATATCATGCGAAGGTGCATATCTACCCAGGTCCAGCAGAGGATGGGAAGCCCTTGACTTTTCAGGGCAAACCCATGCCCGCCCCTGCATTGGCTGTCCAGACAGTAGCTGCGGAAGCCGTCGCGTGTCTCCGAATCCTGTTTCCGCATGTGGCGGAGATGCGGGAGTTCCGCCACTTTCCCTCCACGTCAAGCACAGGTTGTGAGTACCCGAACACCATTGAAGATGCCGACCCTGCAATAGCTCACCTGGTTCAGTTCATCATTGCCCAGGGATTCCTGATCGGCGGCATTCTTGGAGAGTTCAAAGCCATGGACCGTGACACCACTCGGGTTGTTACGGAAGCATACCGTGAGGCTCGTCAAGCTGCATCCCAGGCCACCAGTTCCATGATGCCAAACCCAGTGCTACCCTCCAAGCCCGTGAACCCATATCGACCAGGCATCATCCACCCAAATTCCATCTCTTGAGCTATTTGGCGTCTTCGTCATCGAGATGTGTTCCGTCAAATTCCAGCCGTGACCCAAGCAGTTGGGCCCCGACCTATAGAGGTGCCCGATGATGGAAATGAAGATTGGCTCAGCCTGTGTCCTCCAAGAGAGACATGTCATGACTAGGCCTACATGTGAACCCAATCGTGCAGTCAGGCAATGCTGCAAGTATGCCAAGACTGTTTGTTCGTCCTCATTAGTAGGATAGAACCATGTAGCCTGGAGTGAGTTGCTGCTTTTAGACGTGTTGGGCGTTTGTGCTTTTTTGTATGCTTGTATTGTTTGTAACCTGTGTGTTGTAGTATTGTTGTATGTATACTCCCTTGTTCTATGACTCATCTGTCCCTTTGCTAAACAGAAATGTTTAACAGAGCTGGCAATGGATTCTTAACAAGATTTTAACCGGTAGAGGACATGCACCTACTATATGGACTCGTTCAGGGTACCGAATAAAACATGAGCTTGCATAGGTATATGTATACCCGGAGTACATATAAACACTAGCATTAAAACTTCTTAGTTCAAAATTTGTTTGATGTGCTTTTTCTTGGCATGTATTTTGCATTTGCCTGCATATTGGTTTAGAATGTAATGCATAGTGCATGCACACAAGGCTCATACCCACAAGTACGATTGAGCAGTACTCAAGGGAATGTAAAGTCACCTACCCGTACCTATCTGTGCATACCCCGTGTGCCAGACCTCCAGACCCAGGGCCTCAAAGAGGTAGTTCCACCTGGCAATTCCGTTGTACCTAAAACTTTTTCAACAGCCCTAATTGCATTCTTAGAGGAACACTACCAGCTTTATTTCACACAAACCAGTACAACTACCCAGTACAGATTCAAACCCCAATTCCACCTCGATACCTACTCTTCGTGGAGCCATTCATGGAAGTTTTCCCTCCTTGGAACCAGGAGCACGATCCCAGTGCTGGTGAAGCCACATAATCCACACCTCGTGAACCCCCGAAACCAACAGCACCACAATCACAGCCTTGCGTCACGCCAGGTAAGCCGTCGTCCCAACCCACCGCAGCACACGATTACTCCACCGGCGCGAAGTAGCGGAGGAGCAAGCGTGACGGAGGACCAGCCACCACACCATCATCGCCCGCACATCGAGCTACGACACCACAACCCTCGTTGTCGCGGGCCTGCTCCTGCAGGATGAGCTGCAGCAGGCAGAGTGATGAACCAATCAGTATGGCTAACAGCGCAGTGAGAAACCACCGTAGCCGCACCAGGAACACATCCTCGTTGAAGGACCTCAGCTCGAGCCCGTCCAAACCGAAGTAATGGAAGAGCGGCATGGTGTGAGTTGGACATAGCCGCGTTGCCGTCTTTTATAGTACGAGCCCGATGTACGGTGAGGAAAGCCCAGGACAACCGAGCGCCGCTCGATCACCGGTGTCCAGGAAGCGAATCCGTGAGCAGTGCCGAAAGATCACCGGCCCACGATGGGAGTGCTCTCTGCGTCGGCCTCGTGCACGCTGCACACTATGGCACTAGGGTACTTAGTGCCCTAGGAGCTAGATGTGCGCAATGACGAGCCGCACGCAGAACAGCGCAGAAGCGAGAGGAAGCCGATGGTCGGAAATAGAAGAAGGGGGCTACCAGTGGGCCTAGGCCCATGTGTCAGCGAGAAAGGCCACTGTTCCTTGGGGTACCTCTAGCAGTTTTGGAAAAGGAAAGTTTTGCTTTTTCCAATTGTGGCTCAGAACAGAAACCCCGGTGATCCCTAGCAGTGGAGAGAACCCCGCGATATCCGTGTCCTGACCCGAGTGTACCAATTATCTGCACTGAGGGTGTCCCGGACTAAGGGGTCCTCACACGGCCAACCTATCTCTCATGGGCCGTACTGATGGGCTGCTCTTAATTCATCAAAGGAAGGTCGAACTACAGGCAACCCCGTGCTCCAGGAGGAAACCTCCGAAGACTTGGTGTCTCCTCCAAGAAAAGTTTAGCGTAGCCGGCACGTTTATCCTCTGGTGGCAACCGACCATATGTAACCCTAGGTACCCCTGGTGTCTATATAAACCAGGGGGTTTAGTCCGTAGAGGAGGGAACCATTATCATAATACCCACCTAGGGTTTAGTTCATCCTATCTCGAGGTAGATCAACTCTGTAATTGCCATACCAACACATCAATACAATCAAGCAGGACGTAGGATTTTAGCTCTTCGAGAGGGCCCGAACCTGGGTAAACGTTGTCTCTACATTCCGTGTTACCCATTGACTCCAAGATCCACAATTCAGGACCCCTACCAGAGATCTGCCGGTTTTAGTACTGACATTGGTGCTTTCATTGAGAGTTCCGCGGTAGGATCATCAAAGATCAATGGCTCACTTACTCATCGGCGATGGCATCTGCAGCGGGGACGTCTTCGTCCCTGGTCAGCTCTTCGCGTTTGGCAGCATCATGCTACACGCTGATCCGACCGGTCATCTTGGCTATGTCGATAGCTTTACCCCCGATCAGGACATCAGGTTTGGAAACCTAGAGTTCGTCGCTGACTCCCGGGGAGACCTTATTCTCGCAGGGTTCTTGGCTTTACCCGAAGGACCCACAGACCCTGAGGCTTTGACTTCGGGTCTGGCTTACCCCGCTATCGGGTCGGCAGCCACTCCGGATCCGGCCTTAAGCCCAGACCGAACCTCCACGCTCGACGGCCCAAGATTATCCTTGGCCGAGCATGACTACGGGGCAATTTCGAACGCTCTCGACGTAGCAATATTTTGGGTTAACCCCGAGAACTGTCAAAACATGGATCAGTCGTATCTCTCACTTTTAAACGGGATACTGGATCGGATCCAGGCCATGGGAATTTCTGACGGCCAGTCCTTGGTCTACAACCAGATTGGGCCTAAAGCCAACGACAGGGAAATTTATATCCCTCCTGCCACCCACTTAGTCACCACTATCGAAGACTTGGCCGAGGGCTCGTCCCTCCTCCCTCTGGAGCCAAGAGCGGATCGGGTACAGATTTCCGATCATCAAGCTCCATCCTCTAGCTCGGCAGCCGACCTCCGCCCTGGAGAGAGTTCAAAGCCGAAGTCCCATTCGGCCCTCGAGGTCTCAGTGAATAGTTCTTGCCCAATCTATAGCTTGATGGATAACTTGAATAGCTGCTTGAGGAACGTGTTTTTGGGCACTGGCTCTGACCGTGCGCCCAACCTGGCTAGTGTATCGGCTGCTTGATTCCTGTCACGCTGGACATGGTGAAACTCCAATCCATCAAAACGAGCTGAGAGCTGCATGGCGGCATTTTGATATGCCATCGTCTTTGAGTCCTTGGTGACAAAGTCGCTATTGATCCACCAGATGGCGAGGTTGGAATCACCTCGGACCTCCAGTCATTGGATCCCCATGGAGAAGGCCATCCGAAGACCATGCATCAGTGCCTTGTATTCTGCAGCGTTGTTGGAGTCTATGTACATACTTCATCACGTCACCGGTTGGGGAGATGAGTATGACTCCAGCCCCCAAGCCAGCCTACATCCCGGATCCGTCGAAATACATGACCCAATTTTTATAGGCAGCGTGCTCTTTGGGGAGCTCGGCCAACACCTAGGACTTGACAGCCCGACGTGGCTGATATTGGATCTCAAAGGGCAAGAGCTCAATGGCCCACTTTGCGATCTGACCTGTGGCATCCTGGTTGTTGATGATGTCACCCAAGGGGACTTGGGAAGCCATAGTAAAGGGGCACTGCTGGAAGTAATGCCGGAGTTTTCGAGAATCCATGAAGACTGCATAAGAGATCTTCTGGTAGTGCGGGTGATGCGTCCATTTTGCATCATGTTTTCCTACTGTTATTTATGATGTTTTTATGCATAATAATTCTTTTTGGAGTAATTCTAATGCCTTTTCTCTCATAATATGCAAGGTACACACAAAGAGAGAGAATTCCGGCGGCTAGAAATCTGGACCTGAAAAAGCTACGTCAGGCTACCTATTCTGCACAACTCCAAATGAGCTGAAACTTTATGGGGATTTTTTGTGGAAAATTTGAGAAATATTGGAGCCAATAAGTACCAGAGGGGCCCACGTGGGCATGCCAGGGAGCCCAGGCGTGCCCTGGTGGGTTGTGCTCCCCTCGGCCCACCTCCGGTGCCCATCTTCCGGTATATAAGTCATTTTGACCTAGAAAAAACAGGAGAGGACTTTTGGTACTGAGCGCCGCCGTCTCGAGGCGGAACTTTGCCGGGGCCGAGACACGATATATCCCAAAAATTAACCCCTCGTGTCATCACCAGCCCAGGATTACTGTTACTGGTGGACACGTCCTTGTTACAGAATACCAAGCTATTACAAGAATTGAATACAAGACCATAAAGGTCCAATGATACAACACTGATATCCGGTGGTGGATGACGGAATTGACTCGTGGTTCTTCAATGTCGATGGGGCTCCATTCCCACAGGAACAGCTGACCCGGATAATTCCTATCCCGCATGGCTGCCATCCTAGGCTCCGCACGGACGTCACTGTGGTACTCCTCGTAGAACTCCTGACCTGGCCAAGTAAATATCCAGGGACAAGCCTGTGAGTAAGTTTGAATGTACTCGCAAACATCATGAACAAAAGATATACCGAATGCAGCAGATAAAAATATATGATCCTGATGAGCCAAACTATATGCATATGCTCATGCTGACTGAAATGACAATAAATGATATGAACGTGAGCATAGCATGTTATTCATACTCAAACTTATTAGAAATAAAGCAAATGAATGCCACGGGTAGTCTAGCCAGCCCAAGTGACATTCAGCAAAATAAAAGAAATGCCAATTGGGTGTCCACAAGAGTAGTGGCGGGACCGCCTGTAAACTCGAGGGACGTCACGAAGAGGTCTTGAAGAGAAATGCCAGTCGGGTGTCAAGTGACGCCACGGTCGGACTTGAAGAGAAATGCCAGTCGGGTGTCAAGTGACGCCACGGTCGGACATGAAGAGAAATGCCAATCGGGTGTCCACAAGAGTAGTGGCGGAACCGCCTGTTAACTCGAGAGACGCCACGAGAGGTCTTGAAAATAAAATTGAGTGCCCGGGGTAGTCTGGCCAGCCCATGAGACACTCAGGAAATATATAAAAATAAGATAAACGGGTTAGTCCTCAATAATATGCATAACCATAATAATATTAACATGCATAGCAAAAATATTCATGGTAGCATCAGGGTGACAATAATTATCCTACAAAATAATTCAGGCACATTTTAATTATTTTCCTCCGAAGACCGACACTAAGACCGACACTTGACCAACCCAGACTGTAGCCCTTAACCGCGAACACGGCTATTCGAATAGGTTTAAACTCTGCAGAGGGTGTACTCTTTACCCACAAGTAAAGGATTTCTTTAGTCAGTACCGTGACACTTACTAATTCCCATTACGGTCTTTGGGTTGAAAACACACCTGACCAGCACACACCAGATTAACTTTCCGGATCCCAGGAATCACCCAAAGCATCGTTCAAGCAAAACTTTAAGACGGAGAGACCAACGTCCTGCATGGGATCACTATTAATACGCGCGGATTACAAGGGGTGCCCCCCTCTCAGTCACAACTGGAAACACCCATGCCCCCTGACCCGATGACAGGATTTAGTCCACCAACATGGAAACCCTCATCGTAGCCCTCTATGTGGTGTGTGCACGGAAAGGGGTTAACAACTTACTGAACCATACCCCACCTGTGGCAGGGACAAGTGGCAGCACGAATCAAGTATGGGGGTTACCGGAACAAGACTCGATCTAAGGTCGACTCAGGAGGTTCAAGTTTTCCTGCAGTGGTTAGCACAATATATTCCTTGGTGATACCCAACAGCATCACCACCCGGCATGTCCCGACATGCCCTTATTGATCATTCTCGTCACCACGAGAAATTTCAGTCTCACGGTCACTTTACTCGTGACTGATTCTTCCTGCAGATTAGTCCGGACCGGCACATGCATATGCGACAAATAGAATAGCCATGCTTACTCATACTACAAAGATGTCAGCAAAATGGTCATGGATCATGCATGCCAAAATAGCTATATGCCAAATTTTATTTGAATTCAAATTATTCATAACACTACTATTCATGCAAATAACCAACCATGCATTCACCATATCAAGTTTTCAAGATGCTTGCCTTGAGCATTCAGAAGTGTGGGGTGCACTCCAAAAGTTTTGAAAAATTTGTCTTCCCTCCAATTCCTATTTGCAAAATATTTAAATTACCACATAATTCAAAAACAGTGCCAAAAATTGTTTCAAATATTTTTGAAATAAATACTAAAATAAACTAGACGAAAAATGAAAAATAACAGAGAAAGAATCAATTCATTTGGAGTTAATGTGAATTACTTATGGAATTTCTAAACTGGAATAAACAAGGAAAATGACTACTTAATATATCTAGTGGGGACAAGGCTTTAGGAAAAATGTTCACATAATCTAGATAAATAGAGCATAATTTTATGAGACTGCAGAAATTGGAATAATCAGTTTTGGATTAGAAATGGATTCGGTGGAAATATTTGAAACTACTGGAAAAAGAAAAAAAAGAAAACAAAAAGGCAGAGGAGCGCCCTGAGCGCGGTTTAACCGAGTGATGACACTCGGCCAGGCCCATCCGTTTGGCAGCGTGGGAGGGGTGCCATGTCGAAGGCGTACTCGCGGAGTGCGCCTCCACTTATGCTGAGCTGGAGGGCTGAGGTCACTGACAGTGGGGCCCGCGGGACCACTGGTCAGGTTCGACCAGTCACTCGCGCGTGCCCTCTCATCCGGCCGAACAAAGGCGGCGCTCCGGCGAGGCTCGCCGGCGAACGGCAGTGCCATTCGGGGAGCCTAGGCCACCGTTGTGTTCGTGGGTGAGAGGCGGTTCGTCCGGTGCTCACCATGGTAGTTGGGATGGACGGAGTTGCCGGCGACGAGGTCCTCGGCGGATGACGACGGCAGACGAAAGGGGGACTCTGGCTGCGGTGCATCTCCGGTGGAATTGAAGATAGGGATGGGTTCGTGGATGCTCCAGGAGGCCATTGGTGGAGAGAGTGGAGAGGGAGGGGCTTTGGTGGCACCGGAACCATCCAAACGATGGCGGCGGCAGTAACTGCCGGAGACGGAGGAGATGACCTCGCCCGGTTGATTAGGTGTACGGGGGAGCTCACAGAAGGGAGTAGGAGAGGCGTATTCACTGAGGCGAGCTCGGGGAGGCCCTCTTATAGGAGAGAGGAGGCGGTGACGTGGCTTCCAGAGAAAGCCATGGACGATGGCGAGGTGGTTGAGGGTGGTGGAGGTTGGTGGGGAGGTCGGTGAGGGGCGGTGGTCATCATTTAAGGAGGTGGTGCGTTGGCGAGGTCGGACGGCTCGGGCGGTGCCGTGCCGGAGCAAATGACGGCGGCGATGGCTCAGGTCGCTGTGGGGCGGCGCCAAGGGAAGAGCTTTGGTGCGGGGGAGGCTGCGGCTGGTGCAGGTGGCCACTGGAGCGTGCGGGGCAAGCCTGGGGAGGCTGCAGCAAGGCGGCAGGGACTCGGGAGCCGTCGGGGTGCAGAACGGGTGCTCTGGCCACGCCCAGTGCACGCCCGCAGAGTGCTCGATGCAATGCCAAGGGCACCTACAGGGATCCGTACAAGACACCAGTTGGCAGGGTAATGCTCCTGGGCATGGGAGGGGTTATGGACATGCTGGTTTGACCAAAAGTGCAAGTGCCCAGTGCAGTTTAGAGAGATGCTAATTTCCTGTCATGCCCATAAGCTATTTGACAGAATGTTTTGGTGGTCTAGGTGGCTCTGTTGGTTTTGAATTTTGGCAAGATGGTGCCTCATTAGATGGTGGATATGGTGGTGGAGTTGGTTTGGAAAGAAGGGAAACTTGCTAATGCAAGTTTTACCAGAATTCATTTATGGATAGAAGCTACAGAGGGAAATTTGCTGAACTAAAAAGATTCTTATGGAGCTAAAATTTTGGACTTAAGGGTTTGGTTGCACGGACTATAAGTGGGAAAAATTTCAGAATTTTTGGAGCAAGGAAAAATGAGGTTGTAGTGCAAAATTGGATCTTGACCAGAAATGAAAAGAGCTTGTTTCACTCAAAATTTTCAAAAGACCAAGTTGGGTTTTTGCATAAAAGTGATCTGTAGGCATCACATGACCTCCCACAATTTTTGTGGAATTTTAAAAACAATTATTTAAAATAGTTGTAGTGCAACAGAGGCATTTAAAATATAGAAATAGCTATTAAAAGAATTGTTTTGGGGCAATTTTTATTATGAAAATAATTCCTATTGTTATTAAAGTAGTAATGAAATGGTTTAAGAAAACTCCCAAAGCCACAATATTATTTCCAAAAAATTTCGTATGGAGGGAAGAATTATGAAAAACAGAGGGCGAAAAATACTACGAAAATAACAAAGGACTTAATATACTTCAAAATTTTATTCCTAGCCAAATTTTTATTTAGTAAAAACATGATTAAATTTTTGGGGTGTTACAAACTTGGGCAGGAGCACTTTTGCACTCCGGCGGAGCGATTCCGCCGGGGGAACTTCCCTCCCGGAGCGGGAAATCATCGTCATCATCATCACCAACAACTCTCCCATCTTGGTGAGGGTAATCTCCATCAACATCTTCAACAGCACCATCTCCTCTCAAACCCTAGTTCATCTCTTGTGTTCAATCTTTGTACCGGAACTATAGATTGGTGCTTGTGGGTGACTAGTAGTGTTGATTACATCTTGTAGTTGATTACTATATGGTTTATTTGGTGGAAGATTATATGTTCAGATCCAATATGCTATTTAATACCCCTCTGATCTAGAGCATGATTATCATTTGTGAGTAGTTACTTTTGTTCTTGAGGTCACGGGAGAAATCATGTTGCAAGTAATCATGTGAACTTGATATGTGTTCGATATTTTGATATTATATGTGTTGTGATTCCCTTAGTGGTGTCATGTGAACGTCGACTACATGACACTTCACCATATTTGGGCCTAAGGGAATGCATTGTGGAGTAGTTATTATATGATGGGTTGCAAGAGTGACAGAAGATTCAACCCTAGTTTATGCGCTATTCCGTAAGGGACCGATTGGATCCAAAAGTTTAATGCTATGGTTAGAATTTATTCTTAATACTTTTCTCGTAGTTGCAGATGCTTGCGAGGGGGTTAATCATAAGTAGGAGGTTTGTTCAAGTAAGAACAGCACCTAAGCACCGGTCCACCCACATACCAAATTATCAAAGTAGCGAACACGAATCGAACCAACATGATGAAAGTGACTAGATGAAATTCCTGTGTACCCTCAAGAACGCTTTGCTTGTTATAAGAGACCGTTTTGGCCTGTCCTTTGCCTCAAAAGGATTGGGCTACCTTGCTGCACTTTTGTTACTACTATTGTTACTTGCTCGTTACAAATTATCTGGCTATAAAACTACTCTGCTACTTACAATTTCAGTACTTGCAGACATTACCTTGCTGAAAACTGCTTGTCATTTCCTTCTGCTCCTCGTTGGGTTCGACACTCTTACTTATCGAAAAGGCTAAAATTGATCTCATATACTTGTGGGTTATCAAGGCTATTTTCTGGCGCCGTTTCCAGGGAGCGAAGCGCTTTTGTAAGTGGAAATTGGTAAGTAAAAATTATTATTATGTGCTGAAATTTATTGTCACTTGTTACTATGGAAAACAATCCTTTGAGGGGTTTGTTCGGGCTATCTTCACCTCGACCGGAAACACAATTAGTTACCCCCAACCTACTGCACCTACTGAAAATATTTAATCTGAAATTCCTTCGGGTATGATAGAACAACTGCTAGCTAATCCTTACGTAGGAGATGGAACCGAACATCCTGATATGCACTTGATATATGTGGAAGAAATTTTTGGATTGTTTAAGCTTGCAGGTTTACCCGGGGATGAAGTTAAGAAGAAGGTTTTCCCTTTATCTTTGAAGGGAAAGGAATTGGCATGGTATAGGCTATGCGATGATATTGGATCTTGGAATTGGAATCGATTGAAATTGGAGTTTCACAAAAAAAAAATATCCGATGCATCTAGTTCATCGTGACCGGAATTACATATATAATTTTTGGCCTCGTGAAGGAGAAAGTATCTCTCTAGCTTGGGGGAGGCTTAAGTCAATGTTATATTCATGCCCCAATCATGAGCTCTCAAGAGAAATTATTATTCAGAATTTTTATGCTCGGCTTTCTCGTGATGATCAATCCATGCTTGATACTTCTTGTACTGGTTCCTTTATGAAGAAGACCATTGAATTCCGGTGGGATGTTTTGGAAAGAATTAAACGCAACTCTGAAGGTTGGGAACTCGATGAAGGTAAAGAGTCAGGTATTAAGCTTAAGTATGATTGTGTTAAATCTTTTATGAATACCGATGCTTTTCAAAAGTTTAGCACTAAATACGGACTTGATTCTGAGATAGTAGCCTCCTTTTGTGAATCATTTGCGACTCATGTTGATCTCCCCAAGGAGAAGTTGTTTAAATATCACCCACCTATTAAAAAGGAAATTAAAGAACCGGTACCAGCTAAAGAGGAAACTATTATTTGTATTGTTCATCCAGTTGTTCCTACTGCTTATATTGAGAAACCACCTTTCCCTGTTAGGATAAAGGAACATGCTAAAGTTTCAACTGCGGTCAACAAAAGTTATATTAGAACACCTAAACCTGATGAACAAATCAAAGTAGAACCTAGTGTTGCTATGGTTAAGGATCTCCTGGAAGAAGATATAGATGGGCATGTTATTTACTTCTGTAATGAAGCTACTAGAATTGTCAAACCTGATAAGTCAGATATTCGTAGATCCGTTGTTGGCATGCCCGTTGTCTCAGTTAAAATAGGAGATCACTGTTATCATGCTTTATGCGACATAGGTGCTAGCGTGAGTGCTATTACCTTTACCTTATATCAAGAAATTATGAATGACATAGCACCCGCTGAGATAGAAGACATAAATGTTACTATTAAACTTGCTAATAGAGACACCATATCACCAATTGGGATTGTTAGAGTTGTCGAAGTCTTGTGTGGGAAAATAAAATACCCTACTGATTTTCTTGTTCTTGGTTCCCCACATGATGATTTTTGTCCCATTATCTTTGGTAGACCTTGCTTGAACACCGTTAATGCTAAAATAGATTGTAAGAAACAAACTATCGGTGTCAGTTTTGGTGATGAGTCTCATGAGTTTAACTTTTCCATGTTTAGTAGAAAACCTCATAAAAAAGAATTGCCTAGTAAGGATGAAATAATTGGTCTTGCTTCTATTGCTGTGCCTCCTACTGATCCTTTAGAACAATATCTGCTAGACCATGAAAATGATTTACATATGCATGAAAGAAATGAAATAGATGAGATTTTCTTTGAACAATGTCGTCTGCTTAAACACAATTGGCCTATTGAAACTCTAGGAGGTCCTCCTCCACCTAAAGGTGATCCTGTGTTTGAATTAAAACAATTGCCAGACACTTTGAAATATGCTTATCTTGATGAGAAAAAGATATATCCTGTTATTATTAGTGCTAACCTTTCAGAACATGAAGAAGAAAGACTATTGAAACTACTAAGGAAGCATCGTGCTGCTATTGGATATACTCTTGATGATCTTAAGGGCATTAGTCCCACTATATGTCAGCACAAAATTAATATGGAACCTGATGCTAAACCCGTTGTTGATCACCAACGTTGGTTAAATCCGAAGATGAAAGAAGTGGTAAGAACGGAAATATTAAAACTTCTGGAAGCAGGTATAATCTATCCTATAGCTGATAGTAGGTGGGTAAGTCTTGTTCATTGTGTCCCTAAGAAGGGAGGAATTACTGTTGTTCCTAATGATAAAAATGAACTCATCCCACAAAGAATTGTTACAAGCTATAGAATGGTAATTGATTTTAGAAAATTAAGCAAAGCAACTAGAAAAGATCATTACCCTTTGCCTTTTATTGATCAAATGCTAGAAAGATTGTCAAAGCACACACATTTTTGTTTCCTTGATGGATATTCTGGTTTTTCACAAATACCTGTTTCTCAACCTGATCAAGAAAAGACCACTTTCACTTGTCCCTTTGGAACTTATGCTTATATACATATGCCTTTTGGTTTATGCAATGCACCTGCTACCTTTCAAAGATGTATGACTGCTATATTCTCTGACTTTTGTGAAAAGATTGTTGAGGTTTTCATGGATGACTTTTCTGTTTATGGGAAGTCTTTTGATGATTGTTTAAGCAATCTTGATTGAGTTTTGCAGAGATGCGAGCAAACAAATCTTGTCTTGAATTGGGAGAAGTGCCACTTTATGGTTAATGAAGGTATTGTTTTGGGCCATAAAATATTTGAAAGAGGTATTCAGGTGGACAAAGCTAAGGTTGATGCAATTGAGAAAATGCCATGTCCTAAAGATATCAAAGGTATTCGTAGTTTCCTTGGTCATGCTGGTTTCTATAGTAGATTTATCAAAGACTTTTCTAAAATTTCTAGGCCTCTTACAAATCTTTTGCAAAAGGACACTCCTTTCGTTTTTGATGATGATTGTTTAGAAGCCTTCGAAACACTCAAGAAAGCCTTAATTACTGCACCGATTGTCCAACCACCTGATTGGAACTTGCCTTTTGAAATTATGTGTGATGCTAGTGATTATGATGTTGGTGCTATTCTAGGACAAAGAGTTGATAAGAAACTAAATGTTATCCATTATGCTAGTAAAACTCTAGACAGTGCCCAACAAAATTATACTACTACTGAAAAAGAATTCTTAGCAGTTGTGTTTGCTTGTGATAAATTTAGATCCTACATTGTTGATTCTAAAGTGACTGTTCACACCGATCATGCTGCTGTAAAATATCTTATGGAAAATAAAGATGCTAAACCTAGACTCATTAGGTGGGTTCTCTTGCTACAAGAATTTGATTTGCATATTACTGATAGAAAAGGAGCAGAGAATCCCGTAGCTGGTAACTTGTCTAGGCTTGAAAATGTCCTTGATGACCCACTACCTATTGATGATAGCTTTCCTGATGAGCAGTTAGCTGCAATAAATGTTTCTAATAACACTCCTTGGTATGCTGATTATGCTAATTATATTGTTGCTAAATATTTACCACCTAGCTTTACATACCAACAAAATAAAAAATTCTTCTATGATTTAAGACATTACTTTGGGATGACCCACATCTTTATAAAGAAGGAGTAGATGGTATTATTAGACGTTGTGTACCTGAGCATGAACAGGGACAAATCCTACAAAAATGTCACTCCGAAGCTTATGGAGGACATCATGCGGGAGACAGAACTGCTCATAAGGTATTGCAATCTGGTTTTTATTGGCCTACTCTCTTCAAGGATGCTCGTAAGTTCGTCTTATCTTGTGATGAATGTCAAAGAATAGGTAATATCAGTAAGCATCAAGAAATGCCTATGAATTATTCTCTTGCTATTGAACCATTTGATGTTTGGGGATTTGATTTCATGGGACCTTTTCCTTCCTCTAATGGGTATACTCATATTTTGGTTGCTGTTGATTATGTTACTAAGTGGGTAGAAGCTATTCCAACCTGTAGTGCTGATCACAACGCCTCTATTAAAATGCTTAAGGAAGTTATTTTCCCAAGGTTTGGAGTCCCTAGATATTTAATGACGGATGGTGGTTCACACTTTATTCATGGTGCTTTCCGTAAACTGCTTGCCAAGTATGATGTTAACCATAGAATTGCATCACCCTATCATCCTCAGTCTAGTGGTCAAGTTGAACTTAGCAATAGAGAAATAAAATTAATTTAGCAAAAGACTGTCACTAGGTCCCGGAAGAATTGGTCTAAGAAATTAGATGATGCACTTTGGGCTTATAGAACAGCATATAAAAATCCTATGGGTATGTCTCCTTATAAATGGTTTATGGAAAAGCTTGTCATTTGCCTCTTGAGTTAGAACATAAAGCATATTGAGCAATTAAAGAACTCAACTATGATTTCAAACTTGCCGGGGAAAAGAGGTTATTTGATATTAGCTCATTAGATGAATGGAGAACCCAAGCTTATGAAAATGCCAAGTTATTTAAAGAAAAAGTTAAGAGATAGCATGATAAAAGAATCCAAAAGCGTGATTTCAAAGTTGGAGAATATGTTCTTTTGTACAACTCTCGTTTCAGATTCTTTGCAGGAAAACTCCTCTCCAAATGGGAAGGACCCTATGTTATCGAGGAGGTTTATCGGTCTGGAGCTATCAAAATAAATAATGCCGAAGGTACTAACCCGAAGGTTGTTAATGGGAAGCGAATAAAACATTATATCTCAGGTACGCCCATTAATGTTGAAAGTAATATTATCCAAACTATGACACCGGAAGAACACATAAAAGAGTCCTTCCGGAACACATGATACGGTAAGTAAACGGACTCCAAAAAATCCGCAAAAATATTTTTTGCCAGTTTTGGAATATTTAGAAAATTAGGAAAATAAGAAGCAACCAGGAAGGCACCCCTGGTGGGCAGGCTTGCCAGGCGCGCCAAGGTGGGATGTGCCCACCTCAAGTACCTTCCAGACTCCGTTTTTCTTTTGTTTGCTTGTTTCCCAAGATAAAAAATCTTTATATACCCCCGAACCTATTGACCTCCGTATCACGGAGAAATCTTCTTCTTTCTCTTCTTGCTGTTTTCCTGACAGATCTGAAAATATGTCATCCCAAGACTCGGAGGGTGAGAGCTATGTTGCTGATTATATAGCAAACCCTAAGGTTTATGGGGATGTGGAGCACAATGGCTGGACTACGGAGGAAGAAGAAGACTATGATCCTAACATAGGGACATGCAAATTGAATTTAAGAAGTCGAGTCTCCCCAACAAAGCAAAGAAGCCTAAGATTCAGTTTATCCCCTTTCGTCTCTTGCAGGAAAACAAGCAAGATTTATGCAAAAAGGTATTGGAGCTTGAGCAGGAGATCGGTGAATTGAAGGATGAGAATTCCATCATCAAGCGTCAGCTAAGGAGGAAAGACAATCCTTCTACTTCATCACCACCACCACCTCCTTCTTCATCACCAAAAGAAAATTGAGTATCGGGTATGGGCACTCCCCTTGGCTTCCGCCAAGCTTGGGGGAGGTGCCCCGGTATCGTATCACCCCCACTATCTTTTGCATTTACTTTTCTTAGTTCGACCCATGGTTATCTTTTGCTTTAGATGAATAAAAGTTTAGTTCGATCCTTTCTTTTTGAGAGCTTGCTTAGTAATCCATCCTTGTAATCATGTGCGAGATATATAATAAAGTTTAGTTTGAGTTTTTGCTTTCTTTACTTTCATCATTCAATAAAGAGAAAGGAAATAAATGAAAAGATCATATGCTAATCCTATGGTAGGTGATAACACCACATAAGGAAAAGTATAAGTAGAAAATTTTATTAGAGATTGACAAACATAACATTAGTCAATGATGCAACTCATGAAAGAATTAATAAGGGAAGAGAGGATTCACATATAAATACACTATCATGGAAATCTTTTGTGATTGTGAGCCCCCATCAAAATATTATATGCCAAAATTGTGGATGTTGGACAAGGAAGACAACTTAATGATTTATGTTTGTTCATATTCACATAGAAGTTATATTGTCATAGATCCTTCAACATGTGGTGCTTGCCCCCCATCTTTGCTAGCCAAAAGTTCTGCACTAAGTAGAGATACTACTTGTGCATCCAAAAAACCCTTAAACCCACATCTTATTTTTGAGAGTCCACCATATCTACCTACGGATTGAGTAAGATCCTTCAAGTAAGTTGTCATCGGTGCAATAAGGCAATAAAAATTGCTTCTAAAAGTGTGAGATCATTTAGTGTAAGAGAAAATTGAGCGTTGTACGAACTTGTGATGGTGAAGAATAAAAGCGACGGACTGCATAATAAAGGTTGCCTCACAAGGGGCAATATAACGTGACTTTCTTTTGCATTAAGGGGTTGAGAAAACAAACAAATAAGCGCATGGCAACCTCTGCTTCCCTCTGCGAAGGGACTATCTTTTACTTTTATGCAAGTGTCGAAGCTCTTCTCTCTTTTCCTTTTATTTTTCTCCGTTGGCAAGCATCATGTGGTGAGGAAAGATCTAGGCACATATGTCCAGTTGAATATGGGAAGCATGAGTTATTATTGTTGACATCACCCTTGAGGTGAATACGTTGGGAGGCGAAACTATAAGCCCCTATCTTTCTATGTGTCCGGTTGAAATGTTTTGCTCATGTGTATGCGGTGAGTGTTAGCAATCATAGAAGACTATATGATGGTTGAGTATGTGGACTTGCCTAAAGCCTCTGATACGTGACCCTTCCTGAAAAGATGATGAATTGTAGTTGCAAAGTTGACTGAGAACATAGTTTGTTGGTCTCTAATAGAGTTTATGCTTTATACTTCGATTGTGTGATGAACTGTTACTTATTCATGAGAAGTCTATGATAAAAGTTTTATGTTAAAGTTTGTTGCTGTTATAATAAAATTACATGATGCTTCTATATTCGTATTTTGTTTTTATCGACACCTCTCTCTCTAAGCATGTGGACATGTTTTTCGATTTCGGTTTTCGCTTGAGGACAAGCGAGGTCTAAGCTTGGGTGAGTTGATACGTCCATTTTGCATCATGTTTTCCTACTGTTATTTATGATGTTTTTATGCATAATAATGCTTTTTGGAGTAATTCTAATGCCTTTTCTCTCATAATATGCAAGGTACACACAAAGAGGGAGAATTCCGGCAGCAGGAAATCTGGACCTGAAAAAGCTACGTCAGGCTACCTATTCTGCACAACTCCAAATGAGCTGAAACTTTACGGGGATTTTTTATGGAAAAAATAAGAAATATTGGAGCCAATAAGTACCAGAGGGGGCCCACCAGGTGGGCACAACTCACCTAGGCGTGCCAGGGAGCCCAGGCGGGCCATGGTGGGTTGTGCTCCACTCGGCCCACCTCTGGTGCCCATCTTCTGGTATATAAGTCATTTTGACCTAGAAAAAATCAGGAGAGGAATTTTGGGATGGAGCTCCGCCGTCTCGAGGCCGAACTTGGGCAGGAGCACTTTTGCCCTCTGGCAGAGCGATTCCGCCAGGGGAACTTCCCTCCCGGAGCGGGAAATCATCGTCATCATCATCACCAACAACTCTCCCGTCTTGGGGAGGGTAATCTCCATCAACATCTTCAACATCACCATCTCCTCTCATACCCTAGTTCATCTCTTGTGTTCAATCTTTGTACCGGAACTATAGATTGGTGCTTGTGGGTGACTAGTAGTGTTGATTACATCTTGTAGTTGATTACTATATGGTTTATTTGGTGGAAGATTATATGTTCAGATCCAATATGCTATTTAATACCCCTCTGATCTTGAGCATGATTATCATTTGTGAGTAGTTACTTTTGTTCTTGAGGTCACGGGAGAAATCATGTTGCAAGTAATCATGTGAACTTGATATGTGTTCGATATTTTGAAAGTATGTGTGTTGTGATTCCCTTAGTGGTGTCATGTGAACGTCGACTACATGACACTTCACCATATTTGGGCCTAAGGGAATGCATTGTGGAGTAGTTATTAGATGATGGGTTGCGAGAGTGACAGAAGCTTAAACCCTAGTTTATGCGCTATTCTGTAAGGGACCGATTGGATCCAAAAGTTTAATGCTATGGTTAGAAGTTATTCTTAATACTTTTCTCGTAGTTGCGGATGCTTGCGAGGGGGTTAATCATAAGTAGGAGGTTTGTTCAAGTAAGAACAGCACCTAAGCACCGGTCCACCCACATACCAAATTATCAAAGTAGCGAACACGAATCGAACCGAAATGATGAAAGTGACTAGATGAAATTCCAGTGTACCCTCAAGAACGCTTTGCTTATTATAAGAGACTGTTTTGGCCTGTCCTTTGCCTCAAAAGGATTGGGCTACCTTGCAGCACTTTTGTTACTACTATTGTTACTTGCTCGTTACAAATTATCTGGCTATCAAACTACGCTGCTACTTACAATTTCAATACTTCCACACATTACCTTGCTAAAAACCGCTTGTCATTTCCTTCTGCTCCTTGTTGGGTTCGACACTCTTACTTATCGAAAAGGCTACAATTGATCCCATATACTTGTGGGTTATCAGCGGGTACCTCATTTTACATGGGGTAAGCACCTTGGATACATAGTAGACAAGCCTTTGCACCTTGTATGCATGACCTTCCTCTACCCTCTCCACAACCAGCACAGCGCTGACCACCTGGTTGGTGGCCAAGATGTACAGCAACATCGGCTCGCTAGGGAGTGGTGCAGCAATGATTAGATTGGTTGCAAGGAGCCCCTTGATTCCCTCTAAGGCAGTGCTGGTCTCAGGAGTCCACTCGAAGTCACCTATTTTCTTCAATAGCCGGTATAAAGGGAATGCCTTCTCACCAAGTAGGGAAATTAATTGGCTAAGGGCAGCCACACATCCGGCCAGTCGTTGGATGTCTTTGAGTTTCTCAGGAGGTTTGAGCTTTGCCAGCGCCTTCATCTTGTCGGGATTTGCTTCTATCCTGCACTGGGAGACGATGAATCCCAGCATCTTCTCGGATGGCACGCTGAAAACGCACTTCTCCGGATTAACCTTGATGTTGTATGCGCAGAGGTTTTAAAACGTCTCGCACAGATCATCAATGAGGGTGTCGGCTCTTTTGGTATTAACAACCACGTCATCGATGTACGCATCTGCGGTTGTCCTGATCTACGGCTACAGACACATCTGGATCATCTGCTGATATGTGGCCCCTGCACTCTTTAGCCCGAAGGGCATAGTGATAAAGCAGAAGGGTTCATATGGGGTGATGAAAGAGGTTGCCTCTTGACCAGGCACCTTCATCTTTATCTGGTGGTACCCGGATTACACATCCAAAAAATAGAGGAGGTCATGCCCGGCCATTGCGTCGACGATCTGGTTGATGCGTGGCAAAGGAAACAGGGCCTTCGGGCACACCTTGTCGACGTCATTGAAATCGACACAAATACGCCAGGACTGATCTTTCTTTGATATCATGAGTAGGTTTGATAACCAGTCTGGATACTTGACTTCTTGGATGAAGCCGGCTTCAAGAAGCTTAGCCAGCTCCTCACCCATAGCTTTACGCTTGGGCTCTGAGAACCTATGCAACACCTTATTACGGGCTTGGAACCGGGAATAATATTCAGGCTGTGCTCAGCAAACTCCCTTGGGATCCCTGGCATATCAGATCGATGCCAGGCAAAGATGTCCCATTTCTCACGCAGGAATTCATGAAGCGCGCTTTCCTATTTGGGGTCCAGGCCAGATCCCATCGAGGCCGTCTTGGTCGGTCGGGGTGGACCTAGAACTTGACGATGTCGTCGCCAGGCTTGAAGGACGTCGATTTTGAGCGCTTCAAGAGGATGATGTCATCTTTATCGACCTTGGTCCTCAACTCGGATAGCTCCTCGGCTGCCAAGGCCTCGGCTTGGGCCTCCACTGCAAAGGCCAGAGTTTGCTCCTCGGTTCTAAGTGACCGTTTAGGATTGCCGCAGAGAGTGATGATGCCCTTTGGGCCCAGCATCTTCAATTTCATATACGCGTAAGGCGACACAGCGTGAAAGCGTGCGAAGGCGGTCTGACCTAACAGCACGTGATAACCACTCCAGAAAGGGACTATGACGAAGCTTAAGGGCTCCAATCGATAGTTGTCAGGAGTCCCGAACACCACGTCAAGCATTACCCTCCCCGTGTATTGAGACTCCATGCCCGGGATGATACCCTTAAATTCGGTCTTTCTGGGCTTGATATGCGATGAGTCTAACTACATTTTCTTCATCGTCTCCACGTAGATGAGGTTGAGACTGCTGCCGCCGTCCATCAGCACCCTAGTCAGGTGGAAACCATCTACTATTGGATCAAGGACGAGCGTGGCTGTTCCGCCGTGGTGGACGCTGGTCAGATGGTTGCTACAATCAAATGTGATCAGGATTTCTGACCAGGGGTTGTACTTTTGTTCCGCGGGCTCCACGGCATAGATCTCGCGAAGCGCGCGCTTCCACTCCTTCTTGGTGGTGTGAGATGCGCATATCATATTCACATCCTTCACCTCTGGTAGGAATTGCTTCTATCCACCATAGCCCCTTCTAGCCTCCTGCCTATCCCTGTCGTCATCATTACGCGGGTTGGGCTTGTCAGGAGTGTTGTTTCCAATCGTCAAGGCTTGCTTGTGGACCTAGCACTCCCGGTTAGTGTGGCTGGTGGGCTGATCTGCGTTTCTGGGGTGGATGGCGCAAGGCTTGTCGAGGATCTTGGCCAATTGCAGGCTTTCACCGCCGCCCCTCTTTCCTTGGAATGACTTCTTCTTAGCCCCGCGGCCTTGGTATTGATTGTTGAATCTGATGTTTACCTCGGTGTCTTCCCCATCATTGCAGGGGGAATTTTGATGTTTGTTCTTGCGATTGTGCTGGGACTTCCCGTTCCCGTACTTCACCTCGGATGGGCTGGGGTCCTCCTGGCTCCTCTTCTTGGCGATCCACGTGTGCTCTCTGGAGCAAAATCTGGTCATCATCTCATTGAGCGCAGGGATGGTCTTGGGCTTGTAATGACCAAGGTCCCTCGCAAGGAACTCATCGTTGGCACTGTCCTTGAACGCAGTGATTGCCTCGGTGTCGTTGCACTCGACGATCTCATTTTTCCTTTTGTGGAATCGGGTCCAGTAGCTATGCATTGTCTCCTTCTTTCCCTTCCTCCTGATGGCCCGGTCACCAGCAGTCGCAGGTCGGACGTATGTACCTTGGAAGTTCCTTATGAACTCGGCATGGAGGTCTGCCCCGCCCTTAATGGAGCCGGAGTGGGGGAGGGTGTGCAACAAAGCCTGAGCTAATCCTTCCGGCATGAGGGGCGATGATCTTGTCCGAGAAGCAAGGAGGGCACATGGCGGATGGCCCCCCTAATTGTCGGAGAGCATCAATGGTAATTTGAGAAAGCCGGCAAGTGCCTATCCCTGACCTGTTCACGCAGCTGAGTCGCCTGCTCGACTGACGTCTCGTAGTGGTGTGAGGGACATGGTGCATTGTGCCTGGCCTTATAGATCGTCCGAGCAACATCGTCCTTGGGCGGTATCGGGTGTTGCTCCCAGGTGTGGGAGCCCAATTTCTGCCTATGTCGGAAGTTCGAGCTGCTCATGTTGCGTGATGCCTTGGGAGCACGCTTGCCCATATCGGCCCACCGGCCCTCACAACAGGGAGCCTGATCTGCTGCACTAGGGTGCAGGTTTTTAGCCCACATGCGTTTAGACACTGCATTGTGGTCCAAGGCAGCGACAAAGTCCTTTATCAGGTTTCTGCCATGCTTGGTTGGATCCTTGTACTGGAAGATCTACTGCCAGCATTCCTCGACAATCTGAGCCCGTGCGAGCTTCTTCTTGTTTTTCAGGTCTTCCTCGTACTGGAGGACCTACTCCTAGCATTATTTGACAATCTGAGCCTGTGCGAGCAGCTCTTCCTTATCCCTGAGACCTTCTTGGCCGACCCGATTATCCTCTCTCGACATCCTTCATGGTGCAGGATGCCAAGTGATTCGTTCAGGATGTCCTCATCGTAAGGGCCAAACTCACTATTAGGTTCCCCCTCGTGTACTGACACATCGGGTGGAGGGCTCTTGGGGCCGTTGCCGTTGGCGCCATCATTATCGCCATCGCCTCTACCTTTGCCTTTGTTTCTGGCGTTTGGCGTGCCCACCATGTAGCAGTCGTAGGTTGAGATGGCCTGCCACCTGCCTGTGGCTGGAGCTCGGCTGGCCACAGACTTGTTGATCTCGTCCACCTCATCCTCAGCTTCCTCGAGGTCGCCCTCGAGGACATCGGAGAGATCTTCGACATTGGCGACAAGATGGGTGGTGGGTGTGTCAAAATTATTGACTTCCTCCGATAGCTCCAATGTCTGATTGGACATCGACATCAGGAGATCCGACGTCTACTGTTCCTGGATTTGGCACGATGCCAAACCCGAGAAGATCAACTCTCCATGGCAATCTACGGTGTACTCCATGTTGCTGAATCTTATGATAAGACTTGGAGCGAAGGCCACGACCTGGCCGAGGTGACCAGTCGAGTTGGCGACAAGGGTGATGCCGCCGAAGATGAACATCTGCCCCGGCACGAAGATCGCTCCAGAACCGATCTGTGCGTTGATCTGTACTCCCATCGCACCACGATGTTCACCTAGTAGGACCTGCATGGGCTACCATTATCAGAGCTAAATCCGGCAGATCCCTCGGTAGGGTATCCTAAGCTAGGCTACTTGGCACGATGGTAATAGAGACATGGATTTATCTAGGTTCAGGCTCTCTAGATGAGATAAAACCCTACGTCATGCTTGTGTTTTATTGCGTCGGAGTGTATACAAAGTACAAAGTACCGAGAGATTCTAATGTGTTCTATGACGAGCCCGACCCATCGGCTTATATAGGATATCATGGGTCCTAGGGTTTACACAACTAGGTCGGCTACGTCTAAGGAGGTAGAACACTCCATGACTGCATCTTCATGTCTTGTACATCAAGTCCTGCGGAATCGCTATGTACACCGTCATGGGCCGCCCAAAGTGGCCCAAGGCGGAACCGACAAAAGGGGTGCTTAGCCCGGCCCACCAGGCCAGGAACCGTCATCATGAGAGACTCCTTAGCCGGGACACCATCAATGCGCAAATTGCTGGCCTATTCAAAGGGACTGTCGAATGGGAATGGGTAACTTGTTGCACCCCTGCAGGGTTAAATCTATTCGAATAATCGTGTCCACTTTTATGGACAACTTGGTGATGTTGCATAAGTTTATAGAACAACTTCAACTATAATTGATAAAAGTTGCCAACTGTGTTAGTGCCATGGACTTACTTCCTTGAGGGTGATAAAAGGGAGGACTCATGGTGTGGTGTTATGTCTGGTGTGGTGTTATGTCTAACGATAGTTGTTCAGACGTGGGGCACAGTTCCCCAGAAGTTACCTAGGGGGCTATGTCGCCCAACGGTAGATTAGTTGGCTCTTAAACGCTCTCACCTTATCTCTAATAGACGCAAGTTGTATCTTGTCTCTATAGAATGCTTTTGAAACCTGATGCATAACTAGTGTAGGTCTCTAGTAAGTCTTGCGACTACAGTTGAGTACTCACCTTGCTTTATTATTACCTTTTTCCATGGATTGCTGCAATCCAGTCGACATCATTTCAGGAAGTAGGTTTGTTGAAGGACGACATTAGTTTGGTTACCCTTCCGGCAGTAGTCTGGGCAGGGACATGCATGCCATTTGCTTTTCTTTTGAGCCTTCTTAAGGCATTTGTAATCTTACCTGTCTAGGTATAATTTGCTTCCGATGTATGAGTTGTATCTTGGTCGATAGACCCTTGTTGTATCCATTTGTTAAATTGGACTCTTCACAGTTGTTGCATATATATGTTGTTGTTGCGGAATATTCGTGAATTGTGTTGTGATATCTACAATTCCACCCGCATAGCATGTATATTGCGACGTGTAGGTTGTGCTTGGTGGGCGTCTTAGCATCATTATTATGCAAATGATAGCGGAAGTGCTAGGTTTGCGTAGTGCTGTTCCGGGGATGTTACATCATATGAGGGCACCATGCCAAGTTTCAAGGTTTTCAGACTTTGTTTGCATTTTTCACAAGTAAAATAGCAATAACCTCCATGTCCGGGATCGAATCTTGGCACCCTGAGGTGTGAAATGCCTTTCCTTTTCTTGGATAAGGCCTAAACATAGACTCAATAACACAAACAGAATTTTTCAACCCAATTTTTCCAAAATTTTCATGCACTTGCAATTCAAATTTAAACTATATTCGTTAAATGACTAAAAATGCACTAAATGACTTAAATATAGCAAATGAACCCCCAAAAATGCCAAAGTTTGGCATGGAATATGCAATGCTGTATCTTGAGTCTAGAAAAAAAACAAGGTCAACCGATGAAGCAACCGTCACTTTGACTGCAAACCTGACCCGTTCCCTCTTGAAACTACAATTCTTCCTCGGAGATAGCCTAGTTTCTAAGCAGTGTACATCACAACTTTTGCGAAACCTTTTTTTTACCACAGCCTTTATGGATTATATAATGACACCATGCCAAGTTTTCATGGTTTTTAGACTACGTTTGTATTTTTCGGTAATAAAAAACCAATAACCTGCATGTTCGGGGTCGAGTCTTGGCACCCTAAAGTTGGAGTTCCATTCCTTTTCTTGGATAAGGCCTAAACATAGACTCCATAACACAAATAGGATTTTTCAACCCAATTTTTCCAAAAATTTCATGCACCTGCAGTTCAAATTTGAACAATATTCATTACACGACATGAAATGCACTAAATGACTTAAATATAGTAAACAAACCCAAAAAATGCCAAATTTTGACATGGAACATCTAATGGCGTATTTTGAGTGAAGAAAAAAAAAATCAAGGTCAACCGATGAAACTACGATTCTTCCTCAGAGATGGCCCGGTTTCTAAGCAGATGAAACCTTCTAAAAAAATTACTATAGCCTATATGGATCATATAATGAAACCATGCCAAGTTTCATGTTTTTCAGACTTTGTTTGCATTTTTCGGAATTAAAAAACAAATAACCTCCATGTTCGGGGTCGAGTCCTGTCACCCAGATGCTTGGAATTCCTTTATTTTTTTTGGATAAGGCCTAAACATAGACTAAGCAACACAAATATGTTTTTTCAACTCAATTTTGTCCTTTTTTCATGCACTTGCAGTTCAAATTTGAATTAAATGCACTAAATGCCTAAAAAGTCACTAAATGGCTATAAAAGGAAATAGAGAGGGTGAAGAAAATAAAAGAAAAAAAGCGAAATAAAAAAATGTACAAAAGAACATAGCATAAAATGCAAAAAAGGAAAGAAATAATGTACAGAAGAAGGGACTAGAAAAAGAGAAAAAAGAAAGAAAAAAATGTGTTTGCCCTCTGCGATGTGGCAGGAACTGGGCAAACGTGCAAGTTGCCGAGTGTCGCCTTTTTCCTTGTGTCGTCCTTTTTCCTAGTGTTTTCTTCGTGGAACTCGGCAAAGGTCATGTTTGCCTAGTACCTGACGAAATGAACTCCGCAAACAGCCTGGCACTAGGCAAAGTTCTAGATTCCTGTAGTGACTGTATGTAGAAGAAAAGAGAGGGGATTGGTTTATGAACTGAGGAAATGGAAGAGCTCATTGTTTATCCTAAACATGTATATTATGTGGGCCTTTCACTTCCTGCAGTTTTCATTTGATTGGTGAGGATGTGGTAACATGTTACTCCCTCCAGTTTACAAATAAGTGACACTTTAGACATACATTTAGCAAAACTTTTTAAACTTTGACTGCCAATATCATCTTAAATATTTAGACAAGAAACTCGGAAATCATACCTCAAAAAAGATTTCCAGAGCCTTATAATTTCTGTGGACTTATACACATATTGTTGTAGAACTTAGTGGTCAAAGTTACATCTTGAAAACTATGTCCCAAAACGTCACTTGTTTGTGAACTGGAGCAAGTACTTTATTTCAATCAACAGACAAGTTGCTCTACTGTTCTTTGATAGATTTACTAGATGTACTCCTTTTGGGTTCGTTACTTTGTGAACAATCACAGGTTTTGATTCTAACTGAGGTTGCTGTATCAGGAAACAATTTCAGTTCCTATTAATTCACACGGCATATGCAGTTTGTAGTTGTCCGAATTACCATTGGCTCCACAGGATGATTGCTTGGTTTGTCATCATCAATCATTCGGCCACATTTCTTCTTAGTGCTATGAGATAGATTGCCCAAATGATTAGTTCTGCGACTCATAGGAAGTTCAGATTGTAACTTCTAAAGTTCCGTGACAAAATGTGAATCAGAACTTAGAATGAATCTTTGTCGTAGTTTAGTGCTTGCTAATTCTATGCTATGCATGTGCTCACTTTTGCTCAGGTTGCCAGTGGATTCTTACCTATTATACGGCATATTTTGCTGTATATTTTGACAAGACGTACCTAAGTTTATGCTAGTTTGGTGTTCCAGTAAGCAACAAGCATATTTGTAGCTGTTTGCAGCAATATTTGCACACCGAGGAAGTATTTTGTGGTGTCCTGTTGATGATCAGTTGACCATGCTGATATTCTATTTTATGTCTGTCCATGTTAGGTGTAACCTCAATTTCTATGTTTTGAAGATCGATATAATCGTAGATAGATCGCGAATGCTAATAAATGTTTCTGGGTGGGTTTTGCTAACAGAGAACCTGCAAAACTTGTCGACCTAAGAGATGGGTTTTGCTAACAGAGATCTTGCAAAACTTGTCGACCTAAGAGGTGAGCCTAGCTCACTTGGTTAAGAGAATGGATGTACTACTCGAGCATCTGGGTGCAAGTCTCCCTGGACACAAATTTGAGGTATTCTTATTAAAGGAAAACATGCTGACTTGCTCCTGTGGCAGTTTTTCATTTGTGTAGAACGACTGAACGCACTTTCGATGGCAAAATGAATCATGTGAGTGTGATGCTCAATAAATTTTGTGAATGTGACCTATCAGGTCCAAATCCAATACATTAGTGTTATCATATTGTCCTTCGTGTCACAAAAGAAAGACATCGGAGATGGTTGGAAAATGTCGTCACAGACGGTTTTTGAGCCATCTGGTGTTAATTGTGAGTGATAATATGAGGTCATTGCAGATGATCATGTGCTTTTTGAACCATTTGTTATCATTTTTTGAGACTTGAGCAAAAACGCACCATGTAACTACGAACCATGACTATGGGCCAGCTCTTGTCAGAGAAACTACCCACATAATCAGAATCTGCCCATAGAATCAGCCGTGTGCAGAATCAATCAGTTTGTATATAACAAAGTTCTTTACCTAATGGCAACATCGGATATGAGCTGCTTACTTTATCTGCTAAAAACAAAAACACGTGAGTGTGATACTCAATAGATATTGTGACTGTGACCTATCCCTCCACCGACCTATCAGGTCCAATACACATTACTATATCGTCCTTGGTGTCGTTAAGAAAGGCATATCATAGATAGTCGAAAAATGTTGTCACAGACGATTTCTCTAACGGCCTCGCTTTAACGGTCAGTGATAATATCATGTCATTCCAGACGATCATGTGCTTTTTTGGGCCATTTCTTACTCATTGATTTCTGAGACAGAGCAAATAACCCGGGTTTTACAACAACAACCAGGGCATTATGTTGTTGGCCAGGTGTTGGGCAGGAAATATGCCAAGAGGGCGTCCAGTTGTTGGCCAGAACCTCTGGTAGCATATCGGATTTAGCTGCAGGAGCGGCGAGATATGGACGGCATCGTGCTCGAGCATCCAAGGAAATGCCTCATTCATCAACTCGGGCATCGCGGTCGGAGTGCATGCATCTTGCACACACCTCTCTTTTTTCTAGACTAGACAGGACAAACGAAAGCAAAGAGCTCCGTTTTACGATACGATCATTGGATCGACAACAATATACAAGATACGATTTCAACAATTCAGTTCCGTTATCCTGTCAGAATAGTAATGATAATAACTCAAGGCCGTTGTTCTTGCTCTCTGGTCGCCTTCCCGATGACGAAGCCCACAGCCACAGATGATGAATCTGCTGGCATTTGGCCCCGTTCAAGTTTCAACCAGCTGGTTGCCTGCATGCTTCCCCGAAACAGGACTCCTCTCTTCACAGAAAACAGAAAGATTCCACCACCAGGACGGGACGGGACGGCACCTCGCCTCGCCCTTAGTGCTGCCAAAGCCAGCGCACGTTCGGAACCCTGCGTACCATGGGACGTGACGGCGACGAGACGTCTTGCTGTCAGCATCGCATTACTATTGTCTATTGTTAACGGTACCATGTGGGACAACGGAATAATTAACGTGACCCAACCTAGATCTTTTCACAGAGCAGATCTTATCTGAGAGCAAACCGTTCGGGATAAGTGCATGTCCAACGCAGAACCTCAAACCCTCTCCGCGCGAAGCGGTTGCCGCGTATTCATGCCGGTCAATGCCGCTTCAATGCCGACGCAGCGACCGAGAAACCTACTCCGGCCGCTGCGCTGCATTCAAGCCGGCTTCCCGTCCGTTCGTCTGGCCGCGGCCATTTAAGCAAGGCTCCGGCGCTGTACACACCACACCGCACCACTCCTCTCCTCTCACAGCCTCTCCGCTCCGTTTGCGTCCACACCACACCGCACCATGCCGAAGTCATGGTTCTCCGCGCCGGCAGGTGACGGCTTCGGATCTCCTTCAGGATCCGGATCTTGGCGCCGCCGCCGTCGCTCTCCAGGGCCCTCGACCTCCAACGCGGCCGGCTCCTCCGAGAAGGAGGAGATCATCATCTTCTCCGGTGACGAGGCGCAGCAGCTGCGCCTCCTCGTAGAGGCTTCGGTCACGTACAAGGAGTACGCGGTGCAGATCGAGCTCATGATCGAGCGGTCTCTCCGGTACCGCGGTCCGGCCGCCGCCAGCCCACGTGAAGGAGGAGACAGCGACGCCGCCTCGCCACCGCGTCAAGGCGTAGCCAGCATCGCCGCCTCTCCAGCGCGTCAAGCTGGAGCCGCAGTGCCCCCGGCGCAACCGCGGCGTCCAAATCGGACGCCATGTCAAGGATGAGCCGGCGTAGCCGCCGCACCATGTATGGCGTGGCAAGGCCGTCAAGGAGGAGCTACCCCAGCCGATCACGAAGGCTTGCGGGTGCCTCCTCCACTACCTCGGTGGCCGTGGCGGCCGCGGCTCCTCGTCGTCGCGGAGGATCATCGCGGCGAAGGAGAGGGCGGCCAGGGAGGCAGCGTGGCGTAACGCGGCGCGTCGCTCGGTGTTCGCCAAGTCCGACGCGGCACCGGCATGGGTCCTCGCGGACCCCGTCCTCGCAGAAGCCTGGGCCCGAGACCGTTCGGTGACCACCGCGGAGACGTCGGCGCGGCGGCTGCGCCGCCTCGACGGGGAGCTCGCCAAGATCGCCGAGGAGTGGTCGCTCAGCGACATCTCTGCCGCCGTCAGCAGGAGCAAGGCCAAGGCACCCCGGCCAGGGTCAGCATTGGCCGAGGTGGCCATCCGCACGGCGCAGGAGGAAGCAGAGCGTCTCCTCTGCGAGTGCCAGGCGGCGGCCGGGCAGGGCTGCCACGCCCTTCCGCCGCTGGAAGGACCACTCCGACTCCGACTCCGACGACGACGACGGCGACGGAGGTGCCGCCAGGCTGGCCGGCCAGGCGTACGAAGTCAGCGTCCGCTACACGCTAGTTTAGTTTTTTTTTTTAGGTTTTATGATTGAAGAGACGAAATACCGTCTGGTTTATGTAAATTATGTCTGAACTTATGTCCGTTTGAATAAATTCCGTCGTGTTTGCATGAGTTAAGTTCAAATTTGTTTGTATTGCGGACGGTCGTTTACGGCTAGCGTTGGATTGCCGGCTCCTGTATCACTGTCCGCGGACAAATACCGTGTCCATTTCAGGGATCCGTGTTAGAGATGCCCTAAGTGACAAGGTATAGGGCTGTGGGACATCGGAGTATAGTGCCAAACGGAGTTAACTGGATGTTAACTAAATCAGGTTTCTCCCCCGTGAAAGTGAAATCCTTGTATAATTATCTCACAACTAAGAGAAAAATAGTTTTCCATATAAGCATCTGTGGGTTTCAGAATCAAGGTCTTCTGCTGACCCGTGATAAGGAATCGTATCCTGGCCAAAGATAATTTAAAGAAAAAGGGTGAAAATAATTTAACTTTTGTGAATTTCTTGATGCTCACGAAACTCTGCAACACCTGTTATTCTTGGTGCTCATGACTTGTGTAAATTTAAAGACCGTTGTTCACGGTGGTGTGTATGCGGTTGGAGCAGTTACCCATGATGGGTGGCAGCATAGTCTTCCGGTAGGACCACCACCCTTCTCGACATAGGCATAGTTTCGGTCTCATATAACTTTACTTGTGCCTCCATGTCCTTCAGACTGTTAGTTGGCTGTGTGCATCGTAGCCATGCAGAGGCCGGGTGTCACTCATTGTGCTTTGTATTCACTTGATGCTACATCATGAGTTAATAAAAGTGCCTTTTATCGAAAAAAAACTTGTTCTTCTTGTGTCCTCTAGCTAAATACGTGACATAGCTAGTGTTTCCTTATGGATTAACACGAAGCCTGTCAGTTTTGCTGATCGTTGTAGCGGTTGGTTTGCAGCTTTTACTGATAGAGATCCTACAGACATTGTTGCTACAAGCTAAATCTTCTAATCAATGGTGGGCCAATAATTTTTCTTACTAAATGATAACGCCCACACGTGTGGCACGAAGCAACATGACCCTAACGCCTTCGGTGCCATTCAATCCATTTGCACGAATTTTGAAGCAGTTGCCATCTGGGTTGAGAGCCACGTAAGCACTCAGCGTCGTGTGGGCGTTATCACTTAGTGCGACACGTGTGGGCGAAATGCTCTCTGTCCACACAGGACGCTCGCCCGCGAACGTGTGGGCGAAACTGCTCTTCGCCCACACGGCACTCAAACGGTGTATAGATGGCAACTGCAAGTGTGCATACGTGGCAACTAGTTAATCACACACGGCAACTACGGTTGATCATACATGGCAACTATGGCTTGAACGCACGTGGCAACTCCAATGAGCATATGCGGCAACTAGTTAATCACACACGGCAACTACAGTTGATCATACATGGCAACTATGGCTTGAAGGCACGTGGCAACTCCACTTAGTTACACATGGCAACTATATTTAATGATACATGGCAGACATGGCAACTGTAGTTAATTAAGCATGGCAACTATAGTTGCACACACGTTCGCGCTTGGTCGTGTGGGCGGGTGTCCTTCGTGCCACACACAGGGTCATGTGGGCGGGTGTCCTTCGTGCCACACACGGGGGTCGTGTGGGCTGTCTCCTTGTTCGCCCGCACAGGGTCGTGTGGGCGGGTGTCCTTCATGCCACACACAGAGGTCGTGTGGGCTGATGTCCTTCGTGCCACACGTGTGGCCGTTATCGGGACCCTTTTTGTTTTTGCATATGTATTGAGACGCTTGGTCTGATTTCAAAATTGTCCAGAGTTTATTATGTTGTTTCCATTACAAAATGATGGGTCTCCTTCCCTAACTTTCCAGTTATGAGTACGAGAATTGAAAAACATGCAAATTCTCAATTCTCTACTGCTTCTAGGATATAGATAGAATAGTTTAAGGAACAAGAAATTAAGAGAAATCTTTCTCTCTATAAACTACTACCAGTCCACGTCTTCAACTTCTATTAGTTTCTTTTATTATTCTTTAATGGTAGCTATTTTTTGGACTATCCGGAAAACACGCAATAAGTCGTGTTTTGAAAGTGTTAAACCTAGCGACCCTACTATCTATTTGTGTTAATTTTTAAACACTTGGGCGAATCTCTAGAAAGGTGGCGCTACAAAGGCTGCTACTGCATGAGGCTAATAAAATGGCCCTGATAGCATTGGAGATCTTCGGGGGATGGCATGGCTGAAATCTTGTCCTGAACTCCTTTTCCTACCTTGAGATATGTTGTCCGAGAGTGTTTCCCGGCTATCATAGCGTGTAGCAACCCCTGGGCCCTGGAGCAACTACTTCATGCACTTTTCATTTTCTTCTTGGTTTTGGTCTTGCTTTCCCTGTGTCTGCCCTGTACCAATGATGGTGTGATGTACGAGGCCTGTTAATTAATGTAAGTAGTGGAGATATGGTTGTTAGGATAGGAGAAACCTTGATCTCTTGTTGTAACATAACTTTGTAGTCTGGCGTTAGCCAATGTGCCCTAGAGCACGTATATAAATACCCCATGGCCACCATGTTGGAGTGCCGATCCAATCTATCTCTCTGAATTTCTATGTGGCATCGGGGCCAAGAGATCTCAATTTCAAGACCAGGTCAACACACTATTAATAAAAATAGTTGCGGTATACATGTATCCCACATATAAGGCCTCGATCGAGAAGCCTAGATGTGAGGGGGTGTTGAAATATATTGCCAGCCCTTCATCATAAGTTCAGACTTTTAGATTAACTGGCTAGAGCATGAAGACATATTTAAGGCTCGTCTTGTTGCCAAGGTATTTAAGAAAAGATATGGTTTGGGTTACAATGACACTTTCAACCCTATTTCACCTTGTTCTCTCCATTGATGTGTCCCGTGGCTGGTGTCTTCGACTAGTGGATGTTCAAAATGCTCTCCTTCATGGAGTTCTTGAAGATGAGGTGAACACGCGCCAACCTTCAGTGTGTGAAGATCCTCATTTCCCTCTGCACTTGTGCAAACTGAAGAAGACATTATATGGTCTTAAACAGGCACCACTGGTGTGGCATTCTTGACTGAGCTCTCAACTCCAAGAGCTTGGTTTTTAGGCCGCTAAAGTAGACACATGTATCTTTGCACAATCAAGGGGGTGTCACTATCTTCATGCTGGTTTAGTCGATGACATCATTGTTGCGAGCTTGTCATCAGCTGGTACAACCAAGCTCATTGTTGATCTTCAAGCCTAGTTTGTCATCAAGGATCTCGGCTCCGTCCATTATTTTCTGGGCGTTCAGGTGAGTTTGTGGCCTGGGGGAATAGTTATTTCTCTCAACTAAAATATATCGGTGACATCCTACACCATGCCAACATGTCAATTTGCAAGATCTCAACCACACCCATGTGTGCTAGTGAAAAGACCAACAAGGACATGGGTTCTCCTCTTTCACCAGATGACAACACCAAGTACAGAAGCTTGCTTGGCACTGTCCAATACTTGACACTCACAAGATCTGACACCTCCTTCGCACTCAATCGAGTCTGTCAATTTCTTCATGCACCAACTAGCGGACATTTCTCCCCAGTCAAGAGCATACTGTGATATTAAAGCAGACATGCGACATGTAACTCTCCATACGCAAGTCTTCATCCATGTTGCTCAGTTGTCTCTCAGATGCATACTGGGCTGGGTGCAGTGACTATCGCCGGTCAACCAAAGGGTTTGCAGTTTTGTTGGTCCTAATCTGGTCTCTTGGAGCTTGAGAAAGCAAGCGATTGTGTCCCGGTCGAGCACAGAATCCGAAAACAAGGTTGTAGCATGTTAGAGTGAGAAGTTATTATGATGTAATGTTCTGATGTATTCAAACTCTTCTCTATCTCCTCGTTCAGGTCCTCTCTATCTGTATCACAGCTGTATCTCATGCGATTGGCTATTCAAGTTGTAATCCACGACATGGGCATTGCTTGTCTCCTATAAATGGAGCTACGCGGCTCTCTTGGGAGGTAGGAAAACTTCCCAAATTCTCATAGCCAACAGTACAACAGAAATAATTTGGATACAATCTGTTCTCGGAGAATTGGCATTTTTCTGACCCGTTTGCCAATCCTATGGTGTGATAATTTTGGAGCCACTTACCTATCCGCAAGTCTGGTGTTTCTTGAACGAACAAAGCATATAGAGGTGGATTTCCATTTTGTCCGAGAAAGGGTTGCGGCAAAGGCATTGGACATCTGGTTCATTTATTCCAAGGAACAAACAGCTCATATATTCACCAAACCGTTGGTGGAGGCACAGTTTGTAGCAAATAGGCACAATCTCAATCTTCTTCTGGAAGATGAGATTGTGGGGAAATGTTTAACAATGTAAGTAGTTGAGATATGGTTGTTAGGAATGACCTTGATCTCCTGTTGTAACATAAATCTTTACACTAGTACAACAACGGGCACTAGAAACGGGCCCCGAAAGTGGTTATGTCTCCAAGTTACGAAGCCGCCTATAATAATCCAGCAGACGTGGTTATTTGTGTGGTCAAGGAGGTTGGAAATTGGAAACTGCCTGTAGTAACATATGGAGGCGGTTAGAAAATCAAAACCACCTCCTGTTCTTAAGTATTCAAGACAGTTTTTGATCTGCAACTGCCTACGTCGATGGAACACATATCCTATGTATTTCCTCTGCCCCGTTGCTCACATTGTTCAGCACCCCCAATGATACGTCTCAAACGTATCTATAATTTTTGATTGATCCATGCTATTATTATATCACTTTTGCATATTTGTTCTATCAATTTTTATTATTTTTCTGTATTAACCTATTAATCCAATGCCCAGAGCCAGTTGATGTTTTCTGCTGTTTTTGGACTTTTCAGGAAGATCAATTTTTTGGGGAGCAAAAAAAACAAAAATACGACACAAAATTTCAGAGCAGGAGAGACACTGTGCCAAAAGTTTACCTCAAGGGAGCCCACCATATGCCCACGGGGCAAGGGCGCCCCAGCAAAGGGGAGGGCGTGTGGTGTGGCCGCGTGGTCTCCCTGGACCTCCGTTCCACCACGTCTCAGTCCCCCTGGCTCTATATGTACTAAAAAATATCTCCTGTATTTTTAACCTAATTTTTCCGCCGCCGCCACTTCCTGATCCGAGGCAATCTTGGTGTAGCCCTTTTCCGGCAATTAGTCGAAGGGGGGAATTGATCTTCATCAACCTCTACATCATCCCTTGCTGCTCGTATGATGATGCGGGAGTAGTCCACCCTTTGGGTTGAGGATTTGTACCAGTAGCTATGTGTTTTCTCTCTCTCCCCCCTTGATCATGGAACTTTCTGATCTTGATTGTGATCATGGGCTTTGTTAATGGAGTTGAATCTTGTGATCTATGCCCCTCTATTCTCTTTGTATTTGATTGTATCTTGCTCCTTCTATGAGCTTTCTTTATGTTGGATTGAATCTTTTGGGAATTAATGAGATTATGTGATGCATATCTAGTATAATTTTTCGAGATGCCCGTAGTGACATTGGGGTAACTCTATGGATAATAGATTATAACGATAAAGATCATGAGGTGATTGCTTAGTATGATTTTTGGGGCTGCCGGAGATGACATTGGGGTGTGTCCTACAGATTAGAAAGACAAACTTAAAGGTGTGCCAAGCCCAACCTACGCTGTCTCATCGTACTTCGATGCGATAAAAGAGGGAACTTTGGAGTGATCCTTTACCATACACTTTTTGAGGGTATATCATGTGTTTCAACTATGTTAATGATGTTAAGAGTTGGCACTAGCGAATAATGAATCCTAGGTCTTGTTTCCAAGCATTAAGACACCATTTTACTCGCTTTTACTACTTGTTACCCTGCTGTCCTATTTTATTCTGAAAATACAAGCATATTGTTAATATCCAAACTATCAAACTATCATCCAAATTATCAATCTCTTCACCGAAATAGTGCACCAATACAATTAAAAATTGTATTAGGTTTGTTGGGGACACAAGAGACTTCTTGTATCTTAATTGCATGGTTGTTTAAGTGGGACTACTTTCAACCTACATCTTCCACGGATTGATAAATCTTAGGTCATCCACTTGAGGAAAATTTACTGCTGTCCTACAATCCTCCGTGTTTGCAGGTCCAATAGTCTACAAGAATGAAAGTGTGTAGTAGTCATGACCCCACATCTCAGATCTGGCGCCGCCAAGCCTCGAGCGCTCACTGTGGTGTGTGTTGCCATGATGTGTGGCCGTGGCCATCGCCGTGCTGTGTGTGGCCGCACTACTGTAGGAATGCCTAGCAGTGGTGGGCGCCAAAAGCCCACCACTGACCTCCCACCACTGCTAACATGGCATCAGTGGCGGGCGCCCACCCGCCAGTGGTAGCACTATAACAGTGGCAGGCGTCAGAAATTGCCCGCCAGTAACTTCGATCTCACAGCAGTGGCGGGCACACTTATCAATGGCGGGCACCTTTGTGCACCCGCCACTGGTTGTGAATCTGTAGTGGCGGGCGGACCTAGTCGCCCGCCACTGGAAATGCCCATTACAGTGGCGGGCGTTGCTTGGCACCCGCCACAACTATATTGCCTGACAATGATCAGCCAGCTTTAGTTGCCCGCCAATAGTACAATACCAGGCATTAAACAACAGTTGCCGTAGTTATATGCATTACAATAAATGTATGCCAGATTAGCAGCAGCACATTTTACCATAATAATAATCCAAATGCATTGCAATAGATGTGTGCAAGACAGTACAATTCACATAACAATATCATAATTAAGTACACATAGCGTTCTCAGCGAAGCCTCCGACATGTTGAATGTTACATACATATACGACCTCATGATAACAACAACAATATAATGACAATGAATTGGATAAAGATTATCAAATTGTTTACCCGTCCACTCATCCAGACGGTCTTGCATACGTCATGGTTGATTTTCTTTGTGAGGATGAAGTTGGTCTTGCATACTTCATGGTTGATATTTTCTGTGAGGACGAATTTGGAGTAACGATCCTCTGCTTCTTTTTTAGTCTTATATCCTTTATAGCAGTTGTTCTCGTAACCATCCACTTGTTCATTGCATTTCTCCCATGAATCATAGACTCCTGGATTCTTCCCATAGTGCACCACATACCACTTCATCTAGGAAGATAAATAAATAAATAAGCTAACAAGAAGTCAATTTCATAGTTACCCAATTACATATAGGAATCTTCATAGCAACATAGAAATTACGTTCACAAGCCTGGATCATACAGATCACATAAAGGCAGTGCACAACTAGTTAAGAAGCAAAAGTTCAGCTCCATCATAGCAACATAGAAATTACGTTCACAAGCCTCGATCATATAGATCACATAAAGGCAGATGCTGCAGCACTCGGCGTAAGCTCGATCGCTCTCGGTCGATGCTCGAGCGATCTCGGCATAGGCGAGCACGATCTCCGTGTACTCAGCCACTCTCGCGACGGAGTCTACGGCTGTAGGAGTCCTAACCTGGCGCCTCGGCTTCTCCATCTAAAACACATTTTTAGATAAAACACATTTTTCATGAAAGCAGATTTATGAGCATAAAAAAATCAGCATTCCTGCCACCATGTAGTTTTTCTACCATAGAACAAGATAAAACTGTTTACGACAACAGTCGATATCTTTCCTTCGGGTGGACACTTCTGACTCTTAAGTGATTATACATATGTTGGACACTCCTTGACTGGTACTTCGACCGTCGGTGATGATCGTCCTGCACCTTCTCCTCCTGCTTTACCAAGGTCTCTGAGGAGGAGAAGTGGAAGGATGACCCCCTACGACAACAGTCGGTATCCTCCTCTCAGAACAATTCTCATCTCAGTGTGTGGATTAAGAGTGAGGATTGTCCACCCGAAAGAAAAATTAAGCTAACAATATCAATAGCCTAATTAAGTAGCTCAACTAAAATATTATATATATATATATATAAATATATATATATAGTACGCCATAGCAACTTTCATAGTTTCAAACACTGCGGAACTTCGCGTGCGGCGTCGGCCCTGGCATGTGTCCGACTACTAAAAACTATAGAAAACATAAAAATTTAAAAATGTACTGAAAAATTCGGCATGACCTTTGATAGAAATTAGACATATTGAGTTCCAGAAATTAGGCGGAACGGAACTTAATCAATGTTTCGCCAAAACGTTGGCACTCATTATAAATACCTGCATCATGAATAACTAGTACAAACTTGTACTAGTACAAAATATGGGACAAACGTTGCAAATGTATGTGTAAAATAACTAAGAAGAACTGCACTCTACAGTAAGAGAGAAGAGAGAGAGAGGGGTGGTTACCGGGGCGGACGGAGACGACGGGGAGGTCGAGGACGATGGCGGCGGCGGACAGCGAGGGCGACGGGGAGGGCGAGGACGTTGGAGGCGGCGGACGGTGAGCGTGATGGTGAGGACGAGGACGTTGGAGGCGGTGGCGGACGGCGAGGGCGACGGGGATGACCAGGATGGCGCCGACATTGGTGGCAGTGGACGGCAAGCGCGGCGGTGGCGACGTCGAAGGCCGCCACGACGATGGCGACGGCGGCGACGCGAGAGAGATAGGAGAAAGACTTTTGCGGATAAAGAGTGTGCGGCTCCGGGCGCGAGTGGCTTCGATGGATAAGGCGGACCCGCCACAGCTAATGTCAAGTGGCGGGCGTAGTTATGCACCCGCCAAAGCTACATTCCGGTGGCGGGCAGCCCAAATCACCGCCACAGCTACAATTTTGACCCACCACTCTTTCGTAAGAAATAATGTGCAAACGAGTTTCAAAAGGGATGAAACTTTGCATGATGTTTTCATCTCACCCATGTAGTGTGTGGTAAAAATTTGAGATCGTTATGGCAAAAACTTGATGCATCTTATGTACAAACCAAACACTCCCCCCCTAAGCGTGAGGGTTTCGAACGGAAACCACCGCATTACACACACGACTACATTATTCTAAATTATTTGGACTTCAAACTTTTTTCGTGATTAATGCACACCATCCAAAATGCCATGCTCAAATTTGGCTTTTTTTTAGTAGGTTTGCTATTTTCCAGGCATGCATCAACTGATTTTCCGGCCACTAAAAAGACCAGAACGCTCTTCGGTTGGAAAGCACGTGCAAACGAGCTTCGAATGTGATGAAACTTGGCATGGTGTCTTCATTGGACCCCTGTAGGGTGTGGAAAAAAATTGAGATCGTTACGGCAAAAACTTAATGCACCTCTTGTACAAATCGAACACTCTCCCCCTAAGTGTAAGGGTTTCGAACATAAACCACCGCCTTACAAACACAACTACATTTTTATTAATCATTTGGACTTCATACTTTTTCCATGGTTAATACACTTTTTCCAAATCATTTGGACTTCAAACTTTTTGTAATTCATTTGTACAAACCAAACACTCTCCCCCAAGTTTGAACGGAAAATCGCCGCATGGCACAGTCAAGTCAATTTCTTTAAATCATTTGAACTTCAAACTTTTCACATGATTAATACACAGCATCCAAAGCCCCCTCCTAAAATTTGGCCACTTTCTAGGTTAAGTAAACAAGATTTTTCAAGTTTTTTCGCACTTACGATATGTGTGGCGGGTGGCCCACAATCCCCGCCACTGCAAACTTTTGGAATTTTTGAATGTTTTTGGCGCGAGTTGCCGAAAGATATGTGTGGCGGGCGTTCCATAAGGCCCACCACTGGTTACAGGTAAAGCAGTGGCGGGCATTCCGTACCGACCGCCACTACTGTTTTTCACCCCGCGGGGATCTTGAGAAGAGTTTACTTGTGGCGGGTTCTAAATATTACTCGCTACTGCTATGCTTATAGCAGTGGCAGGTACCGTTTTGTACCTGCCAGTGCTACTTTTTTAAAATAGCAGTGGCGGGTAATAAGTAGCGCCCGCCACTCATTTGAGGCCATCTATAAGCCTTTTCTCAGTAGTGCCATGGCCGTGGCCATCACCGAGCTCGGAGCGACTAAGGTAAGTGCTCGGAACCCCCATATCTCCTAATCCCAAAATCCTCGACACAGAAATTTGAACTTATCTAGATTGCAGCAGTGCTTAATTGTACAATAGATAGATTGAATAGCTTAGTACTACAACTACTGCTTAATTAGTACTACCACTACTAGACTTAGTAGTAGATTAGGTACCTAAACTACTACTACTCACCGGAGGAGGAGATATAGATGATGCCAGAGCCAGTGGCCTCGTCGTCGTGGGTGCCGGCCGACATCTTCCCCATCGGGCCGTTGGCGGCGGCGGCGTTGTCATCGTCGTCGGTGTCGCCAAGCTTGGCAAACATCTCCTCTGACTCGCACCTCGTGTTGGCCAACGAGACGCGGTTGGCGGTGACCTCTCGTTCGTCAGCCACCGATTCGGCGATGGCGCGGTCTTTCGCCACCGCATCAGGGTCCGCAAGGATGGTGGCGATGACTGTGGCGTCGTCGAGCTCGGCAGCGAGGTACTCCTCCAAGGCTTCTGCCATTTGGAAGCAGCAGCCGCCCTCCACATCCACCTCCATCTCCATATCCTCCTCCTCGTCGTCCTCCTCCTCCTCCTTCTCTTCGTCTGACTCGGATTCCAAAAAGGAGCTCGGGTAGGCACCAGTGGCGGCCACCGCCTCTCGAGCGGTGACCACCGCATCTACCTCTGCCGCGATTTGGGCCCAGCGGGCAGGGGTGAGCTGCGCGTAATAGGTGGGGCGGCTCCTAACCATGGCTCTGGCGGCGGAGATGGCGGATTGGCGATTTGGGAGCTCCGACGGCGGCGGATCTAGATCGGATTTTTTTAGGGGCCGGCGGCTAGGGTTAGGGTGCGGGGCGGCTAGGGCTTCCATTTATAGTCGGCCGGCTGTGTGAGGATTGGATGGAGCAGCATACGAGGCCATGAATGTCGGTGGTGCTCCTGCCGCTTCATGTTTTGTCCACACTGCAACTGCTTCATCTTCTCTGTAAAATGCAAACTGCTTCAACTTCTATGTTAAAATGGAAACTGTTTCAACTTCGTCATAATTGGAAACTGCTTCCACTTCTCTACAGAGTGCTGGTGTCTACCTGCTACTTGGATTTAGCTCGCATTACATTTTCAATAACCTGGTCATTTTTTCGACATGTAGATCGATTTTAGTTGCACCACACAAAAAAGAACAGATGGTTAATTGTGTGTTGTAGAGATATAAATGACACCAGCTATTTACTCATGTGTGTTTGTCTGCTTCGACTTCTGTTGCTGAATGCGGGGGTATGATCTTATCAAATACATTGCAGTATGGCTTAAGATATCTGGCAGGTCATCTTTGCATATTATTTTAGACCTTGAGAAATTTTTGTGCATCATGCAGGTGATCTGTGATACCGTCAAGCAGATATCTGGCAGTGACATCGCAAGGCGAGATCGGTAGACTGCTCGAGACGACAACACATAGATACATAGGATAGCTGTGGACTTGTAAAACTTTTGTACTATGTGAATGTCATTGTATCATGTGAACTTGTGAAACTGCAATGAATGATATGTTGCCTTTATACTTTTTTATTACAGTGTTTCATGTGAATATCATTAGCAGGGGTGGGTATCTAATGGAACAAAATTAGATCCCTAAAATACACAATGGAGATGGTTCTTCCTACCAAACCGGTTCCGGCAGATATACATTGGAAGCGGGTATACATAGGCGATTGTAGAAACTGCCTCCGGCGTATATAGTATTAGCGACGCAGGCTTTGAGGCGAAATGGGGAACCGCCGGCCCATGCACCAAAACCGCCTCCCAAGCTGAATTCTATACTAGTGGTAATATGTCATTAGCCGATGTGCCCTAGAGCACGTATACAAATACACTCCCCGGCCACCATGTTGGATGTGCCGATCCAATCTGTCTCTCTGAATTTTCACAAGGCACTCAATTTCGTAATGAAATTGGGGAACCCGGTGGGGCTCCTTTCATCGAATAAAGAAAGGAGCCAACTATCCAGCAGTCATCCAATTTTTTTCTTCATTCGATACCCCCCCCCCCCCCCCCCCCCCCACGCCCTTCCTCCACGGCACCGTTGCGCGCTCCCCGTGCTGCCCACCTCGAGCTATTTTGCCACAGAACCTCCCCTACAGTATTCTCACCGCAGTGGAGTTTAACCACCAAAGTAACCCATCCAATGGTATTTACACATCTACAAAACTGCCAAATAAAACGTCGCAACCCGCAGCCGGCTACGTTGCTGGTCGCCACCCCGGTCTGCCCGAGCCGCCTGCTCCACCGGTTGGCCTCCACCAGTCATCCCTCTAAGCCCCGTACTTTTCCAGCGTAGGTGACCAGCCCCCGCCCTACATCTGCACCATCAACCTCATTCTTCTCCTTCAACAAGGATGCCACAACCGGCCGCATCCTACCCGTCTCCAGCTTCTCGGTGCTGCCCATCGCTGAAATAGACTTTTTTTTTAAAAAGGGTTTTTATTAACTCAAATGAAGCATCAAGGGGATACAAAACACCATGAGCATACACCCAGCCTCTGCATAGTTAGCATGCACATAGCCAACACAAACGCACACACACACAAAGGATCACGCCGGCAAATAGCAAAGCCATGGTAGACTAACGCTATGCCTAGGCGGACGAAAAGCAAAAACAAAAGAAAAAAAGAGCAATATTGATCCTCGTCGAGCAGTTGCAGCCATCGAAAATGATGTAAGCGCATATGGTCCAGGCGTGATATCAACACGAGCTGTAAACCATGCACACACCAAACAAATAGCCAGCCATGGAACCATTGATCGCAGGGCGAGAGAAGACGCCACCACTGAAATCCCACCTTGGAGACAATCCGGCAATACCGCGCGTCCGTCGCCAGTGTCTGTCAGTGGTAAATCTAGGCACCCCAGACAGTACACCACGAGCTGTCACTGTCCCGCCAAGGCCGCGAGTATCACCGGCAAATTTGCACGCACCATATTCGTAACGCGACGTCTCAAGGAAGGATCGCCGCCACCCGTCTCGATGCCTCAGCCACCCAAAACAGGGCACCGACGAGACATGGAAGCGTCCCCCGCAGACGCCTCAAATTCTTGCAGACACATGACAAGTAGCAAACGTAAAGAAGAAAACGTCGGGGTGGCAATGCAGGTCGACGTGAGGCAGAATAGCGGCGTCACATTGTGCTTATCGGGACCACACGGACGCGCTCCCGCCGAGTGCCGCGATGTGATCGATCGGCTCGAGGTGCCTAGGATGCCTGGTCGGCCGTCGGCGTCGTGTGCGTCGCTAACACCTGATGTGATGGCGATGTCACTTACCCCTGCCACTGCTGTCGCTCCGCTACAAAAGGTAGCGCGCGCTGTGTGTTTGGTGGGTGGTTTAGAGAGCTCTTGTTCCTTGGGCCTGCTTAACGTACGTAAGACTCGCTTGACTTGAATTCCGGGAGAGGATCAGGAGATGGCTGGCAGCATGGCTCCGTTAGGAGTGAAGAAGGAGAGGGCGGCGGAGTACAAGGGGCACATGACGTTCGCCGTTGCCATGGCGTGCATCGTTGCCGCCATCGGGGGTTCCATCTTTGGCTACGACATCGGCATCTCCGGTAAGCACGCACGCACGCAGTGAGAAGTTATATCTCGCTCCGTTCAGAAATACTTGTCCTATAAATGGATTTATCTAGACTTATTTTAGTTATACATACATCCATTTTATACATTTCTAGGACAAGTATTTCCGGACGGAGGGAGACTTCCTAAAGCATGACAACCTGAAGCGAGCACACTTCCCACGCATCGGCCAAAATGGTGGTAGCAAAAACAGTTTGACAAGTAGGGCCGCTCGATTATTCTAGTTGGAAGATTTGTGCTTTAAGGGCCGTTTTTCTTTTTAGATTCGGCGACAGCTTCTCCCAGAAGTTGCACCCTCCCCAGCTTCTCTTTAGATTTATTCAATTATTCTACTAGCTCTCTTTTGCGGGTAATCTGTTTTTCTTTTCTCGTGCGCACATAGCATATCTTCTTTCTTTTCCTTTAAATATGTACGCACCATAACAAATCAGATATTCAGAGTCCAGTTGCAGTCTCCGTGTCTCACTTGTTGCACCGATTGCTGCAGGAGTGAACACCATGGACCCGTTCCTCGAGAGGTTCTTCCCGGCGGTGTTCCGGCGAAAAAACTCGGTCAACCTAAACAACTACTGCAAGTACGACAACCAGGCTCTCTCTGCCTTCACCTCCATTCTCTATCTCGCCGGGCAAGTCTCTACACTTGCTGCTGCCCCAGTGACAAGGAACTATGGCCGCCGCGCCAGTATTATCTGCGGCGGCATCAGCTTCCTCATCGGCGCGGCCCTCAACGCCGCGGCCGCGAACCTCACAACTCTGATCCTCGGCCGCATCATGCTTGGCGTCGGCATCGGTTTCGGTAATCAGGTGTGTCACTAAGTTCACGCATACGTAGAGTTAGCTATTGCATGTGTTTGTAAGTTGCAACTTACAAAGTTCTTGCTGTCATCGTAGGCTGTGCCGCTGTACTTGTCGGAGATGGCGCCTGCGCACCTGCGCGGCGGGCTGAACATGATGTTCCAGCTCGCGACGACGCTTGGCATCTTCTCGGCGAACAAGATCAACTACGGCACGCAGAAAATCAAGCCGTGGGGGTGGCGCCTCTCGCTCGGCCTCGTGGCGGCGCCGGCGCTGCTGATGACGATTGGCGGGATCCTCCTCCCGGAGACGCCGAACAGTCTCATCGAGCGCGGGCGCGTCGCGGAGGGCCGGCGCGTGCTGGAGCTGATCCGCGGCACCGCCGACGTTGACGCTGAGTTCACAGACATGGCGGAGGCGAGTGAACTGGCCAACACCATCAAGCACCCGTTCCAGAACATCCTGGAGCGGCGCAACCGGCCGCAGCTGGTGATGGCCGTGTGCATGCCGGCGTTCCAAACCCTGACGGGCATCAACTCCATCCTGTTCTACGCGCCGGTGCTGTTCCGGAGCATGGGCTTCGGCGCCAGCTGGTCCCTCTACTCCTCCATGCTCACCGGCGCCGTGCTCTTGTTCTCAACGCTCATTTCCATCGCCACGGTCGACCGACTCGGCAGGAGGAAGCTCCTCATCAGCGGCGGCATCCTGATGATCGTTTGCCAGGTGATTGTGGCGGTGATACTGGGGGTAAAGTTCGGTGCGGACAAGCAGCTGTCACGGAGCTGCGCGAGCGTGGTGGTGTTCGTGATTTGCCTCTTCATGCTCGCGTTCGGGTGGTCGTGGGGTCCGCTCGGGTGGACGGTGCCGAGCGAGATCTTTGCGCTGGAGACGCGGTCGGCGGGGCAGAGCATCACGGTGGCCGTCAACATGTTCTTCACCTTCGTCATCGCGCAGGTGTTCCTGTCGCTGCTCTGCGTCTTCAAGTTCACCATCTTCATCTTCTTCGCTGTCTGGATAGCCGTCATGACCGCCTTCGTCCATGTCTTCCTGCCGGAGACCAAGGGCGTGCCCATCGAGGAGATGGTGCTGCTCTGGAGCAAGCATAGGTTCTGGAAGATCATCATGCCGGCAATGCCGACGATGCCGCTAGAGGACGGCTTGGGACCCAGTGACATTGGTTAAGTGATAAGCGTGTCAAAGTATCTTCAGGAATGGCAGTGTCCTAATCCGAATACACACTACAACACGTTGCCAACATGCAGGCGGTTGATGGAGAGATCTATAAGTTCAGATACGAGCTATCAATGTTTAAAGTTTAATAATGGCGAGCCGTGTTGCCGTTACTTACCAAGTATGCACGCGATATCCATGCATGGATCCACCGTCCGTGGTTGCTTTGAGATTCATACTACTTTTTTGGTGGTTATCAAAACTTATCGCATTTCAAAATGTTTCATTTGGTTTTTTTTTCTTGTTTCAACTTGTATCATCATGTTTCATTGCGTACCAATAAAAAAGAATGCACGTGTTTTGGATCAGGTTTGCTGATACACAACGACACAGAGTGAAACATTAAGATACACTTTGGAACGAGAAAAAAAAACCCCAGTGTTACGCTTTGAAACAAGACAAATCCTAAAAACAGTCCAAAAATAAGCATGAATCTCAAAGCACTCACGGACAGTGGATCCATGCACGGGATACGGTAGAATTGCTTTTCTTTACCAAGTACCCAGTATACTTACACGCATCGTCTTCCTCGTCGGTCCGGTGCTCGGCGGTCATTGCAGTTGCACTGATCTTGTGTGCAGCGAATGTTGAGCTTGTCCATGGAGGTAATTAAGCATGAGAGGACACAATCTCCATATCTTAACTAAACTCTGCTGTGATCGATCGACACGCCAACCGACGGATATATCTTTGTATGTGTGTGCAGATAGAAGGCCAGTGCCGGGACCTCCAGCTCCGGCCCTCAGCGCGCGTGCGTCGCAGGGAGCACTGCCCTGACTGCAAGGACAACCCGCCACCGACGCCGACGCCGCTGTTCCCCCCTACTCCTCCGGCAGCTGAAGCAGACGTACCTCCTGCTGGAAGCCGCACATAGCTTTACGATTCCGCGTTGGGCAGCAGGCCGGCTGCAGACATTTCAACGTTTACTACAGTATGTTTGACTTGCGACTATGATACTGGTGTTGTAACGGAACAGATGATCATCACCTGAGATATCTCTATGGAATCTTTGTTTGTCAGGGCGCCCCAAACCCCTACAATTCCAAAAGAGACCTGACATTGTTACCCTTTCTTTTTTGGGGGGCCTCCCCATTTGTTAGCTAGCTCCACCCTGTATGTATACAGGGGAGCACAGCTTATACAATTTACCACCTGATTTTATTAGCTTAGCTTTTTCATGGCTAGCATATAAACCAAGGGTTTTATTTTCTTCATTAATAGAATCAAAATTATCAAGTCATCATCAGCCATAGGTTCTTGCATATTTTTATCTTTGCTACTTTCTTCAAACAGAATTTTTCTAGCAATCTCTAAATTTTTAACTATGGCTCTCAAACTTTCATGATTATCATTTCTATTATCCTCTACTCCCAGCTTATTAGTAATTTCAGCCAACACATTGTTTTCAGTACTTAGAACAATAGGAATTACTACAAGTTTAGGGTCATCACCTGAGATATTGTTCTTAGATGCTTCTCTCTGCATAGCCAGAGGTGTCCTGTCTGCATCCTCCTGTCCTTTCACACCTTCTCACTTCAGTTCCAGCAGCATTGGAGCTGCTAGCTCCTTGAGTTGCCCCCAGCTTGTCTTTTTTGTTCGAGCAGCATTCAGAACTTCCAAGTTTTCCAGTTCCAGTACCTTGTGGGCAGTAATTTGATCCTGATCTATCTGAGTCAGAGCAGAAAAGCTAGACACACCAAGCATAACAGTGTTATAATGGGGTATAACAACAGTCCCTTGATCTGTCAAGACCACAGCTGGGAAATCTTGTGTCTCTGTCCCTTCATTGATTTGAGTAGTGGCACATACATATAGCTCCACTACTACTACTACTACTACTACTACTACTACTATTATTATATTAGAGAGAAGTGCATATTACACCCCCCAACTCTAGCCCTAGTCTAATATACACCCCCCCCCCCCCCCCCAACTCCAATACCGTCTAATCTACAACCCCCAACTCCAATACGTGCTGCACAATACACTTTGATGGATCCCGACAGTTGGAAGGCTCGGGGGCGGGAGTTGTCTTGACTTCCCCACGAGGTGACAAATTCTGTTCTGTTTTGGGACTAATGTTTCCCTGTACTAATAATGCAGCAGAATATGAGGCTTTGCTTCATGGGCTTCATATGGCTAAGGAGATGAATCTCAGCCGGGTCAGATGTTTGGGTGACTCAGACTTGATCGCCCAGCAGGTTTCTGGAACTTGGGATTCTAAGGACCCCCTTATGGCGCCTTACAAGCATGCTGTCACGGTTGTTGCTGGACACTTCAAGGGTTACCAGGTTGATCATATCGATCATCGGCAGAACGAGGCAGCAGATGCACTATCTTGTTCGGGCTCTCAGCGCAAGCCTGTTCCACCCAATGTTTTTCTGGATGTTCTACATAACCCGTCAGTCAAGCTACCAACGGAGGAAGACATCACTATACCAGACCCAGAGTTAGCTTTAGTGGCGGTGATTCATGCAACACCTGAGTGGACAGTACCTTACCTAGCTTATCTCACCCGTGGCGAGCTCCCAGAAGAGGAAATCATCGCTCGGCAGATTATCAGGAGGTCTAAGTCCATGACTATAGTCAATGGCGAGTTGCATAGGAGAAGTGTTACAGGTGTTTTCCAGCGTTGTGTTTCTCCTGAGTAAGGTCGCCAGATTCTTAATGAGATCCATTCTGGTGACTGCGGACATCACGCCGGGCCAAGGTCCTTGGTGGCAAAGGCTTTCAGGCATGGTTTTTACTGGCTCACAACCCATGCAGATGTAGAGGATATTGTCCGCAAGTGGGATGGGTGCCAGAAATTTGCACGTCAAGCTCATGTGCCGGGTCAAGAACTTCGGATGTTCCCAATTACTTGACCTTTTGCAGTCTGGGGGCTTGACATGGTCGGTCCTTTCAAGCCGTCATCTGACAAGAAGACTCACCTTATGCTTGCAGTTGACAAATTCACCAAGTGGGTCGAAGCAGAGCCAGTCAGCAATTGTGATGCTGCAGCAGTAGTCAAATTTCTCAAGAAGATAATTTATCGCTTCGGATATCCTCATAGCATCATTACTGGCAAGGGCACTAATCTGTCCAAAGGAGCTATGGAGCAATTTTGCCAGAAGGAGCACATCAGGCTTGATGTCGCCTCAGTCGCACATCCATAGTCGAATGGGCAAGCGGAGCGCGCCAATCAAGAGCTGCTCCGTGGGATTAAACCATGACTCATGATTCCCTTGGAGCGAACCCCTGGTTGCTGGGTCGATGAGCTTCCCGCCGTACTTTGGAGCATATGGACTACTCCCAACAGGTCGACAGGTTATACATCGTTTTTCCTGGTTTATGGTGCAGAAGCCGTATTGCCAAGTCATATCCGTCATGACTCTCCCAGAGTTGCAGCATATGTTGAGGCAGACAATGAACAAGCTTGCCAAGATTCCCTTGATGCCTTGGAGGAAGAACGCGATCTTGCAGCAGCATGATCAGCGATATATCAGTAAGACCTACATCACTATCATAGCCGTAGAGTCCGAAGCCATACCTTTTAGGAGGGTGACTTGGTGCTCCGTCTGATACAAGAACAGACATGCATGCATAAACTCTCACCTCCATGGGAAGGGACCTTCGTCATCAGCAAAAATCTCAACAACGGCTTATATTATCTCGTTGATATACGTGAAGCAAATAAATCACGTACCTCTGAAGAGGAGAGCAACAGTCTTCGGCCGTATTACACTTGAGTTATTTACTCAGTTGTAGTTTCTATTTTTTAACTACTTTTGTCATGTACATATATATATGATGATCAATGAAATAAAGCCGGCATCTCTGGACCCTGGAGTTTGTCGTTTCGCCTTGAAAGTTGTGTGTTGAGTCTTTATTCTTTCATTATTGTTTACTTGGGGGCTTCCAACTCATCGAGTTTAGCTATTAACATCCCTTTTAACCCGGCAAATGCCATCATCATACTTGGTTATACTTGCCTATTTGCTTGATGCTTCTCACAACAAGGTGACTAGGCTGTACGTTTGATGAGTCAATCACACTGATGCCTATTATGGACTGTGTTGACCCTGAACTCATCAAAGTTAAAACACCAATTTAATTCACGTGAGAGCCGGCTTTCATATAGCGAGGACAAACCAAAAGAGGCTGCAAGGCCTACTTCCATAGGAAAGCAAATCTCAGACTCGAGCCTTGAAAGCCTGTCTTTATGTCGAGCCTCGAAAGCCGGCTGTATAATTTAAAGTTTGCTTTACTATGTGTTGTTTTCTTTTGCCAAAGTACTTTCAATTCTAACTTATCTTTAATCTGTTATTAGTATCTGCTGATTATATTTTTGCAGAAGCCGGCTTTACCTTAAGAAAGTCCGGGCCTCATCAATTATCATATGAATTATACATTCAAAAGCAACATGAGTTGCCGGGTTGCATTGCAACCATGGGTTACGAGTCATCTTCAAGCAAACACCGCTTAATGAGTCAAGCATTATTACCAATTGCCGGGTTGCACCGCAACCATGGCTTACGAGTCAGAATAAGTTCCAAGTGCTGAACAGCACTAGCGGCTTTCAGGAGATTTTCAAGACAAAAGTTATTACAAGCCACAACTAGGCTAATTCCATCTAGTTTTTCAAAACAACGAAAAGTTAAGCCTGTGGAGTGGTTGATGGCTGAGATGCGGTAGTTGGATTTTCTGGGTTGACATTGGCTTGCTCTCCTTTAGCTCCAATTGCCACCGGGTTAACGTGCGCCGACTCATCGGGCTTCTCCACGCCCTTCTCAGCATCAGTTTCTTTGGTCTGGGGGCTTTCGGCCACCCACTGAATTGAAGACAAGGCTTCAAAGACCATATTCTTCGGTAATTAGATTGGAAGTGCTGATTTCTGAAGCAAAGGCTTGCTTCCGTGGCGGGACAAGTTTGATGGGTTGCGGTTGCGGTATGCTCATGTGCTTTCCCGCTTCACTATAACCGACTTGGAACTTGGTCAGATCCAAATCGTCGGCAATTGTGGTAGCTGCTGGCCGGGTCTCCCGCACGCAGCGAAGATAGTCCGCCTCAGAAAATTCTGAGTTGTCAGCGTTCAGCTCTGGGAACCCGTCGGTAAGAAGAGCCGGCTGCTTCTCTGGATGTTATGCCTTAGCCAAAGCAAGTGCACTCATCGTTCCTTGTCTGCAAGCCGACCTCTTCAATTCTCGGATCCATTCCAGGATGGTGGAAAATTCCTTGATCATCTCCATAATATGATGAGGAGGGGCTTCTGTATTCTTCACTTCCATTATGCAACGTGCTCCGCCTACATAGAGCTGCTCCAGAAATTTATAGACGGCTTGAAGTTTCACTAGTGGATGCCCCATCACATTATGGTTTCTTTTGCCTGTCAATCAACATTCAAAAAACTCATAACCCGGATTTTTACTCCAATAACATGGCAAGTTGATGAATGGGAAAGAGCAAACTTACCAAAGATGGCTATGCACATCTACTGGATATGGCCTTTTAGAATCCTGAGTTCTTGAGCCACCGGCTCGAGCTTTGAGTCGGCCTCTTCACCACGCTTAACCAAGGCTGCTTTCTCTTCTTCAAAGGCCATTTCGGTTTCCTGCAAAGTGTCTGAACACTTGAGCAGGGACTTTTGAAAATCTGAGGACAACGTCTCAACCGTCTCTCGTAATTTATTCTCACCCTTCACTCTTTTCATTAACTCGGCGACCTCCGAGTTGGCTTGATCCAGCATTTCCTGCAAAATACAAATGGTTGTTTGTTATTTCTAAGTCCCAAGTCGCCGCAGGCTGGCGACCCGACACTTGGGGGCTACAGAGGATTTGATTTTATTACAATGGAGAGTAATTATCAGTATAAAGCCCCGAGTCGCCGCAGGCAGTCAACCCGGCACTTGGGGGCTACACTATTCAGCTTCAAAAATTCTACAAAATTAATAAAAAGTCCCAGGCCACCGCAGGCATGCGACCCGGCACTTGGGGGCTACAGCACTCAGTCGTTTAAACGAGTCATCAGTTTCACTTGAAGACCCGGCCCATCACTTCATGATGAGCCCGCCATTGGGGACTACCATTTGCTCTTACAAACAAATCTTACAAAATACAAGTTCCGGCTTACTATTGATACTAACCCAGCCCTTGGGGGCTACATGTGAGTACAAGGAAATTACTGATGTGCTACATGGCGACACAAGTGTGAAGATTAAAAATTGTACTACAGAAAAGTCTGAAGTTATCATTACTTTCTACACTTCAGACTTGGGAGCTACAGGTATATATATGCAACAAGAGATCAACAAGCTTTACCTCATATTTTCTCTTGAGAAGATTGACCATTGCGCTTTCTGTTTCCCAGCTCTCAGACAGCCGGGTCAGATAACTTTGATGCAGAGAACTTACATCCAAAGCCTCAAAAGCCTCTAGATAAAGGCGGGCTTTTCCTTTCTCTGGATGTGGCGACTCTTCCTTTGACACTATCTTCGTCAAAGTGGTCGAAGTTTCTGGAGGAGCACCATGGCTTTCGCCAGTGATAACCACATCATCATGAGCTTTTTCAATATGCTGTTCTGGTGCCAGATTCTCTCTTTGCTCTTCCACAACTGGTGGAGTGGGAACACGAACAGGGCTAACCGGGTTGTCCTGGTGAGCCGGCTCTTCTTCACCGGCCGGGTCATCCTGGGTCTCCGGGTTGTAACTACATATACGTGTAATCTTTGTATCAATGAAAACAAGTGTTGCACAAAACCTCTCTCTCCTGCCCTCACTCTCGTTCTGACATGGTATCAGCCTAAGATCCATAGCTTCCGCTGCCCTCCCAACTTCCCGGCGACCATGAGTTCTTCCTCCTCTCACTCCTACTCCACTAGCTCCGACTTCGACGAGGACTTTGGTCTGCCCATTGCAACCCAAACACTTCCCACCCAAACCAGCCAGTCCCTTCACATCCGTGATCATGTCCGGGTCGTCCTCGACTACGAGAAGGAGAACTACGGGCTATGGCGCCGCCAATTCCTTGGCGCGCTCGCCAAGTTTGGCCTGCTCGACCACGACGATGGCTCGCGTGCGTAGGTTTCCTCCGACTGGCTTCTCAACGACTTCGCCGTCGTCTCCTGGTACAGCGCCACGGTGACGGCCTCGACTCTGGAGATCGTCGAGGAGCGCAAAGACATGGCGCGTTCCGTCTGGCGCTCCCTCCGGTCGCTCTTCCGCAGCAACCGCGACGCCCGTGTCACCTACCTCCGTGATGAGTTTCACAGCTTTGTGCAGGGCGACCTCTCTGTGGTCGAATACATGTCCAAGCTGAAGCAGATGGTCGATCAGCTTGGTGACCTGGCCCGCCGTGTGAAGGAACGTGATCTCTTCCACAACTTTCTGTGCGGCCTCGACGAGCGCCTCCAGCATGCGATCCCGCACATGACTTGCGGCCACCCTCCCTCCTTCGTCAAGCTTCGCTCCTTACTCCTGCTCGAGGAGCAACGCCTCACTCGCCAGGCGAGGACCGCCGCCAGCAACGCCCTCATCGCCCAGGCACAGGCCTTCCACGCCTCGCGCCCGCCACCACCATCGACGGCGCCGGCCCCCCAGTTTCCCGTGGCTCTCCTCGGTGCCGGGTCTCCTGCTCCCGGCCCCTCCGGCAACAACAGCAGGAAAAAGCACAAGAAGAACCCTCCTCACGGCGCTGGTTCGTCCACCGGCGGGGCTCCTCACAATGGCGGGGCGACTGGCGGCTCCAACGCCGGCTACCGCGCACCGGCGCCCACTGCTCCGGCTGTGGCCGGCACCTTTCAGGCCTGGTCCGCCCCGGCGCTCCTCGGCGCCCGGCCGCCCGCGCCCGCTCCGCCGCACGCTCTGCAGGCGCCGCACTTTGCTCCCGCGCTGTCTCCCCAGTGGGATCAGGCTGCCCTAATCGCGGCCCTCAACCAGCTCTCGGTGCAGCCTCCATCCTCTCCCGGCGGCGAGTGGATTCTCGACATCGGCGCGTCCTCGTACATGGGCTCGGGATCCGGTATATATATACCACTGAAAAAAATAGCGCGCTATAGCGTCGCTAATAGCACGCTATAGCATATTGAGAATTGCCGCGCTAAATATATCAGTGTACAATGTCTCGCTAATAGCACAGTATAGCGCGATATAGCACGCTAATAGCATATTTTGAGGTCGGCGCTATTTTGCTATAGCACGCTATTTTTTTCCTTGATATATACTCTCTTCGCCTCCCCATCCCTCCACCCCCTCCACGATCGTTGTTGGTGATGGCTCTGCCTTACCAATCACGGCCGTGGGTTCTGCTTCCCTTCCCACAAACTATCGTTCACTTTCCCTTCTTGACATTCTGATTTCTCCTTCCTTAATTAAGAATTTAGTTTCGGTACGTGCATTCACTGGTGATAATTCCATCTCTGTCGAATTTGACCCTTATGGCTTTTCTATCAAGGATTTGGCCACCAGGACGGTTCTTCTCCGATGTGATTCCTTCTGCATACCTTCTTAACCGACGTCCATGCAAACCACGGCTTCTCACCACCCCGTACGGGCTACTCCTCGGCCACGTCCCAGACTTTCGTCATCTCCGTGTGTTCGGGTGTTTATGTTACCCAAATATCATAGCCATCTCACCACATAAGCTGGCTGCTCGATCTGTGGCGTGCATTTTCTTGGGTTATCCCGACGACGAGCGCAAGGGGTATCGGTGTTACGATCCAACCACTAGGCGCATCATTTTTTCCCATCACGTGACGTTCGTGGAGTCAGTTTTTCCAATCAAAACTCTATCTCCATCTCTTGATGACCAGCTGGATCCCCCCGCCCCGGATCACGTTGATCCTCTTGCATGGCCTGCATGCACTCCCCCCATATCGCCGCACGCCACGTCTCCCCCTCCGTCGCCTAACACCTCGCCCGCCTCGGGCCAGCCCACTCCGCTTGGTGGCTCGTCTGGCTCGGCCCAACCACCTCCTGGGCCTGCTACGCCACGCACCGGCCCAGATGCCAGCGCTCCCCCTCTCTCGCCATCCGATGATCACGCGAGCTTGTCACGGCATCTTCCAACCTAACCCTCGCTATGCCGACTCCCTTCTCGCCGCCACACCCATCTCCCCCTTGCCCTCCTCTATGCGAGAAGCCCTTCATGATCCCAACTGGCGCGCTGCTATGAAGGCAATCTCCAACGCCACTTGGACGCTCGTCCCTTGCCCTCCCAACACTACTGTTGTGACAGGCAAATGGGTGTTTTCGGCATAAGATGAACTCGGATGGGTCCCTGGAGCGTTACAAGGCGAGATGGGTTGTCCGCGGGTTTGCCCAACGGCCGGGGATCGACTTCGGCGAAACTTTCTCCTCGGTTGTCAAGCCGGCGACGATCCGCACTCTTCTCACCCTGGCATGTTCGCGTGGCTGGCCGGTGCACCAGCTAGACGTGAAAAATGCCTTCCTCCACGGCCTTCTCGACGAACAGGTCCATTGCTACCAGCCTGCCGGCTTCGTTGACTCGGCGCGCCACGATCATGTTTGTCATCTCTCGAAGTCTTTATACGGGCTCAAGCAGGCCCCAAGAGCATGGTTCCAGCGGTTCGCCGGCTTCGCCACCACGATCGGCTTCAACGCTTCATGCTCCGACGCCTCCCTCTTCATCCTACGGCGGGGTTGCAACGTTGCCTACCTCTTGCTGTACGTGGATGTGCTGGCGGCTTATTCCTCGGCTCTTCTCCGCGACATCCTTTCCAAGTGTTGACACACGAACACGTCACGTGTACCCTCGATGCCGGGGTGATGCACCGCAGCTCACGTCGAAGGAGACCCGACCGACAGCGCGATACGCAAGACAGTCGGCGGGCGCTTTTCAGACCCGAAACCCCACACGCCCGGGAGGGACCCCGTCAGGGAGTGCGGCGTCTATGGGCTGCCCTAGGTCGATTCGCTCGCCCCTATAGCCTTGGGATTCGCAGCTCTCAAACTCGAGGAATAGCGAAGAACGAGAGAGAAAAATGACGGAGGGATAAAACGTAGACTGAAAAAGTAGTATATTGATTTGTTCGATTGTGTGTTGTTTCAATCGGCCGTCACCCCTAACATATATAAGAGGCGGCTGGACTTCCCGTACAAGTAAAGGATTCATCTAGGCTTTCCTTACAAGAAAATTACATCAATTCACGTCCTGCAGTTCTAGTTTCAGCCCAACTCGGATTCAGCCCGAATCTGTCCCGCTTCTTGCGTGGGCTATAGAAATCGCATACTAACTCGGATGGAGTCGAGTTCAACATCAAACTTGTTCGCCTCGATGATCTGCATAATACATCGCGGGCCACTTCTCCTTCTAAGGCAGTCTTAATGACTTTTAGGGCCCATCTTTAACTATGGGTCAGATTCAATTATGCAGTTTTCTGAACTGTTCGAGTCTTGTAACAAACTTGTAGGCCGTGTACTATCTCCGATGATGATGACTCCAAAAGCAAAGTTGACCGTTTCGACGATATGCACAACTTCTGTGTAGAACACTTTTCTATCCGAGGTCATCTGAATAATTTTTCGAGCCCATCTGCAACTTCTGGTCGGATTGACTTTGACAGCTTCCACTTTCCCGGCAAGCTTTCCACGCCGGCAAGGTTTCCACACCGGCAAGGTTTCTACCCCAGCAAGCTTTCACATCGGCAAGCTTCCACGTCGGCAGGCTTTCACACCGGCAAGATTTCCACCCCGGCAAGCTTTCACACCGGCAAGATTTCCATCCTGGCAAGCTTTCACACCGGCAAGCTTCCACGCCGGCAAGATTTTCCTTTTGCTGGCAAGATTTTTACTCGGATTTCTCGACTGAAAATATAGCCTGGTCTTGATTTGCCTCTCCAGGTGGCATACGACCTTGGATTGAGACGATTTATATATGAAAATCGATCGGCTCGACGAGACGAAGCTTTCTCGTGTTGAAGGTTTTTCGGTTCAAGACCATCTTGATGGCCAAATGACTCGCGCGACCCATCAGACAGGGTGTTTGGTATCTCGCGCCATATTTCCGTTTAGGTTCAGTCTGCAGTGTATTGTCTCTATCTTTTGCATACAAACTCGGATTGAGATGATTTATATATGAAAATCGATCGCCTCGACGAGACAAAGACAATCCATGTAGAATGCTTCTTCATTCGAGGTCGTCTTGAAGGCGTAACCGGTCAAAAAGCACTCGGAACACTAAATTCTGCCACTTGGAGCACAGTTTCGGCCCCTAAGATAGGGTTGGATGATAATAACCTAAACATCAAAGTTGTTACACTCGGCGACGTGAAACTTTTCACGCTGAAAACCCTTTCACTCGAGACCATCTCATTTTCTTTTTATGCCGTGCCAAAATCTGATATCAACACATGCCCCCCTGTTTTTGGCAAAGCTTGCATGCCAAAAAATAATATGCATTTTATTTGTTCTAAGGACGATGTCAACACTCCTTCGGCCATTTATATATCTCAGGGCGATAATTATGTGTCGGCCATGTTTGTGCTAAGGGCGATAATCATATATCGGCCATTGCCTACTTAGGCTTCTTGCCACACACTTGGGTGGTATTTCTTCAAGTACTTGCCATTGAGAGCTCTAGGTAACAATGCCCCTAGTACAGATTCCACCAAATAAGAGTTTCCAGGAACTACTCTTGTAATCCTAAAAGGACCTTCCCAACTCGGAGACCACTTCCCGAATTTTCTATCTCTTGAACCAATCGGTAGAATCACTTTCCAGACGAGATCGCCAACTTGAAAATTCTTCAACTTAACTTTCTTATTGTAAGCTCTTGCCACCCTCAACTTGTCTCTCTCTATGGCCTTTAAAGCAGCCAAACGTTTATCGGCAACCTCATCAATATTGTCCATCATCAAGTTATAAAAGTCTATTGCCGATAAATCATTTTGTTTGGCTATTCTCAAAGCATTCAAATTTACTTCCACTGGTAAAATGGCCTCTTGACCATATACTAGCTCATATGGAGTCACCTTCGTAGCACCATGCCTTGAGATTCTATGTGCCCACAAAGCTTCAGACAACAACTCATGCCATCTCTTTGGATTATCCTCAATCTCTTTCTTGATGAGCTTGATTAAAATTTTATTGCTAGACTCAGCTTGTCCATTAGCTTGTGCATAATACGGGGAGGAATTGAGCAACTTTATGTTATAAGATTCGACAAATTCTCTGACTTGATGTGACATGAAAGATGAATCTTGATCCGTAGTTAATGTTTGGGGAATGCCGAATCTATGAATAATGTGCTCAGTTATGAATTGGATTACCTCTGTATGTGTCATGTTCTTGAGAGGTACTGCCTCAGATCATTTAGTGAAATAATCGGTTGCCATCAATACGAACCGATGCCCCTTTGAGGAAGATGGATGAATTTCTCCAATAAAGTCTAAACCCCATCCTCTGAAAGGCCACGGCTTGATAATAGGATGTAATATAGCAGCAGGAGCCAACTGAATATCACCAAATTTTTGACAAGCTTCACACCCCTTGTAATATCTGAAGCAATCATTAATCATAGTCGGCCAATAAAATCCAACACGTCGCAATAACCACCTCATCTTGGAAGCCGACTGATGAGTGCCACAAATGCCTTCATGTACCTCTCCCATAGCAACTCTTGCTTGGTCCTCGTCCAAGCATTTTAAAAGAACATCGTCAACTGTTCGGCGATAAAGGTCATCATCCCTCATCGTATATTTAAAAGCCATACGCCGAGCAGCCCTGTCCACCCTTCTACTAGGATCACACAAATAATCAATGATGGGTTTTCTCCAGTCTTGATTTTCTCCTGCATTGAATATTTCATTAGTGGCCGAAACGGTGGGCTCCGGTTCGGCCTCCCCTATGTTGGCAAGACTAGACTTCGGCCTTTGAGAAATATGAAACATGCCATGATCAACATGATAGCCGGATGCTTGTTGTGCCAACTCATTAGCTCTCCAATTGTCATGTCTAGATATATGAGCAATGCTAAAATAATCCAAAGTAGAAATTATATCTAGACATTTATCAAGATAAACATTAAGTGATTCGTCAAAACATTGAAAGACTTTGGATATTTGCTGCACTACTAATAACGAATCACCAAAAGCCTCAATATGTGTAGCACCTATGGCAAGCAACATCTCTAAGCCGAATAACATTGCTTCATATTCGGCTTGATTATTTGTGCAAAAATATTCTAAACGGCATGAGGCTTCAAAAACAGCATCATGAGAAGTTATATAAACAATACCAACACCCTGGCCATTGCTACAAACTGAACCATCAAAATATAATCTCCAAGGTACTAATGAAACAAGGTTTATATCAACATCATGCTTGTCATTAATCCGATGCTCAACAATAAAATTAGCAATGATTTGGCCTTTCATGGATTTTAGAGATTTATAAGCCAAATCATATTCAATCAAAGCATAAGCTCACTTGCCAATTCTACCACTAAGAATTGGCCTATGCAACATGTATTTAATGACATTGGTTTGACAAGCTACTATGCAAGCACTCGGCACTAAATAATGTCTCAATTTTGTGCAAGCATAATATAAGCATAGGCATAATTTTTCAATAAATGTATACCTTGTCTCGGCGTCCAATAAACGCCTGCTCAAATATGTAATAGCATGCTCTTTTCCTTCGGTTTCTTGAGTCAAAACAGCACCAATAACACCTTCTTCTGCTGTAATGTAAACCTTAAAGGGTTCCCTATGCTTGGGCGCTTTCATCACCGGAGGAGTGCACAAATAGTTCTTCATCATATCAAATGCTTCTTGCTGTTTTGCCCCCCAAGTGAAATCAACATCGTTCTTTAACCGAAGGAGAGGAGTAAATGCATCAACTTTCCCTGACAGATTAGCTATGAACCTTCTCAAATAATTGACCTTGCCAAGGAATTTTGCATATCTCTCTTGCATGTTGGAGCCTCCACTTTCTGTATGGCCTCTATCTTTTTGGGATCAATCTCTATGCCATCTTCATGAATAATGAAACCCAAAAACTTTCAAGCCAACACGCTGAATGCACACTTCAAAGGATTCATCTTCAGTCCATATTTTTTCATTCTTTCAAAAGCTAAACGCAAATCGGCTAGATGAGATTCTAAAGCATCCGATTTAACAACAATATCATCAATATAAACTTCAAGTATAACGCCAAGTAAATCATGAAAAATTAAATTCATAGCCCTTTGATACGTGGCACCGGCATTTTTTAATCCAAAGGTCATCACTGTCCACTCAAATAAACCAAGGAAACCAGGACATCGAAAAGCCGTTTTGGACATGTCCTCTTCGGCCATAAAAATCTGGTTATACCCCGCATTACCATCAAGAAAGCTAATGACCTTATGTACAGAAGCATCATTAATAAGCATATCGGCTATTGGCATGGGATACTCATCTTTAGGTGTAGCTCTATTCAAATCTCTGAAATCAATGCACACCCTCAACTTGCCGGAGTCTTTCTTCTCTACTGGTACAATGTTAGAAATCCACTCGGCATACCTGCAAGGTCTAATAAAATTAGATTTAAGCAAACGACCGATCTCTTCCTTGATTCGGTCATATGTTTTTGGATTAAACTTTCTGGCCGATTGCTTTTACGGTCTAAAACCAGCCTTTATAGGTAACCGATGTTCCACTAGCTCTCGGCTTAAACCTGGCATCTCATGATATTCCTATGCAAAGCAACAAACATATTCTTTCAAAAGCTCGATCAACTGAGCTTTATGATCAGCTCTTAAATTTTCGTTTATAAATGTCGGCCTAGGAATTGAACCATCTCCTATGTCTATCTCTTCTACTGGATCGGCCGACGTAAAACATTGTCCTAATTTATCCATATCATCTAACTCCTCTATAGATTCATACATATCGTTCTCATTGGACCAATATTCAACAAGACGCTTTTGCAACCAATCTGAGTTAGAATCCATTTAAATACATCATACCTTGGAGCCGATTATCACCAACCGGCTTTAAAGAAACGGGCACGAAACCACTTTTTGTGGCGCTAAGAAAATCAAATTCTGATAAGTCGCGTCCCGTCAAGCAAGAAGCATTGGGATGTTGCCAGTCCACCGATGCATCGGCCAAAGCAACACAAGCCGAATTATCCGCATGAATGACCTCCACTTCATCATCGACCCATTGAATCAAAAACTGGTGCATAGTATACGACACACATTGGTTTGCATGAACCCAATCGCGGCCTAATATCACATTGTAGTTACCTTGCACCTCGGCGACGAAGAATGCGGTAGCCAAAGTTTTGCTTCCCACCGTAAGCTCCACATACATTACACGTTTGGCTTCAGTTTTCTCTTTGCCTTCAAATCCAGTAAGCACCATGTTGGTCTTTATTAACTCTTCGTCATGCAGCCCCAATTTTTTGAAGACCGAATATGGCATAAGATTCACCACAGCACCACCATCGACAAGCATTCTAGCAACCGGCGATCCATTAATATGATCTTTAAGGAACAATGGCTTCAAGTGTGTCATCGGTTCTTTTGGCTTCTCGAATATAGCATTTTTAGGACCAAAATCTAGCTGAGCTACTTCCCCTTCTTCATCTATAGCACGAAATTCTGCGGGTAAGTAATACACCATATTGATATCCATACCGTCGCAGACCGGTGTAGGCTCATAATCGAACATATCATCTTCCTCCTCGGGTGTGTTCATCGGTTCTGAAATCTGTCCGAGCGAAGTGGAATCAATAGGTGTTGCGGACGATGTAATAGTGGTGGCATCGTCCTCCTTTGTTGGTGTAGGTGCTGTTGTGACAGATGTAGAAGCCACTGCACCTTGCATTTGTTTAGGCATCCATATTTGTTTTGTAGGTACCATGGGCCGAATGTCATTGAACAATTTATCTCTTTGCTTCTCGGCCTCCTGTTCTGTCATCTCTTGACTCCTCATGCGCTGCAGTCTCCTTTTTTGTGCCTTGGTCAAACCAAAAAGACACCACTTAGGCTGAGTATATTTTGGATCCCTCGACTTGGCCTTACTTGTGCTAGCTTCATGATCATTAGCCATGGGACCTTGCTGGACAACAATCACATCTTTATTGGAATCAGCCGATTTTTCAACAATAATCGGCTCTTTGATTGTCAATTCTTTAGTTCCTATCATAATAGTTTCAGCACTAGTATTCTTCTCCTTTTGCTTGCTAGACTCTGAAATTTCTGCACTTGGTGATTTAGCACGCCACACTTGCTTGTCAACCCTTTTTTGATTATCTTGCATTGGCCGATTGACACCATTGTTCAAACGGCCTCGTGTGGGATAAGAAAGTCTCACATGAACGGGCCTCCTTGGTTCTGCCCAACCCGGATGAAAAGCATAAGGGGCCATTGGGGGCTGCCACCATCCTCCATTGAAGTCTCCCATGTAGTATGGCGCATAGGGTGGTGGCGGCATCCATGGTCCCGGTTCCCACGACCCATATGGCCTTGCATGATGCTGAAATTCTTCCCGAGGAGGTGACCTTGAGCGCTTCAAATTTGATGACCGGTTAGAGCTAGAACCGGCCGCTTGACTGGCATACTTGGACAACAATATATCAAAAGTTGGCTTGATTTTCTTGCGCTGCACTTTAGCTTCATTCGTCTTCCACTTGCCAACCTCTCGACTCTTGGGCTTAACAAATTTAACACGAGCATTTTCTTGCACTTGCGGTTGCCCCCGGACTGCAGGATTCTTGATGGTGATTTTGATCACCTCCTTGCCATCGGGTTGGTTATCAAGCACAACCTGTCTCCCCAAGACCTTGTCGCCCTCCTTGTCTTTCTCGGGCTCACCAACAATGACATTAGCTTTATTAGTATATTTGGCTACCTCCGACCGAATGAGTAGCTTCTTCCCCTCCAACTCCATGGTATTCATTGGAAAGGGCTGTTTATCAACTTGCATCTCAGAAAAGTTCAATCGTCCGTCATTAATGGCTAATTGTATCTGTCGTCGAAAAACATTGCAATCGTTAGTAGCATGAGAAAAAGAATTATGATACTTGCAATAAGCGCGCCGTTTCAGCTCTTCAAACGGCGGTAAAGTATGAGATATTCTAATAAATCTGGCTTGCAGCAAAGCATCAAATATTTTATCACACTTGGCAATGTTAAAAGTAAACTTCATCTCCTCATCACGATTCTTATGAATCGGTTTCAGATCATTGCAAGTAAAGGGTTTGGCCTTAGATGGCGAAACAAATTCAGTAACATAGATATCACCCTCATCGTCTGAGTGATCAATATCATATTCAACCATGTTCATCTTAGGACGATCAGCTTTATATCTATGCACTTCTTTGAGATCTTTGCTTCGGCTTTCGTGAGCTAAAGCCCTTTGTAAGACTCGGTTGATATTTAAGAACTCATAGCCTTCTAGCTTTTCTCTAATGGGAGTTCTCAAACCACTCAACACTAGGTCTGCCAAGTCTCTCTCGGTTATCACCAAACTATAACACCGGTTTTTTGTTTCTTTAAATCTCTTGACGTAATCGGAGACCGATTCATCATGCTTCTGTTTAACCGATGTTAGATGTGACAACTTGAGTTCATTGTCGCCGCTATAAAAGTGATCATGAAATTACTGCTCTAGCTGCTAAACCCGAATGGAACCATGTGGTAAAGAAAAAAACCATGAAAATGCAGTACCAGTTAATGATAAATGAAACAAACGCACTTTCAATTAATTTAGCAAGCCTGCCTCACCTAATTGTGCTAAATATTGACTAACATGCTCCCACGTGGTTTTTGTGCCTTCTCCGTTAAACTTAACAAAATCTGGAATTTTATATCCTAGAGGGCACTGGATGGCATCAAAGTACTCGGGGTACGGCTTTTGGTAAATCCGATTCCGAGGCAACTCAACTCCAAAATTCTCTCTAAGCATCTTAGCCATCTCCTCTCTAAAATTAGCTGGGGCATCGTCTGTAGTAGACGATGAAGCTTGTTGCAGTGGCATTAGGAGTAGGACTAATAGCTGTAGGTAGGAATTGTGGCATGTATGCCGAACCATAGTTCGGTAGTGGCCGAGTGGTTGTACCTGTAGGTAGGGTTTGGTTCGGCGTTGCCATCGAACCTGGCATGCTCATGATAGGATTAATGGGTGCAGCCACAATCTGATTGGTTTGGGTAGGATAATAAGTCATCGGCACGGGAGGCGCCGATGAAATAGGTAAAGCCAGTTTAGTGTTTTGCGCACTAGCAGCTATACCACCATTATCACTAGATGATTGAGATATATTCTTCTGAGCATTAGTATTTTCTAGGAAAGTTTGATAAACCAGATTGTTACCATCAGCAATACGACTCTCAATCTCAGCCCACTGCTCAGGAGAAAGGCAGTACTTACAGAGGGTTTAACCTGCTCAGCTTGAAGAGGAAGGAACTTGATTTCTTCAATCGGAGTGATGTTGCCTTGGCGATCCTTCTTGAACTTTGCAAGGAACTCCAGCAAGTCCTTCTCCTCACGCGCCTTCTTGTACTCCTCATAGACTTGGCGATGATCGGCCGATATCTCATCAAGACTGGGCTTAATGATGTTATCGGCGTCTACCTCAGATGGCTTGGGAAGATCAGACATGGTGGATGATGATGATTGATCTTCAGTCCGCAGCGGAGTCGCCAAAAAGTGTGTTGACACACGAACACGTCACGTGTAGTCTCGACGCCGGGGGTGTTGCACCGCAGCTCACGTCGAAGGAGACCCGACCGACAGCGCGATACGCAAGACAGTCGGCGGGCGCTTTTGAGACCTGAAACCCCACACGCCCGGGAGGGACCCTGTCAGGGAGTGCGGCGTCTACGGGCTGCCCTAGGTCGATTCGCTCGCCCCTATAGCCTCGGGATTTGCAGCTCTCAAACTCGAGGAACAGCGAAGAACGAGAGAGAAAAATGATGCAGGGATAAAACGTAGACTGAAAAAGTAGTATATTAATTTGTTCGATTGTGTGTTGTTTCAATCGGCCGTCACCCCTAACATATATAAGAGGCGGCTGGACTTCCCGTACAAGTAAAGGATTCATCTAGGCTTTCCTTACAAGAAAATTACATCAATTCACGTCCTACAGTTTTAGTTTCAGTCCAACTCGGATTCAGCCTGAATCTGTCCCATACTTCTGTCCCGCTTCTTGCGAGGGCTGTAGAAATCGCATACTAACTCAGATGGAGTCGAGTTCAACATCAAACTTGTTCGCCTCGATGATCTGCAAAATACATCGAGGACCACTTCTCCTTTTAAGGCAGTCTTAATGACTTTTAGGGCCCATCTTTAACTATGGGTCAGATTCAATTATGCAGTTTTCTGAACTGTTCGAGTCTTTAACAACTTTGCAGGCCGTATACTATCTCCGATGATGATGACTCCAAAAGCAAAGTTGACCGTTTCGACGATACGCACAACTTCCGTGTAGAACACTTTTCTATCCGAGGTCATCTGAATAATCTTTTGAGCCCATCTCCAACTTCTGGTCGGATTGACTTTGACAGCTTCCACTTTCCCTGCAAGCTTTTTTCCGGCAAGCTTTCCATGCCGGCAAGGTTTTAACCCCGGCAAGCTTTCCACATCGGCAAGGTTTCCACCCCGGTAAGCTGTCACAACGGCAAGGTTTCTACCCAGCAAGCTTTCACATCGGCAAGCTTCCACGCCGACAAGCTTTCACACCGACAAGATTTCCAATCCGGCAACCTTTCACACCGGCAAGATTTCCATCCCGGCAAGCTTTCACACCGGCGAGCTTCCACGCCGGCAAGCTTTTCCTTTTGCTGGCAAGCTTTTTACTCGGATTTCTCGACTGAAAATATAGCTTGATCTTGATTTGCCTCTCCAGGTCGCATACGACCTTGGATTGAGACGATTTATATATGAAAATCAATCAGCTCGATGAGACGAAGCTTTCTCGTGTTGAAGGTTTTTCGATTTAAGGCCATCTTGATGGCCAAATGACTCGCGTGACCCATCAGACAGGGTGTTTGGTACCTCGCGCCATATTTCCGTTTAGGTTCAGTCTGCAGTGTATTGTCTCTAACTTTTGCATATGAACTCGGATTGAGATGATTTATATATGAAAATCTATCGCCTCGACGAGACGAAGACAATCCATGTAGAGTGCTCCTTCATCTGAGGTCGTCTTGAAGGCGTAACTGACCGAAAAGCACTTGAAACACTAAATTCTACCACTCGGAGCACAGTTTCGGACCCTAAGATAGGGTTGGATGATAATAACTTAAACATCAAAGTTGTTCCACTCGGCGATGTGAAACTTTTCACGCTGAAAACCCTTTCACTCGAAACCATCTCATTTTCTTTTTATGCCGTGCCAAAATCTGATGTCAACACCAAGCTGCAACAAGAATTTGCTATGAAGGATATGGGTCCTCTTCATTTCTTGCTTGCCATTCAGGTTCGCCGCACGCCGCGTGGGTTCTTCCTCAGTCAGTCCAACTATGCCGAAGAGCTTCTTCAGCGCGCCGGAATGACTCAATGTCGGCCAGCTTCTACTCCGGTGGACACCCAGCCCAACCCTGCCGCGGCCTCCGGCAGCCCCGTCTCCGACCCATCCGAGTACAGGAGCCTCGCTGGTGGCCTCCAGTATCTCACGATGACACGGCCGAACCTGGCCTACGCAGTCCAGCAAGCCTACATGCACATGCATGATCCACGGAATTGTCACCTCGCCATCCTCAAGCGGATTCTCCGCTATGTTCGCGGGACAGCTACCTCGGGTCTTCTTCTACCAGCGTCTCCCTCGACTAACATCGTGGCGTATTCCGATGCAGACTAGGCCGGCTGCCCCCACACGTGTCGTTCTACGTCCGGCTATTGCGTCTACCTTGGCAGCGCCTTGGTCAGTTGGTCGTCGAAGCGGCAAGCCACCGTGTCGCGTTCTAGTGCGGAAGCGGAATACCGTGCCGTCGCCAACGCGGTTGCTGATTGTGTTTGGCTCCGGAAACTTCTCGGCGAACTGGGCTGCTCTCTCCCGAAGGCCACTGTTGTGTTCTGTGACAATATCTCAGCTGTGTATATGTCTAGCAACCCTGTTCATCATCGGCGGACTAAGCACATTGAGTTGGACATCCATTTTGTCTGTGAAAAGGTGGCCCTCGGCGAGCTTCGCGTCGTTCATAATCATGTCCCAACTACTCAACAACTAGCCGACGTCATGACTAAAGGTTTGCCAACCAGCTCGTTCCAAGCTTTCAGGTCCAGTCTCTGTGTCTTACCAGCGGACGACGACTCGACTGTGGCGGGGTGTTAGCTAACGTGTGTACATGCCTGTATAGAGGAGTGCTGTTAGTGGTGTTAGTGCTGACCTATTCCTACGGCTGGTTCCTGTGTGAGTTAGTTGAGCATTGTAACTACATATAAGTGTAATATTTGTATCAATGAAAGCAAGTGTTGCACAAAACCTCTCTCTCCTACCCTCGCTCTGGTTCTGACACCTGGGACAAGGTTGGTACCCCCCTCTGCCTCCCTCTCCCCGTGTGTTCGGTGCGATGCGATCAACAGTTTCTTTTATTGGTGGATCTGATCTGAGACCTCGTTCTCGTTCGTTTCTGGCAGAAGGTGCCACTTACGGAGCAGCAGAATGCCGCCATCTCCGTGCTCTCGCATGCCCTGGCCCAGCGCCCCTTCCCGGCCAATCTGGTAAGACACGATGGAGCCCTGTCAAATTTCATTTTGTTTTAAGGATCCGAGATGTTTAATTTGCAGTAAATAATAGATCGTACAGGCTTAATTTGCAGTACAAGGGTTTGGTCAAATAACCAAATGACTGGTGATCCGTGTAACATTATTAGCTCATGCTTCTCCATCTTTATTGCATTAGCATCAGGGCTGGGTCTAAAATTGATTGATTTCGGGCTGTTGTATCAGGAAGATGGTGAAAAGGAGTCCGCTTTCGAGGAGGCCTTCTTGGTGAATACACATCAGGTAAGTAGGCTTTCCCTCGCTGCTATTTCTATTGGTTGACCAGAGAGACAACTTTGGAATCTCATTTCTAAGTTTTCTTTATTTATGATTTATGTTTAGCCTTGAGCTGCCTAAGGATAAAGGTAAAATATCATACGAAACCAATATTCAGTGAAAACTTTGTGCAAACCACATTTTAAAAGGTGAAAAAATTCTGTTGATTGAGCTAATGCTTTTATTGCCACCTGTAGTCCTACAAATGGTTTGCTGAATTTGAATCTGCTATGAAATCCGAGGTCCGTGCGTACGCTGTTCTTCAGTTAGTAGTGGACAGGCTTGCAATGGCTTGCTGAGTTTAATTAAGTAGCCCCCTCCTTTTTGTTTTTCGACAGACCGAGGAGAAGTATCGCCTCTATGAGAATGCATTAGAGAAACGTGTTGACACATGTGATGGTATCCTTCAACAAGTATGACCGTGAGTGAACCTGTCTGTTAGTTTAACCTTTTTTTTCTTATCTGTTTAACATTAAGTACCTCCATTCAGGTGGATGATCACACTGAACTTGTTCGAAGAAGTACAATCCTTGCACTCGAGTGTTGCCATCAAGACATAAACTTTGCATGATGCTTGCCACCAACCTGTATGCCCCTCCTTTGCCTCATTCTTGTGTGAATTAACTATCTATAGTGAGATTTCCACTAGAAATAATGACATTTAATTTATTGTGCACTCATGCCTACTTTAAGAGCATCTTTTCAAATTACTAAAATTTGTCAGGTCACATGACATGCGTGCGTTTTGCCTATCTGTTCAGTTTGAATCTGATGTTAATGATCTGATTGTAGACATTTTTTGTATCCCTACTTATTGCGTCAACTAGATATTTTAATTCTTGGCAAATTTACAATTTGTGTTGACACTTCGATGAATTGATTGTATCTGGTGTTGAGCAAATATTTTCCGTAAGTTAATATTCCAACTAAGTCTATTGGGAAATTGTACAAGGAAAACGTAGGTTTTTCTCTAGCTAGACAGTTTATACAAAATAAATGCTGTAATGGTGATCTCCCATTATCTTTTGGTTTTTGTGTGTGTGCGTGTGACTGTATTATCAACTTGTCATCTGAGAACATGTTTTATTTCACCTACTGGAGGCAGGTGTACTCTCATTTTAACTATTTTGTTTTGTTTTTGTGTTATTTTGTTTCTAATTGCATACTAATTGAGGTCCTAAAAGCTTATTTTCATTCTAACTTGGCCATCTTGGTCTTTTTTTTAAATGCTTATGCAGTTGATGGACAAACATGTTAGAGATACAACAGGCAAATCAAACGACGAAGAACGAAATCAACACAGGGGAGACACGAGATTTTAACGTGAAAAACCCCTCCAATACGAAGGGGAAAAAACCATGGGCGCCAGCCAGCGAACTTCACTATATCGGGAGGGGTTATAAACACCGGGGATTCACAACTGATCAACTTATCCTATGCGGCGGCTTACAGAAGTATATATAATAGCGGTGACATAGGTCAGTACTGATCGGTACCGATACGCTCCGCTCCGCTCAGGCCCATCTGCTCCGCTCGTCAGAAGTTAGCCTTTATCTTTATACTTGAATTTGGATCACAACATAACACTAACTTGGCCATCTTGGTCTCTTTTTTCTTTAAATGCTTATGCAGTTGATGGACAAACAAAGGCTCATTGGGTTCGCTGAAGCACTCCGAAGCCATCCATCGGAGATCCAGCAGGCCACGTCGAATTTTTCTAGTTTTGCACGTTTAGCTCAGTTTCTACTATAGTCTTCCCCCGCTGAAGCACTCGGAAGTAGGTCAAACTACTTTGATGAATTGGAAAATGTAAGATTTGGCATGCATAAATAAGTGCTTGCGTGCGTGAGTGCGTGATGCTTAGAATTGTTCTATAAACACCAATTAATCAGTGATGATAAGTACTATACGTCGTGGCCATGCGGGGTAGTAAATTGTTCGTTTAGCAAACAACATCTAATCATGACCACGCATCCACACAATCCTCATCAGTTAGGGAGAAAATCTTTTTGTGTGTGACCGAGGTGCAGCACTGCACTTGGCTGTTGCTGTTGTTGACGGCTAGCTGACATTAAACGACTAACTCTTGTGAATTTGACATCGGTCCTACATGCGTGGACTGCTTAATGAATGAATGGATACTGAGAAAGAAAGAAAGAAATCAACGTATGCTTGGATGAATGAATACTGAGAAAGCAAACCATAGTCATAACGAACCATAGTTTTAAAAACCAGACCAGACCGGCGGTCCGACCAGAAAAACCGGAAACTGACGCCTTGTCCGGGACAGACGAACATGTCATCTCGGGCCAAAATGCATGTGGATACATTTTTCTCAGGGAAACCAGCCCCACATCATGGCATGGACCCTTTGAATGAATGAGTACGTGTGACATTTTTTCGTTAACCTTTGATACACCAGACTCAGCTTTGTCCAAGTGTGTGTGTGCGGTCATTGTGGATGTTCATAGCATGCACCTAGGCAATCCTCACCAGGTAGGTAGAAGATACTACTTTCTTTCGTTGACAGCTAGCTGACATAAGACAACCAGCAATTGTTGTGAATTTGACACCCTAGGCACGTACGAAGACTACCCATGCTTAATGAATTGACAAAAAAAGACAACCAGCAACTGTTGTGAATTTGACACCCTAGGCACGTACGAAGAGTACCCATGCTTAATGAATTGACAAAAAAAGACAACCAGCAACTGTTGTGAATTTGACACCCTAGGCACGTACGAAGACTACCTATGCTTAATGAATTGACAAAAAAAGTCGAAAGCAATGCGTGCTTGAACGTAAACTCGAAAGCGACACATGCTTAAGATGAGTACTTGTGGTTACTTTTGGGGTATTGCTACTCGGGGGCTTTGAGAGGAGATCGAACGTGTATGGGCAACTTGGTGCATCCCTGCAGGGATAAATCTATTCGAATATATGTGTCCGCGGTTATGGACGACTTGGAGATGGTTTACTTGATCATAGAACAACTTCAACTAAATATTTAGAACTTGCCAACCGCATGAGTGCCTTTGGGGATTCTTCTTCGTGGGTGATGCAAAGGGGAATGCAAGGCTGTGTTATGTTTGCGGTTAGGTAGGTGAATAGAGTAGTTGATCTATATCGCTAGCTTACCTTGTATGCACTCTCTTACCTTATCTCTGATAGACGCAAGTTGTAGCATGTCTTTATAGGTGCTAGTTGCTGCCCCGAAACTACATACCCCTTCCTTTGATACTGATGCATATGCAGAATAGATCTGATGTAAGTCTTGCCGAGTAAGCCATGTACTCACCCTTGCTATTACAAACAACTGCTGCAGAGTACTATGATGTTATGGTTGGAGGTTACTATGTGGAATTGGGTGGCGTCAACGACGAATAGATAGGAGGTCCCTGGTGGCAGCGTGAGTCCTCGTGGGATGGGATCGTTTGCTTTATCTTCCAGCCTCTTTAGGCAAATGCTATTAAATTTTCCTGTACTCGCTTCCGTGATGTACTTATGTTATGTTGGGTCATGTGACCTCTGGTTGTAATAATTTGGACCTGGACTCCTGTGAGTCCTACTTATATATTTCGTTTCATTAGAGTTTCTGCAATGATATCCGTTGACATTTCATCCTGTAATGTATACCAATGCGTGTATGGATGAAGGTACACAATACGGGTAGGACTTGGATACGGTACTATACCCTATTGGACGAAATCGCTAAATTTGGTATAGTACCACTTTCGGCTCTGACAGACTTGGTATCAAAGCCGGGATAACAAGTGTGATATCCCAAAAGTAACAATAGGTATACATGACATTACATAAGCATAATCCTAAGCATGGCATACAAACAACAAGATAAACAGGGCTAAGCATGGCATCAACACAAGCAAGTAAAATGTATGCTAGGAACATCTATAAAGGCATATCATGGTGACAAAATTAGGATATGCATCAGAATAGATATCAAAGGACTCACTACAACATCGTTAACTAATGCAAGCAAGAGGAGGGAGCATGGGACCAGAATCATCATGGGGTTTGCTTGCCTGTTGGCTCAGTGGCCTGGCACGGAACGGAATCCTCAGGAGCGTAATCGTAAACAGCCTTGTAACCAATGTCGGAACCAGAGTCTATGAGGAAGAAGCAAATACCGACAAAGAATAAAGGAATAACAACCATAAGATTCAATGCAATGCTCAAGAAATATGATGCATGCCATTTGAAAGTAATTGGATTAACCTAAAATTTCACTACTCAATTTAAATGGAGTTGGAAACCATAATGCAATTGGTTTTCAAAAGAACTCCAAATGCAAATTGGAGCTAAAATTGAATTAGTACTAAACATGGGGTTAAAAGTTGTTTAACCTGCATGAAAATGACATGAATGGATTGTATGCATTTTCTGATAAAGATGCACATATGATTTATATTTTTTGATTTATAAATAATTAGTTATGATCGTAGCAATTTAAATAATGCATTAATGACATTTAATTAAATGCATGAATTTTAATTAATGCAACATGCAAACATATGGCATATTTATATTCTACATGAAGTTATGATCATGAAGGACATATTATATGCTTGCAACAGATTTGACATGATTTTGTTATGAATTCCTAAAGTTCAAATAATTGCAAAAGGAATAAAATTAAAGGAAAAACTACTGAGTTAGATGGGCCGGTCTGGTCAGCATAAATCAGCCCATGGTGAACAGTACATGGGCCAACTGTACAGCGGCCTAACTACTAATTTGCATTGGCCATGTAATATCTATCCTACGCCCGCAAGAGCTATTTCTCGCATTCAGCTAGGCGATCGCTTTGCTCTCGCGTCGGAGTCTAAGTGTTTGGGCCAGTCCATTCATTCACGCATTAAAGGAAAAAAAGACACAAAATGCAAGTACCAGGGATCGATCCCGAGAGCAACTAGTTGACGAGCGCTCGTTCGGGTGCCTCACAACGATCAGTGCCACTTGGCGCGCTCTCAGCCGTCCGCCACGTGTCGCGCTCTGGACGCTCCGTCCTGATTTTATTTTTATTTTTTCGCATGTGATTTCGGCTTTTTAAACTGTTTTTTCGGGGTTTTTCGACGTTTCGGTTTTCCACCAGTCTTCCTTAGGTTTTGGATAAAAAAATAAAAAAAAAATTCAGCGAAAAAGTGCGTTTTTTTTCCGTGAAAGTCACGGTTTTGCTTTCGCGAGAGTTACGGCCGTGCCTCTCGAAAACGGGAAAAATCGTGTTTTCTATTTTTTTTCCTTCCGCGAGAGGCACGGTTTTGCTTCCGCGAGAGGCACGGCCTCTCGGAAACGAAAAAATAAACTTGTTTTCTTGTTTTTTTCCCTTCCGAGAGAGGCACGGTTTTGCTTCCGTGAGAGGTACGGTTGTGCTTTCGCAACAGGCACGGCCGTGCCTTTCGAAAAAAAAAACGCGTTTTCTGTTATTTTTCTTTCAAGAGAAGCACGCTTTTGCTTCCGCGAGAGGCATGGTTGTGCTTTCCCGAGAGGCACGGCCGTGCCTTCTCGGAAATGAAAAAAAAACGTGTTTTCTCTTTTTTTTTTTTCCTTCCGTGAGAGGCACGGTTGTGATTTCGCGAGAGGCACGGGCGTGCCTCTTCCGGAAAGGGAAAAAACCCGTGCTCCCGGTTCGGTTTTTCCGTCCGGTTATTTTCGTCTGGTCTTTTTTGTGACCGTCAAAACTTATCAACATGGGATCTAATTTTGAAGATCTCGACGCGAGGAATCCAACGGTGAAAACGGTTCAAGATTTGGACGCACGGTTTAAGAGATAAAACGTTTTGAATACACGGATCAACGAAAAACGGGAAAACTCCCGGGTTGCGACTAGTGGGGCACATGCAGCACGCCACTTGTCGCAGCCTGGAAAGGTGGGAGTGATCTTTGCAATGAGTACTCCTCAATTCGTGATTTCGATCGATCCCTGGTCTGCAGAGAGATGAGGCACACGTGTAGGCACTCCACCACTTCCCTTTCATTGCAACTTCTAGGGGGCACGACCTACTTGAGACCAGTAGCGCCGGGGTTTTTTTCTTATCCTTTTTTTCTTTTTTCTTTTTTCGTTTTCTTTTCTTTTTTTCTTTCTTCTTTCTCCGGGATTTTTCATTTGTTTTTCAGTTTTTTCAATTTTCCTTTTTCAATGGTTTTTTTGTCTCTTTTTTGGTTTTTCATTTTTTTGGTTTTTCTTTTATTTCTTTTTGTTTTCATTCTACATTCTTATATACATGGTCAACATTTTTTAAATACTTATTCAATATTTTTCAAATACTTGTTCAATATTTTTTAAATACATGATAAACATTTTTTTCAAATACTTGTTCAACATTTTTTCAAATACTTTGTTCAACATCTTTTCAAATACTTGTTCTGCATTTTTTAAATACTTGTTCAACATTTTTTAAATAATTATTTAACATTTTTTATATACATGATCAACATCTCTTCAAATACTTGTTCAATATTTTTCAAATACTTGTTCAATATTTTTAAATACTTGTTCTACATTTTTCAAATACATGATCATCATTTTTTTTAAATACTTGTTCAACATTTTTTCAAATACTTTGTTCAACATCTTTTCAAATACTTGTTCTGCATTTTTCAAATAATTGTTCACCATTTTTTATATACGTGATCAACATCTTTTCAAATACCTGTTCTACATTTTTCAAATACTTGTTCAATATTTTTCAAATACTCGTTCAATATTTTTAAATACTTGTTCAACATTTTTCACATGTTAATTAATTCACATGTTAATTAATGGTTAATCTCTGATTGCCAGTTCACAGAGTTTGGGAAAACAGCCTCTTTTAACGGCCTTTGTACCCAGGGTACCGCATTTTCATCAATGAAAGAAAACTCTTCATTCGTCTATTACTTTTCGCTTTCACATATACTACTTGGTTCCTTCTTTCTTGGAAGCTTCTTTTGTTTGTGTGACCGAGCTAGATGTATCCATGCATCATCCATCGGCCACTGGCGCTGCACTGTTGTTGATGTGGTTCACGGCTAGCTGACATTAAACAATTCTCTTCGTGAATTTGGCAGAAAACGTGGACTGCTTAATGAATGAATGAATACTTGCTGCGAAAGAAAGAAAGAAAGAAAGAAAGAAAGCAACGTACGCTTGGTCCAAAGTAAACCCTGCATGCTACGCCATTGCTGATGATATGGATTCTCTCCTCTTTCCAGGAAGCTGCTAGCATCGATCAATTAATTTGTCACCTCTCTCTCACCGTCTCACGTACGTATGCACAGGTTCAACTAACGTTTCAAGGGGTAGTAGTGGTATTCATATGTTATCCTGCAGCTAGTTAGCAGAACACAAATAGAAGCTTCTGAGAGAGAGCAAGAAGAGTGAGTGATGGAAGAGGAAGGTTCCAAGAAGGCAGGCTGGCAGGCTGGGTTCCTGTAAGTGCATCTAGTGCCCCTTAGTGATTTTGGTGTATTGAAGACTTATAGGTTAAGGGACTAATGCGTTTGTGAGTATACACAGGTATATAAGTCTATGAGGAGTTTGTTAATTACGATCAATGTCGACCCCTAAAATTGAATGTCTTCAACTGAAGACTTTGGTTTTCTTGAAGACTTTGAAAGTGAAGAAATTGGTGTGACCCTGAAGACTTGATATTCATGCGAGGATTATGAAGCGTGAAGACTTTTGTTTTCGTAGTTTCATTTTCTTCTTCTTGAGTCATAGGAAACACCGTACTGTTAAAGGGGGTCGAGGTAAAACTAAGGAAAAATTTCCAAGTGATGCTCAACTCAAAATCCTACACCTACCCAATCCTTTCGAGTGAAGCCATTGGAAATCTCATACAGTTTAGTCAAGTTCTTCAGTGACAGAGACGAAGTTCTTCTGTTCTCTGAGGAATTTGTTCTGACTGAGGAGTTAGGAATTCGCCAGTGCGGATTGCCTACAAGTGAGGATCATGATAGCCCTGAGGAATTTGATACTCAAATTTCCGACCGTTGCTGTGCTACGCGCCAGCTGTCCAAATATCCTACCCACCTAACGGTCATATCATTGAAGGGCATTTATGTCTTATCATGTCGGGTTGCTCCCTAGGCTATAAATAGCCGCCCCCTACAACCACTAGCTGGTTGGCTGCTCCAAGAAATATATTGACACTTGTCATTTAGAGCATCCCATCCTCCGAGGACTTTGAGCGAAAATCATCAAGTGAGGAAAAACCCAAAAACCCAAACACCTACAAACCCAAAGTGATTGAGCATCACTGAAGAGATTGTTCCTGTGTGGAACCGACGCTTGTTACCTTTGAGGACTGTGCATCCTCCAGACGGTTAGGCGTCATGGTCTAGAGCATCCAAGAGGAAATTGTGGATTGCCGAGTGACCGAGTATGTGAAGGTTTGGAAGTCACCTGAAGACTTACCACGAGTGGTTGGGCGAGGTCTGTGTGACCTTAGCTCAAGGAGAATACGGTGAGGACTAGGTGTCCTGGACTGTGTGTTCAGGACTGGGTGTCCGGGACTGTGTGTCGTCAGGTTTAAATACCTAGCCGCTCCAACCAGACGTACAACTGTCACAGCAGTTGGAACTGGTCTACCAAATCAGTGTCTTCACCGAGCTACTGGTTCTATTTCCTCAACCCTTTCATTTCCTCGCATACTTGCTATGTATTTGATCATTACTGTTTGAAGACTTTGTCTGAAGACTTTCTCAATTTCCTCAGTTCAAATTCTTCAGTCAGTTTGTCTTCAGCCTGCTTATCCTGTGTTTACGCTACTCGTAGTCTGTGCTTGTTTTCATTTCATCATGATGACTGTGCTACTGCTCTGTTATGCTTGCATCTGAGTACTCATTCCGCTGCTAAGTAGTTCGTCGCTTAAGAATTTCCTCACCTTGAAATTCCTCAGTGACGAATTTGTAAAAATCGCCTATTCACCACCCCTCTAGTCGATATAACGCACTTTCAATTGGTATGAGAGCGAGGTACTCCCTTGTTCTGTGTGATTTTGGTTTAACCACCTGGAGTTTTAGTTATGTCGACTGCAGGCATGATCAAGGTCTCAGCTGGGTGTCTTACCTTCGATGGGACGGACTACCCCTACTGGAAGAACAAGATGCGCATGCATCTTGAGGCAATTGACAATGATCTCTGGTATGTTGTGGAAAAGGGTGTTCCCTCTGTCACTCCTTCCGTAAACGCTGCTGATGTTAAGAGATTCAAGCAACTCGACTCTCAAGCGAAGAATATCATATGTGGCCATCTGAGCAAAGGGCAGTATGGCAGAGTGAGTGCTTTGGAGACAGCTAAGCTTATCTGGGATAGGCTGTCCAAGGTCAACGAAGGAGTCTCAACTCAACGTGACTCTCGAGTTGACGTTCTTCGCAATCTCTTCAACCGCTTCAAAAGACTCGACAAAGAAAATGTTCAGCAAACCTTTGATCGCCTCTCTGACATTTCAAACGAGCTTCAAGCACTGGGTGCCACTAACATCACCGACCATGAGGTGGTGAAGAAATTGCTGAGGTCACTCGATTCTTCATTCGATACACTGGCACTGATGATTCAAGAACGTGGTGACTACAAGTCACTTGATCCTGCTGATATCCTCGAGAGGCTAAATACTCATGAATTCCAACTAGCTGAGAAGAGAGATCTCTACGGACCGAGCTATGGTAGATCTCGTGCACTGAAAGCCAAGGCAGTCTCTGAATCTGAAGATGAAGATTCTGGTAGCAGCCTTGGTGATCCTAAAGAACTGAGTCAGGAGCTAGCAATGCTCGTGAGGAAATTCCAGAAGTTCTCTAGACGTGGCCGATTTGGAAAATCCTCAAGAGGTGATGACATGAAATCAGATTCCTCATCCCGTGATTACAAGAAGAGAACTTGCCATAAATGCAAGAAACCTGGTCACTACATTACTGATTGTCCTCAGTGGGAGAAGGAATCAAAGAAGAAGAAATACAAGGATGATAGTTCAGATGACTCTAAGAGGAAGAAGAAATCTTCAAAGTCCTCATCGTCAAGATCTTCAAAGTCTTCATCTCACAAGAAGAGCAGCTCCTAGAAAGCTCGGGCATTCATTGGCAAGGAAATGGACTCTGAAGCTGAATCTGAGGAACATGAGGAAGAGGAGGCATCTGAGGAGTCAGACTCTAGTGTGGCGAGCCTAGCCCTCGCTACTGCTTATGTTAGCAAGTCCATCTTCAACACTGAGGAAAATGGCTTCCCAAACATTGCTGATGACGGCAACGATGACTATGCTCCCACCTATTGCTTCATGGCAAAAGGTGCCAAGGTATTCAAATATCCCTCCTCTGAATCAAGTGAGGATGAATCTGATGAAAACCTCAAACCCAGCTATTCCAAACTTGCTAATATTGCTGTTAAACAACAAAAGGCTTTGGAAAAGGTTCAAAATATGCTAGACAAAAGCGATGATCTGTTAGGTGAGGAAATGGATCGAACTCAAACACTGACTGATAATCTTCAGCAACTACAGTCTAAGTTTGACAACCTTCAAGGTCGTCATGAAACTCTCCTAGCCGATCATGAGAAGCTTTCTTATGAATTTCTTCAAAGAAAGCAAGATCTTGAGAAGCTAAGGGTGAGTCATGAAGATCTTCAGATGGAAAATGATTCTTTGCTTGCTCAACAGATCAGTTCCGCTCAGAAAGAATTTATTCCACCATGCTTGAAATGCATTGAACGTGAAACTGCTAATTCTTCACCTGAATGTTCAAATGCTTCCATTGCTGCAAATTCTTCAACTATCTCTGTGGTCACAAATTCCTCATCTGAGGATACCACTAGTATCACTGACGAAAATGCAGGGTTGAAGGAATTGTATGTGACAGGCATGTACAAAAGCCTCAAAGGGCATCAGACTCTTTGTGATGTGCTGAAAAAGCAGATCTTGAACAAGAACGCTAGGAAAGAGGGTATTGCCTTTGAGAGGAAACTCAATGCTGATGGAACCTACTGGAAACCGGAGCAGTATCCCAAAGCCTCATGGGTTGCTGCGAAGGGACATCCCGTAGATCCAACCACTTTATCTGGCTTTACTTGTGAATCCACATATTCATCTGATGAGTCATTTGACTCCAACTATAAACTGTTCAAAAATCAGAATGGTGAGGTATTTGCTAGATATGTTGGATCTAACTGCAGGAATGGTCCCCCTATGAAGAAAATCTGGGTTCCCAAAAAGTGCCTTGAAAGTCTCCAGGTGAATGTCCTCATGACACCACCTGTGAAGAATAAGAACCCCAGATCAAATTCTTCATATGAATCAAATTCCTCACATGGATCAAAGTCCTCACATGAACATCATCGTGCTAACACTTCTGTTTCGCAGGGAAAGCCTAAGGGCTATGAATATATGCATTATTCTTCAAATCATTATGTTCATAAGTCCTCGACGAATTTCTCTGCTTATTCATATGCTTACCCTAACCCCTCTTATGTGAAACGAAGTGGTCTGGCGTCTATGCCACCTTTCTCTTATGGAGCTCGCAGAATGATGAACTCTTTGCCACCCCTCCAGATGTGGGTGGTGAAGAAAAGGAACTAATCTCTTATGCAGGGTCAGGTCTCCAGACGAACTAAATCGTCTGAAGAATTTGCTGGAGACCTGAAATGCTTGAAAGGACGCAAGCTAATCATGAAGAAATGATTTATTCATTTCTCACGTCCTCACATTGCTATATATACATATGTTGCTTTAATTGATGAAATATGTCTGATGAATTTGATGTCATATTCTTCACTCTGAAGTATATGAGTTCGTAAGATGCACTAATTCATCTGCAGGATGATTTACCCAAAGCTACTGAGTGGGTCCTCGATAGTGGATGTACAAATCACATGACCGGTGACAAGAGCTTACTGATGAACACTCCTTTATCTCCATCACACTTGAAGCATATCACCTAGGCTGACAAAGGCAAAAGCAAGGTATTGGGTCTAGGTAGGGTTGCAATCTCAAAGGATCGACACATGGATAAAGTCATGCTTGTCGAGTCCCTCGGATTCAACCTCATGTCTGTCTCAATGCTTTGTGATCTTGATATGGTTGTTGTCTTTGGCAAATATCGTTGCTTAGTGCTCATGGAATCTGACAATTCAAAAGTCTTCGAAGGCTTTAGGAGAGGAGACTTGTATATTGTTGATTTCTCTGCAGGACCACAGCCTGCCACTTGTCTAGTTGCTAAAGCTTCAGAAGGCTGGCTATGGCATCGACGACTGGGTCATGCTGGCATGAGGAACTTACACACGCTCGTGAAGAAAAAGCACGTCATTGGCATCGAGCGTGTCAAATTCCTCAAAGATCATCTTTGTGGGGCTTGTGAGGCTGGAAAGATGACCAGAGCCAAGCACCCCTCGAAGACTATCATGACTACTTCTCGTCCTTTTGAATTGCTTCATATGGATCTCTTTGGCCCTACTCATTATGCCACACTAACAAATGCAGCGTCTCTATATGGCTTTGTCATTGTTGATGACTATTCTCGTTACACATGGGTGCATGTCATTACTTACAAGACTGAAGTGCAGGAAGTCTTCAGACGATTTTCCTCAAGGGCTTCGACGAATTTCGGCGTGAAGATCAAGCATATACGTAGTGACAATGGGACTGAGTTCAAGAATACTGGTCTTGATGACTATCTCGATGAACTTGGTATTACTCATGAGCTATCTGCCCCATACACTCCTCAGCAGAATGGCGTTGTGGAGCGCAAGAACATGACTCTTGTTGAGATGGCTTGCACCATACTTGATGAATACAAGACACCTCGTCACTTCTGGCCTGAGGCAATTGATACTGCATGCCACATTATCAACAGGGTATATCTTCACAAATTCTTCAAGAAGACCTCATATAAACACCTCACTGACAAGAAACCCAATGTGAGTTATTTCAAAGTCTTCGGTGCTAAATGCTGGATTAGAGATCCACATAACAATTCTAAATTTGCACCGAAAGCACATGAAGGTTTTATGCTTGGTTACGGAAAGGACTCGCACACCTACAGGGTCTTCAATGCCTATCACAACAAGGTTGTTGAAACTGTAGATGTGCGGTTTGATGAAACTAACGGCTCGCAAAGAGAGCACCTACCTCCTGTGCTAGATGAAAAGACGCCTGAGGAAACCATCAAGTTCAAAGCTACTGAGAATGTCATTCCTTCCGAAGAATCTGCTGAAGAAATCATTCCAGAACATGAAGAACAGCATGCTGGCGCATCTGAAGAAAATGGCTCTGAAGAAAATGCTGAGCCAAATCAAAGTCGTCAACCTGCTCATCCCCGCGTTGCAAATGAAGTACAGATTGAGAGAATCATCAACGACATCAATGCACCAGGTCCTCTGACTCGCTCAAAAGCATCACATTTATCTAACTTTTGTGGGCATTTTGCTTTCGTCTCTATCACAGAGCCCACCAAAGTTGATGAGGCATTTCTGGAGCCTGAATGGATTCAAGCAATGCAAGAGGAATTACATCAATTCAAGCTGAACAATGTGTGGGAGGTTGTCAAGCGACCGGACCCATGCAAGCACAATATCATCGGTACCAAATGGATCTACCGCAACAAGCAAGATGAAAATGGTCTAGTGGTGAGGAACAAGGCTCGTCTTGTAGCTCAAGGCTACACACAGGTTGAAGGAATTGATTTCGATGAGACTTTTGCACCTGTTGCTAGACTTGAGGCTATTCGCATATTGCTTGCTTATGCTAACCATCATAATATCATCTTATATCAAATGGATGTGAAAAGTGCATTCCTCAATGGTAAGCTTGAGGAAGAAGTATATGTTGCTCAACCCCCAGGTTTTGAAGATCCTAAACATCCTGACAAAGTATTCAGACTCAATAAGGCCCTCTATGGCCTCAAGCAGGCCCCTCGGGCGTGGTATCATACTCTGAAGGAATTCCTCATGAAGAAAGGCTTCAAACCAGGTTCACTCGACCCAACTCTTTTCACCAAAACCTATGATGATGAATTATTCGTGTGCCAAATATATGTTGATGATATTATCTTTGGCTATACTAACCAACATTACAGTGACGAATTTGCTTACATGATGAGTGAGGAATATAAAATGTCCATGATGGGAGAATTGAAATTCTTCTTAGGTCTTCAAATTCGTCAACAACATAATGGCATTTTCATTTCTCAAGAGAAATACCTCAAGGACGTTCTGAGAAAATTCGGTATGCAAGAATGCAGAGGCGTCAAAATCCCTATGCCCACAAATGGCCATCTATGCACTGATGAAAATGGAATAGACTTCGATCAAAAGGTATACCGCTCCATGATTGGTTCTTTATTGTACCTATGTGCATCTAGGCCGGATATTATGCTTAGTGTTTGCATGTGTGCCCGTTTTCAAGCTACACCGAAGGAATCACACTATAAGGCTGTGAAACATATTCTTCGATATCTAGCTCACACTCCAACACTTGGATTATGGTATCCCAAGGGCTCGGTTTTTGATCTCATTGGATATTCTGACTCTGACTATGCCGGTGATCGTGTGGACCGCAAGTCAACTTCAGGCACATGCCATTTCCTAGGACGATCCTTAGTATGTTGGTCCTCGAAGAAGCAGAACTGCGTATCACTCTCTACTGCTGAAGCTGAGTATATTGCTGCTGGTTCTTGCTGTGCTCAATTGCTATGGATGAAGCAAACCCTCAAGGACTACGGCATCAATGTGAAGAATGTGCCACTCTACTGCGACAACGAGAGTGCCATCAAAATTGCTCATAACCCAGTTCAGCACTCGAAGACAAAGCACATCGAGATTCGTCATCATTTTCTTCGAGATCATGTGTTGAAGGGTGACATCTCTATTGATCCCGTGAAGTCTGAAGAACAGCTAGCGGATATCTTCACAAAGCCCTTGGATGAGAAGAGATTTAGCGAGTTGCGGTGTGAGCTAAATATCTTAGAATCTTTGAATGTCCTTTGAAAAGGACACACATCCTAACACTTATGCAAATTGATGACTTAGATGTGCAACACACGAAGAAACGTTTTTCTTCAATCAATGAAGACTAACCCTCTAAGTGTGAAGAAATTAATGAAGAATTTGATTCTCAGAGCCCTACGACAATTGTACGCGGTGTTTGAAATCATCATTCTTACACGGTGGGTCACGCCACTACAAAAAGTTGAAAATCTTCAAAATTTGAGTTTTTCATCATTGTGCAAATTCTTCAAATTCTTCAACTTTGCAAAATCTTCACTCTTTCCATCTATGTTCTTCATTGACTATATATATATTTGAGTTTTCTGTCCTCTACAGCATTCACTTATTGCTAATTCTTCAAGTTGTGTTTCTTCTAAGTGAATGTGATCGGACCCGTTCCCCCTCTATGCTAAACTCAATCCAGTCCGTTCACAAATTCTTCATGTGCGTTCTATTTGAAACCCGTTCAAAGTCTTCACTGTGTCCTTGACAGCTGAAGAATTTGCGAACGAAACATTAAAATATTCTTATCTGAATTTTCGGCTTTTGCCGTTCAAACCGTTCCTTATCCCTCGATAAGATTTATCTATTCACCCTCGATCTAACACGATCTCCACTTCACAGTTCGTGGGTGACACATGTCGCTAGGATGAGAAGGGTCAGGGACACGTTTGTCCATTTTCTTCGGACGAGCGGTTTTTCACCTCTGCTATAAATACCCCTCACCCTCCTCAGAGCTCATTTACCCCGCTCGATCTTACTCCCTCGCTCGAGCTCTCAGACCTAGCGCCGCCGCTACACTCCATCGTCGCCGGTGAGGAAGAGCTTCACTGCCTCGACCTCGTCGCCGTCGTACTCACGCCGGCCGCGGAAATCCTCACTCCGCCGCCGCCGTAGCTGTTTTCCATCGCCAAGTTAGGGCGTGGAAGATCTGAACGGACGAACATCTCCACTGCCACTCTCAGTTCGTCGTGTTCTTCGTCAAGGGTAAATAAAATTTATTTTTACTGCCCTTGTTGATTCTGAAGATTTCCACAAAATCTTCAAAAGGTGTTTATTCTTCAACTTTCATGTTCTTAAAAACCAACTTGCTTCTGTCCTTGATCAGTTTCTCTAAGCAACGTTTTTCTTCAAGATTCCTCAATTGTGTGGATTTTCAATCTACACAACTCTGGAACCTAAGTCAAAAATGCTTAGTGAAATTCCTCAAGACACCCCTGATCATCTTCCTCAAACTTGATACTTTTGAAAATCTTCTGAGAACGCATATGACCTCTCCAAAACTCTTCGCACCTATATTCTGTTCACAGGTACACATGTCCGCTGCTGAATCTCTAGGTTCTCATCAACTTAACTCATTTGCAGCGTTCCTTGAAGAAAAATTGCATACCTCATCAGAAAATTCGAGTGTTCAAAACCCTCAAGTGAAGAAAATGGCTGATGGTAAAAGACCTCAGAAGGGAGGAAAGAGGCCAGAAACAAATACTGCTTTTGAGATCCCTGATGACATCTATGATGAATATTGTACTCCTGATGAAGCAACTCATGGCAAGGAGAACAAAAATCAGCGCAAAGTGCGCATTCAGAAGATTGAGAGGAAATGGGCAAGAGAATGGAGAGAATATCGCTATGTCACTCCCAAGTACATGAAGAAATTCGATGTTAACCCTCCATGTCCAAGACCTCCATTGGCTCCTGGCCAAGAAGCTGATCCCACTAGCATCAGAAGAGGTGAGGAATTTCCTCAGGAGTGGGCTAAGCGTCAAGCCAAGCTGGCCAAAGTGGCTAAAGAGGCAGTGAAGAAATTCAATGAAGATTCTGTTGCTGCCGCCGCTGAGGCCTCTGCTATCAAGCCTAAGAAGGCTATGCTGAAGAAATCAGCTCTTAAAACAAGTTCCTCAGCTGCAATGCCCTCACGGCCTGTTCCTCAAGCAAATTCCTCAAAAGCAGCTCCAACTCCCTCGGTTGCAAAATCCTCAGCTGCTCCTGCAAAGTCCTCAGCACCTGTGCATCTTGCCACATGCCAAAGGACTACTGGAATCTCAATTGCTTCAGGAGTCTCTGCAAGTTCTTCAGCTCCACCTCAGTCTTCAACAACTTCGACCTTGCTGAAGAAAAAGGCCACTGCTAGACGAGGCACAAGGCCAAGTCCTCACAAGAAGCAAGTCGCCTTTCAGGTTCCGTCCAGCGAAGACGAAGCTGATGATGAAGAATTAGCTGAGCTCATCAGAGATCGACAACAAAGGGCCGCTAGAGCCAAAGGCAGTGCTGTGCCCCTCATGCTGGATCCAAGGAAGATCCTTGATTTTATTGATCTATGGCACAAGAACCCTAACACACCTTTGCCTGAATTAAACCTCACTCCTGGTCAAAGTCACATGTTAACGGCCTTCATAAATGAAGAAAAATGGAAATTTGAAAAGGCCAGGCAGGTGAAGAAGGCTCAGTACAAGATGGAGCGTTTTCTGAAGAATAATGTTGTAAACATGTCTCCTGATGAACTTGTGACTGTGCAGGCTGAGATCAAAGCACTCAGTGATGAATTCCATGCATTCCATGCAGATTGGCTAGGTGCCAAAGACAGATTCGTCAGAATGGCAAAAGGATTTACTCCAAGTGTTGCAGCTTCATCGCAACCCAAATTTCCTTAGACTGGAACATCTATTCAGTCTACTGAAGAAAATGAAAGCGCCAGAGCTGATGAAGAAATTCCAGTCTCTGAAGAAAATGCCAGGGCAACCTCCAATATTGCGCCTGAAGAGCAATCCTGGCCAGTTGAAGCATCTGCTACTGAGCCTGAGGAATCTGAACAAGCCAGGGCGACTGCATCAGTTGTGCCTGAAGAAATTCAACCAATTTCCTCTGCTCCTCCTGCACCGATGACAAGCATCAACCTTCCTTCTGCATCAGAAGCGAAGAAAACCAAGGCTGCGGAGCGAGCAGCTGTGATGAAAAGGAAAGCATCTGCATCTTCAGAGTCTTCAGCCCCCAAGAAATTGAAGACTTTGAGGAGTTCATCTGAAAACCCAATTGATGCTATTCCAATATCAAGCATGCCATCAAAGGAGATCATTCCCTTTGGTGAGGAATATGAAATTCCAAGTAAATCTGATGAAGAAGTTCCTTCTGCTGCTTCGACAGAGCAGATGGATGAAGAAATTGAAGTGGATACTTTCTCTTCAACCCCACTGGTATCATCGCCCATGCCTCAGTTCACAGCTGAAGAGGCAGGCGTCGAAGGAACTGAAGAAGATGAGGATGTGGATATTGGGTCTACAACACCTATTCTGAATGATGACTTTTGGGAAAGTCATCACCCCAATTCACCTCTGACAACCCCTCTACATCATGTTCCTCAGTCTCCTGTGCAAACTGAAGAAATTCATACGGGCTCTGATGAACGTCAAGCTTCACTTCACTCTATACCTGAAGAAGTTCCAGTCACTAGCGCTGATGTACATATGTCTGAAGAAATGGAGGCCAAGGCTGCTGCTGAAATTCCTCAGCCAGTGGCTCCAGTGGCTATACCTCAAGAGGCTGTGAAGACTTCAACTATAAATCTTCAGCCCAAGCAACAGAACCCTCACTCCAAGAAGCAGAAGTTTAATGCTGAGGATTTCTTCAACGAGCACATATTCTTCACTGACTACAATCCCTATGACTCTGCTCGTCTTCGTCGCAAGCGTTTCTGGACTGCAAGCCAGATGAACTTCTACTGCTCATTGTTGGTTGATAAGGATAAGATCTTTGAACATGAGCAAATTCCTCATGTAGATATGGAATCACTGCCCTGCTTCACACCAGTCCTCAGTGTTCTTCATGACGCTGGGTTACTCAATTTCTGCGCCGACATCTGCGATTGGAATGAAGAACTCATTCTTCAATTCTTCGCCACGCTGCACATTACTGGAAATGTTGATGATGTCAATTCATGGGTATTGGACTGGATGACCGATAATACTCATTTCAAAGCACCGGCCTCTGAATTGCTTCATGCCGTCCCAGTCAGTCCTCCCACTGAAGGTGCTAGGCTTCTCTATGTTGAACCTGAACTGTCTGATCATCTGATGCAAGTGCTGATGAAGCCTTTGAAGCCAGGCCAAGCTCCAAGGACCAACTTCCTCGTCAAGGAATTGCTCTATGTGCCAAGGACAGTCTATCGCATATTGACCAAAACCCTCAGTCCAATCAAGGGCCACAACTCTGATGATGAAGAAGTTGTTGGCATTATGAAGAATCTGCTGTTCAATATCATTCACGGTATTCCTATCAACTACCACGATTTCTTCATGAGGACTTTGGCCAATGCTGCACTGTCACCTTTTGAGTTGAAGCCTTATGCTCCCTGGATCATGAGATTCATTAGATCAAGGTCTTCAATTCATTACATGGCTGACTTTCAAAATCATCTCAGCTATTTGCCCCCTATTGAAGTCCTCAAACGGACTATTTCCTCAGCTGACGAGAAGGGCAAGGCTGCTGTTATTGATGAAGGTACTCGTCCATTGGATGGACAGTTTCGCAAAGCTACTTCCTATTCCACCAATGATGACTCTGCAACTCAAGATTCTGCCGCCAAAGCTTCAGAACATCATCCTCAAGCCACAGCTCCGCGTGTGATGACTGATCGTGAACTTCTCCTTAGTCTTCATCAGAAAGTTGATCGAAATCACAAGTGGGTCAAGCGTCAGTTTGGTGCAATTCTTCAGAACATGACAGTCACTCAAAATACTGTGAAGAAGAATCACTACTACTTGCATGAAGTCTTTGACCGCACTTGGGCGATTCTGTCTAATCTTCATAGTGCTGAAGAACTCAAGGAGATGGGCTTCCAACAGGACTTTGACTGGTCCCAGCCACCTTCGAAGAAATTCAAGAAAGTCAAAGTTCCTCAGCTTGTTGCCAGTTCATATTCTTCATCGCGCGAGACGGATGAAGCTGAAGACTTGAACGACACTGCGGCAGGCCCTACCTCAACAGTCGACCCCAACAATGCTGGCGCTCCTCCATCAACATGATGATGATATTCTTCAGGGGTGTTAGTCCTCATTTTTCGTCCCTTTTGGTCATTCGATGACAAAGGGGGAGAAATTTGAGTTAGTCTTCAAGCGGGTCTTATATATGGGCTATATTTGTGTTAAGTTTCAACTCTTGCTCTTCTGAGGTGTTTGCTCTGATGAGTTGAAAACTTAAGTCCTATGGTGGTCTGATACTTTTGAACTGCTTTCTGCATGCTTATTTCCTCAAGTACCTTAATGCACGCATGCTGAATTCCGTCAGACACCATATTTCATCATGCATTTCAAATTCTTCATATCATATGATAAATGCGTGTATGAATTTCAAGATATAGGAGGAGATCTCCATGATATTACTCAACAATGTGCATTTGCTATTTCAAAGCAAATTCTTCAAATATGCACATCTTCAGGGGGAGTTCCTCTATATCTTGCAATCAAATTCCTCAATATTAGTATTTACACTTCATATGTTTATCCCCGTTGAAAACTTAACCTATATTGTCATCAATCACCAAAAAGGGGGAGATTGTAAGTGCATCTAGTGCCCCTTAGTGATTTTGGTGTATTGAAGACTTATAGGTTAAGGGACTAATGCGTTTGTGAGTGTACACAGGTATATAAGTCTATGAGGAGTTTGTTAAGTACGATGAATGTCGACCCCTAAAATTGAATGTCTTCAACTGAAGACTTTGGTTTTCTTGAAGACTTTGAAAGTGAAGAAATTGGTGTGACCCTGAAGACTTGATATTCATGCGAGGATTATGAAGCGTGAAGACTTTTGTTTTCGTAGTTTCATTTTCTTCTTCTTGAGTCATAGGAAACACCGTACTGTTAAAGGGGGTCGAGGTAAAACTAAGGAAAAATTTCCAAGTGATGCTCAACTCAAAATCCTACACCTACCCAATCCTTTCGAGTGAAGCCATTTGAAATCTCATACAGTTTAGTCAAGTTCTTCAGTGACAGAGACGAAGTTCTTCTGTTCTCTAAGGAATTTGTTCTGACTGAGGAGTTAGGAATTCGCCAGTGCGGATTGCCTACAAGTGAGGATCATGATAGCCCTGAGGAATTTGATACTCAAATTTCCGCCCGTTGCTGTGCTACGCGCCAGCTGTCCAAATATCCTCCCCACCTAACGGTCATATCATTGAAGGGCATTTATGTCTTATCATGTCGGGTTGCTCCCTAGGCTATAAATAGCTGCCCCCTACAACCACTAGCTGGTTGGCTGCTCAAAGAAATATATTGACACTTGTCATTTAGAGCATCCCATCCTCCGAGGACTTTGAGCGAAAATCATCAAGTGAGGAAAAACCCAAAAACCCAAACACCTACAAACCCAAAGTGATTGAGCATCACTGAAGAGATTGTTCCTGTGTGGAACCGACGCTTGTTACCTTTGAGGACTGTGCATCCTCCAGACGGTTAGGCGTCATGGTCTAGAGCATCCAAGAGGAAATTGTGGATTGCCGAGTGACCGAGTATGTGAAGGTTTGGAAGTCACCTGAAGACTTACCACGAGTGGTTGGGCGAGGTCTGTGTGACCTTAGCTCAAGGAGAATACGGTGAGGACTAGGTGTCCTGGACTGTGTGTTCAGGACTGGGTGTCCGGGACTGTGTGTCCTCAGGTTTAAATACCTAGCCGCTCCAACCAGACGTACAACTGTCACAGCAGTTGGAACTGGTCTACCAAATCAGTGTCTTCACCGAGCTACTGGTTCTATTTCCTCAACCCTTTCATTTCCTCGCATACTTGCTATGTATTTGATCATTACTGTTTGAAGACTTTGTCTGAAGACTTTCTCAATTTCCTCAGTTCAAATTCTTCAGTCAGTTTGTCTACAGCCTGCTTATCCTGTGTTTACGCTACTCGTACTCTGTGCTTGTTTTCATTTCATCATGATGACTGTGCTACTACTCTGTTATGCTTGCATCTGAGTACTCATTCCGCTGCTAAGTAGTTCATCGCTTAGGAATTTCCTCACCTTGAAATTCCTCAGTGACGAATTTGTAAAAATCGCCTATTCACCCCCCCTCTAGTCGATATAACGCACTTTCAGTTCCTCGCCCCTCGCCCCCTCAACTTGTGATGTTGCTAAAAAAAAGAAACCAAAAGGCAACTGTTCAGCTAATTAAGGAGGTGCTATCAAACAGCACATGCACTATTGCTGCTGCAGCTTCTTCATGCCAATCTGCCATGCATGCATGACACCTCCTTAAGAATATTCTCTCTCCTTGTCTCATTATGCTCTTCTCCTTTCTTTCTTTTTTTTCTTTTTTTTTGCGAAAACTGAGCTTTATAGCTTAAACAGCGGGACTACAATCTGCTTGCAAGCAGCCGAGGAGAAAACCTGGAACATAATTGATCCAGAGGCACCTTCTCCTACTCTCACTAGCCTGTCTAGAACATAGATCTGCAGCAGCATTAGCTTGCCGGCCTCAATACAAAAGTTCAAAGCTAGCCATGTTCCCAGCATTCTAGTGGATAGTTCATTAACATAAGCCATACATCATGAGTGAAAGTTGCTCCACGATAGTTAGTGCCTCCGTCATCCCTGTCAATATGTAGAATAATGTCTCCAATACGAAAAGCGCTAGAGTTGATTGCAAGATCTCGAGCACAAGTAGTAACAAATTGGATCAGGACTGTACCCATAACACAACGTGAAGTGTCTGCCACTTTCCAGCCTCTGCTCTGAAGATATTCAACGATGAGAGCTCTGGCACCATGGAAGTCTTTAGCCGGTACGTGAGGCACTAGGGAAGCAATCGCATAGTCGTCGAAGATGACGGGGAGCTCGCCGCCAACCACAACATAGCCCCGTTGGGCACGAAGGGGACCAGGAGGGATCACCGATCACGATGGCGCCCTCCGGTAGGTGAGGGTATGGATCACATGAGTAGTTAGCCATGGCGATGGAGCTAGCAAGGTGTTGTTCGTCAGGGTGCGAAGACGAATATGCAGACGGCAAAACAGGCTTCTGAAGGTTATTATCAATTCTACGTACAGTTGTGATCTCAACGGATTTGATACAATAAGTTTTCTTGTAATGCCTGGATAATCATTGTCTCGCAATGTGGTTATATGTAAAACATGATTTGCATCGAATCTTGTTCTGACAATCCTTGAAAAGGTGGCCATAACCCAAACAACGGGAACAAGAAATATCCAAATTAGAGGAAATCGGAATGTCCCCTGCTTCATAATGATCTGAAGGGCAGCCCATAGGTCTGGTGGGAGGAGCACTACCAGATGGATCACTGGTAAGTAAAGGCCCATAACGATTCAGCCGAGGAACCGAATTTGAATTGCGTGAGATCTCGCCAATAGAATTCCATTTATCATGGATCAAGCCTTGTGATTCGGAAGCATGCATGCTCAGCTGGCCGAGAATTACGATCATTCTCACGATTTGAAATGTGATGAAAGTTCGTAGTGTGTGGTACTCGTGAGTTACCAAGGGGTATGGCAATGGCACCAGAAACATCAACACGATTATCATGCAAACCGGATCTATCAATAGGGACATATACCTGTCTATGACGATACCATGATGTCGATGAGATTTTTTCTGCGGCACCAAAGTCCAAGATTTATCTTGCTCATAATACCATCTATTTAATTCATAGATCCAATTGGGACCTCTATATCCCCAGAGATGAAAGAAACAGTTGAACATATCACATGAGAATGATTTCTGCATGATAATGAAGAAGCCCACAACCATAGAGTTAACCGAGAAATGAAAAACCAAACCTTAGATATGTGATACCAGAAATCCATCATGCTAACTACCCAAACACGCCGAGAGGGCCAGACCAACATTAAATTCATCCAATCAAAAACTAGATCGTCCAAAAGAAACCACAAGATGGAAGGGGTGGGAGGTGGATGAGGGGTGTACCATGGAGAAGAAAGTGAAGGACTTTCTCCATCCACCCTTTAACCTTGTTCCAAACCCTTTCTTTGAGATACTTGAAAGCTCCATTCTTACTGTTACCTACATCACTAGGCATCCCCAAGTACTTCTCTGACAAATTTTCATTGGGAACATTTAAAATATCCTTCATCTCATCCCTAACCACTTGAGGGCACCCTTTACTGATAAAACCCGATGACTTGGAAAGATTTATGTTTTGTCCTGACACCTAACAATAGGTCTGCAATAAAGAGGACACCAAAGTAGCACCATCACCCCCAGCCTTGAAGAAAAACAGGCTGTCATCCGCGAAAATTAAGTGACTCATCGGTGGTGCCGATTCTGCTGCTTTAATCCCACTAACATGCGATGACTGTTTCTGACTTTTTAAGAGGCAAGAAAGGCCCTTTGCTTCCAACAAGAAGGGGTAGGGTGAAATTGGGTCTCCCTGACGAATCCCCTTGTAGGTTTAAACTCCTCGAGCTTCTTTCCATTGAACATAACAGAAAATTTTACTGAGCTCACAATTCGCAGTACCGAAGAAATCCAAGCCGGTGCAAACCCCAACTTGGTCATTATCGCCTGAAGGTAGTTCCACTCCAAACGGTCATATGCCTTCATCATATCCAACTTCAAAGCACAAAAACTTTTTTTCTTTGACTTATTGCTTTTCATAAAATGAAGACATTCATAAGCTAAAATGAAGTTGTCTGTGATAAGCTGCCCATCAACAAAAAGCAGATTGCTCTTCCGACATAATCTCAGGCAAGACCATTTTCACACGGTTGGCCAAAACCTTTGAAGCAACCTTATAGAGGACATTACACAAGCTGATGGGTCGAAACAGAGATAGGAGGGTAGGGCTTGTTACCTTTGGTATAAGAACCAAAATTGTGTCATTCAAACCCCCAACATCTTCCTCTCCCCTCAAAATCCACAAAACCAACGTGGTCACTTCTTCTCGACACATCTCCAAGTGTCTCTGGAAAAAATGAGCCGGATATCCGTCAGAACCTGGTGCTTTTGTGGGTGCCATTTGGATAAGTGTAACCTTCCCCTCCTCCATTGTATAATCTGTGGTTAACCTTGCATTCGTCATGTTTGTAACTTTTGGGGCACTGTATCAATCACTTTGTCCATCTTGCTAGTCCCCTCAAAGGTGAAAAGATCCGGATAAAAAATGGTGACCATTTGCTCCATCTCCATCACATCATCTATAGAGGTACCATCCTGACACATTAAGCGCTTAATTTTGTTCTTGAGCAGGCGCCTGGTAGCCCATAGGTGATTTTTGTGTGTTTTTATCACTAGCCGCGAGCCAATTTATTTTGGACCGTTGCCGCCACATGACCTCCTCCCTATGGTAGAGCTCCACTAGTCGGACTTTTATTTATTTCTGCAAGAGCTGGTCCCACTCGAGCCGGGTCAAGTCTGCAATTCTCAAGTTCAATTTTCAGCTTATTTATTCTAATATCACATGCCCAAAGGTTGTCCAGTTCCAGCGAGATAACATGGCAGATAGGGAGCTAAGCTTGGCATGGAAACTGTCGACTGTGTGAGCTCCCGGACCTTGCCAGTGCTGCTCGATCGTTTCCTTCAACCCCTCGTGGGATTCCCACATCAGTTCAAAGCGAAAAGGCTTCACCCCGTAGCATTGCTGTTCACCTTGAGGGGCAAGCTGGAGGACTAAAGGGCTATGATCAGAGGTCGATGATGTCTCTTGTATGAGTGCTACATTAGGAAATTTGTTGCATCAGTCTGCCAAAGCTAATGCTCTGTCCAACTGTACCTTGGTGTAGCTTCCCCCGGCCACTCGCTTTTCAAAAGTCCACCACGTACCGGTGTAGCCAATGTCCCTGAGGCCACAAACATCGACTGCATCTCGGAAATCCACTACCTGAGACATACTTCTCTGGCCTATCCCTTCAACCTCATCAAGCTTCAGCACTTCATTGAAATCACCAAAACAAATCCATGGTTTATCAGTCTCTGAAGACAAAGAGCGCATAAGATCCCACGTCCACTTGCTCTCGCTATCCTGCGCCTCACCATACATGCATGTCAGATGCCATGGTTCATCACCTTGCAAAGTAACTTGAGCATCAACGTGATAGTCCGAGTAACCAAACACTTCCAACTTTATTTCATTATTCCAAAACAAACCCAAACCACCATTTCTACCAGAACTACTAACTGCATAAGCATTATCGAAACCTAAAGTGCCTAACAAGTTTTCTACTCGAACTTTGGAGAGCCGAGTTTCAACTATACATGGCACAGACGGGGCAAATTGCCTTGCGAAGCTCACGAACTGTCGCAGAGTTGCCCGCTCCACGACAGTTCCAGCTGAAGAGACTCATTGCTCCTGGCGGTCCTCCCCGAGGGAAGTCGCGGATTCTACTTCTAAGGTGCTCTTCCTTGCTTTCTTGCATTCTTTTGGTGGCACATAGGGTGGAGGAGGTGGCGGAATTAGAGCATCACGTACTGCCTCCGATGCCCCCCCTTTGACTGGTGGGGTCTCCACACCATCTACCATCTTGCTTGGTGCATCTCCTTTCTCCCCCTCATTCATGTCCAACATCCTTGCAACTGTGCCTTTATTCGACTTCTCTTCCCCATCTTTAACTAGATCTGTCGGTTTCAACGGGCTCTCGGCCGTGTCATTCAGGTCATCATCATCCTCAAAGCCAGCATCACGGGAGCTGCATTTCAGAGACATACCACCCCGGCCTCCACGACCTCTTCCACGGAACCTACCTAGGGGATAGAAAGATTTACCATGGTCACTTTCCTGAGCCACCTACACCACTCTTCTCTTAGCCACTAGCCATTTCCCCATTGCTTGTTCTCCGGCGGATGCAGCCCATCGCCGCATTCCTACATATTGTGATCCAGTATCCTGCACACTTCACAGAAGTAGCCGATCTTCTCGTATTTAACCTCCAGAAAGTTTCTTTCTCCCGCCAAGTTCATGGGTGTCCAACGGATCAAGGGTTTTGTGACATCAATGCTTGCATTAATATGAACATAATTTCCTTAAAAATATCTCACTTGGTTTAACTCCACACTCCTTACTATCCCTATTCTCCTTGCCAACTGATCAACAATCGGCTCCTTTCGGTAGAGATCCGGGATCTTATGAATTTGTGCCCATACTGACACCCTCTTGAGTTTAACCGACTCCGGCACATGATTTCCATCAAACTACTCGATCAGGACCATAAGGCCACGGAAGATCCATGGTCCCTAGAACAGCACGCGCTTCCAATCACCCAAACAGAAAACCTAGATGACGAACAGATTATCGTCACCCTCCCTGATCTCCGGCACATGAGCAAGGTTCCATACAAACTTCAGCGTTTCTTTCAGGGCTGCACTACTGATAGTCTTGGTGGTGTTCACCTTGGCTACCGCTAGCCACCGTGCTTACTTGGCTAGCTGCCGGATCTCCTCAACTCCAAAATAAATGTCGTCGAGCTGTCCCTCTTCCAACCACATGTTCTTCATCGCGGCTTCTAAGCCTTCGTCCACCTTCTCCTTTCATCATGTTGCCCCCTGTGACCTAGAGCATGGCGCCGACATGTCGCTAGACACCTAAAAAACAGATCCACAGATGCGATCTACCCTGCCCTAAACACCCATACAATGCTCCAAGGCCGGGCAGACAGATGCGACGTCCCTGAAATCAGCCCGAGAGTCCGACGGGATGATCAGAATGAGGGTAGGGTCGATGGCTCGGTAGGGAAAAACTCGAAGCCGGGGCTCACTGGCGGAGTAGGTCAAACCCTAATCGCCTAGGGTACTCCTTTTAATTTCGTGCGTGCGTACTTGATTGGTGTTGAGAACGTATTGATGTGGCCTGCAGCCCGCTGTATGCTGAGCTTGAGAGCCTGTTGCTGCAAACTGATTTTATGGTCCATTTGGCAATGCTGCTAGCCCACCCTGATGCCTTGGGCCTTATATAGCTGATAATTCGTACTAAAAATGTTTTTGCACCTTGTTGCGTGTGCCACAGGGTGGGCCTATTGGGCTCCGCCGTTGCCCACAAAGAGCCCACTAAGCCCTTGCCCACCACTGCCACCATGGTTTAATATCACAAAGGTCAAAGCCTCACTCAGGGTTGATCTTCATGAAGAAGGCGATTACCGGGCCTGGTACAAACTCTTGATTCCTTCATAACCTTGAAGGCTCTCAAATGACTCCTAACCGTCTAGGAGGCGCACACGTTTCAAGAGTAACAAGTAAAACAAAGTCACTTGGATGAACTTCTGAAAATATCTTCAATCAATTCTATCAAGAACGCATAGGATCTCTCTCTCTCTCACACACACACACACACACAAGAAGATAGGCTTGAAGCAAAGATAGAAAAGGCACAACGAAGGGGTTCAAGAAAGGGAGGAGCTTTACCTTCAAATTCTCAGTACTCTCAAAGATGCTCACTAATGCTCTCAAACTGTCAAGAGTCAAGACCCAAGCCGTTGGCATCAGCCGGGCGGACTTTGTCACCTGATCGACATGATGAGAGCAACCTGTAGATGGTTTTGCACCGCGAGCTACGATCTGATGGCCGGTAGCTAGCTTGTTTGGTTGTCCTGAGGTCGACACATGTGTACTACTGTGTACATTATAGCTAGATGGTGTCCACACACATGCACATGTGTACTGCTGAATGATAGCTGGTGTACTGTTAATTGCTCTTCTTTTAACAGATGTCATTATCACTGTTAATCTTGTGCTTAATTTGCTAGTATGTAATTGGTAAAATTTGTAAGGTTGTTAGACATTTTGAAAAGGCTCATGGACATTTTGGGAGTTCAAGAACTATTTTTTGCCATTTCCTATTAAAGTAATATAAAAAATAAATCTCTCCTATTTTTTTTCCCTTTTGAAAAGGAACGCACGCCAGAGAGATTCAAACTTGGCGCCAGGCAGGATTCTTCCCGACCATCTGGCGAACTACTCGCAACAAAATTTATACACAACGCGCGCGCTAGCTCATTCTCGATCACCCCATCCCATCGTCTCGTCGGTGGATTTCTCGAGTTTAGTGAGTGAAGAATTAATATCGAGCGCTATCGTCGGATTCTCAGTTCGAGTTCAGACTTCAGACCGAGTGGTCGCTCCAGCACCATGAAGTGGAACCAGAGGTCGTGTCGTCGGAAGCGCCGAGCAGCTTCTCGAGGTACTCCGCGCCGAGGTCCTCGAGCTCCATGACGCCTTCCGGCCGGCCCACTAGCCGCCTCCGCATGGAGTACCGCCGCTTGAGCGCCAGCACGGGCGACACCCCGTGGGCGCGGCCGCACACGTCGTCTGCGGCGCCCTCGAGCGAGCGCCGGACCTGGTCGGCGGGGAAGTTGAGCACGGCGGCGCCGCCGCGCATGGCGAAGGAGGCCTGATCGTACACCAGCGCCGCCGTCTCCGGGTTGTTGAACGTGCCCAGCCACACGCGCTCGCCCTTCCGCGTCGAGTCCCGGATCTCCGACGCGTACTTGCCCCACGGCCGCTTCCGCACCCCGCGGAACGCGTGCCCGACGCCGACGCCGACGCCGACGGCCGCCTTATCCTCCTCTTGGTCGGCCTTTCGCTTCACGGGCGCCGCCACCGTCGTGGGAAGGGCTGGCGCGGCGTCCTCGTGGTCCTGGGAGAGCATGTCAAGTAGGAGCATCTCGTTGGCGTCGTTGGTGTCGAACGGGAGCAGGGGCGGGATGGCCGGCACGGAGTCGGCGGAGCCGACCGAGGAGCCCGGCGAGTGGAGCGGGAATGGTGCTGCCGCTGCTGCCCGGCGAGTGGAGGAAGAGGAGGCCGTGCTGCTTGGATCCGACATGGAGTTTCCTTTCTTTTTTGTTTAGAAAAACTGGAGTTTCCTTTCTTCCGATAGATGTTGGGTTGGAACGGATGGGTTTTTATACTGGTGGCGGGAGTTGGTTGACCTGAGAATGATGCAGGGGAGGGCAGATTTGGCATTATGGGGAAAATGATCTGCTTCTTCTCGGTCTCCTTCCTCAACTGTCTCTGGATGCCTTGCCTAGTTGCGTTGCATTGTTGGGGCACAGATATTTATGATGCGATGTGCTCACATACGTTTGTTTGATGATATGATATTTGTAGAGTATACATACGTTTGTTTTGGTGAATGATATTTAATTTGCGGGTGCACGTAGCTCTCAGTCGACGGAGAAAATTAGGACGTGCCTCCTTCCTGTTAGTGCATGTTAGTACGACTTTGTTAACTGACGTTAGCTTTCCCCTAGCCTTACGTGCTTATCTTCAGATCACGTAGCCTATCATCTAGTAGGAGACTAACGGGCAGTGGCTTGACCTTGATCATCAATACAAACTACGTGCTGCATCTCTCGCTCTCTCTCAAGTCTTACATGGTATCACTCTCCATCCTGACTTTCCCCGACACCAACCTTGTGTTGGAAATATGCCCTAGATGCAATCACGTAATGACGATATTTCCCTATGTATTCATGAGTTATCTGTATAGTTCGTGAGGCAACAGGAATGTCGCATATGACACATTGAGTTTCGTCGGTATGACTTTGCGCACACTTGAGAGTTGGCATGTTCTGATAGGAGGCGCTACCAGCTATCGACTCGGTTGTGATCAGAGTCTTGTCCATGTGTACATGAACCTATGGGGTCTCGCTCTTAAAGAGCAAGAACCCACTTGGATTGGATCTGACTGGATCAGTCGGATGAGATCAGAGTGAACCACTTGGATAGGCTCAGAATGAATCCACTCTGATGAAATCAGAGTGAATCACTCGGATGGGCTCTGATGAGATCAGAGTCGGTCACTCGGAATCTAAGTGGAATTTGGGCTTAGAGTCCTAATGGGCCTCAAGTGTTGAGCCCATCTAGGGACGTCTATATAAGTGGGCGCGGTACCCTGGTTTGGGGTTGACGCAATTTGGATGACCTAGCTGTCACCACTTCCACGCCCAGGTCATGCGATTGGATCTAGCAATCTGCCGCTCGACGTTCTTCCCTATACGCATGGATACCTTGGAGGCATTGCATGTGCATCGCTTAGACGAACTGTTCGTGGGATTCGCGTGGAAGATACACTGCTTAGACGCGCTGCTACGAGTCTACTTCGGCTACAATTCTGCACGTCTAGTGGTAAACCCGTGATCTGTCGCCACAACATGTTCATGGTTCGCGCGGTAGAAAATTTTGTTTGCAAGCGTTGCATGCCGTGTAACCCACCAGTGGTATCAAAGCCTCTGCTATATGGTTTTAGATTCGGTTTACGTGCATATATGATATGCGGGAGGTAGTTGATATGATCTATTGCTGGTTTGGTGGTCGATCTATATGATAGATCAGTTTTGTGCTAGATCGATATGATCGATCGCACTTGGGAATCATCGATGATTAGATTTCAGTGATCATGATTGATGAGGTCATGAAACTGCATACACCTACCGGTTGGTTTCCGCCATCGTTATAGATCGTGAAACGCAAAGCCAACTCGGTTCACGAGGACCAATGAGATTGGTCAGATCGGAAAAATCCTAGGCTCAGAATGTAGATTCGATCTATATCTTTGAACCCCGCCCGCTAACCGGCTAGCGGGACCGTTGAGTCGTAGCGCCTTGTATTTCGTAAGAACCCCTAAAGCGTTACGAGTTCACTCAACCCGGTAGAACGCAATTCTGTGCATAACCTATTTTTGCAGGATTGATGCGAATGGTATGGCTCAATGTGTATGTGATGTATGTGTAATCTGCATGACCCGTGTGTCATTAATTCATCAGCCAAGCTGGAGCCAGAGTGCTACCATTACTGTATAACGATCCGCATATCGACATGTGATGTCTCACTCTATGTAATTTCTTACTAGCTAGTGTAGCTTGTAAGTACATGGAGGACACGCGCGACTGGATTCTTGATGAACAGATTGAAGGAAATATGCCCTAGAGGCAATAATAAAGTTGTTATTTATATTTCCTTATATCATGATAAATGTTTATTATTCATGCTAGAATTGTATTAACCGGAAACTTGATACATGTGTGAATACATAGACAAAACAAAGTGTCCCTAGTATGCCTCTACTTGACTAGCTCGTTAATCAAAGATGGTTAAGTTTCCTGACCATAGACATGTGTTGTCATTTGATGAACGGGATCACATCATTAGAAGAATGATGTGATGGACGAGACCCATCCGTTAGCTTAGCATAATGATCGTTAAGTTTTATTGCTATTGTTTTCTTCATGACTTATACATGTTCCTCTGACTATGAGATTATGCATCTCCCGAATACCGAAGGAACACCTTGTGTGCTATCAAACATCACAACGTAACTGGGTGATTATAAAGATGCTCTATAGGTGTCTCCAAAGGTGTTTGTTGGGTTGGCATAGATCAAGATTAGGATTTGTCACTCCGAGTATCGGAGAGGTATCTCTGGGCCCTCTCGGTAATGCTCATCACTATAAGCCTTGCAAGCAATGTGACTAATGAGTTAGTTACGGGATGACGCATTACGGAAGGAGTAAAGAAACTTGCAGGTAACAAGATTGAACTAGGTATGATGATACCGACGATCGAATCTCAGGCAAGTAACATACCGATGACAAAGGGAATAACGTATGTTGTCATGCGGTTTGACCGATAAAGATCTTCGTAGAATATGTGGGAGCCAATATGAGCATCCAGCTTCCGCTATTGGTTATTGACCGGAGAGGTGTCTCGGTCATGTCTACATAGTTCTCGAACCCGTAGGGTCCGCACGCTTAACGTTCGATGACGATTGGTATTATATGAGTTATGTGTTTTGGTGACCGAAGGTTGTTCGGAGTCCCGGATGAGATCACGGACATGACGAGGAGTCTTGAAATGGTCGAGAGGTAAAGATTGATATATTGGAAGGTTACATTCGAACACCGGAATGGTTTCGGGAAGTTTCGGATAAGTTTCGGAGTACCGGGAGGTTACCGGAACCCTCCCGGGAGAGTAATGGGCCAACATGGGCCTTAGTGGAGGAGAGAGGGCCGGCCATAGGAGGTGGCGCGCGCCCCCCCTTGCCAATCCGAATTGGACAAGGGGTGGGGGCGGCGCCCCCCCTTTCCTTCTCCTACTCCCTCTCCTTTCCCCCTTTGCTACTCCGGAAAAAAGGGAAAAGTGGGGAGGGGCCAAATCATACTAGGTTTGGAGTCCTAGTAGGACTCCCCCCTCCATGGCGCGCCCCTGGTGGCCGGCCTCCTTCCCCCCTCCTTTATATACGGGGGCAGGGGGGCACCCCAAAGGCACATCAAGATTTCTCTTAGCCGTGTGCGGTGCCCCCCTCCACAGTTTACTCCTCCGGTCATAGCGTCGTAGTGCTTAGGCGAAGCCCTACGCGGATCATATCACCAACCCCGTCGCCACGCCGTCGTGCTGACGGAACTCTCCCTCGACCCTCTACTAGATCAAGAGTTCGAGGGACGTCATCGAGCTAAACGTGTGCTGAACACGAAGGTGCCGTATGTTCGGTACTTGGATCGGTTGAATCATGAAGATGTTTGACTACATCAACTGCGTTAACCTAACGCTTCCGCTTTCGGTCTACGAGGGTACGTGGACACACTCTCCCCCTCTCGTTGCTATACATCTCCTAGATAGATCTTGCGTGAGCGTAGAAATTTTTTGAAATTGCATGCTACGTTCCCCAACAGTGGCATCCGAGCCAGGTCTATGCATAGATGATATGCACGAGTAGAACACAAAGAGTTGTGGGCGATAATAGTCATACTGCTTACCACCAACGTCTTACTTTGATTCGGCGGTATTGTTGGATGAAGCGGCCCGAACCGACATTACATGACCGCATTCATGAGACTGGTTCTACCGACGTGCTTTGCACACAGGTGGCTGGTGGGTGTGTGTTTCTCCAACTTTAGTTGAATCGAGTTTGACTACGGCCGGTCCTTGTTGAAGGTTAAAACAGCACACTTGACGAAAAATCATTGTGGTTTTGATGCGTAGGTAAGAACGGTTCTTACTAGAAGCCCATAGCAGCCACGTAAAACTTGCAACATCAAAGTAGAGGACGTCTAACTTGTTTTTGCAGGGCATGTTGTGATGTGATATGGTCGAGACATGATGTGATACATGTTATTGTATGAGATGATCATGTTTTGTAAAAGTTATCGGCAACTAGCAGGAGCCTTATGGTTGTCGCTTTATTGTTTGCAATTTAAATGCCATGTAATTGTTTTACTTTATCACTATGCGGTAGCGATAGTAGTAGAAGCAATAGTTGGCGAGACGACAACGACGCTACGATGGAGATCAAGGTGTCAAGCCAGTGACAATGGGAATCATGACGGTGTTTTGGAGATGGAGATCAAAGGCACAAGATGATGATGGCCATATCATATCACATATTTTGATTGCATGTGAGGTTTATCTTTATGCATCTTATTTTGCTTAGAACAACGGTAGCATTATAAGATGATCCCTCACTAAAATTTCAAGGTATAAGTGTTCTCCCTAAGTATGCACCGTTGCGATAGTTCATCGTGCCGAGACACCACGTGATGATCGGGTGTGATAAGCTCTACGTTCAAATACAACGGGTGCAAGACAGTTTTGCACACGCGGAATACTCAGGTTAAACTTGACGGGCCTAGCATATGCAGATATGGCCTCGGAACACGGAGACCGAAAGGTCAAACGTGAATCATATAGTAGATATGATCAACATAGAGATGTTCACCATAGAAAACTACTCCATCTCACGTGATGATCGGACATGGTTTAGTTGCTATGGATCACGTGATCATTTAGATAACTAGAGGGATGTCTATCTAAGTGGGAGTTCTTAAGTAATATGATTAATTGAACTTTAATTTATCATGAACTTAGTCCTGATAGTTTTTTGCATATCTATGTCGTTGTAGATCAATGGCCCGTGCTACCGTTCCCTTGAATTTTAATGCGTTCCTAGAGAAAGCTAAGTTGAAAGATGATGGTAGCAACTACACGGACTGGGTCCGTAACTTGAGGATTATCCTCGTTGCTGCACAGAAGAATTATGTCCTTGATGCACCGCTAGGTGACAAGCCCGCTCCCGCTAATGTAGACACTTTGAACGTCTGGCAAACGCGGTTTGATGACTACTCTATAGTTCAGTGTGTCATGCTCTACGGCTTAGAATCGGGACTTCAAAGACGTTTTGAACGTCATGGAGCATATGAGATGTTCCAGGAGTTGAAGTTAATATTTCAAGAAAATGCCCGAGTTGAGAGATATGAAGTCTCCAACAAGTTCTATAGCTGCAAGATGGAGGAGAACAGTTCTGTCAGTGAACACATACTCAGAATGTCTGGGTACCATAACCACTAGACTCAGCTGGGAGTTAATCTTCCGGATGATAGTGTTATTGACAGAGTTCTTCAATCACTGCCACCAAGCTACAAAGGCTTCGTGATGAACTATAATATGCAAGGGATGAATAAAACAATTCCTGAGCTCTTCGCTATGCTCAAAGCTGCGGAGGTAGAAATCAAGAAGGAGCATCAAGTGTTGATGGTTAACAAGACCACTAGTTTCAAGAAGGGAAAGGGAAAGAAGGGGAAATTCAAGAAGAATGGCAAGCAAGTTGCCACTCCCGGAAAGAATCCCAAGTCTGGACCCAAACCTGAAACTGAGTGCTTCTACTGCAAAGGGACTGGTCACTGGATGTGGAACTGCCCCAAGTATTTGGCGGATAAGAATGATGGCAAAGTGAACAAAGGTATATTTCATATACATGTTATTGATGTGTACCTTACTAATGCTCGTAGTAGCGCCTGGGTATTTGATACTGGTTCTGTTGCTCATATTTGCAACTCGAAACAGGGGCTACGGATCAAACGAAGATTGGCTAAGGACGAGGTGACAATGCGCGTCGGGAATGGTTCCAAGGTCGATGTGATCGCCGTCGGCACGCTGCCTCTATATCTACCTTCGGGATTAGTTTTAGACCTGAATAATTATTATTTGGTGCCAGCGTTGAGCATGAACATTATATCTGGATCTTATTTGATGCGAGACGGTTATTCATTTAAATCAGAGAATAATGGTTGTTCTATTTATATGAGTAATATCTTTTATGGTCATGCAACCTTGAAGAGAGGTCTATTTTTGTTGAATCTCGATCGTGGTGATACACATATTCATAATATTGATGCCAAAAGATGCAAAGTTGATAATGATAGTGCAACATATGTGTGGCACTGCCGTTTAGGTCATATTGGTGTAAAGCGCATGAAGAAACTCCATGCTGATGGACTTTTGGAATCACTTGATTATGAATCATTTGATGCTTGCGAACCTTGCCTCATGGGCAAGATGACTAAGACTCCGTTCTCCGGAACAATGGAGCGAGCTACAGACTTATTGGAAATAATACATACCGATGTATGCGGTCCGATGAGTGTTGAGGCTCGCGGCGGGTATCGTTATTTTCTAACCTTCACAGATGATTTGAGCAAATATGGGTATATCTACTTAATGAAACACAAGTCTGAAACATTTCAAAAGCTCAAAGAATTTCAGAGTGAAGTGGAAAATCATCGTAACAAGTAAATAATGTTTCTACGATCTGATCGCGGAGGCCAATATTTGAGTTACGAGTTTGGTCTTCATTTAAAACAATGTGGAATAGTTTCGCAACTCACGCCACCTGGAACACCACATCGTAATGGTGTGTCCGAACGTCGTAAACGTACTTTATTAGATATGATGCGATCTATGATGTCTCTTACCGATTTACCACTATCGTTTTGGGGTTATGCATTAGAGACAGCTGCATTCACGTTAAATAGGGCACCATCTAAATACGTTGAGACGACACCATATGAACTGTGGTTTGGCAAGAAACCTAAGCTGTCCTTTCTTAAAGTTTGGGGTTGCGATGCTTATGTGAAAAAGCTTCAGACTGATAAGCTCGAACCCAAATCGGAGAAGTGCGTCTTCATAGGATACCCAAAGGAAACTGTTGGGTACACCTTCTATCACAGATACGAAGGCAAAATATTTGTTGCTAAGAATGGATCCTTTCTAGAGAAGGAGTTTCTCTCGAAAGAAGTGAGTGCGAGGAAAGTAGAACTTGATGAGGTAGTTGTACCTTCTCTTGAATTGGAAAGTAGTTCATCGCAGAAATCAGTTCCAGTGATGCCTACGCCAATTAGTGAGGAAGTTAATGATGATGATCATGAAACTTCAGATCAAGTTACTACCGAACCTCGTAGGTCAACCAGAGTATGTTCCGCACCAGATTGGTACAGTAATCCTGTTCTGGAAGTCATGTTACTAGACCATGACAAACCTATGAACTATGAGGAAGCGATGATGAGCCCAGATTCCGTGAAATGGCTTGAGGCCATGAAATCTGAGATGGGATCCATGTATGAGAACAAAGTATGGACTTTGGTTGACTTGCCCGATGATCGGCAAGACATAGAGAATAAATGGATTTTCAAGAGGAAGACTGACGCTGATGGTAATGTTACTGTCTACAAAGCTCGACTTGTTGCGAAAGGTTTTCAACATGTTCAAGGAGTTGACTACGATGAGACCTTCTCACCCGTAGCGATGCTTCAGTCTGTCCGAATCATGTTAGCGATTGCCGCATTTTATGATTATGAAATCTGGCAAATGGACGTCAAAACTGCATTCCTTAATGGATTTCTTAAAGAAGAATTGTATATGATGCAACCAGAAGGTTTTGTCGATCCTAAAGGTGCTAATAAAGTGTGCAAGCTCCAGCGATCCATTTCTGGACTGGTGCAAGTATCTCGGAGTTGGAATATACGCTTTGATGAAGTGATCAAAGCATATGGTTTTATACAGACTTTTGGAGAAGCCTGTATTTACAAGAAAATGAGTGGGAGCTCTGTAGCGTTTCTAATATTATATGTGGATGACATATTATTGATTGGAAACGATATAGAATTTCTGGATAGCATAAAAGGATACTTGAATAAGAATTTTTCAATGAAAGACCTCGGTGAAGCTGCTTATATATTGGGCATCAAGATCTATAGAGATAGATCAAGACGCTTAATAAGACTTTCACAAAGCACATACCTTGATAAAGTTTTGAAGAAGTTCAAAATGGATCAGTCAAAGAAAGGGTGCTTGCCTCTATTACAAGGTGTGAAGTTGAGTAAGACTCAATGCACGACCACTGCAGAAGATAGAGAGAAAATGAAAGTCATTCCCTATGCCTCAGCCATAGGTTCTATCATGTATGCAATGCTGTGTACCAGACCTGATGTGTGCCTTGCTATAAGTTTAGCAGGAAGGTACCAAAGTAATCCAGGAGTGGATCACTGGACAGCGGTCAAGAACATCCTGAAATACCTGAAAAGGACTAAGGATATGTTTCTCGTTTATGGAGGTGACAAAGAGCTCATCGTAAATGGTTACGTCGATGCTAGCTTTGACGCTGATCCGGATGACTCTAAGTCACAAAACGGATATGTATTTATATTGAACGGTGGAGCTGTCAGTTGGTGCAGTTCCAAGCAAAGCGTCGTGCCGGGATCTACGTGTGAAGCGGAGTACATAGCTGCTTCGGAAGTAGCAAATGAAGGAGTCTGGATGAAGGAGTTCATATCCGATCTAGGTGTAATACCTAGTGCATCAGGTCCAATGAAAATCTTTTGTGACAATACTGGAGCAATTGCCTTAGCGAAGAAATCCAGATTTCATAAAAGAACCAAACACATTAAGAGACGCTTCAACTCCATCCGCGATCAAGTCAAGGAGGGAGACATAGAGATTTGCAAAATACATACGGATCTGAATGTTGCAGACCCGTTGACTAAGCCTCTTCCACGAGCAAAACATGATCAGCACCAAGGCTCCATGGGTGTTAGAATCATTACAATGTAATCTAGATTATTGAATCTAGTGCAAATGGGAGACTGAAGGAAATATGCCCTAGAGGCAATAATAAAGTTGTTATTTATATTTCCTTATATCATGATAAATGTTTATTATTCATGCTAGAATTGTATTAATCGAAAACTTGATATATGTGTGAATACATAGACAAAACAAAGTGTCCCTAGTATGCCTCTACTTGACTAGCTCGTTAATCAAAGATGGTTAAGTTTCCTGACCATTGACATGTGTTGTCATTTGATGAACGGGATCACATCATTAGAAGAATGATGTGATGGACGAGACCCATCCGTTAGCTTAGCATAATGATCGTTAAGTTTTATTGCTATTGCTTTCTTCATGACTTATACATGTTCCTCTGACTATGAGATTAGGCAACTCCCGAATACCAGGGGAACACCTTGTGTGCTATCAAACATCACAACGTAACTGGGTGATTATAAAGATGCTCTACAGGTGTCTCCTGTTGGGTAACGCGACAGAAAACGAAAATTTTCGATAGCGAGCACGCCCAGGACCACTATGGAGACTGCATACAAGGTTTGATCTGATCCGTACCAACTCGAAGCGCAGCGGAAGAAGAGTCGGTGGAGATCGTTGGTGCAGATCCCCGCAGCTAGGATTTACAACCTCCCAACTGCGAGGATGTACTCCCTCGTCGGACAGCCCTTCGGGAGGCGGTCGGACAGTCCCCCGGACGATGTCGCGGACAGCCCTTCGGGAGGACCCTCGAAACTCAAACGGAGACTCGGAGAGCCCTTCGGGAGGACTCTCGAACAGCCCCTCGGGCATAAGACCGAAACTACGACCTCTCTATGGGGTTGCACACATACGGTGTCAGCTATCCGGCAGGGCTTCGCCGTCCAGAACTAGTTCCTGCCGGAACCCAGACAGCCTTTCGGCTCTACGAAACTCTTTTCGTGGGAGGGAGAGAAGAAGCCAGATAATGCATGGCATGTGTATGAGAGCAAGGGATGAGTGTGGAGTGCTGCCCCTCCACCTCTATTTATAGGAAATCCCAAGGGGTAGGGTGGTTTTACAATAAAACCCAAAAGCACATGAATGAAGTCCTTCCACCAAGGGTTTAAGGGTGAAAACAAGGAACAAGAGGGGCTCCAAGGAGGAGCCACCTACTTGGCCGGCCACACCCCTTGGGGGGCCCCCATGAGGGCCTCCCAATCCATCCATGTCATCCCTAGATATTTTGGGATAAAGCCCAAACAAGTGGCTTTCCAAAAAGTAACCCAAAAAGCACTTTCACTATTCACGACGACATTTTTCAGCGTCCGTTCGAACTGAAAATATTTATGTGGGCTTAGAACATTTCCAGTACCCACCATAATAATTTTCAACGCATTCTGGAACAGTTCCAGATTAGTGATTTTCATCTGCGAAAAGCATCTGAACTGGTTCCGGCAGCTCCGAAACATTTCCGGTTTTTCTTCCAGAAAATTCCCAAAAGTTTCCAGAATGATTCTGGCACCCTCTAAGAATTATCAGGCATGTGCCAAAACCAATTTGACTTTATGGTATCCTCTGAAACAACTTTTCAGTATCACCGAAACTCATCCGGTGACCTCTCTCGTCGGAACTTTTCCGCTGTCTCCGAAAAAAACTTTTTCCAGAAACTTTCTCTCAGACTCCCTGTCTAGTATTCACCAGATAGATGACCCTTAAGCGTGTGACCCTATAGGTTCGGTGAAGTATAGACATGACTTGGAACCCCTTCCGATCAATGATCAACATCGGAGCCGTGGACACCCATATCGACCCCTATACCCAAACGAATGAATATTCGAGTGAACCTCCAGTTGCCGTGTGCTATTCTTGTTGCTTCGCGATATGTCACAAACACCCAAGGTGAGATTATTGCATTCCTGTGGATCAACAATTTGTCCATCATGCAAGTTACCTCGTTACCGGTTTTGTTCTCTTTTCTCGTTTCCGTGTTCCGGCATCCCAGTGATCAAATCACAAGGTGTCTGGCCAGACGATGATGGATACCGTAACACCGAGAGGGCCCGAGTATATCTCTCCATCGTCGGAGGAGCAAATCCCAATCTTGAGCTATCTCGTTACTTGCCATACTTTTCCGTGAACCCGTAAGCCGCCGTAATAGCCACCCAGTTACGGATGACGTTTAACAAACCCCAAAGTTCACGAAGCAAGTATGAAGGAACTCGATACTCTCATGGTCTAAGGAATTATGCAAACATTAACTTCTCTGTGTTATAAACCATTAACTTGTGACGAATGCATCTCATAGCATAACGTCAAAATGGGTCGATTCAACACAAGTTTTCTACCAACAATTTGTGCCCTCAAAATTGCCGGCGTAGACATGCTCATGATCAGGAAAACAAGATCATCATGCAATACTTGAGCCAGTTAAAGAGGCTTGACCAGGAATACATTTTTCCGTTTATTATCCCACACGTGCACATGAGTTTCCCTCCAAGCCTCATTTTATTGTAGACTCGAGAATCATTGCAGTTATAGCATGGAATCATAAACTTTCATTACAAACCAGGAGATACAAAATAACTGATATTACTGCCTCTAGGGCATATCTCCTACAGACTCCCACTTGCACTAGAGTCATAATCCAGTTACATGGCTTCCCTAACACCAATGGCTATCCGGTGTTGCTCATGCTTTGCTCGTGGTAGAGGCTTTGTCATTGGGTCTGACACATTCAGATCCGTGTGAACTTTGCGTACTTTCACTAAACCCTCTTCGACATGATGTCGAATGAGTTTATATTTGCGTTGAATATGTCTTGTCTTATGGTGCGAACTTGGCTCCCTTGCCTGAGCCACGGCGCCACTATTATCACAATAGATCTCCACCGGGTCCAGAGCACTTGGAACCACACCAAGGTCTTCAAGAAATTGCTTGATCCATACCGCCTCCTTGGAGGCTTCTGAAGCTGCAACATACTCCGCCTCCGTCGTAGAATCCGCCACAGTCTTTTGTTTGGAACTTTTCCAATCAACTCGCCATCGTTCAACATGAAAAAATAGCCTGATTGAGATTTGAAGTCATCTGGGTCAGTCATGAAGCCTGCATCAGTGTAACCACTTACAATGAGCTCTTCATCACCTCCGTACACAAGGAGTAAATCCTTGGTCCGTCTGAGGTACTTAAGAATACCCTTGACTGCGGCCCAGTGTTCCAATCCTGGATCACTTTGGTACCGGCTGCTAACACTTAGTGCATAGGAAACATCCGGTCTTGTACATAGCATGGCATACATAATAGAACCAACTGCCGAGGCATATGGAACATCATTCATTTGTACTCGCTCATCGAGAGTTCGAGGACTCTGATTCTTGCAAAGCATTGTGCCAGGTGACATGGGGAGTAGGCCTTTCTTGGAGTTCTCCATGTTGAACCTTTTCAACACCTTGTCAATGTACGTGCTTTGGCTAAGCGCTATCAGGCGTTTTGATCTATCTCTATAGATTCTGATGCCCAATACATATGCCGCTTCGCCTAAGTCTTTCATTGAAAACCTTTTCTTCAATGATTCTTTTATTTCGCTAAGAAAATTCATGCCATTTCCAATCAATAATATGTCATCCACATACAAGATTAGAAATGCTTTTGCGCTCCCACTAAACTTCTTGTAAACACAAGATTCTTCGTCATTCCTGATGAAACCAAACTCTTTGACCACTTCATCAAAACGAATGTTCCAGCTCCTTGATGCTTGCTTCAGACCATAAATGGCTTTCTGAAGTTTGCATACCTTTCCAGCATCCTCATGAATGACAAAACCTTCCGGCTGTATCATGTATACATCCTCTTTGAGGTTTCCATTTAGGAAAGCCGTTTTGACATCCATCTGCCATATTTCATAGTCGAAATAAGTAGCAATGGCTAGCAATATCCGAAAAGACCTAAGCATAGCTACGGGCGAGAAAGTCTCGTCGTAGTCCACTCCTGGAACTTGCGTGAACCCTTTCGCGACAAGTCTAGCTTTGTGGATAGTAATGTTACCATCCGCGTCCGTCTTTCTTTTGAAAATCCATTTACAACCAATCGGCTTTGCGCCTTCTGGAAGTTCTTCCAAGTTCCAAACTTGGTTTTCGTACATGGATTCCATTTCGGATCTCATGGCTTTGTGCCATTCTTTTGAGCTGGGCCCCGCCATCGCTTCCTTGTAGTGCGCAGGTTCATCGTCTTCAAGAATGAAGATTTCGTTATGAAACCATTCAGGTGGCTGGATAGCCCTACCTGATCTGCGCGGTTCAGTTACAACATTGTCTGAAGTCTCCGCATCGCATGCGACAACTTCCGGCTCGGTTGTAGGGATAATTAGCGGAATTTCTTCCGGTTCCTTAGCCGTATCAACAGTTGCCGAAGATTCACTAATCTCATCAAGTTGTACTGTCCTCCCACCTAATTCTTTTGCGAGAAACTCTTTCTCGAGAAAGACTCCGTTTTTAGCGACAAACACTTTGCACTCGGAGGGTTGGTAGAAGAAATACCCAACGGTTTCCTTGGGATAACCTACAAAGTTACATTTGTCTGATCTGGGATCGAGTTTGCTTGGTTGTAAACGTTTTACATAAGCTTCACAACCCCAAACTTTGAGATGCGACAAATTGGGTTTCTTCCCATGCCATAACTCGTATGATGTCGTCTCAACAGATTTAGACGGTGCTCTGTTTAGTGTGTGAGCTGCAGTAAGTAGTGCGTGACCCCAAAAAGATATCGGTAGATCTGTAAGAGACATCATCGACCTTACCATGTCCAACAAGGTTCGGTTACGTCGTTCCGATACTCCGTTTCTCTGTGGAGTTCCGGGAGGCGTAAGCTGTGAAACGATTCCACGGTCACTTAGATGTTGGCCAAACTCATGACTAAGATATTCGCCTCCGCGATCAGACCGCAGAAACTTAATCTTTTTGTCACGATGATTTTCTACCTCATTCTGAAATTCTTTGAACTTTTCAAAGGTTTCCGACTTATGCTTCATCAAGTAGATATAGCCATACCGACTTAAATCATCAGTAAAAGTCACGAAGTAAAAATACCCACCCCGTGCGGCCGTGTTCATTGGACCACATACATCACTATGTATTATTTCCAATAATTCACACGCCCGTTCAGGATGACCCGTGAACGGTGTCTTGGTCATTTTCCCCATCAGACAAGCTTCACATGTGTCGAATGATTCAAAATCAAAGGACGGTAAAACTCCATTTGACTGGAGTTTTTGCATGCGTTTTCTTTCCGATGTGGCCAAGTCGACAGTGCCACAATTAAGTGGTGGTGGTAGCATCCTTCTTAAGGTGTTTAGCATTCACGTTAAAGACATCATTTCCACATTCAAGATTTAGTATGAAAAGGCCCCCAACAATGGGTGCAAATCCATAAAACATATCCTTACAATAAAGTGAACAACCATTGTTCTCAGACTTGTACGAATACCCATCATGCACTAAACATGATCCGGAGATAATGTTTCTACACAATGCCGGAACAAGATAACAGTTACTAAGTTCCAAAATAAATCCCGAAGGGAGACGTAGAGGCATAATGCCGACGGCTTGCGCGGCGATCCCAGCGCCGTTCCCGACCCGCATCACGACCTCATTCTTTGCCAGCCTGCGCACCTTCTGAAGTCCCTGTATCGAGTTGCAAATGTGAGCAACCGATCCGGTATCAAATACCCAAGACTTAGAATTTTCGCCAGCAAGCAAAACGTCAATGACATTAACTTGTATAACAATTATACCTTTTCCGGTTTTCCCGGACTTCTTATCTTCCAGATACTTCTTGCTGTTTCTCTTCCAGTGTCCTGTGCCCTTGCAGTAGAAGCACTCAGTTTCATTCTTGGCTCCGCCCTTAGAGTTGCTTTGGGATCCGGTCTTACTGGCGCCCTTGCCCTTCTTTGGCTTGCCTTTTTTCTTTTTGAAACTGGCGGTTTTATTCACAAGCAACACTTGCTTGCGATTTTTCCGCAGTCCTCCTTCTACAGTTTTCAGCATGGCGAGCACCTCTTCCGGTTCCTTCTCCATCCCACTCATGTTGTAGTTTAATACAAAACCGTCGTAAGACGGGGGGAGTGAAGAAAGCAACATGTCCATCGTATGGCCAGGTGGAAGTGGAAATTCCAGGGTTTTAAGCCTTTCAGCATAGCCAATCATTTTGACCACGTGTTCGCCAACTGAACTACCCTCAGCCATCTTGCAATCCATCAAAGCCTTCATGATATCAAATCGTTCAGACTTTGTGGTTTCCTTGTACAGAGCATCCAATTCCCGGATCATATCACGGGGTTTATGGAGTTCAAAACGTTTTTGAAGGTCTGTACTCATGCAAGCTAGCATGAGGCACTGCACTAAGTTGTGATCATCATCCTTAGTGGCCCACACATTTTGTTCATCTTCCGGGGCCTCTGCCGCCGGTTTAGCTGGAAGAGCATTTTCAAGCACATACAGTTTCTTAGCGCTCCTGAGGACAATCCTCAGGTTGCGGACCCAGTCCGCATAGTTGTTTCCAGTCGCAGTTAACTTCTCTTTCTCTAACATCGGGCCTAAGTTGAACGCGGTGTTGCGAGCCATTTGATCTACAACGGAAAACACAAGTTTTCACTTAGACTTTGTTTATAATGAAAAAGCACTAGTGAATAAACAATTTTATTCTAAAGTGCGCTCCCACTCAAATCAATATCTCTCAAAATTGATTATGAGTGATACAAGACCCACACTTCGATTCAACGCCATTGATGTGGACATCACTGATGACGAGAATTTCAATTGGTAGGCAAACTTGCCGATCACATCTCCATGTGACGCTTGTTCATCTTTCGATGGGTGTGTTCCGAGCTCAGGACGATCCTGCCTGAACGTCAAAGACAACCAAGTGATCTTGCTGCGAGGTCTGACCTCACCCGCCTCATTCCTCTCGATTCGTTCGTACCCATGTGGACATGGCGTACCCCGAAAAGATACGAATTACAGACGGTGCTACACTTGGGTGAACACTAACTACTTTGATATTTTGAAGTGAGAGATCACCCTAATAAAACGCGACTACCGCGCAATCAAGAAGGGTGCATCAAGAGGGATAAACATCTCAGGCAATTCATAATAGCATGATATGGTATAGCCCCTTCTGACGGAGAAGTCTTTCATTTCTTCGTCTTCGGCATTCGCATCGGTGTTCACCTTCGCACAGATTGCCACCACCTTGTTGATGCACCAGATAATATTGCTATCTCCATAGCAGGATAAAATAAATGCATTACTTAAGGTTGACACGCAGGTCATTAAAGTGCAATCATATGGCTACAGCCATCATGCCAAATCATGACACGCAGGTCATGTTAATTACATCATATAGTCATCTCATACATAATCAAATTGAATATGAGCATTGCTATACCATATCACATGCAAACCATCCTGCAAAACCAAGTTAGACGCCTCTAATCGGTTTATGCAAAAATTTATTTTACGTGGCTTCTAAGGTTTTGACTTAAACCGCAGCTACCAACGTTTTATCATCAAGTATGATTATTCAAGTTGCAAGATTTACATCTCGGGGTGTATGAAACACGAGATAATTAAATCTGGAGCCCCATACTAAACTTTGTCATACGCATGACCCCCATGCAGATCATATCTGCAATGCCCATTCATCTGTGAATTTCATCTTTCTTTTGACTATGGCAGAACCCAAAGAACTGATAGCACTTCCATGATCAATCAGGATCACGGATTGCCAGAACTTTGTCAAATTCCACCATGCTGTCTCGAGATTGAGCAAACGCAAATTCCAGGGAAGCAACAAGATCTCATCTACTCCAAAATTATATTATGCAATACCCATACATCTCCATGTATTCTAGATCGTAACCTGCTTCTACGCATAGCACGGCTCTTGATGCCACTGTAGGGTAACGCGACAGAAAACGAAAATTTTCGGTAGCGAGCACGCCCAGGACCACTATGGAGACTGCATACAAGGTTAGATCTGATCCGTACCAACTCGAAGCGTAGCGGAAGAAGAGTCGGTGGAGATCGTTGGTGCAGATCCCCGCAGCTAGGATTTACATCCTCCCAACCGCGAGGATGTACTCCCTCGTCGGACAGCCCTTCGGGAGGCGGTCGGACAGTCCCCCGGACGATGTCGCGGACAGCCCTTCGGGAGGACCCTCGAAACTCAAACGGAGACTCGGACAGCCCTTCGGGAGGACTCTCGAACAGCCCCTCGGGCATAAGACCGAAACTACGACCTCTCTATGGGGTTGCACACATATGGTGTCAGCTATCCGGCAGGGCTTCGCCGTCCAGAACTAGTTCCTGCCGGAACCCAGACAGCCTTTCGGCTCTACGAAACTCTTTTCGTGGGAGGGAGAGAAGAAGCCAGATAATGCATGGCATGTGTATGAGAGCAAGGGATGAGTGTGGAGGGCTGCCCCTCCACCTCTATTTATAGGAAATCCCGAGGGGTAGGGTGGTTTTACAATAAAACCCAAAAGCACATGAATGAAGTCCTTCCACCAAGGGTTTAAGGGTGAAAACAAGGAACAAGAGGGGCTCCAAGGAGGAGCCACCTACTTGGCCGGCCACACCCCTTGGGGGGCCCCCATGAGGGCCTCCCAATCCATCCATGTCATCCCTAGATATTTTGGGATAAAGCCCAAACAAGTGGCTTTCCAAAAAGTAACCCAAAAAGCACTTTCACTATTCACGACGACATTTTTCAGCGTCCGTTCGAACTGAAAATATTTATGTGGGCTTAGAACATTTCCAGTACCCACCATAATAATTTTCAACGCGTTCTGGAACAATTCCAGATTAGTGATTTTCATCTGCGAAAAGCATCTGAACTGGTTCCGGCAGCTCCGAAACATTTCCGGTTTTTCTTCCAGAAAATTCCCAAAAGTTTCTAGAATGATTCTGGCACCCTCTAAGAATTATCAGGCATGTGCCAAAACCAATTTGACTTTATGGTATCCTCTGAAACAACTTTTCAGTATCACCGAAACTCATCCGGTGACCTCTCTCGTCGGAACTTTTCCGCTGTCTCCGAAAAAAACTTTTTCCAGAAACTTTCTCTCAGACTCCGTGTCTAGTATTCAGCAGATAGATGACCCTTAAGCGTGTGACCCTATAGGTTCGGTGAAGTATAGACATGACCTGGAACCCCTTCCGATCAATGATCAACATCGGAGCCGTGGACACCCATATCGACCCCTATACCCACACGAATGAATATTCGAGTGAACCTCCAGTTGCCGTGTGCTATTCTTGTTGCTTCGCGATATGTCACAAACACCCAAGGTGAGATTTATTGCATTCCTGTGGATCAACAATTTGTCCATCATGCAAGTTACCTCGTTACCGGTTTTGTTCTCTTTTCTCGTTTCCGTGTTCCGGCATCCCAGTGATCAAATCACAAGGTGTCTGGCCAGACGATGATGGATACCGTAACACCGAGAGGGCCCGAGTATATCTCTCCATCGTCGCAGGAGCAAATCCCAATCTTGAGCTATCTCGTTACTTGCCATACTTTTCCGTGAACCCGTAAGCCGCCGTAATAGCCACCCAGTTACGGATGACGTTTAACAAACCCCAAAGTTCATGAAGCAAGTATGAAGGAACTCGATACTCTCATGGTCTAAGGAATTATGCAAACATTAACTTCTCTGTGTTATAAACCATTAACTTGTGACGAATGCATCTCATAGCATAACATCAAAATGGGTCGATTCAACACAAGTGTTCTACCAACAATTTGTGCCCTCAAAATTGCCGGCGTAGACATGCCCATGATCAGGAAAACAAGATCATCATGCAATACTCGAGCCAGTCAAAGAGGCTTGACCAGGAATACATTTTTCCGTTTATTATCCCACACGTGCACATGAGTTTCCCTCCAAGCCTCGTTTTATTGTAGACTCGAGAATCATTGCAGTTATAGCATGGAATCATAAACTTTCATTACAAACCAGGAGATACAAAATAACTGATATTACTGCCTCTAGGGCATATCTCCTACATCTCCAAAGGTGTTTGTTGGGTTGGCATAGATCGAGATTAGGATTTGTCACTCCGAGTATCGGAGAGCTATCTCTGGGCCCTCTTGGTAATGCTCATCACTATAAGCCTTGCAAGCAATGTGACTAATGAGTTAGTTACGGGATGATGCATTACGGAACGAGTACAGAGACTTGCAGGTAACAAGATTGAACTAGGTATGATGATACCGACGATCGAATCTCGGGCAAGTAACATACCGATGACAAAGGGAATAACGTATGTTGTTATGCGGTTTGACCGATAAAGATCTTCGTAGAATATGTGGGAGCCAATATGAGCATCCAGGTTCCGCTATTGGTTATTGACCGGAGAGGTGTCTCGGTCATGTCTACATAGTTCTCGAACCCGTACGGTCCGCACGCTTAACGTTCGATGACGATTGGTATTATATGAGTTATGTGTTTTGGTCACCGAAGGTTGTTCGGAGTCCCGGATGAGATCACGGACATGACGAGGAGTCCCAAAATGGTCGAGAGGAAAAGATTGATATATTGGAAGGTTACATTCGAACACCGGAATGGTTTCGGGAAGTTTCGGATAAGTTTCGGAGTACCGGGAGGTTACCGGAACCCTCCCGGGAGAGTAATGGGCCAACATGGGCCTTAGTGGAGGAGAGGGGGCCGGCCCCCTTTCCTTCTCCTACTCCCTCTCCTTTCCCCCTTTGCTACTCTGGAAAAAAGGGAAAAGTGGGGAGGGGCCGAATCCTACTAGGTTTGGAGTCCTAGTAGGACTCCCCCCTCCATGGCGCGCCCCTGGTGGCCGGCCTCCTTCCCCCCTCCTTTATATACGGGGGCAGGGGGGCACCCCAAAGGCACATCAAGATTTCTCTTAGCCTTGTGCGGTGCCCCCCTCCATAGTTTACTCCTCCGGTCATAGCGTCGTAGTGCTTAGGCGAAGGCCTGCGCGGATCACATCACCAACACCGTCGCCACGCCGTCGTGCTGACGGAACTCTCCCTCGACCCTCTACTGGATCAAGAGTTTGAGGGATGTCATCGAGCTGAACGTGTGCTGAACACGGAGGTGCCGTACGTTCGGTACTTGGATCGGTTGAATCGTGAAGACGTTCAACTACATCAACCGCGTTAACCTAACGCTTCCGCTTTTGGTCTACGAGGGTACGTGGACACACTCTCCCCCTGTAGTTGCTATGCATCTCCTAGATAGATCTTGCGTGAGCGTAGATTTTTTTTGAAATTGCATGCTACGTTCCCCAACACAGATTTCATGGACTCGGATTGTATCTGACTTGGATTGGATCCGACGCGGATTAGGATCGCCGTGAAGAAGAGTCATGCCATTTCATAGTTAATAATGAGATTATATGTGAATGATATTACTTAATTTTTCTCGTATGCATGTTGATGGTAGAAGTAGACTGATCCCTCAAAGAATGTAACGTATAATTGCCTCCCCAATTGCTGCAACATCACAAGTCAAGTATATCTAGTGGTGGGCCTATAAAATTAGGGTGCCACTATTTCTCCTTGAAGTGATGGGTTCGTGTCAGACACTTACATGCGAGGCATTGGTTAACTCGACGAGGCTATCAAAACAGTTTTGGGCCTCGGGGCGAAGGAGTCGGAGCTAGGGCATGTGATGCCACTCGACTAACAAGAGTCATATGAAGATATGTTTAGCAAGTGTTGCTTACCGAGTGGCCGAGTCTACAAGCAGTGATGCAAAAGCTCACTAGTCGACTTGTTTCACTCGGATCTTGAATCACTAATTATCAATGGAGGGATGTTGGTTTTGTGAGAGTCTTTCAATATTAAAATGTTTAATATGAATCACTCTTCATGAATACATGTCTTAGTGTTTTTGCATATTTCTATTGTGGATCAATGTCACCTTCCGCTCCAGCTTTATCCATTTTTGCGTTGCGTTCAATTCTTGAGAAAGATAAACTTAATGGAACAAACTTCACAACCTGGTATTGCAATCTGAGAATTGTTCTCAGGCACGATAAAAAGGAACATGTTCAAGAGGACCCACTTTCAGATGAATCGGCTGGAAATGAAACTGCTGCTGTTAAAAATGCCTACAGAAGATCATGTGATGAATCTACAAAAATCAGCTGTCTAATGCTTGCCTATATGGAACCTGACTTGCAACAGTAGTTTGATAACATTGAGGCTTATGATATGATCAAAAGTCTCAATGGCATGTTTGAGACTCAGGCTAGGACCGAAAGATATTATGTATGGAGGGCCTTTCTTGAATGTAAGCTGAAGGAAGGCGACCCATTGAGTCCGCATGTAATCAAAATGGTTGGTTACACGCAGAGCTTGGATAAGCTAGGCTTTCCCCTTAGCCAAGAGTTGGTTACGGATACAATTCTTGCTTCGCTTCCTACTAGCTATGACCCATTATTCTCAAACTACCATATACCTGGCATGGATAAATATACATGGAATTGCATGGGATGCTTAAAACAGCAGAGGAAGACATTAAAAAGGGAACCAATCAATTGTTGATGGTGCAGAACATATCTAATTTCAAGAAGAGTTCTTGGGCTAAGAAAAAGGCTAAGGCAAAAAACAAGGCTAAGGAAGTGATCCCGACTCCTATCCCTGCGTCTAAGGCTAGACCGGTTTCTGAGACATTTGCTGTTATTGTAAAGGCACAGGTCACTTGAAGAAGAATTGCAGCAAGTACCTGGCCGAGAAAGGCAAGAAGACTGGAAGTGTGACTTCTGCTAAAGGTACGCTCATTGCATATGTTATAGACATTTATCTTACCGTCTCACCTAGTAGCTCATGGTTATATGATACCGGATCGGTTGTTCATATTTCCAACTCGATTTTAACACCCCTAGATACTAGTCTTGTCATCAATCAAAATAATGTGCCATGTCATCATGATCATCATAATTATAATGCAATTAAAGAAATGATCCAACTCAAATTCAAAATTCAAATACAGGTCAAATCATTAATTCTTCAAACTGCAAAACTAAAGTGTTCATAATTTTAAAAATATTTAATAAGTAATTTTCAAGTTGAAACGAACTTCATTTGACTCACAAGTAAATTCCTAGGAAATTAATAAATGGTCCAACAGCAAATAAAATGGCCTTTTCAAAATAAATAAATACTTAAACATTTCCAATTTACCTTTATCTTTTTGTACAGCCCAAGAGTGTTGAGTATGATTTATGTGACAAGTTCCATAATTAAAAAAATCATTTTTTGCTCCAACTAAATACAAATCAGTGGCTAAAACAGAAAACAGAGAGAAAAAGACTAAAAGCAAAACCGGACTGTGCACTCGGCCCAGGAAAGGCTACAGTGCGGCCTGGCCCAACCTGTCCGGCCTTTCGTTCACCTCTCGCCTGAGGAGGACAGAGGCCATGGCGTGTCGTGCGCGCCGCCGCACGCCCGCGGATGGCCACGCGCCGTTCATCCATCGACGCCCCGTGATGCATAAGACCCTCCCCGACGGCCTAGACGAACCCTAATCTCCATTCTCCCCCTCGTTCGCCCTCTCCCTCTCTGCTTCGCTCGCCCGTGCGAGCTCGTCGACGCGCTCTCGTCGTTGACGCGGCCACCGGCCACCATTCGCCGCACCGACAAGTCCAGGAGGACCGTCACCGTCGACTTCGTTTATCCAGAGCATCAAATCGAGCGGGGCCGCCCTGTACGCTCACCATCGAGCACGTTTCTGTCGCGTACATCGCCGTCGTTCGTCGCCGTTTGCTGCCGCTCCGGTCCGTCCCCGACCTGCCCGAGCACGCCTATGGCTCCGCGGTGAGCTTCTCCTCCGGATCCCCCCTTCCTCCGCCTCGATTCTGTCGCCGTTTGCCGTCCCCGAGCTCATCCGGGTTCGCGCGTACGCGTACATACGTGCGTGCGTGTTGCTGCCGCTGCTGCGTTGCCGTTGCTCTGCTTGCTGTGTTTGCTGCTGCCGCTGCTGTCCGCCGCTGCCGCTGCTCCGGCGCTGCCGCGCTGGCCTCGGCTATGGCCGTGGCCGTGGCCGAGCGTGTGTGTGTGCTGTGTGTGTGCAGCGTGTGTGTGTCGTGTGTGTGCCCCGTGTGCGTGTGTGGCCGGTGTGCCACTGCACATGGACCGGCCCTAGTACTCCCTCCGTCCCGAATAATTTGTCGCTGAACTGAATAAAAATGAATGCATCTAAAACTAAAATACGTCTAGATATATTCATTTCTACGACAAGTAATTCCAGGCGGAGGGAGTACTTGTTTAGTTAGGATTTGCTAGTGCTCAATTAGTAATAGTAGATGACATGTAGGCCCCCATTAAATAAGTTAGATTTATTTATTTGTTTAGGTAGAGCCTATGACATGTGGGACCCTCCAAACACTGTTCACTTTGACCAGTAAAATTGACTTGGTCAATTCGGATTAATTAAATATGATAATTCCAGAAATTCTTGAATATTGACAAAATTTTGAAAATTAATAGAAAATAATCCGTAACATAGATGAAAATAATTTATACATGAAAAATGATTAGAAAATAAAGACTAATCTGAATACGTCACCCACATACCTGTCAGCCCCCTCTAACATGATAAACGTGAAACATTCCCCCTCCGACTCATCTGACCGATCATCACCCGGAGCTGGAAGAACACTCCCGGATATTTTTCCACTCCGTCCAAAATACCTAGCCCCTGCATTAGAACACCCCTAGCACAGCGTGCTGACATGTCATGCATTTGTGTTGCATTGTTTGCCGTGTATTTATTGTTTCTTCCCCCTCCTTCTCTCCCGATAGACCCCGAGACTGCCGACGACACTGCTGAGTGCGACTACGTCGTCGATGACCAGACCCCTTCAGCAGAGCTTCCAGGCAAGCAAAACCTCCTTGATCATCCAGATATCGCCTACACTTTCTCTCAATTGCTTGCATTAGAATTGCTCCTGTTGATATTCCGATAGCTCCTATTCTGATGCATAGCCTGATTTTCGCCGCCTGCTATTGATACCTTACCTGCTATCCTATGATGCTTAGTTAGGTATGCTATGTTCATCAACTAGCTCTTCACCCTTGTCCGTTTGCCAGGCTTGTTATCGGGCCGTGATCACTCTGGGTGATGATCACATAACTGTTTACATTACTACAATACTTTAAATTGTTAAAGTAGGGCCGGCTCCAAGAGTGCCCGCGAGGTAATGAAACAAGACGGGTTGAACCCAAGGGTTCCCGTGAGAGAGTTCTGTGACAGCTGGCTGTTAGCGGTACCACCCAGGATGTGGTGGTAGCTCGGGACTTGTCCCGACAGCCGACGCGGAACTTGCACTGTAGTCAGAGAGACAGGGCAGGCGGAGACTACCTAGGTGAAAGGTGGGCCAGGTCCCTGGTCATGGTCCGCGAGATACCTAGTCGGAGCGACAGGAACCCTGTTCGTCTCTGCGAGCTACTAAAACACACCTAATGGATTTGGGTATTTGATCTGAGTTGGCCGCTGGCCTATACGCACTACCATCACGCAGGATAATGGTTATGGGACCCTCTACGTCGTATGATTCCCCCGAAAGCTCTTCAGATGTCACAGTTCGGAGATGCGGGCTGATTGTTGGGGTGAGCTGGTTACATCTGTTGGAGTTTCCACAGTCACGCTTGGGCCCCGACCAGTCACACAACATGCAGGAGTGCAAAGGGCAATGGCCCAAGACCCCTTCACACTTAGGATTTAGACCGGCGTGTTGACCTCTCTGTTAAGCCTAGGTAGGACTACGCCATGCCGATTACCCGAGGCCGGGCATTACCCAGCAAGTGTGTCCGGCCAGATGTAATTGAGCGTCCTGGGTAACAGTAGTGCACCCCTGCAGGAAAGTAATCTATTCGAATAGCCGTGTCCACGGTAACAGGACGCTTGGAGTTGTATCCTGATCTACTACAACTACGAACGGATACCCAGTTATTACTAAACTGTTACTACTGCTCTCGGGGTCACTTTCTCGTAGGGTAGTCGAGGAAGGATCTCAGGGCGTTGCTAATATATACTTATTATTAGATGTGAATGTGATCAACTCTCTTTTGATGCTGCAAGATTGCTTCAAGACGCTAGTCTTCGATAGGCTAGGTCTTTCTCCCCCTGTTCTGGCATTTCTGTAGTTTAGTCCAAAGATATACCCCCATTCCTTTGATACCGATGCATACTTAGTATAGATCTGATGTCAGTCTTGCGAGTACTTTGGATGAGTACTCACGGTTGCTTTGCTACTTCTTTTTCCCATACCCGGTTGCTACGATCAGACGACGGAGTTTAGGTGTAGGAGATCCCCGGAGGCACCTACTACTACGAGGAGCCCGCCGACCAGGAGTAGTTCGGAGGCCCTAGGCAGGAGGCCTTCGCCTTTTCGATTAGTGTCGCTGTTATGCTAGCCTTCTTAAGGCAAACTTGACTAACTATGTCTGTATCCAGATATTAGTTGCTTCCGCTGTCTTATGTCTTCGGGTCCTCGTGACCCCTGGTTTGTAATATGAAGACTTATGTTTAAATTTGTGTTTAGAGTTGTGTTGTGATATCTTCCCGTGAGTCTCTGATCTCGATTGTGCACGTTTGCGTGTATGATTAGTGCACAGTCAAGCAGGGGCGCCACATCTATGTAGGGGATAGAAAGGACTAGGGGTGTCGCAAGAGGAGAGGTTGACATACGCGTCGGGAATAAAGCAAGAGTTGCTGCATTAGCCATGGAAACTATGAAACTTAGTTTACCTTCAGGATTTATTATGGAACTTGATAATTGTTATTTTGTTCCAGCGCTGAGTGGAAACATTATTTCTGCCTCATGCTTGATGAGTCAAGGTTATGGATTCAGTATTAAGGACAAATGTTGTTCCATATATTTGAATGATATGTTTTATGCCTTTTCACCCGTTGTGAACGGGCTATTCATTCTAGATCTTCAAAGTGAGTCTGTCTATAATATAAATGTCAAGAGGCTTAAGCCTAATGATCTAAATCCGATTTACTTTTGGCATTATTGACTCGGTCATATAAGTGTGAAGCACATGAAGAAGCTCCATGATGATGGACTTCTAACTTCGTTTGATTTCAAAACATTCGAGACGTATGAGTCCTGCCTACTCAGCAAGATGACCAAGACACCTTTCGCAAAGAGTTGCGAGAGGGCGTCCGAGTTGTTGGAACTCATACAGATTGATGTGTGTGAACCAATGAGCATGACAACCAGAGGTGGTTACAAGTACTTCGTGACTTCCACCGATGACTTGAGCAGATATGGATATATCTACTTGATGAGGTAGAAGTCGAAAACATTTGAAAAGTTCAAAGAGTTTCAGAATGAAGTCGAGAATCAACTGACCAAGAAGATCAAACTTCTACGATCAGATCGTGGAGGCGAGTATCTGAGCCGCGAGTTTTATGATCATCTGAAGAGTCATGGAGTAGTTCCACAACTCACTCCTCCGGGTACACCCTAGAGGAACGGTGTGTCAGAACGGAGGAATCGTACCTTGTTCGACATGGTTCGATCGATGATGAATCAGTCAGATATACCATTGTCATTTTGGGGTTATCCTCTAGAAACTGCAGCTTTCACACTAAACAGAGTACCATCTAAATCCGTAGATAAGACACCATATGAGATATGGACTGGCAAGAATCACAGTCTGTCTTTTCTAAAGATTTGGGGCTGTGAGGCATATGTCAAGCGACTTCAGTTGGACAAGCTCACACCCAAGTTGGATAAGTTCATATTCATGGGATATCTGAGGGAAACCTTAGGGTATACTTCTACAACTGAGAAGAGGGCAAAGTGTTTGTCGCTTGACATGGTGTCTTCCTTGAGAAAGAGTTTCTTAGTAGGAAGGTCAGTGGGAGGATGGTGCAACCCAAAGAAGTTTGAGATAAACCACTCAGGGGTGACTCGGCGAGTGATGCCGTCATGGCAAAACCAGTCGGGGATCCCGTGGTTGAGGCTGGGCCTGGACCACGGAGATCAGATAGGCTGTGTAATATATGCAATGTATTGTTGTTGGACAACGATGAGCCTTTGACTTATGCAGAAGCGATGGTAGGTCCAGATTCTAAGTCATGGCTTGAGACCATGAGATCGAAGTTAAAGTCCATGGATGACAATCAAGTTTGGAACTTAGTTGATCCACTAGATGGTGTAAAAACCATCGAGTGCAAATGGGTCTTTAAGAAGAAGACTGATATGGATGAAAATGTTAAGATCCATAAAGCTCGACTGGCCACAAAGGGTTTTAGACAAGTTCAAGGAGTTGACTATGATGAGACTTTCTCGCCGGTAGCGATGCTTAAGTCAGCCAGGATCATTCTAGCTATTGCTGCGCATTTCAACTATGAGATATGGCAGATGGATGTCAAAACGGCTTTCCTTAATGGAAATTGAACCGAGGATGTGCATATGATGCAACCCGAGGGTTTTGTCGATCCATAGATTGCTGGTTAGATATCCAAGCTTCAAAAATCCATTTATGGGTTAAAACAGGCATCTTGGAGTTGGAACATTCATTTTGATGAGGGGGTCAAAGGGTTTGGCTTCATCATGAACGAAGAAGAACCTTATGTATACAAGCAGTTTAGTGGAAGCTCAGTTGTATTTCTAATCTTATATGTGGATGATATATTATTGATTGGGAATGACATTCCAATGCTCGAGTCTGTCAGGGACTCAATGAAAAATAGTTTTTTGATGAAGGACTTGGGAGAAGTAGCTTATATTTTTGAAATCAAGATCTATAGAGATAGATTGAGGAGGCTTATTGGATTAAGTCAGAGTACATATATTGACAAAGTGTTGAATCGATTAAACAACAATGAGGCCAAGAAAGGGTTCTTGCAAATGTCACATGGCATTAGTATGGGCACGACTCAGAGTCCCTCGACTTCTGATGAGTGGAGTTCGATGGATTTGATCCTGTATGCTTCTGCTATCGGGTCCATCATGTATGGCATGTTATGTACTCAGATAGATGTTTCCTACGCTCTATGTGTTACGAGCAGATACCAGTCTAATCCATTTGACAGTCACTAGAGAGCTATGAAGAATATCCTTAAGTACTTGAGAAGGACTAAGGATATGTTCCTAGTTTATGGAGGTGAGGATGAGCTCGTTGTAAGAGGTTACACTGATGCAAGTTTCCAAATTAATAAGGATGATTATTGCTCACAATCTAGGTATGTATTCACTCTGAATGGGGGAATGGTGAGCTGGAAGAGTTCCAAGCAAGAAACGGTTACTGACTCTACAACGGAGGCCGAGTACATTGTGGCTTGTGAAGCTGCGAAGGAAGGTGTTTGGATTAGGAAGTTAATTTATGAACTCGGTGTGTTTCAGGTTGCGTCTAATCCGTTGGGCCTCTATTGTGATAATACTGGTGTGCTTCCTCTCAACTAGGAAGGTGTTGGGCCCCCATGTGCAAGGGTTTGTAGCAAGCAGCAGTTTCCCTCAAGTGACCCCTAGGTTTATCGAATCCATGAGAGCTACGAGACTCCAACTAGTGATTAGTACCTGCAAACACAAAATAAAACGTCCTTGTGTCCCCAACTTAACTAGTGAGGTTGTCAATCTCGCTAGCTTTACTAGTTACAAAGGAATTAAAAGCACAAGTGTATGTAAGATTTGATTGCAGCAAGAAAGTTGAAGAAAACGTAAATTGTGATATGAAATTTATGGGAAGAAGATGGACCGGGATCCATAGGTTCACTACTGGTTTCTCTCCAAAAAGATAGCAACGGTATGGTGAACAAATTACAGTTGGGCAGTGATTAAATAGCAATATTTATGAGTTGAATATCCACGGCATAATTAGCATATGAGCATCAATTCCCAATATCTATAGACCGCCATCCAACTGCATCTATAGTGAATACTCCACCCCAAGACCGCTATCCAGCATGCATCTCAAAGTATTAAGTAAAACAGAGTAATGCATTAACTAGTGACATGATGTCGATGATATATTGTCTTCACCTTGCGTTCAAAGGACAACTGCACAATGATCTTTTTATCCCTAGCGGCAACAATACAATACAAGCCTTTTCCACTTTCTATCACTGCGGTAGATTACTTGCAAGATTGAACCCAACTATCATACACAACTCCCTCTAGAAGATCAAACCCCTAACTTGGCCTGAGAAAGAAGAATAGATCAGAGAGCATATATGAATAAGACTTAAGCTAAAACAAACCAAATAGATCTCAAAGAAATTCATGAATAAACTGATCATAAAGTGACAATTCATCATATCCCAATAAACACACCACAAGAATTACATCAGATGGATCACGATCATGTAGAGCAGCTCATGTGATCTTTGTATTGAGAAACATGGGAGAGAAAACCAACTAGCTACTGCTACGGACCCATAGTCCAAAGGAAACTACTCACGAGCGATCATGATGGCCTTCAAGTTGATGGAGATGGCCACCTTGATGATTTCCCCCTCCGACAGAGTACCGGAAAAGGCCTCCAGATTGGATCTCGACAAAACAGAGGTGTGCAGCAGCAGAAAAATTATGGTGATAAATTTTCGATAGGTTTCAGAGGTATATGAAGGCACGGGGAGCGAGAGGCGGTAAATTAGAGGCTCATGGGGCCCATGTTGCAGGGGGACGTGCCCCCTAGGGCACATGAGGGTGGCGCGTGGGGCCCCAATGTGGCCCCCTGGGCTAAGTCGGTGCCCTCCGAAAGCTTCTAGACTTCAGTATTCCGCAAATTTTTCCCTAGATTTTTTTGAGTCCGATAAAATTATAGATATGTTTGACACGTATCTGCATTCCCAAGCTTAATCCCTACTCATCCTCGAGTAGGTAGATGACAACAAAATAATTTTTTATTGTGAATGCCACTAACATGAATGATAATCAATCTAATGCAATTAGGTATGATCTTAAAGGATAATGACGCAAAGCAACAGTTTATAGTTGACATGAAGCAAATAATATCAAAATGTGCAAGCATAATCACTCTCGCTTTTGATGGATCCATAATTTCATGCCACTTTCATCAAATGCCATAAGGTTTAGAAAGAAGGTTAGGTGTATCATGTAAGCATAGAACGCTAAGTCTTCATTGTATCAGGAGACAATCTTATCGTAACCCGTCTGGATCGTCGGTCAAGTGAATCAACGACATAACTTCATGTTTCAATCAATCAATAACTTATGCAATAGTTGAGCGAGATCCTTTTTGATCCGTACACTTGAATGGCAAAGAGAATAATAATGGAGGTTTATAAGAAGACAAAACATGGAAGAAAGTCTCTTGCATCGACGCGGCTGATCATTTGGCAATGGAGAGGCCTTATAATCAATATCAATGCGAGGAGTAGGGATTGCCCTGCAACAGATGCACTAGAGCTATGAACTAGTGGGGTGTGCATGCAACTCGCTTGCTCACGAAGACCAAGAGCATTTTGAGGAAGTTCATCATAGGAATACCCCCCCCCCCCCCCGCGTCCGGAAATATTTGTCGGAGAAATGGATGTATCTAGACATATTTTAGTTCTAGATACATCCATTTTTATCAATTTCTGCGACAAGTAATTCCGGACGGAGGGAGTACAAGCTAAGTTCTATAGTGTGAAAATCCCCAACTAATATGTAAACATGAAGCATATGAAAACTCTCTATACGACAATGTAATGTGCTACTTTGAAGCACGTATGTATGTAAAAAGAGATAGTAGTGTGCCCCCTCTCTCTTTATTCTCTCTCTCTCCCACATTTTTTCTCTTCTTTTTCTCCTTTTTTTCATTGGCTCTTTGGCTCTCTTTTTTTCTTTTTTTGATTCCTCACAAGTTAGGGGCAACACTCTAATATGATGATCAATACAACAACTGTACTCACAACTCAACTGATAGTAAACATGATGCAAATGCATAATAAATATCTCTAGTCATGTAATGATGATGATGGAAGTTATATGGCAATATATTTCGGAATGGCTATAAAAATGGCATGATAGGTAGGTATGGTGGCTGTTTTGAGGAAGGATAGGTGGTTTATGTGTGGTTTGAACAAGAGGAAGTTCTCCCACGGGATTTGGATGTATCGGCGAAAGATTCGCCAAGTCTTGAGGTGAGAGCGAGCAATGGACGATACCATACATCGCACGATACCGTAGCAGACTAAGGCATAGTCTAGTGGTGGAAAGGGGTTGATGCCTTTCCACCCACCCAGGTTCAAGGCATGATACTTACAATTTGGGTTGTTGCACCAATTATACGGTAGGGGCCTCCCTTACAGTCTTTCTATCCAAAAAAAATGCATGATACCGTAGAGGCTAGCAAAATATGGATAGGTGGAAGTACAAAAATGGATCGTAAACTCGCATTAGTCATAATGAACTCAAGGACTTATTATTAGCATATCATGGTATTACTTTAGGAAAATCATGTAATCAACGCAACTCCTAGGGGGAAGTGTTTGGCGTAGCCGAAGCCCGTTGCGCATCCCGACCCATTATACGCGAGCGGTTTACTTACAATGCCCTTCAACATGGACCTCACTTCAGAACCAGCGGCCACACTTTTATGTAAATTAATGAAAGAAAAAGGCATTGATTTCTATGAAATTTACAACATTTCCACATTAATTCACTTAAGTTCTTTTACTAACACATTCATCTATTACTCCCTATCATATCTCAAAACTATTGCAAAGAACCCTATCATCAGTTCAATGATCTAGATTAATTCATGCAAGTTTAATTGTACCACCAAGCATACTCTATTTTTTTAATCACAAATATATTAACCAATGCCAACTACCAATTACTATTCAACTCTCAAAATAGATATAAGTGAAGCAAGAGAGTTCTAATCGTTTCTAAATGGACTACTGCCAAGTTGTAATAAGTATAAGTGAAGAAATAGAGCAATTCCAAGGACTATGGATAGCTCCAAAGCATATTTATCAGGACATGATGCTTCATTATAATCACACACACAAAAAAAAAATAACGCAAAAGACGCTTCAAGCATAGCACATATTTGATGGAAATATGCCCTAGAGGCAATAATAAAGTTGTTATTATTTTATATTTCCTTATTCATGATAAAGGTTTATTATTCATGCTAGAATTGTATTGACTGGAAACTTAAATACATTTGTGAATACTTAAACAAATTCCGTGTCCCTAGTGAGCCTCTACTAGACTAGCTCGTTGATCAAAGATGGTTAAGGTTTCCTAACCATAGACATGAGTTGTCATTTGATAACGGGATCACGTCATTAGGAGAATGATGTGATGGACAAGACCCATCCGTTAGCTTAGCATATGATCGTTCTGTTTATTGCTACTGCTTTCTTGAATGTCAAATACATGTTCCTCAGACCATGAGATCATGCAACTCCCGGATACCGGAGGAATACCTTGTGTGCTATCAAACATCACAACGTAACTGGGTGATCATAAAGATGCTCTACAGGTATCTCCGAAGGTGTCTGTTGAGTTGGCATGGATCGAGACTGGGATTTGTCACTCCGTGTTTCGGAGAGGTATCTCTGGGCCCTCTCGGTGACGCACATCATCATAAGCTTGCATGCAAAGTGACTAAGGAGTTAGTTACGGGATGATCTATTACGGAACGAGTAAAGAGACTTGCCGGTAACAAGATTGAACTAGGTATGGAGATACCGACGATCGAATCTCGGGCAAGTAACATACCGACGGGCAAAGGGAATTACGTATGTTGTCATAACGGTTCGACCGATAAGATCTGCGTGGAATATGTAGGAACCAATATGGGCATCCAGGTTCCGGTACTGGTTATTGACTGGAGAAACTTCTCTGTCATGTCTACATCATTCCCGAACTGGTAGGGTCCGCACGCTTAACGTTCATTGACGATATAGTGTTATATGAGTTATGTGAATTGGTGACCGAATGTTGTTCGGAGTCCCGGATGAGATCACAGACATGACGAGGAGTCTCGAAATGGTCGAGAGGTAAAGATTGATATATAGGACGATGGTATTCAGACACCGAAAGTGTTTCGGAGGGTACCGGGTACTTATTGGGTCACCGGAAGGAGTTTCGGGCACCCCCGGCAATGCTATGGGCCTTATGGGCCAAGTGAGGGAACACACCAGCCCACAAGGGGCTGGTGCACCCCTATAGAGGCTGGCCCTATGACGAGGAGAAGGAAAGAGGGGAGGGAAAGGAAAGTGTGGAGTAGGACTCCCCCTTCCTTCCCAATCCCCCCCTCTTTCCTCCCCCCTTGTTCATACAAGGAAGGGGGGGGGGGGCGGAGGAGGGCAGGAGCCCTAGGGCCGGCGGCCAGCCCCTTGGGGCGCGCCCTGGCTGCCCTAGGCTGCCTCCTCTCCCCTCCCACCTATATATATGTGGGGAGGGGGCGCCACACAAGGGCACACAACATTGTTTTAGCCATGTGCGGCGCCCCCGTCCACCGTTTACCACCTCGGTCATATTTTCGTAGTGCTTAGGCGAAGCCCTGCGGAGATCACATCACCATCACTGTTACCACGCCGTCGTGCTGCCGGAACTCATCCGTTACCTCGCCGTCTTGCTGGATCAAGAAGGCGGAGGACGTCACTGAGTTGAACGTGTGCAGAACGCGGAGGTGCCGTGCGTTCGGTACTAGATCGGTTGGATCGTGAAGATTGTTCGTCGACATCAACCGCGTTGTTCTAACGCTTCCGCTTACGGTCTACGAGGGTACATAGACACACTCTCCCCCTCTCGTTGCTATGCATCTCCATGGATAGATCTTGCGTGTGCGTAGAATTTTTTTTGTTTTCCATGCAACGTTCCCCAACAATATTATGCGAACAAATAAAAACATAGGTCCAACCGAGAATAACTGATAGTTGTTGACGAAGAAAGGTGAGATACCTACGGGGGCATCCCCAAGCTTAGATGCTTGACACTCCTTGAAATATTACCTTAGGGGGCCTTGGGCATCCCCAAGCTTGAGCTCTTGCGTCTCCTTAATTCCTCTCATATCACAGTATCCACTGAGTCTTAAAAACTTCATACACACAAAACTTGTTAAGAACTCGTGAGATAGGTTAGTACAAAATAAATTCAAAACCTTAACACTATCTACTGTAGTGAATCATCAAAATTATAATTAAACATTTCATACTAAATGCCTACATATATTTAACATCTCTATCCACTAACCGAAACATTGAAAAAGCAAACATGAGAAAACAACGCAAATATAAAAGCAATCTGTCTAAACATAACAGTCTGTAAAGGCGGAATATACTAACGTACTTCTGTAACTCAAAAAATTCTGAAAACTTACCACATAACAGAGAACTCATAAGTGCTTTCTGTGTTAAATTTTTATATTTTTATCAAGTTCTGACTATTCAGGAATATTCAGACAATGACAGAAATCTTTCTATTTTGAAACAACAACTCATAAACTTGCAAACTGAGCATGGTAAAGGCTAAACTTGGCACTTTATTGAAAGCAAAGATACAAAACATGATTACTACAGTAGCATTAATCATGTAGACACACAAAAATAAAAAAAGATAAATATTGGATTGCCTCCCAAGAATCACTTTTCTTTAATGCCTTTTAGCTAGGCATAAAGGAAGATTCGCGTTTTGTCATTATCACCTTCATTAGGTGATATCTTATCGGTTGCGGTTTTCTCAAAAGGACTGTCTTTAGTAACATTAATTCCCATGGATTCAAAGAACCCACTTATAGGCTCTTCCTCTATTTTTTTCTGCATAAAGTATAGTTATCTTATCCTGCATAGGGTTATGAGCATAATATTTAAACAAATCATAATTAAATCCTGAAATCACCCCAACTCTAACCCAATTAAAATTTCTATATCTCGCACAAATCTTATTTAGCAATAGATCTCATCTACTACAAAAATATATTGTGTAATACCCATACATCTCTTGTATTATAGATCATAACCTGCATCTACTCATAGCATGGCTCATGATGCCACTATAGGGTAACACAGCCGAAAACAAAAAAATTCTATCCTACGCACCAGTCCAGGACTACTATGAAGATGCATATAAGCTCTGATCTGATCATTACCAACTCGTAGCATAGTGGAAGAAGAGTTGGTGAAGATCATTGGGGCAGATTCCCGTAGCTAGAATTTACAACCTCTCAACCGTGAGAATTTTCTCCCTCGAACAGTCCCTCAAACAGTCCCTCGAACAGAAGATCAAGCATATGATCTCTCTACCAAATTGCACATATATGGTGTAACCTATCCAGAGGCGCTTCGCCATCAAAACTAATCGCTACCGGAGAATAGGCTGCCTTTCGGCACTACGAAACTATTTCGTGGAGGGAGAGAGAGACGCGGATCATTGCATGCCATTTGTGTGAGAACTTGAGATGAGATGGAGAGCACCTCCCCACCTCTAGTTATAGTGGAGGAGGGGTATAGGATGGCTGCCCAAAAAGGGGGGCTCCCACACCAACATTGCCACACAAAAGGGGGGAGCTTGCCCCCAAGGGAGCCATGGCGCCCCATGTAGGGGGCTGCCTCAAGGGGGGCCCCTCCCAACATTTCTCCATCATCTGTGGGGGCTGCCCCCCACCATGGGGGGCCCCCCACCAAGCTTCCACCAATTGTGGGCTGCCCCCCAAAAGGGGCCCCGCCGAAAAATAGCTCCCCAAGAAAAGGGGGATCTTGTCCCCCTTGCAGGAACATGGTTTTTTTCGCGCGCGTTCTCTCCGGAAAAATTCCGGAAGGTCCCAGAACGTTTCTGGCACCCTCCAGAAAATTCCGGACGCGTTCCAAAACTTTTCTGGCTTGATAGTTTACTCTGAAACAATTTTTGGTAACCCCAAAACACTTTCAGTTTTCTCTCCGAAACATTTTTAGTGTCTCTGAAACTTTTTCGGTGACTTTCTCTCAGACTCCTTTCCTAGTACTCAGCAGATCGATGACCCTTAAGCATGTGACCCTATAGGTTCGGTGAAATATACACATGACCGGAACTCTTTCCGATCAATGATCAATAGCGGAACCGTGGACATCCATATTGACTCCTATACCCACACAAATGGATATTCGTGTGAACCTTTAGTTACCATGTGCTATTCCTGTTGCTTCGCGATATGTTACAAAAATCTTAGGTGAGATTTATCGGCATCCCCATGAATCAACAACTTGTTCACTATGCATGTTTCTTTGTTACCGGTTTTGTTCTCTTTTCTCATTCCCGTGTTCCAGCATCCCTGTGATCAAATCGCGTTGTGTCTGGCCTGATGATGATGGATGCCATCACACCGAGATGGCCCTAAGAATATCTCTCCATTGTCGGAGGAGCAAATCCCAATCTTGAGCTATCTAGTTTCTTGTCATACTCTTCCGTGAACCCGTAAGCCACTGTAATAGCCACGTTGTTATAGATGACGTTTAACAAACCCCAAAGTTCACAAAGCATGTATTAAGGAACTCGATACTCTCATGGTCTAAGGAATTATGCAAAAGTTTAACTTTCTCTGTGTTATAACCATTAACTTATGATGAAAGGATCTCATGGCATAACAAGAATTGGGTCGGTTCAACAAAAGTGTTCTTCTAACATTGCGTCCTCAAAGTTGCCGGCATACTCATGCCCATGATCAGGAAAATAGAACCATCATGCAACACTTGAGCTAGGCTTAGAGGCTAGACTAGGAATATATTTTACATTTTATTATTCCACACATGCATATGAGTTTTCCACCGAGCCTCGTGGTTATTGCAGACTCGAGAACCGTAGCAGTTATAGAATGGAATATAAACATAATTACAAACATGGAATTAAATAATAACATTTATTATTGCCTCTAGGGCATATTTTCAACACTATGTGTCATGAACTTGTGGTGTGTGCTATGTGTCATGAACTTGTGAACAAACATTTCTGTCCTATGTCATGAATTTGGGATGTTCTATTTGTGCGTTATGTCATTAACTTGTGATTAACTATTTGCCATCAAAATTATTTGTATGCTATGTCATGAACTTGTGGTGAACTATTTGCCATCTAAATTAATTTTTGAGAACCATGGGACCCTACCGCCGGCCTCTTTGGCGGTAGGCTATGGGAACGTACCGCCAGGGCACCTGGTGTTGGCCCTAAAAAACAGGGGAAAACCTTCTGTTACTTTCGGGGTTTTTTTGCGGGCGGTAGGGCATGAGACCCTACCACCAGGGCTCCTGGCGGTCGGACCCTACCGCCAGTGGTGCCGGCAGTTGGTGCACACAGCCTACCACTCACTAGAATGTGCAAATCTTTTGTTACATTCAAATGTTTTTTGTGGGCAGTAGATCATGCTTCCTTACCGCCAGGGGTGCTGGCGGTAGGGAATTTTACCTTACCGCCAGCTCTACCGATGGTAGGCCCCTGTGATTGAACAAATATACCATTGGATCAACAAAGCTAAACATACCATTGAACAAACATACCATTGGATCAACTAAGCTTATTTTGGTACTGCTACCTTTTTGTAACTAAGCTAAATATGGTTTAAAAAAGTGTCCAATATGTCTCAGGCTAGCAGTGGGTATTACCCAGGCGGGTATTGCACTCCCATCCCCGTCCCCGCGATAGCCTTTCCATGCCCGTCCTCGTCCCCATAACCGTCTGCGGGGATAAAAATATTCCCATCCCCATCCCCGTCGGGTTTGTTATCCCCGTGTGGAAACTCATACATGCAATCAACAACAATCTCCAATAGCATTTCAGTAGAAAAAATAGCATTTCAGCACAATAAAGAATATGTTGTGGCTAGGTTAAGGATTTCTTAGGGTTTTTTGGCCAAAAAGGCTGGGATGGTTGGAAATTTGGGTGGATAAGGGCGGGAATTACATGGGGTCTACTCATATTAGAGCCCACATGTAAGGCCTTCACGGGTAAGGGGGGTAATGGGCACGGGTAATGCTATCCCATACCCATCCCCGTCATGCGCGCTGGGTAAGGTATTTGACCCACCAGCTTCCCCATGGGTATTAAAGCTGGCACATACCCGTCCCCTGATAGAGTAATTACCCACGGGGGCGCGGGTAACGGTCAACCATTGCCAGCTTGAAACATGTCATCATACACCAGTAATCCCCACAAATTCTTCTAAAAAAGTGCACAAAGTCTTCTAACCAAATTGCATTGTTGCCGAATGGAATAAAAGGGGCAAGTTTCACGTCATTACATAATACAACATAAAAGGGGCTCATGACAGAGTTTTGAGCCCGAATACTTTGGCAGGACCAACTACTTCAGCTTTGGCAAAGGCTCCAAGCGAATATCATTGGATCCCGCCCACCAAAGGAGTAGTTCTTTTTTGTTGCTCATGAATTTTCCAGCGAGCGGCCTGTCTAGGTTTTGAAAAACTTTCTGCCTTTATTGCCCAACCAATGACCTGCCCAGTCTTATCAACCTGCATCTCATCTAATTCTTTCATAGTGGCAGACAAAGCAATCTGCATCGCTTGCATGTGTCTAGCCTTCGTTTCCCTCTTCTGCAACTAATGAAGATTCTCTTCTTTTTTGGCAATGACCTCTAGTGTGCAGTCTGGAGGATAGCAAGAAAACTCCCTAGCAGCGTGAGCCGCCTGCTTGTTATACACTATCTAGTTGTGCATCTCTTCCTTGATGAGACGGCGATGACGGACTTCCGGCAACTCCGTGGATGTCTCAAAGGTAAACCATGAGTTCATCCTACAATAAACGATATGAGAATTCGGTGAGTAAGTGGCCTACTAAATATGGTTGGATTCACAAAGGTAATGCACGTACCAAAGAATTAGAACCCTACATTCTACCAATTTCGCATTACTTAATAAATAAATCATGGCATTAAGTAATACATAACCTAATGTAACACCCCCTTGTAATAAGCTCTGTGACACTATGTTAATCTTGCCAAGTCATATCATTTGCAGTGCTTAAACCAAGTGGTTAACCAAAGCAAATCAACTTCATTTTGAAAATCAACTCAAACTCAAAAGTGAAATATGAAGTTGATCAAACTCTGCTGGGAAAATGTTCATTCAATGGCAAATAATCCAGGGCAATTCTAAAATCAACATCAAGATAGTTGGAGTTAGAAAGGTGACTTAAACAAGATGAAACAGCACCTTAACAGCTATATTAAATCCGTTTAAAATTATTTCATTTACAAAAGGTTTCCAAATATGTTCAAACCACTTTTTGGTGAGAGCTAATATTGCATTGTAATATTTGGGACAACTCTCACATTTTACAAAAATGCACAAGTGGCCTAACTATTATAAAACAGAAATAGAATAAAAGAGAAATAGAAAACAAAACAGAAAAGTAAAAGCGAGGCACTGTGCACTGGGCTTTAGTGCACAGTGCCCCGATCAGCGCCGCAGGCCAGGCCCAGCCCACCTGGGTCGTCCTCCTCCTCCCCGTGTCAGCGTGCGTGCGCGCCAGAGCCGGCGATGGGCAGCTGTCGCCCATCCCCCGGCACCGCCGCTGCTGCGAGGAGGATAAGAGCAACCCCAGCGGTTCCCCGGCGAACCCTAGCTCACTTCCCTCCCCTGCCCGTTCTCCTCCCCTTTGCTCCTTCTCCAGATCCATCGCGGCCGAGCGCCTCCACCGCCGCTCTTCGCCATTCGCCGTGGCCACCGGCGACCCCGCGCTCGCCCACCGTGCCGGCCAGCTCCGCCGCCGTCTTCCCCAACCTCTGGCGCCACTAGTTGGAGCTGGGGAGCTCCACGACGAGCAGATCGAGCCACCCCTCTCCTTCCTGAACGCCGGCGAATCCCGTCGCCGCCGGCCTCCCTCTGCGCTCCCGTTCACCCGAGGGCCTCCGTGCGCCGCTCCGTAAGCTCCTCCTTCCACCTTCCCTTCTCCGTCCGGCCGCGCGTTCTCACCAGCTAGCTCGCCGCCGTGCTGCGTTCTGACCAACGCCGCCGTAGCCATTAGCACGCACCCGAGCTCCGTTAGCTCGAGCCAGTGGCTCAGTCGAGCTCCTAGAGAGCTGCTGCACCGCCTAGCTAGTTTGCGCGCCCGTGCTCGCGCCGTAGCCGTGTTCCCGACGACGACCGAACTCCGGCCTCCGCCGTCGAGCTCGCCGTCGACGCTGTGGTCCATCTCCGGCCACGCCACCGCCCGGGATCGACGCGGCTCGCTCGTCTCGTTCGAACGCGACCCCCCGCGCACCAAATGGTCGCCTGAAGGCGAATCCCGACGGAAGGCCGCGCCTCGCCGCCGTGTTTTCGAGCCCGCCGGCGTTTAAACGTCGGCCGGCCGACATGGCACGCGTGGGGTCCACCCCGGGCCACTGCCAGCGGGCCCTGGGGGCCCCAGTTGACTGGGTTGACCCAGTCAACTGCTGACTGGGCAACCCACTGAGGCTGACATGTGGACCGCACGGCTAAATAATCTAAAAATGATTTGAATTAAATGAAAACTAATTAGTTTAGCCTAATGAGTCACTGACATATGGGGCCCGCCCCCTAATTAACCCTGTGGATTAATTTAATTCACTGTTAAGATAAACAGAGACTGACATGTGGGTCCCACATGTCAGGATTGACTCTGGTCAGCGCCTGTTGACCGCTGACCTCACAGTGACATCATGCTGATGTCATAATTCATTTCTGTAAATAAAAATAATTCCAAAAATTCTATTATACTTTGAAAATTAATAACTTTTAAACTGTAGCTCGGATCGGAAAAGTTAAAACATGAAAGTTGCTCAGAACGACGAGACGAGTCTGATCGTGCCATCCGTTTCTTTGTCGGAACCCCCTACATAGAAGAACTCGGAACTCCGGACCCGTACCCGGCAGATGAATAGTGCACACACTTCGGTAAATAAATCCCAGATTAATTCTAAAAATAACTAAAATGACTTAGATGCATATTTAGGCAACCCTACACTGCATCATAGCATCACACGCACCGTATTGCATTTGTTTGCATTATGTTTACCTGTTTCTTCCCCCTCTTCTCTCTCGGTAGACCTCGACGTTGACGTAGCTCCCGAGGCAGACGCAGCTCAGGAGTACGACTACGTCCCCGACGACACCACAGGCGACCTTGCCCTTGCCCCCGAGCAAACAGGCAAGCACCCCCATTTTGAGCATACCTATATTGCCTATTCTCTTCTCTCTTATGCTTGCATTTGAACTGCTGCTGTTACTTTTATCCTATATCTGCTGCATAGCCTGTTTATTGTAACCTGTCTTGCTACCTTGTTGGTTATCCTAGACTGTTTAGAATAGGCTGGGTAGAGTCCCGACAGAGACCCCCACTTGATCCCGACTGCCCCGCTGGACATCAGAAGACCCGCTCATCGGGATTGAAGACTAGACCCTAGCACCGCACATCACTTCCCCCTTAGTTGCTGACACTACTGGGTTACCGTCGAGTGCCGAGGGTGATACCTCGTCAGCACTTCTGATGTTAACCTTTAAGGTTAGTTACTCGGTCATGGTAAGCGAGGGTGATTCCTCCTACACCACCCCCGATAACGACATCGTCGCGCAACACCTCAAGTGTGGACCTCGAGGGTGATTCCTCCTTCGTTCACCTTGACTTTAACATCAGGTGGGATTCCATCAAGGGTGATTCCTCAGGGCTCCCCTGGTGTCAGACACACAGATACTGTTATTGATTTGACTTGCACTAAACCATGTTACTAAAGACGGGTCGGCCCTGACGGGTACCCGCGCGAGCTTAATGCAAAGTGATGTGGAGTCGGGTTGACCTGGATGGTACCCGTGAGATAACTACGAGGCGTGGCCGGGCATTCTTAGCCCTTGCCGCAAGTCCTCGAGACGGGGCGACGGGGTCACATCGATCGTGAGTCTCTGCTCGTTTCCACACACTCCTAATCCACTACGGTTTGGATATTTGATCCGAGGGGCCTCTGGCCCGATAGCACTAACCATCACGTGGGCATAGTATGGGCGTTCTGCGTCGTATACATCAGCCGAAGCTTATTTGACGTTAGTAAGGAGCGGCGCATGCCGAGTTAGACTGGTAACGCAACCGCGCTTGTATAAGGGGTTGCGAGGTCTGCTCTCGGTGGCCCCGTAACGTGCAGGAGTTCCCGGGGCGATGGCCCAAGACCCCTGGGGGCATAGGTTAGTCCGGCGTGCTGACCTCTCTTATAAGCCTAGGTCGGGTTGGGGCGTGTTGCTTAGCCGAGGCCGGGCATGACCCAGAAAAGTGTGTCCGGCCGGAGTTAAGCGAGCATGGTGGGTAAGTTGGTGCACCCCTGCAGGGAAGAAACTTCTATCCATAGCTTGTCCTATGGTAACGGACACTCGGAGTTGTATCCCGATCGGTACAACTAGAACATGTGATGAGATCTGGATAGTACGACTCTGGGATTGCTTTCTCGCTGGGAGTCGAGAAAGGATGTCAGGTCGAGGTTGATGATACTACTACTACTTTACATTATGTTCATCTGCTCTCTTCTATTGCTGCAAGACTGTCGAAGATTGTTGAAGATGCTAGTCTTCGATAGGACTAGGCTTTCCCCCTCTATTCTGGCATTTCTGCAGCCCAGTCCACATATACAGCCATTCCTTTGACAATGTTGCAAATGTAGTGTAGATCCTTGCTTGCTGAGTACTTCGGATGAGTACTCACGTTTGCTTTACTTTCTTTTTTCCCCCATATCCAATTGATGCCACCAGACGACGGAGCCCCTGAGCCAGACGCCCCAGCCGACGACCAGTACTACTACCCACCTGGCGAGTACTACTACCACGAGGAGCCGACTGACGACCAGGAGTAGGATCGGAGGATCCAGGGCAGGAGGCCTACGCCTTTCGATCGTAGTATTTTATTTTACCCCGACTCTGTGAAGGCCTATTTCTCTCTCTGTAATATATCTGTACCCAGATATCTGATGCTTCTACTGACGCTTGTATGCCATCGAGCTATGTATTAGAGCCCTCGAGGCCCTGGCTTGTAATATAAAGCTTGTATGACTTTATTTATGCTTTAGAGTTGTGTTGTGATATCTTCAAGTGAGTCCTTAGGCTTGATCGTGCGCATTTGCGTGTATGGTTAGTGCACGATTAAGCCGGGGTCGTCACAGGTTGGTATCAGAGCCGACTGCCTGTAGGAATCCCCCTTTCCAACTCCTTGTCCGAAGTTGAGTCTAGTGGTCCAAAACTGTTTTACTAACTTGGCTGTGTGGCTTATGGCCCCACGTCGCCAACTGGGTGGTATTAGGATCTTTTACTCCTCGATCTTTACTCTGGGACTCAGATCTCTCTTCTATTCGGGTTAAAGATTTTACTAACTCCAACATTAGGATCTCGTAACCACTTCCTCTCGGAGAGCCCCTTCACCACAAATGATCGTCTGCTTCATCAGAAGATTCTGAAGATACTCCTCGATGTTAACCGAGACCCTGTGCCACTGCTTTGCAGTTCCGGACCACCGACAAACCCCCGTGGTTAACTAACAATTCTTGTCGTTTGTATCTTCATACCTAGTCATTCACTTATGTGCGAGATACCCCGAAATACTCCTCATTAATCCGGGAATTCTTTGAGCCTACTGCCGTGCAGCTTCTTTCGCACTACGGTTAATTCCTCACATTATCGGGGATTCGTTCATCCCCAGTTGTTCATATGCCTCACAAAATTCTTTGAAGTGCAATTCGATCTTCCAAAGATCCTCTGCAGCCTATCGCTCTTGAATATCCTTGCTGACCTGAGTTGTGGTTAAATCCTTATGTCTGGCTATATTCACTGGTATCCTTTGACACCCCCATTTTGGTCTTATTGATTCAACATGAGTGCGAAGGCACGTAATCATCAGTTGATCCTTCTAAATTATATTTCTGGTTCAGACCCTCTTCTGAACATGAGCTGGTTCTCGGCCAATCAAGTATTGATTGATTGTCCAACTAAGCATGTACAAATCACTCGTCCCTCTGCCCAGGTGAACTAATTGTCACCCCTGGCTTTGGAAATCATGAACCCTCCGAATTTTATACTTGGGTTGTTCAAGTGCTTCCTTAATGCCGTCTGAATATCTGCCCAGCTTGCATGGCACGGAGAGGTAGTACATTCCTTCTCCATATTAACCTGGGACTGACTACTGACCAGGGCATGTCACGTAACCATGGATGGAGATCTCTGCAAGACGGGACACTAAAGTTGTCCGTCTATCTCCATTCGACCTACTCATCTTTTGATCAAAGCTTTTGCTTCTGATCCCTCATTTCTGAACCATAACTTCTTTGAAATTAAATGTCGGATTGTTTCGATGTTACTATAATCTGATGCCGCTACATTCTTTCTTCTTCTGTTTCAGTGCCGCTACTCACCTCAGATCCTTTGTCGTTTACCTGATCTTTTATTGGATTAATATCCGACCGTATCCTTCATATTCAAACATCTTGTGAGCTCTTCCCTTGGTACTTAATACCTTCGGTAAATTGTATCATCTATTTTGACTTCGTTGCTCTACTTTCGAACTCGCACCCCTTGCATTGGTTGATGGTTGTATAGCTTCGTAAAAATGTCCCAATGGGTTGAACCTATGCTTTCCCTAATTCGTGTGAACTCGGAAGTTGTGCGAGTCATACTCTTCTGGTGCTTCACCAGATAAATTCTCAGCACTACAATTTCTTCAAAAGCGAGAAGTGGAGGAAAGGTTTTGCATTGAAGAAGTGGGGGTCGACCTTGAACCTTTGTGTTCATGCCCATGGACCCAATGTAGAACTTATCATGGAAGCTCCTCGCAAAAATAATTATTTCCTTGTTACAAGTTCATCTTGTATCTATGAACTGATCCTTTGCAATCGTGGTTCCGACCGGGGTTGTTCTTCTTTGATACCATTTCGCGGACAAGCTAAAACACTTGTCTTCTGTGAATTGATATACCTATCCAACCTCTATACTGAACTACCTTGAGCATTACCCCCCTACTACCTCGAGGATATCATCCTATTATATTACGTCCTATGAATTTTCTTCAATGGAGTGATACCTTTCCCCGACATAGTCACTCCATGGGTTCTGGGTTGTCTCCAACCGAGACCACCGAACAATGAATCGATTCCGCTCGGTGATTCAGCACTCCTAGTACTTTGTTGCTGGGGAGTTGGATACTCCATCACATCATTCCTAGCCTGATCGGCTATATCCCTACCGTCCTAACTTTTAACTGTGCTACCTGGCCCTTCTTCCCGAAGCACAATTTTTGACGATGAGTTAACCTTACGTCGATCTTCCTCATCTTGTCATATCACCTCAAACAACAAGCTTGACTTCGAGCTTGTGTCGAATCCGTGGCTTCAATAACCTTTCGCTTCATTCCCCCTTTTGGCTAAGATGTCATCGTCGATCGATTTCATCTTCTTTTAAATCTTTCGACAAATGTGTCGCGATCATCATCAACATCCTGAGCTCTTCCAGGATATCGATCGAATTCATGTTGAGAAATTTGTGATATCATCGATGACATCCTTGACTTTCTGCCAACATCGACCTAATTGTGCTTGGTTAATCTTTACGTCCCGAGGTAATCTTGGAAGTGTTCTTCTATACCTCTTGTGATCTTTAAATCCAGCCCTTACTTGAAACACCATGTTATTGCTACCTCGAAGCATGACTGTGGTACTCCGAACATTAATAAGAACAATTGCCAAATGTTTCTCGATCTGTTATCCCGACCCCGTGGTATGGGTAATATCATGATTTATCCCTCGCCCCTCTATCTAAATGCTTTGGAACTTGCTGTCCCATCATGTATGTCCTGTTCCCCTTTTCCTAGGACAGAATATACTCCCAATACTTGTGTGAAAACACATTTTCCTTTCCATTGTTTTGTTTAACCATTCTTGTGATCTCTATGACATAAGCAGAAATAATTCCCTGCTTATAAAACACCCTCGGTGCATAACTTCGTTAGCTAGACCCTGTTACTATTGTTGATGACATTTCGGTAACCACCGATGGACGAGAACTTTGCCTATTGGTCCGCCTCGTTCAACGAGCAGGAAAGTGGTTCTCTTTGTCCCTCGCCCTTGGTACCGATGTTGTCGCCGACATAACTGATAGGCATTTCGCTGACATGTCTTATTGTCGTGACCAGTGAGATGTCACTGTTCTCCCTACTTTTGATCGAGCCCCATCACAGTTCCATAGGATCGGAACCTGGCCCTCCTGTACATCCTTGATTCCGAAGTATACTTTGCTCTTGACTATGTGTGTTATCCCGAGTCACCCCTCAAGAGATGATCTACCCTCGATACCCTGAACCCCTGTTCACACTTTGTTCAGGCATCGATTGAATGTCCATTCAATTGATACTTCTTATTGTACCTTCATACCTTGCTCTCGATGTTTCCTAAGTTTCAACACGAGAGATTCTTATGCCTCACTCCCTGAATTGTCCACCACAGGATCGACACCGCAAGGGTCAATTCTTCCGAAGTTACCTTTATCTTCCCCACTTAAATTCTCGGGACGAGAATTTCTTTTAGTGGAGGAGAATTTGTAACACCCCCTTGTAATAAGCTCTGTGACACTATGTTAATCTTGCCAAGTCATATCATTTGCAGTGCTTAAACCAAGTGGTTAACCAAAGCAAATCAACTTCATTTTGAAAATCAACTCAAACTCAAAAGTGAAATATGAAGTTGATCAAACTCTGCTGGGAAAATGTTCATTAAATGGCAAATAATCCAGGGACAATTATAAAATCAACATCAAGATAGTTGGAGTTAGAAAGGTGACTTAAACAAGATGAAACAGCACCTTAACAGCTATATTAAATCCGTTTAAAATTATTTCATTTACAAAAGGTTTCCAAATATGTTCAAACCACTTTTTGGTGAGAGCTAATATTGCATTGTAATATTTGGGACAACTCTCACATTTTACAAAAATGCACAGGTGGCCTAACTATTATAAAACAGAAATAGAATAAAAGAGAAATAGAAAACAAAACAGAAAAGTAAAAGCGAGGCACTGTGCACTGGGCTTTAGTGCACAATGCCCCGATCAGCGCCGCAGGCCAGACCCAGCCCACCTGGGTCGTCCTCCTCCTCCCCGTGTCAGCGCGCGCGCGCGCCAGAGCCGGCGATGGGCAGTTGTCGCCCATCCCCCGGCGCCGCTGCCGCTGCGAGGAGGATAAGAGCAACCCCAGCGGTTCCCCGGTGAACCCTAGCTCACTTCCCTCCCCTGCCCGTTCTCCTCCCCTTTGCTCCTCCTCTAGATCCATCGCGGCCGAGCGCCTCCACCGCCGCACTTCGCCATTCGCCGTGGCCACCGGCGACCCCGCGCTCGCCCACCGTGCCGGCCAGCTCCGCCGTCGTCTTCCCCAACCTCTAGCGCCACTAGTTGGAGCTGGGGACCTCCACAACGAGCAGATCAAGCCACCCCTCTCCTTCCTGAACGCCGGCGAATCCCGTCGCCGCCGGCCTCCCTCTGCGCTCCCGTTCACCCGAGGGCCTCCGTGTGCCGCTCCGTAAGCTCCTCCTTCCACCTTCCCTTCTCCGTCCGGCCGCGCGTGCTCACCAGCTAGCTCGCCGACGTGCTGCGTTCTGACCAACGCCGCCGTAGCCATTAGCACGCACCCGAGCTTCGTTAGCTCGAGCCAGTGGCTCAGTCGAGCTCCTGGAGAGCTGCTGCACCGGCCTAGCTAGTTTGCGTGCCCGTGCTCTCGCCGTAGCCGTGTTCCTGACGACGACCGAACTCCGGCCTCCGCTGTCGAGCTCGCCGTCGACGCTGTGGTCCATCTCCGGCCACGCCACCGCCCGGGATCGACGCGGCTCGCTCGTCTCGTTCAAACGCGACCCCCCACGCACCAAATGGTCGCCTGAAGGCGAATCCCGACAGAAGGCCACGCCGCGCCGCCGTGTTTTCATGCCCGCCGGCGTTTAAACGCCGGCCGGCCGACGTGGCATGCGTGGGGTCCACCCCGGGCCACTGCCAGCGGGCCCTGGGGGCCCTAGTTGACTGGGTTGACCCAGTCAACTGCTGACTGGGCAACCCAGTGAGGCTGACATCTGGACCCCACAGCTAAACTATCTAAAAATGATTTAATTAAATGAAAACTAATTAGTTTAGCCTAATGAGTCACTGACATATGGGGCCTGCCCCCTAATTAACCCTGTGGATTAAGTTAATTCACTGTTAAGATAAACAGAGACTGACATGTGGGTCCCATATGTCAGGATTGACTCTGGTCAGCACCTGTTGACTGTTGACATCACAGTGATGTCATGCTGATGTCATAATTCATTTCTGTAAATAAAAATAATTCCAGAAATTCTATTAAACTTTGAAAATTAATAACTTTTAAACCGTAGCTCGAATCGAAAAAGTTAAAACATGAAAGTTGCTCAGAACGACGAGACGAGTTTGATCGTGCCATCCGTTTCTTTGTCAGAACCCCCTACATAGAAGAACTCGTAACTCAGGACTCGTATCCGGCAGATGAATAGTGCACACACTTCGGTAAATAAATCCCAGATTAATTCTAAAAATAACTAAAATGACTTAGATGCATATTTAGGCAACCCTGCACTGCATCATAGCATCACACGCACCGTATTGCATTTGATTGCATTATGTTTACCTGTTTCTTCCCCCTCTTCTCTCTCGGTAGACCCCGACGTTGATGTAGCTCCCGAGGCAGACGCAGCTCAGGAGTACGACTACGTCCCCGACGACACCACAGGCGACCTTGCCCTTGCCCCCGAGCAAACAGGCAAGTACCCCCATTTTGAACATACCTATATCGCCTATTCTCTTCTCTCTTATGCTTGCATTAGAACTGCTGCTGTTACTTTTATCCTATATCTGCTGCATAGCCTGTTTATTGTAACCTGCCTTGCTACCTTGCTGGTTATCCTAGACTGTTTAGAATAGGCTGGGTAGAGTCCCGACAGAGACCCCCACTTGATCCCGACTGCCCCGCTGGACATCAGAACACCCGCTCATCGGGATTGAAGACTAGACCCTGGCACCGCACATCACTTCCCCCTTAGTTGCCGACACTACTGGGTTACCGTCGAGTGCCGAGGGTGATACCTCGTCAGCACTTCTGATGTTAACCTTGTAGGTTAGTTACTCGGTCGTGGTAAGCGAGGGTGATTCCTCCTACACCACCCCCGATAACGACATCGTCGCACAACACCTCAAGTGTGGACCTCGAGGGTGATTCCTCCTTCGTTCACCTTGACTTTAACATCAGGTGGGATTCCATCGAGGGTGATTCCTCAGGGCTCCCCTGGTGTAAGACGGGTCGGCCCTGAGGGGTACCCGCGCGAGCTTAATGCGAAGTGATGTGGAGTCGAATTGACCTGGATGGTACCCGCGAGATAACTACGAGGCGTGGCCGGGCATTCTTAGCCCTTGCCGCAAGTCCTCGAGACGGGGCGACGGGGTCACATCGATCCTGAGTCTCTGCTCGTTTCCGCTCGCTCCTAATCCACTACGGTTTGGATATTTGATCCGAGGGGCCTCTGGCCCGATAGCACTAACCATCACGTGGGCATAGTATGGGCGTTCTGCATCGTATACATGAGCCGAAGCTTATTTGACGTCAGTAAAGAGCGGCGCACGCCGAGTTGGACTGGTAACGCAACCGCGCTTGTATAAGGGGTTGCTAGGTCTGCTCTCGGTGGCCCCGTAACGTGCAGGAGTTCCCGGGGCGATGGCCCAAGACCTCTGGGGCATAGGTTAGTCCGGCGTGCTGACCTCTCTTATAAGCCTAGGTCGGGTTGCGGCGTGTTGCTTAGCCGAGGCCGGGCATGACCCAGAAAAGTGTGTCCGGCCGGAGTTAAGCGAGCGTGGTGGGTAAGTTGGTGCACCCCTGCAGGGAAGAAACTTCTATCGATAGCCTGTCCTATGGTAACTGACACTCGGAGTTGTATCCCGATCGGTACAACTAGAACATGTGATGAGAACTGGATAGTACGGCTCTGGGATTGCTTTCTCGCATGGAGTCGAGAAAGGATCTCAGGTCGAGGTTGATGATACTACTACTACTTTACATTATGTTCATCTGCTCTCTTCTATTGCTGCAAGACTGTCGAAGATTGTTGAAGATGCTAGTCTTCGATAGGACTAGGCTTTCCCCCTCTATTCTGGCATTTCTGCAGCCCAGTCCACATATACAGCCATTCCTTTGACAATGTTGCATATGTAGTGTAGATCCTTGCTTGCTGAGTACTTCGGATGAGTACTCACGTTTGCTTTACTTTCTTTTTCCCCCCATATCCAATTGATGCCACCAAACGACGGAGCCCCTGAGCCAGACGCCCCAGCCGACGACCAGTACTACTACCCGCCTGGCGTGTACTACTACTACGAGGAGCCGACTAACGACCAGGAGTAGGATCGGAGGATCCAGGGCAGGAGGCCTACGCCTTTCGATCGTAGTATTTTATTTTACCCCGCCTCTGTGAAGGCCTATTTCTCTCTCTGTAAGATATCTGTACCCAGATATCTGATGCTTCTGCTGACGCTTGTATGCCATCGAGCTATGTATTCGAGTCCTCGAGGCCCTGGCTTGTAATATAAAGCTTGTATGACTTTATTTATGCTTTAGAGTTGTGTTGTGATATCTTCAAGTGAGTCCTTAGGCTTGATCCACTACTGGAATCTGCTACTTTGCCATCTGCCAGCTCTTTGCCGTCTGTTGGCAGAAGGCAAAGAGCCTCTTTGCCGTCTGCTTTGGGAAAGCAGACGGCAAAGAGCTGGCTGATGGCAAATAACCTGGTTGCCATCAGCCAATTCTTTGCCGTCTGCCAGCAGACGGCAAAGATTCTTTGCCGTCTGCCAGCAGACGGCAAAGAGGTGGGGCTGGCTTTTTTTTGGTGGGTAAAATAAAAAACACTTTGCCATCTGCCAGCAGACGGCAAAGATTCTTTGCCATCTGCTGGCAGACGGCAAAGTGATAGGAAAATAAATAAAAAGAAAATCCCCACCCGACCCACTGCCCCCGTGCCCGCACCCACATCCCCTCTCTGCTCTCCCGCGCCCTAGGGTTAGCCGCCGCCGCCGCCACCACCACCGACCTTATTCCGGCGAGCTCCGGCGGCCATGGTCGGCGCGCAGCACGCTGCCGAGCTCACCCCGCCCCGCTACGTCGATTCCTCCGGCCAGATCCGTCCCTCCCCCCCCTCGAACGCTCGCGCCCAACCCATCCCTCCGCGGCTAGGGTTTGGTGCGCGGCCTCGTCTCCGCCGCCGGCGTGCTTCCGGCGGTCCTCTACGCCTCCTCGCATGGCTCCTCACGCGGCTGCACCTGCTGGACGCCGCTTCTCCACCACAAGGCAGCAGCAGAGGAGGGCCTTATCCACCACCACGCAACGGCAGCCAAGGTCCTCCTCCCCCATCTCGCCTCTCTCCCTCTCTCAAGGCCCTCTCTCAAGGTCCACCACCACAAGGCAGCACCAGCTGCTCTTCCCTCCTTCGGTCCGCCCTCCTCCCTCCCCTCCAGTGGCATGTTCTGTTATCTTCTTTCTTTCTTTCTTTTTTGTCCTGATTTTTACCGATGGAGTTGTTTGTGAGTAGTATATGCCAATGATTACTGTGTTCAAGCTAGTACTGAGAAAAACTTTGTAACATACACTGCATGTTGAAATTGCTAGACTCTGTATTGTTTAGCATGGCAGGAGTGACAACCCACCAGGATAGATCCACAACTTTGTACTGTTCTTACTGCAGCTAACAGATGAATATTGTGGTCCTAATACGGGTGATGCTACTATGTTGTTCAGTATAAGATACGTGTGAAAAAAAAGGAAAATATTGAACAAACATGTGCAACTTGTGTAGCCTAAATGAGATATCTATTTCTTACAGCCTTCTCCGAATATGATTTGTTGCTTATCGTCAGAACGATGTTGCCGAAAGAAAGTTCAACCAATTCTTTGGCTAACTATTATATTCTTTAATTTTATATCATGTTCGTCTCCCCTGTTTAACATTTTTCACACTCTAGTTTTGTGATAATATATTAGAATAGCTCATGCTTGTTGTGCGAGAGGAAGATATGTTAGCTATGCTCATGGAGGACATCATCATGTCAACCATACGTATTTTGTGTGATCCGTGTCTTAAAGAATAGTTGTTGAAATAAACTGTATATTTTCATTTTTTTTTTCTTTCAAAATGATCATTGAAATGTCAATTGGTGCACAAATTACTGCATTATGGTCAATTAGCATCTAAACAGTTTTTCACGCCTTAGTGGTATTACAAACAATTCTTACCAAATCTATACTTTCACAGTCGTCTCAGCCAAACAACTTCTAGCTTTCCCACAGTTCTCAGCTCACAGCAGATTTTTTGGAATTCACAGCTCAACCAAACACAACCTTTGCCTCGCTGGCGAGAGCTTCTCGCGATGCCTGCCGCGGTGGTGCGCTGCCCCCTCCTCGGGCGGCACCCGGCGACCGCCCTCCGACGCTCCTTCTCCTCCGGCATGCGGCCTGTGCGCGGAGCCGCAGGGGGTGGGAGCCAGGGGCGGTCCCCGGCGTATGGTGGGCTGCTGCTCGACGCCGGTGGCACGCTTCTGCAGTTGGCGCAGTTGCTTCTGGTCTTTCGATTTGGGAAGAAAATTTTCTTTTTCCCTTGGTGTTCACCGGCGTATGGCGTTTAGTTTTTTTTATGTTGCATGCTCTCTGATTTCAGAGTAGATTGCTTTACAGCATGTTGAATACCAATGGTGTTCTCCTCTATTTGATTACTATGGCTGGTTGCTTGTTTAACTTTTGTGTGAGAAATAATGCAGATCAAATGCAGATGTAATTTTCTGGTGCAGGAAAGTTGAAGGCCACCGTCAGTACATCTAGCAGCGGCAGCACCGGCACAAAATGGTTTGGAATCTTTATCAGAGGATTGTGCTGGTGTTGTTGCAGACTTCAAATTATTTTGATAGTAAACTTCATTTTCTTATTACACACTTTTTCTGTGATTGAACTTATGTTAATATTTTAAGGGGATATGTGAGAGTGAGAAAAAAAAGGTGTGCAGATGGTTTGATGCAAATATTATAGCATAGTAGTTTGAATACTATCAGGACAGGTTATATTAGAGATATAGTTTGAGGACTGTCGGGACATGTTATATTGGTGAGATAAATTGACAATGTTGATTTGTAGCCAATTTTGTAGTCTAAGTAGTCGGTTATCTGATATTATGCAAAGCATGACACATGCTTGTTTTCTTCAAATCTTTCCTCGCTGTAAACCAATAGGCCTACTCTTTTTTTTATCTTCTGGTGCAGGCTTCCTTGATTGATGTAAGTATGAGTGGAAGCTACACAAGAACACAGTTTAAGTTGAGAGGGTATATATAGAAGTTCAGACATCCTAGAATGTTATTAATGCCAATTTTAGCATCTCATTATTTGATGCCGAATTTCCTTTACCTATATATATGATCAGAACAGTACCACTCATAATAATTTTCTTAGCTGATTTTCAAGACATTATATTGTAATTGTAGTGTCACTTTTTGATTTCGACCTGCGTGCCATGTTTTTCAGCAGATATTGTATAGTTAGTTACTCATCTTATCACCTGAAGTTATTGCCGTGCACATATTGAAGGCAAACATGGTACGCAAGTGATCTGGTTATGAAAATCTTCATGACCAGTCAAAATAGACCTGATGCTAGGTGAAAATAATCATAGATGGTTCAATGAAGATGCGTCGAATTTCATTATTTAGTTTAGACCATGGAGTTAATTTTCATTGATAAGCATAATATTTATTTAATGGATCTTACTTGCCATCTCGGATGTCTCTTTTATGTTTGAAAACTGTTTTGTCAGTATGTACAGATAATAACTTGCAAATTTGCCAATTCAGCGATCTATATGCAGAAAGTATCTTTGTTCTCTTTTAGTAATCATGCATAACATCAAAAGTAGATGACATACTGGCACATCATCCAGTAAATGTGTTAACCATAAATAAATGGTTGCTGATTCTGTATATTAGGAGAATGATGATAAATTAAATCCTCGAGTAGTCTGACCTGATTTTGGACTGCTTGGCGTTTGATGCAGTTTTTTTAAATATATACAATTCCTCTATTTGAAGAATACTTTGGATATATTAAAGATAAAGTTGACTATAGGCTGGTTAGAGTTTATTTTTGCAATAGAGGAACATGGCAAATTATATCTTTGGTTCGACATGGAGCTCCCCTGTTCCACCTCTGTTCTGATACGACTGAAACATTCGATTAATTATTTTTTCTTCTTCTCACATGGTGCTTGTGATGCGCAGATGGTGGCGGTGAAGCAGCTGGTCAGGGAGAGCTTGCCAGGGAGGAAGGAGTTCCTGGTGGAGGTGCTGATGCTGACGGTGCTCAGCCACCCACACTTAATCAGCCTGGCCGGCTTCTGCGTGCAGGGTGACGAGCGGTTGCTGGTGTACAAGTGCATGCCCTTCGGTAGCCTGGAGCGCCATCTCTTTGGTAATACTTCTTCTCAAAATTATTCAGACTTGCTCTCTCTTTGGTCCAGTTCATCTCTGCAATGCAGTTAATATGTATCTGTCTCGGCTCTAACATGTTATAACAAAGCATCCCTGTTGAAATGCAAAAGATTTTCTTCATAATTCATGTGTTATGATAGTAGTTATGTTTGTGTGGTAAACCTTTACATTACTGGTGCGCACTCTCGAAAGTAATTCGTGTGGGTTTGGGAAATCAAAGGGGAAAATAAATGAATCATAGAAGAACCATCTATGGTTCTCCTTCCTCATTTCTACTAGGAAAGAGGTGACTTCAAGAATTTGTTTTTCATTTGGTTCACTTTCAATTCCCCTCTGTCAATCTCTCTCTTATTTCATTGCAGGATACTTTGCTTGTTCCCATCTCTTGTTTGATGGCAGGCTCTCAAAGGTGAGGCATGGGCTCGGAGGTGAGGCCACTAGCGGTTCAACTTTGCATGTACACAATAAAAGAATATCAAGGCTCTGCTTCACAAGAGGTATTGTGTTGTAAGCTTTAATATACACACATGGATATGTCAGCTAATCATTTTGTTCTGTGATCCTTTTGACATATTTAATTTTCCTTTAATCATTGGGACTGGGCATGGGTTTGAGCTCTCTGTTTTGCGCACTGGTTTTAGCTCATTTACGCTGCCTAAATTTTGCTTTACTTCCAAACGCAACACACTAATTAGTGCATGTATAGGGTTAGTGAAGGAAAGTTTGCAGTTGCAGCCGTCACTCTAGATGATTATCTTTCGATGCAAAGTACTGAAGTGAAAAGTTGGTGACTTGCTTTCTAAAATATGAAAGCATTAGTTTCTTGTTCTATTCATTTCATCATAGATTTGGTAGCACAAAAATGGCATACTTAGATAGGTTAACTCTAAAATGACACAAATAATGAATAAGATGAAGAAAAACAAGGAAGAGGAGGAAAAGAAGGCATAGGAAGAAGAAGAAGAAGAAGAGCTCCTCTTCTTCCTCCTCCTCTTCTTCTTCTTCTTCTAGTCTTCTTCTTCTTCTTCTAATTTCTTACTCCTATTTTTGCAGGTTTTATTCACTTCATGGAAGGGCAGAATGCTACTGTTTAGATGTTAGATGTTTGATGTATTGGATGTTTGTGAAACTATGTGATTCTGAATAATATTAATATATATAATAATATAATATATTATAATATATATTGTGGTGTGTTGTGTGGTGTGTGTGGTGTGTGTGTTTGAAATTCTGTGAACGTCTGTCAGCAGACGGCAAAGTGGCCACGTGGTAGCAGCCTGCGCAACCTGGGCTGGCCTATTTGGCCTCTTTGCGTCCGCTGGCAGATGGCAAAGAGGTTGCTTCTGCCGTCTGCTGGCAGACGGCAAAGAGCTTGCTTCTTTGCCGTCCGCCAGCAGACGGCAAAGAAGCAACCTCTTTGCCATCCGCCAGCGGACGGCAAAGAAGCAAGCTCTTTGCCGTCCGCTAGCAGACGGCAAAGCAGCCTTTACTGGCATCAGCTTTGCCGGAGTGTTTGCCGTTTGCTAGCGGACGGCAAAGCCTTTGCCGTCCGCCAAGCTTGCCTTTGCTGTCTGCTATGGCAGACGGCAAAGCAGCTGATTCCAGTAGTGATCGTGCGCATTTGCGTGTATGGTTAGTGCACGATTAAGCCGGGGTCGTCACACCTAACCCCAACCCTAACCTCAACCATAACCATAATTTTTTCTACAAACCCAAACCATAAGAATAATGCCTAGTACACATCATAAAACACATTGAGCCTTACATTCCACCTTTTTAGCCATGGATTTGAGATATATGACTAAACCTAGGGTTTGCTCCAAAGTGACCAATGCCATCAAATTAGATGATTCCAACCAACCAAATCATGAGGGATGAGATAGTTTACCTCAAGTGATGGAGATTCCCCGATTCACCGGATAAAAGGGACCGATTCGAGAAGGATTTGAGAGGAGTTTGGATGTGGGAAAGAGAGAGGGAGGGCAGCAGCTCGGGGAGGAGAAAGATGGGGGGTGAATGGGTGGGTGGATGGCCCATGCACCCACCCAACTCGCTTACCCCTTCAGGGGCCTACCGCCAAGGACCCTGGTGGTACGCTGCGTAGTCCTACCGCTGCCTTGCCTTGCCTGTCGGTAACCATTTTACATTTAGCTTAACCCCAACATTCAACAACAATATAACATCAGTATGGCATCAATATGTCAACAACATTCACATCACATCACACAACAATATTACCACATAGCAGTATGATCACAAATAGTTCAACATTGACATAATAGCAAGTTCGTCAACATACCAAGTTCAACATGTCCAACACAAGTTCAATATGTCTAACATGACCAAATAGCAAGTTCTCAAATACTACATGGCAAGCAAGTTCAACATGTCCAACACAGTACATAACAAGCAAGTGCCCCTCTTACTTCCTTTCCCTCTTGCTTTGATGATCCTCGGCTTGCTTTGTGCGACCTTCATTTGGTTTGCTACTGCCTCAAGAATGCTCTCTTTGGAAAGGTGATGGACTATAAGGATCCTTATTTGACCAAGGAACCCTTTTCCTTTGCGTTGGCTGAGTGAGTGGAGGTCCATCTGGCATTTGTGAAATGTTTATCTCGTTGTAGTCCCCGTCTCGTGGATCCTCTTCATATTTGCCTTCCTACTCGTTCTCTTCTTCCTCGGATTCCTCCATAGCTAGAGAAGAGGCGACATGGCTAGAAGAAGTGGCGGCATGGCTAGAAGAAGCGACGACTGCACTCGCCTATCTAGACGTGCCAGGAGCTTGGACATCGACGGCGCTAGCACTTGAGCACCCAAGCATGCCTACTAGCTTCCGGCAATGTCTGATGAACCGCTGCAACACCGAAGAGAGGAACATGTAAAATTCACAATAAAGATCTATGAAGTGAATAAATTGGAAAAACATGGAGATACTTACACTCGTTGCAGCCCTCAGCGCTGTGTCAGAATCCTCGGTGCCGCGGGTGTGTATGAGTGTGTTCCCGCCTTCAAGGATACTTCTGTTAAGCTCATAACTCCGACATTGACATAAGTTACTGACATGTACTAAAATCGTTCTGCTCATAAATTGAAAAAACTTAGCACTCTGTGAAGAAGGGGTGCAAACTCCCTATGGGTACCAAATGCATGTCTGACATTGGCATCATACTCATCGTCCGAGGTATCATACTCCCCAAACTCGGCAATATTTGTCTCGCTCCACTTTGGCCTCAAACGCACTCGTAATTTCTTACCATCATCAAACCACCGCAGATGCTTCTTGTATTCAACATCGTTGTCCAATGTCAGATCCTTCTCGGCATATTTGCCCCTATCCATCCACATGTCCACAAAGTCGCGATGTTTCGTTGCCCAGTCCATGATCTTCTGACAAGTTTTCCTATTAATGCTTCATGGCACGAGAACAACAAACAATAAGAAATAATTGAGACTAGATGTTATACATAGTAGAGGTTAGGTTGCTCACTTGTGAAGCTCCAAGCCCCCCCCCTGGCGGCTTTCTCCGGTGGGGTGCGTTGCCTCCTACCGAATTGCTTGGCCACACGATGTGGTAGGTGCCACTCGACAGTGTAGATGCATATCAATGGGCACCTTATCCGCCAAAGACCCTGGTCCCTCATACACATGTGGTTCACTTGGAAACCCCTATCAGTCTTATACGTCCTCCTGTTAACCTGCACACGACTTTGTTAGGTGTTCCACCGCAACAGGGAAAAGTGGTTATAAGGGAGTGCTACAAAAGACTATACCTGGTTATATGTGAGTCCGTTAAGTTCGTTCGTGAAGCTCTTGTACATGACCTTTGACTTGCCTCCAAAGATATAAACTTTGTCCCAAGAGTATGCCATGGTGGGGAGACGACAAGGGTCCTCTTCTTCGTCAAGACCTACCCAAGGATTCCTATCCATTTTTCAGGACGTCCCACCGGCAACCACTCCCACATCCACACCGAGAGGCCCCAAGTACATCCACCCATCGAGGGCCCCTTTGTAGTTTCCTACATGCGATGTCGAGCTGCCTATCACAATTCATGATTAGATTGGCACAATAAATGAAAACATACATTCATAAACGACTATTGCAGTTACTTGTTCCCTGCCGGTATAAGTAGGCGAGACCAGCAGACCCCCAACTGTACTGAACGTCCCAGTCTCTCAGAAAATCAAGATACATCTATGAGGCAATGTCCCCTGAGCAGTCTAAAAAAAGGACCTACGATAGGAAATATCACACATACGCCCACGTGAATGCACCACAGTCTCCTCGCCGGCCTGTGACGGGCAGCCCCCTCTATTCTCAGTGAGCCACTTGAAAGGGACACCGGATGTCCTGTTGTCCTTCTTTCCATTTCACGAAGAGAGGGGGAGCAAGCACCGATGAGAGAAGTAACCCTCCCACGCCACCTACGGTTGTCCACTCGTCCGATGAGAGGCTCGCCGTGGATCGGAAGGCCAGTGATCATGGTGAAGTCCTCCAGGATGACCGTCATCTCGCCACAAGGGAGGTGGAAATTGCGTGTCTCCGGCTTGCAACGATCCAGCAGGGCTGTGAGAGTTGCATGGTTGACCACCGGTGGTTCACACTTTAACTGGAGGACGAATGGTAGTAGGCCAGCTCTCTCGAAGTATGCCTTGAACCGCTCGTCGTATGGCATCCCGCAGGCTTTTGTGTGGCCCCTCATTCACACAATTGGTAGCACCTGTCAAAATTGCACAAATTGGTCACTACCTTCGAATTGTAAACAATGAAATAACATGAAGAAGATGATAACTGTGCTTATTACCTGTCCACTATCGATATACCGCACACGATGCTCCTTGTCGTAAGCAACGTCAAGCTCATTATACCAATGTCTATTGTTCGGATCATTGGCCATCCTAACACAATTGACATTTCTAATCAATTTTTTGACAAGAATTATACATACATACATATGCATTTCAAATATGATTTCCAAAAAACATACATACATATACATATGCATACATGACAACATCCACACTTGACAACATCCTCCATACATATGCATTGTAATCTATATATCCATACAATTTTTTTAATCTATATATCAATTCATCCATACACATTTCACACATATGGAAAAACAATTATCTTCACCATTGCTCCATACACATTGCATATAAATATTCAACCTATTCGCATTCCAAACATATGCAATCTATGTAAAACCAACCTATTCACATTCCAATGTATGCAAAAAAAAATATCTTAATCATCCATACAAATTACGTACGTACACATTGCAATCTATATATCATAAACTAACAATCTATCCATTCATTATACACATTGAAAAAAAATCAACTCCAACATATCCATACAATCTATCCAATCATTTGTCCACACATTCTACTACTTTCGCATAGGACACAAACAAAACAACCTATATTTTCACATGGCTGAAATTTGAACAAATTTGAGAACCTAGGGCTCCACCAAGTGCTATATAATGCATAAAAAATACAAAGATTTGAAAGAAAAATATTGGAGGAAAGGATGGAGATTACCTTGCTCTTTGTTTTGGCTCCAAGATCCGTCAAAACGGTGCCCAAACGGAGGAGACCGAGGGGGGGGGGGGTGGATTGAATGGGCGGAGAGAGGCGCCTCCTCTCTGTTTCCTACGAGTTTGTGGGAGGGGAGAAGAGAATGGGGGGCTGCTTGGTGGGTGGGCCTGCCACCGGCCGCGCATGGCCTTTACCACTTCAGGGACGTACCGCCAAAGCACCCGGCGGAAGGGTAACATGGACTACCGCCTTTGGCCCTGGTGGTAGCCACTTATCCACGTCGGCACGACACAGACGGCGTGGGCACGTTGACCAGATGCCTAACGCCATTGACCATGGCGGTACTATGTACTACTCTACCGCTAGCTATGACGGCGGTATGAAAAGGGTTAGATCCCAAAAAAACTAATACCAGGGTCAAATCGTGCTAATTTTCATATTAAAGGTCAAAACAGTCATTTCGGCCGCACATGTGTACTACTAGCGGCTAGTTTTCCAATTGAATGGCTCATGGATTTTTTTGCAGTTCGAGAGCTAATTTGGCACGCACTCTCGAGCATCTTGTCTACTAAACCGCAGGTGAACTACGTACGTACAGGATGCAAATTATATGAGATGGCAAATTATCTAGGTAGCACAATCTCGCTGCATGCCAGATGGTATGTGCGTTCCTCTGAAATTTAGGAGTAATATATGAGATGGCAAATTGGAAAGGTCGTGACTTTATTTTGATCTTTTGGGGTTCTTTTGAAGGCAATTGAGCTTACAATATTGACCTCAAATTTTTTTTTCGAGAGTACGTCTAGGCGTATCATAACTTTATAGAAGGCAGAATTGTAAGTACAAGAAAACTACCACTTGTTGCTAACAACGAGCGTAGCACGAACACCACACCGAGGCATGTCCAGGAACAACCACCAACGACCAAACAACACTACAAGGCACAAGCGCCTGCCCTAACAGACAACAACACCGCGTCTCGACCCACACCGGGCACCTCCGAAGACCAACCGCTCCCACTGAACTTCGCTTGTCGACGCACCATCTACCCTGAATGGCGAAGAGGAGGTCCCGCTGATCTTTTGGAGCAAAGTCCTGCCATTTACCTGACCTCAATTAGAAACCGTAGCTTAGGGAGTCACCAACATATTCGTAAAAAAAGAAAAAAAGAAAAAAAACATGTTTGGACGTTGGACTTGACCTCGTCCAGGAGGACAATAGGACATGCATTTATTTCTGCCTTTTGCCACGTGAGCACGCACGCTCCATTCCACTTCACCCGTCAACCATAATAACAACCAACAACAACCCATGCTGAAATTCAAACTTTTTGTACTGCACTCTGAAAATGATAGCACGTGTAGAAAAACAAAACATGTTTGTGCTGCACTCTGAAAATGACGAGAAGGAGCTTTTTACCACCATTGATTTTGACTGGATTGAAAGCCCAAACATTTGGTGCTTCAAATTTTGTTGGCAAACCGTTTATCGATCCTGAAGGGAGCTAATGATCGAAGCTATCTACTCTAGCTGAACTCTGGAACGAACTGACTGGACCAGCAACAGCAACAGAAGCAAAACCACAACTTGTTGTGTGATCAATCCATCTTCTTCAAGCCATCGCCAACTTTCTGAGTGATGATACTTGTGAATCAGATTGAGTGGTGGCTCCAGCACCATGAATTCATGGAGGCGGGGGAGGTGGTGCACTCGGAGGTGCCGAGCAGCTCCTCCAGGTACTCCGCGCCAAGGTCTTCCAGCTCCATCACGCCCTCCGGCCGCCCGGGTCCTCGTGCAGCTGCCTTGGCTTTCCGGCTGGCCGCTGCCGAGGCCATGGCCTTGCGGTTCCGCATGGAGTGCCGCCGCTTGAGCGCGAGCACGGGCGACACCCCGGCGGCACGGCCGCACACGTCGTCCTCTGCGCCCTCAAGCGAACGCTGGACATGGTCCGTGGGAAAGTTGAGCACGGCGGCGCCACCCCGTAAGGCGAAGGCCGCCTGGTCGTATGCCAGCGCCGCCGCCTCCGGGCTGTCGAACGTGCCCAGCCACACCCGCATGCCGTTCCGCGTCGAGTCCCGGATCTCTGCCGCGAATTTGCCCCATGGCCGCTTCCGCACCCCGCGGAACACGCGCCCACCAGCGGCGGCGTGCTCCACTTCCTCTCCCTGGGCGGCCTCTTGTTTAACAGGCGCCGTCGCGTGCGCGCCGTCCTCCTGGTGCTGGGAGAGCATGTCCAGCAGGAGCATCTCGTCGGCATCGTTGGTGTCGAACGGGAGCGGAGACGGCATGGCTAGGGTGCGGTGGTGGCCGCCGCTCCATGGCACGGAGTCGGCGGAGCCGGTGGAGCAACCAGGCGAGTGGAGGGGGAATGGTGCTGCTGAGTGCTGCGAGGTCATGGCGCGGCGGGCCAAGAAGTTGACGACGTCGGTGGTGAGCCGTGGAGAGAAACAAGAAGAGGCAGCCGTGCAGCTTGGATCAGACATGGATGTTGAGTTGAAACGTCTGGAAGCGTGCCTCCATGCTTTTATACTGGTGGCGGCTGGCTCCCTGATTACTTGAGAATGAAAAAAAAAAAGAATGATGCAGGGGAGGGCAGAGTTGGAATTATGGAAAAATGCTCTGTTTTTTGGTTTGTTTCCCTAACTGCCTTTTCTTGTTCTTTTTGCCTTACTGTTTCTGGATGCCTTGCCTATTTGATTTGATTTGCTTTGCTGCGGAAGAGATAATTGTGATGGCGATATGTGCATTTGTTTGACGATATTAATATGAAGGTGGTACAAGAAATTTGCTGGTAATTTGTGAAAGATCCTTAGGTGAGCATGTTAGCATATGTGATCGATCATGGAAAATCCATAGTAGTAATAGTATTAATTGACCCTCCGATCCATAATACTTGTCACTTAAACGGATGTATCTAGACGCTTATTTCATTATGATCAAGTGGAAATAGCTAGCGGGTAGTATTATGAGTGTGAAGATGAATTATGATACTGCAAATGGTGCACGTGAGTCCATTGCACCTGACCTTGAATTGACGTCCATTTGCCAGTGGCATATATATATCTCCTTATTATCGGACCACAACATGCTTGCATGCATCGTCTGCTACCTGGAATTTCCGTACATAATACAGTAGTATCATATTGACGACGATGGTATTGTTGCAGGCGGGACATCCATTGAACCTCGCCTGCATCACTATTCCTTAACTGGTTCGAGGTCTCGTATGCTCTTTCTTTATCCCTTCGTTAACCAGCTAACATACACATGTTAACAAGCTACTACTCCCTCTGTAAACTAATATAAATAAGAGCGTTTAGATCACTAAAATAGTAATCTAAATGCTCTTATATTAGTTTACGGAGGGAGTACTTATATAGTAAGTCCTCTCTCACACACACACATGATACATTGTATCTGCTATTTGTCGTGCGTGCGTGCGTCAACTGGAACCGCGGTTCGTGGTCACGTCGTGAAGAAAAAAAAAATATATATATCCGGTTAGGCAGCCATGCAGTGCAGTGTACTCCCTCCGTTCCTAAATATAAGTCTTTTTAGAGATTTCACTACAAACTACATACGGATATATATAGACATATTTTAGAGTGTAGATTCACTTATTTTGCTCTGTATGTAGTCCATAGTGTAATCTCTACAAAGATTTATATTTAAGAACGGAGGGAGTAGATTCTAGGGACAGTTGATGCTGTTTTTTTGTCAAGTTGCACGCAAGTCTCCAAGACCAGCACCTCAGACCAATGGACAGCCGCGCACATGTAATTTTATTTTGCTTTAAATTTAATCTGAAAAATTCAGTGTACTTATTTAATCTAGAAATTACCAACAGGCATTCAGATTCAATGTACTACTTATTTTCATGAAAATGCAGAGTATTTTTTCTCCTCTTATCGTGTGGTTAGCAAGTAAGGTGTCGTCATAACATGCATATGCATGATGTGACGAGTCGCATGCAAGTAGAACAATCAACTAGTTGCCTCTAAATTATTCCATTCTTTTAACTCCGCCTTTTATAAATTCCTCTTCTATTTTTACTCTACCTTTTCCATTCATAGATTTCGTGTGTCATCTAATCCTATATATATAACAAAGCAGCCGATTTTCACTAACATATTTATCTCAACATGCTACTATGCCACATCAGCATGCAACCCTACATGAGAAAAGATCTACCACAACATGCAACCATGCTTGGAAAAAGATCACCTAAACATGCAACCATGCATGCAAAAGGGCTTAAATGTTTAATTTACATCATGCTACTTATATTAAATAAATATTTTATAATTATAAAATAATCATATGTATTTTTAGTTTTAGTTCTTATATTTTGTAGATTACATTTTCCCCTGGCTTTCCTCAGTTGCCTGAAAACGAAATTTGAATTGGTTGATTTGAGAAAGTAGAGGAGAGAAGAGCCAACGCCCAAGACCGGAACGGGGACGTCCGCTGAACCAATACCTCACTGGAGACGGGGACGACGGAGCCGGCCGCCTCGTCAGGAGAATACGAGATTAGACAGCGGCCAACCTCAAGACGGGCTGCGGTGTCGCCGACGAGGGCTCCTCAGAATCTTATCGGCCGTTGGATTTCAATCCAACGGTATGAAAAATCAACTGGAATTTCTACCTTTTTGAAGATATTAATTTGACGAATCAACAGCTTAGCTAGCTTATTTCATTCATTATGATACTGCAAGTGGAAGTAGGCAAGCGGCTAGTAGTTAGCAGCACCACCCCAACCCCACTGGTGACTGATAATTCACTTAACAATACGTAAGTCAATTGCGAACTGAGCGTAACTCAGATGGTTAGCTTCCTTGTGGTGAAACAAACCCACCAAGATTCAAGTCCTAGACCTGGCATTGGTGGTCGTATTTTTCTGTATTTATTTCAGGTCAAGATTCAAGTTCTAGACTTGGCATTGGTGGTCGCATTTTCCTGGATTTATTTCAGACCTTCCGGTGATGTTCGTTCAGTGGGAGGAGACGTTCCCGTCAACGACGAAGGCGTCTGTGACGACTTCGTCAATCTCAAGATGATGTGTTAGCTCAGTCTCTCAGAGATGCTCATAGGGGTAGGATGTGCGTGTGTGCGTTCATAGGGGTGAGTGTGCGTATGCGTCTGTGTCTGCGTATGTACTGTGTTAAAAAAACACATGAGTCAATTTGCATGTCCATCCCACCTGACCTTGACATTCGCTCTTAATTAATTTGCCAGTCCAGTGGCACTTAGACTACCCACAATGGGAAGTAACATAGAGTAGTAACATCCATATGCGAAAATGCATAGGAGTTCTCGGGTGCTACGCCCCCCTATATTCAAAAATAATTTAGTAATTTAAAAAAAGTCAAAAAATCCTGGAACTTTTTGTGGAATCAAACATGACCAAGTATTGCACTCGTATAAAAAGATTAAATAGGAAATGACTTTTATTGTATCCGGGGTCAAAGATTTTCCCAAAAATACTAGGTACAAGTACTATTCATGCTATATTGTCGTCATAAATTTATTTATTTTTCCCTGAAGTCAACGAGAATTATTCCTTGGCTAAACTTTTTATATGAGTACAATACCTAGTCATATTTGGTTCAAAAATATATCCAGGTTTTTCTTGACTTTTTTTTGAAATATTAAATTATTTTTGAATATAGGGGGGTGGAGCACCCGAGTGCTCCTAATCCGCTTCCCATCCATATGTTACTAGTCTAAATTACTACCTTCATAGTGGATAGTAACATAGAGCGAAACTGCTCTGCCTACGATTAATTTTCGTCGGACAGCGATACGACCAGACTGCAAATGCTATGGCCCACAAACTGGATCATCTACAAATTGTCTCTAATCGTACATGTTGGATGGGAATTGATCGTACGTACATAGAAGTTTCCATTTATTAGCTTATAGACTCATCTTGTCTTGATATATGTGATGTTACTCATAGTATGAGTAACTAGCTATGTTACTCAATTTGTCTCTCTCCTCATTAATTAGCTGCCACATCATCTTTTTTGCTTAGCTGGCATTGATGTTACTATCTATGTTACTCCCACTGTGGGTAGTCATATATCTCTACTATTGAATCCCTGGCTGAAAGAATTCAGAATGACACGGGGAGAATAGCCCCCGCATCGCCCCCCGCTCGGGCGACTCGGGTGGAGCTCAAGCCCTAGCCGCCGCCCCGCCGTTCCTGCTCCCCTTCCCTCCGCCGCCGCTGGAGGAAGCCTCCGGGCTAAGATCGGACGGCCGACGGCGGTGGCGGAGGACCTCTGCTCTCTCGCAGTGTGGTGGGTGTTGCGGGACGCCTCTGCTCACGGGAGGCCGCCTCCGATCTATGTATGCTCTGGCTTCACCGGGCACCAGCGGTTGGGGGTCGGCGTGGCGGCGCGTCCCGATCGCGTGCAGCGCTCTGCGGGCTGGCGACGGCTCGCGCGGGCGGCCCGTGGCGGCCAGATCCGGGCTGGTCTCGTGCTCGGGGCGCGGTGCAGGCGGCGGATCCGGCTGGTCGGAGGCGTCTCCGTGGGCCTGCCGTTGGTGCGCTGTGGCGTGCATGTGCTGGTCGTCACCTGTGCCATGGGCGGCGGCGGATCTGCCGCCTGCTGTCTTCAACGGTGTCCTGCGCGCTCAGCGGCTGGGGGCCGCTATTCCTGCTCGTGGATGCCCCCTTAGGCGGCTGATCTGGCAGGAGCGCCAGATCCGGGAGTGGGGCTGGCTGCGGGCACCGGAGCTGCGGCTCCGGCCTGTCAAGGCTGGATCCGGCGCTGGGATGGGTGGCAGGTGCGGCTGCTCACATGGTGGTGGTTGCGTGGTCTCTGGGGTGGTGGTTCTGTCCACTCTTCCGATTTGGGCGCGGGTGGTGGTGCAGTCGCCGGCCGGACCTCCCCTCGGTTTGGCTATGCGTCCGTCGGCGGAATGGATTCGCTCGGATCCTGCCTGCGGTGCCATGGTTTTGGCTATGTGCGGTGTCGGGGCTGCTGAGGGAGTCCTGGATTAGGGTGTCCTCGGGTGTCTGGACTATTCGATATGGGCCGGACTGATGGGCCTTGAAGATAAAGCAGAAGACTATCCCCCGTATCCGGGCAGGACTCCCATATGCGTGGGTGGCAAGTTTGGTGTCCGTTTGTGCTATTTCCTTCCTCTGCATGTAGGAGATATGCCCTAGAGGCAATAATAAATGTTATTATTTATCTCCGTGCTCGTAATTAGGTTTATGTTCCATGCTATAACTGCTATGGTTCTCGAGTCTACAATAACCACGAGGCTCGGAGGAAGACTCATATGCACGTGTGGAATAATAAACGGTAAAATGTATTCCTAGTCTAGCCTCTAAGACTAGCTCAAGTGTTGCATGATGGTTCTGTTTTCCTGATCATGGGCATGTCTATGCCAGCAATTTTGAGGGCACAATGTTAGGAGAACACTTGTGTTGAATCGACCCGATTGATGTTATGCTATGAGATACATTCGTCACAAGTTAATGGTTAATAACACAAAGATGGTTAATGTTTGCATAATTCCTTAGACCATGAGAGTATCGAGTTTCTTCATGCTTGCTTCATGAACTTTGGGGTTTGTTAAACGTCATCCGTAAATGGGTGGCTATTACGGCGGCTTACGGGTTCATGGAAAAGTATGTCAAGTAACTTGATAGCTCAAGATTGGGATTTGCTCCTCCGGCGATGGAGAGATATCTCTGGGCCCTCTCGGTGTTACGGTATCCATCATCGTCTGGCCAGACACAATGTGATTTGATCACATGGATGCCGAACACGGTAACGAGAAAAGAGAACGATACCGGTAACGAGGTAACTAGCATAGTGGACAAGTTGTTGATCCACAGGATGCCACCATGTCTCACCTCGGGTATTTGTAACATATCATGAAGCAACAGGAATAGCACACGGCAACTGGAGGTTCACTCGAATATTTATTCGTGTGGGTATAGGGGTCAATATGGGTGTCCACGGCTCCGATGTTGATCATTGATCGGAAAGAGTTCCGGTCATGTCTATACTTCACCGAACCTATAGGGTCACACGCTTAAGGGTCATCTATCTGTTGAACGCTAGACAGGGAGTCTGAGAGAAAGTCATCGAAAATGTTTCGGAGACAACGGAAGAGTTCCGAGAGAGAGAACACCGAAAGAGTTTCGGTAAAACCGAAAAGTTGTTTCGAAATATATTATTTGGTCAAAAAGGGTTTCGGCACCGCCTGGAAATTTTCAGAGGATGCCAGAATTGGTCTGGGAACTTCTGGGAATTTTCAGAGAGAAAAACCGGAAATGTTCCGAAACTGCCGTAACCGCTGTTGATGCTTTCCGCTGATAAAAACCACCGCACCGAAAATGTTTCGGATCGTGCCCAGAATAATTTTAGAGGGTGCCAGAAATGTTCTGGGACCTTCTGGAATTTTTCAGAAAAAGTTTCGCGGAAAACATCTTTTCTTAGCGCGAGGGGACAAGATCCCACGAATCGGGGGTTGCATGTTTGGTGGCTTTTTGTCTAGGGAGCATGCATGTTTCATGGAGACATGTTGGTGGCTTGTTGGGGGGGCCCCCCCATGGGGGGAGACAAGATGTGGGCCGGCCCAAGGGCTGCCATGGTGGTGTCCCCTTGGTGCCCCCCTTGTGTTACCATTATGCCCTTTCATGTGTGACATGAAGCTTGGGTGTTTTGGTATTTCCACATCCCACCCCACCCCTTGCCTTGGCCTATAAAAGGAGGAGTTGGGGCTGCCATCTCCTTCATCCCCTTGCTCTCATACTCATGCCATGCAATTATCTGGCTTCTCTCTCCCTCCCACGAAAAGAGTTTCGTAGAGCCGAAAGGCTGTCTGGGTTCCGGTGGGAACTAGTTCTGGACGGCGAAGCCCTGCCGGATAGATGACACCGTATGTGTGCAACTCTGTAGAGAGGTCGTAGTTTCGATCTTAGTGCCCGTGGGGCTGTTCGTGAGTGCCTCCCGAAGGGCTGTCCATGTGACGGTCCGAGTTCTGTGAGTCCTCCCGAAGGGCTGTCCGCGACACCGTCCGGGGACTGTCCGACCGCCTCCCGGAGGGCTGTCCGGGTGGCGGATGAGGGTATACATCCTCGCGGTTGGGAGGTTGTAAATCCTAGCTGCGGGGATCTGCACCGACGATTGTCATCGACTCTACTTCCGCTGCGCTACGAGTCGGTAACGAAATGATCAAAACCTTGTATGCAGTCTCCATAGTGGTCCTGGACTGGTGCGTAGGGCGGAAAATTTTTGTTTTCTGCTGCGTTACCCTACAGTGGCATCGCCTGGAAATTTTCAGAGGATGCCAGAATTGGTCTGGGAACTTCTGGGAATTTTCAGAGAGAAAAACCGGAAATGTTCCGAAACTGCCGTAACCGTTGTTGATGCTTTCCGCTGATAAAAACCACCGCACCGAAAATGTTTCGGATCGTGCCCAGAATAATTTTAGAGGGTGCTAGAAATGTTCTGGGACCTTCTGGAATTTTTCAGAAAAAGTTTCGCGGAAAACATCTTGTCTCAGCGCGAGGGGACAAGATCCCACGAATCGGGGGTTGCATGTTTGGTGGCTTTTTGTCTAGGGAGCATGCATGTTTCATGGAGACATGTTGGTGGCTTGTTGGGGGGGCCCCCCCATGGGGGGGCCCCCCCATGGGGGGGGACAAGATGTGGGCCGGCCCAAGGGCTGCCATGGTGGTGTCCCCTTGGTGCCCCCCTTGTGTTACCATTATGCCCTTTCATGTGTGACATGAAGCTTGGGTATTTTGGTATTTCAACATCCCACCCCACCCCTTGCCTTGGCCTATAAAAGGAGGAGTTGGGGCTGCCATCTCCTTCATCCCCTTGCTCTCATACTCATGCCATGCAATTATCTGGCTTCTCTCTCCCTCCCACAAAAAGAGTTTCGTAGAGCCGAAAGGCTGTCTGGGTTCCGGTGGGAACTAGTTCTGGACGGCGAAGCCCTGCCGGATAGATGACACCGTATGTGTGCAACTCTGTAGAGAGGTCGTAGTTTCGATCTTAGTGCCCGTGGGGCTGTTCGTGAGTGCCTCCCGAAGGGCTGTCCAAGTGACGGTCCGAGTTCTGTGAGTCCTCCCGAAGGGCTGTCCGAGTGACCGTTCGAGTTTCGAAGGTCCTCCCGAAGGGCTGTCCGCGACACCATCCGGGGGACTGTTCGACCGCCTCCCGGAGGGCTGTCCGTGGGGAAGACGAGGGTATACATCCTCGCGGTTGGGAGGTTGTAAATCCTAGCTGCGGGGATCTGCACCGACGATCGTCATCGACTCTACTTCCGCTGCGCTACGAGTCGGTAACGAAAATGATCAAACCTTGTATGCAGTCTCCATAGTGGTCCTGGGCTGGTGCGTAGGGCGAATTTTTTTTGTTTTCTGCTGCGTTACCCTACAGTGGCATCATGAGCCGTGCTATGCGTAGATGCAGGTTGCGATCTAGAATACATGGAGATGTATGGGTGTTGCACAATATAATTAGGTAGTAGATGAGTTCTATTACTGAAAATTATTTGTGCGGGTAGCAGATGAAATCTGTTACCCGATGTTCTTGTTGCTTCCCTCGAATTTGCGTAGTCCTGATCTTGACAGCATTGTGGAATCTGACAAAGTTCTGGCAATCCGCGATCCTTTCATGCTGCTCTTGAGTATGCTGATTGACAGATCAACGAAGTGCTAACAGTTCTTTGGGTTCCACTTTAGTCAATGAAAGATGGATGTTTCGCAGACAAAAGGGCAATGCAGATATGATCTGCACGGGGGTCATGCGTATGACGAAGTTCAGTATGGGGCTCGAGATTTTATTATCTCGTGTTTCATACACCCCGCGGTGTTAATCTAGCGACTTGGATTATCATACTTGATGATGGACGTTGGTAGCTTCGGTTTGTTTCGAAACCTTAGAAGCCACGTAAAACAAGTTTTTGCATGAACCGATTAGAGGCGTCTAACTTGGTTTTGCAGGAGGGTTTGCATGTGCATATGATGTGGTATAGCAATGCTCATAATAATTTGATTATGTATGAGATGTCTATATGATGTAAATTGATTAACATGACCTGCGTGTCATGAGTTGGCATGATGGCTAGAGCCATATGATTGCACTTTAAATGACCTGCGTGTCAACCTTGTGTAATGCATTATTTTATTAGCTATAGAGATAGCAATATTATCTGGTGCATCGACAAAGTGGTGGCAATCTTCGCAAAGGTGAACACCGACGCGAATGCCGAAGACGAAGAAATACAAGACTTCTCCGTCAGAAAGGGCTATACCATATCATGCTATTATGAATTGCCTGAGATGTTTATCCCTTATGATGCACCCTTCTTGATTGCGCGGTAGTCGCTTTTATTAGGGTGATCTCTCACAAAAATATCAAGTAGTTAGTGTTCTCCCAAGTGTAGCACCGTCACGGCACCTTTCCTTTCGGGGTGCGCCAGGATCTACCTGGGTACGAACGATTGTACGGGTGTGAGGCGGGTGAGGTCAGACCTCGCAGCAAGATCACTTGGTTGTCTTGACGTTCATGGCAGGATCGTCCTGAGCTCGGAACACATGCATCGAAAGATGAACAAGAGTCACATAGAGATGTGATCGGCAAGTTTGCCTACCGATTGAAGTTGGCGCCATCAGTGTTCATCTCGAACAATGGCGTTGAATGGAAATGCGGATCTTGAATCACTCACAATCAATTATGAGAGATATTGATTTGAGTGGGAGCGCACTATAGAATTGACTTGTTTAATTCTCAGTGCAATTAATTTTGAACACTGTCTAAGTGTGGTTTGCAAAATAGTTGTAGAATAATGGCTCGCGTTTCCACCTTCCCTGTTAAAATTGAATAGATGTTAAATATCTGGTTAAAACTTTACGGTTGGTAACGTAATGTGAGGATTGTCCTCAGGAGTGCCGAGAAGGACTTTGTCCTATCGCATACTTTTGGTATTCTCTCGCTTATGCTATGGATCATGTGACTCTCGTCCTTCGATCCAAAAGCTAGAATTCCGTTTTCAGTCAAGTGCAATATGTTTGCTTCCATGAGACCCGAACTTCGAAAGTTTGGATAGTTATGTGATATTCATGGAAATCTGAAAATCATTTTCAGAGACAGACAAAGGCTAAGAGATATGAGATATCCAAAGCAATGTTTGTTTGCAAACTATTAGTAAAGGAGTTTACTCTGCATTAGACTGATAAGAGAGGGATCCAGAAGAACGCCTATCATATGATGAAAGGTGAATAAAATAACAACTTAAAGAGAAAGGAAGTGTCCAAAGGGTGTTAGTGAAACTTTCACGCCTAGGAAGTCCGGGGCTAACGCCACTCTTAAGTTGGGTACTTCTTCTGGAAGTAGGAGAAATACTAAAAGTTAAACTGTTAGAAGTATAAAGGCAGAAAGAAAGAAGACTGGAATATCCAGCCCATGTATGAATGTCATACAAGTTTTTGATGTATAGAAGGCTGGTCAAAGATATAGTCCTTGGGAATTATGATTAAATTGTTAATCACTGATTCTTGGGTATTGTGAGTTAAATCACAAAGATACCCGCTCGATTGCATTCTGTTGCAACTCGATGTAAGAACTACTATGGCCTGAAAGACTAGCCAGGAACGAGGTTGAGATACACACATGGAACATAGTAAATGTTACTATACCTTCCATCGGTGTATTACCGTCTGTATTTTCATAATTCATTTAGAGTTTCACAAACTCTAGCCCATTGCATAAGGTATCTTGCAAGAAGGTTGTTCATAAGAGAACTTTTGATGTTCGATGTTATGAATAACATAAGGGCCACACTTTCATTATGAATGAGATGTATGTTATGAATGTTGATAATAATATATTACCTCTGTGTTTACTTTCATAATTCATTTTAGAGTTTCATACACTCTAGCCCATTGCACAATGTTTGTTGCAAAAGAGTTGTTCATAAAACAACAATTGTTGTTCAGTATTATGAATAACATGAAGGGCCATACTTCCATCCATAATGGGATGTATGTTATGAATATTGATAGAAATATGATACATCCATAACACTGACGCTAAATGTCGTAAGACTAAGAGAATACCACATAAGTGTGGCACTGCATTTGGTCACATTGGAGAAACCCGCATGCATAAATTCCATTATGATGGATTTTGAAGTCGTTTGATTTTGAATCAGCTGACACTTGCAACTTTTTTCCGAAAAGAAAAGTGACTGAAATACCGTTCACAGGCCATAAGGAACGAGCAACGAACTTATTGGTGATCATACATTTTGATGTATGTAGTCCGATAAATGTTGTTGCAAACAGTGGATTTGTCTACCTTCAAAAATGACTCAAGTAGATATATGGATATTTACTTGATGAGACGTAAGTCTGGATCTTTTGAATTCATTCGAAAGGTTTTCAAGAATGAAGTAGAAGTTATTGTAACAAGAAAATTATGTTTCTACAATTGGATTGCAGAAAGGAATATTTGAGTTACAAGTTTAGCGAATGTCTGATGAGTTTTGAAAAGAGTTTCATAACTTACACCTCCCGGAACACCACTGTGAGTGAAAAGTCCGTGAAGATGTAATCGAACCATTTATGACATGGTAACATCAAAGAAGACATAAATAAATTTGCCATTATCCCTTTTAAAGTGATGCTTTAGAGACTGCGGCTTTTACACTGAAAAGAGCTCCATCAGGTCTGTTGAAATGACACCATGGTATGGTACGCCCAACCATGTTATATCTTTTCTTAACATTTGGAATATGGGGCTTGTGTAAAAGGTTACAAACCTATTCCAAATCAGACAAGTGCTACTTTGTAGGTTATCCCAAAATGTTGGGTATTCCTCCCTCACTATACCGAGGCAAATAGGTTTGCCACAAAGGACGGTATGCTTTTTGAAGAAAATGGTTCTTTCAAAAAGGTGAGTGGGAGAATAGTGCAACTCGACGAGATAAACAGTATCTTCGTCATCAGATCAAAGGAAAGAGACCTTGGAAGAAATTCCAGAGTTTCCTACTGCGACTGATACGGAAGTCTCTACAATAAAATGTATGGACTTCGGTCGAACTTGCAGCTGAACCACGTAGGCAAGGCTCATGCAAACCTCTCAGGTGCGCAGACGAGATATTGTTGTTGGACAACAGTATACCTACGATACACAAGGAAGCGTTGATGGGCCCTGACTCCGGAATTGGCTAAATGCCAATACAATCCGAGATAGTTCCCATATAAGTGATTCAAGATTAAAACCTTGATACACCTTTCGGAAGACTTAGAGTCTAACGAATATTTATGGAATTAAAAACTGATACGGATAAAAATGTTTTATCCATAAAGCTTGACTTGTTGCAATATACAAGTTCAAGGAGTTGACTACGATGAGGTTGTTTCACCGTAGCGATGCTTAAAGTCAGTTCGGGTTGAACTAGCAATTAATACATATTTCATATCATGAGATATGAACCAAAGGATGACAAAAGGATTTCCATCTAATGAAAATGAAACCAAGGACTTGCATGTGTTACGGTCCATGGTATTTTGTCAGTCCAGAGGATGCTAGTAAGTATGCAAACTTCAGAGTTCCAGCAATGGACAGAAGAGAGCAAAATGGAGTTGGAATCTTTGTGTTTTGATGAAATGGTCAAAAAGGATTTTTTGACTTCATCAATGGGTAACGAAGATGCTTGTGATTCAAGAAAGTAAGTGGGAGCATAATAATATTTCTAAAAACGTTGTGTGCTTGACACATTGTTAATTGGAAATAAATTTCTTGACACGAATTAAGACTTCATTTGAAAATAGTTTTTCGATGAAGTGCTTGGGCTAAATAGCCCTGATATTAGGCATGATGATCTATGGAGATAGATTTACCTAATGGGGCTAAGCAATGAATACATATTGACAAGGTGCTAAAACTTTTTAGCATTTAAAACGCCAAGGAGTGATTCTTGTGGAAGTCACATGGAAAGAGTTTTTGCAAGACTCGGTGTCCCAAAACACTGATGAGCAAAATACATGATGGAGATTCCACACACTCTTGTGTTTGGATTAATCATGTATTCCATGGTATGTAAAACAACCAGATATGTCCAATACTCCAAAGTTGTTGCGAGTATAGATACCAAAGTGATCAAAAGTACTGATCATGGGACAACAGTGAAAAAGGGTCATTGAGTACTATAGTAGCACTGATGACATGTTTTCTCGCAAGTGGAGATCATGAAGAGTTCGATGTAAAAGGTTACATCGAAGCAGTCTTCATCATTTCTCCATGCGATTTTCAATTTAAATTGAGGGTTTTGTGTAACACACAATATGGTGGCACATTTAGTTGGAAATTGTTTCAAACAAGTTACTGTGGCGAATTCTATAACAGAGGCAAAGTATATTGCCGCTTTCGAAGCGACAAAGAAGATGTTGAATCATATAGTTCATTCATGAACTTAGTATGGTTCCAAGATGGCTTTTGTCAATGGGACACTACTGCAAGTAGTTGATCCATAACTCAGTCTGAGGAATCCAGGTTTGACCTGTGATTCGCATACATACCAAGCCAAGTCCATACAAAATATGAATTTTGTGAAAGCGTGAAAACGCGAGGATATGCAAAGATACACACGGAGCTGAAGTCGTCAGATTCGTTGGACATCAGGCTATACCACAAGCGAAGCATATTTACACCGGTGTGCCACAGGTGTGAAGTGCATTAGCATTAACTAGATTATTGACTCTAGTGCAAGTGGGAGTCTGTAGGAGATATGCCCTAGAGGCAATAATAAATGTTATTATTTATCTCCGTGCTCATAATTAGGTTTATGTTCCATGCTATAACTGCTATGGTTCTCGAGTCTACAATAACCACGAGGCTCGGAGGAAGACTCATATGCACGTGTGGAATAATAAATGGTAAAATGTATTCCTAGTCTAGCCTCTAAGACTAGCTCAAGTGTTGCGTGATTGTTCTGTTTTCCTGATCATGGGCATGTCTATGCCGGCAATTTTGAGGGCACAATGTTAGGAGAACACTTGTGTTGAATCGACCCGATTGATGTTATGCTATGAGATACATTCGTCACAAGTTAATGGTTAATAACACAAAGATGGTTAATGTTTGCATAATTCCTTAGACCATGAGAGTATCGAGTTTCTTCATGCTTGCTTCATGAACTTTGGGGTTTGTTAAACGTCATCCGTAAATGGGTGGCTATTACGGCGGCTTACGGGTTCATGGAAAAGTATGTCAAGTAACTTGCTAGCTCAAGATTGGGATTTGCTCCTCCGGCGATGGAGAGATATCTCTGGGCCCTCTCGGTGTTACGGTATCCATCATCGTCTGGCCAGACACAATGTGATTTGATCACATGGATGCCGAACACGGTAACGAGAAAAGAGAACGATACCGGTAACGAGGTAACTAGCATAGTGGACAAGTTGTTGATCCACAGGATGCCACCATGTCTCACCTCAGGTATTTGTAACATATCATGAAGCAACAGGAATAGCACACGGCAACTGGAGGTTCACTCGAATATTTATTCGTGTGGGTATAGGGGTCAATATGGGTGTCCACAGCTCCGATGTTGATCATTGATCGGAAAGAGTTCCGGTCATGTCTATACTTCACCGAACCTATAGGGTCACACGCTTAAGGGTCATCTATCCGTTGAACGCTAGACAGGGAGTCTGAGAGAAAGTCATCGAAAATGTTTCGGAGACAACGGAAGAGTTCCGAGAGAGAGAACACCGAAAGAGTTTCGGTAAAACCGAAAAGTTGTTTCGGAATATATTATTTGGTCAAAAAGGGTTTCGGCACCGCCTGGAAATTTTCAGAGGATGGCAGAATTGGTCTGGGAACTTCTGGGAATTTTCAGAGAGAAAAACCGGAAATGTTCCGAAACTGCCGTAACCGCTGTTGATGCTTTCCGCTGATAAAAACCACCGCACCGAAAATGTTTTGGATCGTGCCCAGAATAATTTTAGAGGGTGCCAGAAATGTTCTGGGACCTTCTGGAATTTTTCAGAAAAAGTTCCGCGGAAAACATCTTGTCTCAGCGCGAGGGGACAAGATCCCACGAATCGGGGGTTGCATGTTTGGTGGCTTTTTGTCTAGGGAGCATGCATGTTTCATGGAGACATGTTGGTGGCTTGTTGGGGGGGCCCCCCCATGGGGGGAGACAAGATGTGGGCCGGCCCAAGGGCTGCCATGGTGGTGTCCCCTTGGTGCCCCCCTTGTGTTAGCATTATGCCCTTTCATGTGTGACATGAAGCTTGGGTGTTTTGGTATTTCCACATCCCACCCCACCCCTTGCCTTGGCCTATAAAAGGAGGAGTTGGGGCTGCCATCTCCTTCATCCCCTTGCTCTCATACTCATGCCATGCAATTATCTGGCTTCTCTCTCCCTCCCACGAAAAGAGTTTCGTAGAGCCGAAAGGCTGTCTGGGTTCCGGTGGGAACTAGTTCTGGACGGCGAAGCCCTGCCGGATAGATGACACCGTATGTGTGCAACTCTGTAGAGAGGTCGTAGTTTCGATCTTAGTGCACGTGGGGCTGTTCGTGAGTGCCTCCCGAAGGGCTGTCCAAGTGGCGGTCCGAGTTCTGTGAGTCCTCCCGAAGGGCTGTCACTGTGACCGTTCGAGTTTCGAAGGTCCTCCCGAAGGGCTGTCCGCGACACCATCCGGGGGACTGTTCGACCGCCTCCCGGAGGGCTGTCCGTGGGGAAGACGAGGGTATACATCCTCGCGGTTGGGAGGTTGTAAATCCTAGCTGCGGGGATCTGCACCGACGATCGTCATCGACTCTACTTCCGCTGCGCTACGAGTCGGTAACGAAAATGATCAAACCTTGTATGCAGTCTCCATAGTGGTCCTGGGCTGGTGCGTAGGGCGGAAATTTTTTGTTTTCTGCTGCGTTACCCTACACTGCAAACCGACTCTATACAACCCTAGGCCCCTCCGGTGTGTATATAAACCAGGGGGTTTAGTCTGTACAGGCTATCAGAATAATCATAGGCTAGACAGCTAGTGTTTAGCCATTACGAACTCGAGGTAGATCAACTCTTGTAACCCCTGTACTCATCGAATACAATCAAGCAGGACGTAGGGTTTTACCTCGATTAAGAGGGCCCGAACCTGGGTAAACATCGTGTCCCCATTGTCCATTGTTACCATCGATCCTTAGACACACAGCTTGGGACCCCCTATCCCAGATCTGCCGGTTTTGACACCGAAATTGGTGCTTTCATTGAGAGCTCCGCCGAGACTTAGCGATTCACTCCGTGTTATACGAGGGGCTGGTCTTCGTCCAGCCGCGTGGAAAAGGAACCGTAGTCCGGATAGCCGCACACGCACCAGGGGCTAGTACTTAGCTCCACAGTCAAACTCCTATGGTTAAGTGAAAGTAATAAAGCCGCATAGTCTGATTGCTTCGTTCACCACGCTGACACCTCCTTTACGGACCAAGATATTGGATAAATTGTGGTCACGCATTACGCCGAACACCCCAGTAGCATCTACATGGGGGCTGAAGCCGATGACTGGCAACTTTCAGAAATAAAACAATAAACGGCCGCACAGGAGGAAAAATCGCTTGAAACAAAAGGCGCAAATATAGATATATATACAGCATGGGTTCATCACATTGTTTGTACAACCCGAACACACTCAATCAAATATTACGTCCTTAGAGCATTGGCCCTCTATCACTTGGGCTCCTTCTAGGACGTCATCGAAGTACCTCTCCGGCTTCCGGTGATCTTTGCCTTCGGGCGGGCCTGCAGTTGCCACTTCGGTGGCCTTCATCTTTGCCCATTGCATCTTGACGTGGGCGAAGGCCATCTGGGCACCCTCTATGCAGGCCGAGCGCTTCGATGCATCAATCCGAGGCCGCGCGTCGATAAGCCGCTTCACCAAACCAAAGTAGCTACTAGAGATTGGCTCGGCAGGCCAGAGCTGGAGTATCAGGTCCTTCATGGCCAAACCTACCACCCTATGCAACTCTGTCAGCTGCTTCAGCTGGTCGTTCAGAGGCGTCGGGTGTTCTGGCGCGAGAAATTGCGACAAGAACAACTTCTCGGTCGAGTTCCCCTCCTGGGCTCGGAAGAACTGTGCGGCATCGGCGGCACTCCTCGAAAGATCCGCAAACGCGCCTGGAGAACTCCATACTCGGGTGAGCAAAGCAAACCTCTGACCTCCAAAGATACTCTTCAAAAGAAAGGCCTTACCAGCCGCTATCTGCCTCGCCTGATGGATCTCTTCACAAGCACTCCGGGACTCGATCCGCGCCACTTTGGCATCATGGAGAGACATGGCGAGCTCGGTCGACTGGTCTGAAGTCTTCTGCTCCAAAGTTTCGCATTTGCTGATGGCATCCTGCAGCTCCTGCTCTACTTCGGCCACCCGAGCTTCGTGTTGGCGGCGGGCATCTTGCTCGGTCTTCAGTTCGGCAGCCGCCTTGTCAGCGGCTGCCTTATTCGCCTCCTCCTCTTTTTTGGCCTGGGCAAGGGCGTCTTTGAGGGTCTCGACATCGGCTGCGCCAGCTGTGATTATAATCAAGGCATTCCATGAGTTAATCTCTAAATATACATATCACTTATGATATCAAAATAAACTTTTAACATTGTACGCATACCTTGCGTCTCATCAAACCGCTTATTAATGCGGTCGATTTCCTCATCGGCCACCTGAAGCTTCCGATTGAGTTCGGAAACTTCTGCGGCCTGGGCGGTTGCCGCCAACAGGGAAGCCTGTTACAATAACAGGACAACAGGTTAACTCTCCCGAATACTATATGGATCCTCTATCCGGTTTCTTTTAACCGAACAGAGCCTCAGGGGCTACTGTCTATACACAGATATATTCCTCTATATGAAATGTTTTTAGAACATTACGTCGCATACCTCAAAGCCTGTCAGTAGGCTGGTGAAGGCTTCATTCAGTCCGCTCTTAGCAGACTGAACCTTCTCCACCACCGCACCCATCAGGGTGCGGTGCTCCGCCAAGATGGAAGCACGCTGCAGTGCTTCCTCCAGAGCATTGGGCGCCTCCGGATTAGTGGAGGTCGCCGATGGAGCTGACGCTCCTCCCCTCTCTTTCAAAGGAGGCTTCTTATCTAATCCCGGAGCCGTGTTGGTCTCCGGAATGGTGTCCGGCTGGGGCCCGGATTGTTGGGGGTCCCCACCGTCGCTTGTCATAGGGGTCGCCTCCCCTAGGTCTTCGGCGACCGAGGTGTTAACCTCGGGCGCTTTCTCGACGGCCTCGTTCGCCCTCCCTCTGCCAAGAAAGGTCCTTCGGGACAACGCCTCGGTGTCCTCCATGGTGATAGGAGAGGGGGCTCGCGACGGCGTGTCACTCTCTGCCATTTCGGGTGGCAGAGAGTTCCCCTCCGATAATGGGGTTTGTGGAAGCTCACGGGGAGGGCTGAAAGGCGAATAACAAAAATAACTTATACAATAACAGCAAGTAGACCGAAGATAAATGAGTAAGTTTCTGAATACTTACAATTCGGCCAGGGGCTTCACCCTGGGAGGTCTCTTGGGGACTAGTTCGGACTCTGAGTCCGAACTGTCCGGGAGGGTCACCTTCCCTCTCTTGGGCGCCTCGCCCTCCGGGTCTTCGACGGCCGCCCTCTTCTTCTTCTTCTTCCCCTTATGAGGGTAGTCGCTTTCCACCTCCTCCTGCTCTTCTTCCTCGTCTTCTTCCTGGGAAGAGAGGGCTTCGGTCTCTCCGGACACTGCGTCCGAAGGACCTTTGTGGCGGGGGCCGCCCTTGGCCTCCTTGCCCTTCTTCTTCTTAACCTTCTTCTCCGGCGCCTGATAGGGCGCCGGGACCAGCATCTCCGTTAGCTGGGGTGTGGCTGGCTTCTCAGGCAGCGGTGCCGGACAATTGATCCGCTCCGCCTTTGCCGTCCAGCCCTGTACGGAAGGCAGGCAAGGTAATCTACATTATATCTAAAGTATTGACCGGATAAGTCTTCGGAAAAGTTATGCTCACCGCTAAGGCCGGGTTCTCGATGTCGAGTCCGATGTCCTCGGTCTTCTTCGGCCACGTTTTCTGGGCCTTGAAGAGCTGCTTCCATATGTCTTCGTGCGTGGTGCCGAAGAAGCGCTTCAGGGACAGTGGCTCCTCCGGATTGAACTCCCACATGGGGGAGGCCCGGAGTTGGCAGGGAAGAGTGCGGCGGAAGAGCATCACCTGAATCACGTTTGTGAGACCGGTGTTTGCACCTAACATATTGGAGATGCGCTTTTGTAGCATTTGCACCTCCGCTTTGGACCTCCAATCAAGGCCCTTGGCGGTCCATGAGGGGAGTCTCGTAGGGGGTCCGGATCTGAAGTCAGGCGTGGCCGCCCAGTTGGCGTCGCGGGGTTTGGTGATATAGAACTACTCCTGTTGCCACACCTTGACTGTCTCCACAAATGCCCCTTTGGGCCAGACGGCGTTGGGGACCTTGCTTACCATGGCCCTGCCACAGTCCGCATGCTGTCCGTCAACCACCTTTGGCTTCAGATTGAAGACCTTGAGCCACATGCCGAAGTGTGGGGGGATGCGGAGAAGAGCCTCGCACACGATGATGAACGCTGATATGTGGAGGAAGGAATTTGGGGCTAGATCGTGGAAATCTAACCCGTAGTAGAACATGAGGCCTCGGACGAAGGGGTGGAGAGGAAACCCTAGCCCTCGGAGGAAATGGGGGATGAACACGGCCCTCTCACCAGGCTCCGGAGTAGGGACAACCTGATCTTTGTCAGGGAGCCTATGCGCGATATCTGCAGACAGATAGCCCGCTCTCCGGAGATCCTTGATGTCCTTCTCGGTGACGGAGGAGGCCTCCCACTTGCCCTTGGAACCGGACCCGGCCATTGCTGGGGAGGGTGGCAGCGGTGGGAAAGATCGAAGTTGTGGGTGCTGGAGCTTGGAGGTTGGAAGACAGGAGCTAGAAGAAGGCGTGGGGAAAAAGAAGGGATTTTTATCCTCTTATAGACGATGAAAATACCAAACGTCCCCTTCTCAAGCCATAAACCTCGCCAGTTCCCAACGAGATCATGCGTAAGGCGCGGTTGGGTTACCCAAACCACATTGATGGGAATCCCGTAATGGACGGGCATGATCTCTGTTTTGACGGGACGTGCCAATGAGGGCTAGGCCTCGAAACGCGAAATGGGAGGCGTGAAAACGGTTCGAAATGTTAAAGAGTCAAGTGTGACGCTTCGCCGAAAAAGTTGTCAGTAAAAGACACTATTCCTATTTTGACATCTTGCCTTCGTGGCTAAGGGTTGTATTAATTGTGCAGAGCAGGATACAGTTCCTCTATGCAGGAAGCTGACTTAAAGTATTCAGGAGAAGGAACCCGCCTTGCAATGCCGAAGATAATCCGCGTGCCGAGCACATCGTCATTGAAGACTGGTTCAGGGGCTACTGAGGCAGTCCTGGATTAGGGGGTCCTCGGGTGTCCGGACTATTCGATATGGGCTGGACTGATGGGCCGTGAAGATAAAGCAGAAGACTATCCCCCGTATCCGGGCAGGACTCCCATATGCGTGGGTGGCAAGTTTGGTGTCCGTTTGTGTTATTTCCTTCCTCTGCAAACCGACTATGTACAACCCTAGGCCCCTCCGGTGTGTATATAAACTGGGGGGTTTAGTCTATACAGGCTATCAGAATAATCATAGGCTAGACAGCTAGGGTTTAGCCGTTATGATCTCGAGGTAGATCAACTCTTGTAAACCCTATACTCATCGAATACAATCAAGCAGGACGTAGGGTTTTACCTCCATTAAGAGGGCCCGAACCTTGGTAAACATAGTGTCCCCATTGTCCAATGTTACCATCGATCCTTAGACACACAGCTTGGGACCCCCTACCGGAGATCTGGCGGTTTTGACACCGACAGCTGCCATGGCCCCTCGTGGTGGTGCTGGTGAGCAATTTCTTCACTCAGCCGGTCCATTGAGAGGTTGTATTATCAATTGGGGGTCAAAGCCCTGCTCCATTGGAGCCAGCGATGGTGGCGCCCGTGGGCGTCGCTAACCTTCCTGAAGGCGTCGTTGTCATGTTGTTAACCCCTCTCATTGCCGTCTTGCTGTGGGTACGTGCTCAAACTCCGGGTGAAAACCTTGCATCGGCCTTGTCAATGCCGATGGTAGTGGCGTCTATGGACGTCGCTTCCCTCGCAGGAGGTACCATTGTGGAGCTCCAGCACCCATAGTTCTTTGTTATGTGGTCTCTGGGCGAAAGCCTAAGATCGGGCTTGCCGGATCGGGTGACGGTGTTGTGTCCTTCACATCACTACCTCCTTGGAGGCGTCATCTTGGAGGCCCTAACGACGACTTTAGTTCCTTCTGTTGTCTTGGTTGTTGCGCCAGGTGGTTGTGGTGGTGGTTTGTTTTTGGTGGCGGTGGTAGTTTGGTGGTGTTCTTTGGGGGTAGGCGGCGGTGCCTCTGATGCCGCAGGGCGGCCAATTTTCCCCCTTGTGAAGATGTCTCGCCCTTTGCTCCGCAAGCTCAAGACCTCCCGTGGCTGCCAATGTGTTGCGGCGAGTTTCTGCTCTTGGTGTTGTCTCGGTTCATCTTTGCTCTGTGATGGTGCAAGAATCCTCCTCAACTGGTAATCGTTCTGATTTTCGTGGCGGAGCCCTCAGTCAAGGTTCGTGTTGTGGCACTCATTGATTGTGGATGCTCCTGAGTAGCGCCGTGGGGATCAGGTGCGCATGCCAGTGGTGCGTTAGGCCTCTTGTAACGTCCTTGCATTGTGATCCCTCGACGGCACCCCACATCTACTTGTGTCTTTCATGTGGTGGTTCTCCGGTATGCTAGCTAGGCGGGCACTGTCTTGGGTGTCTCTTTTTCTCTCTTCCTTTTCCTGTTTCATGTATGGTTTTCGGTCCGGTTTTCCTTATAAATGGGTCAACTTGTTCAGGTTTTTGATCCGGTTTTCCTTATAAACTGGATCAGCCAAAGCTTAAGGGGTGACTCTTAGCTTTGGCAGCTTTTTAGCAATATATTCAGGTGGGGATCCTCTCCCCCCGTGACCGTTCAAAAAAAAAAAAATATCTCTACTATTTATTATCACAACATGCTTGCATAATACGTACCGCCATACAGTATATGCCAGTATCACATTAACTAGGAATCTACGATGCCGTTACATGCAATGCACCTCGCCTGGAGAACCTAGTTAGTGCTAGGTTCTTTCGTCATCTAGACCACGTGCTTCTTGGCTATGTGTCAACTCACACCTTATCTTCCAACCACGGATTAGAATGTAACACTCTACTGGAGTGACAAATGTTAGCCAGCTAGTACTAGTTATGTACTGTAGTAGTGACCTGACTCCACACACATGACTTGATAGATTGTATCTGCGATTAATTTGTCGTGCGTGCGTGCGTGCGTCAGCTGGAACCGGGGTTTTTGGTCTCTGCGAGGAAAAACACAGAAGGAAATTTATATACGGTTAGGCAGCATGAAAGTCCAGATAGCCCTTTTTTGTCAAGTTGCACCGGTCTCCAGGACCAGCACCAGACCAAAGAGTATGACAGCCGCACACTGCACGTCACATATTGACAAGTCAGATGCAATTCAGATTCAATGCACGAGCACTTATTTTCAGGGAAAATGCAGAGAGTTTTTTTTTTTTTTACTTTCCACTTATCATGTGGATAAGCTAGGTGTCGTCATAACATGCATATGCATGATGTGACGGGGTCTCATGACTGCAACTAGCTAGTAGAACAATCGCTGGTCGCCTCCTAAATATTCATCTACTTTAGTACTTTTAATTCTCCCTTTTTCCATTTCATATGTAGATTTTGTGTCTCCAATTGTGTGTCCAATCTGGTGCGGAGTCCCCAGGGCAACCTGGAAAAAAGCACTAATGCTAGGTTGACATATAAATGGATGGATGGATCAATCAACCTGGATCCACTAGTTCAGTTAACTAATGGCTAGCTAGTCATTAGTTACTAGCTAACCACTCATGCCAAATACTTAATTGTTAGAGAAAAGTCTAAAATAAACCTTAAATTCATATTCCAAGTCTAAATTGGCACCCTGACCTTTTTAATCCCGGTCGTTCCCGGCCGTTTATCATTAAAAGCTTGTTTGGGCTCTGGGATTGCTTACATAGCACATGGTCGAGGGGAAATCGCACACCACTTGGTTGATCCCGGTGATTGACGCCGGCAAGCTCTGGCACGGCTTCGGTAGGGACGAGCTGTGCAAGTTCACGAGAGCTGGCCGGGAATGGGGCTTCTTCTAGGTCCGCATGCACGTCGTTCCATGAAATCACTTCATCAATAATCCAGTTCGAGATGATGATAATGTTTGTTTGTTTTTGTGTGTGTACATATAATAACAAACTATGGCATCCACGGGAGCAGCTGGACGTGATGGAGCTTTGCAAGGGAGTTTCATGGTGAGGAGAACGAAATGTACACGATGGCGCGGAGGAGCAGCCAAGGCTACGGCCACGACTTCGTCTTCTCTGATGACCAGAAGCTCAACTAGTGCAACATGCTGGCGCTTGGTGACATGGGCGCCCATCCGGTCCAGCGCGAGCTTGTCGTCAACCTCGCTAAGGCGGCACTGAGTTACCAGCTCGTTCCTGGCATTGCTGCGTGCCCAAACGAGACGTTGAATCATTGGTTCTTCCAATGGTAGACATCTGATGCTCGTTTGCGTTTACATGCAGAGGAGAAGGATCTAGGTGAACAAGACGCCATGAGGTAGGTACATATCATGTGAAACCCGTGTTTGTTTCTCAAAAATTCGCTCATGTGTGACTCTGGCAAATGGAGCTAGAAATGATAGCGGCTCAACGAGAGCATTTATTGTGCCATTGTTGAGGGCTGCGACGCGTTACTTCGTTGAAGAAAATATGCGCCTGTGCAAGAAGACGTTGGATTCCCCTTACCGAGTGCCACGTAAGATATCCAAGAACCCAAACAAGTTTGCAGTGAAAAATGGCCAGGATCGACCGGGCTTAAATAAGACAGGGTGCCACTTTTAGGGATTTCGAGGTTAGGGTTTGATTCAAACCGAGAATACGAATTCAAGATTTTTTTCAGACTTTTGCCTAATCGTTACTACTTACTTTTTGGATCGACCTGTCCCAGTCCCACGAGTTCAGTTGTTCAAAATTTTATATTTCACAGTATATTCCGGTTATGCATGATACGTAACCGGGCCGCATGCAGACCGCTCTATCACCACTTGGATTTAATTTGTACATCAACAACTAATCTACAAAAATAGCCTCAAATTAAATTGCAACCCTTTTGTCAAGCACGTCATTTGGTGCTAGGTAGTCCGCAGTTCGTCTGCTGCTTTTATTTTTCTTCGAAAAGGAGGATAACCCCGGCCTCTGCATCAGGACGATGCATACAGCCATATATTATTAAGAATGCAAAATTCAGCAGTTCGTCTGCAGCTAATTAAGGGTTCGACACACACATGTGATAGTGTAGCTAAGCTAGCTAAGAGGGGTTGGCCATCCAATCAATCAATACCCAAAATGCCCTTAAATAACTTGGAAGGAACATCAGAACTTTCCTTATCGTTTTCAGACATGACAAGCTTCTATTTCATCTTATTGACTTGTCCCACTTCATTCATGATGCCCGACGGTACCGATAACCGTCAGTAGCCTCGGTAGGGTGGAAAGCGCGACCGGATGCTCCAGACGAAATCGCACACGAGAGGAATTTACCCAGGTTCGGGCCCTCAGGGTCGATGTAATACCCTACTCCTGCTTCTGTTTTTATTGATTATGGGAAACGCCTCGTGTGAGGGGGTTACAATATGAGTGGATTGTTGCTACTGAGATGATGACAAGATGTCAGATGATCTCGATCTACCCCCTAGCCTCGCCTTATAAAGGGGGACTAGGCCCATACTCCGTCTAGAAGTCATTGACTTGTACGCCAAAGTGAGGTCCCTTGCGGGAGGTGGGGCTCTCTATCTGGTTGGAGGCCCTTGGAAGTGCCTAGGCTTGTTGGGCCCTGAGACTGGCCCGTCATCCGACTTGCTGACCGTCGGGCCACCTCCGGTGTAGTACACCGTTAGTAGTCCCCGAGCTCGTCTAGAATCCTCACTAGGTCGGTAGTCCGTCCTGAGTTGCCGTGACGAAATCCTAGCGGGCTCGTTCGCGATTTCGGCTTGACCGCAGTGCCGTCAGCTTCTTCTTCAATCCCTCAGATAGTCCATCCTCCGTAGCTGTGATTCTGCTTGAGACAGACGTTGTTGAGTGTTCCACCGCTCCGGCTTCCGGGTCGCCTGGGTCAGGACGTGGTCCACTTACTTGTGTGCTGGTCCTGAAGCGGTCCAAGGCCGTCGCTATTATTCCGCCTCATTTTCCATGCCCGGGATCCACACGGCAAATAATCTTGATGCAATTCTTATGGCATGGGCCGTCGTTCGATATCCAACGTTGTGCTTATAAAGAGAGGAAAGGGGTAATTTGCTTGAGAGCATCCTCTTTCCCCTTCTCTCTCTCTTATTCACGCCCCTTCTTCGCCATTGACGATGGTGAAGGTCCAGATCTGAATCTCTCCTGCATCCTTTGCGGAGGCTATATGTCGAGGAGTGCCGCCCCGAGCGCCAAACGCAACGGCACAGCAGCGAGGGTCGCCATGGATGATGGCTCGAGCTTGGTCGCCGGAGAGCCTGCCGCTGGTATGGGCATGGGGAAGTGTTCCATCCCCAGCACCACTTGCGCTCATCTGGATGGTTTGGTAAAGCAAGGACTCCTTACCCCAAGGAATATACTCCTGTGGTCGCCTACAAGAAACGGGGAGAACGTTCCGGCTCCATACCCCCTTCCTCTGCCGACGCATCTCTTTGCCTTTGCACAACTTTGTGCGCGGGCTTCTTCGCTTGTATTGCTGCCAGCTACATCAGATCACACCAAACGGGGTTCTGCACCTTGCTTGCTTTATCACCTTATGCGAATGCTTCTAGGGGACTCCACCTCATTTCGGGCTTTGGTGCTATTTCTGCAAGTTGGAGCTTCAAAGAGATGGGAACGCTGTGCCGGACTATGGAGGAGCTATCATCCGGCCTCGCCCAGACTTGGACTATTTTGACATCCCGATACCCGAGCTGACAAAGGCGTGGCAAAGCGCCTGGTTTTATGCCCCCGACCTTCCCGCAGGGGTGGATGTAGCTGGCCTACCACCTTTCAAAAATTAGCCTCCTTGTGAGCTGGAATCCAGGAGGTCGGAGACAAACTTCACTGATGAGGTTGGTCCACTGATCCAAGAGGTTTTGTGACTGAAGGATGCCTGTCTTGGAGGGATGCAGATACTAAAAACTTGGCTAGAGAGAAATATCCAGCCTTTGGCAGCCCGGGCTCACATCCAATGTTTGATTACGAAGGACCGAGTGATCCCTGTCGTCTAAACCATGTGGAGATCTCAGAGTCGGAGCTTAAATCACGCATGCATTTCGTGAAGCATGTCCCTTTGGAGGAAATCACCTTGTAGGTTGCTGTGGAACCTTTCATCACGAGCATTGCCCAAATAATGTGAGTGTCGGCCTTCTTTGAGCCTCACAAATCCCTTTTGTTCATCGTGCTTACTTGACGGATATTCCGACCTCTTGTCCAAGCCTTTAAGTCCTTCTCGCCCTTGCCCACTCAGCCTGGTAAGTTGCCACCCATGGAGATGTTACGCCTTATGCGCCCGGTATTGGGAACGGGATCTGAGGGGAGCGCCAGTGGTGCTGCCGTAGTGCCTAAAGAGGCCCCACGTCACCGAGGGTCTTGCTCTATCTTGTAAATAGGGAGTTGTGGAGACAAGAGCCCGAAAGAGACTGCAGGCGAGGTCAACCTCATAGGTTAATAAGGGACCCGGGCCACTTATTGCAGACGTGTCTCAACTCAAGGCATCCATTCTTGTGAGTGCGCAAGCTGTCCTGCCCGAATAGGTAAGTTCCTGTCGTTGACTCAAAATTCTATGTCTTTGTACTTGAATGTTACTTGTAACACTAGCATTTCGACAGCAGGTCTCCCAAATTTTCGGGGAATAAGCTGGTGGGTCACCTGGCCCATTGGGAGCCAGCCTTCTGATGACCCACTAGTATAGGGGATCAATCGTAGTCCTTTCGATAAGTAAGATTGTCAAACCCAACGAGGAGCAGAAGAAAATGACAAGCGGTTTTCAGCAAGGTATTCTCCGCGAGCACTGAAATTATAAGTAACGAGTAGTTTGGTAGCAAGATAATTTGTAACTAGCAAGTAACGGTAACAAAAGTGCAGCAAGATAGCCCAATCCTTTTGAGGCAAAGGACAGGCCAAAACGGTCTCTTATGATAAGCAAAGCGTTGTTGAGGGTACACGGGAATTTCATCTAGTCACTTTCATCATGTTGGTTTGATTTGTGTTCGCCACATTGATAATTTGATATATGGGTGGACCGGTCTTTAGGTGCTGTATTTACTTGAACAAACCATCTACTTATGATTAACCCCCTCGCAAGCATCCGTAACTACGAGAAAAGTATTAAGAATAAATCTAACCATAGCATTAAACTTTTGGATCCAAATCAGTCCCTTACGAAATAGCGCATAAACTAGGGTTTAAGAGGAGATGGTGCTGTTGAAGATGTTGATGGAGATTGCCCTCCCCAAGATGGGAGAGTTGTTGGTGATGATGATGACGATGATTTCCCCCTCCGGGAGGGAAGTTCCCCCGGCGGAATCGCTCCGCCGGAGGGAAAAAGTGCTCCTGCCCAAGTTCCGCCTCGAGACGGCGGCACTTCATCCCGAAAGTCCTCTCCTTATTTTTTCTAGGTCAAAATGACTTATATACTAGAAAAGGGGCACCGTAGGTGGGTCGAGGAGGGCACAACCCACCAGGGCGCGCCTGGGCTCCCTGGCGCGCCCAGGTGGGTTGTGCCCACCTGGTGGGCCCCCTCTGGTACTTATTGGCTCCAATAATTCTTATATATTTCATAAAAATTCCTCGTGAAGTTTTAACTCATTTGGAGTTGTGCGGAATAGGTAGCCTGACGTTGCTTTTTCAGGTCCAGATTTCTAGCTGCCGGAATTCTCCCTCTTTGTGTGAACCTTGCATACTATGAGAGAAAAGGCATTAGAATTACTCCAAAAAGTATTATTATGCATAAAAACATCATAAATAACAGTAGGAAAACATGATGCAAAATGGACATATCAACTCCCCCAAGCTTAGACCTCGCTTGTCCTCAAGCGAAAACCGAAATCGAAAAACATGTCCACATGCTTAGAGAGAGAGGTGTCGATAAAAACAAAATACGAAAATAGAAGCATCATGTATATTATTATAACAACAACAAACTTTAATATTAAACTTTATCATAGAACTTTTATCATATAACTTCTCATGAACAAGTAACAATTCATCACAACATCGAAGTATAAAGCATAAACTCTATTGAAAACCAACAAACTCTGTTCTCAGTCAACTTTGCAACTATAATTCATCATCTTTTCAGGAAGGGTCACGTATCAGAGGCTTTTTGGCAAGTCCACATACTCAACCATCATATAGTCTTCTATGATTGCTAACACTCACCGCATACTCATGAGCAAAACGTTTCAACCGGACACATAGAAGGATAGGGGCTTAAAGTTTCGCCTCCCAACATACTCACCTCGAGGGTGATGTCAACAATAATAACTCATGCTACTCATATCCAACTGGATATATGTGCCTAGATCTTTCCTTACCACATGATGCTTGCCAAAAGAGAAAATAAAAAGGAATAGAGAGAAGAATTTTGACTCTTACATAAAAGTAAATACATAAAAGTAAAAGATAGGCCCTTCGCAGAGGGAAGCAGAGGTTGCCATGCGCTTATTTGTTTGTATGCTCAATCTCTTAGTGCAAAAGAACGTCACGTTATATTGCCCCTTGTGATAGCAACCTTTATTATGCAGTCTGTCGCTTTTATTCTTTGCCATCACATGTTCGTACAACGCTCAATTTTCTCTTACACTAAATGATCCAACACTTTTAGAAGCAATTTTTATTGCCCTATTTGCACCGATGACAACTTACTTGAAAGATCTTACTCAATCCATAGGTAGGTATGATGGACTATCAAAATAAGATTTGGGTTTAAAGGTTTTTGGATGCACAAGTAGTATCTCTGCTTAGTACGTAATTTTTGGCTAGCAAACATGAGGGTAAGCACCACATGTTAAAGGATCTTTGACAATATAACTTCTCTGTGAATATGAACAAACATAAATCATTACGTTGTCCTCCTTGTCCAACGTCAACAATTTTGGTACATAATATTTTGATGGGGGCTCACAATCACAAAAGATGTCCAGGATAGTGCATATGCATGTGAATCTTCTCTTCACTTATTAATTCTTTCATGAATTACATCATTGACCAATGCTATGTTTGTCAATCTTCAATAAAATTTTCTACTTATACTCTTCCTTATGTGATGTCATTACTTACCATAAAATTAGCATATGATCTTTTTCATTTATTTCCTTTCTTTTTATTGAACATGAAAGAAAAGAAAACAAAACTCAAGCTAAACTTTATTATATATATATCTTGCACATGATTACAAAGATAGATCACTAAGCAAACACTCAAAAAGAAAGGATTGAACTAAACTTTTATTCATCTAAAGCAAAAGATAACTATGGATCGAACTAACATAAGTAAAGGCAAAAGATAGTGGAGGTGATACGATACCGGGGCACCTCCCCCAAGCTTGGCACAAGCCAAGGGGAGTGCCCATACCCGATACTCAATTTTCCTTTGGTGATGAAGAAGGACGTGGTGGTGATGAAGTAGTGGCCCTCTCCAACAGCTTCTCCAATCTACGGATGATGCTTCGGAGGGCAATGATGTGCTCTAGCAATAGAATATTTTCACGGGTGAGATATTTATTTTGCACACGAACCGTTTCGATGATCCGAAAGGCTTCAATCTCAATGGGGATAAGATGATCATAGTAAGGTTTCAGGATATCTTCTTCTTCCTCCTCGGCAGGCAAAGCTTGCTCGACCACCGGCGCTTGATCTCCGGTGGCCTCCTTGCTCTTGTCCCCTTTGATGACTTCTTCAGGCTCTTCTCTCTTCAACTCGATCTTCATCAACCATGCCTCCTCCTCTATGTTGTTGGAGGAGGGAGAAGACATGATGCCTGGCTTAACAGATCTGACCGAAAACAACAAGAAAAGAAAATAGAAGATTTCTCCACGATACGGTGGTTAATAGGTTCGCCGGGGTATATAAAGATTTTTTATCTTGGGAAACAAGCAAATGGAAGAAAAAGGGAATCCGGAAGGTACCCGAGGTGGGCACAACTGTGCCCACCAGGGGTGCCTTCCTGGTTGTTTCTTATTTTCCTAATTTTTGATATATTCTAAAACTGACAGAAATTATTTTTGCGGATTTTTCGGAGTCCGTTTACTTACCGTATCTCGTGCCTCCTCTTTTTCAGTTATTCTGGAGTGTTCCGGAAGGTTTCCTTTATGTGTTCTTCCGGTGTCATAGTTTGGATAATATTGCTTTCAACATTAATGGGCGTACCTGAGATATAATGTTTTATTCTTTGCCCATTGACAACCATCGGGTTAGTACCCTCGGCATTATTTATTTTAATGGCTGCAGATCGATAAACCTCCTCGATAACATAGGGTCCTTCCCATTTGGAGAGGAGTTTTCCTGCAAAGAATCTGAAACAAGAGTTGTACAAAAGAACATATTCTCCAACTTTGAACTCACGCTTTTGGATTCTTTTGTCATGCCATCTTTTAACTTTTTCTTTAAACAACTTGGCATTTTCATAGGCTTGGGTTCTCCATTCATCTAGTGAGCTAATATCAAATAACCTCTTTTCACCGACAAGTTTGAAATCATAGTTGAGTTCTTTAATTGCCCAATATGCTTTATGTTCTAACTCAAGAGGCAAATGACAAGCTTTTCTATAAACCATTTTATACGGAGACATACCCATAGGATTTTTATATGCTATTCTATAAGCCCAAAGTGCATCATCTAACTTCTTAGACCAATTCTTTCGGGACCTATTGACAGTTTTTTGTAATATTAATTTTATTTCTCTATTGTTAAGTTCAACTTGACCACTAGACTGAGGATGATAAGGTGATGCAATTCTATGGTTAACATCATATTTAGCAAGTATTTTATGGAAAGCACCATGAATAAAATGTGAACCACCATCAATCATTAAATATCTAGGAACTCCAAACCTTGGGAAAATGACTTCCTTAAGCATTTTAATAGAGGTGTTGTGATCAGCACTACTAGTTGGAATAGCTAATACCCACTTAGTAACTGTAACACCCCATGTCATTAGCCACAGTAATCACTTTTGATAATGACAAGTCAGCTAGATTAACAGTGCATAATCATCATTTGCATCATATTGCATTTCAACTCCTAGTTCAAACTTCAATTTAATTCAAAGTGGAAAATAAAAGTTGTTCAAATCAGAAACTAAAATGTTCGGGTCGTGTCAGATAATACATAGGTGATTATGGTGGTGAAACCAAACTTTTATGAAATGCTTAATTGCACTAAAATGATTTAAATAGTAGCAAACCTAATTATTTAAATGCCTTTATTAATTAATAAAATATTAAACTAAATTATTTGGAGACTAGACTTTTTGTGGCAGTGGACTAAACTGAAATACTAAATTCGGTGCTAAGTATATATTTTACTAAAACTTAAATAAAATATAACTAAAACAAAACAGAAAAGAATAAATAAAAGAAAAGAAATAAAACAAGATAAAAAGAAATAAAAAGAAAACCTCCCTGGCCCAACTGGGCCACGGCCCAGCCAGGCCGGCCCACTCCTATCCTCCTGGCCTATATGCCCCCCCACCAGAGACCCCGAAACCCTAGCGCCACCCCCATTCCCCCCCACTCCTCGCTTCCCCCTCCCCCGATCCAGATCGGGCTGGACCCGCCGCCGCCGCCCGTCCCCGACGACGCCGCCCCGACCCGATGCCGCCGCCTCGCCGTCCGGCACCGCCTCGACCCCGTCGTCGCCTCGTCACCATCCTCCTCCTCGACAACCGCTGCCCTGGCCCTACACCCCCGATGTGAGGCCCCGGCCTCTCCTTCCCCCTGTCCCCATGCGCGCGCCCTTGCCTCTCTCCGACACGTGCTCACCGCGCTCGCCTGCGCTGCTCCGCCGCTCGTGCCCGCGCTCACTGCGGCCCCCGCACCTCCCCTGCTGCTGCTGCTCGCCGCTGCGCCGCCCCGCTCGCTGGCCCCGCTGCTCTGCTGCTGCCGCCTGCTGCTTTGGTCGCCGGCCCGCGCCGCACTCCCGCATCCGCGCGCCACCGCGCCATCCCACGAGCCAGCAGCTCCGCCTCGCCACTCGCCTCGCCCGCGTCGCGCCCCTGTACTCCTCCTAGCCGCGCGCGCGCCCTCAGCCGCGCCACCGCGCTCGCCCCGGCCAGGTTCGGCCCACTCGTGGCCAGTCCCTCCCCGGTGCCGGCCGTGGCCACCTCTCGTGGCCCCCGCCCATCGCCGGCCACCGCGTCCACCGCCCGGGTGAGCCCCGACCGGCTCCACCGCCTGCACAGGCCGGGCCGACGCCCGCGCGCCCGCGCGCTCGTGGGGCTCCGACCGCGCTTGTTAGCGCCCGCAACGCTAAGGCCCCTGGGGCCTATGACAGCTGGGCCCTGCCCCCTTGTGCCAATGACAGGTGGGCCCAACCCCAGAACGTTTAAAAAAAATGAAATGAAAATGAATTAAATAAAATCAATAATCAATAATTAATTAATTAATTAATTAGTCAGTCAATTAAGTTAATTAATTCTGTTTACTTAAACTAATTAATTAGTTAGTCTAATTAATCTGTAACTAGTTAAACTAAACCCTAATTAACCTAAACAGTCAATGACAGGTGGGACCCACATGTAGGTTTGACTAGGTCAGCTGAACAGTTGACTACTGATGTCAGCATGATGTCATGCTGACATCATCTGCTACTGTTCTGTATAATGTTGGATTAAATGATTAAATAAATTCCAGAAAATAATTAAAACTTTAGAAAATCATATAAAATAATCCGTAACTCCGTTGAAAGTCATTTCGATACGAATCTGAATACGCCCTCCGTATTCCTATCAGATGCCCATAGCTAGATGAACATGGAACTTTTAGACTGATTTCAATAAATGAATAGTGCTCAACTTTAATTAAATAAATCTGGTTAATTTCCTAAATTAACTAAATCATTTAGTTAGGCAGTAGAACACCCCGGCATATCATTTAGACATGTCATGCATATTGTTTGCATTTTTGCCATGAATTTATTGTTTCTCTCCCCCTCCTTCTCTCTCGATAGACGCCGAGACCGACGCCGTTGCAGCTGAGTACGACTACGCTCCAGACGAGCAGCCCGTTGACAACCCCTCTCTCTTGCCAGAGCAACCAGGCAAGCCCCTCCCCCTTGAGCATCCAGATATCGCCCATTCCATTTCTCCTGCTTGCATTAGATTTTGCTACTGTTACTGCTTGTTCCTATTCTGATGCATAGCCTGCTTTTGTAACCTGTTTATTGTTACCTTACCTGCCTATGTTAAACTGTTTAGTAGAGGTTGGTTGTGAACCATCAGTGACCCCCCACCACCTTACCCTTGTTGCCCCGGCTTGATCATCGACGACTCGATCAATGTGATCGTCGACCAGAGATCGACACATCACTTCACCCCCTTAGTTGTAAGACTCTGCATAGTCACTATTGAGTGCCGAGGGTGATACCTCGTAACACACTCCTGATAAATACTCTGCAGTGTAGCTGTTCGATCGTGGTCATCGAGGGTGATTCCTCCTTCACCACTTCCGATACAACTCTGTCGTGCAACCCCCTCAAGTATGAACACCGAGGGTGATTCCTCGAGGTTTCCCCCTTGATGTTATGACCACACAGTTCCTTTGACCTTTGTTACAGGCGGGTCGACCCTGATGGGTACCCGCAGGGGATCTATGTTGTCGGGTGTGCCGGAAGGGCACTCGAGTGTGATATTGTGGCGGAGCTTCAGAAACTCTGATTGTCTCCGTGTGTTAGTAAATCAACTTATCGGATTTGGGTATTTGATCTGAGTGGGTCGACGTGCCCTATACGCACTACCACCACGCGGGATTATGGTTTATAGGGCCCTCTACGTCATACGTTTCTCCCGAAAGCTCATCAGACGTCACGTTTCACCATGCAAGCTGATCGCCGGGAATGGGCTGGATACTTCACTGACAAGTTCAGTGTCGCGCCTGCACCCCGGCCAGCCACGCAATGCGCAGGGTGCCCAGGGCGATGGCCCAAGACCTCTGGGTGCATTGGTTAGTCCGGCGTGCTGACCTCTCTGCTGAGCCTAGGTAAGGCGCTGCTTCGTGTTGATCTTCCGAGGCCGGGCATTACCCAGCAAGTGTGTCCGGCCAGAGTTGATCGAGCGTGTTGGGTAACAGTAGTGCACCCCTGCAGGGATGAATAATCTATCGATAGCCGGTCCTACGGTAAAGGACGCTCAGTTTGTGTATCCCGATCTACTATTTGAACTGGATAATTGTTACTTAATTGAAGCTTCAGGATCGCTTTCTCGCAGGGAGTCGAGGAAGGATCTCTAAGCTGTACTTCAACATGTTTGCTTAATAAAATGCTATTCTACTCTCTTCTATTGCTGCAAGATGGTGGCTCGTGAAGATGTTTGAAGATGCTAGTCTTCGATAGGACTAGGCCTTCTCTCTATTCTGGCATTTCTGCAGCCCAGTCCACATATACAGCCTTTCCTCTTTGATAATGTTGCATATGTAGTGTAGATCCTTGCTACCAGGAGGGTCCAGACGGCACGTACTACTGGATCGAGCCAGCCGACCAGGAGTAGGATCGGAGGCTCCCAGGCAGGGGGCCTTCGCCTTTCGATCTAGTCGTTGTTTGTGCTAGCCTTCTTAAGGCAAAAACCTGTCTAACTATGTCTGTACTCAGATAATATTTGTATGACTGACTTATGTATTTCGGATCCTCGTGATCCCTGGTCTGTAATATTGTGGATCTCCGTTTATTTGTGTTAGAGTTGTGTTGTGATATCTTCCCGTGAGTCCCTGTGCTTGATTGTGCATGTTTGCGTGTATGATTAGTGCATGATTGAGTCGGGGGCGTCACAGTAACATAATCAACGGCAACTAAAATATGTGTATACCCATTAGAGGAAGGAAAAGGTCCCATGTAATCAAATCCCCAAACATCAAATGGTTCAACAGCAAGAGAATAATTCATAGGCATTTCCTGACGCTTACCAATATTACCAATTCTTTGACATTCATCACAAGATAAAACAAACTTACAGGCATCCTTGAAGAGAGTAGGCCAATAAAAACCAGATTGCAATACCTTGTGAGCGGTTCTATCTCCTCCATAAGCTTCGGAGTGACATTTCCGTAGGATTTGTTCCTGTTCATGCTCAGATACACAACGTCTAATAATACCATCTACTCCTTCTTTATAAAGATGTGGGTCATCCCAAAAGTAATGTCTTAAATCATAGAAGAATTTTTTTTGTTGGTATGTGAAGCTAGGTGGTATATATTTAGCAACAATATAATTAGTATAGTCAGCATACCAAGGAGTGTTATGAGAAACATTTATTGCAGCTAATTGTTCATCAGGAAAACTATCATTAATAGGTTGTGGGTCATCAAAAATATTTTCTAACCTAGACAAGTTATCAGCCACGGGTTTCTCAGCTCCCTTTCTATCAGCGATATGTAAATCAAATTCTTGTAGCAAAATAACCCACCTAATGAGTCTAGGTTTAGCATCCTTCTTTTCCATAAGATATTTTATAGCAACATGATCGGTGTGAACGGTCACTTTAGAATCAACAACGTAAGATCTAAATTTATCACAAGCAAACACAACTGCTGAAAATTCTTTCTCAGTAGTAGCATAATTTCGTTCAGCACTGTCCAGAGTTTTACTAGCATAATGAATAACATTTAATTTATTATCGTCTCTTTGTCCTAGAACAGCACCAACAACATAATCACTAGCATCACACATAATTTCAAAAGGCAAGTTCCAATCAGGTGGTTGAACAATAGGTGCAGAAATCAAGACTTTCTTAAGTGTTTCAAAGGCTTCTACACAATCATCATAAAAAACAAATGGAACATCCTTTTGTAAAAGATTTGTAAGAGGCCTAGAAATTTTAGAGAAGTCTTTAATAAACCTCCTATAGAAACCAGCATGACCGAGGAAACTACGAATACCTTTGATATCTTTAGGGCATGGCATTTTCTCAATTGCATCAACTTTAGCTTTATCCACCTCAATACCTCGTTCAGAAATTTTATGTCCCAAGACAATACCTTCATTAACCATAAAGTGTCACTTCTCCCAATTCAAGATGAGATTAGTTTGCTCACATCTCTGCAAAACTCGATTAAGGTTGCTCAAGCAATCATCAAAAGAAGTTCCATAAACGGAAAAATCATCCATGAAAATCTCAACAATCTTTTCACAAAAGTCAGAGAATATTGCAGTCATACATCTTTGAAAGGTAGAAGGTGCATTGCATAAACCAAAAGGCATACGTCTACAAGCATAAGTTCCAAAAGGGCAAGTAAAGGTGGTTTTCTCTTGATCAGGTTGTGAGACAGGTATTTGAGAAAATCCGGAATATCCATCAAGAAAGGAAAACTGTGTGTGCTTTGATAATCTTTCTAACATTTGATCAATGAAAGGCAGAGGGTTATGATCTTTTCTAGTAGCTTTATTTAGTTTTCTAAAATCAATTACCATTCTGTAGCCAGTGACAATTCTTTGTGGAATAAGTTCATTCTTATCATTAGGAACAACGGTAATACCTTCTTTTTTTGGGACACAATGAATGGGACTTACCCATCTACTATCAGCTATGGGATAGATTATACCTGCTTCCAGAAGCTTCAGTATTTCTGTTCTTACCACTTCTTTCATTTTAGGATTTGAACATCGTTGGTGATCAACAACGGGTTTAGCATCAGGCTCCATATTAATTTTATGCTGACAGAGAGTGGGACTAATGCCCTTTAAATCATCAAGAGTATATCCAATGGCAGCTCGGTGCTTCTTCAGAACCTTCAATAATCTTTCTTCTTCATGTTCTGAAAGGTTCGCACTAATAATAGCAGGATATATCTTTTTCTCATCAAGATAAGCATATTTCAAAGTGTCTGGCAATTGTTTTAATTCAAACACAGGATCACCTTTAGGTGGAGGAGGACCTCCTAGAGTTTCAATAGGCAAATTGTGTTTAAGCAGAATACGTTGTTCAAAGAAAATCTTATCTATTTCATTTCATTCATGCAGATGTATATCTTTTTTGTGGTCTAGCAAATATTGTTCTAGTGGATCGGTAGGAGGCACAACAATAGAAGCAAGACTAATTATTTCGTCCTTACTAGGCAATTCTTCCTTATGATGCTTCCTACTAAACTTAGAAAACTTAAACTCATGAGACTCATCACCAAAACTAACACCGACGATTTGTTTCTCACAATCTATTTTAGCATTGACGATGTTCAAGAAAGGTCTACCAAAGATAATGGGACAAAAGTCATCTTGTGGGGAACCAAGAACAAGAAAATCAGTAGGGTATTTTATTTTCCCACACAAGACTTCAACATCTCTAACAATCCCAAGTGGTGTGATGGTGTCCCTATTAGCAAGTTTAATAGTAACATCTATGTCTTCTATTTCAGCGGGTGCTATATCATTCATAATTTCTTGATATAAGGTAAAAGGAATGGCACTCACGCTAGCACCTATGTCGCATAAATCATGATAACAGTGATCTCCTATTTTAACTGAGACAACAGGCATGCCAACAACAGGTCTATGTTTATCTTCTTAATTGGGTTTGGCAATTCTAGCAGCTTCATCACAGAAGTAAATAACATGCCCATCTATATTTTCAACCAAGAGATCTTTAACCATAGCAACACTAGGTTCTACTTTGATTTGTTCAGCAGGTTTAGAAGTTCTAATATAACTTTTGTTGACCACAGTTGAGACTTTAGCATGTTCCTTTATCCTAACAGGGAAAGGTGGTTTTTCAATATAAGTAGTAGGCACAACTGGATCAACATTGTAAATAATAGTTACATCTTTAGCTATTACTGGTTCCTTAATTTCTTCTTTGATAGGTGGGTGATATTAAAACCACTTCTCCTTAGGGAGGTCAACATGAGTAGCAAATGATTCACAAAAGGAGGCTACTATCTCAGAGTCAAGTCCATATTTAATGCTAAATTTTGAAAAGCATCGGTATTCATAAAAGATTTAACACAATCATACTTGAGCTTAATACCTGACTCTTTACCTTCGTCGAGTTCGCAATCTTCAGAGTTGCATTTAATTCTTTCTAAAGATCCCACCGAAAGTCAATAGTCTTCTTCATAAAGGAACCAGTACAAAAAGTATCAAGCATGGATCGATCATCATGAGAAAGCCGAGCATAAAAATACTGAATAATAATTTCTCTTGAGAGCTCATGATTGGGGCATGAATATAATATTGACTTAAGCCTCCCCCAAGCTAGAGCGATACTTTCTCCTTCACGAGATCAAAAATTATATATATAATTCTGATCACGATGAACTAGATGCATAGGATAATTTTTTTGGTGAAATTCCAATTTCAATCGATTCCAATTCCAAGATCCAATATCATCGCATAGCCTAAACCATGCCAATGCTTTTCCCTTCAAAGATAAAGGGAAAACCTTCTTCTTAGCTTCATCTCTGGGTAAACCTGCAAGCTTAAATAATCCACAAATTTCATCCACATATATCAAGTGCATATCAGGATGTTCAGTTCCATCTCCTGCACAAGGATTAGCTAGCAGTTGTTCTATCATACCCAAAGGAATTTCATAACCAATATTTTCAGTAGGTGTAGTAGGTTGAGGGTTAACTAATTGTGGTTCTGGTCGAGGTGAAGATACCCTGAACAAACCCCTCAAAGGATTGTTCTCCATAGTAACAAGTGACAATAAATTTCAGCACGTAGTAATAATTTTTCCTTACCGATTTCCACTTACCAAGAGCGCTTCACTCCCCGGAAACGGCGCCAGAAAAGAGTCTTGATGACCCACAAGTATAGGGGATTAATCATAGTCCTTTCGATAAGTAAGAGTGTCGAACCCAACGAGGAGCAGAAGGAAATGACAAGCGGTTTTCAGCAAGGTATTCTCTGCGAGCACTGAAATTATAAGTAACGAGTAGTTTGGTAGCAAGATAATTTGTAACAAGCAAGTAACGGTAACAGTAACAAAAGTGCAGCAAGGTAGCCCAATCCTTCTGAGGCAAAGGACAGGCCAAAACGGTCTCTTATTATAAGCAAAGCGGTCTTGAGGGTACACGGGAATTTCATCTAGTCACTTTCATCATGTTGGTTTGATTTGTGTTCGCTACTTTGATAATTTGATATGTGGGTGGACCAGTGCTTAGGTGCTGTTCTTACTTGAACAAAACTCCTACTTATGATTAACCCCCTCGCAAGCATCCGCAACTACGAAAAAATTATTAAGAATAAATCTAACCATAGCATTAATGTTTTGGATCCAAATCAGTCCCTTACGGAATAGCACATAAACTAGGGTTTAAGAGGAGATGGTGTTGTTGAAGATGTTGATGGAGATTGCCCTCCCCAAGATGGGAGAGTTGTTGGTGATGATGATGACGATGATTTCACCCTCTGGGAGGGAAGTTCCCCCGGCAGAATTGCTCCACCGGAGGGCAAAAGTGTTCCTGCCCAAGTTCCACCTCGAGACGGCGGCGCTTCGTCCCGAAAGTCCTCTCCTTATTTTTTCTAGGTCAAAATGACTTATATACCAGAAGAGGGGCACCGGAGGTGGGCCGAGGAGGGCACATCCCACCTGGGCGCGCCTGGGCTCCCTAGCGCGCCCAGGTGGGTTATGCCCACCTGGTGGGCCCCCTCTGGTACTTATTGGCTCCAATAATTCTTATATATTCCATAAAAATTCCTCGTGAAGTTTTAGCTCATTTGGAGTTTTGTAGAATAGGTAGCATGACGTAGCTTTTTCAGGTCCAGATTTCCAGCTACGAGAATTCACCCTCTTTGTGTGAACCTTGCATATTATGAGAGAAAAGGTAGTAGAATTACTCCAAAAAGCATTATTATGCATAAAAACATCATAAATAATAGTAGGAAAACATGATGCAAAATGGACGTATCACCTGCCCAGTGGCCATCCCACTACGCATGATGCACTGGCTTCAACTGAAGTACCGACCAGTGGGGACAACGAAGGTAGTTTGAACGAGCCCTTGCGGCTATCTGTCCCGCTAAGCCTGTCAATGCCTTAAGGGTCTGCCATCGCTGAGGCGGCCTCTCCTGGCCCTCTCCCCAAGAAGAATGCCACCTCCTTGCTAGGGGGAAATCGCCATGCTGGTGTCAAAAGCAAACATGGCCGCTTCTGGAGGTGCAAACGAAAGCGTTGTTCATCGGGTTGCCGATGTGGCACATGACACCAAATCGTGTGATGTGGAGCCGGAGACTTCAGGGACCCCTCTAGCTGGTTCTGGTAATCCTGCATCATCAAAGAGGTTGGAGGGCAACAAAGGTGTTGATGCAGCGATGCAGGAGGGGGAAGCCGCCGTGACGAGCCCATCCTTAATAAGTTCTGGGCCGTTTCTAAAAGGGAGCGAGATTGGGCTGGGTGTATATGATGAAACGAAGTCTACGATGACCGAGTGCCGCATGCATGCCCAAGCCGTGTACCGGTCTTTGCGGAAACTAGGAGATTCCATCCAACCTGCTATGCTGGTAAGCTTTTTTGCTCACAATTGCCGGTGGTTGTCACTCAGTACTTTGTGCGGGGTAAGTAGCCCCCGAGCCTTAGGTGCGGTCTAACAGAGACCGGGGTTAAGGATTTTATTCAGCAATTTCTATCTGCTTGTTCTTCAAAAATTCTGTCATCAGTAGCTCCCGGGACTCAGGTCAGTCGTATGAACGGGTTGAGTTTCTTGAAACGTCTGACATTTAGCCCTCGGGACTCCAGATGTTCCACAGGCCGGATGGAGAATCTTGCCCTTGTTTCTTATGTTTTGGATTTTGCACGCTATGGCCCAGGAAAAGGACCAACTGGAGATTGAAACTACTGACCTCCATCGTCTGCTATCAGAGGAGAAGGCCAGAAATGACAATCCGGGAAAGTCATTTGCCAACTGCATCTATAAGTAGCTCCTCTGAGCAGTGGCAGATCCAGGAATTCAACTTTGGGTGTTCAAATTTTTTTTTTGACCGTAACAACGATTTTTTTCCTGTTTCAGCCTAGCGTTAGTCTTCAAAATGCATTTGTTCCTGTTTCTATTACAAATGAAATAAGATCAGATCAGGAGCGAATTAACTTTAGGCTTGGGATTGAGATTGTTGGCAGCTGGAACAAGATCGAGACGTGCCCCGTGATCTCCTGCCCGTCGTCAGCAACCTTGGTGGTGGCCGTTAGGCCGCTGATCCCCAACGTCTGACCCGTATGTCTAGCTGCAGCATCCCCACCGGCAGTGGCGGGCATGGCAGGACAAAATTCCTGTTCTAACCTTTTGGTCTAACTAATTCCCCAATTGACCTTGATTGCAAAAAAAATTTGAATCTGACCTTTTCAGGTGACGCCAACATCCCTGGCGTTTGGTTTGCACGGGTGACGCCATAGACCCTGGCGTCTGGTCCCTGGCCCGCATGTCCCACTGGCACGTTAACCGGCTGACGTGGCAAAGGGGCCAGACGCCAAGGACCCTGGCGTCTGGCCCTGGTAACTGCCTCACGCGCACGGCCCAGCCCTGCCCACCCATCCCCATCTCTTTCTCCTCGTTTGGCCGAACCAGAGGAGCTCCCTCTGCCGCTCCTCTTCTCCTTCACACCAAATCCCCTCTAGATCTACTCCATCCTCCACTCAAATTCCTGGATCTGACCCCCCCCAAGCATCCTTGAGGTATTCTCCCCCATTCCCTCCAATTTGTTTTGGTTAAAGCATCTTATTTTGGTAGCATTATTCAACATTGGGTGATGTTAGATGAGTAAATGTTGTTTTTATTTTAGGAATTTATTTGTAGTTGTTAGATGGTATAGATGATTTATAGATAGTAGATGTTAGATGAGTGGCACTTCGTAGACCGTGTTGCCAGGCAATTTGGAAAAAGACAAGGTATTCCAGTTGAGGAGAGCAAGGAGACAATCCAATCTCTGCATCGGTGAGCAAGCATATCTTTGTTGAGATATGTAGTTGAGCACTTACAAAGTCATTGTTTGCTAATTTTAATATGGTGCATCATTTGTAGGTTCAGTCGAAGGAACAATCAGGATACATCGGATTGGGTGAACAAGCACCGTCAGTGGATAGACATTTGGAATCAGAGAGAGACGTTAGTGGAACCAGAGAATAGACCCCACAATCAGTCAGCATTCCAGAAGTATCAAGTGTGGTATGCGAAGCATTATCGGTTAAAGCTAAAGCCTGGCTGGACTCAGGAGGAGTGGTCGGAGTTGGTGTCGGAAGACCCGGGGCCTGCAGAAGGTTATCATGCCTTCAACATGGTAGTGAGAGAGACCAGAGGGACTCACGTTGACTACGCACCGATGCATGACGAATTGGTACATTAATGAACATACAGTTGCATTATCTTGCCTTTATTTCAAATATGAATGTTTTGTGTGATAATGAATTGCAGGGCAGAGAGTTGCTGATGTGCGTCAACGATGCCAATGTAGCACTCAGTCATCCCCGAGGTGGTGGATTATCTGAGAGGACTCTTAGGACCACGGTGGAGGTATGAGCCATTTATTAGAAAACCTTATCTTTGCGGATTAGTTATTTGCATCTCATATCATATCATATCATATTTTGTGTTGTTGCAGAAATTCAAGAAGCGGTTCCACAAGATGGCAGCTATGCTTTCTTGCCACGGTGCTCAGGCCGTTCAAGTGAGTTCACCTGGTACCCGTGCCGAGAGAGCTAGACGCCGCTATCTACTCGACGAGGAGAGTGAGGAGGAGGTCCATCAATAGGAGCCAACACAACAAGAGGAGCAGGTACAACAAGAGCATGAGTACGATATTGATGTTCCACAGCCATCACAGGCTACACAACCGACACAAGGCAAAGCTCGCTCTAAGAAAGGCAAAGGCATAGCTAAGACACCAAGCAAAGGCAAAGGAAATGATAAAGGGAGAAATAAGAAATAGAACACTTTCCTCTGTAGTCCTGAGTATCCTCGTCAACTTTTGCCTAAAGAAATGCGTAGACATGGGTCTAACGAGGATGAGGAGTCTACCGAGGAAGAGGAGGAGGACCGCAAGGAGGAAGAGGCTAGCGAAGAGGAAGAGGTTAGCGATGAGGAGGTGCTAGCAAATTCCCTGAAGAGAGTAAGGAAGAAGTGAACTAGTGCAAATGCCCTGAATGTATGACTTGAAGTTAGTGCATGAACTTGGTGTCGTTGTTTGCATGAATTTGGTGTCGTGGTGAAAACTTTTTAGGTTGTCTTGAACTTGCCATGAATTCGTGAACTTGCTATGAATGTATGACATGAATTTGTTTGTTAAATGCTGAACTCAGCCATGAATTTGTGAAATGTTGATTCCTGTCAAAATCTTCGATTGATGTGTCTTTTGTTTCCTGTTAAACAGCAAAGTCAGAAAACAGCAAAGTAAAATTCATGTACAGGGGACCAGACGCCAAGGTCCCTGGCGTCTGGGTGGAAACAGGGCAGCCAGACGCCAGGGTCCCTGGCGTCTGGATTGGGATCTGTGATTTTTTCCTGTCAAAGTCTTATGTGCCATAGTTTGGAAATTCCTAAATCTTGGGCAAGACCGTGTAAATATATGGTTCAAAATGACATACAACATTACATAGTTAAAATGAAATAAGCATTACATTGTTCAAAATGACATACAACATTACATAGTTGAAATGAAATAAACATTACATGGTTCAAATGAAATAAGCATTACATGGTTCAAATGAAATAAGCATGACATAAACATCACATAGGTCCATCATTAATACCATTATAGTTGAAATGACATAAACATCACATAGGTCCATCAAGGACATTGGCATTTTGGAGGAGGCTCTCCATACCAACTCGGTTTCCTGTAACAATGCAAATCAACCTTCCTTTTGGATTTGAATTCTTCCTTCATCCGTTGAACTGTAGCCTCATTAGTTAGTTCAAACATCGCTCTGCCATTTGATTCCAACTTGCTTCTAGAGTACAAAAAATCGCCTTCGTTGAAGCCATGTTGAACTATGAAATTCTTCTTCAAGAAATCAATAGTGATAAGCTCTTCAATCATTGGCTCCCATACACCTTGACGAACTCCCCTTACGTGCACAATGCACCTAAGTAACCACGGTTTACTCGTGTACCACCCATTAGCATTAGCCATCTGCAACAGACAAATCAAATAAGTTTACATCGAGCACCTAAGTAATCACGGTTTACTCGTGTAACCATAACCCTAATCCAAAGCGTAACCCTAATCCTAAGCATAACCCATTGGGGGAATGCATAGTGCACGAAGTAAATCTATTAGTCTAAAGCTTACAACACCACATATAGCACCATATTCCACCATTTTTTGCAAAGGATTTGCTAAAATAAATTGAAACTAGGGTTTGCTAAAATCCACTAAGTACGATGGATTGAACCAAACAAATCATGGGGGTGTAGTGGATTTACCTCAATGGTTGGAAATGACTCCAATCCAACGGTTCAATGGGACCGATTTGTGAGAGATTTGAGGGGAGTTTGGGTGGTGGAGAGAGAGAGTGAGGGGGGCAGCAGCTCGGGCAGTGGTGAAGAATGAGGTAGGGAGTGGGCTTGAGGTGGGGCCAATGTTACTTATCCACTTCAAAGGACCCAGACGCCAGGGACCCTGGCGTCTGGCCATGTGGGTGATGTGGCCAGACGCCAGGGACCCTGGTGTGTGCCGTGGGGTTATTCACTGAATAGGATCCAGACGCCAGGGTGCATGGCGTCTGGGCTCATATGCCAAACGCCAGGGTCAGTGGCGTTTGGGTGTGCACCAGAGACATCAGAACCATTTGCAAACTGGGCAGGACCCAGATGCAAGGGTCCATGGCGTCTGGTTGACGTGGCTCATATGGCCAAACGCCGGGGTCAGTGGCGTCTGGGGGTGCACCAGAGGCATCAGAACCATTTGCAAACTGGACAGGACCCAGACGCCAGGGTCCATGGCGTCTGGTTGATGTGGCTCATATGGCCAAACGCCGAGGTCAGTGGCATCTGGGGGTGCACTAGAGGCACCAGAACCATTTGCAAACTGGGCAGGACCCAGACGCCAGGGTCCATGGCGTCTGGTTGACGTGGCTCATATGGCCAAACGCCGGGGTCAGTGGCGTCTGGGGGTGCACCAGAGGCATCAGAACCATTTGCAAACTGGGCAGGACACAGACACCAGGGTCCATGGCGTCTGGTAGTTGGCCAAACGCCAGGGTTAGTGGCGTCTGGGTCTGTACCAGAGGCATCAGCAGCATTTTTCAAACTGGGCAGGACCCAGACGCCAGGGTCCTTGGCGTCTGGCCCTGGTGCAGACCACACTTCTTTCTTCACTTGCAATTCTGGCTAACTAACTAGTTGCACACATTGTTATACACTGTAAATGACACAAATATCATGATACATAGCAGATTAGTCTCGAATGACATACATAGTTTTCACATAATCTCGAATGACAAGTTCACCACACACAAGGTTTCAAATGACATAAAGAGTTCATCACACACAAGGTTTCTAATGACAAATAGTTCATCACAACAAGGAGTGGTCACATCCTTCTCCTTCTCCTTGTCCAACCTGGCCCCCATCCAAGTCTTCGGCATGTCCTCTTGCTCCACGCACGACGCCCTCGTCCTGGAACCGGATGAAGCCATGCATACAAAAAGAACAATTGTTAGCACAAGACACAAAGACAGCAAATGTGTAAATACAGTAAATCAATAAATGCTAGGAATTGTATGAACAAATAATATACCATTATTATTAGATCAACCATCTGGATTATGCAAATAACCGAAGGCCAATCCATTATCAACCATTCCTCTACGACCACCACCACCTCTAGCACTTGTGCTTCCTCTACGACCACCACCACCTCTAGCACTTGTGCTTGCTCTACCACCACCACCACCTCTAGCACTTGTGCTCCCTCTACGACCACTAGCACCTCTAGCACTTGTGCTTCCTCGACCACCACCACCGTCACCTCTTCCACCTCGTTCACCATCGGTGCCACCTCCACGACATGTTTTCCTTTTCTTGCATGTCCGTGGATTGTGTCGCCCTTCACCGCACCCCCCACAGTTGATAGTGTCAGGAGCCTCCATGAAATGACCGCTACCAAATTGTTTCATGCCAGTGTATCCAGCCAGGTCATCCATATCACCCCTAAACATCTTAGTTCTCCTTCTACCCTTGGTCTCCACCTTCAGGAGAGGGTCTGGCTTAATATGAGGGCCATGGTACTCAGGGCACTATGATTGGTCCAAGAAAGGGTGAAATCGAGGCGCCCATGTCAACCTAGTAGCTTCCACATGGAACTCTTGCATCCGCACGGTTTTCCCATCACAAACATGTATGTTTCTAGCCTTCGCCGCCGTTATCAAATACGAGCATGGCCAATGATACTTACTAGGCCTCTCGCACTGGCACCACCGAGTCTTGAGACGCACCTCAAATGCAGCACCACCATATTGAAAACCGTCTCGTGTTGTGCCACCTGTCTCATCAATTTGATAGATCATTTCACTTTTGTCGAATATAATACTTGTTGCCGTGAAGACTTGCTTGCTTGTAACTGCAGCCATTCATCAACCTTTTCCGGATAATCCATTTTTTCACCTATCCCATTTGCAGTCTCTTCAGAATGCCTCTGAAAGTACTCATTAAGCTTGAAGAAGGTATACTCCACTATTGCAGTCACCGGCAATGAACGAGCACCCTTGAGCACAATGTTGAAACATTCAACCAGGTTGCTCGTCATGTCGCCATATCGCCTACCTCCATCGTCATGAGTGCGTGCCCACTTGTGCTTCTCATTGAAATTCCTAGTTAAGAAGTCTTCTCCCCCTTCGTTCACCGCTGCAAAGAGTTTGTTGTACCGAGCATCGAAAGCATCGGTGGTGAAGGCCACACATACATGGGTAAGGTCTTTGCTGAGCTCCTTGCTCTTACATGCCCGGTAAAAGTTGGCCACGAAATGCCTCATGCACCATCTGTGGTGAAGCTTTGGGAATCCTGGAATAACAATGTCCATTGCCTTAAGTATGCCATGGTGCCGGTCCGATATGATGCATACCTCCCTAGCCCCAATCACCTTGTGCCTAACATGACCCATGAACCACTCCCAGTTGTCTTGGTGCTCGGAAGGCACCAAAGCAAATGCCACTGGCAACACATTGTCGTTTGATGAGTGCGCCCTTGCTACCATTAGTGTGCCCTGGTATCTACCGGTCAAGAATGTGCCATCTATAGACAAGACCGGACGACAATGCTCAAACGCCTCCACGCATTGTCCATAACTCCAGAAGGCACGGTGGAACACTCCCTCGTGATCATCGACCACATGAAACATGTCCGGGTTCCTATGTGCAATCGCGCCCAACAACCTCGGGAGCTGGTTGTATGCTTCTTCGTAACCACCATACAACATCCTAATAGCATTTGCCTTTGCCTTCCATGCCTTCCCATACTTGACTTCATAACCAAATTGTTTTTTCACCGTCCGCATGAGAAACCCCACTTTCACAGTTGGATCAACGGCTATGTCTTTCATCCATTTGTATCCGAGATACTCAGATGTGAGCTGACGGTGTGTCTTTCGAAGTCGTTTCGATGGCGGTTTAAACCTATGAGTGGCAACACAACTTTTTAACACCCATTCTTCTGTTTCTTTAAGCTTTCTTGCGCGAACCTTCCATGGTCATCCTTCTTGCTCACACTTCACGGTGTAACGCAACTTCATGTCCGAGTGCTCAACATAAAATGGCCTATGGTTCCGAATGGCATAGTGAGACAACCAAAACTTCAGCATAGGCAAGCTCAGAAACTTCGCTCCTTTCTTCAAATGAGCATTCTCGTCCTCATTCTCCTCCCTTGGTTCGCCTGGATCCGGGCATGGTGTTGGCTCAATCGCCGTCATTCTCATTCCACCATCAACAACAGCTTTATGGGCAAGGCTGAGAGCTTGAAACAAGTGAGTTCTTTTTTCTAAGCCCGTCAGCTCAAAGTGGATTTGGTTTTCCTCCATTGTGAATCCATCCTCGTCCAACTCTTCCCCCGGACCCTCGTCATCCGAGTCATACGCATATTGACGCCTAAAAGGCAACTCACGATCCATGTCCTTTTGCGCTATGTACGCATCCAAGTCACCAACATCATTACCATGAAACCCTTCCTCTTGCTCTTCGTCGTCATCATGAGCATCTTCATCCTCTTGAATTACTTCGTCACTAGCAATCACCTCAACTTCATTTGCTTGGCTAGTTGGTGGTTGGCTAGAAGCATTGGGGGCATACAACTCAACCTCATTTGCTTCACTAGATGGTAGACGGGGACGTGGTTGGCGATAAGCATTGGGGGCATCAACCACAACCCTATGCTCAACAAGTGGCACCATTGTCCTCTCGCTCATGTCATCCATTGGGAAAGAGACATGCCGGTTCAAATCAATTGTAAACCGAGGAGATTCAACCTTGGTGGCAAACAATTCAAGTGACTTGTCTTCCGATTGGGAAAAAATTTCCTTGTATACATCCCAATGCAAATCCGAGGTGATAGGCATACTTTTCAAGCGAGATTTGGCTCCAACTCCAACATCATACCTTCCTATTAACTTAACATCAACATTGGTGTCCATCCACTTTAAGACATGTCTCACTTTTGCAACAACATCCTCATAGCTAGGGCTTGTATCAAAAACCAATGGTTCCTCACCCGTGTCTGCTTTGTTACTCAAGAATGACTCCTTGTCCATGTAATGAACATTAACAAGTCTCTCCATCTGAAAACAACATGAATGCATTTAAGGCATCAATGAGAATTGGTGTTTATCCAAAAACATCTCAATATATCCAAATCATATCAACACTAAATTATTGGTGATGTCCACAAAGGTTTTATTAATTAACACACACTAAGCAAAGTTTACCCTAAACACTAACTAACCCTAACCCCCAATCTTTCTACTCAACAAGCAAATATTCCTACTACACACCATGCATATCACTATATTACCAAAGTTAACCAAGACATTCACACTAAAAGAAGGGAGAAAACATGAACTAGGGTTCCACCAACATGTAAAAAATGCAACCAAAATAACAAGATTTAACCAAAAAAAATTGGGTGATTTGGGGGAGATTACCACAAGCCACAAAGTGATGGAAAGATCCACCTAAGGGAAGCACCTTTTGGAGAGGATTTGAGGGGGAGCTTGAGGGGTGGGAGAGAGTAGGGGAGCACCAACTGTTCTTCATGCTCGGGCTGGATTGGGGAAAGTGTGTGGGGTGGGTCCCACACACTCTCCCGTGGGGTTGTTCACTTACCAGGGCCAGACGCCAGGGTTCCTGGCGTCTGGCCCCTTTGCCACGTCAGCAGGTCAACGGGCAGGCGGGTCGTGTGGGCCAGGGGCCAGACGCCAGGGTGCCTGGCGTCTCCTTTGCAACCCAGACGCCAGGGATGTTGGCGTCACCTAAAAAGGTTAAAATCGAAAATATTTTCTGAATGAGGTCAACTTCCGATTTTGTTAGCACAAAAGGTCAGAACAGTAATTTTGTCCGGCATGGCGCTGCCGCACTGCACGGCTTGACCATGGGGGCTCCATCCCGGCCGGTGCCGGCGACTTGGTCGACCTTTCCATCGGTACAGCCGCACAGAGCGCCGCCGTGGTCGTACGTCTCTAGCGCCGATTGTCGGCTGATTTGGATTGAGATTTTTTATCAGATAAGACCACCTACACTTTCATATTGACAAAAAGGACCAATTGGAATCCGTATTACAGAAAAGACCATGTCGACCGTGACGGCAGGGCCGGCAGCCAACACGTGGCAAATGCCGCCACAACCAGCGGCGGCAAGACCTACTGCCACAACGCACGGCGGCAGCTCGGCTGCAACAGGATTCGTATGCGGGCGGCAGCTGAAAAGGTAATGGAGAGAGGAGGCGGGCCCTGCCGCCACACCCCATGGCGGTAGCTCCTTTTTGCTGCTGCACTCTGGCTGCTGAGACGATAGGCTAGTACAAGTCCTACATGGCACAAATCCAATCAAATGGGGCCAGGTCCATTATAAATGGCCTTAGCTCCTGCACCGCATGCCTCGGTCTCATTCATCTGCATGGTTGCTGTTTGTGGGTGTTTCAACTGTTGGCTGCACGTACATTGTCTATGTCCAGAGAGAGAGAGAGGAAGTACAGATGGCTGTTGCATTGCTGCGTCGGCATGGATGAGAGGGGGCACGCAGACGCAGCAACACAAATAAAGGGTCATCATTCTCATATATGCTGTTGCTTCATGTGGATGTCTGCAGCAGCAGAAAAAAGGAGCAGCCGCCATAGGGAGTGGCGGCAGGACCCGCCTCCTCTCTCCATTCCGTTTCCAGCTGCCGCCCGCTTATGAAATTCTGTTGCAGCCGAGCTGCCGCCGTGTGCTGTGGCGGCAGGTCCTGCCGCCGCCGACATGGTCTTTTCTGTTAATACGGATTGTAGGTGCTCTTTTCTGTCAATACGAAAGTGTAAGTAGTCTTATGTGACGAAAATTCTTGGAGTGAAGGATGTGAGTAGTCTCTCGCGCATGAGGGCACTGGGCTCCGGGCAGAAGTGGCGGGTTGCTGCTCGATCCTGGGCTACGTAGTAGTCTCAATCATGCTCCACATAAACCATGAGTAGTATTTTTTTTCTTTGTCATGTACCTATATTTTTTATTGCAGAAATTTTTGGGTGCACATCTGTACGCCCATGACCTGTGTTGGATCCGCCCCTGCCTCTAAGGTAACTGATGTTATAACTTTCCGGGTTCAAGTCTCATCCGGGTCCATATTTGTGTGTGAAGTAGCGAAGAAGCAATACTACCACCTACGTCAACAATTAGTGGAGACCCGAAAGGGATTGAATGACTTGCGTGCCATGACGGAGGATTGCAATCGGAAAGCGAGCACGCTGCAGGATACGGTACAGCTGATGGAGACCGTGGCCATTTACGACCGAACGCTGATTGTTGACTTACGCGGTCTTATGGAGGAGCAAAGCACGGCATAGGACGCCCTTCGACTTCAAGTGTTGGAGCTCAAATCAAGAGTGCAAACTTGCGAGGAGCGTGAAGGCGTACTTCAAGCTGATGTTGAGCATTGCAGGGAGGCCGAGCGTCGGGCGAATGTTGAGTTGAAGGGCGTGCAATCAAGAATTCAGAAGATTGACCAAGCCGCCCGCTGTAAGTTGTTTGCTCTACTCCTCATACTCCCCTTGTATTTGTGCTGATTCCCGTGTTAACTGGTGTGTTTGTTTTATTTGTCTGCAATAATTTTTTCGGATCTGGTGGCGTCCTCACCTGATTATTGCCGGCAACAAATTGTCGCGATGTCCAAGCAAATGACCCAGGCTCTTGTATGGGTGGCCGGCACACTCTGGCCTTAGGACGAGATAGACGTGAGTCTGTCCGCCCTGATTACTCTTGCCAACACGTATCCGAGCCAGCATGAAAAGTGGCAAGAGTCTGCTGTTCTAGAGGGAGCTTGGAGTGTTTTATCACGACTGAAGTTGCTCCAGCCCGGGATAGATACCATGGAGATAGCCCAGGTGTTCAACCTGAAGATTTGTTTGAGGAGGTGGCAGCTTTGGCGAGGCGGGTTGCCTCATGCTTTGACCTAGAGAGACTCATAGAGTAGTGTTGTTAAGCTGCAAAAAAGCCAATTGGCTTAATAAAACTTTAGTGTTTTGTTTGAATATTGGATGTTACTTCATACTCCCTCCGTCTCAAAATAGACAGTTATTTCGGGACGGAGGGAGTATATACTTATGTACTTGAGGGCTGGCATGTTTGAATTGCTTTTGATTCACCAAGCGCTTTGTGTGTCTGAGGTCGGACAGATAGCTAACCCTTGAGGACCGGCTCAACCATGTTATAGTCTCCGGCTTCCTCTTAAGGGACATGTTAGACAGTATGAAGGTTCTATGTCTTGTTCTTACGTCAATGCAGCCCCCCGGGTATGACCGCGGGGAGGTCGGTAAGGATGAAGCAGCCCCCCGGGTATTCCCCCGGGTCTGGACTGTTAGTTGGAGCGCTACGATGCAACCCCTGAGCTGACTACTGGAGGTTTCACTGTGCATGACGCGGCCCTCGAGTCTGGCGACAGAGGGATCAGTTTTGTTTCAACCCCTAAGTCTATCCTGAGCGGTTCATTTTTAGTTTCCGCGATCCGAAACAGAAATGAAGGGAATCACAAGGCTCTTTTAATGAGACATAACTTCTTTATTCAATAAATGTTTGATCATGCTAAAACAGATAGTTGGAAAGAAAATAACTTAAGCATAAAAAAGACGTAGCTGAGCAGCGTTCCACGTGCACGGTGTAACCCTTCCGGTCTTCCTGTTGCGAAGCCTGTAGTTGAGCAGTTGTTCAGGTGGACGAGGAGCCTCAGTTTCCACGCCATACGGCAACGCCGTCTTTTGCTCTGGCTTCTCTGGTGCGCCTCCTGTTGATTACTTCTTGCTCCATTTCCACTCTCTTCCATATTCCCACGTGATTTCTTTCCCTTTTAGCCCATTTCATGTTGAAACACATCAAAAAGAGGATTTATGGAATACTTTGCATTCATTAGTCATTAGTAGCAATATCGGAGCGAATATCTCGGTTTAAAAGAAATATATCGGTTTAAACAAAGGGTGAATGAGTGTAAAAATATCACTCATCAGTCTCCAGGCTAGTTACAGATAAAGCACACCTTGAGTTCAATACAATTTCCTACGTAGTGTCCCGGCCCTCCACAATCGAAACATTGTAGGAGATATGCCCTAGAGGCAATAATAAATGTTATTGATTATCTCCCTGTTCATAATTAGGTTTATGTTCCATGCTATAACTGCTATGGTTCTCGAGTCTACAATAACCACGAGGCTCGGAGGAAGACTCATATGCACGTGTGGAATAATAAACGGTAAAAAGTATTCCTAGTCTGGCCTCTGAGACTAGCTCAAGTGTTGCATGATGGTTCTGTTTTCCTGATCATGGGCATGACTATGCCGGCAACTTTGAGGGCACAATGTTAGAAGAACATTTGTGTTGAATCGACCCGAATTGATGTTATGCTATGGGATACTTTCGTCACAAGTTAATGGTTAATAACAGAGAGATGGTTAACGTTTGCATGATTCCTCAGACCATGAGAGTATCGAGTTTCTTCATGCTTGATTCATGAACTTTGGAGTTTGTTAAACGTCATCCGTAAATGGGTGGCTATTACGGCGGCTTACGGGTTCATGGAAAAGTGTGTCAAGTAACCTGATAGCTCGAGATTGGGATTTGCTCCTCCGACGATGGAGAGATATCTCTGGGCCCTCTCGGTGTTACGGTATCCATCATCATCTGGCCAGAAACTTTGTGATTTGATCACGGGATACCGGAACACGGGAACGAGAAAAGAGAACAAATACCGGTAACGAGGTAACAGGCATAGTGGACAAGTTGTTGACCCACGGGGATGCCATCATGTCTCACCTCGGGTATTTGTAACATATCGCAAAGCAACAGGAATAGCACACGGCAACTGGAGGTTCACTCGAATTTTCATTCGTGTGGGTATAGGGGTCAATATGGGTGTCCACGGCTCCGATGTTGATCATTGATCGGAAAGAGTTCCGGTCATGTCTATACTTCACCGAACCTATAGGGTCACACGCTTAAGGGTCATCTATCTGTTGAACGCTAGACAGGGAGTCTGAGAGAAAGTCACCGAAAATGTTTCGGAGACAACGGAAGAGTTACGAGAGAGAGAACACCGAAAGAGTTTCGGTAAAACCGAAAAGTTGTTTCGGAATATATTATTTGGTCAAAAAGGGTTTAGGCATCGCCTGGAAATTTTCAGAGGATGCCAGAATTTGTCTGGGAACTTCTGGGAATTTTCAGAGAGAAAAACCGGAAATGTTCCGAAACTGCCGTAACCGCTGTTGATGCTTTCCGCTGATAAAAACCACCGCACCGAAAATGTTTCGGATCGTGCCCAAAATAATTTTAGAGGGTGCTAGAAATGTTCTGGGACCTTCTAGAATTTTTCAGAAAAAGTTTCGCGGAAAACATCTTGTCTCAGCGCGAGGGGACAAGATCCCACGAATCGGGGGTTGAATGTTTGGTGGCTTTTTGTCTAGGGAGCATGCATGTTTCATGGAGACATATTGGTGGCTTGTTGGGGGGGCCCCCCCATGGGGGGGGGGACAAGATGTGGGCCTGCCCAAGGGCTGCCATGGTGGTGTCCCCTTGGTGCCCCCCTTGTGTTACCATTATGCCCTTTCATGTGTGACATGAAGCTTGGGTATTTTGGTATTTCAACATCCCACCCCACCCCTTGCCTTGGCCTATAAAAGGAGGAGTTGGGGCTGCCATCTCCTTCATCCCCTTGCTCTCATACTCATGCCATGCAATTATCTGGCTTCTCTCTCCCTCCCACGAAAAGAGTTTCGTAGAGCCGAAAGGCTGTCTGGGTTCCGGTGGGAACTAGTTCTGGACGGCGAAGCCCTGCCGGATAGATGACACCGTATGTGTGCAACTCTGTAGAGAGGTCGTAGTTTCGATCTTAGTGCCCGTGGGGCTGTTCGTGAGTGCCTCCCGAAGGGTTGTCCATGTGACGGTCCGAGTTCTGTGAGTCCTCCCGAAGGGCTGTCCGCGACACCGTCCGGGGACTGTCCGACCGCCTCCCGGAGGGCTGTCCGGGTGGCGGATGAGGGTATACATCCTCGCGGTTGGGAGGTTGTAAATCCTAGCTGCGGGGATCAGCACCGACGATCGTCATCGACTCTACTTCCGCTGCGCTACGAGTCGGTAACGAAATGATCAAAACCTTGGATGCAGTCTCCATAGTGGTCCTGGGCTGGTGCGTAGGGCGGAAAATTTTTGTTTTCTGCTGCGTTACCCTACAGTGGCATCATGAGCCGTGCTATGCGTAGATGCAGGTTGCGATCTAGAATACATAGTGATGTATGGGTGTTGCACAATATAATTAGGTAGTAGATGAGTTCTATTACTGAAAGTTATTTGTGCGGGTAGCAGATGAAATCTGTTACCCGATATTCTTGTTGCTTCCCTGGAATTTGCATATTTCTGATCTTGATAACAGCATGGTGGAGTTTTAATGTTCTGGCAATCCGCGATCCTGATTGATCAACGAAGTGCTAACAGTTCATTGAATTCCATCGTAGTTAAAAAGAAAGATGAAATTTCGCAGACGAAAGGGCAATGCAGATATGATCTGCACGGGGGTCATGCGTATGACGAAGTTTAGTATGGGGCTCGAGATTTTATTATCTCGGTTTTCATACACCCTGGAATGTTAATCTAGCGACTTGAATTATCATACTTGATGACGGACGTTGGTAGCTTTGGTTTGTTTCGAAACCTTAGAAGCCACGAAAAACTAGTTTTATGCATGAACCAATTAGAGGCGTCTAACTTGGTTTTGCAGGAGGGTTTACATGTGCATGTGATGTGGTATAGCGGTGCTCATAATAATTTGATTATGTATGAGATGACTATATAATGTAAATTGATTAACATGACCTGCGTGTCATGATTCGGCATGATGGCTGGAGCCATATGATTGCACTTTAAATGACCTGTGTGTCAACCTTGTGTAATGCATTATTTTATTAGCTATAGAGATAGCAATATTATCTGCTGCATCGACAAGGTGGTGGCAATCTTCGCGAAGGTGATCACCGACGTGAATGCCGAAGACGAAGGAATACAAGACTTCTCCGTCAGAAAGGGCTATACCATATCATGCTATTATGAATTGCCTGAGATGTTTATCCCTTATGTTGCATCCTTCTTGATTGCACGGTAGTCGCTTTTATTAGGGTGATCTCTCACAAAAATATCAAGTAGTTAGTGTTCTCCCAAGTGTAGCACCGTCTACAACACGTATCTTTTCGGGGTGCGCCATGTGCACATGAGCACGAACGATTAGAGAGGTGTAAGGCGGGTGAAGGTCAGACCTCACTGCGTGATCACTTGGTTGTCTTGACGTTCAGGCAGGACAGTCCTGAGCTCGGAACACACGCATCGAAAGATGGACAAGAGTCACATAGAGATGTGATTGGCAAGTTGGCCTACCGATTGAAATTCACGTCATCAGTGATGAACCCGTCAATGGCGTTGAATTGATATGCGGATCTTGAATCACTCACAATTAATTATGAGAGATATTGATTTGAGTGGGAGCGCACTGTTGAATTAACTTGTTTTAATTCTCAGTGCAATTAATTATGAACACTGTCTAAGTGTGGTTTGCATAATAGTTGTAGAATAATGGCTCGCGTTTCCACCTTCCCTATTAAAATTGAATAGCTGTTTAATATCTGGTTATAACTTTACGATTGGTAACGTAATGTGAGGATTGTCCTCTAGAGTGCCGAGAAGGACTTTGTCCTATCGCATACTTTCGGTATTCTCTCGCTTATGCTATGGATCATGTGACTCTCGTCCTTCGATCCAAAAGCTAGAATTCCATTTCAGTCAAGTGCAATATGTTTGCTTCCATGAGACCCGAACTTCGAAAGTTTGGATAGTTGTGTGATATTCCTGGAATCTGAAAATCATTTTCAGGGACAAACAAAGGCTAAAAGATATGAGATATCCAAAGCAGTGTTTGTTTGCAAACTATTAGTAAAGGAGTTTACTATGCATTAGACTGATAAGAGAGGGATCCAGGAGAACGCCTGTCATATGATGAAAGGTGAATAAAACAACAACTTAAAGAGAAAGGAAGTGTCCGAAGGGTGTTAGTGAAACTTTCACGCCTAGGAAGTCCGGGGCTAACGCCACTCTTAAGTTGGGTGCTTCTTCTGGAAGTAGGAGAAATACTAAAAGTTAAACTGTTAGAAGTATAAAGGCAATAAGAAAGAAGACTGGAATATCCACCTCATGTATGAATGTCATACAAGTTTTTGATGTATAGAAGGCTGGTCAAAGATATAGTTCTTGGGAATTATGGTTAAACATGTTAATCACTAATTCTTGGGTATTGTGAGACAATCACAAAGATACCCGCTCGATTGCATTCTGTTGCAACTCGATGTAAGAACTACTATGGCCTGAAAGACTAGCCAGGGATGAGGTTTAGGTATACACAGGGAACATAGTAAATGTTACTATACCTTCCATCGGTGTATTACTGTCTATATTTATTTTCATAATTCATTTAGAGTTTTAAACTCTAGCCCATTGCATAAGGTATCTTGCAAGAAGGTTGTTCATAAGAGAACTTTTTATGTTCGAAGTTATGAATAACATAAGGGCCATACTTTCATTGAGAATGAGATGTATGTTATGAATAATGATATTAATATATTACCTCTGGATTTACTTTCATAATTCATTTTAGAGTTTTACACTCTAGCCCCTTGCACAATGTTGTTGCAAAAGGGTTGTCCATAAAAGAACAATTGTTGTTCAGTGTTATGAATAACATTTAGAGCCATGCTTCCATCCAGATGGGATGTATGTTATGAATATTGATAGTAATATGATACATCCATAACACTGACGCTAAATGTCTTAAGACTAAAAGAATACCACACAAGTGTGGCGCTGCATTTGGTCACATTGGAGAAACCCGCATGGAAAATTCCATTATGATGGATTTTGAAGTCGTTTGATTTTGAATCATCTGACACTTGCAACTTTTCTCCGAAAAGTGAAGTGACTAAAATACCATTCACAGGCCATAAGGAATGGACAACAAACTTATTGGTGGTCATACATTTGATGTGTGTAGTCTGATAAATGTTGTTAGTAGTGGATTTATCTATCTTCAGAAATGACTCGAGTAGATATATGGATATTTACTTGATGAGACGTAAGTCTAGATCTTTTGAATTCATTCAAAAGGTTTTTAAGAATGAAGTAGAAGTTATTGTAACAAGAAAATTATGTTTCTACAATTCGATTGCAGAAAGGAATATTTGAGTTACAAGTTTAGCGAATGTCTGATGAGTTGTGAAAGGGGTTTCATAACTTGCACCTCCCGGAACACCACTGCAAGTGGAAAGTCTGTGAAGATGTAATCGAACCATTTATGACATGGTAAGATCAAAGATGACTTAAATAAATTTTCCATTATCCCTTTTAAAGAGTGATGCTTTAGAGACTGCGGCTTTTACACTGAAAAGAGCTCCATCGGGTCTGTTGAAATGACACCATGGTATGGTACGCCCAACCATGTTATATCTTTTCTTAACATTTGGAATATGGGGCTTGTGTAAAAGGTTACAAACCTATTCCAAATCAGACAAGTGCTACTTTGTAGGTTATCCCAAGTAATTGGGTATTCCTCGCTCACTATACCGAGGCAAATAGGTTTGCCACAAAGAACGGTATGCTTTTTGAAGAAAATGGTTCTTTCAAAAAGGTGAGCGGGAGAATAGTGCAACTCGACGAGATAAACAGTATCTTCGTCATCAGATCAAAGGAAAGAGACCTTGGAAGTAATTCCAGGTTTCCTACTGCGACTGATACGGAAGTCTCTACAATAAAATGTATGGACTTCGGTCGAACTTGCAGCTGAACCACGTAGGCAAGGCTCGTGCAAACCTCTCGTGTGCGCAGACGAGATATTGTTGTTAGACAACAGTATACCTACGATACACAAGGAAGCGTTGATGGGCCCTGACTCCGGAATTGGCTAAATGCCAATACAATCCGAGATAGTTTCCATATAAATGTTTCAAGATTAAAATCATGATACACCTTTCGGAAGACTTAGAGTCTAACGAATATTTATGGAACTTAAAACTGATACGGATAAAAAAAATGTTTTATCCATGAAGCTCGACTTGTTGCAATAACAAGTTCAAGGAGTTGACTACGATGAGGTTGTTTCATCGTAGCGATGCTTAAAGTCGGTTCGGGTTGAACTAGCAATTGATACATATTTCAATCATGAGATATGAAACATGGATGACAATAAGATTTCCATCTGATGGAAATGAAACCAAGGACTTGCATGTGTTACAGTCCAAGGTATTTTGTCAGTCTAGAGGATGCTAGTAAGTATGCAAACTTCAGAGTTCCAGCAATGGACAGAAAAGAGCAAAATGGAGTTGGAATCTTCGTGTTCTGATGAAATAGTCAAAGGGGTTTGACTTCATCAATGGATAACGAAGATGCTTATGATTCAAGAAAGTAAGTGGGAGCATAATAAAATTTCTAAAAAAAAACGTTGTGTGCTTGACACATTGTTAATTGGAAATAAATTTCTTGACACGAATTAGGACTTCATTTGAAAATAGTTTTTCGATGAAGTGCGTGGGCTAAATAGCCTTTATATTATGCATGATGATCTATGAAGATAGATTTACCTAATGGGGCTGAGCAAAGATACATATTGACAAGATGCTAAAACCTTTTAGCATTAAAAACGTCAAAGAGTGATTCTTACCGAAGTCACATGGAAAGAGTTTTTGCAAGACTCGGTGTCTCAAAACACTGATGAGCAAAATACATGATGGAGATTCCACACACTCTTGTGTTTGGATTAATCATGTATTCCATGGTATGTAAAAACAACCAGATATGTCCAATACTCCCAAAGTTGTTGCGAGTATAGATACCAAAGTGATCAAAAGTTCTGATCATGGGACAACAGTGAAAAAGGGTCATTGAGTACTATAGTAGCACCGATGACATGTTTTCTCGCAAGCGGAGATCATGAAGAGTTCGTTGTAAAAGGTTACATCGATACAGTCTTCATCCATGCTCCAAGCGATTTTCGATTTAAATTGAGGGTTTTGTGTAACACACAATATGGTGGCACGGTAGTTGGAAATTGTTACAAACAAGTTACTGTGGCGAATTCTATAACAGAGGTGAAGTATGTTGCCGCTTTTAAAAGCGACAAACAAGATGTTGAATCATATAGTTCTTTCATGAACTTAGTATGGTTCCAAGAAGGCTTTGGTCAATGGGACACTACTGCAGGTAGTTGCTCCATAACTCAGTCTAAGGAATCCAGGTTCGACCTGTGATTCACATACATACAAGGCCAAGTCCACACAAAATATGAATTTTGTGAAAGCGTGAAAATGCGAGGATACGCAAAGATACACACGAAGCTGAAGTCGTCAGATCCGTTGGACATCAGGCTATACCACATGCGAAGCATATTTACACCGGTGTGCCACAGGTGTAAAGTGCATTAGCATTAACTAGATTATTTACTCTAGTGCAAGTGGGAGTCTGTAGGAGATATGCCCTAGAGGCAATAATAAATGTTATTGATTATCTCCCTGTTCATAATTAGGTTTATGTTCCATGCTATAACTGCTATGGTTCTCGAGTCTACAATAACCACGAGGCTCGGAGGAAGACTCATATGCACGTGTGGAATAATAAACGGTAAAAAGTATTCCTAGTCTGGCCTCTGAGACTAGCTCAAGTGTTGCATGATGGTTTTGTTTTCCTGATCATGGGCATGACTATGCCGGCAACTTTGAGGGCACAATGTTAGAAGAACATTTGTGTTGAATCGACCCGAATTGATGTTATGCTATGGGATACTTTCGTCACAAGTTAATGGTTATTAACACAGAGATGGTTAACGTTTGCATGATTCCTCAGACCATGAGAGTATCGAGTTTCTTCATGCTTGATTCATGAACTTTGGGGTTTGTTAAACGTCATCCGTAAATGGGTGGCTATTACGGCGGCTTACGTGTTCATGGAAAAGTGTGTCAAGTAACTTGATAGCTCGAGATTGGGATTTGCTCCTCCGACGATGGAGAGATATCTCTGGGCCCTCTCGGTGTTACGGTATCCATCATCGTCTGGCCAGACACTTTGTGATTTGATCACGGGGATGCCGGAACACGGAAACAAGAAAAGAGAACAAATACCGGTAACGAGGTAACTGGCATAGTGGACAAGTTGTTGACCCACGGGGATGCCATCATGTCTCACCTCGGGTATTTGTAACATATCGCGAAGCAACAGGTATAGCACACGGCAACTGGAGGTTCACTCGAATTTTCATTCGTGTGGGTATAGGGGTCAATATGGGTGTCCACGGCTCCGATGTTGATCATTGATCGGAAAGAGTTCCGGTCATGTCTATACTTTACCGAACCTATAGGGTCACACGCTTAAGGGTCATCTATCTGTTGAACGCTAGACAGGGAGTCTGAGAGAAAGTCACCGAAAATGTTTCGGAGACAACGGAAGAGTTCCGAGAGAGAGAACACCGAAAGAGTTTCGGTAAAACCGAAAAGTTGTTTCGGAATATATTATTTGGTCAAAAAGGGTTTCGGCACCGCCTGAAAATTTTCAGAGGATGCCAGAATTGGTCTGGGAACTTCTGGGAATTTTCAGAGAGAAAAACCGGAAATGTTCCCAAACTGCCGTAACCGCTGTTGATGCTTTCCGCTGATAAAAACCACCGCACCAAAAATGTTTCGGATCGTGCCCAGAATAATTTTAGAGGGTGCTAGAAATGTTCTGGGACCTTCTAGAATTTTTCAGAAAAAGTTTCGCGGAAAACATCTTGTCTCTGTGCGAGGGGACAAGATCCCACGAATCGGGGGTTGCATGTTTGGTGGCTTTTTGTCTAGGGAGCATGCATGTTTCATGGAGACATGTTGGTGGCTTTTTGGGGGGGCCCCCCCATGTGGGGGGGGGGGACAAGATGTGGGCCGGCCCAAGGGCTGCCATGGTGGTGTCCCCTTGGTGCCCCCCTTGTGTTACCATTATGCCCTTTCATGTGTGACATGAAACTTGGGTATTTTGGTATTTCAACATCCCACCCCACCCCTTGCCTTGGCCTATAAAAGGAGGAGTTGGGGCTGCCATCTCCTTCATCCCCTTGCTCTCATACTCATGCCATGCAATTATCTGTCTTCTCTCTCCCTCCCACGAAAAGAGTTTCGTAGAGCCGAAAGGCTGTCTGGGTTCCGGTGGGAACTAGTTCTGGACGGCGAAGCCCTGCCGGATAGATGACACCGTATGTGTGCAACTCTGTAGAGAGGTCGTAGTTTCGATCTTAGTGCCTGTGGGGCTGTTCGTGAGTGCCTCCCGAAGGGCTGCACATGTGACTGTCCGAGTTCTGTGAGTCCTCCCGAAGGGCTGTCCGCGACACCGTCCGGGGACTGTCCGACCGCCTCCCGGAGGGCTGTCCGGGTGGCGGATGAGGGTATACATCCTCGCGGTTGGGAGGTTGTAAATCCTAGCTGCGGGGATCTGCACCGACGATCGTCATCGACTCTACTTCCGCTGCGCTACAAGTCGGTAATGAAATGATCAAAACCTTGTATGCAGTCTCCATAGTGGTCCTGGGCTGGTGCGTAGGGCGGAAAATTTTTGTTTTCTGCTGCGTTACCCTACAAACATATCATATCCTTGTATTTAGGATCCAGAACTTGTTCAATCTGGAGGAGGATCAGAAGAAGCTTTTGTCACCTGAACAGATGGGGAAGGAGCGGTAGGAGTCGCAGCTGAACTACCAGTAGATGTTGTTGGAGGGGGAGGAGGCGCGTCACAGTCGCTCCATCTTTCTTTCCAGCAGCAGGTCAAGGCGCAGGGTAGCGACCATTCCCCTGCGCACCATGAGGATGATTATTCGCCATGATTCCCTTCCGAACGACTTCAGCAAAACAGAGAGAACTAGGTCCAATTCTTTCACGCGAGATACAAAATTGGATCGGCTCCGGATCTAAGGCAGATCTCCTAATAGCAGGATAGCAGTCCGTAAGTGAGAATGATTTGGAGGCGAGGAGGTCTTTGCGAATCCAGACAAGCTGGGAAGCTCTAGATGTAGGAAGCGGGTGGGGAGAGGGAGTCTGTTCCCGATGGCGGCAAGGGGGGAGGGGATCGACCACAGTTGGCCAAAAAACAATTCCTCCACCACTTCTAGGTCATCCATATCAGAAAGCGGACACCGAGAACCCGCCTTCGCACGTACCACAGATCCCCGGATCAGCGGTGGGGAAGGAGCAGTCAGCCCAGAGGGGCAAAATGGGGCATCTACTGCAGATTTCAAACAGTTAATTTCAGTTTTCTACTTTTATGTTATTTACTTTCTACGCTCGTTACTTTGTTTCAACCCCTGATTACTCCGACACCGCACTAATCCTTGCAGATACCAAAACAGTTAATTCGCATAAGACATGTGACAACTTGTGTGCGACAGAAACACCCACATTAACACTCTTCTCCACTCTTCATTGGGAACGATACTATTTGGGATACTGACGCGAAGTTTCTACACAACCACGTGTGTCTTGCAGGCCATCCCAGCCCACCGTCGCCGACGCCGTCACCACGCCAGATCTGGGCCGAGCACGGGCCAAGCCGAGTCTGCCAAGTGCAGAAAATCGCAGCTCGCGCTGCGACGAAGCCAAAATGAAGCACAGGACCACCTCTCCGTCGCAGGAAAGGGCGGCCTCGCCATCGGGCAGAGCACGCTCTCTGCAAGCACGCGCTGCAACCGACTGGCCGCCGCCGAACGCGACCTCGCCAAGTCGCCCAACCGCCGCGTGCGGCTCGTCCCAGCCACCTCAGCACTCGCCGGAGTAGCACCGCAGGCCAGCGGCGAGCCAAGGCGGGACGTCGAAGCGAGCAGCTCCACCGCACGCCACCACCGAGAGGGCCACACCCTTTTTGGCGCATAAAAGAAAAACAGTGTCCTGTGAGAAATTACATTGTATTGGCTACATCCACAAAGAAAATAAAGAAGTTTTTATACGTTTGGCAGCATGAGGTCTAGATAGCTCATTTTTGGTCGAGTTGCACCCAAGTTGACAACACCATTAGAAGACCAGAGTATGACAGCTGCACACGTGACATATTGACAAGTCGGTTAACAACATGGACGCAATTCATATTCAATATACGAGCACGTATTTTCACGGAAAATGCAAAGCGTATTTTTTTTTTTTACTTTCCACTTATCGTGTGGCTAAGGGCATCTACAGCCGGACTGGGCAAATTTGGCCCCTCAAACGTCCGTAAGCGCGTCCGGTCAGTGTCCGAGCGTGTCCGTTTTGAGTCTCTATTTGACCGTGCACGCAGCCATGTCCCCCACTTTTTTCCCTATACGTCCGATAACATGCATGTGATTGGTGGGAATGGAGAGAGAGAAAGAAAAAAAAATGAATAAAGAAAGAAAAAAGATGGTCCGTGGTGGGCCAAATCCTATGTGACAGACATAGGACCACTGACCGGACACGCCCGGGCACTCCTCGTATTGCCGCATATATGGGCTGAGTATGAGGAGTGCCGGACTGCCCGGACATTTTGGAAGGCTTTGAGGGGTCCGGCTGGTTTAACTTTTTTATTCTCTCTTCTGTCTGTTCAGTGGTCCTACGGACTCTGTCTACTCAGTGGTCCTGCGTCCGCCTGATTAATTCGAGGAGTCCGGCTGTAGATGCTCTAAGCTAAGGTGTCGTCATAACATGCATACGTATATGTGTGATGTTACAGGGCGCATCCGGTCGCATGCATGCAATGCAAGTAGAACAATCGCTAGTCGCCTCCTGAAATTGCACCTTTTTCTCCGGTTGGCGCTCGAGCGTGACTGAATCTGGTCTGGAGTCCCCAAGGCATGCTGGAAAAAGTACTAGTGCTACTTTGATACTATCCGAATGGATGGATGGATCAATCAACCTGGATACACTCGTGCAGTTAACTACTGGCTACTCTTGAAATTCTTGGACCTATATGATTGGCATGGTCATTCTGATTTGCCTGAAGACTTTGGCCACATTGAGAATTTACATGATTTCCATGCTCGAAGTCATCTCCACTCCAACATTCGCAATGTGGGAAAGATGAAACATCTGCAGGAGCTAAAAGAATTCCATGTTAAAAAGGAGAGCATGGGATTTGAACTGACAGAACTTGGGGAATTGGCAGAGCTTGAAGGAGGATTGACTATATGTGGTCTTGAACACGTGAAAACCAAGGAGGAAGCTACTGCAGCCAAACTGATGTTGAAAAGGAACCTGAAGGAGCTGGAATTACTCTGGGGCAGGGATGGACCAACTACAGATGTTGATATTCTTGCAAGCTACTTCAGCCAAATAGAGCTGGAATTACATGTTGATATTCGGAGGGGTAGAGATGTTCCAACTGCAGATGTTGATATTCTTGATGCTCTTCAACCACACTCTAATCTTAGAGTACTTACAATTGCAAATCAAGGTGGTACCATTGGTCCTAGTTGGTTGTGTCTTGACATCTGGTTAACTAGTTTAGAGAGACTGACTATAGAAGGCGTATCTTGGAGCACCCTCCCACCTTTTGCAAAGCTACCAAATCTCAAGGTACTCAATTTGAAGAAGATTTCTGGAATGCATCAGTTTGGGCTTCGATGTGGTGGCGCTCCAGGGAAATGTTCTATGCGCTTGAAGACAGTCGAGTTTTATGATATACCAAAACTTGCTGAATGGGTTGTGGAACCTAATTGCCATTCCTTTCCAAGTCTTGAAACAATCAAATGCATCGGTTGTCCCAATCTCCGTGTGATGCCCTTGTCGGAGGTATCTTGCACCAATTTGCGCACACTTCGAGTTGTCAGGTGCCCCAAGATGTCTCTGCCCTCCATGCCTCACACCTCCACACTGACAGATTTGAATGTTGAAAGAGGTGGAAGACGTTATTCAGAAACATTGTTGTCTTATGATGGAAAGAAATTGGTTGTTGATGGGTATGGCGGTGCTTTGGCCTACCACAATCTGGATAAAGTAGAATATATGGCTATTGCAAATGTATCGGGCATATCATCGACAGACATCGAAAAGCTTAAATCCCTAACAGAACTAAGTGTCGGAAGATGCGACGGTTTGTTCCCTGAAGAGCTGGATGGCAGTATTGTCTTCCATTCAATTAAGAGTCTCAAATTAGATGTATCTCATCTTACCAGCAGCAAATCATCATCGTCGAAAGTGTTAAACTGTTTCCCAGCTCTTTCTGTGTTGGTGATAGTTGGCTATGAGGAGTGTGTAATGCAGTTACCATCATCCAACTCACTGCAGAAACTTACCTTCTCAAGGTGTAAGGGCCTGGTTCTTGTGCCTGTGGAGAATGGAGGAGGAATTCAGGAGGACAAGTCATTGCTCCAATCATTAACAATATACAACTGTCGTCGATTGTTCTGTCGGTGGCCCATGCGCATGGGAGAATCAGAGACCATTTGCCCTTTCCCTGCTTCCCTGAGGGAACTTGATGTTGCCGAGGAGCCAAGCATCAAGTCAATGGCGCTGCTCTCAAACCTCACATCTCTCACCACTTTAAGCCTAAAAGACTGTTGTAATCTAACAGTGGACGGGTTCAATCCTCTCATCGCAGTCAACCTCATGGAACTGGAAGTGCGTACGTGCAACACCTTAGCAGCAGATATGCTTTAGAGGTGGTCTCTCAGAGGGCCAAATTATGGCCTACAGGTTACATGTCTAGATTGGAGAAGCTTAGGGTGGATAATTGTTACTACTTACTTTTCGGACCGAATTGTGCCACGAGTTCAGTTGCTCAAAGGTATATATTTATAGTATATTCTAGTTATGCATGATACGTAACCCAGCCGCATGCAGAGCACTGTATCATCACTTGGATTTAATTTGGACATCAACTACTAATTTAAGAAGTACAAGAAAAAACAGGACAAGCCAAAAATAATGCATCCCATACACAACTCCTTGCGGATCAGAGGCACTGGCACGAAAGTGGCCTTCTCAAATCTTCTTCAAACGTTCGCGGATGTGCCCGATCAATAACCAGACAAGAGAGAAGGAAAAAAGTGATTTAACCGGACCTCTCATATCATCACTATACACCGGGTTGTCCGCGAACCCTCGTATTAAGACCAAATGTAGGGAGGATATGAGGGCTCGCGGATGCGGATGTGTCCGGACGCGTCCGATCAATCCACCACGTAAGACACGGCCCACCCAGAACACCTTTTCTCTTTTTTTTCTTTCTTTCTCACTCTCTTCGTCTTCACCAATTACATGAAAGTGACCGGACATATAAGGTATAAAATGGGGAGTATGACTGCATGGACCGACAACTATGAGCTTAAAACGAACACGTCCAGATACTGACCGGGCTTTTCACAGACTTTTAGGGGTGAGATTTGCTAAGTCGGGCTGTAGATGCTCTTAATTCCATAATCCATATAAGATATTTATAGACCGTGAAGACAATAATAGAATTGAGAGGATTCTAGTACTCCAGCGGCACTGGAAGAGGATTCTAGTACTCCATCGCCTTTGGAAATTGGTGGGACCGCCAAAGTCGGTGCGCCATGTCCTGGCCTTTCAATTGTTGATTTGACATGACAAAATATTTCTTGGGGAAGCATGTGAATGCAAGCGTGGGGCCATGGTAGCAGCTTTTCTTGCGGGCTAGCAAATGATAGCCATCCGATGCATTGAGTGGACGGCCAATATTACAGGGATTCGCCAGCATTTTAGCCGTTCGATGCAGCAAACGGACGGTAAAGATTGATGTTGTATGGCGGGAAACCACTGTCCTCCAACATAGTTTGAAAATAGTTGTACTACAGTAGTAGAGATACATATTAGTTATATGTTCTATCAAAGGATTATGGTAACTATTCGAATATACATGAGAGATAGATGGTCTTAACAGTTTTGCGGCGCAGCGAAGCGCACTTTTGCTTCTAGTAATGAAGACGTGACGAGGTAAATGATTGGGTCTTATCAGTACTAAAGTAGTAACAGTATCACAGTATGCGTACAATACATCATGCGGTAAAGGTACCAGTTAAAAAAAATATTAGTCTGAGCAATCGTGGTGTACAATGTAGCGAGAAAGAAATTGAAATCGGTCATTTGCTGCTCTAAAGGCGCAGAGAGCACTAGTAGCACTACAAGTGCGAGTGTGCAGGCAGAAGAGAGGCTGCTCTGCTGACAAGCCCTCTTTGGCGAGACGGGAGGCGGCGACACTCGCTGCTGGAAAATCTGTCTTTGCTGAGTGCTCAGGTCTTCATCGAGTTTATTTCCATGGGAGCACGGCGAAATGTATATCTGTAATCTTTTTTTATTGTGAAAAAATATTTCCGAATCCTCCAAAAAAGGTCTCGGTAAATGCCATATGCCGGTCCCAGTTGATGCCACGTGGCATTGTTTGCCCAGTGCCGTCGGGCTCGGCAAATATTAGTGACTTCTGCCTTTCCCGCCAAGGCCCCTATATATACACCTCCCCTCTTCCCTCCCATTTCCCCAGAGAGAGACACGCCTCCTAGTCCTAGCTAAGCTGAGCTAGCACCTTCCTGCCACGCGCGCCTAATTCTATCACTTCTCTCTACGAGAAGCTAAGCTAGCTGAGAATTGTCGAGAAGTACAATTTAAGTGATGGCGGCAGGCAACGACGGCGGCAAGAAAGTGGTGGCGCCGATGGAGGTGTCGACCGAGGCCGGGAACGCCGGGGACGTGGCGTGGATGGACGACGACGGGCGGCCGCGCCGCTCCGGCACGTTCTGGACGGCGAGTGCGCACATCATCACCGCCGTCATCGGCTCCGGTGTGCTCTCGCTGGCCTGGGCCATCGCGCAGCTCGGTTGGGTGGCTGGCCCCGCAGTCATGCTTCTCTTCGCCGCCGTCATCTACTACACCTCCACGCTTCTCGCCGAGTGCTACCGCACGGGGGACCCGGCGACGGGGAGGCGCAACTACACCTACATGGACGCCGTCCGCTCCAACCTTGGTGGTCCCAAGGTCATCTTCTGTGGTGTCATCCAGTACGCCAACCTCGTCGGCGTCGCCATCGGGTACACTATCGCGTCCTCCATCAGCATGCGGGCCATCAGGAGGGCCGACTGCTTCCACGCCAACGGACACGCCGGCCCGTGCAAGAGCTCCAGCAACCCATACATGATCCTCTTCGGGCTCGTGCAGATTGTCTTCTCGCAGATCCCCGACTTTGATCAGATATGGTGGCTCTCCATCATCGCCGCCATCATGTCTTTCACGTACTCCGGCATTGAACTCTCCCTCGGCATCGCCCAGACCATATGTTTGTCGTCGAAACAGAGCACCTTTTCTTTCCCTTAATTTCTCGTTGGAAGATGCTTACTTGTGCTCCCTCCCATGGAATTGCAGCCAATGGTGGAATCAAGGGCAGCCTCACCGGCATCAGCAGCATCGGCGCCAGTATCACAGCGACGCAGAAGGTGTGGCGCAGCCTCCAGGCCTTCGGCGACATCGCCTTCGCCTACTCCTTCTCCAACATCCTCGTCGAAATCCAAGTACGTAATCCATGACCGACCTGTGCTCTGCTTACTTAGTGTATTTCGGTTTGCTCTGTTTTTATTGTCGCTAACATATGGGTATTCCCCAGGACACGATCAGGGCGCCGCCGCCGTCTGAGGCAAAGGTGATGAAGCAGGCGACGCGGCTGAGCGTGGCGACGACGACGGTGTTCTACATGCTGTGCGGGTGCATGGGGTACGCGGCGTTCGGCGACGCGGCCCCCGACAACCTCCTCACCGGCTTCGGCTTCTACGAGCCCTTCTGGCTGCTGGACATCGCCAACGTGGCCATCGTCGTGCACCTCGTCGGCGCCTACCAGGTCTTCTGCCAGCCCATCTTCGCCTTCGTTGAGCGCTGGGCTGCGTCCACATGGCCCGACACCGTATTCATCTCCCGCGAGTTCCGGGTGGGGCCATTCATGCTCAGCGTGCACCGGCTCACGTGGCGCTCGGCGTTCGTCTGCCTCACCACCGTCTTCGCCATGCTGCTCCCGTTCTTCGGCAGCGTCGTGGGACTCCTCGGCGCTGTCTCCTTCTGGCCGCTCACCGTCTACTTCCCCGTCGAGATGTACATCAAGCAGCGAGGCGTGCCCCGCGGGAGCATGCAGTGGATCGGCCTTAAGATGCTCTCCGTCGGATGCCTCATTGTGTCCATCGCCGCCGCCGCGGGCTCCATCGCCAACGTCATCGAAGCTCTCAAAGTGTACAAGCCGTTCAGCGGCTGATTTGCCGCACGTGCATCAATTTAGTTATACTCCCTCCGTTCCAAGAAATAAGGTTTAGTTATACTCCCTCCGGTGCATCAGTTTTCATGCAAGTCAAACTTATGTATGTTTGACTAACATTATAGAATAAAATATCAGCATGTACAATACAAAATAAATAAATATAAAAATACTTTTCATGATACTTTTTTCTAAACACTTGGTCAAACATGCACACGGTTGACTTTTGAAAAAACTAATACAACCTTATATTTTGAACACAGAGGGTGTAACTACTATACACATACATCACTGCACATTCACTGAAAGATGTTTACCCTGAGGCCCTGAGGCCCGTTGGTGGCCTCGAGTAGTAATGAAGACTAAGAGTGTAGGGTGCCTTTTGCAAAATACTACCGGATGGGGTCACCTATCCCTGGTAGGCACAAAGCCCTGACATCTGGGGCCCACCTAAGGCCCACATCATTATTCAGAGACCCCAGGGTCACGATTACAGTCGGATACGTACCGTGGGAGATCCACTCGGACCTTGCAAGTATAACGCTCGGACGTCCACCCTCCAGTCAGCCAGTCGTCATCACTCGGACAATAGAGGCGCCGGCATGTCGTGGGAACTGCAACGGTCAAGTAATCTTCAATTAGGCTTAAAGTGCTGTTATGTCTACCGTTACCTGTAACTGCTGTAGTCATAGCTGTGTTAAGCACCTGTAACTGCTGTAGTTAATGTCATAATTACTCCACGACTAGGTGGCTAAGGGGCTGCCGTGGACTCCTATATAAACCGCTCTCTCCCTCAGTCGTTGGGGTTAAGCACTCATTGTAATCAGATATCCCCAGAGAAAGCAAGCCCCAGGACACGAGACGTAGGACTATTACCTCCTCCGAGAGGGGCCTGAACTCGTTAAATCCGAGTGTTACACCTGTGCTGTAGTTTGGCTCTACTCCTCTTACGTACCCCTGTACTCCAGTCGGCCGGTCGTCATCACTCGGACAACAGAGGCGCCGGGATGTCGTGGGAACTGCAACGGTCAAGTAGTCTTCACTTAGGCTTAAAGTGATGTTATGTCTACCGTTACCTGTAACTGCTGTAGTCATAGCCGTGTTAAGCACCTGTAACTGCTGTAGTTAATGTCATAATTGCTCCACGACTAGGTGTCTAAGGGGCTGCGGTGGACTCCTATATAAACCGCTCTCTCCCTCCGTCGTTGGGGTTAAGCACTCATTGTAATCAGATATCCCCAGAGAAAGCAAGCCCCAGGACACGAGACGTAGGACTATTACCTCCTCCGAGAGGGGCCTGAACTCGTTAAATCTGAATGTTACACCTGTGCTGTAGTTAGGCTCTACCCCTCTTACGTACCCCTGTACTCATTGTCTGACTAGTAACCACGACAGTTGGCTCCCGCCGTGGGGCAGAGCATCTAGCAACTTTAGCCGTTCAGGTGAAGTTTCATCATTACCATGTTAATCGGCGGCGAGATCCGTTTCGGAGCTCTTAGCTTCATCGTCGATGGCTCAGTGTGGCTCCCAGAAGCCCCGCACTAGTAGAAAAAGGCCCATTTGTCCCGGTTCCAGAGGCCCGTTTGTCCCGGTTCTGGAACCAGGACTAAAGGGTCGGGACTAAAGCCCAATACCTTTAGTCCCGGTTCGCCTACGAACCGGGACAGATGGGGCTCCACGTGGCCGCTGCGGCTTGCCCAGGCAGGAGGGCCTTTTGTCCCGGTTGGTAGCACCAACCGGGACCAAAAACATCCACGCGTCAGCAGTTCAGGAGCTGGGGTTTTTGTTTTTTTTTTGAAAGCGGGGGGGGGGGGGGGGGGGGGGGGGGGGGGGGGGGGGTTGGGGGTTTTGGGTGTTTTGTAGGGTTTGTTTAGGGGTTTCATATATTGTGTTAGCTAGGTAATAGAAAGAAGTGACCTCTCTTATCTCGTTGCTTGGTCGACGCTACGTACTATACGTATAGAGAGAACTCGCGACACGCTAGCTAGTAAGGAAATGAAGGAAACCATTAAGTATACAAGATCGTCATGAACATATATATACAGAGAGAAGTGATCGACCTCCTCCTTCTCCGAGAGATTGGTCGAACAACAAGTTTTCGTATATCTATCCGACGCTACTAGATACATATATACAATATAATATCTCTTAGAATCCCTAACATCTGATGTCAAGTTCCACATGGTATTCTCCGGCTTTATTGATGACGTGGTCAAGAAAGAATTCCGCCAATTCCTCTTGAATTGCTTTTATGCGATCTTTCGGTAGGAGTTCATCCCGCATCTGCCACATCTAATTTGAAGAAGGGGGTCAATACATATATATGAATGAAACTCAACACAAATGATGGTAATAAAATAAAATTGTGAATATTATTGCTTACGCACTTCATATTGTTTTTCAGATTAGCCCCACTCACAGGTCGTGTGGCGGATGAACTCGCAAATGTAGTATCCACAAAAATCATTCCCGCCTTCCTGCCAGAACCACTTTACAAGAAATAGAGGTCAATCAAACTGATAAGCCAGCATGCTAAAAGGTATTGATGAAACTAGCTAGAATCAATGGGAGATGTGGAACTAGCTAGTAGTACTTACTTTCGGGTGTGTAAATCGGAGCTCCCCCGGCAGTCCAGAGCTTCTGCGGTGAACTATTTCCAAACCCTGCCAGACAAAGAAAACAATTACTTGATATCAGGAAATGAACAAAGTTGCCGATATGGTGCGATAACGATCGATTGAACTTACTTGTCGAGCATTTTAGTCATGGCCGCATACTCCTTGGGATCTTTTCGTCTCGAGTCTAAGACGGTTACTAGTCCCTGCTCAAGCTTAATCTCTAGGAGAATAAAGTGGAAGCTGCGCACGCAATCATAACTCATCAATTACATTACTATAACCTCGAGTAATAAGGGAAACCGAATATGCACAAGACAGTAACACTCACTTGAAGTTGTAAGGAAAGAGTATTTTATCTTTGTTTTGATTTCGAAGCAACGATTGTAGCAAGTTGGCCTCGGTTTCTTTGGCATTATATTTAACCGTCCATTCATCTATGAGATTTGTGTTAATGAACCCAATATCATAGATTTGTGCTTTTCTGCATTCGACGATCTTCAGTCTGCATAATATAGTGAGGATAATTATATATACATGTAATAAAAGAGCTGAGCTATATATAGAGACTTAATTACAGAAGTAGTACTTACAGATAGTAGCAAGTGATGATTATTTTATCGAGGGCCTTTTGATTGAAAAACTGGAAGAACTCCTCAAATGGAACAGACAACAGATCAATTCCAACGAGGTCGTGCTCCTCTTTAACTCTCAGCGTCAAAGTATCCTTCCCAGACTCGCTACAGGTGTCCATGTACCACTCATGAAATCTTCGCATCATCGTTGTTAGAGGAGGATGACCAGGTTTGACGACAGGCTTCCCGTACCGGTATTTGAAATCGTCCATCTCCATTGCATCAAAATGTGAATCGTCGGGCAGGTAATCTACAGGATTGGTACCGGGCACCATCCCCGGATGATTAGCGACGATATCGCTAGACACCTTGAGCGGGGGGCACGATTGGTTCGCTTGTTCGCCGAGCTGGGGAATTTTTTTCCCACTTCTTCGTTCTGCTAACCTTCGATCACTGCAAGTACTTCCCGACCGCTCCTCTTCCTTATATGTCCTTTCAATAATGCGCTCACAGTTGATTTGCGGCGGAGGCGGTGGTGGTCGCTTCAGGGCATCCAAAGCGCGCTTCAATTTCACCGGATCTATCTTCTCCTCCGGAGGTGGATGTTTCTTTGCAAAAAAGTCCTTCACTTGGGCTTTACAGATCTTCGCGTTTTCCTCCTCGGTCATCTCGTATGGTAACTTCTCTAGAGGCTTGAGAGATGGACCGAATCTGTATTGCCTCCCGCCTCTGGCTGTACTGCTAGACGTCGGAGCAGCGGCATCTCTCTTCCGTTGCTGCTGACGAGTAGTAGAAGGAGGCGGAGTGCTCCAACGCGCCGGAGCAGCCAGAGCGGCGGCTTCTGTCTTCCGCCGTTGCTGACGAGGTGGAGGAGGAGGTGGGCTGCTCGGACGCGCCGGAGCAGGCGGAGAAGGAGGCGGAGTGCTGCCCTCACGCGCCGGAGCAGCCGGAGAAGTAGGCGGAGCGCCCTGATCACTCGCCAAAGGAGGAGGAGGAGGAGGAGGCGGAGTGCCCTGACTCGCCGGAGGCGGAGGCGTCCAGTTCGGAAGCTTGATGTGCTCCTTCCGCCATAGACATGGAGTCTTCAGAGCAAGACCCAGCTGAGTATCCCCTTGACCTGTAGGGTGGTGAAGCTCGAGCTCCTCAAATCCCTCCGTTACTTCGTCCACCATCACAAGAGCATAGCCTTGTGGAATCGGACGGCAGTGAAAAGTTGCGTCGGATTCAGGAGGTGCAACAGAGTCGACAGCCGCCTTGACTTTGAGGTGCTGCCATTGCGTCATAAGCTGGCAATGCTGAGCCTCCGTGATAGCATCCACGGGGTAGCTAGGAGCCGTGAAGTCAGGCTGCTGAACGAGCTCGGTGGAAGCCACGCTACTTCTCTGCTGAAATGGCGGGGTAGCTTCGGGGGTAGCTCCAGCACCTCGCTGGCTCTCAACTTGTTCCTCTAGCTTTTGTACCCTTGCATTCTGCTTGTACAGTTCGTTCTGCTCCAGTTTCCTCTTCCTCTCCCGGGTTTTGTAACCGCCTGCGCCGGGAAACCCAACCTTCCACGTAACGGAGCCTAGCGTGCCTCGTGTTCGTCCAGGGTGCTCAAGATTCCCGAGGGCCTCGGTCAGCTCGTCATTCTCTCTGTCGGGAATGAACGTCCCTTGCTGCGCTGCGGCGATACACTTCTGAAGCTTCTTGATGGGTATTGCAAGTTGCTCGTCCGTCCAAACGCACATCCCTGTTTCAGGGTCCAAGGTTCCCCCAACCCCGAAGAACCAAGACCTTGAACGGTCTGGCCAGTTCAATGTCTCTGGTTCGACCCCTTGAGCAAGCAGGTCATTCTCAGCTTTGTCCCATAGCGGCCGGGCTTTGAGGTAGCCACCTGACCCCGTGCGATGGTGAAACTTCTTCTTTGCAGCATTTATCTTATTTGTCTCTGACATCTTCCTACTCTTGTCCGATGTCTTGTAGGCCACAAATGCGGGCCAGTGATCTCTTATATTCTCAAATCGGCCGGTGAATTCTGGAGTCTTCCCTTTGTCGACAAATGTTGATTTCAACTCATTCTTCCACCTCCTGAATAGATCTGCCATCTTCTTAAGAGCACACGCCTTGACCAATGGCTCTATAACTGGCTTATCCGGATCCTCCTCTGACGGTAGGGTGAAATTTGCCTTCAGCGAGGTCCAAAGATCATCTTTCTGTCTATCGGTGACATAAGAAACTTGAGGGTCTTCGTTCTTCTTAGGCTTATTCCATAGCTGGATGCTGATCGGGATGCTGTCCCTAACAATAGCTCCGCACTGAGCAGAAAATGCATCCTTGGTCCGCCTCGGTTCAATCGGCTGGCCATCATTCGCGATTGCTGTGATCGTGAACCTTTCATCCTGACGCAACATTTTCTTCGGGCCTCGTCTCGTTACCGAAGTTTGCCTCGATCCGGAGGGCTTTAAAAGAAGAAAGAAGAGTTAATATATGTACATACCAAAACAATTAATGCATCAATTAGCTAGTCAGCACAGGCTTAATTAATATATATACCTCGCCGGACATTGCAACAGCTCCCTCCTCCGTTCGATCACCGGAGCCATCATCGTGGTCTCCTTCTTCCTCCGGCATTCGGTCACCGGAGCCATCATGATCATGTCCTTCCTCCTCCATTGTTCGATCACCCGAGCCTTCACCCTCTCCTTCCAGACAATCGGTGTCGTTGAGATACAACAAGACATCACCTCCGCCGAGGATGATGTCCCCCAACAACTCTTCTGTTTCCAAGTCTCTTTGTTGATCCATAGTTTCTGCAAATATTACAACATGGCAATTAATATACAAACATGAGATATGGATATATTAGTGGCAAACATAGACCTAGCTAGCTATTCACAACAAGGAATATTAATTAGTGGCCTCGACACTTCTACGGTTTGGGGTGGCCTCGACAACGCTTCTAGGGTTTGGGGTGGCCTCGACAACGCTCTTTTAACTTGGTAAATTTGGGTGGCCTCGACGCTTCTAGGGTTTGGGGTGGCCTCGGCAACGCTTCTAGGGTTTGGAGTGGCCTCGACACTTCTAGGGTTTGGTCGGGCGAGAGGGGGTTGATCGACGTCCCCCCTCATGTTGAAGAGTTACCGGAGTTCTCTCATGAATGTCCGATGTCCGGACCGCCTATCTCATGAATGTCAAACAAGGGATTTAACAAAATGGCGCCATTCTGGATGTGCAGAAAATGGTCCATATTTTTCCTGATCTTATCTACCCTTCTATATGTCACGTTGTCAGTGTCAAAGGATTCAAGAAAACCATGGCTTCATCATTAGCCGGAAGTAACAGGCGCATAATGGTACGAGGTTCTCCAAAATTGTTTTGGAACGGAGTCCCGGATAGGATAATTAGTTTTTTGGTACGAAGTTCAGCAAGAGCCTTCCGAATATCGCTATTTGGAAGGCCTTTGCTGAAATTCGTACCAAAAAGCGAATTATTCTATCTGGCTAATGATACTTCTGGCTAATGATGAACCCATGGATTTCTTCAATACTTTGACAGACAACGTGACATATAGAAGAATATATATATAGATGAGATCAGAAAAAATTGGATCAACTTGTGCACATCCATAATGGGGGCATTCTTGATAAATCTATATATGTCAAAATTCAAACTTTGACATATGATCAAACTTTGACATATGATCAAATGTTGCATATGTCAAAATTCAAACTTTGACATATGATCAAACTTTGATATATGATCAAATGTTGCATATGCCAAAATTCAAACTTTGACATATGATCAAACTTTGATATATGTCCACCGCGATATAAAATGATACATAGAATTGTTCGGGCGAGAGGGGGTTGATCGACGTCCCCCCTCATGTCGAAGTTACCGGAGTTATCTTCTAGTGGTTAGGGTGGCCTCGAGAGTTTGTCGGGTAGGGGCAGGAGGGGGTAGGAGAACGACAACCCTTTTTTTCTAGGGTTTGGGTGGCCTCGAGAGTTGGTCGCCCGGTATATCGAGAGGGGGGTGAACATTTTACCTGAGTAACTTAGAAAAAAAAATTATCGGCGACGGGTATATCGACCCCCCCCCCCCTCATGTCGAAGTTATCGGGGAGGGGCTATATCGACAACGACATACATATAAAAAAAATTCTATGAACATCCATACATACATATAGCCACATACATATATATGGCTATGAAAAAAAATCATCATATAAAAAAAATGTTATCGGGGAGGGGGTATATCGACCCCCCCCCTCATGTCGAAGTTATCGGGGAGGGGCTATATCGACAATGACATATACATATAGCCACATACATATTAAAAAAATTCTATGAACATCCATATATACATACATATAACCACATACATATATATGGCTATGAAAAAAAATTCATCATATAAAAAAAGTGCTATGAACAAAACAATTAATACATATATGAACAAAACAATTTTATGAACATCCATACATACATAGCCACATACATATATATATGAACAAAACAATTTTCATCATATAAAAAATATCAACATATATAAAAAAACACAGAGGCGGGGCGGCGGGCCGGGGCAGGGGCGCGCGTGGCCGAGCGCGCTCAGGGGCGGGGCAGCAGGCCGGCGGGGGCAGGGCGCGGGGTCGGGGACGACGACGGCGATCGCGACAGGGACGACGGGGGCGGGCCGGGGCACAGGGGCGCTCGCGGCCGGGCGAGGGCGCGTCGGCGAGGGTGCGTCAGCGAGGGCGTCGGCGAGGGCTTGGGGAGGAGAGCGTGTCGGCGAGGGCGAGGTCGTGGTCCGGTAGCCTGGCGGCGTCGTGCTGTTCGGCGCGGCGTCGGGGGGGAAGATGAACTGGGACTGAAAATTTCTAAGTGCTACCTTATATTGCCAGAGCATTGGTCCCGGTTCGTGGCACCAACCGGGACCAAATCCCACCTTTAGTCCCGGTTGCTGCCACGAACCGGGACCAACTGTCAGTTTTCAGCAGCCCAAAGGGCAGGAAACAGAGACCTTTGGTCCCGGTTGGTAGCACCAACCGGGACCAAGGACCACCTTGGTCCCGGTTGGTGCTACCAACCGGGACCAAAGGCCCTGCGCTGGCGCGGTGCGGTGGGATGTTTAGTCCCACCTCGCTAGTTGAGAGTGGTTTATAAGCGCTGCTGCGCCCACACTCTCGAGCTCCTCTCAAATGCAGGCTTTCGGGCCTAATCTGTCACTGCTTGCCTGTGGGCCTACTGGGCCTGCTGCGGGCCAGAATCCTGGCCCATGGTCGGGTTTCTAGTCGTATTCAGGCCATGGTGGCCCATTAGGTGGCATTTTTTTTATTTTTTTCCAGTTTTTTTTGTTATCTTTTTTGCTTTATTTATTTTATTTTGTTTCTACTTACAGCAAAATACTTACTATTTTTCAGTGATTCTTTTTGCTTTTAGGTAATAAAAATTCTAAACTTTCTGTTAGTGCCATTAGTTTTCCAATTTGAATAGTTTAAATTTGAATTTTTGGAAATTTGTGTGAATCACTAGTTTGTGAATAACTTTACTATAAAAATATATTTTTGAGTGATTGTTTTTCCTGCTATTTAATATTACTGTGTTTTATCATTAAATTCAATTTGGTAATTTTTAGGTTATTTGAAATGTCTGTTTTAATCAAAAACAGATTTTGTTATTTTAGTTTGCTATTAAAGTTTCAAACAAAAAAATTCTGAAGAGGTTGAAAGTTGGCATGGTATCATCATTTCACCCACATAGCATGTGCTAAAAAGTTGAGAGGGTTACGGCAAAAACTGGATGCACTTCGTGTACAAAATGAACAATCTCTTTCGATGTATCAGGGTTTCGGACGAAAACTCATCTGTTACAAAGGTATTTCATTTTTTTGAACTTATTTGAACTCCAGGCTTTTTGTGTGTTTAAAATGCACCATTCAAAGCCACATCTTCAATTTTCAACCCTTTCTGACTTCATCTGATATTTTTCATGCATTTACTGTTTTTTTGAGCTAAATGACCTTGAAATTGAAAAGCACTACAAATGAATTCTGAAAAGGTTGAAAGTTGGCATGGGATCATCATTTCACCCACATAACATGTGCTAAAAATTTGAGAGGGTTACGGCAACAACTGGATGCACTTCGTGTACAAAATGGACAATCTCTTTCGAAGTATCAGGGTTTCGGACGAAACCACATATGTTACAAAGGGATTTCATTTTTTTGAACTTATTTGAACTCTAGACTTTTTGTGTGTTCAAAATGCACCATTAAAAGCCACATCATCAATTTTCAACCCTTTCTGACTTCATCTGGTATTTTTCATGCATTTTGTACCACCCCTGTGAAACTACCACTGTGATCAGCTGCTAATATTGCCAAGTCATATCATTTGCAGTGCCTAGTCATAGTGGTTAACCAAAATAATTCAAACTCCATTCTGAAAATCAACTCAAATTCAAAAGTGCAAAATAAATTTGCTCAAACACTGTTGCAAAAATGTTTACTAAATAGCAAATATTCCAGAAGCACTCATAAAAATATCACCAGTAATACTTGGATTAATTAAATGATCAAACAATATGAAACAACGCCAAAACAACAATATTAAATCCATTTAAAATCATATTAAATTCAAATGAAGCCCAACTTTGCTCAAACCAATTTTTGGTGAATGCTTACATTGCATATTAATATTTGGGCTAAGTTCCATATTTTACAAAAGAGCACAAATGGCCTCACTATTTCCAAACAGAAAAGAAATAAAAGAGAAATAGAAAACGAAATAGAAAAAAATAAAACGAGGCACTGTGCACTGGGCCTAAGTGCACAGTGCCCCGACCGCGGCCCACTTGGCCCAGCTCCTTCTCCCTCCTCCCCGTGTCGGCCGCGCCATGGCCGCGCGCGCGCGCGCTGCTCGGGCGGCGACACGCCGGCACCCACTGATGGAACAGGGAGGCGGAGAGGATAAGGGCGAGGCCGTTCGTCCCCCCTGGATCTCTCAGTCACTCCTCCGTCCTCTCCCTCACTCGCTTCGTCTCTCTCCCTTCCCCAGAGCCACCACCGGACGCCCTCGCCGCCGTGCTGTCGACGTCCGCACGGCCACAGGCGGTCCCGTGCCCGCCGACCGAGTCCTTCAGCTCCGCTGGGACGGCCACTTCCTCCGGTGCCCTCAGCTGGAGCGAGGAGGCCTTGCAGCTGCCGTTCGGCGTCGTCTTCGTCCTCGGTCGCCGGCGATCCACTTCCTCCCTGGCGGCGTCCTGCTGCTACTAAGCTGACACCGGGCCACCTTGTGCCTCCTCGGTGAGCTCCTCTTCCTTCCCCACTCCCTGCTGGTCCTGACGCGTAGCCTAGCTACCTCTTCCACGCGCGCCCGAACGCAGCGCCGCGGGGCTCCTCGACGGCGCCTCTCCGGTGACCAAATGGTCACGGGGTCGCGCCCGTTGTACTCAGTGCGTCGAGTAGAGCTCCGCTAGCCCAGCCGTTCGCCTGTTTGCGCGCTAAAATTCCGAAACCGCCGACACCCGAACTCTGGTGCCCGCTCACGAGCTCGCCGCCGACGATTCCGGCCACCGCAGCCTTCGCCACCACCGCAGACCGATGCAGCTTGCTCCGCCCATTCGAACTCGGGGTAGCGCGCGCCCAACGGCGCCCTGTAGACGAATTCCGACGACTCCAGTGCGTCGCCGCCGTGTTTTGACGTCGCCGGCGTCGCTCCGCCGCCGCCGCCGATGTGGCACAGGTGGGCCCCACCTCTGTGAGGCTGCCGGTGGGCCCCAGCGCTTTAGTTGACTACGTTGACTCTGGTCAACGTCATTACTGTTCACCATAGTGTATGACATGTGGGCCCTCTCGGTTAATTAATCTAATTAAATGAATTTATAAATAAAACTAATTAGTTAATCTGTTCAGACACAGACATGAGGGGCCCACCCTATAATTAACCCTCTGTTAGTCTAAATTAACTCTGTTAAGTTGACAGAGGCTGACATGTGGGTCCCACTGGACCCACATGTCAGGTTTGACTCTGGTCAGCGAGTCAGTTGACTGCTGACGTCATCCTTGCGTCATGCTGATGTCATAATTCATTCTGTTAATAAAAATAATTCCAGAAAATCATTTAAACTTCGAAAATCCATAACTTTTAAACCGTAGCTCAGATCGAAAAACTTAAAACATGAAACTTGCTCAGAACGACGAGACGAGTTTGATCATGCCGTCTGTTTCTTTGTCGGAACCTCCTACGTAGAAGAACTCGTAACTCTGAACCCGTATCTGATGGAAGAATAGTGACTAATCACCAGTAAATAAATCCCACGATAATACTAAAACAACTACAATGACCTAGATGCATCTTTAGGCAACCCTGCACGACATCATAGTCGTAGCATACCCTGTATTGCATCGTTGCTGTGTATTTATTTGTTTTCTCCCCCTCTTCTCTCTCGGTAGACCCCGACGTCGATGTAGCTCCTGAGGCTGACGCCGCTCCGGAGTACGACTACGTCCCCGACGACCCTGCCCTTGCCGTCGAGTAGACAGGCAAGCACCCCCATTTTGAACATTCCGATATCACCTATTCTCTTCCCTCTTATGCTTGCATTAGATGTTACTGCTGTTGTTACTTTCCTATATCTGTTGCATAGCCTGTTTACTTGTAACCTACTGTTGATACCTGCCTGTTATCCTAAACTGTATAGCATAGGATGGGTAGAGCCTTATCAGAGACCCACTTGTCCCGACTGCCCCGCTGGATAATCAGAAGACCCGATTATCGGGATCGAAGATCAGACCCGGGCACCGCACGTCACTTCCCCCTATGTTGCTCGACACTACTTGGTTACTATCGAGTGCCGAGGGTGATACCTCGATAGCACTTCAGATGATAACCTTGTAGGTTACTTACTCGGTCATGGTAAGCGAGGGTGATTCCTCCTACACCACCCCCGATACCGACGCCGTCGTGCAACATCTCAAGTGTGGACCTCGAGGGTGATTCCTCCTTCATTCACCTTGATGATAACATCGAGCGGGAATTCCATCGAGGGTGATTCCTCAGGGTTCCCTTCGGTGTCAGACACACAGCTACTTTGGATACTATGACTTGACTTTGAACCATGATATTAAAGATAGGTCGGCCCTGAGGGGTACCCGCGCGAGCATGAATGCGAAGTGATGTGGAGTCGGGTTGACCTGAGAGGTGCCCGCGAGATAACTACGAGGCGTGGCCGAGCTTTCTTAGCCCTTGCCGCAAGTCCTCGAGACGGGGCGAGGGGGTCACATCGATCGTGAGTCTCTGCTCGTTACCGCGCGCTCCTAATCCACTAACGGTTTGGATATTTGATCCGAGGGGCCTCTGGCCTGATAGCACTAACCATCACGTGGGCATAGTACGGGCGTTCTGCGTTATATACTTCAGCCGGAGCTTAATGGACGTCAGCAACTGAGCGGCACACGCTGGGTTGGACTGGGAACGCAACCGCACTTGTTTAAGGGGTTGCTAGGTCTGCTCACCGGCGGTGCACGTAACGTGCAAGAGTTCCCGGGGTGAATGCCCAAGACCCCTGGGGGCATAGGTTTAGTCCGGCGCACTACCAGGAAAAGGCCTGCTAGTGGCGCACCAGTTTTGCCTACTAATGGCGCACTACTGGTGCGCCACTAGCACCACGCCATTAGAATTAAATACTAATGGTGCACCCCTGGTGCGCCATTAGTATCTGGTATACTAATGGCACACCACGCAGTGCGCCATTAGTATAGCCCACCGTGCGCCATTAGTATGCCTCCCGGGGGCCATATGTACCTTGTGCTCTGGGTTACTAATGGCGCACTTCTATGTGGTGCGCCATTACTAAGTCAGATAGTAATGGCGCACCACATAGAAGTGCGGCATTACTAACAAATATTTTTCAAATTTTTTTTTCAATATTTTTTTTCGTTTTTTTCTTAATCTCGGGTCACTATGGCTTAATCTCGGGTCAATATGCTTAATCTCAAGTCAAATCGCACTAAGTGGTCAAACTTCCTGGAAGGTCACCCATCCTCACACTACTCCAGCCCGAGCACACTTAACTTCGCAGTTCTATCCAACCCCAGCACCACCTCACTTAACAAGCACTTGTTGATATATCTATGATATCAATCCTATTAAACCTTGTTGATGTCTAGGACTTTGTTCATGTTCATTAGTGTGATGAAATTTTGAAAAAATATTTCAAACTTCCCGGTCATATTACGTATCATATTTTGAAAAAAAATTCCAAAAAAAAAATTCAAGACCAAATTTTTTTTCTGTTACTAGTGGCGCACCTAGCAAATGGTGCGCCACTAGTAAGTTTGAATTTTTTTCCATTTTTTCCCCTCTAGATCTTAAAAGCTCCGTACCTTTCGTTCTGTTAGGTTTTTGGGGATTCTGAAAATGTTTAACGGGGTTGCCCCAGTTAAAATCGGATATAACTTTTCGAGTAGATGATTTTTCATATAAAAAACTTTTTCATCGGAGTTCGTATGCAAAAGTTATGCCCATTTTACAGATTCTCGAGAGATTTTGCAAAAAAGTCGAAAATTCATGTTTGTAAATTTTGCTAACAACTAGACCACATATCACATAGGAATCTTATTTTCTTTTATTTTTTTGACATTTCTATCATTTTCTTTTATTTTTTTTGAAACTGAAAAGGCGGTCCACCGGGGGGAGGGGGGGTGCATTTGGTGAATAAATTGTAAGACTCAGAAAGTTAGTAATGTCGCACCACGTAACAGGTGCGCCATTAGTAACCCTGGTTACTAATGGCGCACCTGTTACGTGGTGCGCCATTACTAGTTTTGCAAAAAAAATAAAAATAAAATGTTTAGTAGTGGCGCACCAGTGGATAGTGCGCCATTACTAGTTTGAACTAGTAATGGCGCACTGTACCCAGGTGCGCCATTACTAGTTTTGAAAAAAAAAGTAAAAAAAAAAATTGTTAGTAGTGGCGCACGGAGTGTGTGGTGCGCCATTACTAGTTAAAACTAGTAATGGCGCACTCTGGCATGGTGCGCCATTAGTATTTTTGGAAAAATAATAATAAAAAAAATTTATTACTAGTGGCGCACCATGTGTCTGGTGCGCCATTAGTGTCTTTCACACTAATGGCGCACCAACACATGGTGCGCCACTGCTATATAGTAGTGGCGCACCACATGTCTAGTGCGCCATTAGTGGCCATATCATCTATAGCCCTTTTCCTAGTAGTGGCGTGCTGACCTCTCTATTAAGTATTTGGTCGGGTTGCGGCGTGTTGCTTAGCCAAGGCCGGGCATGACCCAGAAAAGTGTGTCCGGCCGGAGTTAAGCGAGCGTGGTGGGTAAGTTGGTGCACCCCTGCAGGGAAGAAACTTCTATCGATAGCCTGTCCTACGGTAATGGACACTCGGAGTTGTATCCCGATCGGTACAACTAGAACATGACTTGAGATGAGAATTGGATAGTACGGCTCTGGGATTGCTTTCTCGCAGGGAGTCGAGGAAGAATCTCTGGCCGAGGTTGATGACACTGTTATACTTTACATTATGTTATTCTGCTCTCCTCTAATGCTGCAGGACTGTTGAAGAAGCTGAAGATGCTAGTCTTCGATAGGACTAGGCCTTCCCCTCTATTCTGGCATTTCTGCAGCCCAGTCCACATATTCAGCCCCCTTTGAAAATGATGCATATGTAGTGTAGATCCTTGCTTGCTGAGTACTTCGGATGAGTACTCACGTTTGCTTTACTTTCCTTTTTTTCCCCATATCCAATTGATGCCACCAGACGACGGAGCCTTTGAGTCAGACACCCCATCGACGACCACTACTACTACCTGCCCGGAGAGTACTACTACTACGAAGAGCCGACTGACGACCAGGAGTAGGATCGAAGGGTCTAGGGCAGGAGGCCTACGCCTTTCGATCGTAGCTTTTATTTTGCCCCGCCTCTGTGAAGGCTTATCTCTCTGTTCTGTAATATATTTGTACCCAGATATCTGATGCTTCCGCTGACACTTGTATGCTATCGAGCTATGTATTCGAGCCCTCGAGGCCCTGGCTTGTAATATAAAGCTTGTATGACTTTATTTATGTTTTAGAGTTGTGTTGTGATATCTTCATGTGAGTCCTTAGGCTTGATCGTGTGCATTTTGCGTGTATGATTAGTGCACGATTCAGCCGGGATCATCACACATTTACTGATTTTTTTTTGTGCTAAATGACCCTGAAATTGAAAAGCACTATAAATTAACTCTGAAAAGGTTGAAAGTTGCCATGGTATCATCATTTCACCCACATAGCATGTGCTAAAAAGTTGAGAGGGTTACGGCAAAAAATGGATGCACTTCGTGTACAAAACGGACAACCTCTTTCGAAGTATCAGGGTTTCATACGGAAACTCATCTGTTACAAAAGGCATTTCATTTCTTCACATGTAACTGTAGTAATATTCTAGATCAAAGGCATCACCATAATAGTTGTGGCGAGAAAGTCTTCACTTTTTCTTCGCTTGTGTCTGTTGCTTATTGCGCCGTAACAACCGTAATAATTGTGGCGAGAAAGTCTTCATCGTTTAACAGGGTGCTTGGGTCAGCCTTGACTTTGAAGGGAGGAATTTCATGAAACTTTTCATAATCTTCAGACATGTCTGTCTTGCCCTCCAATACCATGATGTCACTTTTTCCTGAAAGAACTATGTGGCGCTTTGGCTCATCGTATGATGTATTCGCTTCCTTATCTTTTCTTTTTCTCGGTTTGGTAGACATGTCCTTCACATAGAAAACCTGCGCCACATCACTGGCTAGGACGAATGGTTCGTCTGTGTACCCAAGATTGTTCAGATCCACTGTTGTCATTCCATACTGTGGGTCTATCTGTACCCCGCCTCCTGACAGATTGACCCATTTGCACTGAAACAAAGGGACCTTAAAATCATGTCCGTAGTCAAGTTCCCATATGTCCACTATGTAACCATAATATGTGTCCTTTCCCCTCTTGGTTGCTGCATCAAAGTGGACACCGCTGTTTTGGTTGGTGCTCTTTTGATCTTGGGCGATCGTGTAAAATGTATTCCCATTTATCTCATAGCCTTTGTAAGTCAATACAGTCGAAGATGGTCCCCTGGACAACGAGTACAGCTCATCAGAAACAGTGTTGTCACCTCTGAGGCGTGTTTCCAACCAACTGCCGAAAGTCCTGATGTGTTCACATGTAATCCAGTCATCACACTGCTCCGGGTGTTTGGAGCGCAGAATGTTCTTGTGTTCATCGACATACGGGGTCACCAAGGTAGAGTTCTGTAGAACTGTGTAGTGTGCTTGAGACCAAGAATGCCCGTCCCTACATATTATTGAGTCCCCTCCTAGCGTGCCTTTTCCAGTCAGTCTCCCCTCATACCGCGATTGAGGGAGACCAATCTTCTTAAGGCCAGGAATGAAGTCAACACAAAAACCAATGACATCCTCTGTTTGATCGCCCATGGAGATGCTTCCTTCTGTCCTAGCGCGGTTATGGACATATTTCTTTAGGACTCCCATGAACCTCTCAAAGGGGAACATATTGTGTAGAAATATGGGGCCCAGAATGACAATCTCGCCGACTAGATGAACTAGGACATGCGTCATGATATTAAAGAAGGATGGTGGGAACACCAGCTCGAAACTGACAAGACATTGCGCCACATCACTCCTTAGCCTTGGTAGGATTTTTGGATCGATCACCTTCTGAGAGATTGCATTGAGGAATGCACATAGCTTCACAATGGCTAATCGAACGTTTTCCGGTAGAAGCCCCCTCAATGCAACCGGAAGCAGTTGCGTCATAATCACTGGGCAGTCATGAGACTTTAGGTTCTGGAAATTTTTCTCTGCCATATTTATTATTCCCTTTTTATTTGACGAGAAGCCAGATGGGACCTTCATACTGAGCAGGCATTCAAACAAGATTTCCTTCTCTTCTTCGGTAAGAGTGTAGCTGGCAGGACCTTCATACTGCTTTGGAGGCATGCCGTCTTTTTCGTGCAAACGTTGCAGGTCCTCCCGTGCCTCCGGTGTATCTTTTGTCTTCCCATACATGCCCAAGAAGCCTAGCAGGTCCACGCAAAGGTTCTTTGTAACGTGCATCACGTCGATTGAAGAGCGGACCTCTAGGTCTTTCCAGTAGGGTAGGTCCCAAAATATAGATTTCTTCTTCCACATGGGTGCGCGTCCCTCAGCGTCATTCGGAACAGATAGTCCGTTGGGAACCTTTCCAAAGATTACTTGTAAATCATTGACCATAGCAAGTACGTGATCACCGGTACGCATGGCGGGTTTCTTCCGGTGATCTGCCTCGCCTTTGAAATGCTTGCCTTCCCTTCTTACATTGATGGTTGGTCGGAAGAAATCGATGATGCCCCAGGTACACATTCTTCCTGCATTTGTCCAGGTATATACTTTCGGTGTCAGCTAATCAATGTGTGCATGCGTGGTATCCCTTGTTTGTCTGTCCTGAAATGTTACTGAGAGTAGGCCAATCATTAATGGTTACAAACAGCAACGCATGCAGGTCAAATTCCTCATGTCTGTGCTCATTCCACACATGTACACCGTTTCCATTCCACAGCTGTAAATGTTTTTCAAATAACGGCCTTAGGTACACATCAATGTCGTTGCCGGGTTGCTTAGAGCCTTGGATGAGTACTGGCATTATAATGAACTTCCTCTTCATGCACAACCAAGGAGGAAGGTTATAGATACATAGAGTCATGGGCCAGGTGCTGTGATTGCTGCTCTGCTCCCCAAAAGGATTAATGCCATCCGCGCTTAAACCAAACCATACGTTCCTTGCGTCACCTGCAAACTCCTCCCAGTACTTTCTCTCGATTTTTCTCCACTGCGACCTATCAGTGGGTGCTCTCAACTTCCCGTCTTTCTGACGATCCTCTCTTTGTCATCGCATCAACTTGGCATGCTCTTTGTTTCTGAACAGACGTTTCAACCGTGGTATTATAGGAGCATACCACATCACCTTCGCAGGAACCCTCTTCCTGGGGGGCTCGCCGTCAACATCACCAGGGTCATCTTGTCTGATCTTATACCGCATTGCACAGCATACCGGGCATGCGTTCAAATCCTCGTACGCACCGTGGTAGAGGATGCAGTCATTAGGGCATGCATGTATCTTCTGCACCTATAATCCTAGTGGGCATACGACCTTCTTTGCTGCGTACGTACTGTCGGGCTATTCGTTATCCTTTGGAAGCTTCTTCTTCAATATTTTCAATAGCTTCTCAAATCCTTTGTCAGGCACATCATTCTCTGCCTTCCACTGCAGCAATTCCAGTACGGTACCGAGCTTTGTGTTGCCATCTTCGCAATTGGGGTACAACCCTTTTTTGTCATCCTCTAACATGCGATCGAACTTCAGCTCCTCCTTTTCACTTTTGCACTGTCTCTTTGCATCAACAATGACCCGGCGGAGATCATCATCGGGCACATCGTCTGGTTCCTCTTGATCTTCAGCTTCCCCCATTGCAGCATCACCATATTCAGGGGGCACATAGTTGTCATCATCTTCTTCTTCTTTGTTGTCTTCCATCATAACCCCTATTTCTCCGTGCTTGGTCCAAACATTATAGTGTGGCATGAAACCCTTATAAAGAAGGTGGGTGTGAAGGGTTTTCGAGTTAGAGTAAGACCTCGTATTCCCACATCTATGCCATGGACAACACATAAAACCATTCTGCTTATTTGCCTCAGCCACTGCGAGAAAATTATGCAGGCCCTCAATGTACTCGAAGGTGCGTCTGTTACCGTACATCCATTGCCGGTTCATCTGCGTGCATTATATATAATTAAGTGTGTCAAAAACCATTACAGAACATCATGAATAGATAAGTGACCAAATTAATAGAAGTTCATCATCACATTAAAACCAAAGTGCATACATAGTTCTCCAGAGCATCTAATTAAACCATACATTGAAACTATGTAAAACATTTCAATGCAACAACAAATGCGATCATAATCGCAACCAAGGTGACAATTGATCCAACGGCATAATGATACCAAGCCTCGGTATGAATGGCATATTTTGTAATCTTTCTAATCTTCAAGCGCATTGCATCCATCTTGATCTTGTGACCATCGACGACATCCGCAACATGCAACTCCAATATCATCTTCTCCTCAATTTTTTTTAATTTCTCCTTCAAGTAATTGTTTTCTTCTTCAACTAAATTTAACCTCTCGACAATAGGGTCGGTTGGAATTTCCGATTCACATACCTCCTAGATAAAAATATCTATGTCACATTGGTCGGCATAATTGTCATAAACAATAAATGAACCAAATAGTTATAAAATATAATATATACCACATCCGAATCATAGACAGGACGAGGGCCGACGGGGGCGGATACCAAAACCATCGCACTATATAATAACAAACAATAATAAATGTAAGAAAATTATACAAGTATCTATCTAAATCATACAAGTAAGAATTTTTTTCTTTTAGAAAGAAGATAAGAACAAGAGGCTCACCACGGTGGTGGCGGCGACGAGATCGGCGCGGGCGATCGACGGCGGTGAAGACGGGGACGGGACGTGACGGACCGCTAAACCTAGACAAATCTTGATGAAAATGGAGCTTGGAGGTCGAGCTTGGAGAGGAGAAAGCTTAAGTAGTGTGGCTCGGGCATTTCATCGAACACCTCATGTGCATAGGAGGTGAGCTAGAGCACCACAAAGCCCTCCCCTCGCCGGCCAGAAAAAACAGAGCAGTGGAGTGCTCTGCTCGCGGGCGAGGGGTTATATTTAGGTACCGCATCGGTCCCGGTTCGTGGGTGGAACCGGGACTAAAGCCACACCTTTGGTCCCGGTTCCAGCCACGAGCTGGGACCAATGGTTGTGGGCCAGGAGCGAGGCCCATTGGTCCCGGTTCGTGTCTGGAACCGGGATCAAAGGGGCCAAACGAACCAGGACCAATGCCCCACGAGGCCCGGCCGGCCCCCTAGGCTCACGAACTGGGACCTATTCCCCCATTGGTACCGGTTCGTGACTGAACCGGGACTAATGGGCTGGCCAGGCCTGGACCAAACCCCTGTTTTCTACTAGTGCCGCTGGACGTGGAGTCGCTGCCCATCTGTGGAACGGCGCACTTCCGCGCATCTTCGTTCGGAGTTCTTCTCCGCCAGCCATCGATTCCGTACCGAGTGGCTTCCCTCCTTCCCACTGGATGTTGTCGCAAGTGCTCTGGACACTCGCGGCTCGAACGCTGGATCAATCACGCGGTGGCCGTCTAGGCCGCGACAGAGCATGTGGCAGCTCTTGACCCAGACGAGCCCGCCCTTGACCTTTCTGCTCAGCTCCACAAGGACTCTGTCAGCGAGTCCGAGTGTGAGAGCGTTGAGTTCACCGCCGAAGTTATCATGGCCGGCACAGAGCCGCGCGGCCCTCCGGGTTATTCCGGTGCTCGCGACGGGCACGTGGGCACTTCGCACGGGAACAGCAACAACGATCATGGGAACGACCGTTCACCTCACCACGATCCTTACATCCCGTAGGCTCTCACTCGGGAGCAGAGTGACGAGCTCCGGTGGATAAACGAGCAAGCTCTACACACTCCCGTTACCGGGACGACTCCCGAGGACCTGGCCATGGAGTCGGCGTGTTTGGCCACTCTGGCCGAACGAGACCGCTTACAGCAGCTGCAGAGGGAGTTGGACGATCGCGCTCGCCAACAACCTAGTTCCAGTCGGTACAAGCGACGGCTGTTCCCGAGTGATCAACCTCGTAAGTACCAGGTGCTGAACACTCCCCTGCAGAACCTGGCAGCGGCTACCAGGATCGCTGATTCCATTCAGTCCTCCGGTTCTATGGCCGGGGAAGGGATCCGGCAGATCCAGGCACTCCTGAAGACGGCCCTGCCGCAACATGCGGCGGTGTCACAGTCCCGTGACCGCATCCACAGCGCTTCAGTGCGCGCCTAGACCGTCCAGTCGGCTCATAGCCCGCTAGGCTTGGGAAGATGTCGAGCGTCGCCCTCTTCCCGAGACCTTCACGGGGAGCGGAGGTGCGACCGAGTCGTTTCGCCCCGGCGATATGATGATTACGATCGGACCCGGATGCCCCCTCCGCGGGACGTCCCATAGGGCACGCGCCCTATGGTGACAGACGTTCACCCTAGAATGGTCGCATGCCAAGTTCCGTGTATCGTCCGGGTAACCTCCGGGACCCCTAGTTCAACGCAAGGTCTGTCTTTGCTCAGAACTTGGTTGACAGACGACTGGCCCTGAGAGAAGGCCTTTACGCCGACGTTCCGAGTGGTTCCGCACCCTCCGGACCCGAGTGTTTCAGTCGTTACATTCAGGCAACAGATATCCCGCATAACTTCAGTTTAGCTGCCGACATCAGCAAGCTCACTGGCGAGTCGAAGCCAGAGATTTGGTTGGAGGACTACCGAGTGATGATGTCTACTACGCAACTTTTATTCATGTAGATGTTGTTGGGCCTCCAAGTGCAGAGTTTTGTAGGACAGTAGCAAATTTCCCTCAAGTGGATGACCTAAGATTTATCAATCCGTGGGAGGCGTAGGATGAAGATGGTCTCTCTCAAACAACCTTGCAATCGAATACAAGAAATCTCTTGTGTCCCCAACACACCCAATACAATGGTAAATTGTATAGGTGCAATAGTTCGGCAAAGAGATGGTGATACAAGTGTAGTATGGATAGTAGATATAGGTTTTTGTAATCTAAAAAAAACCAGCAAGGTAGCAAGTAACAAAAGTGAGCACCAACGGTATTGCAATGCTTGAAAACAAGGCCTGGGGTTCATACTTTCACTAGTGCAATCTCTCAATAATGCTAACATAATTGAATCATGTAACAATCCCTCAACGTGTGATAAAGAATCACTCCAAAGTTCCTATTAGCGGAGAACATAAGATGAAATTGTTGTAGGGTACGAAACCACCTCAAAGTTATCCTTTCCGATCAATCTATTGAGCCATCCCTATAAGTGTCACAGACGGCCCTAGAGTTCGTACTAAAAGAACATCATATGATACGCATCAACCAACTTGAATGTCACCTAGATACTCCAATGTCACCACAATATCCGTGAGTTGATTATTCGATATGCATCAAAACAACTTCAGATTCATAATATTCAATCCACACAAAGAACTTCAAAAAGTACCCCAAAGTTTCTATCGGAGAAAAGAAGATGAAAACGTGCAATCAACCCCTATGCCTAGACTACCACAACGTCACCTCGGGATTCCACAAGTTGATTACCAAAACATACATCAAGTGACTCAATAGAATACCCCATTGTCAACACGGGTATCCACATGCAAGACATACATCATGTCTTCTCAAATCTGAAATATTCGATCCGACAATAACGAAACCTAAAAAGAAAGATTCAATTCATCACAAGAACATAGAGAGGGAAGAAACACCATATGATCCAACTATATTAACAAAGCTCGTGATACATCCAGATCGTGCCAAATCAAGAACACGAGAGAGAGATCAAACACATAGCTACTAGTACATACCCTCAGCCCTGAGGGTGAACTACTCCCTCCTCATCATGGAGACCACCGGGATGATAAAGATGGCCTCCGATGTTGATTTCCCGCTCTGGCAGGGTGCCGGAACAGGGCTCCAGATGGTATTTCTTTGGTACAGAGGCGTGCGGTGGCGGAGTCGAATTTCTAGGGGTATCTCTAATTATAGGATTTTTCAACGTTGGAATCACGCGAAAAGGAGCTATGAGGGCCCCACAAGGCAGCACGGCGCGACCCCCCCACAGGCCGCGCCATGGTGCCTTGTGAGCACCTCGTGAGGCTTCAGGTCCTTCCATGAAGCTTCGGGGGTCTCTTTTGGCCCAAAAAAATCATCAAAAAGTTTCGTCCAATTCCAAGAACTTTTATTTCTGCACAACAAACAACACCACGGTAGTTCTACTGAAAACAACGTTAGTTCGGCTTAGTTCTAATCAAATCATACCAAAACCATATAGAATTGTTATAAATATGGCATGAATACTTCATAAATTATAGATACGTTGGACACGTATCAAGTGACCGTTCAAATCGGTGGTGGCAATGACAGTGTGGCTATGAAGCATCTGCCACTGATGCTCGAAGGGTCCGCCAGGGCATGGGTCAACCAGTTGGCACCCGGCAGTATTTACTGTTGGGATGATTTGGCCCGGGTCTTTATCAAGACTTTCGAGGGCATGTACAAGCGCTCGGGTGGATTGTCAGAGCTACAACATTGTGTCCAGAAGCGGAATGAAACTCTCTGAGAGTACATCCAGCGATGGACCACCCTTCATGACACGGTGGAAAATGTCACTGAGCACCAGGCGATCTGCGCCTTCAAGGCCGGCGTAAGAGGAAGAGGAAGACCGGCTGAGAAGCGGCAAGGGCCGCGCTGGTGATGCGAACCAGTCGGACCACAACAAGAACAAGAAGCAGAAGCGCAAAGCCGAGGCGGCCAGCAATGCGAAGGCTGTAGCTTTGGCTGGCCAATGCAAAGGCATGGGCCCACCGGAGCAGAAGAAGGAGTGGGCCGGCAAAAAGAAAGCCGCCCCGAAAAATGAAATCCTTGATCAGCCCTGTCAGATTCACACGAAGAAAGATGAAGAGGGCAGCTTGATTCTGCCGAAGCATACCACTCGGGAATGCCGGCTACTCAAGCAAGAGATGCGTCAAGACCCCTCCGAGGGGAAGGATGAAAACAAGGACGGCGATGGGGATAAAGTCACCTCCGGGTACCCCCATGTCGAGAAGGTTCTCATGATTTTTGCCAACGCAGAAAGCAAGAGTCGCCTCATGGTGATAAACCGAGAGGTTAACATGGCAGTTCCGACTGTCACCAAGCTCCTAGACTGGGCACAGACCCCTGTCACCTTTGATCAGTCGGATCATCGAGCTCACATACCGACCCCTAGGCGGCAAGCACTGGTGGTCGATCCTGCTGTCGGAGGAGTCTGACTGCGTAAAGTCCTCATGGAAGGTGGCAGCGGGCTCAACATCATTTACGCCGATACTCCGGAGGCGATGGGCATTCCGATGTCCCGACTGAGCAAGAGTAGCATGCAGTTCCACGGGGTTATTCCCGGGAAGAAAGCAAAGTCACTCGGGAAAATTGCCCTTGACGTCGTATTCGGCGGAGAAAAGAACTTCAAAAAGGAGAGTTTAATCTTTGAGGTGGTGGACTTCAAGAGTGCTTATCACACCATCCTGGGTAGGCCTGCTTACGCACGGTTCATGGCCCGAACATGTTACGTGTATCTTAAGCTTAAGATGCCAGGCCTGAAAGGTGTGATCACCATCATAGGGAATCGGAAGATAGCTGAAGAGTGCTTGTAGAAAGGCTCTTAGATCGCTGACGAGCAGATGGCGTTGGCGGAGTTAGACGAGTACAAGATGACGGTTGATTTGTGTGATTTACTCAAGAGCAAGAAGCCGACTATGGAATTCGCTTTCCAGTCGGCTGGAGACTCGAAGCAGGTTCACATTCACCCGGAGGACCCAAACACTACTCTGACCAGTATATCAACGACGCTCGACAGCAAATAGGAAAGCGAGCTCATCCTGTTCCTGCGTGAGAACTGGGACATCTTCACATGGTCACCCTCGAACATGTTGGCTGTTCCCAGGGGACTGGCTAAGCATCGTCTCAGAGTTGACCCGAAAGGAAAGCCTGTCAAATAGCATCTCCGACACTCCACTACGGAGAAATACAAGGCGAATGGCGAGGAGATCATGTGGCTCTTAGCAGCCGAGTTCATCCGTGAAATATACCACTCCGAGTGGCTCGCCAACATTGTGGTAGTCCCCAAGAAAGATAAGACTCTCCAAATGTGTATTGAGTTAAAACACATCAATCGGGCCTGTCTGAAGGACCACATCCCTCTTCCCTGCATAGATCAGATCATAGACTCTACTGTGGGGTGCGAGAGCTTATCGTTTCTGGATGCATACTCCGGGTACCACCAGATCCGAATGTATGGTCCGGATGAAATAAAGATTGCATTCATCACCCCATTCGGGTGTTTCCGTTACACCACAATGCCATTCGGGTTGAAGAATGCTGGCGCAACTTTCATGCGCATGATCGAAAAATGCTTGCAGAAACAAATCAGTCGGAACATGGAGGCTTATATGGATGACATCGTGGTCAAGCCACGGAAGAGTTCCGACCTCCTGACTGACCTCGCCGAAACCTTCATGAGCTTACGCGAGTACGACATCAAGCTCAATCCGGCTAAGTGTACTTTCGGGGTGCCCGCCGACAAGTTACTCGGCTTCCTTGTTTCTGAAGGAGGGATCGATGCTAACCCCGAAAAGATTGGCGCGATAGTCTAAATGAAGCAGCCACAACGTTTGCACGATGTTCAGAAGCTCATGGGCTGTCTAGCAGCCCTGAGTAGATTCATCTCACGACTCGGAGAGATGGCCCTGCTACTCTACCGACTCATGAAGAAATCAGAAAATTCGAGTGGACGACAGAAGCGCAGGCCACGTTCCAGGAACTCAAAGCCCTGCTTTCCACCCAGCTAGTGTTTGCTGCTCTGGGCAGCCAAGGGCCCTTGCTCTTGTACATCGCGACTATAGGCCAAGTTGTTAGCACTGTGCTCACCATGGAACGGGAAGAACAATGCAAAGACTACAAGGTTCAGAGGCCAGCTTACTACATCTCTGAAGTTCTGACCCCTTCCAAGCAAAGATATCCACACTACCAGAAGTTGGTATACGAGATTTACCTGACTGCTAAGAAGGTGGCTCATTACTTCCAAGAGCACTCGGTCACGGTGATAAGCGATTCTCCCCTATCAGAGATCCTGAAGAACAGAGACGCCAGGGCCGAGTGGCCAAGTGGTCCATCGAACTCCTTCCTTTGGACATCAAGTTTGAAGCTAAGAAAGCTATCAAGTCACTAGCTCTGCTAGATTTCCTGGCCGAGTGGATTGAACAGGAACAGTCAACCCCGAGTGTTCTCAAACACTGGACTATGTTCTTGGATGGTTCCAAGATGCTGAATGGTTCGGGGCTGGTGTTGTCCTAGTGTCCCCCAAAGGCGACAGGCTCAACTATGTTCTTCAGATTCACTTCGACTCCTCAAACAATGAGGCAGAGTATGAAGCCCTCCTACACGGGTTGCGTATGGCGATCTCCCTGGCAATCTGCCGACTGATGTTCAAGAGGTGATGAAGGAGTGGGATATCCGGAGCCCAGCTATGACAGGCTACTGTAATGCCGTCCAAAAACTGGAAAAGAAGTTTGAAGGTCTGGAGCTCCACCATAACCCCCGTATCAAGAATCAAGTAGCTGATGACTTAGCCAAGATCGGTTCCACTCGGAGTCCTGGAGCACTTGAACTCGCCCACAATCAAGGAAGACCCTTTTGTGGAGGAGCCCCCACAACCAGTCGGACCATCGAATCCAACTAAAGTTGACATCCCAACAGTGGTAGATCTTGTCCAAGAGGTGCTCATCATCACTCCCGAGTGGACCGAGCCGTACCTCGCATATCTGATCAGGCAGGAGCTCCTAGAAGATGAAGAAGAGGCCCGTCAAATCGTCCGCCGATCTAAAGCCTTTACCGTCATGGGGGATCAACTTAACAAGAAGAGCGTTGCTACTTGTAGCTTGCTTTGGGATTTTCCCCGAAGAGGAAGGGATGATGCAGCACAGTAGAGATAAGTATTTCCCTCGATTATGAAACCAAGGTTATCGAACCAGTGGGCCATAGGTTTCACTAGAGGCTTCTCGAGAAATAGCATACGGTGGGTAGACAAATTATTGTTGGGCACTTGATAGAAAAGCAAATAATCATGACGACATCCAAGGTAATGATCATGTATATAGGCATCACGTCCAAGATTAGTAGATCGACTCCTACCTGCATCTACTACTGTTACTCCACACATCGACCGCTATCCAGCATGCATCTAGTGTATTAAGTCCATAAAAGAACGAAGTAATGCCATAAGAATGATGGCATGATGTAGACAAGACAAACTCACGAATTAATAAACCCAATGAATAGATCCCATCTTGTTATCCTTATTAGCAACGATACATACGTGTCATGTCCCTTTCTGTCACTGGGATTGAGCACCGCAAGGTCGAACCCACTACAAAGCACCTCTTCCCATTGCAAGAAAAATCAATCTAGTCGGCCAAGCCAAATCAATAGATCGGAGAAGAAATACGAGGCTAAAATAATCATGCATAAAAGAGATCAGAGATGACTCAAATAATTTCATGGATAATTGATCATAAACTCACAATTCATTGGATCCCAACAAACACACCGCAAAAAGTGATTACATCGGATAGATCTCCAAGAACATCCAGGAGAACATTGTATTGAAGATCAAAAAGAGAGAAGAAGCTATCTAGCTACTGCCTATGGGCCCGAAGGTCTGCGGTAAACTACTCACGCATCATCGAAAGGGCAGCATGGTAGATGTAGAGCCCCTCCGTGATCGATTCCCCCTCCGGCAGATTACCGGAGAAGGACCCCAGATGGGATCTCTCTGGAACAGAAGCTTGCGGCGGCGTAAAAAGTATTTCGTGGACTCTCCTGAGGGTTTCTGAATTTATACTGCTGGAATTAGGTCAAACGGAGCTTCGTGGGGCCCATGAGGCACCAAGGCGCACCTGCCACCCCCTCCCAGGCGCACCCTGGTGGCTCGTGGGGCCCACCAAGGTCTTTTGGCCTCCTCTCGAAGCTTCTGATGTTTATCTTTCCAATAAAAATACTCCAAAAAGTTTCGTGGCATTGGGACTTCGTTTGGTATTGATTTTCTGTCACACAAAAACAGGGCAGAAAACAGCAACTGGCACTGGGCACTAGGTTAATAGGTTAGTCCCCAAAAATGATAGATAATTGCTGTAAATGATTGTAAAAACATCCAAGATTGATAATATAATAGCATGGAGCAATAAAAAAATATAGATACATTGGAGACGTATCAGCATCCCCAAGCTTAATTCCTACTCATCCTCGAGTAGGTAAATGATTAAAACATAATTTTTGATGTGGAATGGTGGCTAACATATTTATCACATATTCTTTTCTTTTTGTAGCATGGACATTGGACTTGTATGATTCAAAGCAATAGTCTATAGTTGGACATGAAAACATAAATACTCAAGCATACTAACAAGCAACCATGTCTTTCAAAATATCAACTCTGAAAAAAGTTATCCCTAGCCCATTATGCTCAATCATTGATCCATTCACGAAACACACTCGAATATGTAAGAGTATGACAATAATGCTCTCTAGTTGGTGCTTTTGTAAGAGAAGATGGAGACTCAAATAAAAATAAAAATTGCATAAAAGTAAATAGATAGGCCCTTCGCAGAGGGAAGCAGAGATTTGTCAAATGTGCCAGAGCTCAAAGTTGAAATTAAAGAGATAAAAATATTTTGGGAGGCATGCTTTTCCTGTCAATGAAAACGAATGAGAATTCCAAATATCTTCCATGCTACATACAATAAAGGCGGTTCCCAAACAGAAAATAAAGTTTATTCCTTTTCCACCATTCTTTCACAATCCATGGCTAGCCGTATCCACGGGTGCCCTCCATACCATCACTTTCCAAGGAATTTATTATTGTGATCATATAAGATTTTTCATTTCACATTTCGGGACTGGGCATCCCTATTACCAACCATTCTCTTGTGCAATGACAAGTGAATAAACACTCATCGTGAGAATAACACACCTAGCACGGAAGATATTGGCTACCCACTTCCGCCTCATGAGCAGTACGGGCACACAAAATAGAAAAATTATTTTGAAATTTAGAGTTGGCACACGCAAATTTACTTGGAACAGCATTGAAATACTGCATATAGGTAGATATAGTTTACTCATATGGTAAAACTTGGTTTAAGGATTTTGGATGCACAAGCAGTATTTCTGCTTAGTACAAATGAAGGCTAGCAAAAGATTGATAAGCAACCAACCAAAAAATGAAAACGGTGATGACCCACAAGTATAGGGGATCTATCGTAGTCCTTTCGATAAGTAAGAGTGTCAAACCCAACGAGGAGCAGAAGGAAATGGCAAGCGGTTTTCAGCAAGGTATTCTCTGCAAGCACTGAAATTATCGGTAACAGATAGTTGTGTGATAAGACAATTCGTAACGGGTAACAAGAAACAAAAGTAACTAAGGTGCAGCAAGATGGCCCAATCCTTTTTGTAGCAAAGGACAAGCCTGGACGAACTCTTATATAAAGCAAAGTGCTCTCGAGGAGACATGGGAATTGTTGTCAAGTTAGTTTTCATCATGCTCATATGATTTGCATTCATTACTTTGATAATTTGATATGTGGGTGGACCGGTGCTTGGGTGCTGCCCTTCCTTGGACAAGCCTCCCACTTATGATTAACCCCTCTCGCAAGCATCCGCAACTACGAAAGAAGAATTAAGATAAATCTAACCATAGCATAAACATATGGATCCAAATCAGCCCCTTACAAAGCAACGCATAAACTAGGGTTTAAGCTTCTGTCACTCTAGCAACCCATCATTTACTTATTACTTCCCAATGCCTTCCCCTAGGCCCAAATAATGGTGAAGTTTCATGTAGTCGACGTTCACATAACACCACTAGAGGAAAGACAACATACATCTCATCAAAATATCGAACGAATACCAAATTCACATGATTACTTATAACAAGACTTCTTCCATGTCCTCAGGAACAAACGTAACTACTCACAAAGCATATTCATGTTCATAATCAGAGGAGTATTAATTATCATTAAGGATCTAAACATATGATCTTCCCCCGAATAAACCAACTAGCATCAACTACAAGGAGTAATCAACACTACTAGTAACCCACAGGTACCAATCTGAGGTTTTGAGACAAAGATTGAGTACAAGAGATGAACTAGGGTTTGAGAGGAGATGGTGCTAGTGAAGATGTTGATGGATATTGACCCCCTCTCGATGAGAGGATCTTTGGTGATGACGATGGCTTCGATTTCCCCCTCCCGGAGGGATGTTTCCCCGGTAGAACAGCTCCGCCGGAGCCCTAGATTGGTTCTGCCCAGGTTCTACCTCGAGACGGCGGCGCTTCGTCCCGAAAGCTTCCTTATGATTTTTTCTAGGGTAAAAGACACCATATAGAAGAAGATGGGCGTCGGTGGCGTGCCAGGGGCCCACAAGGATGGGGGGCGCGCCCAGGGGGGTAGGGCGCGCCCTCCACCCTTGTGGCTGGCTGGTGGCCCCCTCTGTTGCTTTCTTCGCCCAATATTTTTTAATAATTCCAAAATGACTCTCCATGAAGTTTCAGGACTTTTGGAGTTGTGCAGAATAGGTCTCTAATATTTGCTCCTTTTCCAGCACAGAATTCCAGCTGCCGGCATTCTCCCTCTTCATGTAAACCTTATAAAATAAGAGAGAATAGGCATAAGTATTGTGATATAATGTGTAATAATATCCCATAATGCAATAAATATCAATATAAAAGCATGATGCAAAATGGATGTATCAACTCCCCCAAGCTTAGACCTCGCTTGTCCTCAAGCGAAAGCCGATATCGAAAAATATGTCCGCATGTTTAGAGATAGAGGTGTCGATAAAATAGAATACGCACATGAGGGCATCATGATCATCTTTAGAACAGCAACATATTATGCCATATAATTTCTTATGTCAAAGTAATAATTCGTTCATAAGGTAAAGTATGAATCAGAAACTTTATTGAAAACTAACAAACTATGATCTCAGTCATTGAAGCAATTGCAATTTATCATAACATCGGAAAGAGTGAATATAAGAGCTTTTCAGCAAGTCCACATACTCAACTATCGTTTAGTCTTTCACAATAGCTAACACTCACGCGATACTTATGGGTTCAAAGCTTCAATCGGACACAGAGAAAGATAGGGGCTTATAGTTTCGCCTCCCAACATTTTACCTCAAGGGTAATGTCAACAATAATACTTTATGATAACCTACATCTGAGTGGATATATATATCCGGATCTCTCCAACACATAGTGCTTGCCAAAAGAAAAAGTGTAAAAAGGAAAGGTGAAGATCACCATGACTCTTGTATAAGGGTAGAAGATAAAAGTAAAAGATAGGCCCTTCGTAGAGGGAAGCATAGGTTGTCATGCGCTTTTATGGTTGGATGCACAAAATCTTAATGCAAAAGAACGTCACTTTATATTGCCGCTTGTGATAAGGACCTTTATTATGGAGTCCGTCGCTTTTAATTCTTGAATATCACAAGTTTGTATAAAGCTTATTTTCTTCACACTAATAGATCATACATATTTAGAAAGCAATTTTTATTGCTTGCACCGATGACAACTTACTTGAAGGATCTTACTAAATCCATGGGTAGGTATGGTGGTCTCTCATGGCAAAACTGGGTTTAGGGATGTTTGGAAGCACAAGTAGTATCTCTACTTGGTGCAAAGAATTTGGCTAGCATGAGGGGGAAAAGCAAGCTCAACATGTTGGAGGATCCATGACAATATAACTTCTATTCGGATATAAGAAAACATAACCCATTATGTTGTCTTCCTTGTCCAACATCAACTTTTTAGCATGTCATAGTTTAATGAGTGCTCACAATTACAAAAGATGTCCAAGATAGTATATTTATATGTGAAGCTTCTCTTTCTTTATTACTTCCTATTAATTGCAACAATGACCAAAACTATGTTTGTCAACTCTCAACAACTTTTATTCATCATACTCTTCATATGTGAAGTCATTACTCTCCATAAGATCAATATATGATTTATTTCTTTCTTTCTTTCTTTTTAGTTCTTTATTTTATTCCCTCAAGATCATAGCAAGAAAGCAAAGCCCTCAACTCAAAACTACCCTTTATTATATATAACTCACGGACTCGATTACATATATAGAGATCAAAACAAAAACTCAAAGCTAGATCATACTAAAACTATATTCTACTAGATTAAGATATAACCAAAAGGATCGAGCTAAGAAAAATGATAAAGGTAAAGGTGTGATGGTGATACGATACCGGGGCACCTCCCCCAAGCTTGGCAGTTGCCAAGGGGAGTGCCCATACCCATGTATTTATGTCTCTTTCTTCGGAGGTGGTGATGATGGAGTTGTTGATGTGGTATCCTTCTTCCTCAGCTTGCGCTTGAGGATAGAATTTTCCTCCCTTAAGTCATCAATCTCCTGCTCAAGCCTTAATATCTTTTTACATAGTTTCTGTTTGTTTTCCTGCAAGAGACAAAAAGGGATAAACTCGATCTTAGGTTTCTTTGCTTTGTTAGGGAGACTTGACTTTTTGAACTCCACGTGCATGTCCCCAGGTTGAGGTAGTGGGACTTCATCTTCATCTGAGCTTGTCTCCTCCTTTCCCTTTGGATCATAGTCTTCTTCTTCCTCCGTGGTCCAACCATAATGCTCCAAATCCCCGTAGACCTTGGGGTCTGCAATGTAATCAGCTACAAAGCTCTCTGCCCCCGAATCTTGGGACGACATATTACTCTAAATCTGCTGCAGATACAGCTCAAAAAAAATAGGAGATATTGTCGTGGTACGGTGGTCAAAACCTTCGGGAGATTATATAATGAATTTTTACCAACCAAAAGAAGTATCGTGCAAGAAAACGGAGTCCGGAGGGCACACGAGGTGGCCACAAGGTCGGGGGGTGCGCCCAGGGGGGTAGGGCGCCCTCCACCCTTGTGGTCGCCTCGTGTCTCTTTCGGACTACTTTTAATTTTACTAATTTTTTAAATATTCCAAAACGGAGAAAAATTATCGTTGGAAACGTTTTGGAGTCGGTTTACTTACCGTACCACATACCTATTCCTTTTCGGAGTCTGAAACATTCTGGAAAGTGACCCTTATGTACTCCTCCGGTGTTACGGTGTCAATAACATTGGTTTCAACATTTATGGGAGTACCGGAGATATAATGTTAGATTCTTTGACCGTTTACCGCCTTCGGATTTGTGCCTTCGGCGTTGTTGATCTTGATGGCACCGGAATGATAGACCTCCTCGATAATGTAAGGACCTTCCCATTTATAGAGAAGCTTTCCTGCAAAAAAAATCTTAAACGAGAGTTTTATAGCAAAACATGATCACCTACATTAAACTCACGCTTTTGTATCCTTTTGTCATGCCATCTTTTAACTTTTTCTTTAAACAACTTGGCATTCTCATAGGCTTGGGTTCTCCATTCATCAAGTGAGCTAATGTCAAATAACCTCTTCTCACCGGCAAGTTTGAAATCATAATTGAGCTCTTTAATAGCCCAATATGCCTTATGTTCTAGTTCAAGAGGTAAGTGACATGCTTTTCCATAAACCATTTTATACGGAGATATACCCATAGGATTCTTATAAGCAGTTCTATAAGCCCATAATGCATCATCAAGTTTCTTAGACCAATTCTTTCTAGATCTATTAACAGTCTTTTGCAAAATTATTTTAATCTCTCTATTGCTCAACTCTACTTGACCACTAGACTGAGTATGACATGGAGATGCAATTCTATGGTTGACATCATATTTAGCAGGCATTTTACGGAAAGCACCATGAATAAAATGTGAACCACGATCAGTCATTAAATATCTAGGTACTCCAAACCTCAGAAAAATAACTTCTTTAAGCATCTTAATAGAAGTGTTATGATTGGCACTACTAGTTGGAATAGCTTCTACCCACTTAGTAATGTAATCAACAGCAACTAAAATATGTGTATACCCATTAGAGGAAGGAAAAGGTCCCATATAATCAAAGCCCCAAACATCAAATGGTTCAATAACAAGTGAATAATTCATAGGCATTTCCAGACATCTACTAATATTGCCAATTCTTTGGCATTCATCACAAGATAAGACAAACTTACAAGCATCCTTGAAGAGAGTAGGCCAATAAAAATCGGATTGCAATACCTTGTGTGCAGTTCTATCTCCAGCATGGTGTCCTCCGTAATACTCGGAGTGGCACTTGCGTAGGATCTATTCCTGTTCATGCTCAAGTACACAATGTCTAATAACACCATCTACTCCTTCTTTATAAAGGCGTGGGTCATCCCAAAAGTAATGTCATAAATCATAGAAAAACTTTTACTTTTGCTGGTATGTGAAACTAGGTGGTATAAATTTAGCAACAATGTAATTAGCATAATCAGCATACCATGGAGCATTACGAGAAGCATTTATGACATTTAATTGTTCATCAGGAAAGCTATCATCAATAGGCAGTGGGTCATCAAGAACATTTTCTAACCTAGACAAGTTGTCTGCAACGGGGTTCTCAGCTCCCTTTCTATCAACAATATGCAAATCAAATTCTTGTAGCAGGAGGACCCGTCAAATAAGTCTAGGTTTAGCATCTTTCTTTTCCATAAGATATTTAATAGCATCATGATCAGTGTGAACAGTTACTTTGGAATCAACAATGTAAGATCTGAACTTATCACAAGCAAATACAACTGCTAAAAATTCTTTTTTAGTAGTAGCATAATTTCTCTGGGCACTGTCTAGAGTTTTACTAGCATAATGAAGAACATTTAATTTCTTATCAACTCTTTGTCCTAGAACAGCACCAACAGCATAATCACTAGCATCACACATAATTTCAAAGGGCAAATTCGAATCAGGTGGCTGAACAAATAGGTGTAGAAATCAAGGCTTTCTTAGGTATTTCAAATGCTTCTACACAATCATCATCAAAAACAAAAGGAACATCTTTTTGCAAGAGATTAGTGAGAGGTCTAGAAATTTTAGAGAAGTCTTAAATAAACCTCCTATAGAGACCAGCATGACCAAGGAAACTTCTTATACCTTTGATATCTTTAGGACACGGCATCTTTTCAATAGCATCTACTTTAGCTTTATCAACTTCAATACCTCTTTCAGAAATTTTATGCCCCAAGACAATACCTTCATTAACCATAAAGTGGCACTTCTCCCAATTCAAGAGAAGATTAGTTTCTACACATCTCTGCAAAACTCGATCAAGGTTGCTCAAGCAATCATCTAAAGAAGTTCCGTAAACGGAGAAATCATCCATGAAAACCTCAACAATCTTTTCACAAAAATCAGAGAATATAGCAGTCATACATCTTTGAAAGGTAGCAGGTGCATTGCATAAACCAAAAGGCATACGTCTATAAGAAAAGGTACCGAAAGGGCAAGTAAAAGTGGTCTTCTCCTGATCATCTTTTGACACATGTATTTGAGAGAAACCAGAATAACCATCTAGAAAGCAAAAATGTGTATGTTTGGATAGTCTTTCTAGCATTTGATCAATAAAAGGTAGAGGGTAATGATCTTTTCTAGTAGCTTTATTCAATTTGCGAAAATCAATTACCATCCTATAACCTGTAACAATTCTTTGTGGGATCAATTCATTCTTATCATTAAGAACAACAGTAATACCTCCCTTCTTAGGGACACAATGAATAGGACTTACCCAGTTACTATCAGCAACAGGATAAATTATACCTGCCTCCAGAAGCTTTAGTATTTCATTTCTTACCACTTCTTTCATCTTAGGATTTAACCGTCATTGGTGATCAACAACTGGTTTATCATCACGCTCCAAATTAATTATGTGTTGACATAGAGTGGGACTAATGCCCTTAAGATCATCAAGAGTATATCCAAGAGCAGCACGGTGCTTCTTCAAAGTTTTCAATAGTTTCTTTTCTTCATGCTCTGAAAGGTTAGCACTAATAATAACAGGATATATCTTCTTTTCAACGAGATAAGCATATTTCAAAGTATCAGGTAAATGTTTAAGCTCAAACACGGGATCACACTTGGGTGGAGGAGGAACCCCAAGGATTTCAACAGGCAAATTGTGTTTCAAAATAGTCCCTTGATTAAAGAATATTTCATCTATTTCCCTTCTTTCATTCATAAACATATCATTCTCATGGTCTAGCAAATATTGTTCTAAAGGATCAGTAGGACGCACGGTAATAGAAGCAAGACCAATAATTTCATCCTTACTAGGCAATTCTTTATCATGGGGTTGTCTACGAAATTTAGAGAAATTAAAATCATGAGACATATCCCCTAAACCGACAGTAACAATATCTTTCTCGCAGTCTATCTTAGCATTAACGGTATTCAAGAAAGGTCTACCAAATATAATGGGACAAAAGTCATCTTGTGGGGAGGTAAGAACAAGAAAATCAGCACGATATTTAATTTTCCCACACAAGACTTCAACATCTTTAACAATCCCAATTGGTGAAATAGTATCTCTATTGGCAAGCTTAATAGTAACATCAATATCTTCTATTTCAGCAGGTGCAATATCATTCATAATTTCTTCATATAAGGAAAAAGGAATTGCACTCACACTAGCACCCACATCACATAAGCCATGATAACAATGATCTCCTATTTTAACAGAAACAACAGGCATGCCAACAACAGGTCTATGTTTATCTTTACTATCGGGTTTGGCAATTCTAGCAGCTTCATCACAGAAAATAAATAACATGCCCATCAATATTATCAACCAAGAGATCTTTAACCATAGCAATACTAGGTTCAACTTTAATTTGTTCAGGGGGTGTAGGTGTTCTAGTATAACTCTTACGAACCATAGTTGAAGCTTTAGCATTGTCCTTTATTCTAACAGGAAAAGGGGGTTTCTCAATATAAGCAGTAGGAACAATAGGATCAACATTATACGTAATAGTTTCTTCTTCAACTTTAATAGGTTCTACTACTTTCACTTCAATGGGAGGATGATATTTAAACCACTTATCCATAGGGAGATCAACATGAGTAGCAAATGATTCATAGAAAGAAGCTACTATCTCAGAGTCAAATCCATATTTAGTGCTAAAATCATGAAAAGCGTTGGTATCGATAAAAGATTTAACACAATCAAACTTAAGGTTTATACCTGACTCCTTACCTTCGTCGAGTTCCCAATCTTCGGAGTTGCTTTTAATTCTTTCCAATAAATCCCATTTGAATTCAATATCCTTCTTCATATAAGAAGCAGTACAAGAAGTATCGAGCATGGATCGATCATGATGAGAAAGCCGAGCATAAAAATTCTGAATAATAATTTCTCTTGAGAGCTCATGATTGGGGCATGAATATAACATTGACTTAAGCCTCCCCCAAGCTTGAGAGATACTTTCTCCTTCATGAGGCCAAAAATTATATATATAATTACGATCACGATGAACCAGATGCATAGGATAAAACTTCTGATGAAATTCCGATTTCAATCGGTTGTAGTTCCATGATCCAATATCATCACATAGCCTATACCATGTCAATGCATTTCCCTTCAAAGATAAAGGGAAGACGTTCTTCTTGACAACATCCTCGGGCATACCTTCAAGCTTAAATAATCCACAAACTTCATCCACATAGATTAGGTGCATATCGGGATGTAATGTTCCATCTCCTGCATAAGGATTAGCTAGCAGTTTCTCTATCATATCCGAAGGAATTTCATAATAAATATTTTAAGTAGGTGCAGTAGGTTGAGGAGCAACACTTTGCTCTTCCGGTCGAGGTGAAGATACCCCGAAAAAGCCCCTCAAAGGATTATTTTCCATAGTAACAAGAGACAGTAAATTTCAGCACACTATATAAATGTTTCCTTACCAAATTCCATTTACCAAAGGCACTTCACTCCCCGGCAACGGTGCCAGAAAAGAGTCTTGATGACCCACAAGTATAGGGGATCTATCGTATTCCTTTCGATATGTAAGAGTATCAAACCCAATGAGGAGCAGAAGGAACTGACAAGCGGTTTTCAGCAAGGTATTCTCTGCAAGCACTGAAATTATCGGTAACAGATAGTTGTGTGAGAAGATATTTCGTAACGGGTAACAAGCAACAAAAGTAACTAAGTTGCGGCAAGATGTCCCAATCCTTTTTGTAGCAAAGGACAAGCCTGGACGAACTCTTATATAAAGCAAAGCGCTCCCAAGGACACATTGGAATTGTTGTCAAGTTAGTTTTCATCATGCTCATATGATTCGCGTTCGTTACTTTGATAATTTGATATGTGGGTGGACCGGTGCTTGGGTGCTGCCCTTACTTGGACAAGCCTCCCACTTATGATTAACCCCTCTCGCAAGCATCCGCAACTACGAAAGAAGAATTAAGATAAATCTAACCATAGCATGAAACATATGGATCCAAATCAGCCCCTTACGAAGCAACGCATAAACTAGGGTTTAAGCTTCTATCACTCTAGCAACCCATCATCTACTTATTACTTCCCAATGCCTTCCTCTAGGCCCAAATAATGGTGAAGTGTCATGTAGTCGACGTTCACATAACACCACTAGAGGAAAGACAACATACATCTCATCAAAATATCGAACGAATACCAAATTCACATGATTACTTATAACAAGACTTCTCCCATGTCCTCAGGAACAAACGTAACTACTCACAAAGCATATTCATGTTCATAATCAGATGAGTATTAATTATCATTAAGGATCTGAACATATGATCTTCCACCGAATAAACCAATTAGCATCAACTACAAGGAGTAATCAACACTACTAGCAACCCACAGGTACCAATCTGAGGTTTTGAGAGAAAGATTGAGTACAAGAGATGAACTAGGGTTTGAGAGGAGATGGTGCTGGTGAAGATGTTGATGGAGATTGACCTCCTCCCGATGAGAGGATCGTTGGTGATGACGATGGCTTCGATTTCCCCCTCCCGGAGGGATGTTTCCCTGGCAGAACAGCTCTGCCGGAGCCCTAGATTGGTTGTGCCCAGGTTCCTCCTTGAGACGGTGGCGCTTCGTCCCGAAAGCTTCCATATGATTTTTTCCAGGGTAAAAGACACCAGATAGCAGAAGAAGGGCGTCGGAGGCCTGCCAGGGGCCCCACGAGGACGGGGGGCGCGCCCAGGGGTTAGGGCGCGCCCTCCACCCTTGTGGCTGGCTGGTGCCCCCCCTCTGGTTCTTTCTTTGCCCAATATTTTTTATTAATTCCAAAATGACTCTCCGTGAAGTTTCAGGACATTGGAGTTGTGCAGAATAGGTCTCTAATATTTGCACCTTTTCCAGCCCAGAATTCCAGCTTCCGGCATTCTCCCTCTTCATGTAAACCTTATAAAATAAGAGACAATAGGCATAAGTATTGTGATATAATGTGTAATAATAGCCCATAATGCAATAAATATCAATATAAAAGCATGATGCAAAATGGACGTATCAAACGGTCATAAACATGCATTGAACATAACTAACACCGAATAATGCACCATAAGTAGGATGTAACTTCATTGGATAACTATTCACTTAACGTGCATGCATAGGGAATCACAAACCTTAACACTAATATTCTTACGAAATCAGAATTACTCACTAACATGACTCACATATTATCATTTACATATCGCAAAACTATCGCAATGAATCACAATCATCATATCCAATGATCTATATGAAAGTTTTTGTTATATCCCTCTTGAATATTTATCACTTTGGGACCAATTGCATAACATGTGCAAATTACCGTTACTATCATCATTCTCAAAAAGATTTAAGTGAAGCATAAGAGTGCAAATATTTCTTCAAAATTTCAATCTTATCAATGCTCAAAATAATATAAGTGAAGCATGAGAATTTATTTCTACAAAATTTTAATCAACTCTCAAAATAATATAAGTGAAGCATGAGAGTTTATTTCTTCAAAATAAAGCCACCACCGTGCTCAAAAAGATTTCAGTGAAGCACTAGAGCAACTGCCTAGCTCAAAAAAATTAAGTGAAGCACATAGGCTATTCTAACAAATCATGATAATAAATGGGTGGCTCTCTCAAAATAGGTGTGTGCAGCAAAGATGATTGTGACAAACTAAAAAGCAAACAAAGCAAAGACTCATATCATACAAGACGCTCCAAGCAAAACACATATCATGTGACGAATAAAAATATAGCTCCAAGTAAAATTACCGATGGTTGGTAGAAGAAAGAGGGGATGCCTTCCGGGGCATCCCCAAGCTTAGACGCTTGAGTCTTCCTAGAATATATTTTCTTTGACAGAAAGACTGTAAGGGAACCCCGTACAGTATAATTGGTGCAACAAACCCAAATTGCAAGTACCATGCCTTGAACCTGGGTGGGTGGGAAGGCATCAGCCCCTTCTGACCCCTAGGCTATGCCTTAGTCTGCGTCTTCCTAGAATATTACCTTGGGGAGCCTCGGGCATCCCCAAGCTTAGGCTTTTGCTACTCCAAATTCCTTCATCCATCGTGATCTCACCCAAAACTTGAAAACTTCAATCACGCAAAACTTAACAAAACCGTCGTGATATCCGTTAGTATAACAAAATAAATCACTACTATAAGCACTGTTGCAAACCCATTCATGTTTTATTTTTGCATTATACCTACTGTACTCTAACTTCACTATGGCTTATACCCCCCGATACAATCCATAGATTCATCAAAACAAGCAAGTAGTGCATCAAAAACAGAATCTGTCAAAAACAAAACAGTCTGTAGAGATCTGCATTATGGTCAAACTTCTGTAACTCCAAAAATTCTGAAAAATTAGGAAAACATGGGAAATTCATATATAAATACTGTGTAAAAAATTAAGAAGGTTCTAACGTTACAGTGAAAAAATAAAATTCCAGTACTGGACGCAAAACTTTCTGTTTTCAAACTGCATCAATTATACTATCTTCCAAATCATCCCAAAGGTTCTACTTGGCACAAACACTAATTAAAAACATAAAAACACAATCATACCAGTAGCATGACAGTAAAAACACACCATAACAGAAGCTTATAACAAAATTTTATTTTATTCATTAGGTTGCCTCCCAACAAGCGCTATGGTTTTATGCCCCTAGATAGGCATAATGCATAGTTTCAAGTGTTGTCATCTTTCAAGTTGACTCCATAAGTGGCCCTCATAATGGATTCATATGGTACTTTAATTATCTTCCTAGGGAAATGTTCCATACCTTTCTTTAGTGGAAACTGAAATTTTATATTCCCTTCTTTCATATCAATAACGGCACCTATAGTTCTTAGGAACGGTCTACCAAGTATTATGGGGCAAGAAGAATTGCATTCATTATCAAGAACAATAAAATCAACGGGCACATAATTTCTATTTGCAAGAATAAGAACATCATTAATTCTTCCCAAAGTCTTTTTAATAGTAGAATCCGCAAGATGCAAATTAAGGGAACATTCATCTATATTGGTAAAACCTAGCACATCACATAGAGATTTTGGAATTGTAGAAACGCTAGCACCCAAATCACACAAAGCATTGCACTCATAATTTTTAATTTTTTAATTTAATGGTGGGTTCCAATTCATCATATAATTTTCTTAGAATTGAAATCTCTAGTTCAAGCTTTTCTTCTAACTCTTTCATCATTGCTTCTACTATATGTTTAGTAAAAGCCTTGTTTTGCTCATAAGCATTGGGTGAATTTAACATGGATTGTAACAAAGAAATGCTCTCAATCAAAGAAAAATTATCACAATTAAAACCTTTGTAATAAAAAAGAGTGGGCACATTTCTATTTAAAGTTTTTACCTCTCCAAACGCATTTTAGCAATTTTTTCATTAAGATTTTCACCCTCCGAATTATGGGAACGCATACTAACTAAAATTGACTTGTCTTTAGTTCCCTTTTCATCAAGTTTTATATTGCTAAACAAAGAATCAATAGATGAAACTCCAATCATTTTAATATCTTCATCATTGCTATGATAAAAACCGGGAGGAATCGCTTTTTCTAAAAATTCATGTTTAGCTCTTAGCATGGCGGTCCTTCTCTTACTCTCATCCATGGAGACATGTAAAGCTTTAATTGATTCACTAATATCAATTTTTGGTGGCAAAATTTTAGACTTAAGATTTTCCACATCATGGGTAATTCTATTAGTGCTCCTAGACATATCATCAATTTACTCAATTTTTCTTCTATCGTAGTGTTGAAAACTTTTTTAGAATTGATAAATTATTTAATATTACTTTCAAGATCAGAAGGTGTCCTATTATTATTATAGGAATTACCATAAGGATTGCCATAATTATTAGAGGAATTTTCGGGAAACGGTCTAGCGTTGACATTACCTCTATAAGCATTGTTATTAAAATTGTTTCGCGAGACAAAATTCACACCTACGGGATCATTAGTTTGCTCAATCAAAGTAGACAATGGCACATCATTAAGATCAATATTAGCATTTTTACTAGCAACAAATTTCATAGGTGCATCAACTTTATCGCTCAAAGTATTAATTTCTTCAATAGAATTCACCTTTTTACTAGTAGGAGTTCTTTCGGTATGCCATTGTGAATAATTTGCCATAATATTATCAAGCAATTTAGCAGCTTCACCCAAAGTAATTTCCAAAAAAGTACCACCTGCAGCGGAATCTAAAAGATTTTTAAAGATAAAATTGAATCCCGCATAAATTTTTTGTATGATCATCCGTAAATTTAAACCATGAGTAGGGCAATTTCTAATCATTAATTTCATCATCTCCCAAGATTAGGCAACATGTTCATAATCAAGTTTCTTAAAATTCATAATTTGATTTCTATGAGAAATAATTTTTGCGGGAGGAAAATATTTAGTACTAAAAGCATCTTTACACTTATCCCAATAATCGATACTATTTCGTGGTAAAGATGAGAACCAAACTTTAGCATGATCCCGCAATGAGAACGGGAATAATTTTAATTTCACAATATCATTATCCACATCTTTTTTTCTTTTTCATGTCACACAATTCTATGAAAGTATTAAGATGAGATGCGGCATCTTCATTAGGACTACCAGAAAATTGTTATTTCATAACAAGATTTAGCAAAGCGGCATTAATATCACAAGTCTTCGCACTAGTGGCGGGAGGAGCAATCGGAGTACTAATAAAATCAATATTATTAGTATTGGAAAATTCACATAATTTTGTATTTTCTTGAGACATCATGACTACGCAAACAAGATAGCAAGCAAGCAAACAAGCAAACGAGAAAAAAGGAAAAAAGGCAAATGGAAAATATTTTTATAGTTTTGTGTAAAAATGTTTTAGAAGTGGGGGAGATGAAAACAAGAGGCAAATGGCAAATAAAGTAAATGCAAGGAGATGAAGTTTATGCAAAGGTACTTGATAGATGTTGATGATGTCTCCCCGGCAACAGCGCCAGAAATTCTTCCTGCTACTTGTAGCTTGTGGTTGTATTTTCCCCGAAGAGGAAGGGATGATGCAGCACAGTAGAGATAAGAATTTCCCTCGATTATGAAACCAAGGTTATCGAACCAGTAGGAGAATCACACAACACATCGTTAGTAGTACCTGCACACAAACAACAAATCCTTGCACCGAACGCAAAGAAGGGGTAAGATTGCAAGATTAAATTGTATTTGATAAATTGAAATAAAAATACAAAATAAAATAAATAAAGAATGATGGCAGCAATATTTTTAGGGTTTTAGTAATATGAGATAGATAGACCCGGGGGGCATAGGTTTTACTAGAGGCTTCTCTCGAGAAAATAGCATACGGTGGGTAGACAATTTACTGTTGGGCGATTCAGAGAAAAGCAAATAATCATGACGATATCCAAGGCAATGATCATGTATATAGGCATCACGTCCAAGATGAGTAGACCGACTCCTGCCTACATCTACTATTATTACTCCACACATCAACCACTATCCAGCATGCATCTAGTGTATTAAGTCCATAGAAGAACGGAGTAATGCCTTAAGAACGATGACATGATGTAGACAAGACAAACTCACAAATTAATAAACCCAATGAATAGATCCCATCTTGTTATCCTTAGTAGCAACGATACATATGTGTCATGTCCCTTTCTGTCACTGGGATTGAGCACCGCAAGATCGAACCCACTACAAAGCACCTCTTCCCATTACAAGAAAAATCAATCTAGTTGGCCGAACCAAATCAATAGATCGGAGAAGAAATACGAGGCTATAATAATCATGCATAAAAGAGATCAGAGAAGACTCAAATAATTTCATGGATAATCTGATCATAAACTCACAATTCATCGGATCCCAAAAAACACACCGCAAAAAGTGATTACATCGGATAGATCTCCAAGAACACCAAGGAGAACATTGTATTGAAGATCAAAAAGAGAGAAGAAGCCATCTAGCTACTGCCTATGGACCCGAAGGTGTGTGGTAAACTGTTCACGCATCATCGAAAGGGCAGCAAGGTTGATGTAGAGCCCATCCGTGATCGATTCCCCCTCCGGCAGATTACCAGAGAAGGACCCCAGATGGGAACTCTTTGGCACAGAAGCTTGTGGTGGCGTAAAAAGTATTTCGTGGGCTCTCCAGAGGGTTTCTGATTTTTTCTGAATTTATAGTGCTGGAATTAGGTCAAACGGAGCTTGGTGGGGCCCAGGAGGCACCAGGGCGCGTCTGCCCCCCCCCCCCCCCCCCCCCCCCCCTCCCCTCCAGGCGCGCCCTGGTGGCTTGTGGGGCCCACCAAGGTCTTCTGGCCTCCTCTCGAAGCTTCTGATGTTTATCTTGTCCAATAAAAATTCTCTAAAAAGTTTCGTGGCATTTGGACTTCGTTTGGTATTGATTTTCTGTAAAACAAAAACAGGGCAGAAAACAGCAAGTGGCACTGGGCACTAGGTTAATAGGTTACTCTCCAAAAATGATAGATAATTGTAGTAAATGATTGTAAAAACATCTAAGATTGATAATATAATAGCATGGAAGAATAAAAAATTATAGATATGTTGGAGACGTATCAAGCGTCACTTGCGTCACTCAGCGTTGCATCACGCCGGAGGAAGGATAGCAGATCCTGCAGGAGATTCATTCAGGAAGTTGTGGTCACCATGCTTCTTCTCGGACCTTGGTCACCAAACTATTTCGGGCGGGTTTCTATTGGCGCAGAGCGAACCAAGCTGCGCGTGATATCATTGACCACAGCGTCGGGTGTCAATTTTATGCGAATCAGTCACACAAGCCAGCGTCCGCGCTGAAGACGATCCCACTCGCATGGCCATTCATGGTCTGGCAACTCGATATGGTCGGTCCATTCCGGACCGGGGCTAGCGGGTTCACGCATCTGTTGGTCACTATGGATAAGTTCATCAAGTGGATTGAAACGAAGCCCATAAAGAAGCTAGACTCCTCGACTGCGATCAAGTTCATCAAGGAAATAATCTTCAGGTTTGGAGTCCCCCACAGCATCATCACGGATAATGCGTCGAACTTCGACTCGGATAAATTCCTCGAGTTATGTTATTCTCAGGGCACTCGGGTCGATTACACCTCCGTGGCTCACCCGCAGTCGAATGGACAAGCAGAGCGGGCGAATGGACTGATACTCCAGGTGCTCAAGCCGTGTTTCATGCGTGACCAGTAGCATGCAGCAGGAGCCTGGGTCACCGAACTGCCGTCGGTCCTCTGGGGCTTGCGGACGACCCCAAACCGGTCCACGAAGCGCACTCTAGTCTTCTTGGTGTATGGCTCGGAGGCCGTTCTGCCGAGTGATCTGCTCCACAACCCCCCCCCCCCCCCCCCCCGAGTGGATCTCTACTCGGAGGTGGAGGCAGAGGAAGCGCGTCAAGATGGCCTCAACCTGCTGGAGGAAGAGCGCGACTTGGCTCTGATCAGGATGACTGCATATCAGCAAGACCTACGCCGCTATCACGATAGACACGTCAGGGGACGCGATTTCCAGGAAGGTGACCTGGTCCTCCGAATGGATCAGCAGAAGCCTCACAAGTTGGCGCCTCCATGGCACGGACCCTACGCAATATCAAAAGTGCTGAATAACGGAGCCTATTAGCTCTACAACTTCACCAAGAGTGTGGAAGAGCCCCGAGCTTGGAACGCGGATCTGCTCCGCAAATTCTTTACCTAGAATAAATTTCTCCCCATTGTAATAGTATTCTGAATGAAATTAGATGAATAAAAGTCTTACTTTTCCTGTATTTCGTCCAATTTGGATCAAACGCCATGTTTTCACTCCGGTGACTAACAGCATTCGAAATCTAACAATACGCCCCAGTGGGTACACGGACATAGCTGCGAACCAGATTTTGCCTAAGTTAAAAAACTATCCGAGTGCGGACAGGCTCCACACTCGGGGGCTTAGCTACGAACTAGATTTCGCCTAAGTTAAAAACTATCTGAGTATGGACACGCTCCACACTCGGGAACTTAGCTGCGAACCAGATTTCACCCAAGTTAAAAACTATCCGGGTGCGGACATGCTCCACACTCAAGGACTTAGCTGTGAATCAGATTTCGCCTAAGTTAAAAAAAACTATCCGAGTGCGGACATGCTCCACACTCGGGGGCTTAGCTGCGAACAAGATTTCGCCTAAGTTAAAAAACTATCCAAGTGCAGATACGCTCCACACTCCTGGACTTAATTGCGAACCAGATTTCGCCTAAGTTAAAAACTATCCGAGTGCGGACACGCTCCGCACTCGGGGACTTAGCTGCGAACCATATTTCGCCTAAGTTAAAAACTATCCGAGTGCAGACATGCTCCACACTTGGGGGCTTAGCTGCGAACCAGATTTCGCCTAAGTTAAAAAACTATCCGAGTGCAGACACGCTCCACACTCGGGGACTTAGCTGCGAACCAGATTTCGCCTAAGTTAAAAACTATCCGAGTGCGGACATGCTCCATACTCGGGGGCTTAGCTGCGAACCAGATTTCGCCTAAGTTAAAAACTATGTGAGTGCATACACGCTCCACACTCGGGGGCTTAGCCGCGAACCATCCTTCGCCTAAGTCCCAAAAATAATAACACTAGCAAATGGTGTAAGCATTCAAGCGTTCGAGTAAACTCTGATCCTTTCGAGTTCTCCTAACAAAAGCGAAGTACACGAGCCCGAGGCTCATTCAAAGTTTAACGGTTACAGCAACCACTCAGCATTCCGTGCCAAATCAAGATTTAAATGTTTTTCACTCCGCTACGGGAGGATTGGCCGGCTCGACAAAGGTGTCTAGGTCAATACCGTCTGCAATCCGAGTCACGGCCTTGATGAACGTCTCCATGAAGTCCTCAAACTTGAGCTTCTCCCTGTTGGCGACCTTCAACGACTTCAGCTTCTCCTCGTCCACATCCTTGCAGTGGATGCGGACGAGCCACGTCAGCGCCACAGTGAGCAGCGAACTTCTTCCAGGCTTGCACGCGGCTTGGGATATCCTTCAGCCGAGTAATCATGGACTCCACGTCATTCTGAAGCTCTTCGCCGGGGAGTAGTTCTTGATCGATCTTGGACAGGGCAGACCGTAGCCGGACAATATACCCTACTGCACTCTCAAGACGCCCCTCCAATTGGACAATGGACAAGGCGGCGCGGTCGTTGAGAATCAGCCTAGAGGGGTCCAAGTCTTTCTCGACCTTGTCGGTCTCCGGCTTGAAGTCATAGCAGAACTCTGTTGTGAAAAATGACTCGGGATCAGAGATATAAAACTCCTGAGCAAAGCAGACAAAATTCAGTCAGCGAGACGGCTTATCTTCAAGTTTCTTTCCCATGCCCTCGCGGAACTCTTGGATGTAATCGTCGGGACCACCTTTCTTCTGAAGGAGCTTGGCGATCGGGGCGTTCAGCTTCTTCTTCTCCTCTTCGAAGACGTTTGCCTGAGTGTTGTGCTTCACCTCCAACTCGGTGTTGGACTTCTTAAGCTCGGAAACCTCGTTCTTGGCTGTCTCGGAGGCGGACTTCAGGGTCTCGATCTCCTTCTCAAGCTTGCCGACCGAAGCCAGTTTCTCTTCGACAGCCTTGGTCTTGCTCCTAGCCTCCTTCTGCGCTAGCGCCAGTTCCTTGTCCTTGTTCTCCAAGGCCTGCTTCATGGTGTCTAAAGAAATAGAAGTCCTCATCCACATTACGAGTTGGGCGTTCTCGCCACGAACATCTGTTAAAGTGAATTGATTCGGATCAAAAGAAAATATGACTCGGCGAAGAATAGAGCGGTGGAACGTACCTGCCAGGGCATTCTTCTCCTTCTCCAGACGGCCGCTCTTGTGCTTCTTCGCGTCCAAGTCCACTCAGAGTTGCAGCACTTCCTGCTTCAAGGCAGCATAGTGAAAGCCCAGCTCACAAGCCCTCTGTGGCAAAACAAAGAGTATGGTCAGTCAGTCGGAATAACAAGCTCCCTCCTTCAAGGAGGAACAAGCTCAATCAGTACCAGATCTTGAAATACCCTCCTACAACTTAGTCGGCAATGAAGAAGATCGAAGATAACAATATTCTGACCTTCATAGTCAACCTCAAGGCAGACGAAGCTCGACTAGTTCGAAGCTTCATAGTCTACCAAGCCTTCCACCCGGCCAGCTGAGTGGGAGGTCACACTCCGAGTGCAATCAAATAAACAACTCTCTAACTTCCGCCGACTGCTTCCAGTAGACGGCAGTCTCGGGGACTACACCCAGTGGGTGCACTCAGCGTGCCCCCACTTGAAAGTGACTTGTGTTGAGCTAAAAAAAAGAGCTTGTGTGTGAGTTTTATCAGACTCCCACCGATTGCCTGCAATCGATGGCAGTCTCGGGGACTACACCCAGTGGGTGCACTCGGCGTGCCGTCACCGGAGAAAACACACTCGGAAAAGACTCCGGTCAACCCGAGTGGACATAATGACGGTACAGAGTTCTAAAGACTCCCGCCGACTATCTCCAGTCAACAGGAGCCTCGGGGACTACACCCAGAGGGTGCACTCAGCGTGCCCCCATAGGAGAAAAATGAACACCCAGTGGGTGTGCCCCCCACAAAACCACTGACGGAAGTTCAGTTTCAAATCCAGAATAAAACTTTGAACAACCCTTACAATGGTACTTACTCGGACGTTGGTCCTCAGGGCCTCGCTGGCGTCGTACGCCTCCTTCAGCCGGCTGTTCATCATCTCCACTGGGACCAAGGCCTCCTTGCTCGCCCCCACATGGTCCTCTGGGACCCTATGGAGGGTGAAAACGATGGCAAGAGCCGAGTGCTGCACGGGTGTAGGTTCAGGAGGCGGCACCGTAAGCATCAACGAAGAGCTGGCCCGTGCCAGAGGACTCGGACCAGTGGGCTCCCTGGCGGCCTTAGCAGGAGAAACTCGAGCCCTCTGGCCTGGCGAAGCCTCCCGCATCACGATGTCCGTCCCAGTCGGCATCGCCTTGTCGATCTCTGGGTTCGGTGGTTCGGCCTTGTCATCCTCGTCCAGATGGATGACTTCGGTCGGAGCTGTGAGAACATTCGGAAGATAATGTCAAGTTATAAACCAGTCGGTCGAAGCTCCAGTCAAACGACAATCGAGAAAACCTTACCCTTGGAAGTAGCAGCACTGGCAGCATTGCCTTCAGTCTGGCCCCGCTTCGGGGCGTCCGGGTCTGAAGAAGTCGTCGAGGTCTCATTGCTACAAGATAGGAGATCACTCGGTAACTCAAACGGATGGAAATTACACTGGAGAAAGAGCTAGCCTCAAGTGCTTACGTTGAAGCCAGTGGCACCGCCACTTTGATCTTCGGCAGTGCCGCCTTCCGAGGCTTGGCAGTGACTTGCTTCAACTATTTGGGTTGTTCCTCTGCCGTGTCAGCAGCCTCCGCCCTCAGGCGGTTCGCTCCACGCGAAGCAGTCGGCCTCGAATCACTCGGCACCCGAGTGCTCTTTGCTTTGGGTCTTGGGTCATTCTTCTCCTTGGTGCGGCGCTCCCGAGGAATGTTCTCGGACGGGGAAGACTCAGCCTCGTCACCTTCCTCCGTGTCACTCGCGTCTTCGCCACTCTCTTCCTCATCCTCGTCGTTGTCCTCTTCCTCCTCATCGCTATCTTCCGAGTGCTGGTGCTCCGTGTCACTCTTCACGTCCATTGGGACATGGTCGACGGCCGGCACCTGCGAAAGCATCTTCTAGAAACTCTGCAAGACGACATCACTCATCAAGACACAAACACACGTGAAAGAATTGCCATATGAAACACTCGGATGGAGTACGAACTTACGTCAATGGGCTGCTTGTCAAGATCATAGGGGGGAACCCTCCTAGCCCCACGTGGATCGTCGCGCGCCGAGGTGATTTCCTTGATTTTGCCCTCGAGGGCCTTCGCCGACATGACACCAGGGTGCACCCGAGTGAGATCACTTGGCCCCTGGTACATCCACATGGGGTTTGCCCTGTCCTGCAGCGGCTGGATCCGCCGACTGAGGAACGCCTCCAGCAGATCCATCTCGTCGACTCCGGCCCGCACCACTCCCACCAGAGCATCCACCAAGATGCCCACATCCACCTTCTCCTCCTTGGCGACTATAAGAGATGGCGGAGCAGCGACCCACGCGGCCGAGTACGGCGGCAGACCAATAGGGCTCCCCTCACTCGGGACGTCTTTGCAATAGAACCAGCTGTCCTACCAGCCTTTGACAGAGTCGGGGAAGCTCATTTTGCGGAAGGCCGAGTGCCCCCTGAGCTGGATCCCCAACCCGCCGCACTGCTACGTCACGTTGGTCTTCGCACCCCTGGGCGAGTCCTTCTTCACCATCATCGACTGACAAGTAAAAATGTGCGTGAATAGCCCCCCATGGGGGTAACAACCGATGAAGTTTTCACATAGCGAAACAAACGCTGCCAAGTAAACCACCGCATTCGGCGGAATGTGGTGGAGCTACGCCCCGATGAAGTCCAAGAATGCACGGAAGAAGGGGTGTGGGGGCATCGAGAAACCTTGCTCGACGTGGGTGACGAGGAGGACTCGCTCGTTGGCATGCTGGGCGGGCTCGATCTCTCCCTCCTTAGGCAGCCTCCAGCCGCCTGCGGGGATCAATCCCTCGCCCTCCAGCTCCCTCAACCGCGCCTCCGTCACTCGCGATGGGACCCAGTCTCCCTGGGTACGGCCGGCTGCCGCACCGCCGCTCGAGGACGCGCACTTCCCAGCCTTCTTCGCCCTCTCCAGCCTTGCTGTCGTCTCCTTCACCATGGCCACGAATGCACGGGAGCTCGGAGTGGAGAAGCGAGAGGGAGAAGAGAGCAGAGGATGTGGGGGGGGAGGGGATCTACGATTTAGCCCGTATCGGCTTTATACCGTGGGTAAAAACTCGTCAGGCGTGATCTCAGCCGCGAATCCCTGGATCGGACGGCGCCTGCGCCGGATGCGCCCGTAGATAAGATGGGACACGTGTCGGCAGTTAGGGCGAAAATCGAGGCGCCACGCCCCACTTTCCCCACTAGCCGCCGCGTAACCGCTTCTGCGCGCGGACTCCCGATTTCGAATCCCGGAAATCCCGCAACGAATCAGCCTGACAGATTGCGCCCGCATCGTTTCGTAAGAAACATCTGTCGGTCCGACCGACCGCCTTCCGCAGGCCCCTGTGCACTCGGACACGTTAAAGACCCGACTGGAGCCCGCTCCAGGATCACGAAAGGACGAGCTCGACGCTCCCCCGCGGATTGACTTGGCCCTTCCACTAGGCTCCAGGGCGCGTGTCTCGTAAATTCGGACTCGGAGCTGGCCTGCGCTGGCATTCCCCAGGGATATGGAGTGGCATCTCTCCAGAGAGTTAGCCCACGCGTCGGCATCGCCACTCGAGTTTCATGGCATGCCTCACTCGGCCTCAAGTCCATCTCTCCCGAGAGACATGCGAATGCCACCGAATTTTTCCTAGAAATCACCACTACCTGATCACTCAGGAAACCTCAAATCCAGAATCCGCTGCGGCTTCTCCTAAGGACAATCATGGGAGAGCGGACACCGAGTGCCCGCGGGACACTCGGATTTCTCCGAAGGCTCGCCAAATTCATCCTGTGAAGCCACAATCGATTCGGGGGCTAATGATGGGGTCACCTACCCCTGGTAGGCACAAAGACCTGACATCTAGGGCCCACCTAAGGCCCACATCATTATTCAGAGACCCCAGGGTCACGATTACAGTCGGATACATACCAGGGGAGATCCGCTCGGATCTTGCAAGTATAACAATCGAACGTCCCCCCTCCAGTCGGCCGGTCGTCATCACTCGGACAATAGAGGCGCCGGGATGTCGTGGGAAGTGCAACTGTCAAGTAGTCTTCAATTAGGCTTAAAGTGCTGTTATGTCTACCGTTACCTGTAACTGTTGTAGTCTTAGCCGTGTTAAGCACCTGTAACTGCTGTAGTTAATGTCATAATTACTCCACGACATGGTGGCTGAGGGGCTGCGGTGGACTCCTATATAAACCGCTCTCTCCCTCTGTCGCTGGGGTTAAGCACTCATTGTAATCAGATATCTCCAGAGAAAGCAAGCCCCAAGGCAAGAGACGTAGGGCTATTACCTACTCCGAGAAGGGCCTGAACTCGTTAAATCCGAGTGTTACACTTGTGCTGTAGTTAGGCTCTGCTCCTCTTACGTACCACCTGTACTCACTATCAGACTAGTAACCACGACACTACCTTTTTTGGTCCAGGGGGCATGTCACTGTAGTTTTGGATGTACAACTTGTTGTACTGCAGAGAAAAAAAAATCAACTAGTATATATGCGTGAAGAGAAGATGAAAAATATCCTTGTGCCTTAGTACTCATGCCATTTTTATTTATATTGTTAGGAATATCTATAAATCTTTGAAATGGTGATAAAGTAAAAAAAAATCCCCCAAAATCTGGTTTACCAATTGTTGTTTGAGCCAAACGTGAAAATTGTGGGGGTCACTGAAATTACCAAAATATCCGTAAATCTCAACGAGATGTGTTGAACCTTGATGAAATCCTTCTATTTTTTTTTGAATTTTCAACCGGGGGAGAGGTTCCCCACCTCAATTTTGTATTCTTTTTGAGTTGTTTGAATTGCTTACCACATGTATCACGTGGTGCTGAATTTTGTATTCAAAAAGGTCCAAACGACCAAGTTTTACAGCAAATACAAGGTTTAGAGAGAGTTAGGTGGTCGGGCAGGAAGAGCCAGCCACACCACAGCGTGTGCATGCGGCAGCATACTAGCTGACTAGGCAAGACAGCCCGCACTCGACGTGAGAATGATGAGAAGGGGGTAGAGGCACATGCCAAGCCCGAGCGTCCTCTCGGCACATGCGGCGCAGGTGCAGCAGGTCCAGCCTGGGCTCCCAGAACACGATACCATCTCGGTGCTTCCATATGTTCCAGTAGCAGAGCAAGGCGAACGTTGGCGCCGTCTCGTGCGGGATAGCTGCAGGGAGGGGCAGCCCCGAGAGCTCCCGAACGTCAGCATCAGCAAGGGGGGCTGCCACCGATCGAGGACCAAAAGGTCCAGACAAAAGGACACGTACAAGACTATGTTCTTGAGCTTACAAAAATAGCCAGCTTATTTTACTTTAAATTGTGTCCTCTCTCACAAAAGGAAGTGATCAAGGTCTTTGGAACAAATAATTATGGGGACACTATTCACAGAGAACATCTGGATTAGAAAGTGGGGAATCTTAGGTAGATCGTTGATGATAAGCCCTTTTTTATTATCCAGAGTAGAAATGGGTGGACAGCTAAGTAGGATGTGTACGTGGACCATTTATGTTGCTTTCTTTATTTTCTTGGCAGTTATGGAAAATGAAAAAGAACGGCTAAGCAAAGCATGTAATCCTTCGATTTTCTTATACTCCATTTGTTTGTGATCATTGGTGATTGTATTATAGGAGTATGTTAGCTGCCCCATGGAGGGCGTTCGAGAACCATGGGTTCCGTTGTGATCTGCCAAATTTGGCCACACGAAATTAATGTGTTCAGATTTCTCCTAACAAAACAACTCTGTATCGCCTAGTTTTATTTCTTGCATGAATAGATAGGCAATTATAAAATAAATATCAGCATTTACAGTACAAAATAAATAAATATGAAAATACTTTTCATGATACTTTTTTCTAAACACTTGGTCAAACATGCACATGGTTGACTTTTGAAAAAACTAATACAACCTTATATTTTGGAACAGAGGGTGTAACTGTTATACACATACACCACTGCACATTCACTGAGAGATGTTTGCCCTAAGGCCCTGCGGCCCGTTGGTGGCCTCAGGTAGTAATGAAGACTAAGAGCGTAGGGTGCCTTTTGCAAAATACTACCTTTTTTGGTCAAAGGGGCATGTCACTGTAACTTTCGTTATACAACCTGTTGTACTGGAGAGAAAAAAAAATCAACTAGTATATATGCGTGAAGGGAAGATGAAAAATATCCTTGTGCCTTAGTTCTCATGCCATTTATATTTATATTTGTTAGGAATATCTAAAAATCTTTGAAATGGTGACAAAGTAAAAAAAAATCACCTTGAAATCAGGTTGAATTTTGTATTAAAAAAGGACCAAACTACCAAGTTTTACAGCAGAGACATGGTTTAGAGAGAGTTTGGGAACCACACCACAGCGTGTGCATGCGGCAGCAAACTAGCTGACTAGACAAGACAGCCAGCACTCGACGTGAGAATGATGAGCAGGGGGTAGACGCACACGCCACGGCGTCCTCTCGGCACATACGGCGCAGGTGCAGCAGGTCCGGCCTGCACTCCCGGAACACGACACCGTTCCGGTGCTTCCATATGTTCCAGTAGTAGATCAAGGCTAACATGGGCAACATCTCGCGCGGGATAGCTGCACGGAGGGGCGAATTTTTGTCGAAAGACATCATCTGTCCAACAGAATTCCAGAAAAGACCCCCTCCGGATAAAATTGTCAAAAAAAACCCCCTCGGCCGTGGCGGCAGGCGCGGATGGCGACACGTGGTACCTGCCGCAACACCGGGTGGCGGCTGTACTGTTCACGCACTATTCACACAGCGGGACGATTTTCGAATAGTATGACGGAAACGGGAGCGATGTGAACAGTGCTGACGCCTACGGGCGTGGCGGCAGCACTGTTCATCGGGAGGTGAACAGTACTTTAAAAAAAAATCAAAAAAACTGAATTTTTTATGGCAGCAAAGACGATCGATTGTTCTAAGTGGGTGCAAAATTTCAGGTTTTTTTGAATTTTTCTTGTAAATTTTTATTTTTTTAAAAGCACTGTTCATTTCCGATGAACAGTGCTGCCGTCACGCCCGTTTCTGTCCTGCTGTTCGAAAATCGTCCGGTTGCGTGGAATAGTGCGTGAACAGTACTGCCGCCACCCCGGTGTGGCGGCAGGTGCCACGTGTCGCCTGCCGCCACGGCCGAGGGGGTCTTTTTTGACAATTTCATCTGGAGGGGGTCTTTTCTGGCAATTCCGTTGGGCAGATGGTCTCTTTCGACAAAAAATCGGGAGGGACAGCTCCGGGAGCTCCCGGACGTCAGCATCAGCAGGGGGCGCCACCGATCGAGAATCAAAAGGCCTGGACAAAAGGACACGTGCAAGTCTATGGTCTTGAGCTTTACAAAAATAGCCAGCTTATTTTACTTTAAATTGTGTCCTTTCTCACAAAAGGAAGTGACCAAGGTCTTTGGAACAAATAATTATGGGAACACTAATAGAACATCTTGATTAGAAAGTGGGGAATCTTAGGTAGATCGTTGATGATAGGCCATTTTTTCTTATCCAGAGAAGAAATGGATGGGTACATGGACCACTTATGTTGCTTTCTTTATTTTCTTGGTAGGTATGGAAATGAAAAAGAACGGCTAAGCAAAGCTTGCAATCCTTCCATTTTCTTCTTAGATATTTGTTTGGGATAAAAAAAATTTGCGAGAAAACTTCCGATCTATTCATCTTCAATCATGGCAGTACAACAAACACCAGAAATAATAAAAATTACATCTAGATCCGTAGACCACCTAGCGACGACTACGAGCACTGAAGCGAGCCAAAGGCGCACCGCCGTCATTGCCCCTCCCTTACCGGAGCGGGGCAAAACTTGTTGTAGTAGACAGTCGGGAAGTTGTCGTGCTAAGGCCCCACAGGACCAGCGCAGCAGAACAGCAACCGTCGCCGATGAAGAGTAGCGTAGATCGAAAGGATCCAATCTGAAAACACATGAACGTAGACGAACTACGACCAGATCCGAGCAAATCCACTAAGGACAGATCCGCCGGAGACACACCTTCACACGCGTACCGATGATGCTAGACACACCATCGGGACGGGGGCTAGGCGGGGAGAACCTTATTCCATAATCAGGGGGCCGCCGCCGCCTCGTCTTCCTGAGCAGGACACAAACCCTAACAAAACGCGAAGAAACAACCGAAAATAGAGCCCTCCCGCCGGCAAGGGCCAAGATCCGCGCCGCCATGGCTCTAAGGCCACCGGAGACGAAGCGCACCGACGACGGCGCCGGCGGGAGGCAGGGGAACCCTAGACTTCTTTTCTTTGTTGACCAACTATTGTTTGTGATAATTGGTGATGCGTTCGAGATCCATGGGTTCCGTTGTGATATGCCAAATTTGGCCACACGAAATTAATGTGTTCAGATTTCTCCTAACAGAACTACGTCTATCACAGTCACATAAGTAAACAACCCTGTACCGCCTAGTTTTCTTTTCTTGCATGAACAGATAGGCAATTATTGTGTGTATGTCGCCCGGCAGTGACAATTTGCATAACCCAACATGGCAGTGGCGGAGACAGGATAGCTAGTGGGACGAGAGGAACCGCGGGCCTAGTCAGGTTTAGATGGTGGGAGTGAAGATCCATATCGGATTCCAGTGATAGCCAGTTCCCCAAAGCCTAGGCCACGTGTCTAGATCCACACAAGAAAAGTCCACATAAAATTGCATAGGGGCACCTTTAAATGATTATCTCCATGTGCCATAGCATTACGGACCGTTGCTTGCCATGCCTTTGAAGCCTTTGGATCACACTTTCCGCACTGCCTAGCTAGCTATCTGGATCGAGTGATAACGCTTTGGGCCCTCGCGTTGCCCCTCAGCGCGACTCAGGGGCGACTAGGGTTTTCAGCGCTGCCACCCCACTTCCTCCTCGATCTCCCTCGCCGCCACCAGAGGAGGATGCGGGGAAAGCTCACATCCGTTTCTCAAGCGGAGGGCTGCAGATGCCAGGTCGGCGGCCCCAGGTGGCTAGCACTACTAGGAAAAGGCCTGTTAGTGGCGCACCTATTTTTCCCATTAATGGCGCACTATAGGTGCGCCATTATCACCACACCACTAGTAACAAGTACTAATGGCGCACGTCTGGTGCGCCATTAGTATTGCAGGTAACAGTGGCGCACCTTGTAGTGCGTCATTACTATTGCTCCAGGTGCGCCACTGGTAACTTTTTTTTTTTGAAATTTTTTGATTTTTTTCTGAATTTTGAAGGCGGGAAAATAGTAGTGGCGCACCGCCTAACCCCCACCGTGCGCCATTGCTATTTTTGAATTTTGAATTTGGATCTGGATTGCGATTTTTTTGCCCTTTTTTTTTGCTCATTTTTTTGAACGATATTTTTTCAAATTTTGTTCTCGTGTTGGGGATCTTGTACGTTCTTTTGCCGGAGAGGAGGGCCGAGGAGAGACCATGAGGAGGAGAGGAGGGAGGAGGAGGAGGTCACCGGAGAGGAGCTCGCCTACATCGTCGGAGAGGGGAGAGGTCACCCGGAGAGGAGCTCGCCACACGCCGGAGAGGAGGAGAGGGTCGCCGGAGAGGAGTTCACTGGAGAGGAGGGAGGAGAAACCGTGAGGGGAGGGAGGAGAGGTGGGAGGAGAGCTCACCGGAGAGGAGGGAGGAGAAACCGTGAGGGAGGGGCAGAGGAGGGAGGAGGAGGTCGCCGGAGAGGAGGAGGAGGAGGAGGTCGCCGGAGAGGAGAAGGGGAGTATGGTGGAGAGAGGAGGGGAGATGGGATGGAGGAGAGGAGGAGATGGATGGAGGAGAGGTGGAAGTGGAGGAGAAAAATGAAGAGGTAAGGAGGAGAGGACCTTAGCCATATATACGGCATAGTAATGGCGCACCGTGGGCAGGTGCGCCATTACTAATTTTTTTTATTTTTTTGATTTATTTTGAATTTTGAAGGCGGGAAGATAGTAATGGCGCACCGTGGGAAGGTGCGCCATTACTAACTTTTTTTTTTTGATTTATTTTGAATTTTGAAGGCGGGAAGATAGTAATGGCGCACCGTGGGCAGGTGCGCCATTACTAACTTTTTTTTATTTATTTTATTTATTTTGAATTTTGAAGGCGGGAAGATAGTAATGACGCACCATGGGCAGGTGCGCCATTACTGAGTTTGATTTTTTTTGAATTTTTTTGCCTCTCCAGATCTTGAAAGCCCCGTAACTTTTTTTCTGTTAGGTTTTGAGGATTCTAAAAATCTTCAACGGGGTTCCCCCGGTTGAATTCGGATATAACTTTTCGAGTAGATGATTTTTCATATAAAAAACTTTTTCATCGGAGTTCGTATGCAAAAGTTATGCCCATTTTACAAATTCTCGAGAGATTTTGCAAAAAAGTCGAAAATTCATGTTTGTAAATTTTGCTAACAACTAGACCACATATCACATGGGAATCTTATTTTCTTTTATTTTTTTGACATTTCTCTCATTTTCTTTTATTTATTTTTTTGAAACTGAAAAGGCGGTCAGGGGGGGTGCATTTGGTGAATTTTTTGGCCACCTCAGAAAGTTAGTAATGGCGCACCACCTAAGAATGTGCCATTAGTAACCAGGGTTACTAATGGCGCACCAGGTGTGTGGTGCGCCATTACTAGTTTTGAAAAAAAAAATATAAAAAAAACATATTAGTAGTGGCGCACCAGGGGATAGTGCGCCATTACTAGTTTTAACTAGTAATGGCGCACTATCCACTGGTGCGCCACTGCTAACAATTTTTTTTTTATCTTTTTTTTTCAAAACTAGTAATGGCGCACCACACACCAGGTGCAACATTAGTAATGTGGCCAATAATGGCGTACCTGTATCTGGTACGCCACTGCTATATAGCAGTGGCGCACCACATACATGGTGCGCCATTAATGTCCATATTTGCTATAGCCGTTTTCCTAGTAGTGTAGGCGGCGGCGTCTCAGAGGCAGGCAACGCCCGCGGGGGCACGTGGCCGGACCCCTCGATCGCGTGGGCGGCGAGGATTTGGCGGACGATGGTCGAGGCATAGGACCCTTTTCAGCTTCAGTCCCCAGATTTGAAGGTACGGCCCCCTCCCTCTTCTCTGGCTCACTCCTCCTCGTTAACCCTGGTGCCTAGCGGCCTCGGTCGCCGGTCCGCTCGCCGGCTTGGTGTAGGTAGTGCAGGTCTGAGTCCGGGAGAAACCCCTGGCTGGCTGGTCCAGCCACGGCAGCTGCGACACCCAAGGGCGTCGCTTTCCTCCCTGGAGGCACGACCGAGGACTCTTCCTCGGACCTCCGGCCACTTTCCCGAGCGAAAGCTCAAAATCCGGTGGATTGGGCGGCAACGGCAACATGCGTGTGATGTTCTCCTTGGAGACGCAGTCTGGGGAATGCTGGTATGGATGAGTGGTTCCTCTGACGCCCCCGACTTAATCGTGCACTAATCATACACGTAAATGCACACGATCAAGCCTAAGGACTCACTTGAAGATATCACAACACAACTCTAAAATACATATAAAAGTCATACAAGCTTTATATTACAAGCAAGGGGGCCTCGAGTGCTCGAATACATAAGCTCGAGTCATACAAGCATCAGTGGAAGTATCAGATATCTGAGTACAGACATAAAGTTAAAAAAGTCTGCCTTAAGAAGGCTGAGCAAAACAACGACATGGAACGAAAGGCGCAGGCCTCCTGCCTGGGGCCTCCTTTCTACTCCTGGTCCTCGGTCTCCACGTAGTAGTAAGCCCCACCAGAGGGGTAGTAGTAATCGTCGACTGGGGCAGCTGACTCCTAGGCTCCGCCATCTGGTCGCAGCAATCGGATATGGGGGAAAAGGGGAAGCAAAGCAACCGTGAGTACTCATCCAAAGTACTCGCAAGACTTAAATCAGATCTATTCTATTTATGCATCGGTATCACTAGTAGAAAAATAACTTTACGTGAGCCCCATTAGTCCCGGTTTGGAAATGGACCGGTACTAATGTGACCATTAGTGCCGGTTCCAACGGCTAGGGGGCGGGCATCATTAGTCTCGGTTCATGTTGAACCACTAGTACCGGTTCGTGACACGAACCGGGACTAAAGGGGTGGTGGCAGGCTGATGTCAGGCTGGGGCCCCACTAGCACCTTTAGTTCCGGTTCGTGACACAAACCGGGACTAGAGGCTAACCTTTAGTCCCGGTTTGTGTCACGAACCGGGACTAAAGATGCACTATATTAACCCTTCGTCGAACCTGAGCTCTCTGTTCTTCCCCTTTCCTCTCCTCTCTATTCTTCCCCTCTTGATCGAGCTCATCCTTCATTTTTGCAAAAATTTGTCAAGGTTTGAAGGCACCCCATCCATCCAAGTGTTCACAAAGGTTAGCAACTTTGTCCTTTCATCTCTCATTGCTAGATTAGCTCTTGCAATGCTCTATAAGTATAGTGATTTGTGGGTTTTAGTTCGGGAGTATTTATATGTGGTAGTTTATTCGATTTATATGCAATTTAAGCTCAAATTAAATTCTTAGTTTGCATGTGTAGGTGTGGTTTACTTAGTGCCTTCCCGTCCCCATCCTAACCACCGTCGATCGCCCGCACCGTCCCGTCGCCGGCACCACATTGGTGAGCCTCTTGTTCTTATCCTTTTTATTAAAAAAAATCATGTTTGTGTGATTTAGATAGTTACTTGTATAATTTTCTTACCCGTACGTTGTTTGTTATAGATATTGGCATGGTTTTGATATGCGTCCTCGTCGGCCCTCGTCCGGTTTATGATTCGGATGTGGTATATTCTCTTTTATAACTATTTGTTGCATTTCATGTTTATGACAAATTATGCCCATCAAGTTGACATAGATATTATTATCTAGGAGGTATGTGAACCGGAAATTCCTACCGACCCTCTTGTCGAGAGGTTAAATTTAGTTGAAAAAGAAAACAATTACTTGAAGAAAAAATTGAAAAGAATTGAGGAGGAGAAGATGGAATTGGAGTTGCATGTTGCCGATGTCGTCGATGATCACAAGATCAAGATGTATAAAATGCGCTTGAAGATTAGAAAGATTAGAAAGTATGCCATTGATAGTGAGGCTTGGTATCATTATGCTCTTGGATCAATTGTTACCTTAGTTGCGATCTTGATCACATTTGTTGTTGCATTTAAATGCTTTAGCTAGAGAGTTTGTATATTGTTTTATGAGAATAAGTGTGTATGAACTTTATGTATGAACTTGTATTAATTTGGTCTTTTTGGTGTTGTGTAATGATGATGAGCCGGCAATGGATGTACGATGACCGATGCTCTCCCCAGTTCATTAATGGCATGCATACTTTTCTGCTTGCGGCTGAGGCAAACAAGCGGGGAGATGGTTTTATGTGTTGTCCATGTGCTGACTGTAAGAATGATCGAAATTACTCTAACGCAAGAACCATTCACGTCCACCTGTTTGAGTCCGATTTCATGTCCGGCTATAACTGTTGGACCAAGCACGGAGAAAGAGGAGTCCTAATGGAAGAGAATGAAGAAGAAGAGGATGACGACAGCTATCTTGGCCATGGGTTCCCTGAATACGATCGTACAACAACAATGGGGGAAGAAGCTGAGCCGGCAATGCGGGAAGAAGCTGAAGAAGAGGCATAAGATGAGCCCGCTGATGATCTTGGTCGGGCCATTGCCGATGCAAAGAGAAATTGCGCAAGTGCAAAGGAGAGGATGAAGCTGCAGTGCATGTTAGAGGATCGCAAGATATTGTTGTACTCAAATTGCGAAGCTGACAAGAAAAAGCTGGGCACCACACTGGAATTGCTGCAATGGAAGGCAGAGAATGGTGTATCTGACAAGGGATTTGAAAAGTTGCTGATAATGTTAAAGAAGATGCTTCCAAAGGACAACGAAATGCCCGACAGTACGTACGAAGCAAAGAAGGATGTCTGCCCTCTAGGATTAGAGGTGCAGAAGATACATGCATGCCCTAATGACTGCATCCTCTACCGCGGTGAGTACGAGGATTTGAATGCATGCCCGGTATGCGGTGCAATGCGCTATAAGATCAGCCGCGATGACCCTGGTGATGTTGAGGGCGAGCGCCCCAGGAAGAAGATTCCTGCCAAGGTGATGTGGTATGCTCCTATAAAACCACAGTTGAAACGTTTGTTCCAAAACAAAGAGCATGCCAAGTTGATGCGATGGCACAAAGAAGACCGTAAGAAAGACGGGAAGTTGAGAGTACCCGCTGACGGGTCGCAGTGGAGAAAAATCGAGAGAAAGTGGGAGGACTTTGCAGCTGACGCAAGGAACGTATGGTTTGGTCTAAGCGCAGATGGCATTAATCCTTTTGGGGGGCAGAGTAGCAATCATAGCACCTGGCCTATGACTCTATGTTTGTATAACCTTTGTCCTTGGTTGTGCATGAAGCGGAAGTTCATTATGATGCCAGTGCTCATCCAAGGCCCTAAGCAACCAGGCAACGACATTGATGTGTACCTAAGGCCATTAGTTGAAAAACTCTTACAGCTGTGGAATGAAAAAGGTGTACGTGCGTGGGATGAGCACAATCAGGAGGAATTTGACATACATGCGTTGCTATTTGTGACCATCAATGATTGGCCTGCTCTCAGTAACCTGTCAGGACAGACAAACAAGGGATACCGCGCATGCACGCACTGTTTAGATGATACCGACAGTATATATTTGGATAATTGTAAGAAGAATGTGTACCTGGTACATCGTCGATTTATTTCGAGCAGGCATCCCGTAAGAAAGAAAGGCAAGCATTTCAAAGGTGAGACAGATCACCGGAAGAAGCCTCGCCACCGTACTGGTCGTGATATACTTGATATGGTCAAGGATTTAAAAGTAATCTTTGGAAAGGGTCCTGGCGGACAATCTGTTCCTATTGGAAGAAGAAATCTATATTTTGGGATCTACCCTATTGGATAGACCTAGAGGTCCGCTCTGTAATTGACGTGATGCACGTGACGAAAAATCTTTGCATGAACCTGCTAGGCTTCTTGGGCGTGTATGGGAAGACAAAAGATACACCGGAGGCACGGGAGGACCAGCAACGTATGCACGGAAAAGACGGCATACTTCAGGGTAATGCTAGCTACAAAGGCATTTAATTTTTTTAAATAACCTAAGACTTACCAAATTGAATATAATGATAAAACACAACAATATTAAACAGCAGAAAAAAGAATCACTGAAAAATCTATTTTTAAAGTAAAGTTATTCATAAACTAGTGTTTCACACAAATTTCAAATAATTCAAATTTAAACTATTCAAATTTGAAAACTACTGGCACAAACAGAAAACGACTGGCACTAACAGAAAACTACTGGCACTAACAGAAAGTTTATAATAGAAAACTCTAAATAATGCAAAAAACAACTCAGAAACAAAAGAAAATAAATAAAGCAGAAAATTAAAAAATTAAAAAATTAAAAAAAAGCCCGCCTACTGGGCCACCACGGCCTGCATACGACTAGAAACCCAACCTATAGTTGGGCCAGGATGCAGGCCCGCAAGGCCCAGTAGGCCCAACAGGGCAGTGCAGGTGCGGTAGGCACATAAGGCCTGCATTAGAGAGGAGCTCCATGGAGAGGCTGCGCCAGGGCTTATAAATAGGTGCTGGCTCCTCTCAACTAGCGAGGTGGGACTAAACATCCACCGCGCCCCTCGCCTGGCAGCACACAACCTTTAGTCGCGATTGGTGGCTCCAACCGCGACTAAAGGCCCCCCTTTAGTCGCGGTTGGAGCCACCAACCGCGACTAAAGGTGGGCGCTTCCCGCCGCTTCGGCTGGCCAAAAGTGACTTTTAGTCCCGGTTGGTGGCTCCAACCGGGACTAAAGGGGGGCGCATATATATAGAGCACTTGAAAATTTTCAATCTCTCTCTGCTTCTTCTCGACGCCGCGCGACCACTACGACACAAAGGACGCCGCCAGGCTGCCGCCGTCGACTGCCCCGACGCCGTCTCGCCTCCCCCGACGCCGGAGCTCGCGTCCGGCCACCTCCCCGCGCGACGCGCCGCCGCCCGCGCCTCCTCTCGGTCGACGCCGCCCGCGCCCTCCTCCCTGATCGAGCCTCGCCGTCGCCTCACCCCGCTGTGAGCTCGCCGCCCCTCGATCTCCGGCGATTTCTAATAAATGGATGAATTAGTGTATTTTTTTGTGTACATGATTGCATGTTAGATAGATATAATTAGTGTTTAATTAGTATAGATTTTTTTTATATAATGTTGTTTTTCTGTTTTTTAATGGATGTATAGAAGTATGCTTAATTAGTGTTTCTTTTTCTGTTTTTTAATTTTCTATAATGATGTATATCATAGTATAGAAAAAATTTGCATATAAAAAAGTTGCATAGGAAAAAGTTGACCATATATATATTTGTTAGGTTTTTTGTGTGGATGAATTAGTGTAGTATGTAATTTTTTTGTGTACATGAATGCATGTTAGATGGATATAATTAGTGTTTAATTAGTATATAATTTTTTTATATAATGTTGCTTTTCTATTTTTTAATGGATGTATAGAAGTATGCTTAATTAGAGTTTCTTTTCTGTTTTTTAATTTATATAATGTTGTTTTTCTCTATTTTTTAATGGACTGTATAGAAGTATAGAAAATATTTGCATATAAAAAAATTGCATAGGAAAAAGTTGAACATATATATATTTGTTAGAAGGACTATAAGTGAGAAAAGTTTTGGAATTTTTTGAGAAAGGAATATTATTAGGGTAGTTATAACTTAGGAATGGGACATTATAACTGAAAAGAGGATATTTTGCTCAAAATTTCATAATAAAATGACATTGCATATATAGGAATTTTTTTTCATAAGAATTTGTTCTCGACGTCAACGATGCCCGGCCCGCATCCTCGTCGTCGACTCGTTCGCGACAACGTCCTGCTTCAGAGAGGCCATGTCCGGGACTGGGCTCCACCAGGCTGGCACTGGGAGGTGCTACCTTCAGGGGCGCGCAGCTTGGTGAGGAACCCGGCCCCTGGTCCCATCGTTGACCTGGAGCTCCTTTGGTGGCGTTCGCGTGGGCCACTTTCGGTGCGGAGACAGCCGGCCCCGCCGGAGGTGGTACGTCGCCGTGTCAGGGAGGAGGACGAGCACGTCCGTCACTACATGGATGCGTTGGACGTCAGGTTCTCCAATACCTGGCAGGTTCTTCAGGGATCTCACCCAAGCTATGATCCTGTGATCGTTCCTTCTCTTTGGGTGTCCACCGCCCGCGCCTCAGGAACCGCGAGTGAACTAGATTCTTCGATAATATTCGATCTGTATTAGCTAGTGATGTTATATATATGATAATATTCGAGATGTATTAGTGATAATACTCGAGATGTATTCGAGATTATATTCGATAATATTTGAGACGATGTATTCAAGATTATATTATTCGATAATATTCGAGACGATGTATTCGAGATTATATTCGATGATGCATATTATCTGGATTAATTATTCGAGATGTATTATCTACTATGATTGAGTTTTTCCTCATTGATTGCATGCATGCATTCTAACTTGAATACTAAATTGTTTTATCTTTCTTCTGGATTAGTTAAATAAAAGCTATGGACAATACCGGCAGAGAAGGAGAAGAGACTATGTTCGACATCATACGCTCCCCGAGCCCAGATAAGAATGAAGAAGATGACGGCTCGCAATATCTGAACAATGCCGGTGAGGGTATGATATTTGATGAAGACGAACGAATAGATGAAGTCCAGAACAATGACGACGAAGGAAATGTTGTTCTTCAAATAACAAAGACCGGCGAGGTATATTTATATAAGGCATCTGGTGATCATCACATGTTTTAATTGATTTGTATATTTATATTAACGAATCGATCTTTCTTCTTTTAGCCCTCCAGATCGAGCAAATATTCTACGAGCAGAAGGACAGTTCGAGGCCCGGCTAAAAAGTTGAAGGCTGGCGTAAAGTACAACATCGATGCCGTCAAACCTAATGGCTAACCGGATGAACCTAAGACAAATGCGAAGAAGTTCATTCGTCAATGCGGAGTTATTGTCAGGGACCAAATCCCGATTTCCGTTCAAGAATGGAAAAAGCCAGCAAAGGGAGATCCAAATGTTACTTTTGTCAACCAAAAAGCAAAAGATCTGCTTTGGAAATCGCTCATGTCATATTTCACCCTACAGATCATTTGACATATGCAGATCTGGAGAAAGTCAAGAACAGTGCTCTTAAGAAGATGGCGATAGCATTCAACAACCACAAGAAAAATATATGGGTCACGTACGTCAAAGCAGGAAAGCAAACTCCAGAATTCAAGGGAACACTGGAGAAGGCAAGAGATCATTGGGACGTTTTCGTGAACTTCAAGGAATCGAAAGTAGCTCAGGAACGGTCGAGAATAAACAAGATTAATGCCGCGAAAAAGTAGTGGCACCATAATCTGGGGCCAGGTGGCTACGAGGTGGCCCGGCCTAAGTGGGATCTCGCTCAGCAAGAGATGATGGATGCACGGGTCACTCCAGTTACATTGAGCTGGCCCCCCAGGTGCAGGACTTGGTTCTATGTGCATGGGGGGAAGTTGGACCCAAAGACAGGGCTGGTTTTGGAGCGGGCAAGTCTTAAAGGAGCCACCGACAGTTTACTTGTTGCAATAGAAGAGGCTCGAATGGGGGTGTTCACGCTAAACAGAGAGAACGATGAGCTTACGCGCACGCTGAAGAATCCTGAACACCCGGGAAGAACACGAGGCAAAGGGGTTGTTCCGTGGTTTGAGGGGTTTGTGGACTGGAACGCCGACTATAGAAGCCGTGCGAGAAAGAAGCAGCAGGAGGAGCAGAAGAGGAAGCAGGAGAAGGAGCAGAGGAAGCAGGAAGCAGACCACCTTCAAGGCCTAGAATCAAAGCACGCGGAGTTGGAACTTGCTTTCAAGCGGCAGCAGCAGTACATCGACTCACTTTGCCAGGAAAGGGGGTCTCAGCAGCGGCAGCAGCTAGCGGATCCAGCATTGGATAGCACCGTCCCATCCGTGCCGAGAAGCAGCGTGGGTTCCGCCCCGGGCGATGATGCACTGCTGGACTCATACCCTGTGGATGATATCATAGCTACGACAACTTATGAGCTACACATGAAAATGAAGAACATGTCCATGAAGGAGGCGGACGGCTGTGCTTTAACAAATCCCCCTGAAGCAACCTTCCATTGCAATCCGATTCCAGCTGGCTATGCTCGTGTCGGGGTTGATGAAGTGGTGAAAGAATATTTGGGGCTAGAGCTTGACATTCCTGGAGGTGAAGAGGAGTGCACACTGGGAGAGGCCATACATCGTATCGTTCTTTGGAGAAAGGATTGCATCGTCTTTCCATGGCCACTGCCACCGCGTCAGCCGGCTCCTCCTCCAAGTCCGCCACCACGTCAGCAGACTCCCGCTCCTCCAAGTCCGCCACCGCGTCAGCAAACTCCTGCTCCTCCAAGTCCGCCACCACGTCAGCCCACCCCTCCTCCTCAATGTCCGGCACCGCGTCAGCCGACTCCTCCTCCTCCAAGTCCGGCACCGCGTTAGCCGACTCCTCCTCCAAGTCAGGCACCATGTCAGCCGTCTCCGCCGCCTCAGCAAGAATGGAAGAGAGGCGCCGCAGCTACGGTGGCTAGCGGTACAAAAGGAGGCAAGAAATACAAATATGGTCCAAGCCTCAAGCCTCTTATGAAGTTGCCTTACGACTATATTGAGGGCCCATTTTGCACCGAACACCCCCCCCCCCCGCCGCCAAAGCAGAAAGTACCTGAGCATGTCATACAACACTTTATTGATAATGCTCAACCGGCTGTGAAGCATAGGGACTCAGACTATGAGCGCTTTATCAAGAAGTCATATTATGCACAAAAATATATTGAGTCGAGCTCGAGCTCAAGCCAAGCAGTGGCAAAAAAAGTGGGAAAACTGTTCCCCAGCTGGGAGAACAGGAAGTGCAATCGATCCCCCCGCTCATTGTACAAACACATGTGAGTACCGCCGATGATCAGCTGGTAATAACCGACGATCATAGAAGGCAGGCTGAAGAGGCCGGTATCACTTTTGAACAACTCCTAGGCATCGAGGAAGTCCGCGGGTTTACAGAGGAGGAACTACAACGGAAATATGTCCACAGCCAACCTATGGTCCAGCCTGAGCAGATCCCGCTTCTATCAACGAGAATGTATGAATTGCATCAATGGTACCTGAGAGAAGTAAAGACTACCGATCGAGAGTCCCTCATGGTGAAAGTCAAGGAAGAGCATTACTACCATGCAAAAGATCTTTGGGTTGAGTTTCAAGAAATGTTTCAGTTATTCAATCAAGATGCACTCGACAAATCTATCATCAGTTGCTATTGTCTGTAAGTGATTTCTTTCTGTAATTTAAGTCTCTGGCTAGCTGTAGTGCTCGTTCATTACCTCTAATTATCCTCACTATATTATTTTCTGTGGTATTATGAAGAATGAAGATATATGAAATGAAAAGAGCTGGACGCTATGGCATTGGGTTCTTTGACCCAAATACCATTAATCAAGAGACATGGTCACGTGAATTTGATCGACCATACACAGAGAGAAGCTTGCTAGAGTTCTTGAAGCGACTAAATACCCAACCAGAAATACTACTTCCTTACAACTTCAGGTGAGTGGCACTGTCTTGTACTACAAATTCTATTTTTGCTTACTAGATGTTAATAAGTGTAGTTGATGAGTTATGCAAATGCCCGCTTAATTATACAAACATGTGCGCATGCAGTTTCCACTGGATCTTGTTAATCATGGAAGTTGACGAGGGAAAAGTTCAAGTACTGGACTCACTACTTAAAGACGTTAATGACTACGCAATCGTGAGGGGGATGGTCGACAGGTAATTTCAATCATTACCGCACTATGTCGGCCTCTTTAGTTCATTTCCTGATATCAACTAATTAATAACTCATTTATTCATTTTCTTTGCCGGCGGGCAGGGCTTGGGGAAAGTTCATCAAACAGGTTAAAGGCGAATGAAAACAACAGCTGAAATGAGTGCGACCCAATGTAATTAAGTACTACTAGCTACGTCTGCGCATCTCTTTAATTCTGCTTTCATCAATACCATTATCATGCTTGATTAATTATTATCTGATTGAATTCTATTCTCGTAAAGGCCATGAGGCAGGCGCCGGGGAATAATTTATGTGCGTACTATGTTTGCGAGAACATTCGCATGATGACGTCCGAAAGAAGCACATCTGACAGAGCACTTTGGGTACGTTGGCCAGAACACAATTCACAAATCTTTTTTTCATGATCTAATATATATAAACACAACTAATATATTCATATTGATCTCCTTCTTTAATAAAGATGACAGAGATGCGGGGAAGCTCCTATCAACGGATCACGTATGAGCAATTCAAGAGGAAATAGTGGGATTTTTGCTCGACCAGGTCATAGATCCCAAAGGAGAATACCATTACAAGCTGTAATGCCTCCATGTGTAAATATCAGCCAATTATAGGAGAAATTGTATATACCAAATTGTGTATATATATATATATATATATATATATATATATATATATATATATATATATATATATATATATATATATATGTGTGTGTATGTGAATGGTCATGCGAGAAATTCGATGATATATATGATCGGTTCGACGAGAAATTGTATTTATATATATATGCATAACATGTACAGTATGTAGTAGCGTAAAATATGTTTGAAATGAAAAAGAACTAAATGGAAAACACAAAATTAAAAGGAAAAATAAATCATAAACCCATAAACCCCTAAACCCCTAAACCTTTTAGCCCCATTTGGTGGCGCGGGCTCGTGCCACGTGGTGGGCCTTTGGTCCCAGTTCGTGACGAAACGGCACTAAAGGGGGGGGGGGGGCTTTAGTCCCCACCCTTTAGTGCCGGTTGTAGAACCGGCACTAAAGGTTCTTACGAACCGGGACTAAAGCCCGATTATGCACTAGTGTATGAAAGGAAATGCTGTATCTGTGGACTAGACTGCAGAAAAGCCAGAATAGAGAGAGGTGATACGTCTCCAACGTATCTATAATTTTTTATTGTTCCATGCTATTATATTATCTGTTTTGGATGCTTTATATGCATTAATATGCTATTTTATATTATTTTTGGGACTAACCTATTAACCTAGAGCCCAGTGCCAGTTTATGTTTTTTCCTTGTTTTTGAGCTTCGCAGAAAAGGAATACCAAACGGAGTCCAACCGGAATAAAACTTCACGATGATTTTTTTTGGACCAGAAGACACCCAGGGGCCTTGGAGTCCAAGTCAGAAGAGCCGCGAGGCGGCGACAAGGGTGGAGGGCACGCCCTAAGGGGGGGGGGGCGCCCCCTGCCTTGTGGGCCCCTCGGGACTCCCCTGACCTAGCCCTTCCTCCTATATATTCACATATATTTCAGAACCATCAGAGCAATCCACGAAAACACTTTTCCACTGCCGCAACCTTCTGTTCACGTGAGATCCCATCTTTGGGCCTTTTCCGGCATCCCGTCGGAGGGGGAATCGATCACGAAGGGCTTCTACATCAACTCCATTGCCCTTCCGATGATGCGTGAGTAGTTTACCTCAGGCCTACGGGTCCATAGCTAGTAGTTAGATGGCTTCTTTTCTCTCTTTGATTCTCAATACAACGTTCTCCTTGATGTTCTTGGAGATCTATCCGATGTAATCTTCTTTTGCGGTGTGTTTGTCGAGATCCGATGAATTGTGGATTTATGATCAGCTTATCTATGAATATTATTTGAATCTTCTCTGAATTCTTTTATGCATGATTTAATATCTTTGTATTTCTCTTCGAATTATCGGTTTGGTTTGGCCAACTAGATTGGTTTTTCTTGCAATGGGAGAGGTGATTAGCTTTGGGTTCAATCTTGCGTGATTTCACCCAATGACAAAGTAGGGGTAGCGAGACACGTATTTCATTGTTGCCATCGAGGATAAAAAGATAGGGTTTTCATCATATTGCTTGAGTTAATTCCTCTACATCATGTCATCTTACTTAAGGCGTTACTCCGTTCTTTATGAACTTAATACTCTAGATGCATGCTGGATAGCGGTCGATGTGTGGAGTAATAGTAGTAGATGCAGGCAGGAGTCGCTCTACTTGACACGGACGTGATGCCTATATGAATAATCATTGCCATGGATATCATCATAACTTTGCGCTTTTCTATCAATTGTTCGACAGTAATTTGTTCACCCACCGTATTATTTGCCTTCATGAGAGAAGCCTCTAGTGAAACCTATGGCCCCCGGGTCTATTTTCCATCATTTAACTCTCCGATTTACTATTTTCAATCATATTACTTTCCGATCTACTATTTTCCATCATATTACTTTCTGATCTACTATTTTGCAATCTTTTATTTTCAGATCTATATACCAAAAACCCAAAAAAATATTTTATCTTTTGTTTATCTATCTCTATCAGATCTCACATTTGCAATTGAACGTTAAGGGATTGACAACCCCTTTATCGCGATGGGTGCAAGTGTTTGATTGTTTCTGCAGGTGTTGGTGATTTGTGCGTTCTTGTCCTACTGGATTGATACCTTGGTTCTTAACTGAGGGAAATACTTACCTCTACTGTGCTGCATCACCCTTTCCTCTTCAAGGGAAAAACCAACGCAAGCTCAAGAAGTAGCAGGAAGAATTTCTGGCGCCGTTGCCGGGGAGATCTACGTCAAGTCAAGACATACCAAGTACCCATCATAAACTCTCATTTCTTGCATTACATTATTCGCCATTTGCCTCTCGTTTTCCTCTCCCCCACTTCTAAAATGATTTTCGAAATTTTTTGCCTTTTTATTCGCCCTTCTTCCGTTCGTCTTTTTCGTTTGCTTTTTGTTCGCTTGTGTGTCAGATCTGTTTCTTGTCTCCATGCCTGAATCTGGGGAAGTTATCAACGAAAATTTTGAGGGTCTTGCCAGTATGAATCTTGAGGAAAAATTTGGATCTTGTTCTTTGGATCATGAAATTGAAACTCCCCCTAATTACAAAGCAAAAACTTTTCACGTGGGAGATGGTAATATTATTGGGAAAAGCGTTATTCAAGAATTCTTTGATTGTACGGGATCTATGCCTATGAGTGAAAGGTCTATTCTTCTCGATACAAATTGTTATGCGGATGCTATTGTTATGCTTGTTGAAAAACTTGAAAGAAAATGTGTGCACATTCATCCCGCTTTACAACAGGTGTTTTATGAACTTCCCAATATCAACCATCCTAAAACTAAAAAGATTGCCACTATCATCCTTATGCGAGAATTTGATTTTATAATATAAGCGGCTAGGGAGATTTTTTCTTTCTATAATAAAAATGTTGAACACCCTCCGATTGAAGATATCCTTCATGATAAAGAAACTATGCATAGTTTGGAATCTAGGGATTATCAATCTTACAGCGACAATCTTAGGAGGAGAGTTCCCTATTTAGAGATTTCTCAAGCCTTATACTTGAGGCCTACGAGGAATTTGATTGGATTACAAGGGGGATTTATGTAGGATTTAATAAGGATTGGTTGGATAAGATGATGAAAGAACCCATTAGAAATGAGATACGTGTTTTATATGATGATATATATGGTTATGATCCAGATTACAGGTTTATGAATGTCAAAATTACTAATCAAAGTCCTTTTCATGATTTGAGTTCCTCCCCTAGAAGGGAAATAAAGGAAATAAGTGATTTGCTGAGACAAGTTTTGGAAGATTTAATGAGAAAAGAATTGCATACCAAAGATGACAATACCTAGATCTATGTGTTTTTATGCCTAGCTAAGGGCGTTAAACAATAGCGCTTGTTGGGAGGCAACCCAATTTTATTTTTGTTTCTTCTTTTTTGGTTCTGTTTTTCAATAAATGTTTCATCTAGCCTCTGGTTAGATGTGTTTTGGGGTTTTAATTAGTGTTTGTGCCAAGTAAGACCTTTGGGATGGCTTACAGTGATAGTTGATTTGATCTTGCTGAAAAACAGAAACTTTTGCGTCCAGTCACAGAATTTTAATAATTCACTGGAGCGTTGAAAAACCCTGAATTGTTTTACATGAGATTGATATAAAAATTTCCTCTGTTGTCCTAAATTTTCAGATTTTTGGAGTTACAGAAGTATTAGAACAATTCGGATCTTCGTAGACTGTTCTGTTTTTGACAGATTCTGTTTTCTTTGTGTGGTTTGCTTATTTTGATGAATCTATGGGTAGTATCGGGGGGTATGAACCATGGAGAAGTTGGAATAAAGTAGATATTACACCAATATAAATAAAGAATGAGTTCACAACAGTACCAAAAGTGGTGATTTTATTTTCTTGCACTAACGGATCTCACGAGATTTCTGTTGAGTTTTGTGTTGTGAAGTTTTCAAGTTTTGGGTGAAGATTTGATGGACTATGGAATAAGGAGTGGCAAGAGCCTAAGCTTGGGGATGCCCAAGGAACCCCAAGGTAATATTCAAGGACAACCAAGAGCCTAAGCTTGGGGATGCCCCGGAAGGCATCCCCTCTTTCGTCTTCGTCTATCGGTAAATTTACTTGAGGCTATATTTTTATTCACCACATGATATGTGTTTTGCTTGGAGCGTCTTGTATGATATGAGTCTTTGCTTTTTAGTTTTCCACAATCATCCTTGCTGTACACACCTTTTCAGAGGGACACGCATGAATCGTGATTTATTAGAATACTCTATGTGCTTCACTTATATCTTTTGAGCTGGCAATTTTGCTCTAGTGCTTCACTTATATCTTTTTAGAGCACGGCGGTGGTTTTATTTTATAGAAATTATTGAACTCTCATGCTTCACTTATATTATTTCGAGAGTCTTTCTAAACAGCATGGTAATTTGCTTTGGTTATAAATTTAGTCCTAATATGATAGGCATCCAAGAGGGATATAATAAAAACTTTCATATAATGTGCATTGAATACTATGTGAAGTTTGGTTCCTTATGATTGTTTTGAGCTATAAAGATGGTGATATTAGAGTCATGCTAGTGAGTAATTGTGGATTGTAGAAATACTTGTGTTAAAGCTTGTGATTCCCGTAGCATGCACGTATGGTAAACCGTTATGTGATGAAGTCGGAGCACGATTTATTTATTGATTGTCTTCCTTATGAGTGGCGGTCGGGGACGAGCAATGGTCTTTTCCTACCAATCTATCCCCCTAGGAGCATGCACGTAGTACTTCGTTTTGATAACTAATAGATTTTTGCAATAAGTATGTGAGTTCTTTATGACTAATGTTGATTCCATGGATTATACGCACTCTCACCCTTCCACCTTTGCTAGCCTCTCTAGTACCGCGCAACTTTCGCCAGTATCATACACCTACCTTTTACCTTCCTCAAAACAGCCACCATACCTACCTATTATGGCATTTCCATAGCCATTCCGAGATATATTGCCATGCAACTTTCGACTGTTCCGTTTTATTATGACACGTTCCATCATTGTCATATTGCTTTGCATGATCATGTAGTTGACATAGTATTTGTCGCAAAGCCACCGTTCATAATTTTTATACATGTCACTCTTGAGTCCTTGCACATCCCGGTACAGCGCCGGAGGCATTCATATAGTTGTCATTCTTGAGTTGTAAGTAAATAAAAGTGTGATGATCTTCATTATTAGAGCATTGTCCCATGTGAGAAAAAAAAATAAAAGAGGTCAACGAAGCCCACAAATAAAATAAAAGGGGCCAAAGAAGCCCACCAAAAAAATGAGAGAAAAGAGAGAAGGGGCAATGTTACTATCCTTTTTCCACACTTGTGCTTCAAAGTAGCACCATGATCTTCATGATAGAGAGTCTCCTATGTTGTCACTTTCATACACTAGTTGGAATTTTTCATTATAGAACTTGGCTTGTATATTCCAATGATGGGCTTCCTCAAATTGCCCTAGGTCTTCGTGAGCAAGCAAGTTGGATGCACACCCACTTAGTTTCTTTTCGAACTTTCATAAACTTATAGCTCTAGTGCATCCGTTGCATGACAATCCCTACTCACTAACATTGATATATATTGATGGGCATCTCCATAGCCCGTTGATACGCCTAGTTGATGTGAGACTATCTCCTTCTTTTTGTCTTCTCCACAACCTCTATATTCTATTCCACCTATAGTGCTATGTCCATGGCTCACGCTCATGTATTGCGTGAAAGTTGAAAAGGTTTGAGAACATCAAAAGTATGAAACAATTGCTTGGCTTGTCATCGGGGTTGTGCATGATTTGAATATTTTGTGTGATGAAGATGGAGCATAGCCAGACTATATGATTTTGTAGGGATAATTTTCTTTGGCCATGTTAGTTTGAGAAGACATGATTACTTTATTAGTATGCTTGAAGTATTATTGTTTTTATTTCAATATTAAACTTTTGTTTTGAATCTTATGGATCTGAACATTCAGGCCACAATAAAGAAAATTACATGGATAAGTATGTTAGGTAGCATTCTAGATAAAAAATTCTGTTTTTATCATTTACCTACTCGAGGACGAGCAGGAATTAAGCTTGGGGATGCTTGATACGTCGCCAACATATCTATAATTTTTGATTGTTCCATGCTATTATATTATCTATTTTGGATGTTTTATATGCATTAATATGCTATTTTATATTATTTTTGGGACTAACCTATTAACCTAGAGCCCAGTGCCAGTTTCTGTTTTTTTCCTTGTTGTTGAGCTTCGCAGAAAAGGAATACCAAATGGAGTCCAAACGGAATAAAACTTCACGATGATTTTTCATGGACCAGAAGACACCCAGGGGACTTGGAGTCCAAGTCAGAAGAGCCGCGAGGCGGCGTCAAGGGTGGAGGGCGCGCCCTAGGGGGGGCGACCCTCTGCCTTGTGGGCCCCTCGGGACTCACCTGACCTAGCCCTTCCTCCTATATATTCACATATATTCCAGAACCACCAGAGCGATCCACGAAAACACTTTTCCACTGCCGCAACCTTCTGTTCCCGTGAGATCCCATCTTGGGGCCTTTTCCGGCATCCCACCGGAGGGGCAATCGATCACGGAGGGCTTCTACATCAACTCCATTGCCCTTCCGATGATGCATGAGTAGTTTACCTCAGACCTACGGGTCCATTGCTAGTAGCTAGATGGCTTCTTCTCTCTCTTTGATTCTAAATACAACGTTCTCCTTGATGTTCTTGGAGATCTATCCGATGTAATCTTCTTTTGCGGTGCGTTTGTCGAGATCCGATGAATTGTGGATTTATGGTCAGCTTATCTATGAATATTATTTGAATCTTCTCCGAATTCTTTTATGCATGATTTAATATCTTTGTATTTCTCTTTGAATTACCGGTTTGGTTTGGCCAACTAGATTGGTTTTTCTTGCAATGGGAGAGGTGCTTAGCTTTGGGTTCAATCTTGCGTGATTTCACCTAGTGACAAAGTAGGGGTAGCGAGACATGTATTGCATTGTTGCCATCGAGGATAAAAAGATGGGGTTTTCATCATATTGCTTGAGTTAATTCCTCTACATCATGTCATCTTACTTAAGGCGTTACTCCGTTCTTTATGAACTTAATACTCTAGATTCATGTTGGATAGCGGTCGATGTGTGGAGTAATAGTAGTAGATGCAGGCAGGACTCGGTCTACTTGACACGGACGTGATACCTATATGCATAATCATTGCCTTGGATATCGTCATAACTTTGCGCTTTTCTATCAATTGCTCGACAGTAATTTGTTCACCCACCGTATTATTTGCCTTCATGAGAGAAGCCTCTAGTGAAACCTATGGCCCCCGGGTCTATTTTCCATCATATTACTTTCCGATCTACTATTTTCCATCATATTACTTTCCGATCTACTATTTTGCAATCTTTTATTTTCAGATCTATATACCAAAATACCAAAAAAATATTTTATCTTTTGCTTATCTATCTCTATCAGATCTCACTTTTGCAATTGACCGTGAAGGGATTGACAACCCCTTTATCGCGTTGGGAGCAAGTGTTTGATTGTTTGTGCAGGTGTTGGTGATTTGTGCGTTCTTCTCCTACTGGATTGATACCTTGGTTCTTAACTAAGGGAAATACTTACCTCTACTGTGCTGCATCACCCTTTCCTCTTCAAGGGTAAAACTAACGCAAGCTCAAGAAGTAGCAAGAGGGCCTAGCCTATCGAAGACTAGCAACTTGCAGCATCTTGCAGCATTAGAAGAGTGTAGATTAGAACATAAATATAGTAGTAGCAACAAGTATAATAGTAACCATGCCCAGAGATCCTTCCTCGACTCCTTGCAAGAAAGCAATCCCGGAGCTATCATATTAATTAAGATTCTCAAGTATCCAGTTCTACTTGTAGTAGATCGGGATACTTTCCGAGCGTCCTGCTACCATGGACACGGCTATTCGAATAGATATACTTCCCTACAGGGGTGCACCAACTTATCCAACACGCTCGATTAACTCTGGCCAGACACACTTACTCGGGTCATGCCCGGCCTCGGCTGATCGACACACCGTAGCCCTAACTAGGCTCAACCGAGATGTCAGCACGCCGGTCTACACCCTAAGCGCTCAGGGTATTGGGCCCATCACCCTTTGCACTCCTGTGCATTGCGAGGACGGCCGGGACCAGACCTAGCCCCTGTATACACATGCAGGCTTTCGCGGTCCACCCGGGCGCGTGCCGCTGAACTGCTGACATCTGAAGAACTTCGGCTGATACATACGACGATGAGTGCCCATACTATTCCCACATGGTGGTTAGTGCGATATGGCTAGAGGCCTACTCAGATCACATATCCAAACCCATTAGTGTGTTGGGAGCTCGCGGTGACGATCAGTGCTCCACGATCCGTGGTCCCGTCACCCCGTCTCGAGGACTTGTGGCAAGGGCCAGACGCAATTCCTCTCCTCCCTCTCCTGAGGCAATCTACCTGCCCGGCCGCGCCTCGTAATTGTCTCACGGGTACCCTCACGGTCAACCCGATCTCTCATATCTCGCGGGTACCCCTCGGGGCCGACCCGACTTTAAACAGTGACTAAAATAAGTGCACGGTATCCGTGTGTCCACAACATCAAGGACGAATCCAAGGAATCACCCTCGTTGGATTCCCACTCGATGCATATATCAAGGTGAACCTGGAGGAATCAGCCTCGATGGGTTCACACTTGAGGGGTTGCACGACAGAAGCTTCATCGGAGGTGGTGAAAAAGGAATCACCCTCAGTAACCCACAACCAACTAGCTATACTACAGAGGCAACATCAGGAGCGAGGTAAGAGGTATCACCCTCGACACTCCATGGTAGCTCTGCAGAGTAGTGCAACTAATGGGAGTGTGGTGATGTGTCGGTCTCAGCCCATCGATCACATCGATCGGGGTACCAGTAGTAAGCGGGGCAATAGGGACAAGGGTGAGGGGTCACTGATGGATCACTAACAAACCTATACTAAGCATTTAGGATAGCAGGTAAGGTATCAGCAGTAGTTACAAAACAGCCTAAGCATCAGAATAGGAGCAGTCAATTGCGGTAGCGAAAGCTAATGCAAGCATGAGGGAGAAAGAATAGGCGATATAGGAGTGATCAAGGGGGTTTGCTTGCCTGGAAGCTCTGCGGCAAAAGAGGGGTCGTCGATGGTGTAGTCGTACTCTGGAGCTGCGTCGGTCTCGGGGTCTACCGGATAAGAAGAGGGGGAAGAAGCAATAAATAAAAGCAAACAATGCAACACAGATGCATGGCATGGTAATACGCAGTGTTGGGGGTGACCTAATGCGAAGCTACACATTGCAGGCTGAGCGGGAAAATATCTGGGGATATTTTCCCGGCCTTAGGCAGTTTTCAGACAGTTGATCCGGAGAGGAAGGTTCCATGTTTGCGGTGTTGTGAGCGTGTGACAGATACACGGAGGGCATATTCGGGTTCGTCTTGTTTTTTTAATCAACTTTCATGTAGAAAACTCTTCGATCCGAGCGACGGTTTAATTTCTATGATTTTTCAAAGATTTAAACCATTTTCTAAAATTCCTGGAATTAGTTTAAATTCAGAAATAACAGAAAAAAGTTTTATTGCGTCAGCATGATGTCAGGGTTACGTCAGCGAGTCAACCCAGCCGGTCCAGGTCAAACCTGACGGCTGGGACCCACATGTCAGTGACTGAGTGTCTAAACAGAGATTAAATTTAAGTAATTAGGTTAATTAGCTAATGGGCCCCATCTGTCAGTGTCTAATTAGTATTTAGATTAATTTTAATTAGTAAAACTAGTTTAATTAGCGGTGGGACCCGCATGTCAGCCACTATGGTTGCCCAGTCAGCAGGGTTGACTGGTCAAACTAGTCAACTGGGCCCCTGGGCCCACTGGTCAGTGACCCAGGGAGCCCCACGTGGCAGGCCAGGTCAGCGGCACCGGCGTTTAAACGCCGGCGACCGAAAAACACGGCGGAGGGCTTCGGGCCTCACCGGAAACGCGCTACGGTAGCCCGTTTCGAGCGCGGACGGTGCCATTCGAACGTGCACTCGATGCCGCGTCGAATGGCACCGGTGGCGCGGGCCGGGGCTACCGGAATCGGCGGCGGCGAGCTCGCGGGCGGCGCCGGAGTTCGGGCGATGATGCATCCGGTGATGTAGGGCACGACAAGCGGCGAGGCAGGGCTCGTTGGGGTCCTACGAGCTCCAGGACGAGAGTTGCGGCGACATTGTCCACGGCGATGAGCTCGACTACGGCGGCGGATTCGGCCATGGAAAACGCGGCGGCTACGGGCGCGAAGAAAGGCAGAGGAGAGAGGGGATCCGTACGGGAGATCACCGTGTGGCGCACGGTGGCCGTTGCGAGGTTTAGGAGCAGCAAACGGTGGTGAATCGACGGCGGCCGAGGAAGAAGACGAGGCAGGGCGGCGATGCGGTGCTCCCCGGCTCGTGTTCGTGGACGGGGACGACGTAGCGGAGCACGGCGAAGACAACGGGCACGGTGGCGAGGCGAGGCGAGGTCAGTGGCCGGGGGGGAGCAGCGGCGGGGCGTCGGTGGTGCTCGGGCGCACCCGGGATCGGGCGAGGGAGGCGATGGAGAGGGGGAGAAGTGGATACGGGAGGACGAGCGGGCCGAGGGGCACGTCCTTATCCCCTCGGCGGTTCCTGTAGCGCCGCGGTGTCACCGTTTCGCCGGCGTTGTGCACGCCGGCCACGGGCATGGTGACACGCGCGAAGAGAGAGAGGAGGGAGACAGTGCGAGGTGGGCTGGGCCGCACTGTGGACTTAGGCCTAGTCCATAGTAGTTTTTCCCCCCTTTTTCCAGCAGCTTTTTGCATTTTCTTTAACCATCAAATGACTTTGCAAAAATGTGGGGCTGGTCAAAACAAATAGGAGGGAATATTGTGCACAACCACAAAAATTTTGGAGGTCATTTGAATTTTTCATAAATGAAATGGCATTTAAAATGCTATTTTTGCACTGTTTTAAATGCTCTAGCCCATTTTAGCAAATAGGTGATGTTGTTTTCCTGAACACGAATTTGTTTGGGGATATTTGCTAAATGATGAACTATTTTTAAGCAATTTTTGAGCAACTTCAAATTTCACTTATGATTTGAATTGAATTCAAAGATGGAATTTGAAATGAGATATGAATTCACTGTGATCATGCATTGCAAATCAACTTGACTTAGCATTATCATTATGGATCACCGTTGCTCATTACACAGGGGTGTTATAGTTCCGTGGTGTGGAGGTCACTGACGGCTTTGAGTTTCGGGCGGCGGGGGCGTGCGACGCTATTTCTTGCAGGTCCGGCGCCTCGCTTTGGTGGTGCTCTTCGTTCCGGCGTGCGCTGTTATGCCCCTGCAGGTTGACCTTCTCGTCCGTGGTCAAAAGGGGATAGGGTTCCCCTTCCCGGCAGCTGCGGCACATCTGCCTCGCCTAGTTCCCGGTTCCTCTTTGTGAAGGATGACCTTGTTTTCGATGTGTTCGTCACCTAGGCTCGGCCTCAGTGTTGTTCTTCGTCTTTGATTGCCCCTAGTAGCTTTCCCTCTTTGCTTGGGTTTCCGAGGGCGACAGCGCTGTAGTTGGCATGGTGTGCTTCGTGCAAGTCGTTTGTTGTGATGCCTCCATGTGGTGGCGAGGCCGACTCCTAGCCTAGCTCTCGGGTGAGCGCCTCTTCTTAATAGAATCACATACCCTATCATCATTTGAAGTGATTTTTTTAGAATCACATAGTAATGTGCCCATGGAGGAGGGGTGGGGGGTGGGGGGGGGGGGACGATGAAAGGTTGAATGTATTTCTTTTTAGGAAAATCAACAAAATTAATTTTTAATTCGCCTTTGTCAAATGTTCAGGTTTTTATCCTACTCAAAGTTCCAAGGGTTCAGTGTTTTAGCCTCCCTAATTAAGATTTTTTTCGGTTGCATCTTTTTATCTTTTTTTTTTGACCTTTTGTGTTATTCATTTGTAAGTCAGTACTAACCTCTGTTGCAGCTCAGCTTAGTTTTTTCATAAAAAAGAAATACGTAGATGGAGTGCCTAGGCTGCAAGCGCATTGCCGGCCCCTGCCTTAGCAAGCATGAGAAGAGTTCAACTTTCAACATCTTTCTGTCGGGCTAGTTCGAAAGTTCACTCGTATTTTATTTTGTCTCAGCTCCACATGGTTATGAACCTTTTCTTTTTTTCTATGAACTTTTTTTAGCTTATGTTTTTCGGTCATTTTTTCATATTCACCGTATTTTTTTCGTGTGTGCCCAGGTTGTCCCATGTTATGCTAGGGATTCCTTCAACACCATGCTTGGTGATGAGTTCAGCTTGCGTGGACCTGGTGGGCGCACGTATGTTGTACACTTGGACAAGGGGGCTACAAAAACATGGATTTACGGCAGAAACTGGTCTAGATTCATCCAGGATAATCAGCTGAAAGAGGGCAACGTGATCACCCTGACCCTGGACTTCCCTGCCGTGAAAGTACATCATGATCATGAATTGGACTCACGTCGATCCAGTGGAGTGTAATGAAACAGGATCGGGCTGCAAAACGTGCACACCTCGATTGATCTCATTGATCGATATATATATATATATATATACATGGATTACAAACTTGCATCACAATTTGATCAGGTCGGTTTAAACTATAGTTGGTAACCTACGGTACAGAGGAATTTACAACTCCTAGCCGATCCGGACTTGGATACATAGGATCGTCTAGCACACCCCCGCAGTCTGAACGAGGGGACAAGCCGTCGCTGGTGTGAAGACTGGACCGAAACTCCAAGAACAAAGGTGTCGGCAATCCTTTGGTGAATATGTCCGCAAACTGAGATGACAATGGAACATGAAGTACTCGTAGAGCTCCAATGGCAACCTTCTCCCGAACGAAATGAATATCCAGCTCAATGTGTTTAGTACGAAGATCTTGCACTGGATCTGCAGACATGTATACGTCAGAGATGTTGTCACAGTAAACGACGGTGGTGTCGAGAGTTTTTCCTTTTTCGGCAGCTTCGAGGGCTTGCCGAGAGAGCTGCTTTTGTTTTTCTTTCTCATCTGACTTTCACAAATCAAAATACAACACACATTTGTCATATCTCTTTTTCTAGGCCGTTTTGAAAATCAAAACACAGCAGACATTTTTGTCATATCTCTTACTTTTTATGTCTCGTCCTTTTTTCAAATCAAAGTTCAACAGACAAAAGACAAAAGATAACAGCCCAGCCCAGAACAAGCAAGCCCAACACCAACAGACAGTATACAAAATTAATCCAAGCCCACAATAAAAGCCCAAAAAACAACAGGAAGCAAACCCAGCCGAGCCACTACCAGTTGCGCACCCTACTTGCGTGGAGTGCGGACCTAAATCTTCTGGGCCAGCTGCTTGAAGCTGATAGGCGCGGTGAACCCGGCCGGTCCGTCGAAGTAGGCGGCGGCGCTGAGCTGTCCAGCCCGCTGCGAAGCATGCACCCGGTCCCAGAAGGCGTACCGCTCGCGGTCGGCGCATAGCGTGGAGTTGGGCAGGCAGTCGCTCTCCGCACCCAGCCTCCCGCCCCCGCAGCACGCGCTGTCTATGTTCACGTACCCTACACACGATCAAATCAATTCACATACACAAATCAGTCATGTCATTAACACAAGTGGTGCTACTGCTCATAGGATTATTATTATTTTTTGTCTCGGCCGCGCGCTGTCTATTTAATCTGGATGTAATTTTAATTATTTCTAGTGTTCGCTGTACTGCCATGATTGAAGATGAATAGATTGGCCGCGCGCTGTCTATTTAATTTGTTGCAAACCTAGTATCAATCCGTACAACAGAAACGAGGTACTCCAAGGGTTTGCCAAGGAGGAATATTAGACTGGTCATATGATACTTGCCATTACGACCAGCCTTACCGGATGCCGTTGGATTTGCCAAGGTGACTTGCGTGAGGTTGTAGGAGTCGGCGAGAGAGTAGGCGAGGCCCGGCAGCCTGGCGGCTAGGCCGGCCAGGAGGGACTTGAGCGCGTCGTCAAAGCCAGCCGTCAGCAGGTTGAGCCCGTCGTTGCACGCGCCCGTCGCGTTCAGCGCCCGCACGAGCGGAAAGCAGCCCAGCAGCCCCACGTTGACGATCCCAAACTTCCTAGCGCCCAAGTTGTACAAGTCCTAGCTTACACGTTACACATGCACATATTTAATTAGAACCATGCACTGCAAATCAAGCAACCGATGATGATATTAGACTGGTCGGCGGTACCGTGATGGCGGCGGAGTAGCCGGAGACGAGGCTGGCGTAGAGCGCGCCAACGTCGCCCGGGCTCGCCGTTGGCCGCGCGACCGTGAACACGTACAGGTCGTTGCCACCGACACTGATGAGGAAGAACGACCTCGAGAGCAGGACGCGCACCGCGGCGCTGCCCACCCTGGACTCCATCGCGGCCTTGGTTGATCCCAGGTACAGCACCTGCTTCGACAGCGGGATGTTGTTCCCCGCGTTCTGCATGCATGCAATGCATTAATAGTTGGTTAATTCCTTGAGCTAGCACATCAACACCAAAAGCCAATGCGCACGTGCGTGCGTACGTGTGGAAACTTACAGTGGAGTCCAGGACGCCGGCTCCTCCAGAAGCATAGCTCACACCTGTAGCGAGAGCGGTGACGACCAGGCGGGTGGTGCGTTGTCCGAGCGACAGATAAGCCGGCGGGCTCTCCTTCAGTCCCAGCTTCATTGCTGCTTATACACGCATGGACGAATATGTATATGCACGTTAGACCTTTCGTCATGCATCTTAAATTGATATATCTCTGCCTAATATTAAACAAAATAAATAAATAATATTAAAGGGCGGAACCTTTTTTTTTCCGTCCATCATCCACCTCCCCCACCCTGTTTTCACCCCTCCCGTGTCAGCGTTTTTTTTCATACCGAACAACCCTATTCTCTCGAATCCCTTCTCACCATCTCCTCTCAACAAACCTCCCTCCCTGACCCCCAATTCCATCTTTTTGCTCTCCGGTCACCACCGGCTGGAACCCGGCCTCCACTATCGCCCCCCACACGCTCCATGCCCTGGAGGTCCCCGAACGCCGCGGCAGGGGCTCACGAGATAGGCAGGGGTAAGGCCCCCATGCCATGTAGGCCGTAGTCGACGTCGGCGACGTCGAACAATTGGAGGGTCACTTTGTCCGCGCGCTCCGGCGTCCTGGTTTGCCGGATCAGCTTCTCTTCCACGTCGGCATCATGTCCACCCTCTCTAGCTCTCCCCCTCACTCCTGACTTCCGTCCATGGGCGCCCCCAGATCTCACGCATCCAGTCCTTCTTCTTCAATCATGAAAGGGATCGCGGCATTCCGACGGCTCCTACCGATCAGTCCAACCTCTATGACCGTCGCTTCGGTGCAGTCTTTGGGGAGAAGCAAAGGTGGATGTCACGGTGGGAGAGGAGCAGCAGTTAGGCATCACGTTAGGGGCAGCATGGGCGACAGAGGTCTGCAAAGAGCAGGGTGGAGGTGGAATGGTACAGCTAAGTGGAGCAGATGAGATGGGGAAAAATCCAGAGGAGCATGTCGCGGCGGGCTTGAAGAGTACTTACTGAATTTTCATAGCTGGGTCGGCCCAATTAACATGTGATGACATTGTCCTTCTTCTCCATTTAATTCTGTCATTAAATCAATGGAAGTTTACTTAGCGTTTGTAAGTCCATGTACTCCAACCCCGATTCGTGAACCCAATCCCTGGTTCATGAATTGTGGATGTATACCCCTCATCGAACTCGATTAGTAGAAAGTAGCGAATCACGAACCCGAATTGCGGACCGACCAAACAGGAAATCTGGCAATTATGGTCTAATTGTTGATAGTTAAACTTTATTATTTATGGATCTTGATTGGCCAGCTTATTTATGGAGCATGATTGGCCAACTTGATGTAATGTGAGAGAGACACGTTGTCACCAACCCTGATTCATGAATCAAAGATGAATTGTAGATCTACTACACCCCCAATTCGCAAGCCCAGTCCGTGATTCATGAATTTTAGATGTATACCCCTCACCAAACTAGATTAGTAGAAAGTACAGAATCGCCAACCTGAATTGCGAACCGACCGAACAGCAAATCTTGTAACTATGGTCTAATTGCAGATAGTTAACCTTTATTATTTATGGAGCTTGATTTGCCAACTTGATGTAAGGTGAGAGTGATACTTCCTCACCAACCCCGATTCATGAAACGTAGATGTACTCCGTCCCCGATTCGCGAAACCAATCCCCGTTTCCTGAATCATAGATGTATACCCCCTAAACAAACTCAATTAGTAGAAAGTAGTGAATCACGAACCCGAATTGCGGACCAACCGAACTACAAATCTGGTAACTATGGTGTTATTGTTGATAGTCAAGGTTTATTATTTATGGAGCTTGATTTGCCAACTTGATGTAAGGGGAGAGAGACACACCGTCACCAATCCCGATTCATGAATCGTAGAAATTAAGCTTGGGGATTCTGATACGTCTCAAACATACCTATAATTTTTTATTGTTTCATGCTATTATATTATCACTTTTGTATACTTTTTATAGGAATTTATATTATTTTTCTGGACTAACCTATTAATTTAGTGCCCAGTGCCAGTTCCTGTTTTCTGCTTCTTTTTGGTTTCACAGAAAATCAATACCTAGGAAGGTCAAAACACGATCCCTAATTTTGATGACTTTTTGTAGACTGGAAGGGACCCTAGAAGTTTGGGCACGGAGTGTGGGGCCCACGGGAACCGCCTTTGCCTCCTTCCACCGCCATAAATCCCTATAAATACCGAAACCATCCGTTGTATTTTTAGAACAATTTAATTGCCGCCACAAGCTTCTGTTCAACGAAGATCCCATCTGGAGGCCTGTTCCGAAGCTCTGCCGGAGGGGGAAGTCATTGTCGGAGCCATCTTCATCAAACTTGCTGCCTCCATGACCATATATGAGTAGTTCCATTAGGAGCTACGGGTCCATAGTAGTAGCTAGATGGTTCTCTCTCTTTTTGGATCTTCAATACCATGTTCCCGTGAGCCTTCTCACATGATCGGGATCAATCTGATGTAAACTGTGATGTGTTTTTTGGGACATGGTGAATTATCACTTGATGATCATTGTTCATTGAAATCAATTGAATCTTTTGAGGTTTTGTTGCTGTATAATTAAGTAGCTTTGCATGCGGATCTATCTATCTTTTTTGACCAAGTTTGATGGGTTTTTCTTCAGAGTGAGTGGTGCTTTGTAGTGGGTTCAATCTTGCGGTGCTCTAACCCAGTGACAATAAGGGCCAAGACACGTATTATATTGTTGCCACTAAGGATAGAACGACGGGGTTTTGTCATATTGATTGACTTCTTCCTGTCTACATTATGCCATCTTGCTTATTGCAAAATTAATACCTTGAAGTGCATGCTGGATAGCGGTTTTGGGTTTGAGTATTAATAGTAGATGCAGTTGGATTAACGCTCTACTTATCACGGACGTAATGCCTATATGAGATTATGCCATGAATGAGCATAGTCATAAATATTGTAATTCGGTCAATTGCACAACTGTAATTTGTTTACCATGCCATTTGCTATTTTCAAGAGAGATGCCACTAGCGAACCTATGCCCCCCGGATCTATTCTCCATTACTGAATTCTTTCACACAATTTCTCCTTTTATTTGCCGTGCTACCTTGCTACTATCTATCTCTATCATTTGCATTTAATCTTGTAACTAACAAGATAAGGGGCTTGACAACCCTCTTGAAGTGTTGGGTACAAGTTTGTGTGTGTTTTGTGTGCAGGTGCTGCTCACGTTGCTAACTTGGGAGACTCCTCCTGGATTGATGACCTTGGTTCTAACTAAGGGAAATACTTTCCTGCTGTTCTGCTTTACCCTTCCTCTTTGCTGAATCCCAACAACTCCTTTGGGAGTAAGCAGTACTCCTCCCCCAATTTGCGAACCCAACACACGATTCAAGAATTGTAGATGTAGCGAACCATGAACCCGAATAATCGACCGACCGAACTGCAAAATTGGTAACTATGATCTAATTGTTGATAGTTAAGCTTTATTATTTATGGAGCTTGATTTGCTAACTTGATGTAAGGTGAGAAAGACACATCATCACCAACCCTGATTCATGAATCGTAAATGCACTCCTGCCCCTATTCGCGAATCCAATGCCCTATTCATGAATCGTAGATGTAGACCCCTCATAGAACTCGATTAGTAGAAAGTAGCGAACCGCAAATCCGAATTGCGGACCGACCGAACTGCAAATTTGGTAACTATGGTCTAGAGCTTGATTTGCCAACTTGATGTAAGGTGAGAGAGATGCGTCGTTACCAATCCCAATTAATGAATCATATATGAATCGTAGATGTACTCCAGCCTGATTCGCGAACCCAATCCCAGATTCATGAATCGTATATGTATAGCCCTATTAGAACTTGCTTAGTAGAAAGTAGCGAATTGCGGACCAACCGAACTGCAAATCTGGTAACTATAGTCTAATTGTTGATAGTTAACCTTTATTATTTAGGGAAAAATATATTTTTCGTCGTTTAACTTTACTGATAGTCTAAAATGGTCCCTCAACTCCAAACAATAGAAATCTAGTCCCTCAACTGTCAAAACCATATACTTTTGGTCCGTCAAACCACTCGGGGTTGTTTTGGGCTGACGTGGACCGGGTGTTGACCTTTGATCTGGCCACATGAGTGCCACGTCACACACATGTGTCCAAATTTCGCCTCTTTCTCTCCCATCCAGTATTCCAGTCCATCATGTGCTCCGCTTCATGCGCCAGTGCCGCGCTCCACGCCGGTGCTCGCGCCGCATGTGCCGTCACCAGGATGGGGCCATCCAGTATTCCAGTCCATCATGTGCTCCGCTTCATGCGCCAGTGCCGCGCTCCACGCCGGTGCTCGCGCCGCATGTGCCGTCAACAGGATGGGGCCGGTGAGCCACCCCCCCCCCCCCCCCCCCCCCCCCCCCCCCCCCCCCCCCCCCCCCCCCCACCCCCCCCCCCCCCCCCCACACACACACACACACACATCAGGGACGAGGCTGGCACCACCACCACGGCCACTTGATGGGCATGGGCTTGCTGGGGACGCTCGCTGCCCATCGCGGCGGCCTCCTGGTAGCCCCGCAGCCGACGCGCACCACCACTGCAGGAACTTGCACGCGCCGCGCGGCAATACCGCCCCCGCCGATGCCATGGCAGAAGACGACGACGAGGCTGAAGCACTCGTGGACGTCTCGCCTGAGTACGAGGACGGAGTGCCTTTGTGTACAACGCCGGCACAGCGTGGTAGGGTAACCGAGCGCGTCGGGACGTCGATTCTGTCACCGTCCTCTTGGTCCGACCTTCTCTGCCAGGTGCACATCGAGCCCCTCCCTGGTGATCATTTTACCGCTCAGGTTCCGCCTGACCCCGTGTACTATCCTGGAGCTTGGCAGCGTCGCGGCCGAGCAGGGACACGGCCTTGAGGTCCGCCAGGCTGAGCTGTGACGGCTCCGGCGGAGATGAGAACGCCTCTGCCGTCATGGCCTGTGAGAAGGTGCGACGCTGCCGACGTTGCTGACCGTCTCTCCTCCTGCTGCTGCTCAGCGCTCGCTGCTATTGCAGGCGGCGCCGCCGATCCACGGACTTGCAGTGGATGGCCTTGTAGCTCTAGCTTGGTAGGAGGTCTAGAGAAACCGTGATTTGCATGCTTGCCGATTTAAGATTTGAGAACAAGAACACCAGATAAATAGATGGGGGATGGGAGTAGAATGTTACATATTCCAGCGGATTCTTTTGGGGAAATCATGAAGAGTTAATAGACACGGATTGGAAAACGGAGTAGTGAAGATCATTGATGATTTAAGATTTTAATAGGAAGGTGAATTGTGTCTGTTGTTTGAGGAAGACGAAGAGTAAGAGAGAGTGCCGTGCGTGAGGAGAAGAGGCAGTAGTTCGAGAGAATACTAGTTGGCTGAGTTAATTAATTGCATGGAGAGTAGTGTAGCACGACGCTCCGATCCCATCTGTTCAACTCCGGGCCAGCTCCGACGCCGCCTTTCACCGACATGCTGTAGACTGTCAAGGCTGCCATGGTCAGCGCGGAAAAGTAGTACTTCACCGGCATTCGAGTGCGATAGAGGAGCGCTGGTTATTGCTCCCTGGGCGCGACAGCGCGGCCCATGGAGGAGGAGGATCTGGAGGATGAAATCAGGGGAGGAGCTCCGCCGGGTCGAGCTGACGGTAGGGCGGGACGGACTTGTCCAACGCCGGGAAGGGGCCGAGCAAGGTCGGCGTGAAGCTGCGTCGGAGCTGACAGGTCGTTGGAGACCAGATTCATCGTCCGCCATGCCCGCGTGATCTGGGCAGCAAATGTGATCGGCGCATGGGAAGATGAGATCGGCGCGTGATGCGGGCCGAAGCCACACATCGTCGTGTTCGGAGCCACACAACAAAGATGCAGTTTTTCCAAATGGGTGAAGCGCAGAACTGTGCCATCCGGCACGGTGTTCATTGGGGCAAGGGGACATAGTTGTACACGACGAGGTCCTTGACGCGGTCCTTAGATACTGATGAAAGATATTAACTGGCCTTCCCTCCGTAGCGAAGCATGGGCGTTTTGCTTTGTATATACTCATGTACAATGCGACCGATATAAAACTAGCTAGATACGTACCGATGAAGTCGGCGACGTTGTAGCCGTTGCTGAACCGTCCGGTTGGCTTGGATCCTGGGTAGTCGACGCCGTTGAGGGGCTCGTTGGCCCTAGGGACGTTCGGCCCCGGCAAGTAGTTGTTGTTGCCGATGTCTAGCGACGAGTCCCCGAACACGTACATCGCCGGCACCAGTTTCACCATCTTACTCGGGCCGCCGGCGGCGGCGATACTGACCAAGTACGCCTGAATGGAGATCATAGCAACAAGACAATTCATGGCCGGACTAACATTGTACCCCATGACCATGATGATGATCTCTATGATAACTATATAACATGGTTCAGATATTGCACTCTCGATCTCTTTGTATGCTGGTGGAGACGGGACACAACTACTTATATAAGCTCAGGCGCATGCGCGTTTTCAACTCTCTGCCGTGTCCCGGTGTCATTCTACCATATTTTACAATTCAAATTTTTAGCTATGTGCGCATGCGTGTGGCCGGAGAATGCCTGGGTTGACCTGATGTGTACGTATCTTTAGTGAGTTCGTAGTTTGTTTCGTTCGTTGACATTTAACCCACAATTTGTTAGTAGGTCTGCATCGACCGTTAACGTGTCTGCTGTCTCGTTTTCAAATATATCTTATCTTTTCAGCAACAGTAGTAAATTAAGCAAACAATTTGGTAGTAGGTCTGCATCACAATTTGTTATTATATCTCGTGTCTGCTGTCTGCTTAATTTACAACTGTTAATGAAAAGATGAGATAAATTTGAAAACGAGACAGCAGACATGTTAACGGTCGATGTAGACCTACTAACAAATTGTGGGCTGCGAACCAGCCTGTGGTTGGATGGTTAGAGGGACAGTGGTATCCCCAGCCCACCAGGGTTCAAGTCCTGGTGCTCGCATTATTCCTGGATTTATTTCAGAATTTCCGGCGATGCGCTTTCAGTGGGAGGAGACGTTCCCGTCGACGACGAGGCGCCTACGGTGACTTCGTAAATTTCAAGATGACATGCCGGCTCAGTCCCTCAGAGGTGCTCATAGGGGTAGGGTGTGCGCGTGTGCGTTCATAGGGGTGAGTGTATGCGCTTATATATGAAAACTTGCGTCTGTACTGATGTTAAAAAAAACAAATTATGGGCTAAATGTCAAAAAGAGACCGGATCTTCAACACATGGGTGTCGGCAAAATTTCATGTTTTGACCCTTTTTGCTAACAAATTCAGGATCTGACCCCTGTTTGAAAATATTTCGGGATCTGACCCTTTTTCCTACCGCCAGGGGTGTTGGCGGTAGGTTTGCACGTCCTACCGCCATTAGCCCTGGCGGTAGGCCCTTTGACGGCGACTGACGGCCGTCGGCCCGTGCTGACGTGGAAAGGGATCTACCGCCATGGGCTCTGGCGGTAGGGTACTAAAGCCTACCGCCAGCTCCTATGACGGTAGGGTCCTGGGTGGTGGATAAGGTGGGGAGGGGCTGGATATTTCCTCCCCCTCTCCTCAACCACTCATTCAGGCCACACACTACTCACCTCTCCACCGAGCTCAAGTCTCCCCCCCTCTCTCTTTGAAGCACAAGAGCCTCCCAAATCTCTCTGATTTGTTTGAGATTTCTCCGGTGGATTCTTACCATTTTCATCACCCAAGGTAGCTCTCTCATTTCCCCTCATTTTGATTGGTTGATATCTTTGTTTAGTTTGCATTTGCTCATTTGGTTGCAAACCCTAGCTCATGTGGTCAAATCAATTCATATGATCCATTTAGGTTTATGTTTGTGATTTCCTTATGTATGATGTGCTTAGAATTGCTTGTAGAATAGTTTGTGTACCTAGATCTAGTGCTAGTCTTAGTGTACATAATTGGGGTTGGGTTAGGCTTAAGAAAGCAATTAAACCTAAGTTACTTTAATAGCAACTTCTCGAAATGTAGGATGGCACCGTTCATTTTCTTTGAAGCTTCTGCTGAGGCGGCGGCGAACCGTGAATGCGAATTGATTGAGGAAAAGATGAACTTGTGGATGGAAGCCATTGATGCGTTGAATGCGGAGTGTAGGGCCTTTTCACATTATTATTTCAATAATGACCGTTCCGAAAATTTTATCAAAAAAAAGCAGAGGCAGATGAACAAGCTCAAGACGGCGGAACAAAATTGTAGGCGTGATCTTGCAATGCAAATTGCATTGTGTGCGACAAGGGGAGAATATGCTGAGATAGACATGGGAAATCATGGCCAGGTCATTGATTGGTTAGTTCGCCAACCATTCTCGTCGGACGAGAAGCGGGCTTCTCGTTGGGCATGGGTCAAAGAAAGAAATGATGTTATTTGTTGCAACCCCGGACCATACGCCACATAGAATTGCATGAGGCTATGTAATCTTTGTCATTTGGACTGTAATGACATGTACCCTTTGCTTGGTCGTCATTTGAACTACTATGACTTGTACCCTTAACATTTGAACTCATTAAGAACTTGGTGTTGTATGTCATATCAAGTAACCAAGTGTTGTACTCTACTGAATTTATTTTATGTTTTGGTCTATGTCATCTTAAACCCGTATATTCATGTAGGATGGACATTCGATCCATGACTATGAACATAGCGTGTGAGAAGGTCATGTCGGAGCGACACCGTTGCTTGAAGAGGGAATGTGAAGCATGGTTGAAAAGTTGTGATGAGGCAAATGCGGCCATGAAGGATTTCAGCAAGTATTACGTTATCGAGGAACCTTCTGATGCTAAGGAGAAAAAAGCTTTCCGAAAGCTTGTGAACGAGAAAGAGAGGATGCTTGATGAGCTGCAGGACCGGGAATATGCTTGCAGACACGCTTTGGCAATTGAGATTGTGTTCACTGTAAGCAAAGAAGAATTCCGTGAGATGGACTTAAGGAAACCCGGCCAGGTCATAGGATGGGCAATCAAACAAGGCGTGTCAGAGAATCCGGCCCGCCGTGCTGCATGGGCCTGGTTCCGTGAAACGAATGGTGTGTTGGGTCATTGGGCAGGATCCACCGACTTTCAACTGAAGCGTTATCAAGCGCGTGACGAACAAATTGAACGTCTGATAAGTATGAGAAATATGTTACCTGTTTAGAAAATATGTCGTTGAGCTTGAGCTATTAGTTTCAACCGATGTCATCCGAACCGGGTCATGTTTTAATTAGTTTGAACATGTGTTATTCGTGGATGTAATGAACTATGTTGAGTTGAGTTATGTCTGTGCTTGCGAGATGATCATTCTAATATTTGATAGAAGTAGATAGAAGTGGGTATATCATTCTAACATTCGACAGAAGGGGCAGAACAGAGGATTCCTCTGTTTGCAACCCTACCGCCACAGGCCCTGGCGGTAGGTTGTAGGACCCTACCGCCAGAGCCCATGGCGGCAGGGGGGGTGGCAAACTTGCTATGACGAGAAAAACCACCACCTTGGCGGTAAGGTTGACCCTACCGCCACAGTCTCTGGTGGTAGGCTTGACCCTACCGCCAAGGTGGTGGTTTTTCTCGTCACAGCAAGTTTGCCCCCCCTACCGCCATGGGCTCTGGCGGTAGGGTCCTGCAACCTACCGCCAGGGCCTGTGGCGGTAGGATTTGATCCTACCGCCAGGGGGTTCATTTTCTTCGTCACAGCAAGTTTGCCCCCCTACCGCCACGGGCTCTGGCGGTAGGGTCCAGCAACCTACCGCCAGGGGCTGTGGCGGTAGGCTTAAAAACAGAGGAATCCTCTGATCTATCCATCTTCTCAGCACAACAATTTTTCTATCCATCTTCTCAGCACAACAGTTTTTAAATAAAAATCATGACAAATCACACAGTATGCTGAGAAACTAAAGTTCTCACGACACCGTGCAAACATCTCCACACCAAATTCAATACAAATGGCAAATTCATTCACGACAAGTTCACGACACAGGGCTTCTTGCCTTAGTACTACATAGTTCATGATAAATTTGGCATGGCTTCATCCGGTTACATGACGAGTCCACCGAAGCGAAGGCTTTACTGAGTCATACGGGGCCATTTCCCCTTCTTGTCACGTGCCTCATCCTCCTCTTGTGCCTTGCGAGCTTTTGCAAGCTTTCTTGTCCTCTCCTCCTCATGAGCAAGCTTCGCTTGGCGTGCCCTCTCCTCCTCGCGTTGCTTTCGCTCCATCCTCTCTTTCTGACGACGCTCTTCCTCCAAGCCTCTTTGAAACCTTTCTTCGAATAGCCGCTGGCGCCTAAGACAATCTTCATATTGGTCCTTTTGGACATCTTTTGGCACTTCATGATCCATCCAGGTGAAGTACTTATATATAGGAGGCGGTGACTGCATATAAAATGGATGTTAGTGTTGACACACATTTTTGGAGTAACATGTTACTTCTCTAGCATACTGGTGGAAGGTCATAGGCGTTAGTTGGAAGCGCACGATCATAAGCATAGTTGGGGCAAACAAAATATCTTCTTCCTTCCGTCCATGACTTCTTTCGGTCGGTGGACTCCTTCACCTTGGAAACATCTCCACACCAACATGGCGGAATCTTCACATCTTTCTCGTTCACCTTGTCCAAAGATGCGTCCTTCCACTTGTGCGGCATGTCTTCTTGGTTAGCACACGGTGGCCTCGTCATGGAACCGGATGAAGCCGTGCCTACAACAATTAAAGATGTTAAGTCAAAATATGAACACATTGACATGTAAAGATGCAAATATATCAACACTTGAACATATTAAAAGTAGTACCATTCACATTATTTCAACCATCCGGATTGAGCAACACGTCGATAGGCCTTCCCCTATCAACCCGACGTGTCCTAGAACCACCGGATCCACGGGCACGGCCCCCTCCAAGGCTAGTCCTTCCTCCACGGCCACGGCCCCCTCCAAGGCTAGTCTTCCGTTAACATGTTTGACTAGTGCCCGTGTTTGTTCTAGGTTTGTTGCATGTCCTAACGTTGTGTCCTGTGCCGTTGCATTCTCCACAATCGTTGTTCTCCAGTGCCTTCATGAAATGACCACTACCAAATTGCTTCATTCCGGTTTATCCACCTAGATCATCCATGTCACTCCAGAATCTCTTCTTTCTTCTTCTTCCCCTCATAGGCACCATGAGTGCGGGATCTGGCACAATGTCTGGCCCAACATACTCAGGCCACTGTGAGGCATCAAGGAAAGGATTAAACCGAGGCGCCCACGTCAACCTTGTTCGTTCCAATGTGAACTCGTGCAACCGCACCGTTGTGCCATCGTATACGGGCAAGTTTCTCGCCCGTGTTGCGGTCATCAAATGCGAGCAAGGCCAATGATACTTGTGTGGCCTCTCACACTGGCACCAACAGTTTTTGAGGTGCACCTCATAAGCAACTCCACCATAAGACCTACCATCCCTTGTTGTCCCACCCGGCTCATCGATTTGATAGATCATTTCTTTTTCATTATATTTGATCACTTGTTGTTTGAAAGACTTGCGCGCTTGATGCAACAACCAATCCTGAACCTTGAATGGATAGTCCATCTTTTCGCCAATCCACTTGGCCGTGCTGTCAGAATGCTTTAGGAAGTACTCGTTGAGCTTGCTGAAAGTGTACTTGAGTATTGCGGTCACCGGCAAGGAACGGACACCCTTCAACACATTGTTGAAGCATTCCATCATGTTGCTTGTCATGTCCCCATATCGCATACCTCCTTCATCGTAAGCGCGTGACCACTTTTCTTTATCCGGCTCGTGCCTAAGCAAGAATTCTTTCCCCCCTTTGTTCTTCTCCAAAGCCTTGAGGAGTTTATCATATCGGCTTTTGAATGTGTCAGTGTTGAATGCAACGCAAACAAGGGTAAGGTCTTTGCAAAACTCCTTTCTCTTGCATGCCCGGTAAAAGTTTGCAACAAAGTGTCTCATGCACCAACGGTGTTGAAGCTTTGGAAGACCGGGAATATCAACGTCTATTGCTTCGGTCGGCCTTGTCCGGGGGTACGCACGTGTGAGTGCCAACATGACTCTTCAACACCCATTGCCCGGTTTCTTTGATTTTTCTACCGCGGACCATCCATTTGCAACCTTCTTGGTCACATTTTGACTGTGTACCAAATTTTTTGATTTGAATGACCAACAACAAACGGCCTATGGTTCCTAATGGCATAGTCACACAACCATATCTTGAACTCTACCAAAGAACCAAACTTGATGCCTTTCTTCAAATGAGCATTCTCATCCTCATTTTCTGGCCGAGGATCATTGAATTTGGGGCACGGTGTTGGCTCAGACAACCCGAATCTCAGCCCACCGTCAACAACGGCATTGTTCGCAAGACTCACATCCCTAAACAACGGCGGCCCTCTCTCCTTGCCGGTCACCTTCTTGTAGATTTCATTTTCTTGCGCAATCAACCCATCCTCATCCAATTCTTCCTCCAGACCCTCGTCATCCGAGTTATACCCACACATACGGTTATAAGGGAGGGTACGGTCCATGTCTTGTTGCCGTACAATGACATCCAAGTTACCAATTGGATTGTAATGGATCTCTTCATTCTCCGCGTAAGCATCCTCTTGAGCAACAATAGCATCATCATCAACATGACCACTAGCATCTTCTTGAACAAGAGGAATAGCATCAACTCGGAGTACTATGGCGCTAGCATTGATATGATCTTTTTTGGGTTGGCTACTTGGTGGTTGGCTAGAACAATTGGGGACATACACCACGGCACTATCATCATGTATTGGGGGGGATGCATTGCGGTTGAGATCAATTTGCAAGGGAGGAGGAGGATCAACCTTTGTGGCAAAGATCTCAAGAGACTTGTCTTGTGATGCGTCTACTTTGTCCTTGTACACATTCCAATGCAATTGGGAGGTGATGGGCATACTCTTTAATCGGGACTTTACTCCCAATCCAACGTCATACCTCCCAATAAGCTTAACCTCGGCATTTGGGTCATTCCAATGTAAGACGCTTCTCACTTTAACTACAAGATCATCAAAGCTTGGACTTGTGTCAAAAACCATAGCCTCTTCCCCTTCATCGTCATTTCCAAGCATAAATGTTGTCTTTTCCAAATAATGAACATTTACGAGCTTATGCATCTAAGAAATTGGAAACAATATAATCAATCCTTATATGTCATCCAACCAACTCAAATGGACAAATAAACTATATTTTGCACAAATTGGACAAATAACTACTATTCATAGTCAAGTTAACCTAACCATTAACCCTAACCCTAACCATAACCCCCAACATAACCACTATAACCCTAACCCCCAACATAACCACTATAACCCTAACCCTAACCCTAACCCTAACCCTAACCCTAACCCTAATGCTAACCCCTAACATAGCCATAACCCTAGCCATAAATGCATCACAAATGCATCATAAATGTGTCATAAATGCACACAACAAGATCAACACCTAGGGTTTGCAATAAATTGACCAAATCAACACATAACAAAGATCTCAACCAATCAAAAGGAGGGGAAATGGGGGAGGTACCTTGGGTGATGAAAATGCTCCGGATCCACCGGTGAAATCTCAAGCAACTGGAGGGGATCTAGGGGGGGTTTGTGAGGGGGAGAGAGGGGGGAGAGGGGCTGACCACGGGGAAGAAGGTGAGTGGGGAAGAAGAGTGGTGGTGGGGCCCACAAACCAGCCCCTCTCCACCTTATCCACCACACAGGACCCTACCGCCAGAGGAGCTGGCGGTAGGCTTCAGTACGCCAGAGCCCATGGCGGTAGGCCCTTTTCCACGTCAGCATGGGCCGACGGCCGTCAGTCGCCGTCAAAGGGCCTACCGTCAGTGCTAATGGCGGTAGGACGTGCAAACCTACCGCCAGCACCCCTGGCGGTAGGCAAAAGGGTCAGATCCCGAAATATTTTCAAACGGGTGTCAGATCCTGAATTTGTTAGCAAAAAGGGTCAAAACACGAAATTTTGTCACGGGTGTCTAGACACCCAGCTATCCACAGTACCCATTTCGTCGTGATATGTGCCGCCATTCTTGGGATTAGCAGGCTAGGTGAATAGTAAATGGATGTGACAATACAACTTTACCAAACGTAGTGAACTGTTGGCTACAGGGAGATGTCAGGCAGGAGACAGAGGCTTTGAAGGGAGTGAAAGGAGAAATGTCAGGAGAGGTTTTTTTTTTTGCGAGGGTAAAAGAGATTTTATTCCAAGATCATAGGGTTACAATCAAGAGGCAAAAGTTCCTCCACACATGGTGGTCCTCTAGCTAGCCATACAGTTGTAGTGCTCTCTGTACGACTATACGAAGCCAATCGATCTGCTACCCTATTTTGCTCACGCTTAATTTTCGACGGAATAAACTCTCTTACACCCATAAGATGCTGAATCTTAGCCACCAAATGTCCATAAGCAGAATACCGAAGACTGTCCCCCTTCATTGCCATCAAAGCTTCCGATGAGTCGGTTTGAACAATGACGGGCCCCTCACTATGTTGAATAGTTAGCGCCATTCCTTGCATTAGAGCATGAAATTCAGCTTCTAGGGCCATTCCTTGCATTAGAGCATGAATGTCAGGAGAGGTTGTGAGAGAGAAAAAATAATTGTCTTTTACGAGAGAAAGCGATGGTGAATCTATTTATAGGATATGTGGCTCTGTTGATTGTTGGAAGATTCTTCCGTACCTGTCACTTCCTGGTCGCAGCCCGTGATTCAAACAAGCAGCAGTCTCGATTAAAAGAATTTATTTGGGGTCCTCTTACTGCCACCGAAAACGTTTTGGCTTATTAAAAAACACGTTTTTGTTCCCAGTCCCACCACGACCCATCAGGATCATATTTTTTTTTGAACATCGACCCATCAGGATCATGAGTTGGCGTATTCTCTGAACGTAAATTCTTTAGGCCGCTGGGGCCTTTCTACTGCACCGTTTTGACAGTGTTAAACAGACCGAGTTGTCATCTCTGTCTTGTCTCATCAGAAGTAGGCTAGTCTAGTCAAAAATAGGTACCTACAGCTTGGACCTATTCCCTTATAACGAACCTGAGTGCACTGCTACCAAACGAGTGAAATAGGCTGTCACATCTGAATCATGCTGCAAATCGTCTGTGCTTGACAGACCATATCACGCATCTCAGCGGAACTCAACGGCCTGGTAAGGGGTTGTCCGGACTCCGGGGAGCTACCACACCTTTCCCATGTCAAAAAAAGAAACAAACTGCAGACTATCAATAGGTAGTACACATCAAGACAACCCAAAGCATCCACGCAAAAACAAAAGTCAGCCCACATATACTTATAGGGTGGGCCTATTCTACAACCACCCTTAAGAGTGTATAGAATAGCTTATTCTATACACTCATCCACCCCATCCCATCCCACCTTCTTTTCCCACGGCACCCCACCCCGTCCACCTTCCCGGGGCGCGCCACTTAGCTCCGCACAGCACAGCAACCCACCCTGCCTCCACCTTCTTCCCCGCAGCGCACCGCCCCGCCCCGGCCCGCACCGCGCCGAACCCCGTCACACCACCCCTAGCCCATCGAAGCGCAACACCCCACCCGACCCACAACCCCTGGCCACTGCGCACCAGTGCCAGCCCCGCCTCCGCGAGGACCGCCAGCCATGGCCACCCCCCAATGAATCTGACACTACAAGAAACTCGTTCGTCTATGACACCCAATTTTGGTCACATAATTGTCACTATTTGCTGTTTATGACCATTTTATGACTAAATTAAGAAGGTCAACAGTTGACCGTCAAGAATTAACAAACAATGGTTGGAATACAATAACTAATTTGATCTATGCGATATTGTCATGATGATATTCTTCACGATGTTGTGCGAACGTCGACTGCACAATATTTGCCCCACGGGGACGTGAAGGATGTCGGTGCCACTGTAAAGCGGGGCTAGAGGTACAACAGTGACAGAAGCTACCTCTCTCCTTAGCGGACCTTCGATAAGGGAATAACGGAGACCCATATGCATTATGCCATATCGACGGGGACACCCTTAATTATCATCGCACTCTGGCGGCAGCTATGGAGGGGTGATAGTGGTTGTGCATGATACCTAACAAAGGCATTTGTACATATCTTATTATTGGCTCCGCCCTCATATAAACATATATGGCAGCGAAGGAATATTTATCTTTCACTATCATCATATACTAGCGGGGAATCTAAAATACTCAAAAATGCCTTCATCCTCATTGTAGTTTCCTATATTACTCCCTCTCTTGTTCCTTACTTTAACTACTATGCACTCTAGTTCTTTGCTCACTAATACTCTACACCGTTTCACCATCATTGCACTCTCATTGGAATCAAAGAAATAACTTGCAGGCACAACATGACATATCTCTACAAGAGACAAGCGACCATTTCATCAGCTCTTCGTGGGAATACTCTTACTTCGAAAGAAGCTACAACCAGCCATGTGCACTTGCACGACATCACTCATTTAGGATTTCGAAGCCGTGTATAGAAGAATCCACAAGTGCTCTGGAGGCTCTGAAGGGAACTGTCCTGGAGGCTCTGAATGGACAAGGGTTTTACAACGGCTATCTCTTGTTGGTTTGGAGGTTCCGAAGGAATGGTGTTCCGATGCATTGAATGGAATGAAAAGTGTAGAGATAATGGGAAGTGCTGGAGAATATTTGAGTTGTTTTGGAGTTTGATCTCTAAGCACTTTAGAGGAAGAAACGCATCACCGCATCCTCAATCCCTTTTGATAGTATCGGCATTCCTATGGACCCAATGTGATCTTGGATCACTAAAATAGAAAAGCTAAGTCCTTGACTTGGCCAACACTTGTCGTTGAACAATAGGGGGTCATCAACCATCTGCCAAGTTGCATCTTTTGGGTGATAATCTGAAATAGACTTGAATGTTCACTAGTCCCTTGAGATATGTTGAGATCGATTACCAAAACCCACCTATGGGATGAAGATGAACTATCAATCTTCCCTTTTTGCCAATTGATGATAACATAGATCAAAGCTTGGCATAAGATATAGGCAAAAGAGTACGAGGCTTTGAAAAGCATATGACATACAAGAGCTCCCCCTGAATTTGTGCAATATTAAGAATATGCCACTACTAGGAAAAGGCCTACTAGTGGCACACCTGTTTTGGCCATTAATGGCGCACTACAGGTGCGCCACTATCATCACGCCATTAGTAACTAATACTAATGGCGCACCCCTGGTGCGCCATTAGTATACCAGACAGTAGTGGCGCACCAGGAAGTGCGCCATTAGTATGTCCCCTGGTGCGCCATTAGTATGCCTCCCAGGGGGCCATATTTACCTTGTGCTCTGGGTTACTAATGGCGCACTTGCGCCACTATCATCACGCCATTAGTAACTAATACTAATGGCGCACCCCTGGTACGCCATTAGTATACCAGACAGTAGTGGAGCACCAGGAAGTGCGCCATTAGTATGTCCCCTGGTGCGCCATTAGTATGCCTCCTAGGGGGCCATATTTACCTTGTGCTCTGGGTTACTAATGGCGCACTTCTATGTGGTGCGCCATTACTAAGTCAGATAGTAATGACGCACCACATAGAAGTGCGCCATTACTAACAAATTTTTTTCAAATTTTTTTTTTCAAATTTTTGTTTTGTTTTTTATTAATCTCGGGTCACTATGGCTTAATCTCGGGTCAATATGCTTAATTTCAAGTCAAATTGCACTAAGTGGTCAAACTTCCCGGAAGGTCACCCATCCTCACACTACTCCAGCCCGAGCACGATTAACTTTGCAGTTCTATCCAACCCCAGCACCACCTCACTTAACAAGCACTTGTTGATATATCTATGATATCAATCCTATTAAACCTTGTTGATGTCTAGGACTTTGTTCATGTTCATTAGTGTGATAAAATTTTGAAAAAATATTTCAAACTTCCCGGTCATATTACGTATCATATTTTGAAAAAAAATTCCAAAAAAAAAATTCGAAACCAATTTTTTTTTCTGTTACTAGTGGCGCACCTAGCAAATGGTGCGCCACTAGTAAGTTTGAATTTTTTTTCCATTTTTTCCCCTCTAGATCTTAAAAGCTCCGTATCTTTCGTTCTGTTAGGTTTTTGGGGATTCTGAAAATGTTTAACGCGGTTCCCCCTATTAAATTCGGATGTAACTTTTCGAGTAGATGATTTTTCATAAAAAAAATTTCATCGGAGTTCGTATGCAAAAGTTATGCCCATTTTACAAATTCTCGAGAGATTTTGCAAAAAAGTCGAAAATTCATGTTTGTAAATTTTGCTAACAACTAGACCACATATCACATGGGAATCTTATTTTCTTTTATTTTTTTTGACATTTCTATCATTTTCTTTTATTTTTTTTGAAACTACAAGGCGGTCCACGGGGGGGGGGGGGGGGGGTGCATTTGGTGAATAAATTGTAAGACTCAGAAAGTTAGTAATGGCGCAACACGTAACAGGTGCGCCATTAGTAACCCTGGTTACTAATGGCGCACCTGTTATGTGGTGCGCCATTACTAGTTTTGCAAAAAAAATAAAAATAAAATGTTTAGTAGTGGCGCACCAGTGGATAGTGCACCATTACTAGTTTGAACTAGTAATGGCGCACTGTACCCAGGCGCCCATTACTAGTTTTGAAAAAAAAAGTAAAAAAAAAATTTGTTAGTAGTGGCGCACGGAGTGTGTGGTGCGCCATTACTAGTTAAAACTAGTAATGACGCACTGTGCCCTGGTGCGCCATTAATAGTTTTGGAAAAATAAAAAAAAATAAAATTTGTTAGTAATGGCGCACCGTGTGTCTGGTGCGCCATTAGTAATGAGGACACAAATGGCGCACTTGTATCTGGTGCGCCACTACTATATAGCAGTGGCGCACCACATACATGGTGCGCCATTAATGTCCATATCAGCTATAGCCCTTTTCCTAGTAGTGTGCTTTTGGAATGCAAATGCACAATAATTTGGCTACATGAGAAAGTGCTTAGCTTAGCTTCTAGCTTTCTTATCTTGGGGATAGTGTCAACAATAATGAATTACATGATCACACACATTAACAATTTATATACTCATGGATCTTTCTCCAACATGCTATGATTACCTTTTAGACACTAGTAGAAAAAGGCCCATTTGTCCCGGTTCATAAGGCCCATTTGTCCCGGTTCGGGAATCGGGACTAAAGGGTCGGGACTAAAGCCCAACACCTTTAGTCCCGGTTCTTATACGAACCGGGACAGATGGGGCTCCACGTGGCCGCTGCGGCGAGCCCAGAGAGAGGAGGGCCTTTAGTCCCGGTTGGTAACACCAACCGGGACCAAAGATCATCCACATGTCAGCAGCTCAGGACCTGGGGGTTTTTTTTTTTAAAGGGGGGTGGGGGGGGTTTGGGGGTTTTGGGGGTTTTGTTTAATTTAGGGGTTTCATATATTGTGTTAGCTAGCTAATATCTAGAGAGAAGTGTCCTCTCTTATCTCCGTGCTTGGTCGACGCTACGTACTATACGTATAGAGAGGACTCAACACGCTAGCTAGTAAGCAAATGAAGGAAACCATTAAGTACACAAGATCGTCATGAACATATACAGAGAGAAGTGATCGACCTCCTCCTCCGACAGATTGGTCGAACAACAAGTTTTCGTATATCTATCCGACGCTACTAGCTACATATATACAATATAAGATTTCTTACAATCCCTAACATTTGATGTCAAATTCCACATAGTATTCTCTGGCTGAATTGATGACGTGGTCAAGAAAGAATCCCGCCAATTCCTCTTGAATTGCTTTTATGCGATCTTGTGGTAGGAGTTCATCCCGCATCTGCCAAATCTAATTTGAAGAAGGGGGTCAATACATATATATGAATGAAACTCAACACAAATGATGGTAATAAAATAAAATTGTGAATATTATTGCTTACGCACTTTATATTGTTTTTCAGAGTAGTCCCGCTTAGAGGTCGTCGCGTTGTAGATGTAATCGCAAATGTAGTATCCACAAAAATTATTCCCGCCTTCCTGCCACAACCACTTTACGAGAAATAAATGTCAATCAAACTGATAATCAAGCATTATAAATGGTATTGATGAAACTAGCTAGAATCAATGGGAGATGCGCGGAACTAGCTAGTAGTACTTACTTTCGGGTGTGTAAATCGCAGCTCCCCCGGCAGTCCCGGAGCTTCTGTGGTGAACACTTTCCAAACCCTGCAAGACAAAGAAAATAATTACTTGATATCAGGAAATGACCAAAGTTGCCGATTTGGTGCGATAATGATCGATTGAACTTACTTCTGGAGCATTTCAGTCATGGCCGCATACTCCTTGGGATCTTTTCGTCTTGAGTCTAAGACAGTTACTAGTCCCTGCTCAAGCTTAATCTCTAGGAGAATAAAATGGAAGCTACGCACGCATGCATAACTCATCAATTACATTACTATAACCTCGAGTAATAAGGGAAACCGAATATGCAGAAGACAGTAACACTCACTTGAAGTTGCAAGGAAAGAGTATTTTATCTTTGTTTTGATTTTTAAGCAACGATTGTAGTAAGTTGGCCTCGGTTTCTTTCGCATGATATGTAACCGTCCATTCATCTATGAGATTTGTGTTAATAAACCCAATATCATAGATTTGTGCATTTCTGCATTCGACGATCTTCAATCTGCATAATATAGTGAGGATAATTATATATACATGCAATGAAAGAGCTGAGCTCTATATAGAGACTTAATTACAGAAGTATAGTACTTACAGACAGTAGCAAGTGATGATTATTTTATCGAGGTCCTTTTGATTGAAAAACTCGAAGAACTCCTCAAATGGAACAGACAACAGATCAATTCCAACGAGGTCATGCTCCTCTTTAACTCTCAGCATCAAAATAGCCTTCCCGGACTTGCAGGTGTCCATGTACCACTTATGGAATCTTCGCATCATCGTTGTTAGAGGAGGATCACCAGGTCTAACGAGAGGCTTCCCGTACTGGTATTTGTGTTCGTCCACCTCCATTGTATCAAAATGTGCATCGTCGGGCAGGTAATCACCAGGATTGGTACCGGGCAGCATCTCCAGCAGATTTGCGACGATATCGCTAGACACCTTGAGCGGGGGGCACGATTGGGTTGCCTGTTCGCCGAGCTGTTCAATTTTTTTCCCTCGTCTTCGTTGTTGTAACCTTTTGTCACTTGAAGTAGTTCCCGACCAGTGCGCTCCTTCCACTGCCTTTTTCAGAGCGCGGACATGGTTCTCATCCGGCGGAGGCGGTGGTGGTCGCTTCAGGTACTTCAAAGTGCGCTTCAATTTCACCGGATCCATCTTCTCCTCCGGAGGTGGATTTTTCTGTGCAAAAAAGTCCTTCACTTGGGCTTGACAGATCTCCTCGTTTTCCTGCTCGGTCATCTCGTATGGTAATCTATCTAGAGGCTTGATAGATGGACCGAATTTGTATTGCCTCCCGCCTCTGGCTGTACTGCTAGACGCCGGCCGAGCAGCCGGAGCGGCTGCGGCTGTCTTCCTTCGTTGCTTACGAGGCGGAGAAGGAGGCGGAGTGCTACGACGCGCTGGAGCTGCCGGAGCGGCGGCGGCTGTCTTCCCCTGTTGTTGACGAGGCAGAGAAGGAGGCGGGCTGCTCGAACGCGCCGGCGCAGGCGGAGAAGGTGGCGGAGTGCCGCCACGCACCGGAGCAGCTGGAGAAGGAGGCGGAGTGCCGCCACGCGCTGGAGCAGCCGGAGTGCCCTGATCACTCGCCAGAGGAGGAGGCGGAGTGCCCTTACTCACCGGAGGAGGAGGCGGAGGCGTCCAGTTCGGAAGGTTCATGAGCTCCTTCCGCCATAGACATGGAGTCTTCAGAGCAAGACCCAGTTGAGTCTCCCCTTCACCGGTAGGGTGGTCAAGCTTGAGCTCCTCAAATCCCTCCGTTATTTCATCGACCTTCACAACAGCATAGCCTTCTGGAATCGGAAGGCAGTGAAAAGTTGCGCCGGGTCCAGAAGGTGCAACAGAGCCGACAGCCGCCTTAACTTTGAGGTGCTGCCATTGTGCCATAAGGTGGCAATCTTGAGCCTCAGTGATAGCATCCACGGGGTAGCTGGGAGCCGTGAAGTGAGGTTGCTGAAGGAGCTCGGTGGAAGCCACGCTGCTTCTCCGCTGAGATGGCGGGGTAGCTTCTGGGGTAGCTTCGGCAGGTCGCTGCCTCTGAACTAGTGCTTGTTCCTCTAGCGCTCGTACCCTTGCATTCAGCTTCTGCAGTTCGGTCTGCTCCACTTTCCTCCTCCTCTCCCGGGTTTTGTAACCGCCTGCGCTGGGAAACCCTTCCTTCCACGCAACGGAGCCTGCCGTGCCTCGTGTTCGTCCTGGGTGCTCAGGATTCCAGAGGGCCTGTGTGAGCTCGTCGTTCTCTCTGTCGGGAACGAACGTCCCTTGCTGCGCTGCGGCGATATACTTCTGAAGCTTCTTGACGGGTATTTCAAGTTGCTCCTTCGTCCAACGGCACTTCCCTGTTTCAGGGTCCAAGGTTCCCCAAGACTTTGCAACAGCTCCTTCCTCCATTCTCTCACCGGAGCAGTCATCACGGTCTCCTTCCACCGGCATTCCGTCACCGGAGCCATCATAATCATGTCCTTCCACCTCCATTGTTCGATCACCGGAGCCTGCTTCACCCTCTCCTTCCAGACCATCGGTGTCATTGAGATACGACAAGACATCACCTCCACCGAGGATTATGTCCCCAACAACTGTTCTGCTTTGATGTCTCGGTGCTCCATAGTTTCTGCAAATATTACAACATGGCAATTAATATACAAACATGACAGATGGATATATTAGTGCAAACGTAGACCTAGCTAGCTCGACGCTTCTACGGTTTGGGGTGGCCTCGACAACGCTTCTAGGGTTTGGGGTGGCCTAGGCAACGCTTCTAGGGTTTGTGGTGGCCTCGACAACGCTTCTAGGGTTTGGGCCGGACCGCCTCTCTCATGAATGTCCGACGTCCGGACCGACAAGGGATTTAACAAAATGACGCCATTCTAGATGTGCAGAAAATGGTCCATATTTTTCCTGATCTCATCTACCCTTCTATATGTCACGTTGTCTAGTGTCAAAGAATTCAAGAAAACCATGACTTCATCATTAGCCGGAAATGACAGGCGTATAATGGTACGAAGCTCTTCAAAGTTGTTTTGGAATGGAGTTCCCAATAGAATAATTCGCTTTTTGGTACAAAGTTCAGCAAGAGCCTTCCGAATATCGCTATTTGGAAGACCTTTGCTGAAATTCATACCAAAAGGAGAATTATCCTATCCGGAACTCCGTTCCAAAACAACTTTGAAGAGCTTCGTAGCATCATATGCCTGTTATTTCCGACTAATGATGAAGCCATGGATTTCTTCAATACTTTGACAGACAACGTGACATATAGAAGAATATATATATAGATGAGATCAGAAAAAAATTGGATCAACTTGTGCACATCCATAATGGGGGCATTCTTGATAAATCTATATATGTCAAAATTCAAACTTTGACATATGATCAAATGTTGCATATGTCAAAATTCAAACTTTGACATATGATCAAACTTTGATATATGATCAAATGTTGCATATGTCAACATTCAAACTTTGACATATGATCAAACTTTGATATATGTCCACCGCGATATAAAATAATACATAGACTTGTTCGGGCGAGAGGGGGTTGATCGACGTCCCCCCTCATGTCGAAGTTACCGGAGTTATCTTCTAGTGGTTTGGGTGGCCTCGAGAGTTTGTCGGGTAGGGGCGGGAGGGGGTAGGAGATCGACAACGCTTTTTTTCTAGGGTTTGGGTGGCCTCGAGAGTTGGTCTCCCGGTATATCGAGAGGGGGGTGAACATTTTACCTTAGTAACTTAGAAAAAAAATGTTATTGGGGAGGGGGTATATCGACCCCCCCCCCCCCTCATGTCGAAGTTATCGGGGAGGGGCTATATCGACAACGACATACATAAGGCCCCATAACATTAAAAAAATTCTTGAACATACATACATACAATATATGGCTATTAAAAAAAATTCAGCAATAAAAAAATGTTATCGGGGAGGGGGTATATCGCAAACTTTGACATAAATGACTTTGATCATGCCAATTTTCCTATACTATACATAAATTGAACAAGAAAATTCTATGAACAAAAAAATCATAAAAATTCTATGAACATAAAAATTCTAACTTTTGCATATTCTTTGCATATGAACATACATACATTTTCTTATTTTTTCTTATGTACCTTTTGCATATATGAACATACATACATAAATTATACATACATGGAAAAAAAATTGCTATGAACAAAAAAAACATCATATATGAACATTTTGTATATACATCCATATCCATCCATCCATACATACATACATACATGGACAAAAAAATGCTATGAACAAAAACATCAATTTTGGTCCAATCTTGGCATTGAACTACAACCCAATTTTTCCTTGCTAAAAAAATTCTGAATTTTTTACATCTTGTAGTCCTTCCAACTAAACCCTTAAGTCCAGAAGGGCAGCCCCAATTTCATCTAGCAAGTCCACCAAAAAATTCATATAGTTTCTGTCCAGCACTAAATTTTAATAAAACTTGCACTAAGAAGTTTTTCCTTTTATCAAACCAACTTAACCTTCTTCACTAACATCCAAGGAGACATCATCCTGTCAAGTTTCACATCAAACAAAGTTCCCTAGCAAGCCCTAGCATTTCATCAAACACCTTGTGGACATGGCTGAATTTTTGCACTGAACCAACTTCACCATCATCACATACATGGAGGAAGGACAGAGGAGAGGGGTGGGAGGGAGGAGGGAGTACCGGCCTGGCCGGCGGGCACTGGTGCGGCGGCGTTGACGGCAGGGTAGGGGCGTGGCGGGGCGTCGGGGCAGGGCAGGGGCGCGGCGGCGTTGGTGTTGAGGTCGAGGCAGGGGCGCACGACGTCGACGTCGGGGCAGGGCAGGGGCGCGGGGCGATAGCGACAAGGAGCGGGCGGCGACGGCGACCTCGGTGCGGCGACGGCGAGAACGGGCAGCCTGGCGGCATCGATGAGCTCGGCGTCGTCGGGGGGCAAATGGTCGATGAAAACTGAATAATTCGTAAGTCCTGCTTATATACACAGAGCATTGGTCCCGGTTCGTGGCACAAACCGGGACGAATGCCACCCTTTGGTCCCGGTTCGTGCTACCAACCGTGACCAAAGGTCTCTTTTCAGCAGCCCAATGGGCGGGCCGGTTTGTTCCACCAACCGGGACCAATGCCCCCCCTTTCATCCCGGTTGCTGCTACCAACCGGGACCAAAGGCCTTGCGCTGGCGCGGTGCGGTGGGATGTTTAGTCCCACCTCGCTAGTTGAGAGAGCTCGAGAGGGGTTTATAAGCGCTGCTGCGCCGACCCTCTCGAGCTCCTCTCAACTGCAGGCTTTCGGGCCTTCTCTGCTACTCTTTGCCGTGGGCCTGCTGGGCCTCTGCGGGCCTGAATCCTGGCCCATGGATGGGTTTCTAGTCGTATTCAGGCCGTGGTGGCCTAGTAGGTGGCATTTTTTTCTAGTTTTTTTGTTTTCTTTTTTGCTTTATTTATTTTATTTTGTTTCTACTTACAACAAAATACAAATTGTTTTTCAGTAATTCTTTTTGCTTTTAGGTAATAAAAATTATAAACTTGCTGTTAGTGCCATTAGTTTTCCAATTTGAATAGTTTAAATTTGAATTCTTTGAAATTTGTGTGAATCACTAGTTTGTGATTAACTTTACTATAAAAATAGATTTTCGAGTGATTCTTTTTCCTGCTATTTAATATTACTGTGTTTTATCATTATATTAAAAAATAGTTTTTGTTATTTTAGTTTCTAACAAATAAAATCTTTATGGTAATTCCTTTTGCTATAAAAGTTTCTAACAAAAAAAGGTCTTTATGAAAATTCTTTTTGCTTTTAATGTTTTGAACAGAAAATACATTGATAATTTTAGTTGCATAAATTTTAGTTGATTCCTTTTGCTATTAGAGTTTCATTAAAGTTTTCTAGTTCATGCTTTTTTCTATTAGAGTTTCATTAAAGTTTTTTAGTTCATTCTTTTAGTTTATTATTTTTGCTATTAGAGTTTCATAAAAGTTGAGAGGGTTACGGCAAAAACTGGATACACTTCATGTACAAAATGGACAATCTCTTTCGAAGTATCAGGGTTTCGGACGAAAACTCATCTGTTACAATGGGATTTCATTTTTTTGAACTTATTTGAACTCCAGACTTTTTGTGTGTTCAAAATGAACCATTGAAAGCCACATCATCAATTTTCAACCCTTTCTAACTTCATCTGTTATTTTTCATGTATTTACTGATTTTTTGAGCTAAATGACCCTGAAATTGAAAAGCACTTCAGATGAACTTTGAAGAGGTTGAAAATTGGCATGGTATCATCATTTCACCCACATAGCATGTGCTAAAAAATTGAGAGGGTTGCGGCAAAAACTAGATGCACTTCGTGTACATAATGAACAATCTCTTTCGAAGTATCAGGGTTTCGGACGAAAACTCATCTGTTACAAAGGGATTTCAATTTTTTGAACTTATTTGAACTCCAGACTTTTTGTGTGTTCAAAACGAACCATTCAAATACACATCATCAATTTTCAACCCTTTCTGACTTCATCTGTTATTCTTCATGCATTTACTGATTTTTTTGAGCTAAATGACCCTGAAATTGAAAAGCACTTCACATGAACTCTGAAGAGGTTGAAAATTGGCATGATATCATCATTTCACCCACATAGCATATGCTAAAAAGTTGAGAGGGTTACGGCAAAAACGGATGCACTTCGTGTACAAAATGACAATCTCTTTCGAAGTATCAGGGTTTCGGACAAAAACTCATCTGTTACAAAGGGATTTCATTTTGAAAACTTATTTGAACTCCAGACTTTTGTGTGTTCAAAATAACATTCAAAGCCACATCATCAATTTTCAACCCTTTCTGACTTCATCTGTATTTTTCATGCTTTACTGATTTTTTTGAGCTAAATGACCCTGAAATTGAAAAGCACTTCACATGAACTCTGAAGAGGTTGAAAATTGGCATGATATCATCATTTCACCCACACAGAATGTGCTAAAAAGTTGAGAGGGTTACGGCAAAAACTGGATGCACTTCGTGTACAAAATTGACAATCTCTTTCGAAGTATCAGGGTTTCGGACAAAAACTCATCTATTACAAAGGGATTTCATTTTTTTAAACTTATTTGAACTCCAGACTTTTTATGTGTTCAAAATGAACCATTCAAAGCCACATCATCAATTTTCAACCCTTTCTGACTTCATCTGTTATTTTTCATGCATTTACTGATTTTTTGAGCTAAATGACCCTGAAATTGAAAAGCACTTCACATGAACTCCGAAGAGGATGAAAATTGGCATGATATCATCATTTCACCCACATAGCATGTGCTAAAAAGTTGAGAGGGTTACGGCAAAAACTGGATGCACTTCGTGTACAAAATGGACAATCTCTTTCGAAGTATCACGGTTTCGGACAAAAACTCATCTGTTACAAAGGGATTTCATTTTTTTGAACTTATTTGAACTCCAGGCTTTTTGTGTGCTCAAAATGAACCATTCAAAGCCATATCATCAATTTTCAACCCTTTCTGACTTCATCTGTCTTCACTTTTTCTTTGCTTGTGTCCTTTGCTTATTGCGCCGTAACCATGGATATTCTTCATCGCTTAACAGGGTGCTTGGGTCAGCCTTGACTTTGAAGGGAGGAATTTCATGAAACTTTTCATAATCTTCAGACATGTCTGTCTTACCCTCCACTCCCACGATGTTTCTTTTCCCTGAAAGAACTATGTGGCGCTTTGGCTCATCGTATGATGTATTCGCTTCCTTATCTTTTCTTTTTCTCGGTTTGGTAGACATGTCCTTCACATAGAAAACCTGCACCACATCACTGGCTAGGATGAAGGGTTCGTCTGTGTACCCAAGATTGTTCAGATCCACTGTTGTCATTCCGTAATGTGGCTCTACCTGTACCCCGCCTCCTGACAGATTGACCCATTTGCACTTAAACAAAGGGACCTTAAAATCATGTCCGTAGTCAAGTTCCCATATGTCCACTATGTAACCATAATATGTGTCCTTTCCCCTCTTGGTTGCAGCATCAAAGCGGACACCGCTGTTTTGGTTGGTGCTCTTTTGATCTTGGGCGATCGTGTAAAATGTATTCCCATTTATCTCGTATCCTTTGTAAGTCAATACAATCGAAGATGGTCCCCTGGACAACGAGTACAGCTCATCAGAAACAATGTTGTCACCTCTGAGACGTGTTTCCAACCAACTGCCGAAAGTCCTGATGTGTTCACATGTAATCCAGTCGTCACACTACTCCGGGTGTTTGGAGCGCAGAATGTTCTTGTGTTCATCGACATACGGGGTCACCAAGGTCGAGTTCTGTAGAACTGTGTAGTGTGCTTGAGACCAAGAATGCCCGTCCCTGCATATTATTGAGTCCCCTCCTAGTGTGCCTTTTCCAGTCAGTCTCCCCTCATACCGTGATTGAGGGAGACCAATCTTCTTAAGGTCAGGAATGAAGTCAACACAAAACCCAATGACATCCTCTGTTTGATGGCCCATGGAGATGCTTCCTTCTGGCCTAGCACGGTTACGGACATATTTCTTTAGGACTCCCATGAACCTCTCAAATGGGAACATATTGTGTAGAAATACGGGGCCCAGAACAACAATCCCGTCGACTAGATGAACTAGGACATGCGTCATGATATTGAAGAAGGATGGTGGGAACACCAGCTCGAAACTGACAAGACATTGCCACACATCACTCCTTAGCCTTGGTATGATTTCTGGATCGATCACCTTCTGAGAGATTGCATTGAGGAAAGCACATAGCTTCACAATGGCTAATCGAACGTTTTCCGGTAGAAGCCCCCTCAATGCAACCAGAAGCAGTTGCGTCATAATCACGTGGCAGTCGTGAGACTTTAGGTTCTGGAACTTTTTCTCTGGGATATTTATTATTCCCTTTATATTCGACGAGAAGCCAGACGGGACCTTCATATTGAGCAGGCATTCAAAGAAGATTTCCTTCTCATCTTTGGTAAGAGCGTAGCTGGCAGGACCTTCATACTGCTTTGGAGGCATGCAGTCTTTTTTGTGCCAACGTTGCAGGTCCTCCCATGCCTCCGGTGTATCTTTTGTCTTTCCATACACGCCCAAGAAGCCTAGCAGGTTCACGCAAAGGTTCTTTGTCACGTGCATCACGTCGATTGAAGAGCGGACCTCTAGGTCTTTCCAGTAGGGTAGGTCCCAAAATATAGGTTTCTTCTTCCACATGGGAGTGCATCCCTCAGCGTCATTCGGAACAAATAGTCCATCGGGACCCTTTCCAAAGATTACGTGTAAATCATTGACCATAGCTAGTACGTGATCACCAGTACGCATGGCGGGCTTCTTCCGGTGATCTGCCTCGCCTTTGAAATGCTTGCCTTTCTTTCGACATTGATGGTTGGTCGGAAGAAATCGACGATGCCCCAGGTACACATTCTTTCTGCATTTGTCTAGGTATATACTTTCGGTGTCAGCTAAACAGTGCGTGCATGCGTGCTATCCCTTGTTTGTCTGTCCTGAAAGGTTACTGAGAGCAGGCCAATCATTGATGGTTACAAACAGCAACGTATGCAGGTCAAATTCCTCCTGTCTGTGCTCATCCCACACACGTACACCGTTTCCATTCCACAGCTGTAAAAGTTCTTCAACTAATGGCCTTAGGTACACATCAATGTCGTTGCCGGGTTGCTTAGGGCCTTGGATGAGTACTGGCATCATAATGAACTTCCGCTTCATGCACAGCAAAGGAGGAAGGTTATAGATACATAGAGTCACGGGCCAGGTGCTGTGATTGCTGCTCTGCTCCCTGAAAGGATTAATGCCATCCGCGCTTAAACCAAACCATACGTTCCTTGCATCACCTGCAAACTCCTCCCGGTACTTTCTCTCGATTTTTCTCCACTTCGACCCGTCAGTGGGTGCTCTCAACTTCCCGTCTTTCTTACGGTCCTCTCCGTGCCATCGCATCAACTTTGCATGCTCTTTGTTTCTGAACTGACGTTTCAACCGTGGTATTATAGGAGCATACCACGTCACCTTCGCAGGAACCCTCTTCCTGGGGGGCTCGCCGTCAACATCACCAGGGTCATCTTGTCTGATCTTATACCGCAATGCACCGCATACCGGGCATGCGTTCAAATCCTCATACGCACCGCGGTACAGGATGCAGTCATTAGGGCATGCATGTATCTTCTGCACCTCCAATCCTAGAGGGCAGACGACCTTCTTTGCTGCGTACGTACTGTCGGCCAATTCATTATCCTTTGGAAGCTTCTTCTTCAATATTTTCAGTAGCTTCTCAAATCCTTTGTCTGGCACAGCATTCTCTGCCTTCCACTGCAGCAAGTCCAGTACGGTACCGAGCTTTGTGTTGCCATCTTCGCAATTGGGGTACAACCCTTTTTGGTGATCCTCTAACATGCGATCGAATTTCAGCTTCTCCTTTTCACTTTCGCACTGTCTCCTTGCATCAACAATGACTCGGCGGAGATCATCATCGGGCACATCGTCTGGTTCCTCTTGATCTTCAGCTTCCCCCGTTGCAGCATCACCGTATTAAGGGGGCACATAGTTGTCATCATCCTCTTCTTCTTCGCTGTCTTCCATCATAACCCCTATTTCTCCATGCCTGGTCCAAACAATATAGTATGGCATGAAACCCTTCTCAAGCAGGTGGGTGTGAAGGATTTTCCGGTCAGAGTAAGACTTCGTATTCCCACATATAGGGCATGGACAACACATAAAACCATTCTGCTTGTTTGCCTCAGCTACTTCGAGAAAATTATGCACGCCCTTAATGTACTCGGAGGTGCGTCTTTCACCGTACATACATTGCCGGTTCATCTGCGTGCATTATATATAATTAAGTGTGTAAAAAGCCGGCAACGAGAATCTTTTTCTTTTAGAAAGAAGATAAGAACAAGAGGCTCACCACGGTTATGCCGGCGACGAGATCGGCGCGGGCGATCGACGGCGGTGAAGACGGGGACGGGACGTGACGGACCGCTAAACCTAGACAAATCTTGAGGAAAAGGAGCTTGAAGGCCGAGCTTCGAGAGGAGAAAGCTTAACTAGTGTGGCTCGGGCATTTCATCAAACACCTCATGTGCATAGGAGGTGAGCTAGAGCACCACAAAGCTCTCCCCTCGCCGGCCAGAAAAAACAGAGCAGTGTGGAGTGCTTTGCTCACCGGCGATGGGGTATATATAGCCAACTCATTGGTCCCGGTTCGTGCGTGGAACCGGGACTAAAGGCCCCCCTTCTGTCCCGGTTCAAGCCACGAACCGGGACCAATGGATGTGGGCCAGGAGCGAGTCCCATTGGTCCCGGTTCGTGCCAGGAACCGGGACAAATGGGTCCCGACGAACTGGGACCAATGCCCATGAGGCCCCGGCCGGCCCCCTGGGCGCATGAACCGGGACGTATGCACCCCATGGGTCCCGGTTCGTGACTGAACCGGGACTAATGGGCTGGGCTGGCCCGAACCAAAGCCTTGTTTTCTACTAGTGAGAGATTAAGATGGCTCTAGGAGGATGAGTCAACATAGAAGTAAAAAGATATGCACTTCGCAGAGGGGAGCAGGGATTGTCATGCACTTTTTAGGGCTAGATGTACAAGAGTTTAATGAACGGGAACCTAATTTTCCATTTCCCCTTATGATGGTTTCCATTTGTGTTATTATTATGGTTGTACTCACCATCACAAGTTTGTGGAAAACTTCAATTCACATTCAATAAAAACTTAAATAGAAATTAATTGGCAACATTGATGCCTACACCGATGACAATTTACATGGGTGCCCTTACTCAGCCAATAGGTAGGTATAGTGGACACTCATCGAGGTGGCTGGGTTTAAGGAGGTTGGATGCACAAGCAGAATTCATGCTTAGTACAAGGTCATCGGCTAGCAAAGGCTGAAAATAAATCATGCATGTTGGAGGATCCATGACAAATAAATTAAAAAGTTAAAAAATCATGCATCCATTAGGTTGTTTTCCATGTCCAGTCAAAACAATTAGTTCAGGTTTAAAACATATTTGGGACACGACTGGGAGTGACCAACTAGAAAGCATAGAAACCACAATTATGCATTCTTTAATAGTAACTTTATTGAGAGAAACATAATCGTGATGATAACCTACAAACTTGAATACCACCAAGGCTATTGATTGAATTTAATCATGTGTGACCATGTGCCAAGTCAGTCATCTATCCTCCAAAGGGAGATACTTAACTACCACAACATGATAGGTTTAGCTTAATTTCCCAACTAAGTCATTATTATATGACTCCCTATTTGATTCATTCAGGTGTTACTCTAAGGATATAAGTGAAGCACAAGAGTCTATAGTGTTTCTATCACTCTATTGCTCTAACAGATATAAGTGAAACACATAGAGCAATTAAATAATAAGCTATTCTTAAAGATATAAGTGAAGATCAAAAAGTAGTAGATACAATATGATAATGCTCTCACAAGACATAAGTATGTGTTCCATTGATCAAAAAAGAAATGAAGAAAAGCAAAAGAAAATCTTTTTGTTGTTTGCTATGCTGTCGGTGGACTAGCAATAATAATTAATATGTTTTAATATATAGTCACATGTATACGCTATGGTCACAATTGTATATTTAGAGGTCTAAAGAAATACAAATTCATACGCAAACTAACTCAACACGTAGTACATACCAGCATATCATATTAAAAATTCCAGTTCAGATAACAATCTCTAAATAACTTATCAAACAAAACAAAAATAAACTACAAACCATACAATGTCCAGGGCAGTTGCCAGTGACCAGCATCACATCACAGTTTTAATAATACATTATTGAAGTGCATTGCATGTTGAAAAGAAACACCACTGGCTCATGTCATACCACATTGTTAGCGTGCTTACGCTAGGCCATGGTCACCAGGCTCTGTGCCGTCAACCTTGCCACGTCATGTCGGGAAAGTGTGTCTGCAGCTAAGGCCTTTTTCCTTGCCAGGAAGGTAGGCATCAGGAAGGTCCTCGCTAAGCAATGGCCCATGGTTGATCACCTCCTTGACATGCACAATAACTGGATAGTCCCAGGTTAGCTTCTCAATCTGGCACGAAGGAGGCAGTGGCGATTCAACATCGTCATCAGACTAAGGGAGCCCACACTACGGAGGAGGAACCGGCACCCTCACATTCAGCCTCTTCGGGACGACGCAAGGGTCACATAGCCATGCTGTCACTGGGAGCACCCACTTGTCAGTTGGTGGTAACATCTCGATTAGCTCACCGTCGACACTAGCAAACAGCGGGTTCACCGCCTCAGGCTCCCACGCCTCCTCTGGAAGCCCTTCGATGCTCAGCACCATCTTATACTCCAGCTGCCCTGGTGTCCCACGCTCGTCACTGCTCCAGATGTTCAGAAGTGTGTAGCACACGCGTGTTGTTTTCATCGGAGTTGAATCTGATGAAGAAATGAAATGGTGGGCAAGCCACCTCCACCTTCGCATCCGTCTTCCCGATGCGGCAGTGGATCTGTATCGCCGACAAGAGTGACTCGGGAGTCACGGTCGTAGTTCACCAATCAAACACTGCACCGAACCCTGACTTATGCACCCTAGCTATCTGGCATTCCTTCAGCATTCTACTCTAGCTCTCTAAGCGAGCACCAGACCATCTTGTTGAAACAGTTGGCCTCTCCTTCAGAAGTAGGGTCCTCTTTATTCCTACCTCCCTTAGTCTTGAGTGGTCTCTTCACCATGTCGTACTACAAAAACCCTAAATGAAAAAAAGTTAGGACACACAACTAGTGTCGGAAGAGATTCCGGCAGATCTCTCAGCTGGGTATCCCTACAAGGTGATTGGACCACTGGGGAAACAAGAAGCAAGATTTACCCAGGTTCGGGCCCTCCGTATGAGGTAATACCCTACTCCTGCTCGTGTATATTGTGACGGGGGTGTACAAACTACAGGTATAACCGAGAGATTGCAACTTGTCTTTTAACTGGCTCGGCCCCGGCTTATATAAGATAGCGGGGCCCCTAGGGTTACACAACCTAGTGGGCTACATCGGTGTAGAGGATCCTCCACGGACACGGACTCCTTGTCTTGGACGTCAAGGCATCTTCAATTTTCTTTCCACAGGGCCCATGGGCCGGTATGATGTCCTATGGGGCCTTGAGCCGGCCTACTTGGGCCGACACCCAACAAGGTGAGGGACCCCTAGGCCATAACTCTGTCAGTAGCCCCTGATCCAATCTTCAACCTTGGCTACATCCTGGTCGGTGCCGATCTTCAACGCTGTCTCCATGCTTGCCGAGTTAAAAACTGGTTCTTTGAAGCTCCCGCAACCGCAACTGTCGCACCTGGTCTCCATTAGCCAGGCTACTTTTGAAGTTAGACGAACCATTTCGGTATTGGTTTGTCAATGTAGACGGCCGATGTGCATAGTGAAGTTTCCCACGCAACCAGTCCTGGCGGGCCGACTTCTTGCGCAATCACTTGTAAAATATTACCTATCTAGTCCTATCAATCAGACTAGACCGGGCTTTTCGGCAAGTCAGGACAGACCACGTTTCAGGCTTGACCACCGGTTAAAGTGACGTGCAGAGGTAGACATGGGCCCCACCTGGGCCACGTCCCCTCAACATGCGACATGTGCCTCAAAACCCAGTGCACTACCGGCAGTCCCCTCGATCTTCGCATGCATTAATCGGTAGTATGGGCATACTCGGGGGCTGCTCGCCATGTGTTGGAGATTGGCTACCATCGCACCACTTCCCGTCTATCTATAAGAGGGGAATGGATGGAGAAAGGGAACCCTTACACTCTAGCTTCCTTTGCTTCTTCTTCGCCGCACCCTTCCTCCACTGCCGCCGTAATCAGCTCCCACCACTGCTCCAATGCACGATGATCTTCATGGCTTCTGAATGATGCCTGATGAAGGGCGGCCAGCCCATTGCTGCTGGGAAGAGTGTTGTGGCCACCAAGGCCAAAGAGAAGATGCCCTCACCGACGAAGGGAAAGTGGATGTCCTCCAGCGTCACAAGCACCCAGCTGGAGTTATTGGTCGACTCCGGTTATCTGTCCCATCCCACCATCACTATCCCTCGGTCTCCAATCAGTGTGCTGGAGAACGGCGATGTCCTGGTGGAGGCACTGCCCAAGCTAGCTCCATTTGAGCGGGTAAGTTTTGTAACTTTTTGTGGGGTAACGCAGCAGAAAACAAAAAAATTCTGTGCTACAAACATGCCCAGGACCATTATGAAGATGCATGCAAGGTTTCATCTAATAATTACCAACTCGTAGCGCACCGGAAGTAGAATTGGTGAAGATCGTCGGTGAAGATCCGCGTAGCTAGGATTTTAGAACCTCCCAACCACGAGGATTTTCTTCCTCGAACAGGTCCTCGGATACTCCCTCAGACAGCCCCTGGAACAGTCCCTCAAATAGAAGATCAAATGTACGATCTCCCTACTAGGTTACATATATCCAATGTCAATATCCGGCAGCACTTCGCCATCTAGAACTAATCGCTCCCGGAGACCAAGCAGCCTTGCGGCACTAGGAAACTATTTCATGGAGGGAGAGAGAGAATGGCAGATGACTACATGCCTTTGACGTGAGAATGAGATGGTTTGGAGAGCACCTCTCCACCTATATTTTAAGGTGGAAGAAGGGATGGAGGATGGCTGCCCAAAATGCCCCCCCCCCCACAAAACAACATCCCACCTTTGGTGGGAGTTTGCCCCAAAGCCCCCCCCCCTTCAACCTTGGTCGGCCCATGGAGGGGGCCCCACCGTTCCAACATGTCTCCATCATTTGTGGGGGCTGCCCCCCACCATGGGGTCCCCCCAACAAGCTTCCACCAAAAGGGGGCTGCCCCCCAAAGGGGCGCCACCCGAATATAGCCCCCCCACGAAAGGGGTGATGCTGTCCCACCCGTGCGAACATTCCGCTGGGGCTGTTCAAAAAATTCTGGAAGATCCCAAAACATTTCCGGCACCCTCCAAAAAATTCCAGACGCTTTCCAAAACTTTTCTGGCTTGATGGTTTACTCCGAAACATTTCCGGCTTGATGGTTTACTCCGAAACATATTCGGTTTTCTCTCCAAAACTTTTTTTGTGTCTCCAAAACTTTTCTGGTGACTTTCTCTCCGACTCCTAACCTAGTACTCAGCAGATAGATGACCCTTAAGTGTGTGACCCTGTAGGTTTGGTGAAGTATAGACATGACTGGATCACCTTCCGATCAATGATCAAAAGCGAAACCGTGGACATCCATATTGACCCCTATACACACCTGAATGATAATTCAAGTGAACCTTTAGTTACCATGTGCTATTTCTATTGCTTCATGATATGTTACAAAAACCTGAGGTGAGATTTTATGGCAACCCCGTGAATCAACAACTTATTCACTATGCCAGTTTCCTCACTAACGGTTTTGTTCTCTTTTCTCGTTTTCATGCTCCGGCATCCCGGTGATCAAATCATGCTGTGTCTAGCCAGACGATGATGGATACCATCACATCGAGAGGGCCCTAACAATATCTCTCCATTGATGGAGGAGCAAATCCCAGTCTTGAGCTATCAAGCTGCTTGTCATACTTTTCCATGAACCCCTAAGCTGCCGTAATAGCCGCCCTATTACATGTGATATTTAACAAATCCTAAAGTTCATGAAGCAAGTACGAAGGAACCTGATACTCTCATGGTCTAAGGAATTATGCAAACATTTAACTTTACTGTGCTATCAACCATTAACTTGTGATGAAAGTATCTAATGGTAATAACAATCAATCTGGGTCTGTTCAACACAAATGTTCTTCTAACATTGTGTCCTCAAAGTTGCCGGCATTGACATGCCCATGATCAGGAAAACAGAACCAACATGCAACACTTGAGCTAGTCTTAGAGGTGAGACTAGGATTCTATTTTACCATTTATTATTCCCCACGTGTTCATATGAGTTTCCCTCTGAGCCTCGTGGTTATTGAAGACTCGAGAACCATTGAAGTTTGCAGTTATAGCACAGAATATAAACTTTAATTATGAACTTGGAGATAAATAATATCTTTTATTATTGCCTCTAGGGCATATCTCCTACAGACTACAACTTACACTAGAGTCAATAATCTAGTTTACATGGCTTCTTTAACATCAATGGATATCCGGTGCTGCTCATCCTTTGCTCGTGGTAGAGGCTTTGTCATCGGGTATGAAACATTGAGATCCGTGTGAACTTTGTGTACTTTCACCAAACCCTCATCAACATGATGTGGGATGAGGTGATATTTGCATGCAATATGTCTTGACTTATGGTGGGACCTGGGCTCCTTTGCCTAAACCACGGTGCCACTATTATGACAATAGATTTCCACCAGGTCCAGCGCACTTGGAACCACACCAATATCTTCAAGGAACCGCCTCCTTGGAGGCTTCTGAAGCCGCCACATATTCTGCCTCCGTAGTAGAATCGTTCCAGCACACTGCACCACCGTTCAAAATGACAACATAGCCTGATTGAGATTTGAAGTCATCTGGGTCAGTCATGAAGCCTACATTAGTGTAACCACTTACAATGAGCTCTTCATCACCTCCGAACACAATGAGAAAATCCTTGGTCCTTCTGAGGTACTTAAGAATATGTTTAACTACAGCCCAGTGTTCCAGTCCTGGATCACTTTGGTACCTACTACTAACACTAAGTGCATAAGAAACATCTGGTCTTGTACATAGCATGGCATACATGATGGAACCAACTGCAAAAGCATATGGAACATTATTCATCTTTACTCACTCATCAACTTTCCAAAGACACTAATTTTGGCAAAGCAATATGCTAGCTGACATTGGGAGTAGGCCTTTCTTGGCATTCTCCATATTAAACCTCTTTAATACCTTGTCAATGTACATGCTTTGGCTAAGCGCTATAAGGCGTCTTGATCTATCTCTATAGATTTTGATGCCCAATACATACCCCGCTTTGCCTAAGTCTTTCATCAAAAACTGTTCTTCAATTACTCTTTTATTTTAGTAAGAAATTTGATGTCATTGCCAATCAACAATATGTCATTAACATATAAGATTAGAAATGCTTTTGCACTCTCACTAAACTTCATGTATACACATGACTCTTCATCATTCCAGATGAAGCCAAACTCTTTGACCACTTCATCAAAACAAATATTCCAGCTCCTTGATGCTTGCTTCAGACAATAAATGGCCTTCTGAAGTTTGCACACTTTTCTAGCATCCTTAGGGTCGACAAAACCTTTAGGTTGTATCTTGTATACATCCTATTCAAGATTCCCATTAAGGAAAGCCGTTTTAATATCTATCTGACATATTTCATAAACAAAATAAGTAGCAATTGCTAGCATTATCCACACAAACTTAAGCATAGCTACAGGCGAGAAAGTCCCGTCGCAGTCAACTCCTTGAATTTGCCCAAACCCCTTCATGACAAGTCTAGCTTTATGGATAGTAACGTTACCATCCATGTCTGTCTTTCTTTGGAAAATCTATTTACAACCAATGGGCTTCACGCCCTCTGGAGGTTCCACCAAGTTCCAAACTTGGCTTTCGTACATGGATTCCATTTCGGATTTCATGGCTTTGTGCCATTATTTTGAGCTAGGCCCCACCATCGCTTCCTTGTAGTGCGCAGGTTCATCATCCTCAAAGATGAAGATTTCATTCTAAAACCACTCAGGTGGTTTGATAGCCTACCTAATCTGCGCGGTTCAGACACAAACTTGACTGAAGTTCCCACATCAGATGTGACAACTCCCAACTCGGTTGTAGGGATAATTCACTGAATTACTTCCGATTCCTTAGCCCTATCAACAGTTGCCGAAGATTCACCAATGTTGTCAAGTTGTACTATCCTCCCACTCACTTCTTTTGAGAGAAAGTCTTTCTCGAGAAAGTGTTCAAACTTTGCAACAAACACTTTGTTTTCGGATGGGTGGTAGAAAGAATACCCAATAGTCGCCTTGGAATAACCTACAAAGTAACATTTGTCTGATTTGGGATCGAGTTTGTTAGGCTGTAAACGCTTTACGTATGCTTCACAACCCCAAATTTTGAGATGCGATATCCTGGGTTTCTTCCCAGTCCACATCTCGTGTGGTGTTGTCTTAACAGACTTTGATGGTGCCTTGTTTAGTGTATGAGCAGCAGTTTCTTGTGCATGACCCCAAAAAGCTAAAGGCAGATCTGTAAGAGACATCATAGACCTCTGTGGAGTTCTGGGAAGTGTAAGCTGTGAAATGATTTAACGGTCACTAAGATGTTGGCTAAACTCATGACTAAGATATTCGCTTCCATGATCTGATCATAGAAACTTAATCTTCTTGTCACGATGATTCTCTACCTCATTCTGAAACTCCTTGAAGTTTGCAAAGGTCTCAAACTTATGCTTCATCAAGTAGATATATCCATACCTACTTAAATTGTCAGTAATAGTCACGAAGTAAAAATATCCACCACGCGCTTGTGTGCTCATTGGACTGCATACATCACTATGTATTATTTCTAATAATTCACTCGCCTGTTCAGGATGACCCATGAATGGCGTCTTGGTCATCTTCCCTGTAAGACAAGCTTCGCATGTGTCAAATGATTCAAAATCAAAAGATGGTAAAACTCCATCTTTATGAATTCTTTGCATCTGTTTCTTTCCGATGTGGCCAAGACGGCAGTGCCACATGAAAGTGGTTTTCTTATGAGCCTTCTTAAGGCATTTAGCATCTATGTTGAGGACATCATTTCCACATTCAAGATTCAAAATGAATACACCACCAACAATCGGCGCAAATCCATAAAACATATCCTTATAATAAATCGAACAACCATTATTCTTGGACTTGTAAGAATATCCATCAGGTATGAGACATGATCCAGAGATAATGTTTCTACACAATGCCAGAACAATATAACACTTATTCAATTCTAAGATAAATCATGAAAGGAGACGTAGAGGCATGATGCCGTTGGCTTGAACAGCGATTCCATCACTGTTCTCGACGCGCATTACGACTTCATTCCTCGCCAGCTTGCGCACTTCCTGAAGTCCCTATATTGAGTTGCAAATGTGAGCAACCGATCCGGTATCAAATACCCAGGACTTACTTTTAGTGTCAGCCAGCAAAATGTCAATGACATTAACTTGTATAACAGTTATACCTTTGCCGGACGATCCGGTCTTCTTCTACTCTGCCAAGTACTTCTTGCAATTCCTCTTCTAATGTCCCTGGCCCTTGCAAAAAAAACACTGAGCCTCTTTCTTGGCTCTGCCCTTAGACTTGCCTTGAGCACCGGTCATACCAGTGCCCTTGCCTTTCTTGGACTTGCCCTTTTTGAAACTGGTGGCTTTATTCACAAGCATCACATGCTTGTTATTATTCTGCATCCCTGCCTCTACGGTTTTCATCATAGAGAACAATTCGTTTGGTCACTTGTCCATCCCATTCATGTTGTAGTTCAAGACAAATCCATCATAAATGGTGCAAGTGAAGAATGGATTAAGTCCGTCCTGATGTTTTCTAGAAATGGAAATTCCAAGGCACTGAGCCTATCAGTGTAGCCAGCTAACTTGACCATGTGTTCACTAACTAAAGACCCTTCAGCCATCTTGCATTCAATCATGGTCTTTGTAATGTTAAAATGTTCAGATCTAGCATTGATTTTGTACAGAGCATCCATTGCCTTGATCATATCATGGGCGGATTGAATTTCAAAACATTTTTGAAGCTCTGGTCTCATGCAAGTCAGCATAAGGCACTGCACCTGAGTGCAGTCATCATTCTTAGTGGCCAAAACATTTCTATCATCTTCCGGGGCATCTCAGCCGGTTCAGCTAGAAGAGGAGTGTCTAGCACATACTCTTTCTTAGCATTCATGAGGACGAGCCTCAGGGTACGGACCCAATCCGCATAATTGTTTCCATTTGAAGCTAACTTCTCTTTCTCTAACATCAGGCCTAAGTTGAACATGGCTATGTGAGCCATTGTATCTACAACAGTAAACACAAGTTTCACATAGACTTGGTTCAGTAATTAATTGCATTTGTGATTAAACAATTTAATTCTAAAGTGTGCGCCCACTCAAATCAATATCTCTCATAATTGATTGTGAGTGATTCAAGACCCATATTTCAATTCAATGCCATAGAATCATCATCTCATGACGAGAATTTCAATCGGTAGGCCAACTTGCCGATCACATCTCTATGTGTCTCTTGTTCATTTTTCGATGGGCGTGTTCCGAGCTCAGGACTCTCCTGACTGAACGTCAAGACAACGAAGTGATCTTGCTACGAGGTCTCACCTGACCGGCCTTACACTTCTCTAATCATTCGTGCCCATGCAACCCTTTGGTACCCCGAAAAGATACATGCTGTGACGGTGCTACACTTGGGAGAACACTAACTACTTGATATTTTAAGTGAGAGATCACCCTAATAAAAGCCACTACCATGTTATCAAAAGGGTGCATCAAAAATGATAAACATCTCAGGCAATTCATAATAGTATGTTATGGTATAGCCCTTTCTAATGGAGAAGTCTTTATTTTCTTCTTCTTCGGCTTTTGCATCAGTTTCCACCTTCGCAAAACTTGTCATAGCCTTGTCGATGCATCAAATAATATTGCTATCTCCATAGCTAAGAAAATTAATGCATTACATCAAGGTTGACATGCAGGTCATTAAAGTGACAATCATATGGCCCCAGCCATCATGCCGAGTCATCAGACCAAGGCCATGTTATTAATTTACACTATATAGTCATCTCATACATATTCAGATTAAATATGATGAAGACTATACCACATCACATGCCATCCTGCAAAACCAAGTTAGACGCCTCTAATCGGTTTATGCAAAAATTTATTTTACGTGTCTTCTAAGGTTTCGAAACAAACCGTAGCTACCAGTGTCCATCATCAAGTATGATTATTCGAGCCCCATACTAAACTTCGATATACACATGACCCCCGTGCAGATCATATCTGCATGCCCTTTAGTTCACGAAATTCATCTTTCTTGACTACGGCTGAACCCAATGAACTAAGGCACATCTTTGATTTGTCAACTAGCATACTCAGGAGCAGCATAGAAGGATCGCGGATAGACAGAACTTTGTATCAAAATTGATAAGAAATTGCAAATTCAAGGGAAGCAACAAGAACATCAAGTAATAGAATTCATCTACTACCTGCACAAATATTACTTACCAATAGATCTTATATACGACAAAATTGTATTATGCAATATCCATACATCTCATGTATTCTAGATCAAACCCTTCATCTAAGCATAGAACAGCTCATGATGCCACTATGGGGTAACGCAGCAGAAAACAAATAAATTCCATACTACGAACACGCCAAGGACCACTATGAAGATGCATACAAGGTTTCATCTGATGATTACCAACTCGTAGCGCAATGAAAGTAGAGCTGGTGAAGATCATCGGTGCAGATCCCCGTAGCTAGGATTTTACAACCTCCCAAGCGCGAGGATTTTCTTCCTCGAACAGTTCCTTAGACAGTACCTCGGACAGCCCCTCAAATAGTCCCTTGAATAGAAGATCAAACATACGATTTCTCTACCAGGTTGCACACATCTGGTGTCACCTATCCGATAGTGCTTCGCCAACCAGAACTAGTCAACCCCAGAGACCAGGCAGCCTTGTGGCACTACAAAATTATTTCGTGGAGGGAGAGAGGGAATGGCAGATCATTGGATGCCTTTAGTGGTGAGAATGAGATGGTTTGGAGAGCATCTCTCCACCTATCTTCATAGTGGAGGAAGGAGTGGAGGATGGCTGCCCAAAATGCCCCCCCCCACAAAACACCATCCACCTTTGGCGGGAGGTTGCCCCAAAGGGGCCCCCCAACCTTGTCCGGCCCATGGAGGGGCTCCCTCAAGGGGCCACCAACCTTCCAACATGTCTCCATCATTTGTGGGGGCTCCTCCCCACCATGGGGGGGGGGCTCCCAAATTTCGGCACCCTTCAAAAAATTCTGGACGCTTTCTGAAACTTTTTTGACTTGATGGTTTACTCCGAAACATTTCTGGCTTGATGGTTTACTCCGAAACATTTCTGGTTTTCTCTCCAAAACTTTTTTGGTGTCTCCGAAACATTTTTGGTGGCTTTCTCTAAGACTCTTAACCTGGTACTCAGCAGATAGATGACCCTTAACTGTGTGACCCTGTAGGTTTGGTGAAGTATAGACATGACAGAAACACATTTTGATCAATGATCAATAGCGGAACTGTGGACGTCCATATTGACCCCTATACCGACATGAATGATAATTCGAGTGAACCTTTAGTTACCATGTGCTATTCCTGTTGCTTCGTGATATGTTACAAAAATATGAGGTGACATGTAATGGCATCCCTGTGAATCAAGAACTTGTTCACTATGCCAGTTTCCTCGTTTCCGTGTTTCAGCATCCCCGTGATCAAATCACGCTGTGTCTGGCCAGACGATGATGCATACCATCACACCGAGAGGGCCCTAAGAATATTTTTCCATCAATGGAGGAGCAAATCCCAGTCTTGAGCTATCAAGTTCATTGTCATACTTTTCCATGAACCCGTAAGCTGCCATAATAGATACCCTATTACATGTGACATTTAACAAACCCCAAATTCATGAAGCAAGAATGAAGGAACCCGATATTCTCATGGTCTATGCAAACATTTAACTTTACTATTTTATTAACCATTAGGTTGTGATGAAAGTATCTCATAGTAATAACAATCAATCTAGGTATGTTTAACACAAATGTTCTTCTAACACTGTGTCCTGAAAGTTGTCGGCATTAACATGCCCATGATCAGGAAAACAAAACCATCATGCAACACTTGAGCTAGTCTTAGAGACGATACTTGGAATCTATTTTACTGTTTATTATTCCACATGTGCAAATGAGTTTCCCTCTGAGCCTCGTGGTTATTGCGAACTTGGGAACCATTGAAGTTATAGCACAGAATATAAACTTTAATTACGAACTCGGAGATAAATAATAACTTTTATTATTTCCTCTAGGGCATATCTCCTACAGACTCCTACTTGCACTAGATTCAATAATCTAGTTTACATGGCTTCTTTAACACCAATGGCTAGCCGATCCTACTCCTGCTTTGCTCGTGGTAAAGGCTTTGTCATCGGGTCTGACACATTGAGATCCGTGTGAAAGTTGCGTAATTTCACAAAACCCTCATCAACATGATGTGGGATGAGGTGATATTTGCGTGCAATATGTCTTGACTTATGGTGGGACCTTGGCTCCTTCGCCTGAGCCACGGTGCCATTATTTTCACAATAGATCTCCACGGCATATCTGCTACACTATTCTCATCTGCGGCATAGGATTTTTGATTCACCCCATCTTCCATGGCCTTCTTCATTTCTACTGCCTTCAAATGCACCACCACTCCCCAAACTTGATTTTACACATCACGTGCTTTATAACACTTTGCAAGGCATTCCTCCATGTCGAGCCCAACTTTGGTCTGTGGAGGAAATACTTTCAAGTAAAGCTCCAGACCAACATGAGTGAGACCTGTGAGTGCTGGGGAGCCGTCATATGCATGTAGCCCGGATCCGAGTACCTGGCCGGGGAATTCTCAGAGATGAACAAGAAATGGCAGGAGGAGTGGATTTACATACTAGATGTAGAACTAGCCAATCCTCCCCAGGACAGAATTGTCACGCCCTTCAGTGAGGTTGCACCCATCAAGCATAACTCCTGGAGTCTGAGGAACACCCCGGATGACACATTTGAGGAGAAGAAGCTCCACAGGCAAGTGCGCAGGTGATATGTCTCTGATGTATCTATAATTTTTGATTACATCATGCTATTATATTATCATTATTACTTACTTTGACCATTATTTTACATCATTTTATATTATTTTTCTAGACTAAGATATTAATCCAGTGCCTAGTGCCAGTTGTTGTTTCTATTTGCTTTTCGTTTTACAGAAAATCGATGCCTACGAAGGTCCAAACATGATGAAACTTTTTGACGATATTGTTTTTGAACATAAGAGACCCTAGAAGCTTTGGGAGGAGACCAGAAGATGGACATGGGGCACACAAGCCCAGGGGGTGCGGCCTACCCCCTGGCCACACTGGACAGGCTTGTGGGGCCCGTGCAGCTCTGTTGTCCCCTAATTCCTTGCCTATATAGTCACATATATTCAGAAACCCTCGAAGCAAGACCTAAAATAATTTTATCACCGCCGCAAGCCTATGTTCTGAAGCGATCCCTTTTGGAGCCCCATTCCGGAGTTCTATTAGAGGGGGAAACCATTGGGGTGGCCATCTTCATCAACGTTGCTGCCTCCATGATGGTGTGTGACTAGTTCCTTTAGGACCTATGGGACGATAGTAGTAGCTAGATGGCTTTCTCTCTCTCTCTTTTGGACCTCTCATGCCATGTTCTCTTTTGAGATCAATCTGATATAATTCTTGTGGGCTGTTTGTTGGGATCCGATGAATTGTGGATTTATGATCAGATTATTCATTGATTTATATTGAATCTCTTGAAGTTTCTTTGCTGCATAATTAAATAGCTATGTATGATTTTCGATCTATAAGTGTTCTCTAGCCAAGATAGATGAGTAGTTCATCAGATGAAGTGGTGCATATTAGAGGGTTCAATCTAGCGGTGATTTCTATATCCCAGTGATAGAAAGGGACAAGACACGTCTTTGTATTGTTGCCACTAAGGATAAAATGAAAGGGTTTAATCTTATTGTTAGATTTCTTCTTGTCTACATTATGTCATCTTGCTTATTGCGTTACTCTGTTTCTTGTAAACGTAAAACTATGATATACATGTTGGATAGCAGTCTTAGGGTGGAGTAATAGTACTAGACATCAGTAAGTTTGACAGTCTACTTATCACCAACGTAATGCCTGTAGGAGATTATGCCATGAATGATCCTAGTTATAAATTGCCACTATTTTGTTAATTGCCCAACAATAATTTCTTCATGCCACTACCTGCTTTCGAGAGAGATGCCACTAGTGAACCTATGGCCCTCGGGTCCATTCTCCATTAATACAAAGCTTTTACAATTTGCTCTGTTTTATTTTCATTTACTTTTTGCTGTTTACTATTATCACTATCTATTTTCTTTTAATCGTGTAACTTGCAAGACAAGGGGACTGACAACCCCCTTGCCAAGTTGGGTGCAAGCATTTGTTTTATGTTTGTGTGCAGGTGTTGTTTACATTGTTAGCTTGGTGACTCCTACTGGTTTGATAAACCTTGGTTCTAAACAGAGGGAAATACTTTTTGTTGCTGTGCTAAATCACCTTTCCTCTTTGGGGAATCCAACAACTCCTAAGGGAGAAGCAAATGAATTTCTGGCGCCGTTGCTGGGGAGTCAACATCTACCAAATCAGGTACCTACACACAAACTATTTATCTTTTGCTTGTTTTTGTTTTCTTGCCTAGTTTTTTTCCCTTTTCTTTGCTTGCCAAAATTTTCTAAAACACCAACAAAAATATTGTGTTCCTTTTTCTGCTTGAGTTGCTATCATGGCCAGCTCCTCGCTTGTTTCTTCCACACCCGAGCTTGAAGTACTCAATTTTAAACAAAGGGGTGGAGAAAGTTTGAAAGATGCTTGCTATTGGATTTGCGATGCTCAAAATAGATCTACTCGTATGCAATCCACAACTATTCTTCTCCAAAATTATTATGTTGGCTCTACTACTTGGTATAGATTTGTGCTTGATACTATTACTGGAGGAAATTTATTGAGTAGTCACAATTTGGATGCTTCCAATGATATGGGAAATTTAGTTGGATCTCCACTGACTAAAATTAATGAAACTCAATTAACCTTGGAGCATATTATGCAATGATTGGATATTATTGAAAATAAAATGCCAACTAATCAACAACTAGAAGAATTGGATAAAAGGACGCATAATCAAATTACTAAGTTAAGCTCTATGGTAGGAAACGCTTTGAAATTATTAAAGGATCCAATTACCGATAGTGTAGAACAAAGTCCTGCTAGGATTGATAGATTGGAGGAAGTCACTAATGTTATGGGTTTAGCTTTTTCTTCCATAAAAACAAGTGAGGAAGTTTCTACAAATAAAAATCTGAAATTTAGTTATGTGTAAAAGACTTCTAGGATAAATATGAGTGCTTCCTCTAGTAAGGAGAAGGGAGATCTTAAAATGATATGTGTTCACCCCACTTTTAAGAAGATACAAAAGGAACTTCTCTTTGATACTAAATTCTTGGACTTTGTGCCTAGGAGTGTTATAAATAGTAGAATGTTTGGTAATCCTCATAAGAGATCAAGTTGCCTTATTGAAGAGCTAGAAGATGATAAAACTTGGTAGATTGCATTATGCCTAGCTAGGGGCATTAAACAATAGCGTTTGTTGGGAGGCAACACAATAATTATGTTTTATTTTTGCTTCAGTTTTTGTGAGTCAACATGATTATTGCTACTGTACTAATTGTGTTTGTATCTTTTATTTTGCTTTTTGTGCCATGTTAAACCTTTAGGGTGATGTGAATGCTTGTTTATTTATTTATGTGCAGAAACAAAAACTTTGGTGGCTAGTATCTAAATTTTGGTTCTCTGGTGGAACATGATCAATTGCTGAAATTTTTACACAGTAGTGAGTTGTAAATTGTCTCAATTTTTCAAAATTTCTGGAGTTACAGAATTATACTGATTAATTAGATCTTTACATATTGTTTGGTTTTTGACAGATTCTGTTTTGTTTTCTTAGTTTGCTTGTTTTGGAGTTTCCATAGCTTATATTGGGGGATATAAATTGTGGAAATGATAGGATATAGTAGACACCATTTGGGAATAATTATCAATCTTGCCTTGATAGTACATGAGTGAATGATTTATTTTTCTTATACTTACCTATCTCATGAGTTCCGTTAAGTTTTGTGTGAATGAAGTTTTGAAATTTTGGGTGAGATGATGATAGAAGGAGAGCAAGGAGTGGCAAGAGACTAAGCTTGAGGATGCCCAAGGCACCCCAAGGCAATATCTAAAGAAGACTCAAGCATCTAAGCTTGGGGATGCCCTAGATGGCATCCCCTCTTTCGTCTTCAAAACTATCGGTAATCCTACTTGGAGCTATATTTTTATTCTTCACATGATAGGTGTTTGGCTTGGAGCGTCATTTGTTTTTGTTTGGTTTGTTTGCTTGTTTGTACAATCATTGTTTCCTGGTCACACCTATTAAGAGAGACACACATTCATCTTATATTTATAGAATGCTCATTTGTTCGTCACTTATATCTATTTGAGTCGAGGCAATTGCTCTTGTACTTCACTTATATTTGTTTGAGCACGGTGAGACGCTTTTGTAGAAATGATTAGGACTCTCTTGCTTCACTTATATCTTTTTAGAGAGTTGAATAGTAATTGGTAATTTGCATGAATTAAGTGTTGGTCCAAAAATAATGGGTATGCAGTTATGGTATAATAAAAACTTGCATGGAGCTTGTAGGTCATTGAACTAGATAAACTTGATTCTTTGCAATAGTTTTGCGATATTGAGGTAATGATATGTCATCATGTAAGTGAATGGTTAGAGTTACGTAAGAATATTGGTGTTATGGTTTGTGAGATCGCATTCATGAAAGTGATAACCATTGGTATTAGCTAGGAAGTCTTAGTATGAGATACTTTGAAGTGATGTTCATGTGTGTTCGAATCGGGGGTGCATGATGGTTAACTCCTCCCAACCTCCCCACTAGGGGCATGTGAGTTGTGCTTGCTTTGAGGGCTACTCGCAATAAATACTTGACTTCTTTATGACTAATGTGAGTTTGTGGTCTTCTTGCATTTCCATCTATCCATATTTTGGTAGCCTCTTTGGTACAGTGCATTTCCACTCTCACCTCGAGATTTGGCGCATACTTCGCTGGTGCATCCAAATCCCGTGAGATGATACGCTCCCTCACACATAAGTCTCATTATATCTTCCTAAAAAAAGCCACCATACCTACCTATTATGGCATTTCCATAGCCATTCCGAGATATATTGCCATGCAACTTCCATTGTTACTATTTATTACATGACTTGAGCATTCATTGTCATTCTGCTTTGCATGATCATATAGAGTTGACATGATATTTGTGGCAAAGCCACCATTCAGCATTATTATACATGTTACGCTACATCATTGCACATCCTGGTACACTTCCAGAGGCATTCATATATAGTCATCATTTTTAGTTCTTGAGTTGTAACTAAATAAAACTGTGACAATCAGCATTATTAGAGTGTGCCCGACCTATGAGGATATGAATTGGAGGAGACCCATGATTCTTCGAAAAAGGGGGAAGAGGTCCATGAGGTCAATTAAAAAAAGAGAAGAACAAAAGAGAGAAAAAGAGAGAGGGGGCACACTATCCTTTATACACACTTGTGCTTCAAAGTAGCACCATGTACTTCATATAGAGAGTTTTCCTATACTTCATGATTATGCTAGTGGGACCTTTACATTATAGAACTTGGCTTGTACATTCCAATGATGAGCTTCGTCAAATGCTTGAGGTATTCATGAGCAAGCAAGTTGGATGCACATCCACTTAGCTGCATTCGAAGAGCTTTCATACACTTATAGCTCAAGTGCATCTGTTGCATGGCAATCCCTACTCCTCACATTGATATTGATTATAAGGTCTCTCCATTGCTTAACGATTAAGCCGCATTGATGTGAGACTATCTTATATTTTGTCTTCTTTAAATCCCCATCATCATTCTCTTTGCCATCCTAAGTGCTAAGACCGTGGCTCACGCTCAACTAGTGCATGAGAGTTGAAAGCTGAAGCGAGAAAAGTATGAATAAATTGCTTGGTTTGGCATCGGGATTGTTCATGAATTTTTTTCTTTATACTAGGAAGACTGAGCGTGCCATGCTTATCATGGTTAAGTGTTTGCTGGATTACATTCCTTGGGATTTTTATTCTAAAAGGCAATGATTGTTCATTTGTGTGATTATGAATTACTGTCTTTATATCAAATTGATAGACTATTGCCATGAATCTTTTGGATCCTAAGTTCATGCCATGAGTTACATTAATTGATCAAGAACATGCTAGGTAGCATTCGACATCAAAAATTATTTTTGTTTATCATTTACCTACTTGAGGACAAGGAGGAATTAAGCTTGGGGATGCTGATACGTCTCTGACGTATCTATAATTTTTTATTGTTTCATGCTATTGTATTATCATTCTTACATACTTTGGCCATCATTTTACATTATTTTTCAGGACTAACATATTAATCTAGTGCCCAGGGTCAGTTGCTATTTTCTGCTTGTTTTTGGTTTTACTGAAAATCGATACCTACGAAGGTCCAAACACGATGAAACTTTTTGATGACTTTTTCAAGAACATAAGAGACCCTAGAAGCTTTGAGAGGAGACCATAAGATGGACATCGGGCCCACAAGCCCAAGGGGCTCACCGTACACCCCTGGGTGCGCCGGGCAGGCTTGTGGGGCTCCTGCAGCTTTGTTTTCCCGAATTCCTGATGTATAAATTCACATATATGCAGAAACCCTCAAAGCGAAACCTGAAACAATTTTATCGCCGCCGCAAGCCTCTGTTTTGAAGCGATCCCATCTAGAGCCCTTTTCCGGAGTTCTGCCAGAGTGGGAAACCATTCGGGTGGCCATCTTCATCAACCTTGTTGCCTACATGATGGTGTGTGAGTAGTTCCTTTAGGACCTACGGGTCCATAGTAATAGCTAGATGGCTTTCTCTATCTCTCTTTTGCATCTTCAATACCATGTTCTCTTTTGAGATCAATTCGATATAATTCTTGTGGTGTGTTTGTTGGGATCCAATGAATTGTGGATTTATGATCAGACTATTCATTGATTTCTATTGAATCTCTTGAAGTTTCTTTGCTGCATAACTAAATAGCTATGTACGCTTTCCGATATATAAGTCTTCTCTTGCCAAGATAGATGAGTAGTTCTTTAGAGGAAGTGGTGCATAGTAGTGGGATCAATCTAGCGGTGATTTCTATATCCGGGCGATAGAAAGGGACAAGAAACATCTTTGTATTGTTGCCACTCAGGGTAAAATGATGCGGTTTAATGTTATTGTTATATTTCTTCTTGTCTACATTATGTCATCTTCCTTATTGTGTTACTCTGTTTCTTGTAAACTTAATACTTTGATATGCATGCTCGATAGTGGTCTTGGGGTGGAGTAATAGTAGTATACGTCAGCAAGTTTAACGGTCTAATTATCACGGACGTAATGCCTATAGGAGATTATGCCATGAGTGATCATAGTTATAAATTGCCACTATTCTGTTAATTGCCCAAGAGTAATTTGCTCATGCTACTACCTGCTTTTGAGAGAGATGACACTAGTGAACCTATGCCCCCGGGTCCATTCTCCATTAATATAAAGCTCTTACAATTTGCTCTTTTTTTCCTTTACTTTTTGTTGTTTACTATTATCACTATCTATTTGCATTTAATCTTGTAACTGGAAAGACAAGGGGACTGACAACCCCCTTGCCAGGTTGGGTGCAAGCATTTGTTTTGTGTTCTTGTGCAGGTATTGTTTACATTGTTAGCTTGGTGACACCTACTGGTTCGATAAACCTTGGTTCTTAACTGAGGGAAATGCTTCCTGCTGCTGTGCAACATCACCTTTCCTATTCGAGGAATCCAGCAACTCCTACAGGAGTAGCAGCAAGTTGTCCAACCTCAGCCTCAAGCTAGTTAACATGATGCATGTAGCTCTAAGCTGAGGTATTCAGTCACTCCAGCTCCGCGCTCGCCTGATGTACACCTACACCGGCCAGGATGATGACACCAGAACCATCCGGAATACATTCTTCCAGTCGAGGGCTATCCAGGAGATGCTTTCTCTGATGTTCAAATGGAAGCCCTCAGATTTACCCAAGAAGCTGCTTTTTGATGGTTTCTCAACTGAGGTGTCTGTTGCAGAGGTAAACAGTGCTTATTTTTTCAAACTACTTCATTCTTCTCAATGCGAGCTGACTATTATTCTCCATTTTATTATTTAGCAGCGGCGCCTCTGGGCTGCCGATATCCATTCTTCGACACCGTAACCCGAGGACACTCCAACCCCGGAGATCACCTTTCTACGGGCTATCGACAACACCTAGGCTTCAACTCGCACTACTCATGCTAAGGAGCCCATGGTGTAAGAAGAAGACGAAGTCTCCGTTGAAGATGTGTTGTCAGACTCTGGCGCCGACGGGTTCATCATTTCCAAGCGAACTAGAGATGAGGGGGTGTCGGGCTCCTGAACTAAACTGCCGAACATGCCAGAAGACGCCGGGCGAGAGAAACGCTAGAAGTTCCACCATGACTTGGTGACTGGTCTGATCCAGTCGGGTCCAAGCATTCAAGCCCCAAATGCCCCTCGCCCAGCACAAGGGGGCACTGCTCTGCCAGCACCAACCCGGATAGTCCTAAGAAGGGCGTCCAATGCTATGTAAGTTGTTCGATAGCCTTCCACATGTAGTAGACTAGCTTTTTCTCAGTTATTGAGTTATTCAATTCTCAAAGGCCGCAACGTGATCTGTATGCCGACCTGACCGATGCTCTAGTTAGCAATCTAGTCGCAATCCTTCAGAATACCCCCCACACCAAGATGGGGGCTTTGATAGCAGAGCCGATCTACAGTGTCCCACCGGCGAACGTCACCAATCTCTTTGAAGAAGGGAGCGGGAACTTCGGGGATGCCGACCAGTCTCCTCAAGACAAGGTGGTGCCTTCTAGAGGGGCCATATCAGTAAGTTCTATTGCAGCTATAGCAGGTGATGAAGATCAGACCCGTGTGTCTAACGACCGACCTCAGGAGCCAGGTCACAAATATGGCACGGGGGTGGTAAATTCCCCGGTCCCTGAAGAACAAGTGCACCAGACACCTCCTGCATCCTTGACAACTTTGGCTCTAGGAGTTGACTACGATGAGGTTGTCTCACCGTAGCGATGCTTATAAGTCAGTTTGAGTTAAACTAGCAATTAATACATATTTCAATCTTGAGATATGATAGATGGATGCCAAAAGGATTTCCATGTGATGTAAATGCAACCTAGGACTTGTGAGTGATACAGTCCAAAGTATTTTGTCAATCTAGAGGATGCTAGTGAGTATGCAAACTTCAGAGTTCCAGCAATGGACAGAAGAGAGCAAAATGGAGTTGGAATCTTCATTTTTGATGAAATAGTCAAAAGAGTTTGATTTCATCAATGGATAGCGAAGATGCTTGTGATTACAAGAAAGTAAGTGGGAGCATAATAATATTTCTAAAAACTTTGTGTGCCTGACACATTGTTAATTGGAAATAATATAAATTTCTTGACACGAATTAAGGACTTCATTGAATATAGTTTTTCGATGAAGTGCTTGGGCTAAGTAGCTTTGATATTAGGCATATTTATTTACGGAGATAGAATTGCCTAATTGGCTAAGCCAGATATACTTATTTACTGGATGCTAAAACAGTTTGGTATAAGAACGCCAAGGAGTGATTCTTGCCGAAGTCAAATGGAAAGAGTTTTGCAAGACTCGGTGTCCTAACACACTGATGAGCAAAATACATGATGGAGATTCCACACACTTTCATGTGTTGGATTAATCATGTATTCCATGGTATGTAAAACAACCAGATATGTCCGTTACTCCCAAGCTGTTGTGAGTATAGATACCAAAGTGATCAAAGTACTGATCATGGGACAACAGTGAAAAATGCCGTTAAGTACTAAAGTAGCAGTGATGACATGTTTTCTCGCAAGCAGATATTATGAAGTGCTCGTTGTAAGTAGTTACATCGATACAACCTTCATCAATGCTGCAAGCGATTTTCGATTTAAGTTAAGGGTTTTGTGTAAAACGCGATATGGTGGCACGGTAAGTTGGAAATTGTTCCAAACAGGTTACTGTGGCGAATTCTATAACAAATGGCTAAGTATGATGACGCTTTGGAAGCGGCAAAAAAAGATGTTGAATCATTTAGCTCATTCATGAACTTAGTATGATTCCAAGATGGCTTTGGTCAATGGGACACTATTGCAGATAGTTGCTCCATAGCTCTGTCTGAGGAATCATGGTTTGACCTGTGATTCACATATATACAAAGCTCAGTCCACACAAAATATGAATTTTATGAAAGCGTGAAAACGCGAGGAGATGCAAAGATACACACGGATCTGAGGTTGTCAGATCCATTGGACATCAGGCTATACCACAAGCGAAGCATTTTTACACCGGTATGCCATAGGTGTAAAGTGCATTAGCATTGACTAGATTATTGACTCTAGTGCAAGTGGGAGTCTGTAGGAGATATGCCCTAGAGGCAATTATAAATGTTATTATTTATCCCCATGTTCATAGTTATGTTTATGTTCCATGCTATAGCTGCTATGATTCTCGAGTCTGCAATAACCACGAGGCTCGAAGGAAGACTCATATGCACGTGTGTAATAATAAACGGTAAAATGTATTCCTAGTCTGGCCTCTAAGACTAGCTCAATTGTTGCACCATGGTTCTGTTTTCCCAATCATGGACATGACTATGCCGGCAACTTTGAGGGCACAATGTTAGGAGAACACTTGTGTTGAATCAACCTGAATTGATGTTATGCTATGAGATACACTCGTCACAAGTTAATGGTTATAACACAGAGAAACTTAACGTTTCCATAATTACTTAGACCATGAGAGTATCGAGTTCCTTCATGCTTGATTCATGAACTTTGGGGTTTGTAAAACGTCATCCGTAAATGGTTGGCTATTACGGCGGCTTACGGGTTCATGGAAAAGTATGACAAGTAACTTGATAGCTCAAGATTGGGATTTGTTCCTCCGACGATGGAGAGATATCTCTGGGCCCTCTCAGTGTTACGGTATCCATCATCGTCTGGCCAGACACATTGTGATTTGATCACAAGGATGCCTGAACACGGAAACGAGAAAGAGAACAAAACCAGTAACGAGGTAACTGTCATTGTGGACAAGTGTTGATCCACAGGGATGCCAATAAATCTCACCTCAGGTGTTTGTAACATCTCGCGATGCAACAGGAATAGCACGCGGCAACTGGAGGTTCACTCGAATATTTATTCGTGTGGGTATAGGGGTCAATATGGGTGTCCACGGCTCCGACGTTGATCATTGATCGGAAAGTATTCCGGTCATGTCTATACTTCACCGAACCTATAGGGTCACACGCTTAAGGGTCATCTACCTGCTGAATACTAGACAAGGAGTCTGAGAGAAATTCACCGGAAAAGTTTCGGAGACGACGGCAAAGTTCCGGAGAGAAAACCGAAAGTGTTTCGGAGCTGTCGGAATTGTTTCGGGGAAAAACGAAAATGTTTCGGAATAAAACCATCATACCGGAAATGTTCTGGAGAGTGTCCAGAATAATTTTAGAGGGTGCTGGAAATGTTCTGGGACCTTCCAGAAGTTTGCAGAAGAAATGGTCGCGGAAAACATCTTGTCCCAGTGTGAGGGGACAAGATCCCACGATACGTGGGGGCTGTTTTGGGGGCGCCCCCCTTGTGGGGGCAGCCCCTTGTGGCTAGACAAAGGTGTTGGTGGGGCCCCCCATGGTGGGGAGCAGCCCCCACAAATGGTGGGAAGTGTTGGGACGTGGTGGGGCCCCATGTGGGAACACCATGTTGGAAAGCCATGGACAAGGGGACATGTTTTCTCCTTGTTTGGTGGGTGCATGTTTAGTGGGCTGAAATTTCAGCCCCCCCTCCACCCCTTCCACCACTATATAAGGAGGAGGAGAGGTGATCTCAAACTCCACTCCAACTCTCTCACAAATGCCATGCATGATCTAACTTTCTTCTCTCCCTCCCACGAAATAGTTTCGTAGAGCCGAAAGGCTGTCTGGGTTCCGAAGGGAACTAGTTCTGGACGGCCAAGCCCTGCCGGATAGGTGACACCGTATGTGTGCAACCCCGTAGAGAGGTCATAGGTTTGATCTTTTGCCCGAGGGGCTGTTAGAGTGTCCTCCCGAAGGGCTGTCCGAGTGACCGTCCGAGGTTTGAGGATCCTCCCAGAGGGTTGTCCGTGACACCGTCCGAGGGTCTGTCCGACCGCCTCCCGAAGGGCAGTTCGAGGAGCAGGCAAGGGAGAACATCCTCGCGGTTGGGAGGTTGTAAATCCTAGCTGTGAGGATCTGCACCAACGATCTCCACCGACTCTCCTTCCGTTGCGCTACGAGTCGGTAACGATCAGATAAAAAACCTTCTATGCATCTTCTTAGTGGTCCTGGGCTGGTGTGTAGGTCGGAATTTTTTTATTTCTGCTGCGTTCCCCTACATCAGTGTGTAGTGTGTTTGAAGGTTTTGATGATATGGACCCTCCTGAACAATCTCAAGGTGCAGATGAGGGAATACACTATACACTCATACAGTTCTCGGGTTGGCATCTTAGGTGGCATAAGACACAGATCCTATTGGAGAGACAGTACCCAATGCAAACACCCTCGCCGCCAGTGCCCTTACGAACGGCCCTGCACTGGGACAATCTCCTTTGGGTCAAAGAACACTCGAAGTTCCCAAGGACGACGTACCTGCCCAGAGAAAAACAGCCGAGAGAGAGGCAGCCGAGAAAGATGAGTGTGGCGAGTACTCTGAGCATGCTACCGATGACATAAACATGTATTCCGACTATGATGGTGGCATGCCTCTTGCTGCAGCTAACCCTAGCCATTGCCAAGAGTCTTTTTAATAAGCCGCCGGCCGACTACACTCAAAATGACCAATCTCAAAATCCCTCCAATGCCAAGGACACTTCAAGGACCTTGAATGGGGCAGTCCGAGATGCTCTGCCAGGTGTCCCAGATGATGTTGTACCAAAGAAGAGGAAGCTGTGGCCTAAAACGATGGATCACCAAGACAAGGCCGATTGCAGCCAGAAACAGGTTGTGAACAAGATCGTGGGTCATCGTCCACCGTTCTGAGTGGCCCATTTCCCTGGTGAACCCATGGTACTGGATTAGATGTATGAGACCATGGTACTTGACATGAAGCTTCTTCATGACGACATCCTGAAGAGAGAGAGCAGGCGACCAAGGTCAATTTTCGTAGTCCGTTTGAAAATCTTCTGGTATACACGGTGAAGGTGACTAAGGGTCTTGGCTTCATCGATGATTTCCCCACAGGCAAGTTCTATTTACATTTCAACCAGATCTTCAACATAATCCACCTCAGACAGCTTGAGGGAAGCTGCTTAGTCAGGCTATGTGCACTTCATCTAGCCAACAAGGTCAAGTTCGACAACGTGACGACTGTCGTGGTGGCGGACCCTTATCACATGCACTACCAAAACCTTCAAATTTGAGAAGGTATGAAAGCAATGAAGATGTACCTTGGCGATTTCCTTGTTTAACATAGATCTGCAAATTACCATCTTGTGCCCTACCGTATGTGGCGAGTGTTCGCTAGCTAGCACCAATGCACATATGCGTTCCCATATCTCTAGTATATATCCTTGCATCATAAAAAGTTTGAGGGTAGTTAGTGCTCAGTTGTACTGTTTGCGTAGCGACGATCATTGGATCCTCTTCGTTCTATCCCCACGGACTTGTAATTCTTATGTCTTGGATTCACATCAAAAGATATAGAAAGACTACACCAAACTAAAGTCAGTTCTAGATGAAGCTCTCTTAGAGTTTGATACCACGGAAGGTGCGATAAAGCCAGATTACAGAAAGAAAAACATTGTTGGCTTGGTACGCTTTGCCCATGACACAACCTTTAGTTGCAAGCAACTTCAAACTGAGAGAAGTTTTTCGTCTGCCTACTACGTCATGAACCATGTGGTTGATTACACACACAAGCATACAACCTTCAGAAAACAAGGACAACATCACCAATTAGGGTAAAATCCTTGCCATGCTCGCACCTGATGATAGCTGAGTAGATTCCGACAGATCCAGAGCACCCTTGTGAACATCATCAATAAGGATGTCATTAGCAACAACATGATGTACTTCTATGACTCAGACGAACCCGTTGAGGAGCGGTGGCATCAGTAGTAGTGACATAATAGTAGGGACTAGCTCAACTCAAAATCGTCCATGAAATGAAGGACTGACAGTTGGACTCATGGTCTTTTGTAGAACAACAGTGGTCATGTTGAAAACCTTGCTCTAAACTAGACTGGGTAGACTTACCGTACCTTTTGTGTCAGTCAAAACTTAAGTCTATAACTCAGATGCATGATGAAAGTGACCTACATTGTATGTTCACTTCTTTAACATTTGTAGTTATTGCACGTATCGAGTCATGATGACTCTAACACGACAGCAAAATGAGCCCGGTGGCTCATAGATGCTGCCATGACAAAACATGAGCCCTTTGGTTCATAAATGCTGCCATCTTTTGCTATGTAATCTTCCTTTCGGTTGCCATGCATGTGCTATGTTAATTTGGTATCTAAGCTCACATTTGTTTTTTTAGATTCGTCGACCACAACTTCAACAGTTCAGAGCCGCTGCCCCACGACCGAGCCGCCGCTATGAAATGCACAATTCTTTTACAAATTTGGCATGTGAAATGCATATGCTTGTAATTCAACAATATCAATGTGTTATGTGAATTGAACGTGTGTATGCATATGTTGCAATTTGGATTCATGTAAAATGTGTTACATAATAACATTCATTATTTAATGCATAATACTTCTTACACTAGTATATGTATCAAATGAGCAAATGCTGGGAAGGCAGCAAAAAATGCTGACATGGCAGTATTTTTTCCCCCGGCAAAACAAACTAGCAGCGCATGTTGAAGTGTGCACGCTACCAACTCACTAAGAAACTAGTAGCATGCGAGCCATACATACGCTGCAGGTTCACTCTACCACCAGCCGCACTCGCCTTTAGCACGCATCACCAGTGTCAGACAAACTGGCAGCGTGTGGCGGATGCGCATGCCACAGGTTAGTACCATACTAGCCATGTGAGCCACACGATGCTAGTAGTAACATACTAGCTGTGTGCGGGCCAAATGCTTCTACTAGTAGCTTACCAACAGCGTCGTACTGGCGGCATGCCTCTCGAATGCGGCTAGTTACAATTTCACACGCGGCTAGTGAGGGTGTCCTATACTAGTGTATATAGGTAGGTATGGTGGCTATTTTGAGGAGATGGTTTGGTTTATGTGTTGGAGAACAAGAGGTTGTCCTCCCATGGGGTTGGATGTATCAGCGAAAGATGCACCATGTCTCGATGTGAGATTGGGCAATGCTCGATACCGAAGAGGCTAGCAAAATAAGTTCTATGGGTGGAAGTACCAACTGAACAACTTGCTTAATGATAATGAACCCATCCACCAAACAAGTGTGTAACGGCATTACCAAAGGATAGTACAGCAAACCAAGTATCCCATGGGGTTTGATTGGTATCTACATGACCACCATTCGCACCTGGGCGCATCAAAGTCGCTAGTCTATAATGGTTGCATGCAAACATGACTATACAATTCCTGCTTCTTGTTAGCGTACCCAATCTATTTTAAGGCTATTAGGTGAAAGAAAGGCAATGGTTAATTTAATTTGATTCATCATCTTAGCTCTAGAAATTAGCAACTAATTAGTATGCAAATTAATAGTCAAAAGATTGCCTGAAAACCAAACCCAAATATTTACTTCTATTGAAACAGACTCAATTTCAGTGCTCTTGTTCAATTGATTACTATCCCAAGCATGCAAGACTTATGTACAGTACTAAACCCAAGATAATAACATCAAGGTACTACATTTAAGCATGTGCCAACCCAAGTCCTATAACTTTCCTATATAATTTAAGTGAAGCACAAAAAAGTTATCACCACAAAACAAAGCACTATTACTCTAGTAGATATAAGTGAAGCACAAGAGTAATTAAAACAAAGCCACGTGTAAACTCTCCATGAAAATACTAATGACCATAAGTGATGATTACCTTTATTCAAACACAAAAACTAAAGCAAACGGTCCAAGTGTATGCAAAATAGACAAAACTATAAACGAGTTGCAAAAGGGATCATACAATGGTTGTTAATGAAGAATGGGGGATGCCTTGGGCATCCCCAAGCTTAGCCTTTTGGGTATTCTTAGAATTAATATGGGGATGCATGGGGCATCCCCAAACTTGGTCCTCAAACACTCTTTATGATTATGATGGTGATGGCATCCCAAGTGAAGTTGTCCTTACATAAACAGTTTAAGCTCAAATGAACTGTGAGTCCGGGTTAGTCCATAAGTGTGAGCACCAAAAAGAACATATGAAACACATTTAAGTTTAACCTAGTTCCTACGCGTATGAGTCTTGTAAGCAAATAATTCATTGAAGCATAAACAAGCTAACGTAGGAATGCAAGACAAGTGAAACTTTAGAACTTTCAACATAAAAAGAGGAAACTTGATGCTGTTGAGATATCTATAACCATGCCTTCCTCTCTCATAATAATTTTTAGTGGCATCACGATCAAATTCAATAATGTAACCATCACAAGAAGCATTCTTTTCATGATCCACATGCGTAAACTTTTTATTACTCACCAGATAAGCAAAACTCTCTTCATTAGTAAGAGTGGGAGCAAAATTATCATGGCTATCATATAAAACTTGAACAATATAAACTAATTGAACATTAGAATGATTGCATTCAGTGAGGGAGTAATTCTCTTCGTAACAAAGACAAGTTTCAAAAGGATGATTTTATTTGTCTTTTAGGGCATATGTATCATCACAATAATCATCATACATAGCAATTTTACTCTCATCATAATCAATTGAGACAACTTCTGAGATTGTGGAACCAACATTACCTAAAGTTGTGACCTCTCCAAATCCACTTTTATCAATATGGCAATAAGATTTATCGCTCTCCAAAATGGTGGGATAAACTATCCCAAAAGTCATGACTTCTCCAAACCCACTTTCAATAGTATTGCAATCATTATGACTAGGAGGTGCATTCTCATCATAATAAATTTCCTCTTCCATGCTAGGATCAGGAGGTCTAAAAAGATCATATTCATTTGTTTTATTAGTACCACTAGTCGTCAACCCGTGCATTCACACGGGCTAGTTTTCTTAATGTAAGATATGAGTATTTCCTATTATTAAATATACATGTAACTTTGGTGTCTACTTTAGTTTCTAAGACACGCGCGACTAATTTTAGTTTCCAATTCTTGTTCACCGTTTGAAGTTGACTCATCGATTTGTCATTTCCAAGGGTAGCAACCATCTCTTCCTGTATCGTAATCGGTTAGTACTTTGTTCCTTCTATAGGCATCCATAAATATTACTCCAATATTTGTTTGGGGGAAATAAAATTGTTCTAATGAGCATCAGTGAATTTGTTAACAAATAAGTTCTATAGTAAGGTGTCGCATGACACTCTTTACTTCGTGATAGATGCAAATGATCTGTTGAATAGAAAGCTATTTATAAAAAGATTGCTTAGACTTGCTTGCCAAAATATTGTTACGCACACACTGAATCTATCTTTTTTGCACATATCTCAATATCAAATAATATCCTCCATCTTGAAACACCTACAATTAATGTATAAAATATACAGATCATCTACACAAAAGTACATCAAAGAAGACTACATGAAGTATACATATGGTCCAATACACCGATTGTACTGATACAAAACTCTATGAAATAACTAAGCTAAATGGGTTATTATAAGAGACATGGTGGAAATTTTTCAGTATCATAAATGTTTTAGTACAAGTGACATGGTGAAAATATATTCTTAATTAAAATAACTATATTTTTTATAACATGAAAAATAAAGATTCATTTGTGTAACTGTGTAGAAACAATAAATTGATAAGCAGTGAATCAGTAAAAACTTACTAATAGAACTGAAGTAAAAAACTTAATGACAGCGCTGAAGTGTCCAACCAATAGTTATTAGAATTTAGAAAATATTTATAACAACATCTTTTGTACAGGAAGGTGTATGTTGCACTAAAAATAGCAATACATACACACGGAATTTTTTCAGTCTAGCAATTTCATTGGACTGAAAAGAAAACTAAAATAAAGTGAATCTTGCAACTCGGGTCTGAGTACAGTGTGAAGGAAATATGCCCTAGAGGCAATAATAAAGTTGTTATTTATATTTCCTTATATCATGATAAATGTTTATTATTCATGCTAGAATTGTATTAACCGGAAACTTGATACATGTGTGGATACATAGACAAAACACAGTGTCCCTAGTAAGCCACTACTAGACTAGCTCGTTAATCAAATATGGTTAAGTTTTCTAACCATAGACATGAGTTGTCATTTGATGAACGGGATCACACCATTAGGAGAATGATGTGATGGACAAGACCCATCCGTTAGCTTAGCATTATGATCGTTAAGTTTTATTGCTATTGCTTTCTTCAAGACTTATACATATTCCTTTGACTATGAGATTATGCAACTCCCGAATACCGGAGGAACACCTTGTGTGCTATCAAACGTCACAACGTAACTGGGTGATTATAAAGATGCTCTACAGGTGTCTCCGAAGGTGTTTGTTGGGCTGGCATAGATCGAGATTAGGATTTGTCAGTCCGAGTATCGGAGAGGTATCTCTGGGCCCTCTCGGTAATGCACATCGTGATAAGCCTTGCAAGCAATGTGACTAATGAGTTAGTTATGGGATGATGCATTACGAAATGAGTAAAGAGACTTGCCGGTAATGAGATTGTACTAGGCATGAAGATACCGACGATCGACTCTCGGGCAAGTAACATACCGATGACAAAGGGAATGACGTATGTTGTCATTGCAGTTTGACCGATAAAGATCTTCGTAGAATATGTAGGAACCAATATGAGCATCCAGGTTTCGCTATTGGTTATTGACCGGAGATGTGTCTCGGTCATGTCTACATAGTTCTCTAACCCATAGGGTCCGCACGCTTAACGTTCGATGACGATTTGTATTATGAGTTATGTGTTTTGGTGACCGAAGATTGTTCGGAGTCCCGGATGAGATCACGAACATGACGAGGAGTCTCGAAATAGTCGAGAGGCAAAGATTGATATATTGGACGATAGTATTCAGACACCGGAATGGTTCCGGATCGTTTCGGGTATTTTTCGGAGTACCGGGAGGTTACCGGAACCCCCCGGGGAAAGTAATGGGCCAACATGGGCCATAGGGGAGAGAGAAGACAGCCCACAAGGGGTGGGGCGCTCCCCCCCCATGGGCAGTCCGAATTGGACTAGGGGAGGGGGCGCGGCCCCCCTTTCCCTCTCCCTCTCCCTCTCCTTCCATCTTTCCACCTCCATGAGAAGGAAAAAGGGGGGGGGGGGGGCGAATCCTACTAGGTTTGGAGTCCTAGTAGGACACTCCCCCATGGCGCGCCTCCCTTGGCCGGCCTCCTCCCTCTCCTCCTTTATATACGGGGGCAGGGGGGCACCCGAAAGCACATCAATTGTTCTCTTAGCCGTGTGCGGTGCCCCCCTCCACAGTTTACTCCTCCGGTCAGAGCGTCATAGTGCTTAGGCGAAGCCCTGCGCGGATCACATCACCATCACCGTCACCACGCCATCGTGCTGACGAAACTCTCCCTAGGCCCTCTACTGGATCAAGAGTTCAGGGGACATCATGGAGCTGAACGTGTGCTAAACTCGGAGGTGTCGTACGTTCGGTACTTGATCGGTTGGATCGTGAAGACGTTCGACTACATCAACCACGTTAACCTAATGCTTCCGCTTTCGGTCTACGATGGTACGTGGACACACTCTCCCCCTCTCGTTGCTATGCATCTCCTAGATAGATCTTGCGTGAGCGTAGGAAATTTTTTGAAATTGCATGCTAGTGGCATCCGAGCCAGGTTTATGCGTAGATGATATGCACGAGTAGAACACAAAGAGTTGTGGGCGATGATAGTCATACTACTTACCACCATCGTCTTATTTTGATTCGGCGGTATTGTTGGATGAAGCGGCCCGGATCAACCTTACATAACCACGTTCATGAGACCGGTTCCACCGACAGACATGCAACTTGTTTTGCATAAAGGTGGCTGGCAGGTGTCTGTTTCTCCGACTTTACTTGAATCAAATTTGACTACGGCCGGTCCTTGTTGAAGGTTAAACAGCAAACTTGACGAAACATCGTTGTGGTTTTGATGCGTAGGTAAGAACGGTTCTTACTAGAAGCCCATAGCAGCCACGTAAAACTTGCAACAACAAAGTAGAGGACGTCTAACTTGTTTTTGCAGGGCATGTTGTGATGTGATATGGTCAAGACATGATGTGATATACGTTGTTGTATGAGATGATCATGTTTTGTAAAAGTTATCGGCAATTGGCAGGAGCCTTATGGTTGTCGCTTTATTGTATGAATTGCAATCACCATGTAATTGCTTTACTTTATCACTATGCGTTAGCGATAGTTGTAGAAGCATTAGTTGGTGAGACGACGATGACGCTACGATAAAGATAAAGGTGTCATGCCAGTGATGATGGAGATCATGACGGTGCTTTGGAGATGGAGATCAAAGGCACAAGATGATGATGGCCATATCATGTCACATATTTTGATTGCATGTGATGTTTATCTTTTATGCATCATATTTTGCTTACTACGGCCGTAGCATTATAAGATGATCCCTCACTAAAATTTCAAGGTATAAGTGTTCTCCCTGAGTATGCACCATTGCGACAGTTCGTCGTGCCGATACACCACGTGATGATCGGGTGTGATAAGCTCTACGTTCACATACAACGGGTGCGAGATAGTTTTGCACATGCGGAATACTCGGGTTAAACTTGACAAGCCTAGCATGTACAGACATGGCCTCGGAACACTAGAGACTGAAAGGTCGAACGTGAATCATATAGTAGATATGATCAACATAGAGATGTTCACCTTTGAAAACTACTCCATCTCACATGATATTCGAACATGGTTTAGTTGATATGGATCACGTGATCATTTAGATGACTCGAGGGATGTCTATCTAAGTGGGAGTTCTTAAGTAATATGATTAATTGAACTTAATTTATCATGAACTTAGTCCTGATAGTTTTTGCATATCTATGTTGTAGATCAATGGCCCGTGCTACCGTTCCCTTGAATTTTAATGCGTTCCTAGAGAAAGCTAAGTTGAAAGATGATGGTAGCAACTACACGGACTGGGTCCGTAACTTGAGGATTATCATCATTGCTACACAGAAGAATTATGTTCTAGATGCACAGCTAGGAGAAAGGCCTGCTGCAGGAGCAGATTCTGATGTTATGAACGTCTGGCAAGCTCGATCTGATGACTACTCGATAGTTCAGTGTGCCAAGCTTTACGGCTTAGAATCAGGACTTCAAAGACGTTTTGAACGTCATGGACCATATGAGATGTTCCAGGAGTTGAAGTTAATATTTCAAGCAAATGCCCGTGTTGAGAGATATGAAGTCTCCAACAAGTTCTATAGCTGCAAGATGGAGGAGAACAGTTCTGTCAGTGAACACATACTCAGAATGTCTGGATATCATAATCACTTGACTTAGCTGGGAGTTAATCTTCCGGATGATAGTGTTATTAACAGAGTTCTTCAATCACTGCCACCAAGCTACAAAGGCTTCGTGATGAACTATAACATGCAAGGGATGGATAAGACAATTCCCGAGCTCTACGCTATGCTCAAAGCTGCGGAGGTAGAAATCAAGAAGGAGCATCAAGTGTTGATGGTTAGCAATACCACTAGTTTCAAGAAAAAGGGCAAAGGAAAGAAGGAGACCATCAAGAAGAATGGCAAGCAAGTTGCCACTCCCGGGAAGAAGCCCAAGTCTGGACCTAAGCCTGAAACTGAGTGCTTCTACTGCAAAGGGACTGGTCACTGGAAGCGGAACTGCCCCAAGTATTTGGCGGATAAGAAGGATGGCAATGTGAACAAAGGTATATTTGATATACATGTTATTCATGTGTACCTTACTAATGCTCGTATTAGCGCCTGGGTATTTGATAATGATTCTGTTGCTCATATTTGCAACTCGAAACAGGGGCTATGGATTAAACGAAGATTGGCTAAGGACGAGGTAACGATGCTCGTCGGGAATGGTTCCAAGGTCGATGTGATCGCCGTCGGCACACTACCTCTACATCTACCTTCGGGATTAGTTTTAGACCTGAATAATTGTTATTTGGTGCAAGTGTTGAGCATGAACATTATATCTGGATCTTGTTTAATGCGAGATGGTTATTCATTTAAATCAGAGAATAATGGTTATTCTATTTATATGAGTAATATCTTTTATGGTCATGCACCCTTGAAGAGTGGTCTATTTTTGTTGAATCTCGATCGTGGTGATACACATATTCATAATATTGATGCCAAAAGGTGCAAAGTTGATAATGATAGTGCAACATATTTGTGGCACTGCCATTTAGGTCATATTGGTGTAAAGCGCATGAAGAAACTCCATGCAGATGGACTTTTGGAATCACTTGATTATGAATCATTTGATGCTTGCGAACCATGCCTCATGGGCAAAATGACTAAGACTCCTTTCTCCGGAACAATGGAGCGAGCTACTGACTTATTGGAAATAATACATACTAATGTATGCGGTCCGATGAGTGTTGAAGCTCGCGGCGGGTATCGTTATTTTCTGACCTTCACAGATGATTTGAGCAGATATGGCTATATCTACTTAATGAAACACAAATCTGAAACATTTGAAAAGTTCAAAGAATTTCAGAGTGAAGTGGAAAATCATTGTAACAAGAAAATAAAGTTTCTACGATCTGAACACGGAGGCGAATATTTGAGTTACGAGTTTGGCCTTCATTTAAAACAATGTGGAATAGTTTCACAACTCACGTCACCTGGAACACCACAGCGTAATGGTGTGTCCGAACGTCATAACCGTACTTTATTAAATATGGTGCGATCTATGATGACTCTTACCGATTTACCACTATCGTTTTGGGGTTATGCATTAGAGACAGCTGCATTCACGTTAAATAGGGCACCATCTAAATCCGTTGAGACGATACCGTATGAACTGTGGTTTGGCAAGAAACCTAAGCTGTCGTTTCTTAAAGTTTGGGGTTGCGATGCTTATGTGAAAAGCTTCAGCCTGATAAGCTTGAACCCAAATCGGAGAAGTGCGTCTTCATAGGATACCTAAAAGAAACTATTGGGTACACCTTCTATCACAGATCCGAAGGCAAGATCTTTGTTGCTAAGAATGGATCCTTTCTAGAGAAGGAGTTTCTCTCGAAAGAAGTGAGTGGGAGGAAAGTAGAACTTGATGAGGTAATTGTACCTTCTCTCGAATTGGAGAACAGCTCTTCACAGAAAACAGTTCCCGTGATGCCTACACCAATTAGTGAGGAAGCTAATGATGATGATCATGAAACTTCAGATCAAGTTACTACCAAACCTCGTAGGTCAACCAGAGTATGTTTCGCACCAGAGTGGTACGGTAATCCTGTTCTGGAAGTCATGTTACTAGACCATGACGAACCTACGAACTATGAGGAAGCGATGATGAGCCCAGATTCCGCGAAATGGCTTGAGGCCATGAAATCCGAGATGGGATCCATGTATGAGAACAAAGTGTGGATTTTGGTTGATTTGCCCGATGATCGGCAAGCCATATAGAATAAATGGATCTTCAAGAAGAAGACCGAAGCTGATGGTAATGTTACTGTCTACAAAGCTCGACTTGTTGCGAAAGGTTTTCGACAAGTTCATGGGGTTTACTACGATGAGACCTTCTCACCCGTAGCGATGCTTAAGTCTGTCCGAATCATGTTAGCAATTGCCGTATTTTATGATTATGAAATCTGGCAAATGGACGTCAAAACTGCATTCCTTAATGGATTTCTTAAAGAAGAGTTGTATATGATGCAACCAGAAGGTTTTGTCGATCCTAAAGGTGCTAATAAAGTGTGCTAGCTCTAGCGATCCATTTATGGACTGGTGCAAGCCTCTCGGAGTTGGAATATATGTTTTGAGAGTGTGATCAAAGCATATGGTTTTATACAGACTTTTGGAGAAACCTGTATTTACAAGAAAGTGAGTGGGAGCTCTGTAGCATTTCTAATATTATATGTGGATGACATATTGTTGATTGGAAATGATATAGAATTTCTGGATAGCATAAAAGGATACTTGAATAAGAATTTTTCAATGAAAGACCTCGGTGAAGCTGCTTATATATTGGGCATCAAGATCTATGGGGATAGATCGAGACGCTTAATAGGACTTTCACAAAGCACATACCTTGATAAAGTTTTGAAGAAGTTCAAAATGGATCAGTCAAAGAAAGGGTTCTTGCCTGTGTTGCAAGATGTGAAGTTGAGTAAGACTCAATGCCCGACCACTGCAGAAGATAGAGAGAAAATGAAAGTCATTCCCTATGCTTCAGCCATAGGTTCTATCATGTATGCTATGCTGTGTACCAGACCTGATGTGTGCCTTGCCACAAGTTTGGCAGGGAGGTACCAAAGTAATCCAGGAGTGGATCACTGGACAGCGGTCAAGAACATCCTGAAGTACCTGAAAAGGACTAAGGATATGTTTCTTGTTTATGGAGGTGACAAAGAGCTCATCGTAAATGGTTACGTCGATGCTAGCTTTGACACTGATCCGGATGTCTCTAAGTCACAAACCGGATACTTATTTATATTGAATGTTTGAGCTGTCAGTTGGTGCAGTTCCAAGCAAAGCGTCGTGGCGGGATCTACGTGCGAAGCGGAGTACATAGCTGCTTCGGAAGCAGCAAATGAAGGAGTCTGGATGAAGGAGTTCATATCCGATCTAGGTGTAATCCTAGTGCATCGGGTCCAATGAAAATCTTTTGTGACAATACTGGAGCAATTGCCTTAGCGAAGGAATCCAGATATCACAAGAGAACCAAACACATCAAGAGACGCTTAACCTCCATCCGCGATCAAGTCAAGGAGGGAGACATAGAGATTTGCAAAATACATACGGATCTGAATGTTGCAGACCCGTTGACTAAGCCTCTTCCACGAGCAAAACATGATCATCACCAAGACTCCATGGGTGTTAGAATCATTACAATGTAATCTAGATTATTGACTCTAGTGCAAGTGGGAGACTGAAGGAAATATGCCCGAGAGGCAATAATAAAGTTGTTATTTATACTTCCTTATATCATGATAAATGTTTATTATTCATGCTAGAATTGTATTAACCGGAAACTTGATACATGTGTGGATACATCGACAAAACACAGTGTCCCTTGTAAGCCTCTACTAGACTAGCTCGTTAATCAAAGATGGTTAAGTTTCCTAACCATAGACATGAGTTGTCATTTGATGAACGGGATCACACCATTAGGAGAATGATGTGATGGACAAGACCCATCCGTTAGCTTAGCATTATGATCGTTAAGTTTTATTGCTATTGCTTTCTTCATGACTTATACATATTCCTTTGACTATGAGATTATGCAACTCCCGAATACCGGAGGAACACCTTGTGTGCTATCAAACGTCACAACGTAACTGGGTGATTATAAAGATGCTCTATAGGTGTCTCCGAAGGTGTTTGTTGGGTTGGCATAGATCGAGATTAGGATTTGTCACTCCGAGTATCGGAGAGGTATCTCTGGGCCCTCTCGGTAATGCACATCGTGATAAGCCTTGCAAGCAATGTGACTAATGAGTTAGTTATGGGATGATGCATTACGAAATGAGTAAAGAGACTTGCCGGTAACGAGATTGAACTAGGTATGAAGATACCGACGATCGAATCTCGGGCAAGTAACATACCGATGACACAGGGAATGACGTATATTGTCATTGCGGTTTTATCGATAAAGATCTTCGTAGAATATGTAGGAACCAATATGAGCATCCAGGTTCCGCTATTGGTTATTGACCGGAGATGTGTCTCGGTCATGTCTACATAGTTCTCGAACCCGTAAGATCCGCACGCTTAACGTTCGATGATGATTTGTATTATAAGTTATGTGTTTTGGTGACCGAAGATTGTTCGGAGTCCCGGATGAGATCACGGACATGACGAGGAGTCTCGAAATAGTCGAGAGGTAAAGATTGATATATTGGATGATAGTATTCGGACACCGGAATGGTTCCGGATCGTTTTGGGTATTTTTTGGAGTACCAGGAGGTTACTGGAACCCCCCGGGGAAAGTAATGGGCCAACATGGGCCATAGGGGAGAGAGAGGACAGCCCACAAGGGGTAGGCGCGCCCCCCCCATGGGCAGTCCGAATTGGACTAGGGGAGGGGGCGCGGCCCCCCTTTCCCTTTCCCTCTCCCTCTCCCTCTCCTTCCCTCTTTCCACCTCCATTAGAAGGAAAAAGGGGGGGGGGGGGCGAATCCTACTAGGTTTGGAGTCCTAGTAGGACTCCCCCCCATGGGGTGCCTCCCTTGGCCGGCCTCCTCCCTCTCCTCCTTTATATACGGGGGCAGGGGGGCACCCCAAAGCACATCAATTGTTCTCTTAGCCGTGTGCGGTGCCCCCCTCCACAGTTTACTCCTCCGGTCATAGCGTCGTAGTGCTTAGGCGAAGCCCTGCAAGGATCACATCACCATCACCGTCACGACGCCGTCGTGCTGACAAAACTCTCCCTCGACCCTCTGCTGGATCAAGAGTTCGAGGGACGTCAATGAGCTGAACGTGTGCTGAACTCGGAAGTGCCGTACATTCGGTACTTGATCAGTTGGATCGTGAAGACGTTCGACTACATCAACCGCGTTAACCTGACGTTTCTGCTTTCGGTCTACGAGGGTACGTGGACCCACTCTCCCCCTCTCGTTGCTATGCATCTCCTAAATAGATCTTGCGTGAGCGTAGGAATTTTTTTGAAATTATATGCTACGTTACCCAACACAGTGTCCCCATAATAATCCTCTGCCAACCAAACCATAGTAATTTGAACAATTATTAATGGTTGATCTCAATACAAGTGTGCTCTACTGCAACAGATATTGGAATGTCACCAATACCTTGCAAAACCAAAAAGGAAAATTCTCGCAATCGGAGTATCAGAAAATTACATAAATGAAATTGGAAAAACTGAGGTGAAATTCATATGCTAATATCTGCTGATGTCTGCAAAGTTATGATATGAGGACATCATATAATTGTAGTATATTTCCTGAACTGCAAGCCAAGTATAAAATTAGGAAAACAAAGTATCCATATCGATGTGCAAGAACTAAATAAATCACTTATCTGCAGCCTTCTGCGTAGAACCCCACTAATACCTCGCAACACCTAAATGGAAGTGCTTGCAAAGATGATGATCTTGAAATCTTGAGTACTTGAGTATCGACAAAATGAAGGGAAATCAAAGAAAAACTAAAAACTTATAAGCTTCCATAATCTGATTTTTTTCTAGTAAGCTTTCGTGTAAGACCTACATATTGTTCTAGATACAGATGATAAAGTAAATCAAGCATCTTGCAAACCTAATTAGATATATATGGGCAATGGCAACCAAATAGCTATCCAGAGCATCGGTGAATGTATCAGCAAACCTACATAACAACATAATTCATTGGTATATATAAGGTTTGGAAATATCCGAACACATAAATATAACAAAAAACATAAAACTAAGGAAACAACAATTGTGTCTACCACTATTATATGTGGTTCAAACATATCTAAAGCTCGCATGCAGCAAAGCCAAATCATATCAGTCATTTCCTTATACAATGCATCACATCAGGTGCCCATGCAAAAGTTGCAGGAAGAGAACGATGTAGCCCAAAGGAAGTACAGTAGATGCACAGAACTCACAGCTTATTTTCCTTTCAAGTTCCTCTTTATTGCTTTGATCCTACGTGTTCTAGTTATTGTGGGGATACGTCAGTATCAAGCAGTCAAGCTTGTTCCCATCGAATGGAGAAGGCAGGCTCGCAGTCAACGACCATTGGCTGGGAAGCTGTGAGCACTTTGTGAGATCGGCGAGTCTGGCGGCGAGACTATCATCGGAGCGGAGTATGTCGAGGCTGGGCAGTGCTGCAGTTGATATGTATGCACACTTGATTTCCTGGTTGGAGAGAAGCAAACATGGGTGGCTGTCGTCGGCGTAGCACACAATCTAGACGATGCAGAGAGATCATGGAGAAGAAGAGATTTTTCCTCTGATGGACAAAGAGTTCGTTATCGGCTGCGATGAAACTTAAACTACCGGAAAGGGAGCCATCTGGCTTGCACGTTTTTAAGAGATAAGCAAGGTATGCTAGTTTTAAAGAAAAGAGATAATTAAAAGTTAGTTTCCTTTTCTATTTTTGCATGCACGAAGATGTATACATCGTTTTTTTAGGAAGCCTACTGCCTTGCACTTTTTAGGAGATAAGCATGGCATGCTAGTTTTAAAGAAAATTAAAGGTTCTAAAAAAATCTTTTAAAGAAAAGAGAGATAGTTTTCTTTTCTGTTTTTGCATGCACGCAGATGTAACCCATGTGGAAAACAATTTGTCTATTGTACGATCACAAATCTGGTTTTTGAGGGAAAAATCTGTTACGTTCTCAAATTAAACTCACTCAACTCCGTGTGAACAGGATGAAAAAAGAGATGATTTGAGGTGCATGTCAATAGCGTGGCCCTTTTTTTCAGAAACGTGGGAGTTTTTTCTTGTGAGCAATAACGACATGAACCAATTTGTAACATGGTCACATAAAAAATCTTTGTAACGGATTCAAAAAAAAATCTTTGTAATGTGCCTTTTTTTAGCAAACTTTGTAACGTGATTTTTTTTACGAAGCTTAATCTACACCGTAATAATACAGTCCCATCCCAGATGAATGGCTCCTAATTTTTAATTAACATGGTAATTTCTTAGGAGTCTCTAATTAGTATAGGTATAGATAGATTAGAACAAGTAAGAGCACAAACATAAGTATCTTTCACATCATTAGTATTTTTGTACAGATAACTTTCACTCTTCATAGCAAATAATTTTTTAATCATCTAATCTAAATAGGAAAAAGAATCCTCAAACCTATCCTCCGAAAACTTAAAATCTTCCATATCAATGGAAAAAGTATTTTCAAACATACCATTACTAGCAAAATGATTTTCAAACCTATCATCCCCAAGCTTATGATTTTTCATATCAATGGCAAAAGGATTTTCAACCATAACATCGCTAATCTTATGATTTTCCATATTTTCATCATAAGTGATAGGCATGTCATAAGCATAAATGATATTCATAGAATGCATTCTAGTAACATTTTCTTTCTTTCTTTCTTAAGGAATCCTATCATGAACAATATTCAAACGACTTACATCAATAATCTTTTTAAATTTTTCTTTGAATACATCATGACCAAGTTCAAGGTAAATTTTCTAAAAATCCTTAAGTGCACTCATTTTTTTGTTCTTTTCTTCTTTAGTTTCATCATAATGGGTTGTTTGCCCGAGATAACTTTTCAGCAATTCATCACATAGATACATTTTTTTGTATTCACTTTTGTAAACCAAACTAGCGAACAAGAAACTAAAAGGTAAAATTGGAAGATCTAAAGGAGGTAACTTCAAGCACTCACCTCCCCAGCAACGGTGCCATAAAAGAGCTTGATATCTACTACACAACTTCTATTCTTGTAGACTTTGTTAGGCCTCCAAGCACAGAGTTTTTTAGGACAGCACCAAATTTTCTTCAAGTGGGCGACCTAAGGTTTATCAATCCACGTGAGGTGTAGGATGATTGTATTCTCCTATCAAGCAACCCTGCAATAAGATATTAGTAGTTTCTTGTGTCCCCAACACACCAAATACAGTTGTCAAATGTATAGGGGCACAAGTTCGGCGAAGAGATTGATAAATTGGATGGTATATGGACAATATGGATGGTGGAAATATTTTTGTATTTTCTGAATAATTGAAAACACTAAGGTAACCAATTGGAAATGTGACTGAAATGAGCTTTGCAATGCTTGGAACCAAGGCCTAGGGTGATAGGTTTCACTAGTGTCAACTCCCAACATGGAAACTTCATTGGAAAACATGATACAACCTCACAAAGTTCCTTTCTATTAGATCAATTCTGGAAGAGATAACATAGGTATGGCTAGGCACTCCTTTAAGTTTGTCATTTGGATCTATAGGATAGCCATAATGCCACTTCAGGCAGCCCCCAAAACTATACTAAACAATCACCTTTCATGATACAAATTGTTCAATCTTTGTCTAATGAGTCACCCCAATGTCACTACGGGTGTCTCCATGGATTATACTAGATATGAATCACATAATCTCATAAACTCCTTAAGTTCAAGAGTAAAACAAGAACGAGATTCAATCCATAAAGGTACTCACCACAAGTGGTATGTCATACAATTCAACTAATCATCAATGCCCAGGATCATAATCATCATGGCAAGTCATAAGATCAAGAAAGGGAGATGCTGGACACATAGCTACTGCCACAAACCCTTAGCCTCGAAAGGGGACTACTCCCGGATCATGGGAGAAACAAGGGTTGATGAAGAGGTTGAAGATGATTGTTTCCCACTCTGGTAGAGTTCTGGAATAGGGAGAATAATGAAGATTGCCTCAGAAACGTGTGATGGCGGCGGGTCTTGGTGCTGGTTCTTGGCCTCCTGTGTCCCTTGTGTGTTGAAACTTCCTGAACTGATTTTTTCTGAGACTTTTTCTTGCCATTTCCTGAAAAATATCAAAAACTGCAAAAATAGAAACTACCACTGGATTAATATGTTAGTCCAATAAAAATGTATGAAAACTATGCCCAAAGTTTGTAGAATTGGTAATAAATTAGGATGAATCATACAAAAATTGTAGGTACGTTTGAGACCTATCACTGCCCCGACTAACTTCTTCAACCATGCTATGCGTCTCCAGCATGTATCACAAAGGATTGCAGAATGGAAGAGCTCAGCAGGTCAGGAGGAAGTGCAGCAAGCCAGGGCTATTGTGACACCCCCGGCATCATCGTGCACTAATCATACAAGCAAATGCACACGATCAAGCCTAAGGACTCACTTGAAGATATCATAACACAACTCTAAACAATAATAAAAGTCATACAAGCTTTATATTACAAGACAGGGGCCTCGAGGGCTCGAATACATAAGCTCACTTACAAGCTTTAGTGGAAGCATTAGATATCTGAGTACAGACATAAAGATAAAACAGATGGGCCTTAAGAAGGTGGGGGAAAATAATGACTAAGATCGAAAAGGCGCAGGCCTCCTGCCTGGAACCCTCCGAACCTACTCCTGGTCGTCAGCCAACTCGTAGTAGTAACCACCCTCGGGGTGGTAGTAGTAGTCATCGACGGTGGCAGCTGACTCCTGGGTTCCGTCATCTGGTCGCATCAAACGGGTATAGGGAAAAGAGGAAGCAAAGAAACCGTGAGTACTCATCCAAAGTACTCAGCAAGACTTACATCAGATCTATTCTAGGTATGCAACATTATCAAAGCAAGGATGTATCCGTGGATTGAACTGCAGAATGCCAAGATAAAGGGGGAAAGCCTAGCCTATCGAAGACTAGCATCTTCAAGCATCTTGCAGCATTTAGAATAGTACAGAATAGCATATTATAAATAACAAGTATGTTCTAACATTAGCACCCAGAGATCCGTTCTCAACTCCCTGCAAGAAAGCAATCCCGGAGCCATCATATCCATTTATCATATCCAGTATCCAGTTCTAGTTGTATCGATCGGGATACAACTCCGAGTGTCCGTTACCGAGGATCTGGCTATTCGAATAGATATACTTCCCTGCAGGGGTGCACCAACTTACCCACCATGCTCGATTAACTCCGGCCGGACACACTTTTCTGGGTCCTGCCCGGCCTCGGTCAAAACGACACGCCGCAGTCCTACCTAGGCTCAACAGAGAGGTCAGCACGCCGGACTATATCCTATGCACGCAGGGGTTTGGGCCCATCGCTTGTTGCGCTCCTGCACATTGCGAGGGCGGTCGGTGAGCAGACCTAGCCCCCTTAAAAAAGGACGGGCATTCCAGTTCAACCCGACGCGCGCCGCTCAGTCGCTGACGTCTAGAAAGCTTCGGCTGAGTGCCCATACTTATTCCCGTGTGATGGTTAGTGCGAAAAGGCCAGAGACCTACTCGGATCGAATATCCAAACCGTTAGTGTATTAGGAGCGCGTGATACGTCTCCAACGTATATATAATTTTTGATTGTTCGAAGCTATTATATTATCTATTTTGGATGTTTTATATGCATTAATATGCCATTTTATATTATTTTTGGGACTAACCTATTAACCTAGGGCCCAGTGCCAGTTTCTGTTTTTTCCTTGTTTTTGAGTTTCGCCAAAAAGGAATACCAAACGGAGTCCAAACGGAATAAAACTTTCGCGATGATTTTTCTTGGACTAGAAGGAAACCAGGAGACTTGGAGATGAAGTCGGAGGAGGCACGAGGCGGCCACAAGGACGGAGGGCGCACCCAGGGGGGTACGGCTCCCCCCAATCTTGTGGGCCCCTCGTGCACCTCCTGACCTAATTCTTTCGCCCATATATACGCATATATCCCCAAAGCAACAGAGGCATCCACGAAATGACTTTTCCACCGCCGCAATCTTCTATACCCGTGAGATCCCATCTAGGGAACTTTTCCGGCACCCTACCGGAAGGGGATTCGATCATGGAGGGCTTCTACATCAACACCATTGCCGTTTCGATGAAGCGTGAGTAGTTTACCACAGACCTACGGGTCCATAGCTAGTAGCTAGATGGCTTTTTCTCTCTCTTTGATTCTCAATACCATGTTCTCCTTGATGCTCTTGGAGATCTATTCGATGTAATACTTTTTTGTGGTGTGTTTGCCGAGATCCGATGAATTGTGGATTTATGATCAGCTTATCTATGAATATTATTTGAATCTTCTCTGATTTCTTATATGCATGATTTGATATCTTTGTAATTCTCTTCGAACTATCGGTTTGGATTGGCCAACTAGATTTGTTTTTCTTGCAATGGGAGAAGTGCTTAGCTTTGGGTTCAATCTTGAAGTGCCTTCCCTAGTGAGAGTAGGGGCAGCAAGGCACGTATTGTATTGTTGCCATCGAGGATAAAAAGATGGGGTTTTCATCATATTGCTTCAGTTAATTCCTCTACATCATGTCATCTTACTTAATGCATTACTCTGTTCTTTATGAACTTAATACTCTAGATGCATGCTAGATAGCAGTCGATGTGTGGAGTAATAGTAGTAGATGCAGAATCGTTTCGGTCTACTTGACTCGAACGTGATTCCTATATTCATGATCATTGCCTTAGATATCATCATAACTTTGCGCTTTTCTATCAATTGCTCGGCAGTAATTTGTTCACCCACCGTATTATTTTCTATCTCGAGAGAAGCCTCTAGTGAAACCTATGGCCCCGGGGTCTAGTTTCCATCATATAATCTTCTATTTTCCATATACAAGTTTCCGATCTACTATTTTGCAATCTTTTACTTTCCGTTCTATAAAACAAAAATACCAAAAATATTTACTTTATCGTTTATCTATCTCTATCACATCTCACTTTTGCAAATAACCGTGAAGGGATTGATAACCCCTTTATCGCGTTGGGTGCATGTTGTTTGATTGTTTGTGCAGGTATTCGGTGATTTGTTCGTTGTCTCCTACTGGTTTGATATCTTGGTTCTCAAACTAAGGGAAATACTTATCTCTACCTTGCTGCATCACCCTTTCCTCTTCAAGGGAAAAACCAACGCAAGCTCAAGAAGTAGCAGGAAGAATTTCTGGCGCCATTGCCGGGGAGATCTACGCCAAGTCAAGACATACCAAGTACCTATCATAAACTATCATCTCTTGCATTACATTATTCGCCATTTGCCACTCATTTTCCTCTCCCCCACTTCTAAAACGATTTTTGAAAAGATTTGCCTTTTTCTTCGCCCCTCTCTTTGCCTTTTCTTTGCCCCTCTTCCGTTCGTCTTCTTCGTTTTCTTTTTGTGTGCTCGTGTGTTGGATTGCTTGTTTTGTCATGATGGCTCAAGAGAATACCAAATTGTGTGACTTTTTGAACACCAATAACAATGATTATATTAGTACTCTGATTGCTCCTGCCACTAGTGCGGAATCTTATGAAGTTAATGCCGCTTTGTTGAATCTTGTTATGAAACATCAATTTTCTTGCCTTCCTAGTGAAGATGCCGCATCCCATCTAAACAATTTCGTTGATTTGTGTGATATGCAAAAGAAAAATATGCGGATAATGATATTGTTAAAGTTAAGCTATTTCCGTTCTCACTACGAGATCGTGCTAAAACTTGGTTTTCATCTTTGCCTAAAAATAGTATTGATTCATGGAATAAGTGTCAAGATGCTTTTATTTCCAAGTATTTTCCTCCCGCTAATATCATCTCCCATAGGAACGATATTATGAATTTTAAGAAACTTGATCATGAACATGTTGCACAATCTTGGGAGATAATGAAATTTATGATACGAAATTGCCCTACTCATGGTTTGAATTTGTGGATGATTATACAAAAAATTTATGCCGGATTGAATTTTGCTTCTAGAAATCTTTTAGATTCGGCGGCGGGAGGCACTTTTATGGAAATTACTCTAGGAGAAGCTACTAAACTTATAGATAATATTATGGTTAATTATTCTCAATGGCATACCGAAAGATCTACCACTAGTAAAAAAGTGCATGCAATTGAAGAGATTAATGTTTTGAGTGAAAAGATGGCCGAACTTATGAAATTATTTGCTAGCAAGAGTGCTTCTTTGGATCCTAATGATATGCCTTTGTCCACTTTGATTGGAAATAATAATAAATCTATGGATGTGAATTTTGTTGGTAGAAAATTTTGGTAATAACACGTATAAAGGCAATTTTAATCCTAGGCCGTTTCCTAGTAATTCCTCTAATAATTATGGTAATTCCTACAACAATTCTTATGGAAATTATAATAAGATGCCCTCTGATTTTGAAAATAGTGTTAAAGAATTTTCGCAAAAGAATTTCAATGCTTTGATTGAAGAAAAATGCTTAAGATTGATGATTTGGCTAGGAACATGGATAGAATTTCTCTTGATGTTGACTCTTTGAAACTTAGATCTATTCCACCCAAGCATGATATCAATGAGTCTCTCAAAGCTATGAGAATTTCCATCGATGAGTGCAAAGAAAGAACCGCTAAGATGCGTGCTAAAAAGATTGGTTTGTAAAAACATGTTCTTCTAGCTTTCGTTAAAATAATGATGAAGATCTTAAAGTGATTGATGTGACTCCTATTTAATCTTTGTTTTCCAATATAAATCTTGATAAAGATGGGACTGGAGATGAGTCAACTTTAGTTAAAAGGCGTCCCAATGATTCGGAGTTTTTAGATCTTGATGCAAGAATTGATAAAAGTGGGATTGGAGAGGTCAAAACTTTAAGTAGCAATGAACCCACTCTTTTGGATCTCAAGGAATTTAATTATGATAATTGTTCTTTAATAGATTGTATTTCCTTGTTGCAATCCATGTTGAATTCTTCTCATGCTTATAATCAAAACAAAGCTTTTACTAAACATAACGTTGATGCTATGATGCAATCTTTTGAAGAAAAGCTTGAATTGGAAGTTTCTATCCCTAGAAAACTTTATGATGAGTGGGAACCCACTATTAAGATTAAGACTAAATATTATGAGTGCTATGCTTTGTGTGATTTGGGTGCTAGTGTTTCCATGATTCCAAAAACTTTATGTGATGTGTTAGGTTTCCGTGAATTTGATGATTGTTTTTAAATTTGCATCTCGCAGATTCCACTATTAAGAAACCTATGGGAAGGATTAATGATGTTCTTATTGTTGCAATTAGGAATTATGTGCCCGTAGATTTCATTGTTCTTGATATAGATTGCAATCCTACATGTCCGATTATTCTTGGTAGACCTTTCCTTAGAACGATTGGTGCAATTATTGATATGAAAGAAGGAAACATTAAATTTCAATTTCCGTTAAGGAAGGGCATAGAACACTTTCCTAGAAAGAAAATTAAATTGCCATATGAATCTATTATGAGATCTACTTATGGATTACATACCAAAGATGACAATACCTAGATCTATTCGTATTTTTATGCGTAGCTAAGGGCGTTAAACAATAGCGCTTGTTGGGAGGCAACCCAATATTATTTATTTATTTTGCTTTTTTTGGTTCTGTTTTTCAATAAATAATTCATCTAGCCTCTGGTTAGATGTGGTTTTATGTTTTAATTAGTTTTTGTGCCAAGTAAGACCTTTGGGATGGCTTACGGTGATAGTTGATTTGATCTTGCTGAAAAACGTAAACTTTTGCGTCCAGTCTCAGAATTTTAATAATTCACTGGTGCATTGAAAAACCCTGAATTGTTTATACGATATTTATATACCAATTTCCTATGTTTTCCTAATGTTTCACAATTTTTGGAGTTACAGAAGTATCAGAACAATTCGGATCTTCGCAGACTGTTCTGTTTTTGACAGATTTTGTTTTCTATGTGTTGTTTGCTTATTTTGATGAATCTATGGGTAGTATCTGGGGGTATGAACCAAGGAAAAGTTGGAATACAGTAGATATTACACCAATATAAGTAAATAATGAGTTCGCAACAGTACCATAGTGGTGATTTATTTTCTTATACTAACAGAGCATATGAGATTTTCTGCTGAGTTTTGTGTTGTGAAGTTTTCAAGTTTTGGGTAAGGATTTGATGGACTATGGAATAAGGAGTGGCAAGATCCTAAGCTTGGTGATTCCCAAGGAACCCAAAGGTAATATTCAAGGACAACCAAGTGCCTAAGCTTGGGGATGCCCCGGAAGGCATCCCCTCTTTCGTCTTCGTCTATCGGTAACTTTACTTGAGGCTATATTTTTATTCACCACATGATATGTGTTTTGCTTGGAGCCTCTTGTATAATTTGAGTCTTTGCTTTTTAGTTTGCCACAATCATCATTTCTGTACACACCTTTTGAGAGGGACACGCATGAATCATGATTTATTAGAATACTCTTTGTGCTTCACTTATATCTTTTGAGCTAGGCAATTTTGCTCTAGTGCTTCAATTATATCTTTTTAGAGCACGGTGGTGGCTTTATTTTGCAGAAATTATTGAACTCTCATGCTTCACTTATATTATTTTGAGAGTCTTTAAACAGAATGGTAATTTGCTTTGGTTATAAATTTAGTCCTAATATGATAGGCATCCAAGAGGGATATAATAAAAACATTCATATAAAGTGCATTGAATACTATGAGAAGTTTGATTCCTTATGATTTTTTTGAGATATAAAGATGGTGATATTAGAGTCATGCTTGTGAGTAATTGTGAATTTGAGAAATACTTGTGTTAAGGTTTGTGAGTCCCGTAGCATGCACGTATGGTGAACCGTTATGTAACGAAGTTGGAGCTTGAGATATTTTTTTGATTGTCTTCCTTATGAGTGGCGGTCGGGGATGAGCGATGGTCTTTTCCTACCAATCTATCCCCCTAGGAGCATGCGCGTAGCACTTTGTTTTGATGACTAATAGATTTTTGCAATAAGTATGTGAGTTCTTTATGACTAATGTTGAGTCCATGGATTATACGCACTCTCACCCTTCCACCATTGCTAGCCTCTCTTGTACCGCGCAACTTTCACCGGTACCATACACCCACCATATACCTTCCTCAAAACAGCCGCCATACCTACCTATTATGGCATTTCCATAGCCATTCCGAGATATATTGCCATGCAACTTTCCACCATTCTGTTTACTATGACACGCATCATCATTATCATATTGCTTTGCATGATCATGTAGTTGACATCGTATTTGTGGCAAAGCCACCGTTCATAATTCTTTCTTACATGTCACTCTTGATTCATTGCACATCCCGGTACACCGCCGGAGGCATTCATATAGAGTCATATTTTGTTCTAGTGTCAATTTGTAATTTTTTGAGTTGTAAGTAAATAGAAGTATGATGATCTTCATTATTAGAGCATTGTCCCATGTGAGGAAATAAAAAAAAGAGGCTAAAGAAGCCAAAGAAGAAAAAAAGAGAGAAAAAAAAGGAGAAAGAAAGAAAAAAAAAGAAGAAAGAAAAAAAAGAGAAAAGAAAAAAAATGAGAGAAAAAGAGAGAAGGGGCAATGTTACTATCCTTTTTCCATACTTGTGCTTCAAAGTAGCACCATGATCTTTATGATAGAGAGTTTCATATGTTGTCACTTTCATATACTAGTGGGAATTTTTCATTATAGAACTTGTCTTGTATATTCCAACGATGGGCTTCCTCAAATTGCCCTAGGTCTTCATGAGCAAGCAAGTTGGATGCACACCCACTTAGTTTTCTTTTTGAGCTTTCATACACTTATAGCTCCAGTGCATCCGTTGCATGGCAATCCCTACTCACTCACATTGATATCTATTGATAGGCATCTCCATAGCCCGTTGATACGCCTAGTTGATGTGAGACTATCTCCCTCCTTTTGTCTTCTCCACAACCACCTTCTATTCCACCTATAGTGCTATGTCCATGGCTCACGCTCATGTATTGCGTGAAAGTTGAAAAGGTTTGAGAACGTCAAAAGTATGAAACAATTGCTTGGCTTGTCATCGGGGTTGTGCATGATTTGAGTATTTTGTGTGATGAAGATGGAGCATAGCCAGACTATATGATTTTGTAGGGATAAGCTTTCTTTGGCCATGTTATTTTGAGAAGACATAATTGCCTTGTTAGTATGCTTGAAGTATTATTGTTTTTATGTCAATATTAAACTTTTGTTTTGAATCTTACGGATCTGAACATTCATGCCACAATAAAGAAAATAACATGGATAAATATGTTAGGTAGCATTCCACATCAAAAAATCTGTTTTTTTATCATTTACCTACTCGAGGACGAGCAGGAATTAAGCTTGGGGATGCTTGATACGTCTCAAATGTATCTATAATTTTTGATTGTGCCATGCTATTATATTATCTATTTTGGATGTTTTATATGCATTAATATGCTATTTTATATTATTTTTGGGACTAACCTATTAACCTAGAGCCCAGTGCCAGTTTCTATTTTTTCCTTGTTTTTGTGTTTCGCAGAAAAGGAATACCAAACGAAGTCCAAACGGAATAAAACTTTCGCGATGATTTTTCATGGACCAGAAGGAAACCAAGAGACTTGGAGATGAAGTCGGAGGAGCCACGAGGCGGCCACAAGGACGGATGGCGCGCCCAGGGGGGTAGGGCGCGCCACCACCCTTGTGGGCCCCTCGTGCACCTCCTGACCTAATTCTTTCGCCTATATATACTCATATATCCCCAAACCAATAGAGGCATCCACGAAAAGACTTTTCCACCACCACAACCTTCTGTACCCATGAGATCCCATCTAGGGACCTTTTCCGGCACCCTGCCGGAGGGGCATTCGATCACGGAGGGCTTCTACATCAACACCATTGCCCTTCCGATGAAGCGTGAGTATTTTACCATAGACCTACGGGTCCATAGCTAGTAGCTAGATGGCTTCTTCTCTCTCTTTCATTCTCAATACCATGTTCTCCTCGATGTTCTTGGAGATCTATTCGATGTAATTCTTTTTTGCGGTGTGTTTGCCGAGATCCGATGAATTGTGGATTTATGATCAGCATATCTATGAATATTCTTTGAATCTACTCTGAATTCTTATATGCATGATTTCATATCTTTGTAATTCTCTTCGAACTATCGGTTTGGTTTGGCCAACTAGATTGGTTTTTCTTGCAATGGGAGAGGTGCTTAGCTTTGGGTTCAATCTTGCGGTGTCCATTCCCAGTGACAGTAGGGGCAGCAAGGCACGTATTGTATTGTTGCCATCGAGGATAAAAAGATGGGGTTTTCATCATATTGCTTGAGTTAATTCCTCTACAACATGTCATCTTACTTAATGCATTACTCTATTCTTTATGAACATAATACTCTAGATGCATGCTGTATAACGGTCGATGTGTGGAGTAATAGTAGTAGATGTAGAATCGTTTCGGTCTACTTGACACGGACGTGATGCCTATATCATGATCATTGCCTTAGATATCGTCATAACTTTGCGCTTTTCTATCAATTGCTCGGCAGTAATTTGTTCACCGACCGTATTATTTTCTATCTTGAGAGAAGCCTCTAGTGAAACCTATGGCCCCCGGGTCTAGTTTCCATCATATAATCTTCTATTTTCCATCATACAAGTTTCCGATCTACTATTTTGCAATCTTTTACTTTCCGATCTATAAAACAAAAATACCAAAAATATTTACTTTATCGTTTATCTATCTCTATCACATCTCACTTTTGCAAATAACCGTGAAGGGATTGACAACCCCTTTATCGCGTTGGGTGCAAGTTGTCTGATTGTTTGTGCAGGTATTCGGTGATTTGTGCGTTGTCTCCTAGTGGATTGATACCTTGGTTCTCAAACTGAGGGAAATACTTATCTCTAGTTTGCTGCATCACCCGTTCCTCTTCAAGGGAAAAACCAACGCAAGTTCAAGAAGTAGCAGCGCGCGGTAACCAGCAGAGACTCACAATCATGTGACCCTGGCCATCGCCCCGTCTCGTGGACTTGCGGCAAGGGCTAAGAATGCCCAGCCGCGCCACGTAGTTACGTCGCGGGTACCCTCCAGGTCAACCCGACTCCACATCACTCGCAACATTTGCTCGCGCGGGTACCCCTCAGGGTCGACTCGACTTTATCAAGTATCCAGTGTAAAGTCACAGCAACCGTGTGTCCATAGCACGAAGGGGGGAAACCCGAGGAATCACCCTCGATGGATTCCCACTAGATGTAACTGACAAGGTGAACTAGTTAGGATTCACCCTCGATGGTTCACGCCTGAAGGGTTGCACGACAGCGTCGTTATCAGAAGTGGTGAAGGAGGAACCACCCTCTATGACCACGACAGATTTGCTACTCTACAAAGTTAACATCAGAAGTGCTATACGAGGTATTACCCTCGGCACTCGATAGTAACCCTGTAGTGTCATACGGGTAAGGGGTGTGATGTGATGTGTTGGGCTCTGAACCTCGATCACGTTGATCGAGTCATCTGGTAAACCAGCGAGGGGCAACTGGGACAAAGTGAGGGGTCACTGGTGGATCACCAACCAACCTATACTAAGCAGTTTAGGATAAGAAGGTAAGGTAACAATAGCAGGTTACAAAAACAGGCTATGCATCATAATAGGATCAATCAATTACAGTAGCAAAATCTAATGCAAGCACGAGAGAGAAGGAATGGGCGATATAGGAATGATCATGGGGGGTTTGCTTGCCTGGAAACTCTGCTGCAAAAGACTGGTCGTCAGGGGTGTAGTCGACGCCGGGAGCAGCGTCAGTCTCGGGGACTACGTCAGTACGGGGATCTACCGAGAGATTAGAGGGGGAGGAAACAAATAAATACACAGCAATTATATGCAACACAGAGCATGCCATGCTAGAGTGCAGTGCAGGGTTGCCTAAAAGTATGTCTAAGTCACATTAGTTATTTTAGGATTAAAGTTGGAATTACTAACTGATATGTATGCACTATTCATCCACCGGAAATGGATAAAAAGTTGCGGGTTCTCCTACATAGAGGGTTCTGACACAGAAACAGATAGCACAGTTGAATTCGTGGGATTTTTTTGAGCAACTTTCATGTAGAACGTTTTTCCATCCGAGCTACGGATTGTTTTCTATGATTTTTCGAAGATTAAACCATTTTCTGAAATTCCTGGAATTAAATTTAATTAATAAATCACATTATCCAGAACAGTGCACTGATGATGTCAGCATGACATCAAGATGACCTTAGTGGTCAACCCAACCGTTCCAGGTCAAACCTGACGGCTAGGACCCACCAGTCAGTGACAGTGGGGTTTTAACAGAGTTTAAACTAATCTAATTACCTAATTAACTAACAGGGATCCCCTTGTCAGTGTCTAACTAAACTAGTTAATTAGTTTAATCATTTTAATTAGTCTAGGGGTGGCCTACATGTCAGTGGCTGGTCAAACCCTTCCAGCAGGTTGACCAAGTCAACCGGGGCAACGGGACCCACTAGGCCCACCGGCCAGTGGCCCAGGCAGTGCCACGCAGCGCCATGTCGGCGCCAACCACCGGAGTTGCTCCGGCGAGCATTTCGCGCGGCGGCGTGCTTGGGCGGTGGCCGGAAATCGCCCACGGTGCTTCGTTTGACGTGGGGTCCGGCTCATTCGATCGGGCCGACGAAGCCACATCCAACCGTAGTGGTGGCGTCGACAGAGACGGTCGGTAGTGACGACGGCAATATCCGAGGCGGTCACCGGAGTTCAGGCGCACACAGGTTTGGTGGAAGAGCTCGTGCGGGAGCGAATGAAATAGTTAGCGGGGTCTACGCGTTGCGGCGGAGCTGTCGCACACGACCACCTGACCAAAAGGTCACCGGAGCCACGCCGGCATCAAGTTCGCACGACGGCGGGTTCGGCCATGATGAAGATGGCGTCTACGGCTACGGAAAGAAAGGGAAAATAGGGGGGCTTGACGCGGGAGCTCACCACGGTCGCGGAGAAGGGGACGGCAAGGCCGGATGAGCTCGGAGCGGCGCGGATCGAACGGCGGCGTAGCGGTGGCCGCAGCTGGGGAAGAAGATGCGAGCGACGATGGTGGCGCTCCCCGGGCTCGATCCGGTGGCGAGGAGGAAGAAGCAGCCCAGCGCGGACCTCCTGGACACCAACAGGCAACGCGGGGAGGTCGGTGGCCACGGCGGTGAGGCGGCGCAATGGCGGTAGCATACTGAGCGAGGTCAGGGAGTGAAGGGCGAGCGAGTGAGTGAGGGGGGAAATGGATGAGCTCGTCCAGGGGGAAAGGACGGGGTCGGCCTTATCGACTGCCCGTCATTGTAGTGTCGCCGTTCGGCCGGCGAGCGCGCTCACAGCCACGGCCATGTCGACACGGGGAGTAGAGAGAGGAGGGAGACGAGGGGAGGCGGGTTGGGCCGGCTGGCTAGGGCACTGTGGACTTGGAGCCCATGCATAGTGGCCTTTTCTTTATTTCTTTCTCTGATTTTCTATTTATAGAAAGTGTAGAAAATAAATGAGCTGCCAAATGCTTTTGCAAAAAAGGTGAAATGGGTCCAGCATATTACAATGCATTATTCTGCTCTGCCACAAAAAGTTTGGGCAAATTTGGAATCCGTTTGCATTATTCAAAAATGGAGATGGCAATTTAATTGCTGTTTTGGCACTGTTTAATTGCCCTAGTCCATATTTAGCATTGATGGTGATGTTGATTTTCTGCACATCAATTGTTTTGGAATTTTTGCTAAATGATGAACATTTTTCCAGCAATATTTGAGCAACTTCAAATTTCACTTTGAATTTGAATTGAATTCAGTAGAGGAATTTGAAATGAGATATTGATCCAATATGATTAAGCTTTGCAAAACAAGGTGACTTAGCTTTATCATGAGGGATTACTGTAGTGCATTACCCAGGGGTGTTACAATTCTCCGCCTCTAAAAGAAATTCTCGTGCCGAGAATTTAGAGGTAGAAGGGAAAAGATCAGGGTATTCTGCACGAAGATTATCCTCGCGTTCCCAAGTGGCTTCAGCTTCAGTATGATTTGACCACTACACTTTGAGGAACTTGGTAACCTTCTGGCAGGTTCGACGTTCAGTTTCATCAAGAATGCTGATCGGATGCTCTTTATAAGTAAGACCATCTAGCACGTCGATTAGTTCCGGATCCACTTCACGGTGCGGGTCCTTGAAGCAATGACGGAGTTGCGACACATGGAAGACGTCATGGACGTGATAGAACTTAGGTGGCAATTCCAATTGATAAGCCACTCTTCCACGTCGAGCGAGAAAACGAAAGGGACCAACGTAGCGGGGAACTAATTTGCCCTTGACTCCAAACTGATGAGTGCCATAAGAAGGTTCAACAAGTTTCGACCGGGTAGGCATCCAGCTGATGCCTAAAACCGGTGATGAAGGGGTTCAGAGCAATGAGGAATAATGTTGCCTCTGATACCGGAATGAAACATGGTGAGGAAGTTAGCTCATGAAATACCTAGGAAGCCAAGTGCAAAGAATATTTTGGAATCAAGGTTGTGTAGGAGAGTCAGGTTTTCGACCCTGTGGAACTGTGATGAGGGTCGATCGAGAGTAGGGAGGACGGTGACATCTTGCACGGTCACGACAGTAAGGCATGTCAGAGTATAGCCTGTCAGTCATGTTGGCAACAATGTTGGTACCAAGGGCGAGGGACGAAGAGAACCATTTTCCTGCTCATTAAGACAAGGTGGACCAATAGGCAAGGTTCTCGTCCATCGGTGGTTACCGGATTGTCTTCAACAATAGGAACAAGGTCTTGCTGACAGAGTTGTACACCGAGGTGCTTACTTAAGTAGGGATTTATTACTGCTTACACCATATAGATCGCAAGAAGGGTTAAATAAACCAATGGAAAGGAAAATGTGTATACACGAGTATTAGGTGTATCACCTTCCCAGGAGCAAGAAGAGCGGGATAATCATGATAGGACTCCAAGTACGTAACCATTTAGACAAAGGGGGATGGAATTTATGAAGCTTACCCATACAATGATGTGAGGGTAATTGAACAAGAAACATTTAGCATTATGCTTCCACAGTTCTCATTGATGTTTGAGTACCACGGTCATGCTTCGGGATAGAATTGACATGGTCATCGGATAAAGGTCAGCCTTTGGATACACAAAGGACCCATCGAAAATGACTTATAAATTAAGTCATATATTTTCAGCAAGGAAAAGATGAGGATGTGGCCCACGGGTTCAGCAACAATTCATCGAGGGGGCAAGGATGGTGTGACGCCCCCGCCTCAATAGTGCACTAATCATACACGCAAATGCACACGATCAAGCCTAAGGACTCACGGGAAGATATCACAACACAACTCTAAAACATAAATAAAGTCGTACAAGCTTTATATTACAAGCCAGGGGCCTCGAGGGCTCGAATACATAAGCTTGCGTACAAGCATCAGCGGAAGCATCAGATATCTGAGTACAGATATGAAAGAAAAACACAGATAAGCCCTTAGAAGGCGGGGCAAAAGAAAACACTACGATCGAAAGGCGCAGGCCTCCTGCTTGGGACCCTCTGGTCCTACTCCTGGTCGTCAGCCAACTCGTAGTAGTATCCACCCTTGGTGTTGTAGTAGAGATCGTCGGCGGGGGCAGCTATATCCGGGGCTTCGTCATCTGGTTGCATCAAAAGGAACATGGGGGGAAAAGAAAGCAAAGCAACCGTGAGTACTCATCTGAAGTATTCAGCAAGCAAGGATCTACACTACATATGCACATTATCAAAGGAAAGGCTGTATATGTGGACTGGGCTGCAGAAATGCCAGAATAGAGAGAAGGCCTAGTCCTATCGAAGACTAGCATCTTCAGCGATCTTGCAGCATTAGAAGAGAGTAGAACAGTACAATATATTGTAGCAGTATCATTAAGTCTCAACCTCACCCAGACATCCTTTCTCGACTCCCTGCGAGAAAGTAATCCCAGAGCCATACAGTCATCAACCTCGTCCTGAGATCCCTTCTCGACTCCCTGCGAGAAGCAATCCCAGAGCCATAGTAACCAATTATCCAGTTCTAATTGTATCAATCAGGATACAACTCCAAGTGTCCGTTATCGAGGATCCGGCTATGCATAGATTAGTTCTTCCCTGCAGGGGTGCACCAACTTACCCACCACGCTCGCTTAACTCTGGCCGAACACACTTTTCCGGGTCATGCCGGGCCTCGGTCAAACGACACACCGCAGCCCTACCTAGAGCTCAGCAGAGAGGTCCCCGCCGGTCTACATCCTAAGCGCTCAGGGGTCTTGGGCTGTCGCCCTGTGCACTCCGGGTCGTTGCGAGCAGGGTGGATACTAGCGCCAACGGCATGATCCGACCCGGCCACAATGCTGAACTAGACATCTGACAAAGCTTTCGGCTGATGCATACGATGCAGAGTGCCCATAACTTTTCCCGCATGATGGTTAGTGCTATCGGGCCAGAGGCCCACTCAGATCAAATATCCAAATCGTAGTGTGTTGGTAGTGCGGTAACGAGCAGAGACTCACGATCGATGTGACCCTATCGCCCCGTCTCAAGGACTTGCGGCAAGGGCTAAGAATGCCCGGCCACGCCACGTATTCATATCTCGGGCAACCTCCAGGTCAACCCGTCTTCACATCACACGTGGGTACCCCTCAGGGTCGACCCGCCTTCCAAGTAACAGTGTAAAGTCCAATTATCCGTGTGTCCATAACATCAAGGGAAATCCGAGGTATCACCCTCGTTGGACTCCTAATCGATGTAACCGTCAAGGTGAACTTAGGAGGATTCACCCTCGATGGGTTCACACTTGAGGTGTTGCACGACAGGGTCGTATCGGAAGTGGAGAAGGAGGAATCACCCTCGATGACCACGTCCAAATAGCTACTCTATAGAGTTAACATCCGACGTGCTACACGAGGTATCACCCTCGGCACTCGATAGTAACGCTGCAGTGTCGTTACAACTAAGGGGGTGATGTGCGGTGCCGGGGCCTGGTCTTCGATCCCGTTGATTGGGTCTTCTGATAATCCAGCGGGGCAATCGGGACAAGTGGGGTCACTGATAGGTCTCTACCCAGCCTATACTAAGCAGTTTAGGATAAGCAGGTAAGGTTTCAATAGCAGGTTACAATAATCAGGTTATGCATCAGAATAGGTAAAGAAGTAGTGGTAGCAATTCTAATGGAAGTATGAGAGAGAAAGAATAGGCGATATCAGTATGCTCAAAGAGGGGGTGCTTGCCTGGTTGCTCGGCGCCAAAGGCAAGGTCGCCAACGGTGTCGTCGGGCTCCTGAGTTGCGTCGGTCTCGGGAACTGCGTCGGTACCGGGGTCTACCGAGAGAGAAGAGGGGGAAGAAACAGTAAATATAAAGCAAACAAGAGCAACACAATGTATGACATGACAATATGTAGTGCCGTGTGTGTCCTAACGTATGGTTTCACGTCACCGAGGAAGGGGGAATCCATCCGGGAATGTTTTCCCGGTTCCGGACATTTGTCAGACAGATGACCGGAGGGGAACGGTTTCATGTTCGGATAGTTAGGGATGTGTGACAGACGAGCCGACCGCGTATTCGGATTCGTCTCGAAATTCTGAGCAACTTTCATGTACAAAGTATTTTCATCGGAGTTACGGTTATTTTTCTATGAATTTTCAAAGCTTAATTTATTTTCTGAGAATATGGTATTCTTTTAATTCGAAACTAAAATAGAAAAATACTTTTGTCACCTAGTGCTATTATAGCCGTAGTGTATGACAGTGGGGCCAGTGGGGTTGGGTTGACCCAGTCAAATGTTGACTAGTCAACATATGAACAGTGTAGGGGCCACATATCATTGACTTAGACTTTTCTCAAAATTTGTTTTTCTTTAAACTCACGGTGGGTCCACATGTCATCTATTACTAGACTAACCCTAATACACTGCTTAACATCTTTTTTTTAAGTCCCAATACTTAACATCTAATCTACTCGAAACTAATCTAACGGGGCCAGCCCATTAGCAGGGAGTCAGCCGGCCTCCCAGCAGGGCACGCACACGCAGCCAAGAGACCATGGGCACGGTGGCCGGCTGGAGCTGTGGTTAGCGGGGGCGTGGTACAGCAGCAACAGCATCGGCGCAGTAGCATGCCAGGAGCAGCAGCGGTGTGCAACGGGCAGCAGCAGCAGTAGTGAAAGTGCGTTATATCGACTAGAGGGGGGGGGTGAATAGGCGATTTTTACAAATTCGTCACTGAGGAATTTCAAGGTGACGAAATTCCTAAGCGACGAACTACTTAGCAGCGGAATAAGTGCTCAGATGCAAGCATAACAGAGCAGTAGCACAGTCATCATGATGAAACGAAAACAAGCACAGAGCACGAGTAGCGTAAACACAGGATAAGCAGGCTGAAGACAAACTGACTGAAGAAATTGAACTGAGGAAATTGAGAAAGTCTTCAGACAAAGTCTTCTAACAGTAATGATCAAATACATAGCAAGTATGCGAGGAAATGAAAGGATTGAGGAAATAGAACTAGTAGCTCGGTGAAGACAATGATTTGGTAGACCAGTTCCAGCTGCTGTGACAGTTGTATGTCTGGTTAGAGCGGCTAGGTATTTAAACCTGAGGACACACAGTCCTGGACACACAGTCCTCACCGTATTCTCCTTGAGCTAAGGTCACACAGACCTCGCCCAATCACTCGTGGTAAGTCTTCAGGTGACTTCCAAACCTTCACATACTCGGTCACTCGGCAATCCACAATTTCCTCTTGGATGCTCTAGACCATGACGCCTAACCGTCTGGAGGATGCACAGTCCTCAAAGGTAACAAGCGTTGGTTCCACACAGGAACAATCTCTTCAGTGATGCTCAATCACTTTGGGTTTGTAGGTGTTTGGGTTTTTGGGTTTTTCCTCACTTGATGATTTTCGCTCAAAGTCCTCAGAGGATGGGATGCTCTAAATGACAAGTGTCAATCTATTTCTTGGAGGAGCCAACCAGCTAGTGGTTGAAGGGGGCGGCTATTTATAGCCTAGGGAGCAGCCCGACATGATAAGACATAAATGCCCTTCAATGATATGACCGTTAGGTGGGTAGGATATTTGGACAGCTGGCGCGTAGCACAGCAACGGTCGGAAATTTGAGTATCAAATTCCTTAGGGCTATCATGTTCCTCACTTGTAGGCAATCCGCACTGGCGAATTCCTAACTCCTCAGTCAGAACAAATTCCTCAGAGAACAGAAGAACTTCGTCTCTGTCACTGAAGAACTTGACTAAACTGTATGAGATTTCCAATGGCTTCACTCGAAAGGATTGGGTAGGTGTAGGATTTTGAGTTGAGCATCACTTGGAAACTTTTCCTTAGTTTTACCTCGACCCCCTTTAACAGTACGGTGTTTCCTATGACTCAAGAAGAAGAAAATGAAACTACGAAAACAAAAGTCTTCACGCTTCATAATCCTCGCATGAATATCAAGTCTTCAGGGTCACACCAATTTCTTCACTTTCAAAGTCTTTAAGAAAACCAAAGTCTTCAGTTGAAGACATTCATTTTTAGGGGTCGACATTCATCGTAAATAACAAACTCCTCATAGACTTATAGACCTGTGTACACTCACAAACACATTAGTCCCTTAACCTATAAGTCTTCAATACACCAAAATCACTAAGGGGCACTAGATGCACTTACAATCTCCCCCTTTTTGGTGATTGATGACAATATAGGTTAAGTTTTCAACGGGGATAAACATATGAAGTGTAAATACTAATATTGAGGAATTTGACTGCAAGATATAGAAGAACTCCCCCTGAAGATGTGCATATTTGAAGAATTTGCTTTGAAATAGCAAATGCACATCGTTGAATAATATCATGGAGATCTCCTCCTATATCTTGAAATTCATACACGCATTTATCATATGATATGAAGAATTTGAAATGCATGATGAAATATGGTGTCTGACGAAATTCAGCATGCGTGCATTATTGTATTGAGGAAATAGCATGCAGAAAAACAGAGCAAAAGTATCAGACCACCATAGGACTTAAGTTTACAACTCATCAGAGCAAACACCTCAGAAAAGCAAGAGTTGAAACTTAACAGAAATATAGCCCATATATATAAGACCCGCTTGAAGACTAAACTCAAATTTCTCCCCCTTTGTCATCGAATGACCAAAAGGGACGAAAAATGAGGACTAACGCCCCTGAAGAATATCATCATGATGTCGATGGAGGAGCGCCAGCATTGTTGGGGTCGTCTTTTGAGGTAGGGCCTGCCGCAGTGTTGTTCAAGTCTTCAGCTTCATCCGTCTCGCGCGATGAAGAATATGAACTGGCAACAAGCTGAGGAACTTTGACTTTCTTGAATTTCTTCGAAGGTGGCTGGGACCAGTCAAAGTCCTGTTGGAAGCCCATCTCCTTGAGTTCTTCAGCACTATGAAGATTAGACAGAATCGCCCAAGTGCGGTCAATGACTTCATGCAAGTAGTAGTGATTCTTCTTCACAGTATTCTGAGTGACTGTCATGTTCTGAAGAATTGCACCAAACTGACGCTTGACACACTTGTGATTTCGATCAACTTTCTGATGAAGACTAAGGAGAAGTTCATGATCAGTCATCACACGCGGAGCTGTGGCTTGAGGATGATGTTCTGAAGCTTTGGCGGCAGAATCTTGAGTTGCAGAGTCATCATTGGTGGAATAGGAAGTAGCTTTGCGAAACTGTCCATGCAATGGACGAGTACCTTCATCAATAACAGCAGCCTTGCCCTTCTCGTCAGCTGAGGAAACAGTCCGTTTGAGGACTTCAATAGGGGGCAAATAGCTGAGATGATTTTGAAAGTCAGCCTTATAATGAATTGAAGACCTTGATCTGATGAATCTCATGATCCAGGGAGCATAAGGCTTCAACTCAAAAGGCGACAGAGCAGCATTGGCCAAAGTCCTCATGAAGAAATCATGGTAGTTGATAGGAATACCGTGAATGATATTGAACAGCAGATTCTTCATAATGCCAACAACTTCTTCATCAACAGAGTTGTGGCCCTTGATTGGACTGAGGGTTTTGGTCAATATGCGATAGACTGTCCTTGGCACATAGAGCAATTCCTTGACGAGGAATTTGGTCCTTGGAGCTTGGCCTGGCTTCAAAGGCTTCATCAGCACTTGCATCAGATGATCAGACAGTTCAGGTTCAACATAGAGAAGCCTTACACGTTCAGTGGGAGGACTGACTGGGACGGCATGAAGCAATTCAGAGGCCGGTGCTTTGAAATGAGTATTATCGGTCATCCATTCCAATACCCATGAATTGACATCATCAACATTTCCAGTAATGTGCAGCGTGGCAAAGAATTGAAGAATGAGTTCTTCATTCCAAACGCAGATGTCGGTGCAGAAATTGAGTAACCCAGCGTCATGAAGAACACTGAGGACTGGGGTGAAGCAGGGTAGCGATTCATATCTACATGAGGAATTTGCTCATGTTCAAAGATCTTATCCTTATCAACCAACAATGAGGAGTAGAAGTTCATCTGGCTTGCAGTCCAGAAACGCTTGCGACGAAGACGAGCAGAGTCATAGGGATTGTAGTCAGTGAAGAATATGTGCTCGTTGAAGAAATCCTCAGCATTAAACTTCTGCTTCTTGGAGTGAGGGTTCTGTGGCTTGGGCTGAAGATTAACAGTTGAAGAATTTACAGCCTCTTGAGGTATAGCCACTGGAGCCACTGGCTGAGGAATTTCAGCAGCAGCTTTGGCCTCCATTTCTTCAGACATATGTACATCAGCGCTAGTGGCTGGAACTTCTTCAGGAATAGAATGAAGTGAAGCTTGACGTTCATCAGAGCCCGTATGAATTTCTTCAGTTGGCACAGGGGACTGAGGAACATGATGTAGAGGGGTTGTCAGAGGTGAATTGGGGTGATGACTTTCCCAAAAGTCATCATTCAGAATAGGTGTTGTAGACCCAATATCCACATCCTCATCTTCTTCAGTTCCTTCGACGCCTGCCTCTTCAGCTATGAACTGAGGCATGGGCGATGATACCAGTGGGGTTGAAGAGAAAGTATCCACTTCAATTTCTTCATCCATCTGCTCTGTCGAAGCAGCAGAAGGATCTTCTTCATCATATTTACTTGGAATTTCATATTCCTCACCAAAGGGAATGATCTCCTTTGATGGCATGCTTGATATTGGAATAGCATCAATTGGGTTTTCAGATAAGCTCATCAAAGTCTTCAATTTCTTGGGAGCTGAAGACTCTGAAGATGCAGATGCTTTCCTTTTCTTCACAGCTGCTCGCTCCGCAGCCTTGGTTTTCTTCGCTTCTGATGCAGAAGGAAGGTTGATGCTTGTCATCGGTGCAGGAGGAGCAGAGGAAATTGGTTGAATTTCTTCAGGCACAACTGATGCAGTTGCCCTGGCTTGTTCAGATTCCTCAGGCACAGTAGCAGATGCTTCAACTGGCCTGGATTGCTCTTCAGGCGCAATATTGGAGGTTGCCCTGGCATTTTCTTCAGAGACTGGAATTTCTTCATCAGCTCTGGCGCTTTCATTTTCTTCAGCAGACTGAACAGATGTTCCAGTCTAAGGAAATTTGGGTTGCGATGAAGCTGCAACACTTGGAGTAAATCCTTTTGCCATTCTGACGAATCTGACTTTGGCACCTAGCCAATCTGCATGGAATGCATGAAATTCATCACTGAGTGCTTTGATCTCAGCCTGCATAGACACAAGTTCTTCAGGAGACATTTTCACAACATTGTTCTTCAGAAAACGCTCCTTCTTGTACTGAGCCTTCTTCACCTGCCTGGCCTTTTCAAATTTCCATTTCTCTTCATTTATGAAGGCCATCAACATGTGACTTTGACCAGGAGTGAGGTTTAATTCAGGCAAAGGTGTATTTGGATCCTTGTGCCATAGATCGATGAAATCAAGGATCTTCCTTGGATCCAGCATGAGGGGCACAGCACTACCTTTGGCTCTAGCGGCCCTTTGTTGTCGATCTCTGATGATCTCAGCTAATTCTTCGTCATCAGCTTCGTCTTCGCTTGACGGAACCTGAAAGGCGACTTGCTTCTTGTGAGGACTTGGCCTTGTGCCTCGTCCAGCAGTGGCCTTTTTCTTCAGCAAGGTCGGAGTTGTTGAAGACTGAGGTGGAGCTGAAGAACTTGCAGAGACTCCTGAAGCAATTGAGATTCCAGTAGTCCTTTGGCATGTGGCAAGATGCACAGGTGCTGAGGACTTTGCAGGAGCAGCTGAGGATTTTGCAACCGAGGGAGTTGGAGCTGCTTTTGAGGAATTTGCTTGAGGAACAGGCCGTGAGGGCTTTGAAGAGCTTGCCCGTGAGGGCATTGCGGCTAAGGAACTTGTCTTGACAGCTGATTTCTTCAGCATAGCCTTCTTAGGCTTGATAGCAGAGGCCTCAGCGGCGGCAGCAACAGAATCTTCATTGAATTTCTTTACTGCCTCTTTAGCCACTTTGGCCAGCTTGGCTTGACGCTTAGCCCACTCCTGAGGAAATTCCTCACCTCTTCTGATGCTAGTGGGATCAGCTTCTTGGCCAGGAGCCAATGGAGGTCTTGGACATGGAGGGTTAACAGCAAATTTCTTCATGTACTTGGGAGTGACATAGCGATATTCCCTCCATTCTCTTGCCCATCTCCTCTCAATCTTCTGAATGCGCACTTTGCGCTGATTTTTGTTCTCCTTGCCATGAGTTGCTTCATCAGGAGTACAATATTCATCATAGATGTCATCAGGGATCTCAAAAGCAGTATTTGTTTCTGGCCTCTTTCCTCCCTTCTGAGGTCTTTTACCATCATCCATTTTCTTCACTTGAGGATTTTGAACAATCGAATTTTCTGATGAGGTATGCAATTTTTCTTCAAGGAACGCTGCAAATGAGTTAAGTTGATGAGAACCTAGAGATTCAGCAGCGGACATGTGTACCTGTGAACAGAATATAGGTGCGAAGAATTTAGGAGAGGTCATATGCATTCTCAGAAGATTTTCAAAAGTATCAAGTTTGAGGAATTTGACTAGGGGTGTCTTGAGGAATTTCACTAAGCATTTTGACTTAGGTTCCAGAGTTGTGTAGATTGAAAAATCCACACAATTGAGGAATCTTGAAGAAAAATGTTGCTTAGAGAAACTGATCAAGGACAGAAGCAAGTTGGTGTTTAAGAGCATGAAAGTAGAAGAATAAACACCTTTTGAAGATTTTGTGGAAATCATCAGAATCAACAAGGGCAGTAAAAATAAATTTTATTTACCCTTGACGAAGAACACGACGAACTGAGAGTAGCAGTGGAGATGTTCGTCCGTTCAGATCTTCCACGCCCTAACTTGGCGATGGAAAACAGCTACGGCGGCGGCGGAGTGAAGATTTCCGCGGCCGGCGTGAGTACGACGGCGACGAGGTCGAGGCAGTGAAGCTCTTCCTCACTGGCGACGATGGAATGTAGCGGCGGTGCTAGGTCTGAGAGCTCGAGCGAGGGAGTTAGATCGAGCGGGGTAAATGAGCTCTGAGGAGGGTGAGGGGTATTTATAGCCGAGGTAAAAAAAAACCGCTCGTCCGAGGAAAATGGACGAACCTGCCCCTGACCCTTCTCATCCTAGCGACATGTGTCACCCACGTACTGTGAAGTGGAGATCATGTTAGATCGTGGGTGAATAGATAAATCTTATCGAGGGATATGGAACGGTTTGAGCGGCAAAAGCCGAAAATTCAGATAAGAATATTTTAATGTTTCGTTCGCAAATTCTTCAGCTGTCAAGGACACAGTGAAGACTTTGAACGGGTTTCAAATAGAACGCACATGAAGAATTTGTGAACGGACTGGATTGAGTTTAGCATAGAGGGGGAACGGGTCCGATCACATTCACTTAGAAGAAACACAACTTGAAGAATTAGCAATAAGTGAACGCTGTAGAGGACAGAAAACTCAAATATATATATATATAGTCAATGAAGAACACAGTCGGAAAGACTGAAGATTTTGCAAAGTTGAAGAATTTGAAAATTTGAAGAATTTGCACAATGATGAAAGACTCAGATTTTGAAGATTTTCAACTTTTTGTGGTGGCGTGACCCACCGTGTAAGAATGATGATTTCAGACACCGCGTACAATTATCGTAGGGTTCTGAGAATCAAATTCTTCATTAATTTCTTCACACTTAGAGGGTTAGTCTTCATTGATTGAAGAAAAATGTTTCTTCGTGTGTTGCACACCTAAGTCATCAATTTGCATAAGTGTTAGGATGTGTGTCCTTTTCAATGGACATTCGAAGATTCTAAGATATTTAGCTCACACCGCAACTTGCTAAATCTCTTCTCATCCAAGGGCTTTGTGAAGATATCCGCTAGCTGTTCTTCAGACTTCACGGGATAAATAGAGATGTCACCCTTCAACACATGATCTCGAAGAAAATGATGACGAATCTCGATGTGCTTTGTCTTCGAGTGCTGAACTGGGTTATGAGCAATTTTGATGGCACTCTCGTTGTCGCAGTAGAGTGGCACATTCTTCACATTGATGCCGTAGTCCTTGAGGGTTTGCTTCGTCCATAACAATTGAGCACAGCAAGAACCAGCAGCAATATACTCAGCTTCAGCAGTAGAGAGTGATACGCAGTTCTGCTTCTTCGAGGACCAACATACTAAGGATCGTCCGAGGAAATGGCATGTGCCTGAAGTTGACTTGCGGTCCACACGATCACCGGCATAGTCAGAGTCAGAATATCCAATGAGATCAAAAACCGAGCCCTTGGGATACCATAATCCAAGTGTTGGAGTGTGAGCTAGATATCGAAGAATATGTTTCACAGCCTTATGGTGTGATTCCTTCGGTGTAGCTTGAAAACGGGCACACATGCAAACACTAAGCATAATATCCGGCCTAGATGCACATAGGTACAATAAAGAGCCAATCATGGAGCGGTATACCTTTTGATCGAAGTCTATTCCATTTTCATCAGTGCATAGATGGCCATTTGTGGGCATAGGGATTTTGACGCCTCTGCATTCTTGCATACCGAATTTCCTCAGAACATCCCTGAGGTATTTCTCTTGAGAAATGAAGATGCCATTACGTTGTTGACGAATTTGAAGACCTAAGAAGAACTTCAATTCTCCCATCATGGACATTTGATATTCCTCACTCATCATGTAAGCAAATTCGTCACTGTAATGTTGGTTAGTACAGCCAAAGATAATATCATCAACATATATTTGGCACACGAATAATTCATCATCATAGGTTTTGGTGAAAAGAGTTGGGTCGAGTGAACCGGGTTTGAAGCCTTTCTTCATGAGGAATTCCTTCAGAGTATCATACCACGCCCGAGGGGCCTGCTTGAGGCCATAGAGGGCCTTATTGAGTCTGAAGACTTTGTCAGGATGCTTAGGATCTTCAAAACCTGTGTGTAGCCTTGAGCCACAAGACGAGCCTTGTTCCTCACCACTAGGCCATTTTCATCTTGCTTGTTGCGGTAGATCCATTTGGTACCGATGATATTGTGCTTGCATGGGTCCGGTCGCTTGACAAGCTCCCACACATTGTTCAGCTTGAATTGATGTAATTCCTCTTGCATTGCTTGAATCCATTCAGGCTCCAGAAATGCCTCATCAACTTTGGTGGGCTCTGTGATAGAGACGAAAGCAAAATGCCCACAAAAGTTAGATAAATGTGAAGCTTTTGAGCGAGTCAAAGGACCTGGTGCGTTGATGTCGTTGATGATTCTCTCAATCTGTACTTCATTTGCAACGCGGGGATGAGCAGGTTGACGACTTTGATTTGGCTCAGCATTTTCTTCAGAGCCATTTTCTTCAGATGCGCCAGCATGCTGTTCTTCATGTTCTGGAATGATTTCTTCAGCAGATTCTTCAGTAGGAATGACATCCTCAGTAGCTTTGAACTTGATGGTTTCCTCAGGCGTCTTTTCATCTAGCACAGGAGGTAGGTGCTCTCTTTGCGAGCCGTTAGTTTCATCGAACCGCACATCAACAGTTTCAACAACCTTGTTGTGATAGGTATTGAAGACCCTATAGGTGTGCGAGTCCTTTCCGTAACCAAGCATAAAACCTTCATGTGCTTTCGGTGCAAATTTAGAATTGTGATGTGGATCTCTAATCCAACATTTAGCACCGAAGACTTTGAAATAACTCACATTGGGTTTCTTGTCAGTGAGGAGTTCATATGAGGTCTTCTTGAAGAATTTGTGAAGATATACCCTGTTGATGATGTGGCATGCAGTATCAATTGCCTCAGGCCAGAAGTGACGAGGTGTCTTGTATTCATCAAGCATGGTGCGAGCCATCTCAACAAGAGTCCTGTTCTTGCGCTCCACAACACCATTCTGCTGAGGAGTGTATGGGGCAGATAGCTCATGAGTAATACCAAGTTCATCGAGATAGTCATCAAGACCAGTATTCTTGAACTCAGTCCCATTGTCACTACGTATATGCTTGATCTTCACGCCGAAATTTGTCGAAGCCCTTGAGGAAAATCGTCTGAAGACTTCCTGCACTTCAGTTTTGTAAGTAATGACATGCACCCATGTGTAACGAGAATAGTCATCAACAATGACAAAGCCATATAGAGATGCTACATTTGTTAGTGTGGCATAATGAGTAGGGCCAAAGAGATCCATATGAAGCAATTCAAAAGGACGAGAAGTAGTCATGATAGTCTTCGAGGGGTGCTTGGCTCTGGTCATCTTTCCAGCCTCACAAGCCCCACAAAGATGATCTTTGAGGAATTTGACACCCTCGATGCCAATGACGTGCTTTTTCTTCACGAGCGTGTGTAAGCTCCTCATGCCAGCATGGCCCAGTCATCGATGCCATAGCCAGCCTTCTGAAGCTTTAGCAAGTAGACAAGTGGCAGGCTGTGGTCCTGCAGAGAAATCAACAATATACAAGTCTCCTCTCCTAAAGCCTTCAAAGACTTTGGAATTGTCAGATTCCATGAGCACTAAGCAATGATATTTGCCAAAGACAACAACCATATCAAGATCACAAAGCATTGAGACAGACATGAGGTTGAATCCGAGGGACTCGACAAGCATGACTTTATCCATGTGTCGATCCTTTGAGATTGCAACCCTACCTAGACCCAATACCTTGCTTTTGCCTTTGTCAGCGTAGGTGATATGCTTCAAGTGTGATGGAGATAAAGGAGTGTTCATCAGTAAGCTCTTGTCACCGGTCATGTGATTTGTACATCCACTATCGAGGACCCACTCAGTAGCTTTTGGTAAATCATCCTGCAGATGAATTAGTGCATCTTACGAACTCATATACTTCAGAGTGAAGAATATGACATCAAATTCATCAGAAATATTTCATCAATTAAAGCAACATATGTATATATATAGCAATGTGAGGACGTGAGAAATGAATAAATCATTTCTTCATGATTAGCTTGCGTCCTTTCAAGCATTTCAGGTCTCCAGCAAATTCTTCAGACGATTTAGTTCGTCTGGAGACCTGACCCTGCATAAGAGATTAGTTCCTTTTCTTCACCACCCACATCTGGAGGGGTGGCAAAGAGTTCATCATTCTGCGAGCTCCATAAGAGAAAGGTGGCATAGACGCCAGACCACTTCGTTTCACATAAGAGGGGTTAGGGTAAGCATATGAATAAGCAGAGAAATTCTACGAGGACTTATGAACATAATGACTTGAAGAATAATGCATATATTCATAGCCCTTAGGCTTTCCCTGCGAAACAAAAGTGTTAGCACGATGATGTTCATGTGAGGACTTGGATCCATGTGAGGAATTTGATCCATAAGAGGACTTGGATCCATATGAAGACTTTGGTTCATATGAAGAATTTGATCTGGGGTTCTTATTCTTCACAGGTGGTGTCATGAGGACATTCACCTGAAGACTTTCAAGGCACTTTTTGGGAACCCAGATTTTCTTCATAGGGGGACCATTCCTGCAGTTAGATCCAACATATCTAGCAAATACCTCACCATTCTGATTTTTGAACAGTTTATAGTTGGAGTCAAATGACTCATCAGATGAATATGAGGATTCACAAGTAAAGCCAGATAAAGTGGATGGATCTACGGGAGGTCCCTTCGCAGCAACCCATGAGGTTTTGGGATACTGCTCCGGTTTCCAGTAAGTTCCATCAGCATTGAGTTTCCTCTCAAAGGCAATACCCTCTTTCCTAGGGTTCCTGTTCAAGATCTGCTTTTTGAGCACATCACAAAGAGTCTGATGCCCTTTGAGGCTTTTGTACATGCCTGTCACATACAATTCCTTCAACCCTGCATTTTCGTCAGTGATACTAGTGGTATCCTCAGATGAGGAATTTGTGACCACAGAGATAGTTGAAGAATTTGCAGCAATGGAAGCATTTGAACATTCAGGTGAAGAATTAGCAGTTTCACGTTCAATGCATTTCAAGCATGGGGGAATAAATTCTTCCTGAGCGGAACTGATCTGTTGAGCAAGCAAAGAATCATTTTCCTTCTGAAGATCTTCATGACTCACCCTTAGCTTCTCAAGATCTTGCTTTCTTTGAAGAAATTCATAAGAAAGCTTTTCATGATCGGCTAGGAGAGTTTCATGACGACCTTGAAGGTTGTCAAACTTAGACTGTAGTTGCTGAAGATTATCAGTCAGTGTTTGAGTTCGATCCATTTCCTCACCTAACAGATCATCGCTTTTGTCTAGCATATTTTGAACCTTTTCCAAAGCCTTTTGTTGTTTAACAGCAATATTAGCAAGTTTGGAAAGCTGGGTTTGAGGTTTTCATCAGATTCATCCTCACTTGATTCAGAGGAGGGATATTTGAATACCTTGGCACCTTTTGCCATGAAGCAATAGGTGGGAGCATAGTCATCGTTGCCGTCATCAGCAGTGTTGGGGAAGCCATTTTCCTCAGTGTTGAAGATGGACTTGCTAACGTAAGCAGTAGTGAGGGCTAGGCTCGCCACACCAGAGTCTGACTCCTCAGATGCCTCCTCTTCCTCATGTTCCTCAGATTCAGCTTCAGAGTCCATTTCCTTGCCAATGAATGCCCGAGCTTTCTTGGAGCTGCTCTTCTTGTGAGATGAAGACTTTGAAGATCTTGACGATGAGGACTTTGAAGATTTCTTCTTCTTCGATTCCTTCTCCCACTGAGGACAATCAGTAATGTAGTGACCAGGTTTCTTACATTTATGGCAAGTTCTCTTCTTGTAATCACGGGATGAGGAATCTGATTTCATGTCATCACCTTTTGAGGATTTTCCAAATCGGCCACGTCTAGAGAACTTCTGGAATTTCCTCACGAGCATTGCTAGCTCCTGACTCAGTTCTTCAGGATCACCAAGGCTGCTACCAGAATCTTCATCTTCAGATTCAGAGACTGCCTTGGCTTTCAGTGCACGAGATCTACCATAGCTTGGTCCGTAGAGATCTCTCTTCTCAGCTAGTTGGAATTCATGAGTATTTAGCCTCTCGAGGATATCAGCAGGATCAAGTGACTTGTAGTGTCCACGTTCTTGAATCATCAGTGCCAGTGTATCGAATGAAGAATCGAGTGACCTCAGCAATTTCTTCACCACCTCATGGTCGGTGATGTCAGTGGCACCCAGTGCTTGAAGCTCGTTTGAAATGTCAGTGAGGCGATCAAAGGTTTGTTGAACATTTTCGTTGTCGAGTCTTTTGAAGCGGTTGAAGAGATTGCGAAGAACGTCAACTCGAGAGTCACGTTGAGTTGAGACTCCTTCGTTGACCTTGGACAGCCTATCCCAGATAAGCTTAGCTGTCTCCAAAGCACTCACTCTGCCATACTGCCATTTGCTCAGATGGCCACATATGATATTCTTCGCTTGAGAGTCGAGTTGCTTGAATCTCTTCACATCAGCAGCGTTTACGGAAGGAGTGACAGAGGGAACACCCTTTTCCACAACATACCAGAGATCGTTGTCAATTGCCTCAAGATGCATGCGCATCTTGTTCTTCCAGTAGGGGTAGTCTGTCCCATCAAAGGTAGGACACCCAGCTGAGACCTTGATCATGCCTGCAGTCGACATAACTAAAACTCCAGGTGGTTAAACCAAAATCACACAGAACAAGGGAGTACCTTGCTCTGATACCAATTGAAAGTGCGTTATATCGACTAGAGGGGGGGGGGTGAATAGGCGATTTTTACAAATTCGTCACTGAGGAATTTCAAGGTGAGGAAATTCCTAAGCGACGAACTACTTAGCAGCGGAATAACTGCTCAGATGCAAGCATAACAGAGCAGTAGCACAGTCATCATGATGAAATGAAAACAAGCACAGAGCACGAGTAGCGTAAACACAGGATAAGCAGGCTGAAGACAAACTGACTGAAGAAATTGAACTGAGGAAATTGAGAAAGTCTTCAGACAAAGTCTTCAAACAGTAATGATCAAATACATAGCAAGTATGCGAGGAAATGAAAGGATTGAGGAAATAGAACCAGTAGCTCGGTGAAGACAATGATTTGGTAGACCAGTTCCAACTGCTGTGACAGTTGTACGTCTGGTTAGAGCGGCTAGGTATTTAAACCTAAGGACACACAATCCCGGACACACAGTCCTCACCGTATTCTCCTTGAGCTAAGGTCACAAAGACCTCGCCCAATCACTCGTGGTAAGTCTTCAGGTGACTTCCAAACCTTCACATACTCGGTCACTCGGCAATCCACAATTTCCTCTTGGATGCTCTAGACAATGATGCCTAACCGTCTGGAGGATGCACAGTCCTCAAAGGTAACAAGCGTCGGTTCCACACAGGAACAATCTCTTCAGTGATGCTCAATCACTTTGGGTTTGTAGGTGTTTGGGTTTTTGGGTTTTTCCTCACTTGATGATTTTCGCTCAAAGTCCTCGGAGGATGGGATGCTCTAAATGACAAGTGTCAATCTATTTCTTGGAGCAGCCAACCAGCTAGTGGTTGAAGGGGGCGGCTATTTATAGCCTAGGGAGCAGCCCGACATGATAAGACATAAATGCCCTTTAATGATATGACTGTTAGGTGGGTAGGATATTTGGACAGCTGGCGCGTAGCATAGCAACGGTCGGAAATTTGAGTATCAAATTCCTCAGGGCTATCATGTTCCTCACTTGTAGGCAATCCGCACTGGCGAATTCCTAACTCCTCAGTCAGAACAAATTCCTCAGAGAACAGAAGAACTTCGTCTCTGTCACTGAAGAACTTGACTAAACTGTATGAGATTTCCAATGGCTTCACTCGAAAGGATTGGGTAGGTGTAGGATTTTGAGTTGAGCATCACTTGGAAACTTTTCCTCAGTTTTACCTCGACCCCCTTTAACGTTACGGTGTTTCCTATGACTCAAGAAGAAGAAAATGAAACTACGAAAACAAAAGTCTTCACGCTTCATAATCCTCGCATGAATATCAAGTCTTCAGGGTCACACCAATTTCTTCACTTTCAAAGTCTTCAAGAAAACCAAAGTCTTCAGTTGAAGACATTCATTTTTAGGGGTCGACATTCATCGTAAATAACAAACTCCTCATAGACTTATAGACCTGTGTACACTCACAAACACATTAGTCCCTTAACCTATAAGTCTTCAATACACCAAAATCACTAAGGGGCATTAGATGCACTTACAAGTAGAACACAGCAAAATGCAGCAGCAGCTGTTAGAAGCAGAACGAAGCAGAACGCATCGGCGGCGGTGACAGTTGAGCAGTGGCAGCGGCGACAGTTGAGCAGTGGCGGCCGGCTACGCTAGCCGAAGCAGCGAGCGGAGGCGCGCGGAAGGAGGTGCGCGGGCGCGGTCGGGGGCGGCCAAATCGCGGAGGGAGTGCAGCGGCGCGGGCAGGGGCTGGCGGTGAGGAGCCGAGCTCACTTTCCATGGCGTGCAATGCAAAGGGGCGACTCAACGATGGTGGATCCAAGGGGAAAAACGGGGGAAATCAAAGGAGAGCTCACCGCGAGTGCGTAGGTGTGTTTAGGAGAGCTGGAGTTGGTCGAGGCAGCACGAATCGATGATGAGCAGTGGTGGTTGCCGGCCGAGAGGGCCGATGGTTCCGACGGCTTGGTGATCCCCTGCACGAGTTGCTCCTTGAAGTCGATGTAGACAAGCAGATGCAGCTCCTCTCGAGGCATCTACCGGCGGGGCGGACGACGGTCACGCGAACGGGAGCGCCCATGGCAACGGTGGCGTCGGCCGGGCTCTGGGAAGAAGGGGGCGACGCGGGAAGGGGAACTGGGGGATTAGGGTTGTTCAGCGGGGTCGATGGAGGCCTTATACGGTGTGGGGAAACGTCAGATGGCTGCCGCGTGCGGCATCCGCGCCATGGACGACGCACGAGCGTCCACGGCGCCTTGGGTGAACAAGGGGTTGAAGAAGGTGCTGGGGTGGGCTGGCTGTACACCGTGCACTTGTGGCTCAAGTGTACAGTGGGCCTTTTCCCTTTTCTTGTTTTTCTTTTCTTGTTTTCTTTTCTTTTATGTTTTGATTTTCTTTTAGCAATAAATCATTTTTGACAAATGTGTGGCTGGTCTCCAAAATCAGTATGCAAAATACCTTACCCCCACAAAAAGTCTGGGAATGACTTGAATTAGTTTGGAATTTTCATAAATTAGAAAAGGATTTAGATGCTGTTTTGGGCACTGTTTTAATCAGGTTAAAGCATTTAATCACTTTATAAAATGTTGATTTCTCCTTGAAAATTACTCAATGAATATTTTCAATGTTATGAACTATTTTTCTTGCATGACAGAAGAAGTAAATATTTGACTTGTATTTCGAATGGAATTTGGATTTGAATTTTATCAAGTGGCAATTGGCTTAGTTAAACTTGGGCGTTACAGATGGTATTTCTCATCATGAATTCGATTGATGTCCTAGAAGAGCTCGGAATGGTGATGATGTTAACGTCACAATTGTCGAGAGGTTTCATGAAGAGGTAGTTGTTCATCGATATCATCAAGCAAAAGGAATGGTGAAGCGAAAGGTTATTGGAACCACAAGTACGGCGCAAGCTCGAAATCAAGATTGTTGTTCAAGGCGAAATTATATGACGTGGAAGAGCGACATAAGCTTAGCTCATCGTCGGAAATTTTGCTCCGGGAAGAAGGACCAGGTAGCAGAGTTAAAAGTTAGCACGATAATGATATAGCCGATCAGACTAGGAATGATGTGATGGAGTATCATTCCAATAAGAATTCACAAGAGGTAGTGCAATGACACAATATCCTTGAAATAACATGGGGCAATACATGAAGGTAGATCAGAATAGAGGTTGGACAGGTGAAATGATCTGCAGAAGACAAGTATTTTAACTTGTCCGGGAAATGGAATCAAGGAGAAAATATGGTCGGAACCACGATTGCAAAGGATCAATTCACAGATACAAGATGAACTTATACCAAGGGAACAATTGATTTTAAGAGGAGCTTCCATGATAAGATCTACATCATATCTATGGGCATGAACACAAAGTTCAAGGTCGACTCCCACTACTCCAATGCATAATCTTTCATTCACTGCTCTGTTAAAAATTTATATGAACATGAATAACTACCTGGTGAAATACCAGAGTATGACCCGCGAAAATTATCGGGTTCACATAGATTAGAGAAGGCATAGGTTCAACCCATCAGGGCATCTTAGGACCATATACCACAAACTTCAGGAGTAAATAACTCAAGCTCGATAGTATAGCATGGCGGACAAAAATGGAGGATACAATTTACCAAAGGCATTATGTATCAGAGGAGAACTCACAAGATTTCAGATATTAAGGACACTGTCGGATAACTACCCAACAATGGATCTGGCGATTCACGATGGAATTGATGTGAGTATCGGTAATCAACCAGAGGAAGAAGGGATGCAAAAGCATCGGCTTATAGAAACATCTGAATAATTTGATGCTTAAATACAAAGAAATTTTGATTTCTAGATCGGTGTATCAGAATCAGATGCTCTGATCGAAGATGGATAGGTTGAACAAACTTAGAGGCACACCCGATCAAATCTTAATTGGGCAAGAACCAGCTCATATCCGAAACGATGTCTGAGCCGGAAAGAAAATTTCTAAGGATTAATTGATGATTGCGAGTAGTCGCACACACATTGAATCCATAGGAATAGAATGACAATCACAAAGGATTTTAATAAATATTGCTAGAAATGTGGAATTAACCATTATTCAGGCCGGCAAGGAGAATCTCAAAAGCAGTAAGCTGTAGATGATTCTCGGAAGATCAGATAGCATTACGAAGTATTTTGTGAAACACATGAACAATTGGGGATGAATGAATCCTCGATAAGTGTGAGGAATTAATCATAGGTGTATCCATGCGGAAAAGAGCTGCAGTGTAGTAGGCACAAAGGATTCTCGGAATATCGAAAGTATTTCAAAGGTATGGATGCCAAGTGTATGCATGTATCCATAGAGATTTATCGGTGGTAGGGAATTGCAACGGCTAAGGGCACAAAGGCCTCGGGAAACATCGAAGAGTATCTTCGGAATCTTCTGATGGAGCAGACAATCATCTGGAATGACGGGGCTCTCCGGGAGGAAGTGGTTTTGAGATCGTAGAGTCGGAGTTAGTAAAATCTTTAACCCGAATAGACGAGAGATCAGAGTCCCAGAGTGTAGACGAGGAATAAAAGATCCTAATACCACCCAATGGCAACGTGGGCCGTAAGCCATACAGCCGTGCTAGTAAAACAGTTTTCAGTGACTAGACTCAACTTCGGCCAAGGAGTTGGAAAGGGGGGGTTCCTACAGGCAGTCGGCTCTGATACCAACTTGTGATGCCCCCGGCTTCATCATGCACTAATCATACACGCAAATGCACACGATCAAGCCTAAGGACTCACTTGAAGATATCACAACACAACTCTGAACACTAATAAAAGTCATACTAGCTTTATATTACAAGCCTGGGGCCTCGAGGGCTCGAATACATAAGCTCGCTTACAAGAGTTAGCGAAAGCATTAGATATCTGAGTACAAACATAAAAGATAAAATAGATAGGCCTGAAGAAGGCGGGGCAAAACAACAACAAAGATCGAAAAGGCGCAGGCCTCCTGCCTGGGACCCTCCGAACCTACTCCTGGTCGTCAGCCAACTAGTAGTAGTAACCACCCTCGGGGTGGTAGTAGTAGTCGTCGACGGTGACAGCTGACTCCTGGGCTCCGTCATCTGGTCGCATCAAATGGGTATATGGAAAAGAGGAAGCAAAGCAACCGTGAGTACTCATCCAAAGTACTCAGCAAGACTTATATCAGATCTATTCTAGGTATGCAACATTATCAAAGGAAGGTTGTATATGTGGACTGAACTGCAGAATGCCAAGATAAAGGGGGAAAGCCTAGCCTATCGAAGACTAGTATCTTCAAGCATCTTGCAGCATTTAGAAGAGTACATAATAGCATATTATAAATAACAAGTATGTTGTAACATTAGCGCCCAGAGATCCTTTCTCAACTCCCTGCGAGAAAGCAATCCCGGAGCCATCATATCCATTTATCATATCTAGTATCCAGTTCTAGTTGTATTGATCGGGATACAACTCCGAGTGTCCGTTACCGAGGATCCGGCTATTCGAATAGATATACTTCCCTGCAGGGGTGCACCAACTTACCCACCATGCTCGATTAACTCCGGCCGGACACACTTTTCTCGGTCCTGCCCGGCTCAACAGAGAGGTCAGCACGCCGGACTATATCCTATGCGCGCAGGGGTCTGGGCCCATCGCCCGTTGCGCTCCTGCACGTTGCGAGGGCGGCCGGTGAGCAGACCTAGCCCCCTTAAACAAGTACGGGCGTTCCAGTCCAACCTGGTGCGCGCCGCTCAGTCGCTGACGTCTAGAAAGCTTCGGCTGATACCCCGACGTAGAGTGCCCATACTTATTCCCGCGTGATGGTTAGTGCGAAAAGTGCAGAGGACTACTCGGATCAAATATCCAAACTGTTAGTGTATTAGGAGTGCGCGGTAACGAGCAGAGACTCACGATCATGTGACCTCGTCGCCCCGTCTCGTGGACTTGCGGCAAGGGCTAAGAATGGCCGGCCGCGCACGTAGTTATCTCGCGGGTACCCTCCAGGTCAACCCGCCTCCACATCACTCGCAGCATTTGCTCGCGCGGGTACCCCTCAGGGTTGAATCGACTTTATCAAGTATCCAAGGTAAAGTCACAGTAACCGTGTGTCCATAACAGCAAGGGGGAAAACCCGAGGAATCACCCTCGATGGATTCCCACTCGATGTAACCGACAAGGTGAACTAAGGAGGAACCACCCTCGATGTTTCACACCTGAAGGGTTGCACAACAGCGTCGTTATCGGAAGTGGTGAAGGAGGAACCACCCTCGAAGACCACGACCGATTTGCTACCCTACAAAGTTTACATCAGAAGTGCTATACGAGGTGTCACCCTCGGCACTCGATAGTAATCCTGCAGTGTCGTACAGATAAGGGTGTGTGATGTGATGTGTCGAGTCATCTGGTAAACCAGCGGGGGCATCTGGGACAAAGTGAGGGGTCACTGGTGGATCACCAACCTACCTATACTAAGCAGTTTAGGATAAGAAGGTAAGGTAACAATAGCGGGTTACAAAAACTGGCTATGCATCATAATAGGATCAATCAATTACAGTAGCAAAATCTAATGCAAGCATGAAAGAGAAGGAATGGGCGATATAGGAATGATCAAGGTGGATTTGCTTGCCCGGAAGCTCTGCTGCAAAAGACTGGTCATCAGGGGTGTAGTCGACGCCGCGAGCAGCGTCAGTCTCGTGGACTACGTCAGTACCGGGATCTACCGAGAGAGAAGAGGGGGAGGAAACAAATAAATACACAGCAATCATATGCAACACAGAGCATGCCATGCTAGAGTGCAGTGCAGGGTTGCCTAAAAGTATGTCTAAGTCACATTAGTTATTTTAGGATTAAAGTTGGAATTACTAACCGGTATGTATGTACTATTCATCTACCGGAAATGGGCAAAAAGTTGCGGGTTCTCCTATGTAGAGTGTCCCAACACGGAAATAGATAGCACAGTTGAATTTGTCGGATTTTTCTGTGCAACTTTCATGTAGAAAGTTTTTCCATCCAAGTTACGGATTATTTTCTACGATTTTTCGAGGATTAAACCATTTTCTGAAATTCCTGGAATTAAATTTAATTAATAAATCGCATTATGCAGAGCAGTGCACTGATGATGTTAGCATGACGTCAAGATGACGTCAGTGGTCAACCCAGCCATTACAGGTCAAACCTGACGGTTGGGACCCACCAGTCAGTGACAGTGGGATTTTAACAGAGTATAAACTAATATAATTACCTAATTAACTAACAGGGACCCCCTTGTTTTTGTCTAACTAAACTAATTAATTAATTTAATCATTTTAATTAGTCTGGGCGGTGGCCCACATGTCAGTGGCTGGTCAAACACAGTCAGCGGGTTGGCCAAGTCAACCGGGCCAGCGCGACCCACTATGCCCATTGGTCAGTGGCCCAGGCAGTGCCACGCAGGCGCCACATCGGCGCCAGCCACCGGAGTTGCTCCGGCGAGCATTTCACGCGGCGGCATGCTCGGCTGGTGGCCGAAAATCGCCCGCGATGGTCCGTTTGACGCGGGGTCGGGCTCATTCGATCGGGCGGACGAAGCCGCATCCAACCGTAGCGGTGGCGTCGACGGAGACGGTCGGTAGTGACGACGACAATATCCGAGGCGGTCGCCGGAGTTCAGGCGCACACAGGTTTGGCGCAAGAGCTCGCGCGGGAGCGAATGAAATAGTTAGCGGGGTCTACGCGTTGCGGCGGAGCTGTCGGACACGCCCACCTGGCCAAAAGGTCACCAGAGCCACGCCGGCATCAAGTTCGCACGACGGCGGGTTAGGCCATGATGAAGACGGGGTATACGGCTACGGAAAGAGAGGGAAAACAGGGGGGCTTGACGCGGCAGCTCACCGTGGTCGTGGAGAAGGGGACGGCAAGGCCGGAGGAGCTCAGAGCGGCGCGGATCAAACGGCAGTGTAGCGGTGGCCGCAACTGGGGAAGAAGACGCGAGCGACGGCGGTGTCGCTCCCCGGGCTCGATCCGGTGGCGAGGAGGAAGAAGCAGCCCACCACGGACCTCCTGGACACCAACAGGCAATGCGGGGAGGTCGGTGGCCACGGCGGTGATGCGGCGCAGCGACGGTAGCGTACTGACCGAGGTCGGGGAGTGAAGGGCGAGCGAGTGAGCGAGGGGGGGAATGGATGAGGTCGTCGAGGGGCAGAGGACGGGGTCGGCCTTATCCACTGCCCGTCCATGTTGACACGGGGCCGAGAGAGAGGAGGGAGACGAGGGGAGGCGGGCTGTGCCGGCTGGCCAGGGCACTGTGTACTTGGAGCCCATTCATAGTGGCCTTTTCTTTATTTCTTTCTCTGATTTTCTGTTTACAGAAAGTGTAGAAAATAAATGAGCTGTCAAATGCTTTTGCAAAAATGTGAAATGGGTCCACAATATTACAATGCATTATTCTGCTCTGCCACAAAAAGTTTGGGAAAATTTGGAATCCATTTGCATTATTCAAAAATGGAAATGGCAATTTAATTGCTGTTTTGGCACTGTTTAATTGCCCTAGTCCATATATAGCTTTGATGGTCATGTTGTTTTTCTGCACATCAATTGTTTTGGAATTTTTGCTAAATGATGAACATTTTTCCAGCAATATTTGAGCAACTTCAAATTTCACTTTGAATTTGAATTGAATTCAGTAGAGGAATTTGAAATGAGATATTGATCCAATATGATTAAGCTTTGCAAAACAAGGTTACTTAGCTTAATCATGAGGGATTACTGTAGTGCATTACCGAGGGGTGTTACAATTCTCCGCCTCTAAAAGAAATTCTCGTGCCGAGAATTTAGAGGTAGAAGGGAAAAGATCAGGGTATTCTGCACGAAGATTATCCTCGCGTTGCCAAGTGGCTTCAGCTTCAGTATGATTTGACCACTGCACTTTGAGGAACTTGGTAACCTTCTGGCAGGTTCGACGTTCAGTTTCATCAAGAATGCTGATCGGATGCTCTTTATAAGTAAGACCATCTAGCACGTCGATCAGTTCCGGATCAACTTCACGGTGCGGGTCCTTGAAGCAATGATGTAGCGCTCCTTTGTTTTAGTCGCAGTTTGCGGCCGAGGTGTGGAGGATGCGACCTGGCGTGACCAAGACGCAAACCGGAAAACTCATAACAGATAAAATTTCACAAACAAATTAAGGAAGAAAACAAGTTGACCAGATAACCACGCAAATTTGAGTAAAGGCTATAACAGCCCCCAGGTACGGTTTGGGGGATCAGTAGATTGACCAGCCAGAAAACTGCGCTGGGCAAATTAATTTAGGGTGATCACAATTAAACAAAGGCACAAAAGCATATACGAGACCCCGACTAGGGGGTACATAACTTTATTCAATGCATATATATAATTTATGATTGAACTAAACGATAATGTAAACTAATTAAACTCTTTTGTAGTCCATTCATGTCCTATATCAGTGCAATGTTCCAAGAGTTCGACTCGAGGACTCTAGTCTCAGCATGCCGGATTAGATATGCTCCGTCGTGCAAAACTTTGTCGATGATGAAGGGTCCGTCCCACGGTGGTGATAGCTTGTGTAGTCCCTTCCTATCCTATATCGGACGTAGCACGAGGTCACTACTTCCTCTCAACTAGGAAAGAGTTGGGCCCCCAAATGCAAGGGTTTTATCAAGCATCAGTTTCCCTCAAGTGACCTCGAGGTTTATCGAATCCACGAGAGCAATGAGATTCCAACGAGTGATGGGTGCCTGCACACACACACAAAAATGTCCTTGTGTCCCCAACTAAACTAGTGAGGTTGTCAATCCAACTAGCTTTACTAGTTACAAAGGAATTAAATGCACACATGTATAGAAGAATTAATTGCAACAAGAAAGTAAAAGAAAATGTTGTTTGTTATTGGAAGATTATATGGAGAAGATGGACTGGGATCCGTAGGTTCACTATTGGTTAATCTACAAAAACATAGCAATGGTGTGGTGAACAAATTATAGTTGGGCAGCGATTAAATTACAATTTTTATGATTATGATTATCTATGGCATAATTTACATATGAGCATCACGTCCCAATATCTATAGACTACCATTCGACTGCATCTATAGCTAATACTCCACATCAAGACGGCTATCCATCATGCATGTCAAAGTATTAAGTAAAACAGAGTATTGCATTAAGTAGTGACATGAAGGCAATGATATATTGTCTTCACCCTGCGTTCAAAGGACAACTACACAATCACCTTTTTATCCCTAGCGGCAACAACACAATGCAACCCTTTTCCACTGTGTGTCACTGTGGTAGATTACTTACAAGATTGAACCCAACAATCATACACCACTCCCTCTTGGAGATCTAACCCCTAACTTGGCCAGAGAAAGAAGAATAGATCAGAGAGCATATATAAATAAGAAGTATGCAAATAAGAAACCAAATAGATCTCAAAAGAATTCATAGATAGATCTGATCATAAAGTGACAATTCATCATATTCCAACAACCACACCGCAAGAATTACGTCAGATTCATCACAATCATGTAAGGCAGCTCACGTGAACTTTTTATTTAGAAACACGGGAGAGAGAACCAAATAGCTACTGCTACGGACCCATAGTCTAAAGGAAACTATTCACGGGCGGTCATGGTGGCCGGCAAGTTGATGGAGATGGCCACCCTGAAGATTTTGCCCCTCCGATAGAGTATGGGAAAAGGCCTCCAGATTGGATCGCGAAGAAACGGTGGAGTTAGGTGGTGGAAAAATTATAGCAATAAATTTTTGAGGGTTTTCAAAAGTATATAAAGGCACAGAGACCGGAAGTCGGTAAATCAGAGGCTCAGGGTGCCCACGCGGCAGGTGCAGGCCCATCTAGGGCGCATGGGGGTGGCATGTGGGGCCCCTGGGTGGCCCCCGGGCTTATGTCGGTGCCTTTTAGAACCTTCTGGACTTCAATATTTCAGTAAAGTCCAAAAACAATAGATAAAATTTATTTTCCTCGGATTTTTTTGGGACCGATAAAATTTATTTTCCTGCAAAGTCCAAAAACAACAGAAAATAGAAACTAGCACTGGCACTAGATTAATAGGTTAGTCTAGAAAAATAATAAATAATGATTTAAATTGGTGCCAAAAGTATGCTAGTATAATATAAATATGGGATGGAACAAGCAAAAATTATAGATATGTTTGAGACATACCAGCAACCCCAAGCTTAATCCATACTCGAGGAGTTGGTACATGATAAAAGAACAATTTTTTTATTCTGAATGCCACTAACATGAATGATAATCAATTGGATGCAATTGGGTATGATCTTAATGGATAGAGGTACAAAGCCATAGTTTATAATTGACATAAAGCAAGCAACATAAAAATAAGTAAGCAAAAGTCACTTTCCTTTTTCATGGATCCATGCTTTCATGTCATCTCATAGAATGGCAAAACGTTTAGAAAGAATGTTAGGTGTATCATGAAAGCATAGAACGCTAAGTCATCATATCCAGAGACAACCTTATCGTAACCTGGCCGGATCATCAGACAAGTGAATCGATGACATCACCTCCTATTTCACTCAATCAATAACTTATGCAATACTTGAGAGCGACACTTTTGACCCGTGCACTTAAATGGCAAAGAGAATAACGATGGAGGTTTATAAGAAGATAAAAATGAAAGAAAGTCTCGCATCAACGAGGCTGATCATTACACAATGAACAGGCCTTATAATCGATATCAATGTGAGGAGTAGGGATTGCCATGCAATGGATGCACTAGAGCTATGAATGTATAAAAGCTCTCGAATGAACTAATGGGGTGTGCATCCAACTCGTTTGCTCATGAAGACCTAGAGTATTTTGAGTAAGCTCATCATAGGAATATAGAAGCCATGTTCTATAATGTGAAAATCCCCAACTAGTATATAAACAATGAAGCATATGAAAACTCCCTATATGACAATGCAGTGTGCTACATTGAAGCATATATGTATACAAGAAGAATTGTAGTGTGCCCCGTCTCTCTTTTATTCTCTCTCTTTTTATTTTTATTTTTCATTGGCTCTTTGGCTCTTTTTATTTAAATCTCACAAGGTAGGAGTAACACTCTAACATGATGATAAACACAATAATTATACTCATAACTCAACCGATAATGGACATGATGCAATGTACTGAATGCCTCTGGCAGTGTACCAGTATGTGCAATGATCTTGCGTAGCAAGGATATAATATGAATAATGAAAATCTCATGCCAGCTATCTAATGATCATGCAAAGGCTATACAAAAATAAATATCTTATGTAATGAAAAATAATGGAAGTTGCATGGCAATATATCTCGGAATGGCTATGGGAATGCCATAATAGGTTGGTATGATGGATGTTTTGAGGAAGATAGATGATTTTTGTGTTGGAGAACAAGAGGAAGTTCTCCCATAGGGTTTGGATGTATCGGCGAAGGATGCGCCAAATCTCGACGTGAGAGTGGGCAATGCACACTACCGTAGAGGCTAGGAAAAGTATGAATAGGTGGAAGTGCAAAAAACATATCGCAAGCTCACATTAGTCACAAAGAACTCAAGTACTTATTATAAGCATATCATGGTATTACTCTAGAAAAATCATGTAATCAATGCCACACCAAGGGGGAATTTTTTTGGCGTAGCCGAAGCCGTTGCGCACCCCCGACTCATTATACGCGAGCGGTTTACTAACAACGCCTTTCAACTTGAACCTCACTTCAGAACCAACGGCCACACTTTTATGTAAATTAATGAAAGAAATAGGCATTGATTTCTATGACATTTACAACATTTTCCCATTAATTCACTTAAATTATTTTATCGACATATTCATCTATTACTCCCTATCATATCTCAAAACAATTGCAACGAATCCTATTTTCATATCAATGATCTAGATTAATTCATGGAGTTTTAATTATACTACCAAGCATACCCTATTATTTAAATTTACTAACAAATAATCCAATGCAAACTATCAATTAATATTCAACTCTCAAAACAGATATAAGTGAAGCAAGAGAGTTCTAATCGTTTTGATAGGACCACCACCAAGCTCTAACAAATATAAGTGAAGCAATAGAGCAAATTCTATAAATGCAAGGACTATGGATAACTCCCAAGCATACTGATCAGGATATGATGATAGATTATGATCAGCAAAAGAAAAAAAAATCACACAAAAGACGCACCAAGCATAGCACATATCATGTGAACAAATAAAAGCATAGGTCCAACCGAGACTAACCGATAGTTATTGATGAAAAAAGGTGGGATGCCTACCGGGGCATCCCCAAGCTTAGATGCTTGAGACTTCTTGAAATATTACCTTGGGGTGCCTCGGGCATCCCCAAGCTTGAGCTCTTGTGTCTCCTCAATTCCTCTCAAATCATTGTCTCCCTTGGGTCTTAAAAACTATATTCACACAAAACTTGACAAGAACTTGTGAGATGGGTTAGTATAAAACAATTCAAAACTATATCATTCTCAATTGTAGCAAATTACTAAAATCATAATTTAAACATTACATACTAAATATCTTCACATATTTAATATCCCCATCCACTAATAGAAACATTAAACAGGCGAACATATGCAAACAATGCAATTATAACAACAATCTGTCTAAACAGAACAGTCTCTAAAGGAAGAATAGAATTTCATACTTCCGTAACTCCAAACTTTCTAAAAAATTACCATGTAACAGAGAACTTGTGAATTATTACTATGTCAAAATTGCAAGATTTTATCATGTTCTAACTAACCGAGGAAATTCAGACAGTAACAGAAAACTTTCTGTTTTGAAAACGCAACTCATTTCAAACTGAGCATGGTAAAGGCTAAATTTGGCACATTATTGAATGCAAAGACACAAAACATGATTACGATAGTAGCACGAATCATGTAGACAGACAAAAACAAAAAAGATAATACTGGGTTGCCTCCCAACAAGCGCTTTTCTCTAATGCCTTTTAGCTAGGCATAAAGGAATGATTCATGTTTTTTCATCGTTAACTTCGTAATGTTCATAAAAATTTCATACTTGTTTTCTTTTACATAAATGCAATGAACATCTCCAATCGAAGTACTAATCCTACCCTCATTATGCATAGAAGGTTTTCTTCCTTATTCAAAAAGATTCTTAGGGGTTATCCAACCAAAATTTCATTCAATTTCATTAGAAATTCCCAAAAGTTTACTAGGAGGAGAAAGGTCAACTTCCTTTTCTGTCTTAATTTTCCCCATATATTTCATTCTATCCAAATCTCGTTTCTTCAAAATATGAGAAATATTAGAAGTTCCAGGATAAATATTGTAATAGAGCATAAATTCTCCTAGCTTCTTTAGCAATCTCCTCAAATTCTCAAGTAAGGGTTTTCAAGACAAAATCCCTATCATCTCCCCTCTACATATTATCTAATTGAAAGGAAATTTGTTGAATAATGGGATTTAGATTGACAAACTTAGCTTCCAATTCTTGAACTAACATAATCATAGCACTTTCATAACTAGAAGTCAACTTAACTATTGATTTATCTGGGAAATCTCTTAAACCACTAATATATTCCAAGAAATTTTCCAAATTATCTCTACTAATAAGATCTTCATCTCCTACACGTAATTTTTTCAAAGCCCTCTCAGGAACAAGAGAAGCCATTAGGAAGAATCTAACCAAGATTTGTTTTAGGGTTTTTAGAAAGAAGAAAAACAAACTAACTAGTAATAAAAAGTAACTAAGCAAAGTAAATAACAAGGGAGTAAAGTAACGGTGTGTAGGACCTTATTGGGATGATTACGCCAGAAAAAGACTTGACCTTGATGTCAAAGTTAATGAAGGCTATCTTCACTCGTTATTATCTTCAGCTCCCCGGCAACGGCGCTAGAAAAAGGCTTGCTTCCTCTCAACTAGGAAGGTGTTGGGCCCTCAAGTGCAAGGATTTGCAGCAAGTAGTAGTTTCCCTCAAGTGACCTTGAGGTTTATCGAATCCACGAGAGCTACTAGATTGCAACGAGTGATGGGTGCCTGCACACACAAAACAAAACGTCCTCATTGTGACTCCCCCGATTCAATCATACACGCAAACATGTATGATCAAGATCAGGGACTCACGGGAAGATATCACAACACAACTCTAAAAATAAAAAAAAGTCATACAAGCATAATAATACAAGCCAGGGCCCTCGAAGGCTCGAATACAAGTGCTCGATCATAGACGAGTCAGCGGAAGCAACAATATCTGTGTACAGACATAAGTTAAACAAGGTGCCATAAGATGGCTAGCACAAACTGGGATACATATCGAAAGAGGCGCAGGCCACCTGCCTGGGATCCTCCTAAACTACTCCTGGTCGTCGGCGGCGGCCTGCACGTAGTAGTAGGCACCCTCGGTGTAGTATGACTCATCGTCGACGGTGGCGTCTGGCTCCTGGGCTCCAGCATCTAGTTGCGACGTCCAAGAAGAATGGAAAGAAGGAGGAAAAGAGGGAGCAAAGCAACCATGAGTACTCATCCAAAGTACTTGCAAGCAAGGATCACTCTACATATGCATTGGTATCAATGAAATGGGTAGTATCTGTGGACTGAAATGCAGAATGCCAGAATAAGAGGGGGATAGCTAGTCCTATCGAAGACTATGCTTCTGGCAGCCTCCATCTTGAAGTAGTAGAAGAGAGTAGATGGTAAGTTAACCAAGTATCATTGCATAGCATAATCCTACCCGGCGATCCTCTCCTCGTCGCCCTGTGAGAGAGCGATCACCGGGTTGTATCTGGCACTTGAAGAGGTGTGTTTTATTAAGTATCCAGTTCTAGTTGTCATGAGGTCGAAGTACAACTCCGGGTCATCCTTTTACCGAGGGACACGGCTATTCGAATAGATAAACTTCCCTACAGGGGTGCACCACATTACCCAACACGCTCATTCACTCTGGCCGGACACACTTTCCTAGGTCATGCCCGGCCTCGGAAGATCAACACGTCGCAGCCCTACCTAGGCTCAACAGAGAGATCAGCATGCTGGTCTAAATCCTAAGCGCGCAGGGGTCTGAGCCCATCGCCCATTGCAGTCCTGCACGTTGCGAGGGCGGCCGGAAGCAGACCTAACCTCCCTAATACAAGAGCAGGCGTTCCAGTCCAATCCGGTGTGCGCCGCTCAACCGCTGATTTCAAGAAGGCTTCGGCTGATACCACGACATCGAGTGCCCATAACTGTTCCCGCGTAGTTGGTTAGTGCATATAGGCTCGTAGCCAGACTCAGATCAAATACCAAGATCTCGTTAAGCGTGTTAATTGATGTAACCACGGATGCCGACCAGGGGCCAGGCCCACCTCTCACCTAGGTGGTCTCAACCTGCCCTGTCGATCCACCACAATGATCCACTCAGAGGGCCGTCGGGATAAATGTCCTTTCAGCCCCCAGTCTGTGAATCACTCGCAGGTACTCAACGGGCCGACCCGACTTTAGTCACCACATGTATCATGTATAATATGTATGTAAGTATAAGCCCGTGATCACCACCCGACGTGATCACGGCCCGATAGTATAGCATGGCAGACTTACAAGGATGTAGGGCCACTGATGGAAATCTAGCATCCTATACTAAGCATTTAGGATTGCAGGTAAGGGTAACAATTGTAGCAACAATGACAGGCTATGCAGCAGAATAGGATTAACCGAAAGCAGTAACATGCTACACTACTCTAATGCAAGCAGTAGAGAGTAGGAATGGCCGATATCGGGTTGATCAGGGGGGGGCTTGCCTCGAAGCTCAGTCGAGAAGGAGGAGTCGTCAACACCGTAGTCGTACTGGGTAGCAGCGGCGTCGGTCTCGGTGTCTAACGAGAGAAGAGGGGAAAGAAACAATAAATATAATGCAAACATATGCATGATGATGCATGACATGACATTAAGTGGAGCTACGTGTGCCCTAACGCGGTACTAGGTGATACTGGCGACGGGGGAAAACATCCGGGAAAGTATTCTCGGTGTTTGACATTTTCGGACAGATGAACCGGAGGTGGATTGTTGCACATTCGCTACGCTAGGGACGTGTGGTGAACGAACGGACTGCGTAATCGGATTCGTCTCGTCGTTCTGAGCAACTTTCATGTACAAAGTATTTTCATCCGAGTTACAGATTATTTTATATTAATATTTAGGTTTTTAATCCATTTTTAGAATTAACAGAATTAATTAAATTGAAAATCATTTTATGACGTCATCATGATGTCAGCGGTCAACTCTGACCGCTGACCAGTGGGGCCCGTTCGTCATAGTCTATTCCTAATTAACATATGATTAAGATTAACTGACAGGTTAATTAAGTTTAATTAGTTAACTAAACAGAATTAATTAAGTTAATTAATTACTTAATTAATTAATTTAATTATTGTTTTTCTTTTTTTAAACATTCTGGGCTGGGCCCCGGCTGTCATTGGGCAAGGGCCATAGCGGGCACAGGGGGATGCGGGCGCCCGACCCAGGAGAGGGCCGAGCGGGCACAGATGGGCGCTGGCGGCGCGCCTGCAGCGGGCACGCGCAGGAAGCAGCGGCGAGCAGCAGTACGGGGCACGGGGCTACGCGGCGAGCCGTAGCACGGGGATGCGGCGATGCAGACGAAGCCGAGCAGCAGCAGCATGCAGCAGGGGCGGTCCACAGTGAGCGACAGAGGTGAGCGGCGGCGCCTGGCGGTAGCAGGCGGAGCGGGGCGCACAGGGGCAAGCTGCAGGCGAGCAGCAGGTGGGGACGGCGAGGCTGCGAGCGGGATAGGCGTGGCAACGGCGAGCACAGTGGTTGGCCGGGACGGCAGGGGGCGTGAGCGGGGCGCCGGTCCCGTCGTGGCGCGGGGAGGAGGCCGCGGCCGATAGCGGCGACCGCGACGACGGATAGGCGATGCATGCGCGAGGGAGACAGAGAGGAGTGGGGCAACGGGCAGCGCGGTGCAGACGAGCACGGCGCGGGCGCGCGCGTGAGACGAGCGGCCGGAGCGGGTGACGGGGATGGGGAGAGAGGGAGAGGCCGGGGGCCTCACCGCGGGTCGTAGGGACAATGGCAGTGGGGCTCGGGGAGGAGGACGGGCACGACGACGACGAGGTCGTCGACGGGGTGGCCGAGGCGGAGGCGCTCCGAGCGGCGGCGGCGGGGCGACGAGGCGTCGAGGGCGACGGGGTCGAGCTGCAAGCGTCGGCGGGTCGTTCCCCCGATCCAGATCTGGATCGCGGAGGAGGAGGCGAACGTGGGGGAACTGGGGCGACCGGGGGGGGTGGGGTTAGGGCTTGCGGGTGAGGGGGTTATGGAGTGAGGGGGGGCTGGCTGGGCCGTTTGGCCCAGTTCGCCAGGGGGGTCCTCTTCCTTTTATTTCTATTTTTGTTTTTGCCTTTTCTTTTTATTAAATTTTCCTTTTGCTGTTTTATTCATTTTAGAGTATTTGAGTATTTTGTAAAAGTGTGGTTCCTTCACCAATATTACTTGCGATTTATTTGTCACAATCCGAACAATTTAGTTTTAATGTTTGAATTTTTTTTATGTTTGTCAATAATTCAAATTTGAACTTGAATCATTTTGAACTAATGCGAGCTTAGCAACAGTAACGGAACTGACGTGGCATCATTAGCAGAGGTTCACTGTAGCATAATTATTCGGGCGTTACAATTCTCCTCCACTACAAGAAATCTCGTCCCGAGATTTAGGAGGTAGAAGGAAACAGTGCGGGGTATTCATCACGTAGGCGATCCTCGCGTTCCCAAGTGTCTTCATCTTCAGAATGGTGCGACCACTGGACCTTGAGGAAGTTGATCGCCTTCTGACGTGTGCGGCGTTCAGCTTGGTCGAGAATGCAGACCGGATGCTCTTTATTTGAGAGGTCCTGTTGCAATTTGAGCACTTCATGATCCACTGCTCGGATTGGGCCCTTGAAGCAGCGGCGGAGCTGTGACACGTGGAACACATCGTGAACCTGAGAAAAGTTCGACAGAAGCTCCAGTTGATATGCCACTTTTCCATGCTTCTCGAGAACAGTGAATGGACCAATATAGCGAGGAGCTAGCTTGCCCTTGATCCTGAAGCGGTGAGCACCCTTCATTGGTGTGACTCTAAGATAAGCCATTTCGCCAGGTTGATAGACGATGTCTTTGTGATGGCGGTCATACTGACTCTTTTGACGTGACTAGGCAGTCTTCAGATTCTCGCAAATAATGCGAACTTGTTCTTCGGCGTGTTGGATAATATCTGGACCGAAGAGTGGACGTTCCCCTATTTCTGACTAGTTCAGAGGGGTTCGGCAGTTTCGTCCATATAACACTTTGAAGGGGGCGATCTTAAGACTAGCTTGATAGCTATTGTTATAGGAGAACTCAGCATACGGGAGAGATTCCTCCCATTTTTTGCCGAAGGAAATAACACAAGCTCGAAGCATGTCTTCGAGAACTTGGTTGACACGTTCCACTTGCCCTTGTGACTGAGGATGAAATGCAGTACTGAATGATAAGTGAGTCCCCATAGCTTCTTGGAAACTTGCCTAGAATCTTGAAGTGAATAAGCTGCCACGGTCTGAACTGACTACCAGTGGAATACTGTGAAGTGAAACAATTCTGGACATATAGAGGTTTGCCAACTGACTAGCAGTGATAGTTTCTTTGACGGCCAGAAAGTGTGCAACTTTAGAAAGCCGGTCAATGACGACAAGAATAGCATCATTACCTTTCTGCGATTTGGGAAAACCAGTGACGAAGTCCATCTCGACATGGTCCCATTTCCACTCAGGAATAGAGATAGGTTGCAGAGTTCCAGCAGGCCTTTGATGTTCTACTTTGATACGACGGCAAACGTCACACTCAACAACATAACGAGCAATGTCTTGTTTCATGTTTAACCACCAGAATCTCTGACGAATGTCTTGGTACATCTTGGTGCTACCAGGATGAATAGTCAATGGAGTGTCACGAGCTTCTTTCAGAACCTTCTGAGTCATATCCAGGTTATCTTTTGAAGGGACCACTAGGAGACCTTTAAAGAACAAAGTGCCAGTATCATCAATTGTGAAGAACGAGGGCCTTCCTTCTGCGAGGTAGCGCTTAATCTTGTGGGCTAGAGATTCATACTTCTGCAGCGTCTTGATGCTATCCACGAGATCTGGTTTAGCAACCAGGGTATTAAGAGAACCCTGGGAAACAACGTAGAGACTCATTTTGCGGCACTCAGGAGGAGGGGGAGCGAGTGCACCAGGAGGAACAATATGGAGGTTCAACTTTCTAAATTCTTCAACAAGCGAGGGCTGAACTTTGTGAACCTGGAGCTGGTTGCAGTAAGACATGCGGCTCAAGGCATCAGCCATTACATTAGCATTGCCTGGTGTATAGGAAATACCCAAGTCAAAGTCTGCAACAGTCTCCATCCATCTCTGCTGAAGGAGGTTCAGGTCTGGCTGAGTAAACAGATACTTCAGACTTTGGTGGTCGGTGAAGATCTCGCAATGATTACCGAGAAGGTAATGTCGCCACTGCTTCAGTGCATGAATGACAGCAGCAAGCTCGAGGTCGTGAACTGGGTAGTTCTCTTTGTGAGGGCGCAATTGTCGAGAGGCATAAGCAATCACTTTGCGCTCTTGCATTAGGACACAGCCTAATCCATGACTAGAAGCGGCGCAGTAAATGACGAAGTCCTTCTTAGTATCAGGTAGAGCAAGCACTGGGGCAGAAGTCAACTTGTCCTTGAGTGCCCAGAAACTTTCCTGACATTTGTCTGTACATTGGAACTTGACGCCCTTATGCAACAGGTTAGTCAGAGGCCTAGCGATCTTGGAGAAGTTCTTAACGAATCGACGGCAATAGCTGGCGAGACCGAGAAAACTTCTGACTTGCTTGACGTTCTTCGGAGGAGTCCAATCGAGAATAGGCTGAACTCGCTCGGGGTTGACGGCAATACCATCCTTGGAGATGACATGCCCAAGATAGGTTACTTCGTGAAGTCAAAATTCACACTTGGAATACTTACCATAGAGTTGATGCTCTCGAAGCTTTTCTAGGACAAGACGAAGATGTTCGGCATGCTCTTCTTTGTTCTAGGAATATACAAGAATATCTTCCAGATAAACCACGACGAACTTGTCGAGGTATTCCATGAATATATAGTTCATCAGATGAGAGAAGGTGGCTGGAGCATTGGTTAAGCCGAATGACATGACGGTGTACTCATATGAACCATATCGAGTCACAAATTCGGTCTTTGGGATATCCTCTTCACGAACACGGATCTGGTGGTAACCCAACCTCAAGTCGAGTTTGGAGAACAATGATGAACCAACCAGTTGATCATACAGATCATTGATCCGAGGAAGAGGATATTTGTTCTGAATGGTAGCTTGGTTAATAGGACGGTAGTCTTGGACCAATCAGTTTGTCCCATCCTTCTTCTTGACAAAGAGAGAAGGTGCTCCCCAAGAAGAGCAACTTGGGCGAATGAAACCACTGCGAAGAGATTTGTCGATTTCCTCCTTAAGCTCAATGAGTTCATGCGGCGGCATATTGTAGGGACGTTTGGCAATAGGAGTGATGCCTGATTTCAAGTCGATGATCAATTCGACAGCTCTAGCAGGGGGAATCCCTGGAAGTTCTTCAGGAAAGATGTCTTGGAATTCGTGAACAATGGGCATGTTTTCAATGCCCTCGAGTGGTGCAGCGTTCAATGCATTCAATGCATAAAGCCGTGCCTCGGCATTCTGAACCAGACGAGCATTGTAGCTTATTATTTCATCGGAAGGGTGTAGCAGATGGACGGTCTTAGTGGCGCAAACTATAGAAGCAGTATGTGCTTTCAACCAATCCATTCCCAGAATGAGATCAATGCTGCAGGACTCAAGGTAGTCAGAGTCGGGATTCGGAGTCGGATCGATTTTCCTTCAGCAGAATCGAGTCGTAGTATCGAGTCGTGGAATCGAGGATTCTACTAGATATACTTAAATAAGATATTTTGTATCCACGCCAGAAATTTATATGGGTTCTATAGAGTTTTAACACTAAATATAGAGCAAAAAACATACACATCGATGCTAGTTGTATTCCACTTATTTTTATGGCTAACCTACTATCTAGCTTGCATGTATGGAACATATATGAGAGGGAAATATATAGAACATTTAAGTCTTCAACGCACAAAATTTACTTTGGAGGTTCTTTTAGAGTATGTGAATAGCCGATGACTTGTATAGCTCACCTGAAGTGTTGAGCCTTGAAGGGTCTTGCTCATCTTCTTCGATCAATCTTGATGTGTCCTCCTTCTCATGCCAATTCCATTCGTCGACAAGCCTGATCCTCAGTTTTGACCTAGGGTTTCTAAGAGCTAGATCAAAGGTGTCGGTGGTTGAGTGTTTGAGTTTGCGAGGGGAGGGCCATGAGGCATGTGAAAAGGGGTTTCGATGATGGCATACTATTCTTTTGCACTAAACAAAAGCTTAGACAAATTACTAGAATTGGACATAGTCCATAGCATAGTCGGGATTCTACAGTTTTGTATAGGATTCTATGATTTGGATCATGACTCAACATGGATTCTACCAGATCCGGATTCATAGTGGGACCTGGATCGACATGCTTCCGTAGGGTCGTGAAATCGTAGGATTCTAGGAGTCGAGTCGGGATTCTGACTACCTTGACAGGACTTCAGTACGATGGGAGAGACAAGGAATTCTAGTCCTTCGATTTCAATAGGGACGTCGTTGCAAATCATGGAGGTTCGACATTAGCCCGAAGGGGTGTGTACTAATAGCGAAGCGTTCATGTCTTCGCTTTTAATGCCATGCATGAATGCAAAATCTTCTGACATGAATGAATGCGATGCCCCTGTATCAAATAAAACGGATGCTGGTAATGAATTTACGAGGAGTGTACCCATCACAGTAGTAGGCTGGTCTTGAGCTCCGTTCAGATCAACGTGGTTGGCATGAACACGACCATAAGACTTGGCATTGTTGCTGCGGGGCTGGTTGCTTCCATGGCCAGTTGCTGGAAGGGCCAGTTGATTCTGGTTCTGGTTGCATTCCCTAGCACGTTGACTTGGACAGCCACACATGAAGCATAGCCCATCATAGGGAGTGGGAGCAGGAGCTCTGGGTGGTGGAACTGGAAGCCTTTGCTGCCTAGGTGGTGGAGGAGGCAGACGAGGTGCAGCATAGGACTGCCTTGGGGCAGGTGCAGTTGGATGGTACATGCTATTGGAAATCCAGATCCTACGCTACTGCGAGGGCAGGCCTGAAGATGAGCCCGTGCCACATTGATGGCATGTGAGAGCTCTGGTGTTCCTGCAGACCAGTTTCGACATTGATGGCCTTGTTCACCAAGGTGGCGAAATCGGCAAAGTCATGCACTAGTAGTGCGAGCTTGATGTCAGCTTGTAGTCCATCATGGAACTTCTTCTGCCTGTGTGCATCAGTTGCAATGTCCTCTTCAGCATAGCGGGATAAGTCCAGAAACTCCTGCTGATAAGCTTCCACAGTTTTATTGCCCTGGGTGAGGCTGCGGAACTCACGCTTCTTCCGGTCCATGACTCCGTGAGGACTGAAGCGGGCACGAAAAGCAACTTGAAAGTCTGGCTAGGTGATGATTTTTCCGGCAGGCAGAGTACGCCTGTGGTTGTCCCACCATTGAGCAGCGGGTCCCTTTAGGAAGAAGGAAGCAAAGGTGACATAGCTGGCAGGGGCTACATCAGCAGACTCCATCTCATAGGTGATGTCATGGAGCCAGTCATCAGCATCCAAAGGCTGAGTTGAGCTGCGGTAGATGGTTGGGTTGAGGCATATGAAATCCTACAGAGTTACTTGGGCTGGCTGCTGGTTCTTATTGGGGCGAGGAAACTGAGCCATCATATTTTCCATGAACTGGCGGTTCAGCTCGAACTGTTGGATCATACCAACCATGTACTCAGGCGGTGGTGGGGCGTTGCCACCACGACCACGACCACCTGGTCTAACCAACCTGCTAATATATAACAGGGGTAGTTCAGCATTGAGAAATTTGCAAAGACAAGAATCATTCAGGATGAAACATGCATAATGAAAGGAGCACGATAGATACTACATAGTAGTCGGCATATCTTACAAAAGGGATCATGCATAGAGTTCAGTACATAGACTAAAGACATCATAGGCGGCACGCAGGCTCGCGGCGAATGCACCTAATACTAATAAGCAAGACTACATCAGTCCCAGGAGGAACTGTGGAGGTAGGTGTAGCCTGACAGCTGGTTGTGACGCGACGGGAAGTCCTCCACGTCAGTAGCCTGCGGTCCGTGAACACTCTGGTGTAGTACCCGATGTCCAGGTGGCAAAAGAGGAACAAGTGCGGGAGTGTAGCCTCCCACATCTGGCCAACCGACACCCTGGGGCATCACGGTCCTAGCTGGGTTGATCGCAGAATGCGGCAGCTCACCAGATCGGACAAAGGGGTGCAAAAGCGTCAGAGCACTGTAAAGGTGCTAACGGGTGGTCTACAACTCATGGCGAAGAGCTCGGTTAGCTCGATGTTGCCCATAAGCATGCAGAACCAGGTTCTGATGGTGGAAGGGCTCTCGGGTGATGGTGGAGTAGGCAGCAGTGTAGTATCCCTCCGCACCATCGTCGGATGCGATAGCAATGTGCCTGAAAGGGGAAGTGTCCAACGCCCGATACTCTCCACGAAGACGTGTCAGAGCAGCATAAGCAGCATCGTGGACTGCCATATTGATCGTCCCTCCAACACCATGAGCAGTGTGCAGCACAGTAGTGGAGTCGTACTCCCGAGAGTAGAGGTGGACGATGGCACGGTACTGCTCCTAGATAAAGTCCTGGTACTGCTCGTACACGGTGTACTCAGGGTGCCAGCGATAACCCAGATAGGTCATCATCTCAGCTAACACAGCAGGTGATCCTGGGACACCAATGGCCGTCGTGTGGTGCACGACCTGCCTCGTGGGTTCCATCTGAAAACAAAGATGTTTCAAAGGAGTCAAATGACAGTGTGGGTATTGTTCAAAATACTATTCTAAGGAATAACTATGGCTTATCCAACTTTGGGGTGAATGTGGCCACGGGATCCTAATGTTAGAGTTAGTAAATTCGTTTAACCCGAGTAGAAGAGAGTTCAGAGTCCCGGAGTAAAGATCGAGGAGTAAAAGATCCTAATACCACCCAATGGCGACGTGGGCCCGTAAGAGACACAGCCATGTTAGTAAAAGTTTTGCATTGTCTAGACTCGACTTCGGCCAAGGAGTGTGGAAGGGGGATTCCTATAGGCAGTCGGCTCTGATACCAACTTGTGACTCCATCGATTCAATCGTACACTAATCATACACGCAAACGTGTACGATCAAGATCAGGGACTCATGGGAAGATATCACAACACAACTCTAAAAATAAAAAAAGTCATACAAGCATCATAATACAAGCCAGGGGCCTCGAGGGCTCGAATACAAGTGCTCGATCATAGACGAGTCAGCAGAAGCAACAATATCTGAGTACAGACATAAGTTAAACAAGGTGCCATAAGATGGCCAGCACACACTGGGATACAGATCGAAAGAGGCGCAGGCCACCTCCCTGGGATCCTCCTAAACTACTCCTGGTCGGTGGCGGCGGCCTGCACGTAGTAGTAGGCACCCTCGGTGTAGTAGGAGTCGTCATCGACGGTGGTGTCTGGCTCCTGGGCTCCAACATCTGCTTGCGACGTCCGAGAAGAATGGAAAGAAGGGGGAAAAGAGGAAGCAAAGCAACCGTGAGTACTCATCCAAAGTACTCGCAAGCAAGGATCTACTCTACATATGCATTGGTATCAATGAAATGGGAAGTATCTGTGGACTGAACTGCAGAATGCCAGAATAAGAGGGGGATAGCTAGTCCTATCGAAGACTACACTTTTGGCAGAGTCCATCTTGAAGTAGTAGAAGAGAGTAGATGGTAAGTTAACCAAGTATCATCGCATAGCATAATCCTACACGGCGATCCTCTCCTCATCGCCCTGTGAGAGAGCGATCACCGGGTTGTATCTGGCACTTGAAGAGTTGCATTAAGTAGTGACATGAAGTCAATTATATATTGTCTTCACCCTGAGTTCAAAGGACAACTACGCAATCACCTTTATATCCCTAGCGCCCACAACACAATGCAAGCCTTTTCCACTTTCTGTCAATGCGGTAGATTACTTGCAAGATTGAACCCAACTATGATACACCAACTCCCTCTTGGAGATATAACCCCTAACTTGGCCAGAGAAAGAAGAATAGATCGGAGAGCATATATGAATAAGAATTATGCAAATAAGAAACCCAATAGATCTCAAAAGAATTCATAGATAGATATGATCATAAAGTGACAATTCATCATATCCCAACAACCACACCGCAAGAATTATATTAGATTGATCATGATCATGTAGGGCAGCTCACGTGAACTTTGTATTGGGAAAGATAGGAGAGAGAACCAAATAGCTACTGCTACGGACCCATAGTCCAAATGAAACTACTCACGGGCGATCATGGTGGCCACCATGAAGATTTTCCCCTTCGGTAGAGTACCGGAAAAGGCCTCCAGATTGGATCACGAAGAAACTGTGGCATGCAGTGGCAGAAAAATTATGGCGATAAATTCCTGAGGAGTTTTTAAAGTATATAATGGCATAGGGACCGGAAGTCAGTAAATCAGAGGCCTAGGGGACCCACGCGGTAGGTGCACACGCCCCGCTAGGGTGCGTGGGGGTGGCGCGTGGGGCCCCTGGGTGGCACCCCGACCTATGTTGGTGCTTTTCAAAACCTTCTGGACTTCAATATTTAGCTTATTTTTTCAGGATAGATAAAATTTATTTTCCTACAAAGTCCAAAAACAACAGTAAACAGCAACTAGCACTATGCACTAGATCAATAGGTTAGTCCAGAAAAATAATAAATAATGATTTTAATTGATGTCAAAACTATGCTATTTTAATATAAATATGGCATGGAAGAAGCAAAAATTATAGATACATCTAAGACGTATCAGTCACAGATGAGGAACCACCAAGCTCTAACTTCATGCGATTGATAGCAGCGAAGCTGCTGCTGTTAGATAGCCGACCTAGCCACTGCGATCGCCTGGGCTTCCTCCAGTGCATCCAAGTCCTCCTAACAATCCAGCTCTGCATCTTTCTCCACGTAGCGAGATACGCGAGGAGAGTCATGCTCAAGGTCATTGGGGAGGGCGGCTTCTGATCCATATACCATGAAAAATGGAGTGTAGCAGGTAGCCCAACTTGGCGTGGTTCTCAGGCTCCAGAGGATGGAATAGAGCACTTCAATCCACTTCCCATCCTCTTTTTCCATCGATTTTACAAACCTTGGTTTCAAACCGCCGATGACCACTCCGTTCACCCATTCCACATGCCCATTGGACTATAAATGTGCCACAGAAGTAAAGTCAAGTTTGATCCTATGCGCAGTGCAATAATCTTCGAACTTCTTAGACGTGATTTTTTCCATTGTCCATTATAATACTATGAGGTATGTCATAATGGTGTATTATGCCGGATAGAAATTTGATGGCCGGCTCGGCAGCTTAACTGGTAACTGGCTTCGCTTTGATCCACTTGCTGAACTTTTCGACCATCACGAGGAGATATTGATATCCCCCTCGGCCTTCTCCAGTGGTCCAATCATGTCTAGCCCCCAGACCACAAAAGGCCATGTAATCAGGATAATTTTGAGGGTTGTAGCTAGCAAACGGCTGACTTTGGAAAAGCGCTGGTATCCCAAGCAGTGTTTGATGATGTCGTGTGCATCCTGCCTTGCCGTAAGCCAATAAAAACTTGCTCTATAGGCCTTGCTCACCAGGGTCCGAGGAGCAGCATGGTGTCCACAAGTGCCAGTGTGAATGTCGAGCAGGAGTTGCTGGCCTTCTTCTAGAGAGATGCGGCACTGGAAAACTCCAGGGTCGTTGCATTTATACAATTCTCTGTTGTACTCAGTGTGGGAAGCAGCTAGATGAACTATGCGCCAAGCTTCTGTCTTGTCCTCAAGGAGATCCTTGTGCAGGAGATAGGCCAGGATAGGCTCGGTCCAGGTCGAAATAACTTCCATGATCTCATGGGCCGATGAAGTGACCTCCATCTCTAAGCTCCCTATCTCGGTGCTTCCGGTGTTTGAGCCCCGGTTGCCATGCGGCCGGTGTTGGGGATATTCGCCACGACCAAGACCCGGCCAAATGTGTGACCCGTCTAGAAGCATGGCGGCTTGATGGGTCACCTTACTATCCGGGTCATAGGAAGAAGATGAGAAGGGCCCAAAGTCCCAGAGTGAGACCCGGCCGAAGGCCAGCTCATGGAGGAACCCCAAAGGGCCAGCTCGCAGAGAAGGTCCAAATAGAGGAAAGTTCCCAGACAAGGGATGCGAGACCCGGTGGAGGATTGACCCAGCCTGGGAGACCCGGCACAGAGAGAAGACCCGGCCTAGGTAGACCCGGCCCGGAGAGAAGACCCGGCCCGAAGAGAAGACCCGGCCTGGGTAGATCAGTTCAGAAGAAAAGACCCGGACTAGGATTTGACTTGTAATAGAAAAAGAGACTAGTTGTAATCCTACTAGGACTCTACATGTAAGCCGCCCTTTCAACTTATATAAGGAGGGGCAAGGCACCCCAAGAGTGGGGGGAAGAGAGATAGACTAGTTTTAGACAAGATCAAAGTAGAAGCTCTCGAGATAGAGGTAGCGAAACACCGCCCTTGTAATCGAGATCATCATCATCATCAATAGCAATCAAGCAGGATGTAGGCTTTTACCTCTACCAAGAGGGGCCGAACCTGGGTAAAACTCGCGTCTCTCGATTCCGACCAACCCCGTTCAATCTACCACCTAGTTGCATTGGCCTCACATCTAAGTTCTCCTACGAGGACATCTGTCGTGACAAAACCATGATAGTTAGCGCCCACCGTGGGTCCCGAACCCACGACCACAAGGTTAAGAGCATATGACTTGAAGAATGGTTCCTGGTCGACCTGTAAGTTGATGGATGACTTGAAGAGCCACTCGAGGAACACATTTCTGGGTACAGAGTCACGACGTGGACCCATCTTGGCCAATACATCGGTCGCTGCATTGTCATCACGCTTAATGTGGTGTAGCTCCAGGTCAGCAAACTGACCTGCTATCCTCTATACTGCCTCCATTAATCTAAGATATCGCGAGGTTAGAATCACCTCGGACCTTGACCCTCTGGATAGCCATGGTCACAGCCATGGGAAGATCATGGAGGAGGGCTTCGTATTCGATAGTGTAATTGGATTCCATGTATAAAATTTGCATCACATAGAGCACCTTGTCGCCACTTGGAGAAACCAGGACGATGTTGGGAAATGTAGTAGAAAACAAAAAAATTCGGCCTGTGGATCAAGTTCTCAGGATCACTATGAAGATGTGTAAGGTTTAGATAAAATCATTACCAACTACAAGTTGCATCGGAAGAAGAGTAGGTGTAGATCTTTCTTGAAGTACCTCGAATCGTCCCATGAACAAGTCCCTTGAACGAAGATCAAACCTACGATCTCTCTATGGGTTGCATGCATATGAGATCAGCGATCTGGCAGTGCTTCACCATCCATAACTAGATGCTACAGGAGAACTAGAAGGGGAGGGATCAGTATTGTGGCGTGGAACAAATTCTGTGGACAAACTAGAGAGAGGGAGAGGGAGGGTGCAGCCATCGTGCAGAGAACAGATGCATCTAGAGGTGGCTGCCCCTCTCTATTTATAATAGGCCTAGAGGGTGGCTGACTTGGCGAGGGGGCAGCCGCAAAGGGGTGCTGAAGGATCGAGGAGATGGGTCAAGAGGGGGGTGATTAGACCCTTAACAAGCAAAGTTGGCAGTTTTTAAGATTGCTTCAAGTCGAGGTGGAGTTTTATCACAAATTAAGGCATCTACAATACATTTCAAGCAATCATGACAAGAGTATATAGGCAGTGGAAATAGTAAAGCATGCAAGTTGTAAGAATGTAAAGGGAAGGGTTTTGGAGAAGGCAAACGCAATGAAGACACGAAGATTTTTGGCGTGGTTCCGATAGGTGGTGCTATCATACATCCACGTTGACGGAGACTTCAAGCCACGAAGCATAACGGCTGCGCGAGTCCACGGAGGGCTCCACCCACGAAGGGTCCACGAAGAAGCAACCTTGTCTATCCCACCATGGACTTGCCTCACTTGGGTAGATCTTCACGAAATAGGTGATCTCCTTGCCCTTACAAACTTCTTGGTTCAACTCCACATCATGTCGGAGGCTCCCAAGCGACACCTAACCAATCTAGGAGACACCACTCTCCAAAAGGTAATAAATGGTGTGTTGATGATGAACTCCATGCTCTTGTGCTTCAAATGATAGTCTCCCCAACACTCAAACAGCTCCTCACAGATTTGGCTATGGTGGAAGAAGGATTTGAGTGGAAAGCAACTTGGGGAAGGCTAGAGAACAATATTTATGTGGTAGGAATGGGTTATTTTGATCTCAACACATGAGTAGGTGGTTCTCTCTCAGATCTTGGTAGGTATGAGTGTAGGCACGATCTGATGGCTCTCTCTCTTGTGATAGAGTGGGTGGAGGGGTATATATAGCCTCCACACAAAATCCAACCGTTATGCATTATTGACACAACTCGGTGAGGCCGATCAGAAAGACTCGGTAAGACCAACTAGTTCAAAATGTGAACGTTAGGAATCTTGGTGGGACTGACTGGAAAAAACTAGTGGGACCGATGTGCAATGGCTAGGGCAAACCGCATCTCGGTGGTGCCGATTGGTTCATCTCGGTGAGACCGAAACAAAACAATAGAGCAACAGAGAGTTGGCAACTCAAACTCGGTGGGACCGATTGCTATCTCGGTGAGACCGAAATAAATGCAACAGGTAACAGAGAGTTTGCAAGGCCATCTCAGTGAGACCGAAAGCCATATTGGTGAGACCGATTTGTTAGGTTTTCTGGCTATGGCTATGTCATATGAACTCGGTGGCTCCGGATGAAAGTGAATCGGTGGGGCCGAGTTGGAGTTTAGGGTTTTGACATATTTGAATGGAGAAAGTGGTTGAGGATTTAGGAGCAATATCACTGAGCATTTTGAGCAAGCAAGCTGTTAAGCAACACCTCATCCCCTTTTAAAAGTATTGGCTTTCCTATGGACTCAATGTGATCTTGGATCACTAAAATAAAGATGAAGAGTCTTGAGCTTTTGCCATCATTTGTCCTTAGCAATTTGAAGGGTTCCACATCTCCTTATTCTAGCCATGCCAATGTTGAACTTACCTAAAATATACAAGATGGAAACATTAGTCCAACAACGTGTATGTTGGCATGAATTACCAAAATCACCAAGGGAGCATGTGTGCTTTCAATCTCCCCCTTTTTGGTAATTGATGACAACATACATCAAAGCTTCAAATAAGGATAGAAATGAGAATGAATCAAAGCTTTGAAGAAAGACATGTGACTTGTATAAGCTCCCCCTAACAATGTACATCTAGTAAATGATAGCTATGGAATGTAGATGCACAAGGTATAAGACATACACATGTGACATATATCTTGGCTATATGCATCAGAGCAAAGGATGTAACACTTAGATGTCCCCATGTTCATGATTGGCTTCTTGTAAATAATATGTCCAAAACAAGAAATTATCATCTCCATGAGTATGATGCATATACTTACCTTGAAGTTCCTAATCCAGTACCTGAAGAAATGCACTTGAGAAAACAGGGTTAGATAACACAAGGTAATTTCTTTAAGACAGGACAAAGGATCAAACAAGGAACCAAGGTTGGGATGACATGTGGAAGAAAGTATCACAGAGTGAGTACTTCTTTAAAGCAGACATGTCCCCACAAAAAAAAACTGTCTCCCCCTGAAGAACTGCCTCTCCCCCTGAATCTGATATTGGATATCGCTTTTCTAATTCACGCCATAGAGTATAAGCACATTTAAAGTTTTGCATACAACCAATCACAATATTAGGTAATCCTCTAATGATAAGATTGACGGTTCTAAGGTTACGAAGCATGTCAATTTCCTCTTCATGAGTGGGATGCACGAGATCAATAGGAGGCACATAGGGGCTATGAATGTACTTGCTCAAGTTAAATTCATCAAAGATATCAAGCATTTCATCTCTCCAGAAGTTGTAATACTCCCCATTGAGAATAGGCACTCTACGTCTAAGACTCCCCAAAGTAGACAAATCCATCTCCCTCCAAAGGTGATTAAACCAAGGTAAAGGAGACAAAAGCTCTGATACCAATTGAAGGATCGAGGAGATGGGTCTAGAGGGGGGTGATTAGACCCTTAACAAGCAAAGTTCGTAGTTTTTAAGATTGCTTCAAGTTGAGGTGCAGTTTTATCACAAGTTAAGGCATCTACAATACATTTCAAGCAAGCATGACAAGAGTATATAGGTAGCGGAAATAGTAAAGCATGCAACTTGCAAGAATGTAATGGGAAGGGTTTTGGAGAAGGCAAACACAATGGAGACACGAAGATTTTTGGCATGGTTCCGATAGGTGGTGCTATCGTACGTCCACGTTGATGGAGACTTCAACCCACGAAGGGTAACAGCTGCGCAAGTCCACGGAGGGGTCCACCCACGAAGGGTCCACGAAGAAGCAACCTTGTCTATCCCACCATGGCCATTGCCCATGAAGGACTTGCCTCACTTGGGTAGATCTTCACGAAGTAGGCGATCTCCGTGCCCTTACAAACTTCTTGGTTCAACTCCACATCATATCGGAGGCTCCCAAGTGACACCTAACCAATATAGGAGACACCACTCTCCTAAAGAGAATAAACGGTGTGTTGATGATGAACTCCTTGCTCTTGTGCTTCAAATGATAGTCTCCCCAACACTCAAACAGCTCCTCAGAGATTTGGCTATGGTGGAAGAAGGATTTGAGTGGAAAGCAACTTGGGGAAGGCTAGAGAACAAGATTTATGTGGTAGGAATGGGTTATCTTGATCTCAACACATGAGTAGGTGGTTCTCTCTTAGATCTAGGTAGGTATGACTGTAGGCACGATCTAATGGCTCTCTCTCTTGTGAAAGATTGGGTGGAGGGGTATATATAGCCTCCACACAAAATCCAACCGTTATGCATTATTGACACAACTCGGTGAGACCGATCAGAAAGACTCGGTTAGACCGACTAGTTCAAAATGTTAACGTTAGGAATCTCGGTGGGACCGACTGGAACAAACTCGGTGGGACCGATGTGCAATGGCTAGGGCAAACTGCATCACGGTGGCGCCGATTGGTTCATCTCGGTGAGACCGAAACAAAACAATTGAGCAACAGAGAGTTGGCAACGCAAACTCGGTGGGACCGATTGCTATCTCGGTGAGACCAAAATAAATGCAACAGGTAACAGAGAGTTTGCAAGGTCATCTCGGTGAGACCGAAAGCCGTATCGGTGAGACCGATTTGTTAGCGTTTCTGGCTATGGCTATGTCATATGAACTCGGTGGCTCCGGATGAAAGTGAATCGGTGGGGCCGAGTTGGAGTTTAGTGTTTTCACATATTTGAATGGAGAAAGTGGTTGAGGCTTTAGGTGCAATATCACTGATCATTTTGAGCAAGCAAGCTGTTAAGCAACACCTCATCCCCTTTTAATACTTTTGGCTTTCCTATGGACTCAATGTGATCTTGGATCACTAAAATAAAGATGAAGAGTCTTGAGCTTTTGCGATCATTTGTCCTTAGCAATTTGAAGGGTTCCACATCTCCTTGTTCTAGCCATGCCAATGTTGAACTTACCTGAAATATACTAGATGGAAACATTAGTCCAACAACGTGTAAGTGATGGAAATATGCCCTAGAGGCAATAATAAAATGGTTATTATCATATTTCCTTATTCATGATAAAGGTTTATTATTCATGATAGAATTGTATTGACCGGAAACTTAAATACATGTGTGGATACATAAACAAATAACGTGTCCCTAGTGGCCCTCTATTAGACTAGCTCATTGATCAAAGATGGTTAAGGTTTCCTAACCATAGACATGAGTTGTCCTTTGATAATGGGATCACGTCATTAGGAGAGAATGATGTGTTGGACAAGACCCATTCATTAGCTTAGCATATGATCGTTCAGTTTATTGCTACTACTTTCTTAATATCAAATACATGTTCCTTCGACCATGAGATCATGCAACTCTCGGATACCGGAGGAATACCTTTTGTGCTATCAAACGTCACAATGTAACTGGGTGATTATAAATATGCTCAACAGGTATCTCCGAAGGTGTCTGTTGAGTTGGCATGGATCGAGATTGGGATTTGTCACTCCGTGTGTCGAGGAGGTATCTCTGGGCCCTCTCGGTAATACACATCATAAGAAGCTTGCAAGAAAAGTAACTAAGGAGTTAGTTACAGGATGATGTATTACAGAATGAGTAAAGAGACTTGCCGGTAACGAGATTGAACTAGGTATGGAGATACCGACGATCGAATCTCGGGCAAGTAACATACCGACAAACAAAGGGAATTACGTATGTTGTCATAAAGGTTCGACCGATAAAGATCTTCATAGAATATGTAGGAACCAATATGGGCATCCAGGTCCCGCTATTGGTTATTGACCGGAGAGGAGTCTCGGTCATGTCTACATCATTCTCGAACCAGTAGGGTCCACACGCTTAACGTTTTCTGACGATATAGTATTATATGAGTTGATGTGTTGGTAACCGAATGTTGTTCGGAGTCCCGGATGAGATCACAAACATGACGAGGAGCTCCGGAATGGTCCAGAGGTAAAGATTGATATATAGGATGATAGCATTTGGTCACCGGAAAGGATTCGGATTGCACCGGATAATTATCGGAGTGCCGGAAGGGGTTCCGGGAGGCCACCGGTAAACGGTGGGCCTTATGGGCCAAGGAGGAAGGCACAACAGCCCACACAGGGGCTGGGTGCACCTCTTCCCCCCTGCCCATGCACCAAAGGAAGGGAGGGAAGGAAAGGGGAGGCGCCCTAAGGCAGCCAGCCCCCTTTCCTCCCCCCCACATGCTATATACGGAAGGGGGGGGGGGGGTTTCGGCCAGGGCAGGCGCCCTAGGGCTGCCACCAGCCCCTTGGGGCACCCCTTGGCTGCCTCCCCTTCCCCTCCACCTATATATATGTGAGGAGGGGATGGGGCAAGACACACCAACGATTCCCGAGCCGTGTGCGGCGCCCCCTTCTCTCTAGTTCGTCCTCCATCATAGTTTTTGTAGTGCTCGGCGAAGCCCTGCGAAAATAGTTTCACCACCACTGTCACCATGCCGTCGTGCTGTCGGAACTCATCTACTACTTCGTCTCTCTTGCTGGATCGAGAAGGCGAGGACGTCATCGAGCTGAACGTGTGTTGAATGCGGAGGTGCCGTACGTTCGGTACTTGGTCGGTTGGATCCAGAAGGTGTTCGACTACATCAACCGCATTAATAAACGCTTCCACTAATTGGTCTTTGAGGGTACGTAGACACACTCTCCCCTCTCGTAGCTTTGCATCTCCATGGATAGATCTTGCGTGTGCGTAGAAATTTTTTTGTTTTCCATGCAACGTTCCCCAACAGTATGTTGGCATGAATTACCAAAATCACCAAGGGAGCAAGTGTGCTTTCAGGTGCACCGCATCTAGGGTTGGCTGCCACCCTCCCTCCCCCCAAGGGGTGCGCCACCCTTCCCCTCAACCCTAGCTGCCAAGGGGGTTTACCCCGCACGCAAAGGGAGGAACGCCCCAATAGTGGGCCTATGGCCCATGTAGTGCTGCCCCATTTGGCGCATGCCAAGTGGCAGCCATATCGAGGCCTCCAGTGATGTCCGGAATGTCTACACGGAGAGGATCTTGCTGTGGGTTTGGCCGGGACGTTGCGCCCAAGTGTTCCCATGGCCTGACCTACCACAACCGGGTGGATAGGTCCACTGGTCAGAGCCCGTCCATGGAAAGTCAAAGGGCTAGATCTCGTGGTCAACCACTCCAGGGTTAGGCAGGACGGGGGCCTTGGGGGTAGCAGCAATGCCACCGAAGCGTCGCATCGGGCCCTCATACATGCCGTACGGTGTGGTGGCTTGTCCGAAGAGGCAACACACGTCTCCGGGGTGTGGCCCCCCTCACAGACGCCGCCACTGCCGGCACCTGGATGGGGGAAACGACCGCGTCAGGTCTACACGGAGGGGATCTTGCTGTGGGTTTGGCCGGGAAGTTGCTCCTAATTGTTCCTATGGCCTGACCTACCACAACCGGGTGGAGAGGTCCACTGTTCAAAGCCCGTGCGTGGAAAGTCAAAGGGCTAGATCTCGTGGTCAACCGCTCCAGGGTTAGGCAAGACGGGGGCCTTGGGGGGTAGCAATGCCACCGGAGCGTCGCACCGGGCCCTCATACATGCCGTACGGTGTGGTGGCATGTCCGAAGAGGCGGCACGCATCTCCGGGGTGTGGCCCCCCTCACGGACGGCGCCGCCGCCGGCACTTGGAGGGGGGAAATGGCCGCGTTGGGTCTACACGAAGGAGTTCTTGATGTCGGTTTCCCCGGATGTTGCTCCCAAGTGTTCCTATGGGCTGACCTAACACAACCGGGTGGATAGGTCCACTGGTCAGAGCCCGTCCGTGGAAAGTCAAAGGGCTAGATCTCGTGGTCGACCACTCCAGGGTTAGGCAGGACGGGGGCCTTGGGGGGTTAGCAATGCCACCGGAGCGTCGCATCGGGCCCTCATACATGCCGTACGGTGTGGTGGCATGTCCGAAGAGGCGGCACGTGTCTCCGGGGTGTGGCCCCCCTCACGGATGGCGCCGCTGACGGCACCTGGAGTGGGGAAATGGCCGCGTCGGGTCTACACGAAGGGGTTCTTGATGTCGGTTTCCCTGGACGTTGCTCCCAAGTGTTCCTATGTGCTGACCTAACACAACCGGGTGGATAGGTCCACTGGTCAGAGCCCGTCCATGGAAAGTCAAAGGGCTAGATCTCGTGGTCAACCACTCCAGGGTTAGGCAGGACGGGGGCCTTGGGGGGGGGGGGTAGCAGTGCCACTGGAGCATCGCACCGGGCCCTCATACATGTCATACGGTGTGGTGGCATGTCCGAAGAGGCGGCACGCGTCTCCGGGGTGTGGCCCCCCTCACGGACGGCGCCGCCACCGGCACCTGGAGGGGGGAAACGGCCGCATCGGGTCTACACGAAGGGGTTCTTGATGTGGGTTTGCCCCGGACGTTGCTCCCAAGTGTTCCTATGGGCTGACATAACACAACCGGGTGGATAGGTCCACTGGTCAGAGCCCGTCCATGGAAAGTCAAAGGGCTAGATCTCGTGGTCAACCGCTCCAGGGTTAGGCGGGACGGGGCCCTGGGGGGTAGCAATGACACCGGAGCGTCGCACCGGGCCCTCATACATGCCGTACGGTGAGGTGGCATGTCTGAAGAGGGGGCACGCAGCTCCGGGGTGTGGCCCCACTCACGGACGGCGCCGCCGCCGGCACCTGGAGGGGGAAACGGCCGCGTCAGGTCTACACAGAGGGGGATCTTGCTGTGGGTTTGGCCCGGATGTTGCTCCCAAGTGTTCCTATGGGCTGAACTAACACAACCGGGTGGAGAGGTCCACTGGTCAAAGCCCATGCAGGGAAAGTCAAAGGGCTAGATCTCGTGCTCAACCGCTCTAGGGTTAGGCGGGACGGGGGCCTTGGGGGGGTAGCAATGCCACCGGAGCTTCGCACCGGGCCGTCATACATGCCGTACGGTGTGGTGGCATGTCCGAAGAGGCGGCACGCGTCTCCAGGGTGTGGCCCCCCACACGGACGGCGCCACCGCCGGCACCTGGAGGGGGGAAACGGTCGCGTCGGGTCTTCCCCGGCCCTGGACCACATCGGAGGGGGGAAACGGCCGTGTCGGCAGCCTTTGGTAGGGGTCTTGTGCTGGGTTAGGCTATTGGATGTTTAATAAATTAGTAGGAGATTTATTTTATAATTTTAAATTTGATGCAAATGAAAAAATTGAAAAATATGTATGCCTACGGCTTTGCCGTCGGCATAGGTCGACACGTGGCATCGTCACCTATGCCGTCGGCTAAGACGTCGGCATACCCGCCCCCCCCCCCCCCCCCCCTTATCCATCCGCGGGCCGGCCCCCTCCACTCATTCCCCATCTGGTCCCGGACCGACCCCGACCACCCGCCCCCCACCCGCGCCCCGCCGCCGCCGCCCAGCTCCACCCGGAGTCGAACCCCGTCGCCCGCCGCCGCCACCATGACCCTCTCCGCCCCCTCCACGCGCCTCTGCCGCCACCTGGCCACCTCGTCGTCACGCCGCCGCCGCCGCCGCCACCACCCTCTCCGTCCCCTCACCCCACCACCACCCCCGTCAGCCCTGCCACCTCTCCAGGCCGGTCCACGCCGCCCCGACCCCGCGCCCTCCGGCCTCTCCTGCTCGGCCTTAGCGCCGCCCCGACCCCGCGCCCTCTGGCCTGTCCTGCCGGCCGGGGCTCGGAGCCCCCCTCCACTGACGCCCGGCAGTGGTGCCCCCGGACCCCGTCCCGCTTCGACTCTTCCCCGGCCCCTGCCCCTGACCTCCCTGCTCGCCCGCTGTACCGGCGCCCAAAACACCCCCGGTGAGCTTTTTTCTTTTTCTTTTTTCATTTTGTTACTGATTGTTATGTGATAGATTCATGTGTAGTGAAATATGGATGAATGGATGTTGGTCAAGTTTGTGATAGATAGATGGATTGATGGATATTGGTTAGTTTTGTCTTTGGTCAATTTAGTGATAGGTTATGTTGATTCATCTCCATGGAGTGATCTTTGACGTTTTGCGAATGGTGGAGAGTAGAGATGCATAGTCAAAAGAAGCTTATAATGAATGAATGTTGGAATGTAGGTGAAATACGAGACCCAAAATTAATTATCGTAGTTAAAAAAGCAATTTGAGTGACTTAGTATATAAAATAGTTAATGAAGCTTTTATTTTCATTTTGCGATGTTGTCAAATAGCTATGTGAGATGTGCTAAAAAAATTGAAGAACAAAATTGGTATATTTGAGATGTTGTCAAATAGCTATAGTTTCATTTTGTGATGTTGACAAAATTGGTATCTGATGAGTAGTTATTTTATCAAGATGATCTTGCTAAAAAAATTGAAGAACAAAATTTGACACTTGATGAAAATTAGGATTTGAAGTATCATGATGATCTAAAAACTTGACTAGATGTCATTAGCAATATGATTTTTTTCATAGTTTGTAGTGTCAATACTTTATGTGATGTGATGCCCTCAAATTTTTTGACTCGGTAAAATTTACAGGCTTTGTGCTATTTCATCTCCCTGGAGCCTTCGTCGTCTGGGTTTTTGGTCCGTGATCCTGCCACTGTTCGACTACTTCCTCTACAGCGGAGGGTGAGCTACGATCCACCTTCACCACCTACCCTCTTTTAAGTAGATTTCATTTTCACATCAAGTCGCGTAACCTAGGCGTCTCCCGTCCAAAAGGGTTGCAACGATAAATATGCATTCAATTGCATATTTATCACCGCAGCTCTTTCGGATTGTCCAGTGTTTTCCATGGACAGCCCGAGGATGTGCAGATTGGGTACGTTGTCCATGCTCTACCCCGTTCTGAGACAGGATTTCGGCGGCGCCTCCCCGTTGTTCTCCGGATGCGCATTCTCTCGGCATTTTGCCGAGACGTGTATTTGGAGAACAGCGGGGAGGTGCTGCCGAAATCCTGTCTCGGAATGGGGTAGAGCATGGACAACGTACTCAATCTACACATTCTCGGGTGGGATTAGGACCCATCTTTACCTATTAGAGATGTAGGTGGATTAAATGTCGTTTCTCGTCAACCCTGTAAAAAATAAAATATTGATGTGTGTAATTTAAATGAATCCTTAATTTTGTTGTGTGGCTTCCAATAAAGCAGAGATGGCAGATAATCAATGGATGTATAGTGGGTTTTTTCGTCGGAATCAAGTAACAGCAGAGTGGGTCGAGAAAACTGATGTGTTTTTGAAAGAGATATTCCGTAATCCAATGAGGATGGTGCCAGAATGCCCCTGTGCCAAATGTAAGCGACGTATGCGCAGAGATAAGAGTGAGATGACTAAGCACCTTTGCACGCATGATTTATGCCCAACTTTAATATGCCGATAAACTTTGCCCAGCGGGACCGTGGTAGAGAGGAGGTGATAAGACAACGCATCGCTGGTTATGAAGACGATGGGGTTAGAGACATGCTAGATGATGTCTTTGCTGCACAGCCGACACCTCCGTCACATTCAGCGAATGAACCGGAGGAGCCGGAGGAAACCGCAAAGGCCTTCCTGGATATCTTGGCCTCGTCAAAGAAACCTCTTTATGAGGGTGCCAAGCTCACTGTGCTGGATGCCATCTCGCAACTGATGGTAGTCAAGGCCGAGTACGGCTGTATCCGAGGTTGCTTCGAAGCATTTCTGGGAGTATGGGCTAACAGCCTCCCTGAGGGCCATGAACTGCCGAAAACCATGTACGCTACGAAGAAAATCATGGAGGTGCTCTCCATCGATTATGAGAAAATACATGTTTGTCCAAAGAATTGCCTTTTGTTTAGGCATGAGTATGCGAATGACAACTACTGTAGGAAGTGTGGTTCCTCTTGGTATATTGAGGTGGTCGATGAGCAGGGTCAGAAGAAGCAGCTAAAAATCCCTATGAAGGTTCTTCGGTATCTTCATTTCATAGAAAGACTGCAGCGCCTTTTCATCACCGAGGAGTCTGCCAAAATGATGAAGTGGCACAAGGAAGGGAAAAGGTACAATCCAAATAAAATTGTACATCCATCAAAAGGTGAAGCATGGAAGTCATTCGATATAGAATACCCTGAGGAAGCAGCCGAGGCTGGGAATGTCAGAATTGCTATATCAGGTGATGGGTTCAATCCATATGGTATGTCGTCTAATCCATACAGCTGCTGGCCCGTGTTTGTTATTCCGCTCAATCTCCCTCCCTGCGCCATAATGCAACGCAAGACCATGTTCCTATCGCTTATAATTCCGGGGCCTGAATATCCGGGGAAGAATTTGAGTGTGTTTATGCAGCCGTTGGTGGATGATTTGCACCATTCATGGTACTTCCCGAGGTTGACATACGACCGGCATCTGCAGAAAAATTTCTTGATGAAAGTTTGGCTACAGTATTGCATGCATGACTTTCCCGGCTATGCCCTATTCTGCGGATGGTGTACAAGTGGGAAGATGCCTTGCCCAATGTGCATGCAGGCCTTGCGTTTCATTTGGCTGAAGAAGGGTGGCAAGTATGTTGCCTTTGACCTGCATCGACAGTTCCTCCCTCCAGACCATCCTGATTGGGAAGACAAGAAGAACTTCACAAAAGGCCTAGTCGTCCATGAAGTAAACGAGATTCCAATGTTTTCTGGTGCGGATGTGCTTGCTCAGCTGAAAGCTCTTAAGCCTGCCGACGAAGGGAAAGGCAAAGGCAAAGGCAAAGCCACAGGCGAAGGCGAGGGCGAGGGCGAGGGCAAAGGAAAAGGCAAAGGGAAAAAAAGTTTTGAAGGATATGGTGAGACGCACAACTGGACTCACATTACCCCCTTCACGCAGCTTCCCTATTTCAAGGACCTCAAACTTCCATACAACATCGACGTGATGCACACCGAAAAGAATGTCGCAGAGGCCCTTTTTCACACGATCCTCAACATTCCTGATAAGACAAAGGATAATGTTAATGCTAGAGTTGATCAACAGAATATTTGTGATAGACCACGTCTACACATGCAGCCTCCCACAGGCAGTCGAAAATCTTGGTTCAAGCCAGATGCTACTTCGTACTTAAAAAGGATAATAAGATGGAGGCATTCAAGTGGCTGAAACACGTCATGAAGTTCACTGATGGTTATGCGTCGAATATAAGTAAGGGGGTCCATCTTTCAACGGGCAAAGTGACCGGGCTCAATAGTCATGACTATCATGTTTGGATTGAGCCGATTATGCCGGTGATGGTTCGGGGCTATGTTCCCGAGCGTGTCTGGCGTGTGCTTGCGGAGCTAAGCCATTTCTTCTGCACGCTTTGTGCTAAAGAAGTATGTCCCGAGATGATAAAAGAAATGCATAAGAAGGCGCCGGAGTTGATATGCAATCTAGAGAAGATCTTCTCGCTAGGCCTCTTTACTCCGATGACACAACTCATTTTGCACCTCGCGAACGAGGTATTGTTGGGGGGCCCTGTGCAGAATCGTTGGCAGTACGGCCCTGAGAGACAGAACAAGCATCTGAGACAGAAATGTGGAAACAAAGCTAAGATTGAAGCTTCCATAGCTGAGGCAGTTATCCTAGAGGAGGTGGCAGACCTCAGGACAGCGTACTATCCGGACCATGTTCCCACGCTGCACAATAAGGTGTCTCCATACAATACAGAAGAACCCAAGTATAAACCCAGGCTGCCTCTATTCAGCGGGCAAGGTGGCAGGGCTGGATGCTCGACACCTTATATCATGCCACGAGATGAGTGGGAGGATGTCATGTTCTATATCTTGCACAACATCAAGGAAGTTGAGGATGAGTGGATGAGGTAATACCTTTGCACCATTCTTTTAGTCAATTCGTTATGTTCACTTTGCCTCGTTCTAATACCGCTTTTCTTATTTTAGTCAATTCGTTGATGAAGAGTGGACGGGAATGCTGCCTCCTACTGAAGCGGAGGCACTTGCTCTTCTCCGAAAGGGTGCCGATGGAAGTAAAAAATTTGTTGCGTGGTTCATGGAGAAAGTAAATTTTCACACTTCCCTATTACCTAGTTCTTGATGAGCACAAGGCCAGAGCCGACGTGGTCTTGCTGGCGGCTGCGAAGAAGAAAGCTCGTCAGATGCAGTACTACCACACCTACCTTCATCAAAAGATAAGCAAAACTGAAGCACAGAAGCAATGACTTACCTTGAACAGGGAGCAGTACATGAAGGTAAGTATTACTAACTTTTCATTCCAACATATAAGCAGTCAATTTAATTGTTTCATGCTCACATGTCATGCTTCCATTATTTAGGTTATTCCTCCTTGGTGCTTTGCAAAGGATGATGGATGGGCGAGTTTGGTGGATAGGTGGCTCGGCGAGGATGCAGAGTTTGCTGCCAAGAGCAGCAAGGCCCGGGCTAACCGTGGAAAAGACGGGACACACGGCCAAGGAAACAGGAACCACTGGGGCTTCAAGGCCATCAAGGTATATCTATATGCATGATGCATTTTTGTTCTTCTTTTTTACCTCATGTTCTTATGGATGGCTAACTTCTGTTTGACGTTGCAGGAGGACAAGTTGAAGTGGCCTCTCTCAGACATGGAGTCGTGGAAGATGGCCCGTGAGCGAAGTGATCGCAAGGCCGGCGAGAGCGAGTACTACGGCAAGACCGAGGAGCACCTGGAGTCTTACAAGGAGCAGTTTGAGAGGTTGCATCCGCCTGGTCCGGATGCTCCTGACGTCGTCCAGTCTCAGATCGACGACACGGCGGTGGTGGCCATCCAGCCTAAGTCCCATGGCCGGTACCCGTGTTTCGATGGCTTGATCACTCCTTTAGTCTCGTACACACGGCTTTGGGCTACGAACCCGAGCCCGTTAGAGAGTATGGGGCGTTCGCAGCCTCCCTTAGCCCGCCAGCATGCTGTAAGTACTTCCCCCTTATCTTCTTTCTCTCTAACTTTCTCATTTTATTTTTAGCATTGCCCACTTAGAAACAACCTAAATTTTGTAGGCATATAAGGCCTTTGTCGAGCATAGGAATCTCGAGGTGCGGGAGTACTTGCAACGAGTGAAGGAAAACGATGATTACAACCGTCAGATGATGACGGTTAGTTTTGCCCTCTTAAAACCAAGCTAAAATTTGCACTTTCATTCCTTCTGACCTTCTAGTATGCTTGGTTAACTAACATCCAGTCTATGTTGGTGTCTTGGATTAACCGCATGGATCCACCACAAATGGGACCCCCACCACCACCTGCTAGAGAACCCCCACACGTGCCCACGTTCGATGAATGGGTGGCACTAGACAGTCAGACTCCGGTTAGTACACGTGCCCACGTTCTCGTTCATTCAACAGTACCATATCATATTTACCCTTACATTCTCTTCTCCCACATGTAGGGGACCGGTGGCTTGACTCCAGTCACTCCGATCTGGCAAGGAGGTGGTGGTCTTGGCAGTGGCGGTCTTGGTGGTCTTGACGGTGGCGGTCTTGACTGATGTCGATGATGATACCCGTGCCTGTGGCCGTCGTGCCATACTTTTCATGTTCCGTAGTCCATATTTACCCGTGCCTGTGGCCTCTCCTCATGTTCCGTAGTCCTTATTTACCGTTCTATAGAAGACTTATGTTCTCATACTTATGTTCATTAAGTGTTTCGCCGATGATGATGATGTTGATCTTTACATGATGATGATCTTTAGATGATGATGATCTTGTTGTGATCTGTTATATATCTATATCTGTCATATATGAGTCAATTTGCTGTGAATTTGAATGAAAATGGACAAAACAGGGCATATAAAAAAACAGAACAGAACTATGCCAACGGTCGGCATAGCTATGCCCAGGTGAACCAGCAGCCGCCACGTGGCAGGGCTATGCCGACGGCTAAGCCGTCGGCATAGATCAAAACATATGCCGACGGCTTAGCTGTCGGCATAGCCCTTCGTCCAGGAGCGCCTAGGGGGTGCCACGTGGCAAGCTAAGCCGACGGCACGCGTCGGCACACCTGTTCGCCCAGGAGCGTTCTGGGGCCGCCATGTGGTAGGGATAAGCCGACGGCCTGGCCGTCGGCTTATCCCTGCCACGGGGCGGCCCGTGATACGACTGGCGCAGTGACGACGCCGTCAACGGCTGTCCCGTGGAAAACTGCGCCGACGGTCAAATTATGCCGACGGCTGTACGGAAGCCGTCGGCATATCTATGCCGACGGTCTGACAAGACTACGCTGATGTTATCTACGCCGACGGGGCTAAGCCGACGGCTTAGATCTATGCCGACGGCCTGTGGCCGTCTGCATAGTACGTTGTTCCGGTAGTGCATTAGTAACTCAGGAACACACAGAACACAGATAGACTATGATAGCTGGCTGTTTTGAATTATCGCACATGAGGACTGCCTGCAGAGCTCGGAACATCTTCTATCTTGCTGTATCTGCGGTGGTTCATCCGAATCAATGTTAGCTGATGGATCCGTCAAATGGTAACCTTGTGTCCGTGACTGGCTCGAGTGAGGAGATAGCCGACGACAGAGCAGACCTTATATAACATGTAGGAATAAGTAGGATGTGAAATCACAAAAATGGAGGTGAATGGAGCAGCGAAACGAAAATGGGTTCGGTCCTGAGTAGGTTAAGTTTTCTAGCTTGTTTGACCGTAAGTCGGTTCCAAAATTCATACCTGGTCATAAAACTGCATCATAGTAACTCACAAGTCACAAAAATAATACTTGGACATGACTTCGGTGCCGCGTTTGCTGCCTCTGTAGTCATTTTTTCCAAAATGGACCCAGATCTATTCTAAAAGATTATCAGAAGTACAAAACACCCCAAACATAATAAAAATTATATCGAGGTCCCTGAACAATGAAGGACCACTACCGCCGCCAGAACGAGTCACCGACGCGCCGCTGTCGCCGCTCCCCAATCGGAGCCGGCCTGACCTTCCCGATGATAGCCAGGAAGTCCTCGTGCACGTGCCTCCTAAGCACTCGCGCCCTAGAGCCACAGTCGTCGCCGGTGAACCCTTGAATCAACCCCAAGCGCATGGCACTAGCTCTAGCCATCACGGCGGGAAACCCTAACCTCGCTGCCCCAAGGAGACGGAAGGAATTTATGTCAGAGCTCCGTCTACACTTTCCAGAAGGACGAACTCGAGGAGGATCGGAGACAGAAAGACCAGATTGAAGAAAAAGTGCCATCATCCGTCCGAGCGCTTCCCCTGCAAGGACTAAAAAACCATAACCTAAACTACTAGCCGGAGCCGAGGCACCGGGATTCCCTTCCCCGCTACCGGCCTCCGGAGCGGCAGGCAGAGGGCAGGCGAATCCACAGACTCGCCGGCGGAGCCTGGACGAGAAGAGTTTGCCCTAGCCCCACTTGCGAGGTGAAGGGAATGAAACTGGAGCCATCACTGCCTTCGTCGTCGTCCTTGAAGCGCTTGCGAACCACCACTACCACTATGTTAGTGTGATGCTCATGCTGTCTTTGTGTGTCATGTCTCACAGTGCTGCTCGCCAAGCACTAGCGGGAAGATCGACACCGAAGAACCCGGATTTTCTAACAGCTCCACATGTAGCGAAGCATAATCGGCCATCCACAGATGCTTTGAGATTGGTAACGTATTTTAGCAATATTCCAATACAAATATACAATGCATATATCATGCGTTATTGGCATTGACATCTCTGAATTTAAAAATATATTTTTGCACAAAGTAAATAGAAATCTAAGACATCAGAAAATTCAAAATAATCTTCAAAGATTGTTTAAAAATAAAATACAGGTTTCACCATTTTTAAAAATATGACTGAAATTATTGAAATGTGTGTAATATATATGAAATGTTTCTGAAATTGATTCAAAAATGACTGAAAGAATTGGAATTTGTGCAAAATGTCTATGGAATGTTTCTGAAATTGACTGAGATATGACTAAAATAATTGAAATTTATGTGATTATTTATGAATTATTTTTGTCAACTTTTTTGGAACAATGAAAGATCACTGAAATAATTGAAATAATTGAATATAAAAAATGGTTTTTTTAAATGTCACTGAAATAATAGATTTTTTTTAATAAAAATGCCAAAATAAGGTATCTCTCTCTTTTTGAAGCTATTTTGAATTTTTTGAAGTCTTTGAATTATTTTAGATTTTGTGGAAATTCATTTAATAATATTATTTGGAAATTTTGGTCTGCCAATACCGAAAACAAAAAAAAATGCCGATATAAAGACCTGTACAAGACAAATAGAACCCAAAATACATGGATGACTTTACAGGTGGCGGGATGAGATTGGTTAGGAGCACTCCGCTATCTAGCGGCTCCGTAAGAAATGACTTTCCCCAACGCCGAAGCCAACAAACTTTCTGCCACAGGTTTTCTAGCTTAATGGACTCAAAACACAAAGGTTCAATACAATCATTAACCGACTTGTACCTGTGCATGTATGTAAACCAAACATATGTATAAGCATTTGAAGTATTACGTACAGTTAAATCATGCAATTTTCCTTTGCTACACGGGTAGGAAGAGTATGTACACTTCGTCCATGACTCTCGGGAGAACAGACGATATGGTTTCCCAGCCTTCCGTTCGCACCGCCACCGGTCTGTCTCGTCTCCTGTGGCCTTAGAATCATGGAGACGTGGTGGATCCTGCCCCTTGTCAGCGGAAGGGCTCTGTTTTTAGGTTTTTTTTAGTTTAGTTATGGTTTATGTCCTGCTCTGGAACGCGAGGCGGTGGCGGCTCCCTGAAGATGGAATAAGATTCTCCCCGCCTAACCCCCGTTCCGACGGTGCGTCTAGCGTCGTCGAAAGGCGTGTGTAGGTGTGTCTCCGGCGGATCTCGTGTGATTCGGTTGGTGTTTGTCTTCGATGGATCCGCTTGGATCCAGTCTTCATTCATCTGCGTTCGTGTGTTTATAGGTTGGCTTCTTTTGATCTACGCTTCTCTTCATCGGCGACGGTTGTTGTTCTGTTGCGCTGGTCCTATGGGACCGTAGCACGACGACTTCTTGAATGTCTACTACAATAAGGTTTGCCCGGCTCCGCTGAGGGAGGGGCGATGACAGCGGTGCGCCTTTGGTTCGCTCCAGTGCTTGTAGTCGTCGGTAGGTGGTCTACGGACCTGGATGTAATTTTTCTTACTTCTCGTGTTTTTTGTACTGCCTTGACAGTTGATGAATAGATGGGAAGGCCCCCACCCACTCCCCACCGCCTACAGAAAAAATGGTGTGATTGAAACCACAGTGATTGATGTAAACACTTCTCTAAGGAAACTGAAACTACTTGTTTACGAGTTTAATTTGCTCCCACGTGATAGTGGTGTTTTGTCTATCCCACGATCGTTGAGCCAATTAACGATAATTCCGATATGCACTTGATTCCGCCGGCGGCCAAAAAAACCGGACAGGTGAGTCCCATCCTTACCGACAGAAATATCTCAACGGCACACGCATTTGGAATTCGGGATCAAGCATGCATGTCACGTTGTTTTGTTGCCTAGATCGCTGCCCTCGCGTGATAGTATTGGTTTACCTGTCACACCTGTCCCTAGCTCGTTGTCGTCTAGTAGCTAGTCTTGTCGCTAAACAAAGACACGTGCGAGGGAGAGCTACTCCAAAATCCTAATTACTTACTCTTTAATCGGTCATTGAACATTCCTGATTTCTCTTGATTATTTTTCGGTTTTGAGCTCTGTGGCACCTACGGACAAAAATAGGTTTCACTCTTAACACGTATGCTCTCGTTGTTTCGAGTCATCCTAAGGTAAAATTAAAGAAAGTGTAGTGTATGCCATGATATTGTGAACCTGTTCAAAATATGAAGGGGTTTTTTCTTTTTTTGGCAAACTGCATATAGGCATTCGATGGGTGGCCACGTGATGAAGGTGCGTACTGTACGTACTGCTCTAGCTTGTATTTTCCCAGAGATATCGATGCCGATGAGAGAAAGCAACGGCAGAAAATGAGCCAGGTCCGCGCCCGAGTGCGACTCTTGAAATGAACCACGGAGGAAACGATGGATGGAGCACGTAACGTACGTACGCCGGCTTACCTAGCGTCACTCGTGCATGAAAACGACGACGTGCCTGCATCACTCGTTGTGACTTTTCTTTAGGAACGCCATGCATGCTGCCCATGCGTCCTGATGCATGCCTACCCTCCTCCGTTCCTGGTTAACTTCCTCTCTTCATTTTCGACCTGGCCTCCCATACAAGAGTAGTCACGGCGTGTCATTGACATGCTGTGCATGCTTTAGACTAACCATGGTCGACGTCACGACTGACCTGGCGCTTGTCACGGTGTTGTTTGTGGGGCCACACATGGATGCACATACGTTAGGCTAGTTATAGTGGGGAGTAACTTATTAGTGTCATGCATATGACACTAGCCTATGTTACTACCTTCATAGTGTTGGAACAAGTCTCCCTGTGCATGACTGCCACGTGGTATTCCCCCTTTCCGTTGCACTCTGTAACTATCTGGGATATTAGTTAGCACCCTGATCGCATGTGCTGGTTTAGTGGGAGTTAGCTTCGGGGTTAGTTGAGTAGTGGCCGCACCATCGTGTGCTGCATGTTGTATAAGTGTAAAACTTGATGACTGAGTACAAACTGTATATTCAATCTTCCCCTTCTACATGGTATCATATACCTTGTTCTTCTTTCTCGCTTCCGCTTCCCCACTGCCATGGACATCTTTTCAGAGGGCACCTCGTCCCACTCCTCCATTCCCTTTGCCGACGATGCCGCCAGGCCCATCCCTGCACATCTTTCCACTATTCTCACCATGAACCCCAACCTCCATGTCCCCGTGCGTCTCCAGCAAGACCCCCCAAATTTCACCACATCGAGCACCTTCTTCAACGCCATCCTCCGGTCCTTTGGGCTCCTCGAGCACGTTGAAAGGACCGTCGACACGTAGCTCCGCCGCTCCGATGCCGTATTGACACAGATCGATTGTGTTGAGCATCTGTGTACACGTATATACACATGTACTCTAATCTCCATCCATCTCATTAGGGTTTAGTCTTGGAGGTGATGATCTTGCTGTACATCTATATACTGGCACTGAATGCCCGTGAATATACGTGTATTGCATCCTATCATCTCCCTACATGGTATCAACCTAACTCGACCTAACCAAGCAATGCCTCCGCCGCTGCTTCCTCCAAGCCACCGCCGCCGCTCTCATCTCGCTCGACGTACTGCTCCTGATCCCGATAGCCTGCGAGCCCCTCCTCCCGATCGCCAGCCGCGACCCACTCCTCCCGATCGCTAGCCGCTGCCTGTACTGCTGCTCCTCCCGATCGCTGCTGCCTGCTCCTCCATATCGCTGCTGCTACCCAACCTGTGTACGTGTCTCTGACAAGCGCAATTTGTCTCGGATGCTGCCATATCCGGGAGGCTGGCCGGCCGGCGACAAGTAAGCGAAAACAACGGAGGGGAAACACGCGTACAGACCGGACCGGACCGATCGAGTGCCGAATACGATCATCATGCCGAATACAAATTCAAATGTCCACCTCATCACAAGATCGAATCGAATGGAATCTCGACCGTATGTACGTTACGTGCGTGCATGACTAGCTGTACGTTTGTTGAAGGCTAGCTAGCTAGCTTGCGGGTTCGGTAGGAGTAGGCATCCCATAGTTAGTGGTTGTTTGGATAAGGAGAATTAGATGTGAGATCTTGGAAAACCAGTTTTTGGAGGATTTTTAGGAAAACCAGTTTTAGATAGTTTTTCGGTTAAGATAAGTCTACAATTCCTTGTTTGGGTGGGAAAAAGTGAAAACATGATTATACACAAGAGGCTGCGTCTAGCTCTCATGTCACCGCCCTTCCTACGCCAATGACGCTGCCGCCCCGACTAGCCAGCACAGGGAGAGAACCTTCGCTCCGCATCGGTCGTCGTAGATGTCGTCCTGCTGAAGAACCACAGACTCATGCCGGGACACGGCCATCGCCAGGACTTCACTGTCGCCTCGGGACATTATCGCCGCGCCGCGCATCCATATATACATGCGTGGGCAGAGCTCCGCCTCACTCCTGGTGTGCGTCGCCATGGCCAATCTTGTGCTACTCATACAGCTGAGCGCTGAGTGTGAGTGCATGTGCTTGCGCATGAGTGCGACATCCCCATCTTGCCGGATGAGATCTCCATCCTACAAGGCCACCATGAGTACGTAATGAAGCAGCTTGGCCGGTCGAGGCTTCCTGCAAGGCCATTGATGCCATTAAGGCGCATGTCGAGCTTTCCTAGACGCTGCAGCTTGGCCGGCGAGACCAGCGCTCGGCGGCCGTTACCTTGTTGCTTGGAGGTCTCCTAGGAGAAGGCCAAGGCCACCACGCCATCATTGTTGGGACGTGCATGTTGGGTCAACCCCAGTCTCCCCTAGGTCCCCATGTATGCATGTATGGTCAGCACACATGGGGTGGCCCGTTCGGCACGCCTGTGTCAAAATCATGACACAGGCGTGAGGTAGTAGCTGGTGGTCTACTCCCTGCTGCGTAAGGGAGTTACCACATCGTAGGGAGTGGGTAGCTCCTGTAGGTAGATTTCTAGTGCTTTGTACAACATATAGATTAATGGAACGCTCCCAAGTGTGAGTAGCAAGTAGACAAAAACACTTCGTCCTCCTCTCCTCTGCTCGCTCCCATGCTTCGTTGCTGTTCCCGGGAACGCCCCAAGGCCACCGGTGAAAGGTCTGCCTAGGCTAACAATTGGTATCAGAGCCTCTAGGTTTCAGCAGCCATGTCTAGCAACGAGGGAGAGCAGCGTCAGCGGCGTTCCGGCTCGGGTGACTCCAAGTCACGGGCCACGCCGGACGGCTCCAAGTCGCCACTTCACGGAATCGGCATCAGCGCTCGCTGAGCCACGGGTGCAGCCCGGCGCGGCGCGGCAACCATGGTGAGGTCGTGTTGAGGGAGATTGCGCTAGTCCATTGGAGGCGGCGACGGCACCAATCTCGGCTTCCCGATGCACACCCGCTCGAACTACATTGACTGGGCGCTTATCATGGAGTGCGACCTGCAGGCGGCAAGCCTGTGGGACGCCATGGAGGACGACACTGTCTCCAAGAAGGAGGACAGGCAAGCTGTGGTGGCGCTGCTCCGCTCAACCCCACCGGAGATGCATAGCACGCTCGTGGCAAAGGCGAGCACCAAGGAGGCATGGGCTTCGCTAAGGACCCAGCGCCTCGGCAGCGACCGCGTGCGCGAGGCTAACGCGCAGCGGCTGCGGATGGAGTTCGAGAACACCGCCTTCAAGGACGGTGAGCGTGTCGACGACTTCGCCATGAGGATCACCAGCCTCGCGAGGTCCCTCCGCTCGCTCGACGACACCCTCACCTGCCACTAGTAGAAAACGGGCCTTTAGTCCCGGTTTCAGATGGCCTTTAGTCCCGGTTCTGCAACCGGAACTAAGCAATCGGGACTAAAGGCCCAAACTTTTAGTCCCGATTGGGTTAAGAACCGGGACTAAAGGTGCTCCATGTGGCCGCTGTGGGGCGCCCAGGCAAGAGGACCTTTAGTCCCGGTCGTTGGAGACTAAAGGCACAAACTTTTTGTCCCGATTGGGTTAAGAACCGGAACTAAAGGTGCTCCATGTGGCCGCTGTGGGGCTCCCACGCAGGAGAAACTTTAGTCCCGGTTGGTGGCTCCAACTAGAACTAAAAGGCTGCCACGCGTCAGCATCTGCCAGGCGCTGAGGTTTTTGTTTTTTTTAAAGGAGGGGTTTTGCGTTTTGGAGGGTTTAGTGGTTTCAAATTGTGTTAGCTAGCAACTACATATAGGGAGAAGTGACCTCTCTTTCTCCGTGCTTGGTCAACGCTAGCTACTACATATAGAGAGAATTCGACGCTAACTAGTAAGTAATGAAGGAACCATTAATTACGCAACATCGTCATGCATGATCAATATATAGAGAGAAGTGACCTCTCTTTCTCCGTGCTTGCTGAAGAACCACAGACTCATACCAGGACACGACCATCGCCAGGACTTCACTGTCACCTTGGGACATTATCGCCGCGCCGCGCATCCATATATACATGCGTGTGCAGAGCTCCGCCTCACTCCTGGTGCGCGTCGCCATGGCCAATCTTGTGCTACTCGTACAGCTGAGCGCTGAGTGTGAGTGCATGTGCTTGCGCATGAGTGCGACATCCCCATCTTGCCGGATGACATCTCCATCCTACAAGGCCACCGTGAGCATGTAATGAAGCAGCTTGGCCGGTCGAGGCTTCCTGCAAGGCCATTGATACCATTAAGGCGCATGTCGAGCTTTTCTAGACGCTATAGCTTGGCCGGCGAGACCAGCGCTCGGCGGCCGTTACCTCGTTGCTTGGAGGTCTCGTAGGAGAATGCCAAGGCCACCACGCCATCATTGTTGGGACGTGCAGGTTGGGTCAACCCCAGTCTCCCCTAGGGCCCCATATGTGGTCAGCACACATGGGGTGGCCCGTTCCGCACGTCTGTGTCAAAATCATGACACAGGCGTGAGGTAGTAGCTGGTGGTCTACTCCCCACTACTAGGAGAATTCTTATAGGAAGGACATCAGTAGTAGCGCTGGAAAATAACAAGCGCTGCTGCTAATTAGCAGTAGCGTGGGTTTAGGGTAGCGCTACAAGTGAAGCTTTAGCAGCAGCACTGGAAATGAAAAGAGCGCTACTGATAAGTGGGACCAAACGAGCCCACCGACGCTATTTTTAGTAGCAGCGCTGCTTTGCATACAGCGCTACTGCTAAGATTTTAGCAGTAGCGCGTGCTAAGACAACACCGCTACTACTTCTGGGCCCCACTTAGTAGTAGCGCTGCTTCCGACAAGCGCTACTACTAATCACCATAGCAGTAGCGCCTTCAGGAATACAGCGCTACTGCTAGGCGTGGCTGCCACCTTTAATTTTCACCCACCCCTCTCCCCTCCCCCTTCCTCCCCTCTCCCCTCCTTTCCCCTCTCCCCTCTCTAAGTTACTTCTCCACCATTATTTCCCTTCGTCTCTCTTCCTTCTACCTCTCTTCTCTCCCCATTAATGCCCCCCTCCACCATAATTCTCCTCCATAAATGGCCTTTCTTCTTTATCTTCCTCATTTATTTGGCTCTCCCTCCTTCCATACATATAGATCTAGCTAGCTCATCTTTCTCCATCTCCATTAGTTAGCTAGAGTCATCTCTCCTGCTAACAACTAGATCTAGCTAGCTATTTAGTCATCCACTTTTGATCCCTATATATAGGTAGCGAAGGCCTCATCTAACCGTGCTCGATCTCTCTCGGGAGATAGGTGAGTAAAAAGTTATGCATTTCAAGAATGAGAATATGTGTGTTTGAGATATGGGGGGATTTGTGCGAGTGACATGCCCCCGAGTTGCTAATGTTTTGCCCAAATGTCGATTTAATTCTGTTTCGGTGAATTTCGAGCAAACTCGATATGTCCTATTTTTAGGCAAGGTCCTGCCAAATTTTTATATGACTTTGATGCATGCATGCATTTTGTTTATAACCCTTTTGCTTGTTATACCGTGCAGTAGGTCATGAAGGTGAGTGGATGGAAGGTGGAGCGATACTTGCAATCCGCGGTGATGAACATGTATGCAAATAATCGCACTAGGATTAGATGTCCGTGAACAAGATGCAAAGAAGGAGTCCTTTTGGACCCTTTTGCTCATGGCAGTTTGAAGGCGCACCTGCTGATGAATGGTTTCATGGATGGCTATACTCGGTGGATAAGTGAAGATAATGATGAGGATGTCCACATGGCAGGGAATAACGACATGGGGCTAGACGAAGAGATGACCGATCGACACGAAGACGATGGCGCTGGACATGGCGGCGGGGAAGAGTCCAGACATGGCGGCGGCAGAGAAGATTCCGGACATGGCGAAGAAGAGTCCGAACATGGCGGAGAAGAGGCGGCGGACTACACGCCGCAGTCTTCGACGCTACTAAGTTCAGTCGTGCAGGACCCTCATGTTCGAGACCTCCTTCGCAAGAGTATGAGTAGAGATAGACCTGCTTCTATAGAGGAGGCCAAGATGGTGCAACTTGAAGTAGACTCGAAGACTCCATTGTATGATGGTTGCGATCCCGAGGTGACCCGCTTGAGTTTCCTGCTCAAACTTCTAAAGATGAAGACCAAAAACAAATGGACAGACAAAAGTCTCGATGAGCATTTGAACTATCTACATAATAAAGTTCTTCCCGCGGGGAACCTGTGTCCTACTAGTGTCGAGGAGGCCAAGAAAATCGTTTGCCCTCTTGATCTGCCGCACATTTGATACCACGCATGCATCAACGATTGAATCATTTATCGGGGGGAGCACGCTGAAAAAACCAACTGTCCAGTGTGCAATGCTTCTCGATACAAGAAGGCAGAAAAGAAAGCTCCTCAGAAAGTTGTATGGTACTTTCCGATCACTCCCCGTCTGCAGCGGTATTTCGTTGATCCTAAGGAAGAAAAGCTCATGCGCTGGCACGCGGAGAGGAAGAAGCCCGACGATGGAGATGATCCGAAGCTGAGACACCTTGCAGATGCTAGCCAGTGGAGAGCATTCAACGCCGTATATCCATTTTTCACAGAAGATGCAAGGAACATCGTGCTTGGCGCGAGTACCGATGGCATGAATCCGTTTGGAAACCAGAACACCAACCACAGCACATGGCCCGTCTTTGTATGGATGTACAACCTCCCCCCATGGAATTGCATGAAGACAAAGTACGTACACATGAGCATGCTGATTCAAGGGCCGAAACAACCGGGAAATGATATTAACCTGTATCTGGGGCTACTGAAAGAGGAGCTAGACACGTTATGGAAATCACCGGTCAAGACATGGGACGCCAGCACAGGAAATTATTTCTATATGAGAGCCGCGCTGATGACGACCGTGCACAACTATCCCGGTTATGAGGTGCATGGATGATACAATGTCTCAGCAGCTTACGTTAACGAAAGATGGCGGGTCTGGGAAAATCGTGTACGCGGGGCATCGTAGATGGCTCGAGAAGGACGACCCATGGAGAAAACGTGGAGATCTAATCAATGGTTTGGCTGAGCATCGAGGACCTCCACGTAAGAGGAGCGGCGTCAGGAAAGATGAAAAGGGCGCCAGAGCCGCTGCTGAAGGTATGGAAAACGAGGTCTGTTTTCTAGGACTTGGAGTACTGGCCCAATCACGACACGCCTCGTTGCCTTGATCAAATGCATATCACGAAGAATGTCCTCGAGAGCTTGCTTGGCACACTAATGAACATGCCGGAAAAGACCAAGGATGGGCCGAAGGCAAGGAAAGACTTGGAAGATTTGGAGATCAGGAGAGATCTCCACATGCCGCCCCTTAAAAAGTCGACAGAGGAGATGGAGACGGGAGAAAGGGGCAGAAAAGTCAACAAGAAGGAGGAGAATTATTGCCCCCCTTCTTGCTTCACCTGAAGTGCAAAGGAGATCGATCAATTCATCAAGTGCTTTACGGGAATCAAAGTTAGTTCTGGTTACTGTGGGAAGATAAGCAGATTTCTAGACACCAAGAAGAAAAGGTTCAGCGGGATGAAGTCTCATGACTGTCACGTGATGATGATGCAGATACTCCCGGTTGCCATTAGAGGGATGTAACACCCCCTGTATTAAGCTACAGAGATCACCCTTTTGATGAGGCCATGTCATCATGATTAATAGTGCATAATCATCGTTAGCATCATATTGCATTTCAACTCCTAAGTCAAATTCAAATTTAAATGAAAGTGGAGTATAAAAGTTGTCCAACATAGAAACTAAAATGTCAGATAAATAACAAATATTCCAGAGGCTATTCTAAAATTGAAACCAACATCATTGGAATTGGATAAGTGACTCGAACAACCTCAAACAGTGGATGAAGATAATATTTAATAACCATTTATTAAATCTGAAATAAATATGGAATTATGTTTTGTCCAAACTAATTTTAGGTGTTAAGGAATAATGCAATGGTATTTATGAAATAGGTCACACTTTTTACAAAAACCATTTGGGGCCTAACCCTTAACATAAAAAAGAGAATAAAAAAGAAAAGGAAACGAAAGAAAAAAAAAAAAAAAAAAAAGAGATCAACACCCCCCCCCCCCCCCCCCCCGACTGGGCCTCGGCCCCGCAAGCCACCGGCCGCCAGGCCGGCCCATCCGGCACCTACTTAGCCGCCAACCCCCCCCCCCCCACCCGCCAAACCCTAACCCCTACCACCCGACCCCCCCCCCTCCTCCCTCGTCTCTCCTCCTCCCCCCCCCATCTGGATCGGGCGATCCCCCGATCCCGTCCGCCTCCTCGTCGACGACCGCTCGCCGACCCCCCCGTCCCCGCCTCCCCCTCTCGCCCCCACCTCCCGATCCAATCGGGATCAGGATCGCGGGAACACCCGTCCCTTCGGTCGCGGCGACACCCGCCGCCTCGCCGTCGCCGTTGACCCGCCGCCCGGCCCGCTTCTCCATCCGGCCGCTCCCTCGACGTCCCCTCTCCCCCGCCTCCGCGACCGCTCTTCGCTCCCCTCCCTCACCGCTACTCCGCCACCACGGGCCGGAGCTCTCCCTCGCCGGTCTGGTGCCTCGTCCGTCCCGCCTTGTCCCCGCGCCTGCCTCCCCGTCCCGTCGTCCTCGTCGACCCACCCCGACCCCCCACGCTGCCCCGTCCCTACGATCCACGGTGAGGGCCTCGGGCCTCTCCCCCCCCCTCTCTGCTCGCGCACGCGCCGCGCTCCCTGGCCTCGCCGCCGCGCTCCGGCCTTGGCCTCGCCTCTGTCGCACGCGCGCGCGCGCCCCCACTGCTCGTTCGCTCGGCGCCCCGTCGCTCTCCTCCCGCCACCGCCCGCTCCGCCCCCCCCCTTCCTCCGCGCGACCGCCCCGCTGCCTCTCACCTCCACCGGCTCTCCCCCGCCCCGTGCCCACCACCGACCCTCGCTCTCCCTCCTCCGCCCTGCGTCCCCTCGCCGCCCGCCAGCCGACCGAGCCCGTGCGTCCCCTTTTGGGCACCGGACATGTCCGGTCCGAAGGGGCACGCCCGGCGTTCCGCCCTGGGCCACTGCCCAGTGGGGCCCGAACCCCTGTGACGCTGACGAATGGGGCCCGCGCCCGAAACAGTTTTAAGAAAATAGAAATCAAAAATAATAATTAAATAATTAAATATTAATTAATTAATTAATTAATAATTAGTTAATTAATCCTGATTAGGTTAATCTAATTAACTAATTAGTTGTTAATTAACGTAATCAGTAATTAAATTAATTAAACCTAAGAACCTAACAGCCTTGACAGGTGGGACCCACCCTGTCAGGATGACTGGCTGCTCAGCATGATGTCATGGCTGACGTCAATAATTACTGTTTCGGATAATGTGAATTAATAATTAATAATTTCAGAAATTAATAAAAACTTTAGAAAATCATATCTTTTAACCGTAACTCCATGAAATATTTTATACATGAAACTGCTCAGAACGACGACATACGAACCCGGATACGCCGCGCGGTATCTCCGTCAGACGCCCGCGAGCTATAAACGTTGAACATTAGACCCGATTCGATAAATGAAAGTGTCCAAACCCTAATTAAATAAATCCGAATAAATTCCTAAATTAACTAAATCGCTTAGTAGGCTGTATCTCACCCTGGCCCTGCGTTTGGAATGTCAGGCATCCTCCGTTGCATTATTGCCGTGTGTTATCTGTTTCTTCTTTCTTCCCCCTCTTCTCTTCTGTAGACTACGAGGACCGACGCAGCGCGGTGCCCCGACCGGACTAGTTGTTGACGACCCCTACTTGCCAGAGCAACAGGCAAGCCCCCCCCTTGATCACCAATATCGCCTATGTCTCCCTATTACTGCTGGCATTAGAGTAGTGTAGCATGATACTGCTTTCGTTAATCCTATTCTGCCAGCATAGCCTTTCACTGTTGCTACTGTTGTTGATACCTTACCTGCAATCCTAAATGCCTAGTGTAGGATTGCTAGTTTATCATCATTGGCCCTGCATTCTGTCAGTCTGCCTGCTTGTACTATCGGGCCGTGATCACTCGGAGGTGATCACGGTTGTATACTATACTATATGCATACTATACAGATGGTGACTAAAGTCGGGTCGGCTCGAAGAGTACCCGCGAGTGATTCACGGATTGGGGGCTGAAAGGACCTTTGTCCCAACGGCCCTTTGTGTGGATCTTTGTGGCGGAGCGACAGGGCAGGTTGTGACCACCTAGGAGACAGGTGGGCCAGGCCCTGGTCGTCGTCCGCGGTGATCTCATAATAACACGTTTAACGAGATTGGATATTTGATCTGAGTCTGGCCACTGGCCTATACGCACTAACCAACTACGCGGGAGTAGTTATGGGTATCCCGGCGTCGTGGTATCAGCTGAAGCCTTCTTGACGTCAGCGACCGAGCGGCGCGCGCCGTGTTGGACCGCGCTAACGTAACCGCCGTGATCGTGTGGGTTGCTAGGTCTGCTCGCGGCCGCGTACGCAACGTGCAGGAGCGCACTGGGCGATGGGCCCAGACCCCAGGGTGCCTAGGATTAGTCCGGCGTGCTGACCTCTCTGTTGAGCCTAGGTGGGGCTACGACGTGTGGATCTTCCGAGGCCGGGCATGACCCAGGAAAGTGTGTCCGGCCAAAGGGGATCGAGCGTGTTGGGGAATATGTGGTGCACCCCTGCAGGGAAGTTTATCTATTCGAATAGCCGTGTCCCTCGGTAAAAGGACGACCCGGAGTTGTATTCCGACCTCATGACAACTAGAAATGGATACTTAATAAAACACACCCTTACAAGTGACAGATATTACCCGGTGGTCGCTCTCTCGCATGGTGGCGACGAGAGGATCGACGGGTAGGATTATGCTATACGTTGTTGTTTGGTTAACTTCCAACTAATCTCTTCTATTGCTTCAAGATGGAGGCTGCCAGAAGCGTAGTCTTCGACAGGACTAGCTATCCCCCTCTTATTCTGGCATTCTGCAGTTCAGTCCACCGATATTGCCTCTTTACACATATACCATGCATATGTAGTATAGATCCTTGCTTGCGAGTACTTTGGATGAGTACTCACGGTTGCTTTCCCCCTCCTTTTCCCCTTTTCCCTTCTTGCTGGTTGTCGCAACCAGATGTTGGAGCCCAGGAGCCAGACGCCACCTTCGACGACTACTACCATCCAGGACGGAGCCTACTACTACGTCCAGGACGCCGACGACCAGGAGTAGTTAGGAGGATCCCAGGCAGGAGGCCCTCTGCCTGTTCGATCTGTTGTATCCCTGTTTGTGCTAGCCATCTTATGGCACCTTGTTTAACCTATGTCTGTACTCAGATATTGTTGCTTCCGCTGACTCGTCTATGATCGAGCATTTGTATTCGAGCCCTCGTGGCCCCTGGCTTGTATTATGATGCTTGTATGACTTATTTATGTTTTAGAGTTGTGTTGTGATATCTTCCCGTGAGTCCCTGATCTTGATCGTACACGTTTGCGTGCATGATTAGTGTACGATCGAGCCGGGGGCGCCACAAGTTGGTATCAGAGCCGACTGCCTGTAGGAATCCCCCTTTCCAATTCCTTGGCCGAAGTTGAGTCTAGACAAAGAAAACCGTTTTACTAACTTGGCTGTGTGGCTTACGGGCCCACATTGCCAACTGGGTGGTATTAGGATCTTTTATTCCTCGTCTATACTCTGGGACTCTGATCTCTCTTCTACTCGGGTTAAATGAAGTTTACTAATGCCGACACTTAGGATCTCGTAAATTCTGTCTACCCGGAGAGCTGGATATCTGTGCGATTTCCCTGTCGATGATCTGATTAGTCTGATAATCATTTTCCTTTCCATTGTTTTGTTTAACCTTTCTCTCCGAGTTGTGTTAAACCTCTTATTGTCGTTTGACAAACCTGAATTTCCTCTGTTTCAGATGGACCGTTTGTTTCCACCGCGTCCTACGACACAGCTTGTGCTTCGCACTTGGGCTCGTATTACCCCTGGGTTTCCAGCTGTCCTGATCGCTCTCATGACCAGACTTGGCTACCGTTGGTACCCTGAGTACTTGGTTTATGAGGTTTACCGCGAGTTCAACCAAGAACAGTACTATGCTGAAGTTCGGATTTATGATCAGCAGAACAACTCAGACACCGAGCTACACCTTTTTCACGGATTAGGCGTGACGATTGAGATGGCAGTCCATGATGCCGCCTACTCCGCTGTCGCACGTCTACGAGGGGAGCACAATGCTATCTTGGATGACTCCGAGTTCCGCTACATTCCGTATGCCCCTGCTGGAGATGCTACCGGATACTACACGGCTATCTGTGCCCCGTACGAGCCTCGTCGCTACGACCCGCGCGTTCTGATTCAGTGCACTCAGGCTCTGGATCGCACTGTTCGGGCTCTTGCCGTCGAGTTGGTTGCCACTCGAGCACGTCTCTACGATGCTATGACGCAGTTGCTGCCCGCTGTCCGTGCAGGGATACATCCGGAGCACATCCTTTATCCGCGCAGGACTCAGATGTATGCTGGTATTGACTGGCCTACTGTTGGAGGTCACACACCGACACGTGGACCTCTTCTTACAGCTCGAGACCGGGTTCTGCATCAGAGTGCACATGGAGCACAGGATCTTTCCGCGACGAACGTTCGTCGTCCGCACTCGCAGCTACCCCGATACAGTGGTTCTCTCCGACGTTGATGTAGCCTTTGCTATCTCTCGTTGTGTACTTCCTTACCGCGTGCCTGCGCGCCGCCTAGTATGTCTAGCTTTTGATTTGCGCCGTTATGCTGTCCGCTTGTACCCGACGTTGTGTATGGATCTGTATGTCTTAATCGACTACTGTTATGTATCTATAACACTGCTTGGAGTATTGTCGTGTTACATCATGCTTGTCACTAAGCACTCGCGCTTGCTTTTACTAAACTACCCCCTATTGTAAATTAGCAGGATGGTTAGACCCGCTGGTCGTGGTCGTGGCCGTGGTGCCAACGATCCACCACCGCCGAACTATATGGCTGGAATGATGCAGCAATTTGAACTGCAACGTCAGTTCATGCAAGGGATCATGGATCAGTTTCCTCGTCCCAATATGAACCAGTATCCGGGCCCAGGGACCCTGCAGGACTTTATGCGCCTCAACCCAACCGTCTACCGCGGCTCAACTCAGCCCCTGGATGCGGATGACTGGCTTCGCGACATCACCTATGAGTTGGAATCTGGTGGCGTTGCCCCTGCAAACTATGTCACCTTCGCCTCCTTCTTTCTCAAGGGCCCCGCTGCTCAATGGTGGGACAGCCACAGGCGCACTCAACCAGCTGGCACAGTCATCACTTGGCCGGATTTCCAAGCTGCCTTCCGTGCCCGTTTCATTCCCCAGGGAATCATGGACCGGAAGAAGCAAGAGTTCCGCAACCTCACCCAGGGCAACAAGACAGTGGAAGCTTATCAGCGGGAGTTTCTGGAATTATCCCGCTATGCTGAAGAAGACATTCCCACTGATGCTCGCCGTTAGGAAAGGTTTCGCGAAGGACTTCAAGCTGACATCAAGCTAGCGCTCCTTGTGCATGAATTTGATAATTTCTCCATCTTGGTGAACAAGGCTATCCAGGTCGAGACTGGTCTGCAGGCACACCAGGGATCTCTTAGGCGCAACCGTGACACTGGTTCATCTTCGAGCCAGCCTGCACAGAAGCGTCGGATCTGGATTCCAAACAGCGTGTACCGTCCAGCTGCACCTGCTCCAAGACGGTCCTATACTGCACCACGCCTGCCTCCACCACCTAGGCAGCCAGGACTTCCAGCTCCACCACCCCGAGCTCCTGCTCCTAATCCCAATGATAGTCTGTGCTACAAGTGTGGGCAGCCAGGTCATTTTTCCAGGAACTGCATTCAGAACCAGAACCAACTGGCACTTCCTGCAACTGGCCGTAGGAACAATCAGCCTCGCAACAACAATGCCAAGACTTATGGGCGTATTCAGGCCAACCACACCGATTTCAATGAAGCTCAGGACCAGCCTGCCACCGTGATGGGTACTCTCCTTGTTAATTCAGTACCAGCTTCTGTTTTATTTGATTCGGGAGCATCGCATTCATTCATGTCCGAAGAATTTGCATACAAACACGACATTAAATGTGAGGTCATGAACACTGCAATAGTAATACAGACCCCCGCGGGTCAATGTCAAACCTCCATGGGTAGCAACGACGTCACCGTTGAAATTGAAGGGCTGGAGTTTCATGCCTCCCCTTTCATACTAAAGTCTTGTAGTATCGACCTCATTCTCGGAATGGATTGGTTGAAAGCGCATACTGCTTCTATAGTTTGCGCCACGAAGATCGTCCATCTTCTACACCCTTCTGATGAAATAATAAGCTACCAGGCTCAAATCATCCAAAATGCCGAGGCAAGACTTTATGCCTTGAATGCGTTAAACGCATCACCACTTGAAGGCATCGAGGACATTCCAGTTGTTCGCGAATTCCAAGGTGTTTTCCCAGAAGAACTCCCAGGGATACCCCCTGCTCGAGCTGTCGAATTTGTCATCGACTTGAAACCAGGCACCACTCCTATCGCCAAGCGACCCTACAAGATGCCGCCGCATGAACTCCTTGAACTTAAGGAGGAAATCGACGCTTCACTTCGTAAGGGTTTCATTCGCCCAAGTTCCTCCGCTTGGGGAGCACCTTCTCTCTTTGTCAGGAAGAAGGATGGGTCAAACCGATTGGTCCAAGATTACCGTCCTATTAACCAAGCAACTATCCAGAACAAATATCCCCTTCCCCAGATAAACGATCTGTATGATCAACTGGCGGGTTCATCAGTGTTCTCTAAACTCGACTTAAGGTTGGGTTACCACCAGATCCGTGTTCGTGAAGAGGATATCCCAAAGACCGCCTTCGTTACTCGATATGGCTCATACGAGTACACTGTCATGTCATTCGGCTTAACCAATGCTCCCGCCACATTCTCCCGCCTGATGAATTATATATTCATGGAATACCTTGACAAGTTCGTCGTGGTTTACCTGGATGATATCCTAGTATACTCCAAGAACAAAGAGGAACATGCTGAACATCTTCGACTTGTTCTGGAGAAACTTCGAGAGCACCAACTATATGCTAAGTTTTCCAAGTGTGAATTCTGGCTTCCCGAGGTAACATACCTTGGGCATGTCATCTCCAAGGATGGTATTGCCGTCAACCCCGAGCGAGTTCAGGCTATTCTTGATTGGGCTCCTCCAAAGAACGTCAAGCAAGTTCGAAGTTTTCTCGGACTCGCCAGCTATTGCCGTCGATTTGTCGAGAACTTCTCCAAGATCGCCAAGCCCCTGACTAACCTGCTTCATAAAGGCGTCAAGTTCGATTGGACGGAAAAGTGTCAGGAAAGTTTCCAGACGCTCAAAGACAAGCTGACTTCTGCCCCAGTGCTTGCCCCTCCTGATTCCCAGAGGGATTTTGTCATCTATTGTGATGCATCCCGTCAAGGATTAGGCGGTGTCCTAATGCAAGACCGCAGAGTAATTGCTTATGCTTCGCGTCAATTGCGTCCGCACGAAGAGAATTACCCAGTACATGACCTCGAGCTTGCTGCCGTCATCCATGAACTAAAACAGTGGCGACATTACCTTCTCGGTAATCGTTGCGAGATCTACACCGATCATCAAAGTCTGAAGTATCTGTTCACTCAGCCAGACCTGAACCTCCGTCAACAGAGATGGATGGAGACCGTAGCGGATTTTAACTTGGGTATTTCTTATACCCCTGGCAAGGCTAATGTAATGGCCGATGCCTTGAGCCGCAAGTCTTATTGCAGTCACCTCCAGTTTCACGAAGTTCAACCTTCGCTTATTGAAGAATTCAGAAAGCTGAATCTCCACATTGTTCCTCCTGGAGCACTCGCTCCCCCTCCTGTAGGTTTCTACAAAATGAACCTCCACGTTGTTTCCCAGGGTTCACTTAATACCCTGGTTGCTAAACCAGATCTCGTGGACAGCATCAAGACGCTGCAGGGCTATGACTCTCAAGCCCACAAGATTAAGCGCTATCTCGCTGAAGGAAGGCCTTCGTTCTTCACTATTGATGATACTGGCACATTGTTCTTTAAAAGTCGTCTAGTGGTCCCCTCTAAAGGTAACCTGGGTATGACTCAGGAGGTCATGCAAGAAGCTCACGACACTCCGTTGTCTATTCATCCCGGCAGTACCAAGATGTACCAAGACATCCGTCAAAGATTCTGGTGGTCAAACATGAAGCAAGACATTGCTCGCTATGCTGCTGAATGTGATGTTTGCCGTCGCGTCAAAGCAGAACATCAAAGGCCCGCCGGAACTCTGCAACCAATTGCTGTTCCTGAATGGAAGTGGGACCATGTCGAAATGGACTTTATCACTGGATTTCCCAAATCACAGAAAGGTAATGATGCTATCCTTGTCGTCATTGACCGACTTTCCAAAGTTGCACATTTTCTAGCCGTCAAAGAGACGATCACTGCTAGTCAGCTCGCAACTCTCTACATGTCCAGAATTGTTTCACTTCACGGTATTCCACTGGTTATCAGTTCAGACCGTGGCAGCTTATTCACCTCAAGATTCTGGGCTAGTTTCCAAGAAGCTATGGGAACTCATCTGTCCTTCAGCACCGCTTTTCACCCTCAGTCTCAAGGACAAGTTGAACGAGTCAACCAAGTTCTCGAAGACATGCTTCGAGCTTGTGTCATATCCTTCGGAAGGAAATGGGAAGAATCTCTCCCATATGCCGAATTCTCTTACAATAACAGCTATCAAGCCAGTCTGAAGATGGCCCCCTTTGAAGTATTGTACGGACGAAAGTGCCGAACCCCTCTAAATTGGTCAGAAACTGGGGAACGTCCACTCTTCGGTCCGGATATTATCCAACTTGCCGAAGATCAAGTTCGCGTTGTCCGCGAGCATTTGAAGACTGCTCAGTCACGTCAAAAGAGTCAGTATGACCGCAAACACAAAGATATGGTCTATCAACCTGGCGAAAGGGCTTATCTTCGAGTCACACCGATGAAAGGTACACACCGATTCGGGATCAAGGGCAAGCTAGCTCCTCGCTATATTGGTCCTTTCACTGTTCTTGAAAGGCGTGGTAGAGTGGCATATCAGTTGGAACTTCCACCGAACCTTCCTCAGGTTCACGATGTGTTCCACGTCTCACAACTCCGCCGCTGCTTCAAAGACCCTATCCGCGGAGTAGATCACGAATTGCTTGAACTGCAACAAGACCTCTCTTATAAAGAGCATCCGGTCCGCATTCTCGATCAAGCCGAGCATCGCACACGCCAGAAGGTTATCAAGTTCCTCAAGGTTCAGTGGTCAAACCATTCTGAGGATGAAGCCACTTGGGAACGCGAGGATCGTCTTCGCGATGAATACCCCGCTTTGTTTCTTTCTACCTCCTAAATCTCGGGACGAGATTTCTTGTAGTGGAGGAGATTTGTAACACCCCCTGTATTAAGCTACAGTGATCACCCTTTTGATGAGCCCATGTCATCATGATTAATAGTGCATAATCATCATTAGCATCATATTGCATTTCAACTCCTAAGTCAAATTCAAATTTAAATGAAAGTGGGATATAAAAGTTGTCCAACATAGAAACTAAAATGTCAGATAAATAACAAATATTCCAGAGGCTATTCTAAAATTGAAACCAACATCATTGGAATTGGATAAGTGACTCGAACAACCTCAAACAGTGGATAAAGATAATATTTAATAACCATTTATTAAATCTGAAATAAATATGGAATTATGTTTTGTCCAAACTAATTTTAGGTGTTAAGGAATAATGCACTGGTATTTATGAAATAGGTCACACTTTTTACAAAAACCATTTGGGGCCTAAACATTTAACAGTAGAGAAAAGAGAATAAAGAAAAGGGAAAAGAAACAGAAAAACAAAAGAAAAGAAAAGGCCCCCCTGGCCAACTGGGCCAGGCGGCCCAGCTGGCCGACCCACCTGGCCCAACTGGCCGGCCCAGCCCCATCCCCTGCCTTATCCCCATGGGGGGGGAAACCCTAACCAGCCACCCCCCACTTCCCCCCTCTCCCGATATATCCCCCCCTCTCCCCCGATTGGATCGGGATCGAGAGGTGGAGGTCGCCGCGACGCCCCGACCCTGCCGCCCGACGCCGCCCCGTTGCCATTGCCGTTGGACGCCGTCGCCGGAGCGCTCCCCCGCCGGCCTGCTTCTCCTCTCCGCCGTCGTCCCCGTCTTCCTCCTCGCGCTCCACTGCCCCGTCCCTACGCTCCCTCGGTGAGGCCCCCGGTCCTCCTCTCTCGCTCGCCTGCCGCGCTCCCGCCGCGCCCACCGTTGCTCCGCTCCGGCCGTGACCACGCCTCGCGCGCTCCGGCCCCGCGCTCACCGCGGTCGGGCCGTGCCCTGGCCATGCGCCGCGCCGTCCGGCCGTGCCCGTCGCCCAGCGGTCACCGCGCCCAGCGCCTCGCCCCGCTGAGGCCTCTCTGCCTCGCCGGCCCCTACTCACTACCCCGCGCGCTGCCTGCGCCTCACCCTCGCCTACCTCTGCCGCCAGTCCCACCTCGCCCCTCTACGCCGCCTCCGGCCACCGGTCCTCCCCCCCCCCGCGGCTCCAGCCGCGCCGTGGCCGCCGGCCGCGCACCCTCGCGGCCATCTCCCGCGACCGGCGATGGCGCCCTGGCGCGCCCCATCGCCCGTGCCCGTTCGAGCGGGTTCGCCCGCCCGTTACCCGTACCCAGCGCCCGTTAAGTCCCCCTGGCCCATTGACATGTGGGGCCCAGCCCCAGAACGTTTTAATAAAAAGGAAATAAAAATAAAAATAAAAATAATAAAAATAATTAATTAATTAGTTAATTAATCCTGATTAGGTTAATTTAATTAACTAATTAGTGTTAATTAAACAGTAATATAATTAGTTAACCCTAATTAATTTAACAGTCTATGACAGGTGGGACCCACCCTGTCAGGGCGCCTGCTGACATCAGCATGATGTCATGCTGACATCATCGCAGCACTGTTTCGGATAATGTTGAATTAAATAATTAATTAAAATTTCAGAAATTAATAAAAACTTTAGAAAATCATATCTTTTAAACCGTAACTCCGATGAAAATATTTTATACATGAAACTTGCTCAGAACGACGATACGAACCCGGATACGCCCTCGGTATCTCCGTCAGACGCCCGCAGCTATGAGAACGTTGAACAATTAGACCGATTTCGATAAATGAATAGTGTCCAACTTTAATTAAATAAATCCGAATAAATTCCTAAATTAACTAAATCGTTTAGTTAGGCTGTATATCACCCCCGGCATATCATTTAGACATGTCATGCATCCCTGTTGCATCATTGCCGTGTGTTTACTGTTTCTTCCCCCTCTTCTCTTCGGTAGACTACGAGACCGACGCAGCTGCTGGTGCCCCGACCGACTACGTTGTTGACGACCCCTACTTGCCAGAGCAACCAGGCAAGCCCCCCCCCTTGATCACCAGATATCGCCTATTCTCCTCTATACTGCTTGCATTAGAGTAGTGTAGCATGTTACTGCTTTCCGTTAATCCTATTCTGCTGCATAGCCTGTCATTGTTGCTACTGTTGTTGATACCTTACCTGCAATCCTAAATACTTAGTATAGGATGCTAGTTTATCATCATTGGCCCTGCATTCTTGTCAGTCTGCCTTGCTATACTATCGGGCCGTGATCACTCGGGAGGTGATCACGGGTGTATACTATACACATATGCATACTATACAAATGGTGACTAAAGTCGGGTCGGCTCGAAGAGTACCCGCGAGTGATTCACGGATTGGGGGCTGAAAGGACCTTTGTCCCAACGGCCCTTTGAGTGGATCTTTGTGGCGGAGCGACAGGGCAGGTTGAGACCACCTAGGAGACAGGTGGGCCAAGCCCTGGTCGGCGTTCGCGTTTACTTCATAATAACACGCTTAACGAGATTGGATATTTGATCTGAGTCTGGCCACTGGCCTATACGCACTAACCAACTACGCGGGAGTAGTTATGGGTATCCCGGCGTCGTGGTATCAGCTGAAGCCTTCTTGACGTCAGCGACTGAGCGGCGCGCGCCGTGTTGGACCGCGCTAACGTAACCGCCGTGATCGTGTGGGTTGCTAGGTCTGCTCGCGGCCGCGTACGCAACGTGCAGGAGCGCACTGGGCGATGGGCCCAGACCCCAGAGTGCCTAGGATTAGTCCGGCGTGCTGACCTCTTTGTTGAGCCTAGGTGGGGCTGCGACGTGTGGATCTTCCGAGGCCGGGCATGACCCAGGAAAGTGTGTCCGGCTAAAGGGGATCGAGCGTGTTGGGGAATATGTGGTGCACCCCTGCAGGGAAGTTTATCTATTCGAATAGCCGTGTCCCTCGGTAAAAGGACGACCCGGAGTTGTATTCCGACCTCATGACAACTAGAAATGGATACTTAATAAAACACACCCTTACAAGTGACAGATATAACCCGGTGGTCGCTCTCTCGCATGGTGGCGACGAGAGGATCGACGGGTAGGATTATGCTTTACGTTGTTGTTTGGTTAACTTCCAACTAATCTCTTCTATTGCTTCAAGATGGAGGCTGCCAGAAGCGTAGTCTTCGACAGGACTAGCTATCCCCCTCTTATTCTGGCATTCTGCAGTTCAGTCCACCGATATTGCCTCTTTACACATATACCATGCATATGTAGTATAGATCCTTGCTTGCGAGTACTTTGGATGAGTACTCACGGTTGCTTTCCCCCTCCTTTCCCCCCCCCCCTTTTTCCCTTCTTGCTGGTTGTCGCAACCAGATGCTAGAGCCCAGGAGCCAGACGCCACCTTCGACGACTACTACCACCAGGACGGAGCCTACTACTACGTCCAGGACGCCGACGACCAGGAGTAGTTAGGAGGATCCCAGGCAGGAGGCCCTGCGCCTGTTCGATCTGTTGTATCCCTGTTTGTGCTAGCCATCTTATGGCACCTTGTTTAACCTATGTCTGTACTCAGATATTGTTGCTTCCGCTGACTCGTCTATGATCGAGCATTTGTATTCGAGCCCTCGTGGCCCCTGGCTTGTATTATGATGCTTGTATGACTTATTTATGTTTTAGAGTTGTGTTGTGATATCTTCCCGTGAGTCCCTGATCTTGATCGTACACGTTTGCGTGCATGATTAGTGTACGATTGAGCCGGGGGCGTCACAAGTTGGTATCAGAGCCGACTGCCTGTAGGAATCCCCCTTTCCAATTCCTTGGCCGAAGTTGAGTCTAGACAAAGGAAACCGTTTTACTAACTTGGCTGTGTGGCTTACGGGCCCACATTGCCAACTGGGTGGTATTAGGATCTTTTATTCCTCGTCTATACTCTGGGACTCTGATCTCTCTTCTACTCGGGTTAAATGAAGTTTACTAACGCCGACACTTAGGATCTCGTAAATTCTGTCTACCCGGAGAGCTGGATATCTGTGCGATTTCCCTGTCGTTGATCTGATTAGTCTGATAATCATTTTCCTTTCCATTGTTTTGTTTAACCTTTCTCTCCGAGTTGTGTTAAACCTCTTATTGTCGTTTGACAAACCTGAATTTCCTCTATTTTCAGATGGACCGTTTGTTTCCACCGCGTCCTACGACACAACTTGTGCTTCGCACTTGGGCTCGTAATACCCCTGGGTTTCCAGCTGTCCTGATCGCTCTCATGACCCGACTTGGCTACCGTTGGTACCCTGAGTACTTGGTTTATGAGGTTTACCGCGAGTTCAACCAGGAACAGTACTATGCTGAAGTTCGGATTTATGATCAGCAGAACAACTCAGACACCGAGCTACACCTTTTTCAAGGATTAGGCGGTGTCCTAATGCAAGACCGCAGAGTAATTGCTTATGCTTCGCGTCAATTGCGTCCGCACGAAGAGAATTACCCAGTACATGACCTCGAGCTTGCTGCCGTCATCCATGCACTAAAACAGTGGCGACATTACCTTCTCGGTAATCGTTGCGAGATCTACACCGATCATCAAAGTCTGAAGTATCTGTTCACTCAGCCAGACCTGAACCTCCGTCAACAGAGATGGATGGAGACCGTAGCGGATTTTAACTTGGGTATTTCTTATACCCCTGGCAAGGCTAATGTAATGGCCGATGCCTTGAGCCGCAAGTCTTATTGCAGTCACCTCCAGTTTCACGAAGTTCAACCTTCGCTTATTGAAGAATTCAGAAAGCTGAATCTCCACATTGTTCCTCCTGGAGCACTCGCTCCCCCTCCTGAAGGTTCCTACAAAATGAACCTCCACGTTGTTTCCCAGGGTTCTCTTAATACCCTGGTTGCTAAACCATATCTCGTGGACAGCATCAAGACGCTGCAGGGCTATGACTCTCAAGCCCACAAGATTAAGCGCTATCTCGCTGAAGGAAGGCCTTCGTTCTTCACTATTGATGATACTGGCACATTGTTCTTTAAAAGTCGTCTAGTGGTCCCCTCTAAAGGTAACCTGGGTATGACTCAGGAGGTCATGCAAGAAGCTCACGACACTCCGTTGTCTATTCATCCCGGCAGTACCAAGATGTACCAAGACATCCGTCAAAGATTCTGGTGGTCAAACATGAAGCAAGACATTGCTCGCTATGTTGCTGAATGTGATGTTTGCCGTCGCGTCAAAGCAGAACATCAAAGGCCCGCCGGAACTCTGCAACCAATTGCTGTTCCTGAATGGAAGTGGGACCATGTTGAAATGGACTTTATCACTGGGTTTCCCAAATCGCAGAAAGGTAATGATGCTATTCTTGTCGTCATTGACCGACTTTCCAAAGTTGCACATTTTCTAGCCGTCAAAGAGACGATCACTGCTAGTCAGCTCGCAACTCTCTACATGTCCAGAATTGTTTCACTTCACGGTATTGTAGGGTAACGCAGCAGAAAACGAAAATTTTCCGGCCTACGCACCAGCCCAGGACCACTATGGAGACTGCATACAAGGTTTGATCATTTTCGTTACCGACTCGTAGCGCAGCGGAAGTAAAGTCGATGACGATCGGCGGTGCAGATCCCCGCAGCTAGGATTTACAACCTCCCAACCGCGAGGATGTATACCCTCGTCTTCCCTTCGGACAGCCCTCCGGGAGGCGGTCGAACAGTCCCCCGGACGATGTCGCGGACAGCCCTTCGGGAGGACCTTCGAAACTCGAACGGTCACTCGGACAGCCCTTCGGGAGGACTCACAGAACTCGGACCGCCACTTGGACAGCCCTTCGGGAGGCACTCTCAAACAGCCCCTCGGGCACTAAGATCGAAACTACGACCTCTCTACAGAGTTGCACACATACAGTGTCAGCTATCCGGCAGGGCTTCGCCGTCCAGAACTAGTTCCTGCCGGAACCCAGACAGCCTTTCGGCTCTACGAAACTCTTTTCGTGGGAGGGAGAGAGAAGCCAGATAACATCTTGGCATGTGTATGAGAGCAAGGGATGAGGAAATGGCTGCCAAGATCACTCCTATATATAGGCAAGCCAAGGGGTAAAATTGTCACACAAAAACCCCAAAGTGCCCTTGGAATATCCCTTTCCAAAAGGGAATATGCCATATGGGAGTGCCATGTGGAGCACCATGGTGCTCCACCTCCTTGGCCGGCCACCCTTGGGGGGGGGACCCCCCCATGAGGTGCCATGCCCTCCTTCCCCTTCTAGAAGGCCCTTTTGGAATTTCCAAAAAGGTGCTTTCCATAAAATTCCCAAAAAGCACTTTCACTATTCACGACGACATTTTTCAGCGTCCGTTCGAACTGAAAATATTTATGTGGGCTTAGAACATTTCCAGTACCCACTAAAATAATTTTCAATGCGTTCTGGAACAATTCCAGTTTAGTGATTTCATCTGCGAAAAGCATCTGAAGCGGTTCCGGCAGCCCCGGAACATTTCCGGTTTTTCTTCCAGAAAATTCCCAAAAGTTTCCAGAATGATTCTGGTATCCTCCAAGAATTATCAGGCATGTGCCGAAACCATTTTGACTTAATGGTATCCCCTGAAACAACTTTTCAGTTTCACCGAAACTCATCCGGTGACCTCTCTCTGCGGAACTTTTCCACTGTCCGAAACTTTTTCGGTGTCCGAAACTTTTTCGGTGATTTTCTCTCAGACTCCCTGTCTAGTATTCAGCAGATAGATGACCCTTAAGCGTGTGACCCTATAGGTTCGGTGAAGTATAGACATGACACGGAACCCCTTCCGATCAATGATCAACATCGGAGCCGTGGACACCCATATTGACCCCTATACCCACACGAATGAATATTCGAGTGAACCTCCAGTTGCCGTGTGCTATTCCTGTTGCTTCGTGATATGTTACAAATACCCGAGGTGAGACATGTTGGCATTCCCGTGGATCAACACTTGTCCACTATGCTAGTTACCTCGTTACCGGTATTGTTCTCTTTTCTCGTTACCATGTTCCGGCATCCCCGTGATCAAATCACAAAGTGTCTGGCCAGACGATGATGGATATCGTAACACCGAGAGGGCCCAGAGATATCTCTCCATCGCCGGAGGAGCAAATCCCAATCTTGAGCTATCAAGTTACTTGACACACTTTTCCATCAACCCGTAAGCCGCCGTAATAGCCACCCATTTACGGATGACGTTTAACAAACCCCAAAGTTCATGAAGCAAGCATGAAGAAACTCGATACTCTCATGGTCTAAGGAATCATGCAAACATTAACCATCTCTGTGTTATTAACCATTAACTTGTGACGAAAGAACCTCATAGCATAACATCAATCGGGTCGATTCAACACAAATGTTCTGTTAACATTGTGCCCTCAAAATTGCTGGCATAGTCATGCCCATGATCAGGAAAACAGGATCATCATGCAATACTTGAGCCAGTCATAGAGGCTTGACTAGGAATACATTTTATCATTTATTATTCCACACGTGCATATGAGTCTTCCTCCGAGCCTCGTTTTATTTGCAGACTCGAGAACCATAGCAGTTATAGCATGGAACATAAACCTAATTATGAACAGGGAGATAATCAATAACATTTATTATTGCCTCTAGGGCATATCTCCTACAGTCATGTCTATACTTCACCGAACCTATAGGGTCACACGCTTAAGGGTCATCTATCTGCTGAATACTAGACAGGGAGTCTGAGAGAAAATCACCGAAAAGTTTCGGAGACAACGGAAGAGTTCCGGAGAGAGAACACTGAAAAAGTTTCGGTAAAACCGAAAAGTTGTTTCGGATAAAACCATTGATCCAAAAAGGTTTCGGCAAGCACCGGGAATGTTTTGGAGGTTGCCAGATTGGTCTGGTAATTTCTGGAATTTTTCTGGAGAAAAAACCGAAAAAAAAGTTTCGGAGCTGCCGGAGTTGTTTACCGGGTAAACAAAGATGGTTTTAAATTAAACCACCATGCTGGAAATGTTCCAGAGCGCGTCCAGATAATTTTAGAGGGTGCCGGAAATGTTCTGGGACCTTCTGGAATTTTTCAGAAATAATAGTCGCGGAAAACATCTTGTCCCAGCGTGAGGGGACAAGATCCCACGGATCGTGGGGGCTGTTTTTGGGCTGTTTTTGGGGGGGCCCCCTTTGGGAGCAGCCCCCTTGTGGCTGGACAAAATGTTGGGGGGGGGGCCCATGGTGGGGGGGCAGCCCCCACAAATGGTGGAGAGTGTTGGGAGGAAGGTGGGGCCCCATGGGGGAACACCATGGACAAGGGAACATGTTTTTCCCTTGTTTGGTGGGAACATGTTCTCCTTGTTTTGTGGGAACATGTTTTCCCCATGTTTAGTGGGCTGAATTTTCAGCCCCCTCCACCCCTTCCACCACTATATAAGGAGGAGGAGAGGTGCTCTCCAACTCCACTCCAACTCTCTCACACAAGCCATGCATGATCTGGCATTCTCTCTCCCTCCCACGAAATAGTTTCGTAGTGCCGAAAGGCTGTCTGGGTTCCGGTGGGAACTAGTTCTGGACGGCGAAGCCCTGCCGGATAGATGGCACCGTATGTGTGCAACCCCGTAGAGAGGTCGTAGTTTCGTCCTTTTGCCCGAGGGGCTGTTCGAGTGTCCTCCCGAAGGGCTGTCCGAGTGATGGTCCGAGTTCTGTGAGTCCTCCCGAAGGGCTGTCCGCGACACCGTCCGGGGGACTATCCGACCGCCTCCCGGAGGGCTGTCCGAGTGGCGGATGAGGGAGTACATCCTCGCGGTTGGGAGGTTGTAAATCCTAGCTGCGGGGATCTGCACCGACGATCGTCATCGACTCTACTTCCGCTGCGCTACGAGTCGGTAACGAAAATGATCAAACCTTGTATGCAGTCTCCATAGTGGTCCTGGGCTGGTGCGTAGGTCGGGAAATTTTTGTTTTCTGCTGCGTTACCCTACAGTGGCATCATGAGCCGTGCTATGCGTAGATGCAGGTTGCGATCTAGAATACATAGAGATGTATGGGTGTTGCACAATATAATTAGGTAGTAGATGAGTTCTATTACTGAAAATTATTTGTGCGGGTAGCAGATGAAATCTGTTACCCGATGTTCTTGTTGCTTCCCTTGAATTTGCGTAGTCCTGATCTTGACAGCATTGTGGAATCTCACAAAGTTCTGGCAATCCGCGATCCTTTCATGCTGCTCCTGAGTATACTGATTGACAGATCAACGAAGTGCTAACAGTTCTTTGGGTTCCACTTTAGTTAAAGAAAGATGGATGTTTCGCAGACGAAAGGGCAATGCAGATATGATCTGCACGGGGGTCATGCGTATGACGAAGTTCAGTATGGGGCTCGAGATTTTATTATCTCGTGTTTCATACACCCCGCATTGTTAATCTAGCGACTTGGATTATCATACTTGATGATGGACGTTGGTAGCTTCGGTTTGTTTCGAAACCTTAGAAGCCACGTAAAACCAGTTTTTGCATGAACCGATTAGAGGCATCTAACTTGGTTTTGTAGGAGGGTTTGCATGTGCATATGATGTGGTATAGCAGTGCTCATAATAATTTGATTATGTATGAGATGTCTATATGATGTAAATTGATTAACATGACCTGCGTGTCATGATTCGGCATGATGGCTGGAGCCATATGATTGTCACTTTATTGACCTGCGTGTCAACCTTAAGTAATGCATTATTTTATTAGCTATAGAGATAGCAATATTATCTGGTGCATCGACAAGGTGGTGGCAATCTTCGCAATGGTGAACACCGACGCTAATGCCGAAGACGAAGAAATACAAGACTTCTCCGTCAGAAAGGGCTATACCATATCATGCTATTATGAATTGCCTGAGATGTTTATCCCTTATGATGCACCCTTCTTGATTGTGCGGTAGTCGCTTTTATTAGGGTGATCTCTCACAAAAATATCAAGTAGTTAGTGTTCTCCCAAGTGTAGCACCGTCACGGCACCTAACTTTTCGGGGTGCGCCATGCTAACATGGGTACGAACGATTAGGGATGTGTGAGGCGGGTGAGTTGAGACCTCGCAGCGAGATCACTTGGTTTTCTTGACGTTCAGGCATGAAAGTCATGAGCTCGGAACACACGCATCGAAAGATGAACAAGAGTCACATAGAGATGTGATCGGCAAGTTTGCCTAACGATTGAAGTTCTCGTCATCAGTGATGCTCACCATCAATGGCGTTGAATTGAAATTTGTGTCTTGAATCGCTCACAATCAATTATGAGAGATATTGATTTGAGTGGGAGCGCGCTGTAGAATTAATTCTTATAATTCTCAGTGCAATTAATTTTGAACACTGTCTAAAGTGTGTTTTGCATAATAGTTGTAGAATTATGGCTCGCATTTCCACCTTCCCTATTAAATTTGAATAGCTGTTAAATATCTGGTTAATACTTTACGGTTGGTAACGTAATGTGAGGATTGTCCTCAAGAGTGCCAAGAAGGACTTTGTCCTATCGCATACTTTTGGTATTCTCTCTCTTATGCTATGGATCATGTGACTCTCGTCCTTCGATCCAAAAGCTAGAATTCCGCTTTCAGTCAAGTACAATATGTTTGCTTCCATGAGACCCGAACTTCGAAAGTTTGGATAGTTATGTGATATTCATGGAATCTGAAAATCATTTTCAGAGACAGACAAAGGCTAAAAGATATGAGATATCCAAAGCAATGTTTTGTTTGCAAACTATTAGTAAAGGAGTTTACTATGCATTAGACTGAGAAGAGAGGGATCCAGAAGAACGCCTGTCATATGATGAAAGGTGAATAAAACAACAACTTAAAGAGAAAGGAAGTGTCCGAAGGGTGTTAGTGAAACTTTCACACCTAGGAAATCCAGGGCTAACGCCACTCTTAAGTTGGGTGCTTCTTCTGAGAGTACGAGAAATACTGAAAGTTAAACTGTTAGAAGTATAAAGGCAATAAGAAAGAAGACTGGAATATCCAGCTCATGTATGAATGTCATACAAGTTTTTGATGTATAAAAGGCTGGCCAAAGATATAGTTCTTGGGAATTATGATTAAACATGTTAATCACTAATTCTTGGGTATTGTGAGACAATCACAAAGATACCCGCTCGATTGCATTCTGTTGCAACTCGGTGTAAGAACTACTACGGCCTGAAAGACTAGCCAGGAATGAGGTTGAGATACACACATGGAACATAGTAAATGTTACTATACCTTCCATCGGTGTATTACCTATGTATTTACTTTCATAATTCATTTTAGAGTTTCACACTCTAGGCCTTTGCATAAGGTATCTTGCAAGAAGGTTGTTCATAAGAGAACTTTTTATGTTCGATGTTATGAATAACATAAGGGCCATACTTTCATTGAGAATGACATGTATGTTATGAATAATGATATTAATATATTACCTCTGGATTTACATTCATAATTCAGTTTAGAGTTTTACACTCTAGCCCCTTGCACAATGTTGTTGCAAAAAGAGTTGTTCATAAAAACAACAATTGTTGTTTAGTATTATGAATAACATGAAGGGCCATACTTCCATCCAAGATGGGATGTATGTTATGAATATTGATGGTAAAATGATACATCCATAACACTGACGCTAAATGTCGCAAGACTAAAAGAATACCACACAAGTGTGGCACTGCATTTGGTCACATTGGAGAAACCCGCATGGAAAATTCCATTATGATGGATTTTGATGTCGTTTGATTTTGAATCATCTGACACTTGCAAATTTCCTCCGAAAAGTGAAGTGACTGAAATACCGTTCACAGGCCATAAGGAATGAGCAACAAACTTATTGGTGATCATACATTTTGATGTGTGTAGTTCAATAAATGTTGTTGCAAGTAGTAGATTTATCTATCTTCAGAAATGACTCAAGTAGATATATGGATATTTACTTGATGAGACGTAAGTCTGGATCTTTTGAAATCATTCGAAAGGTTTTCAAAATGAAGTAGAAGTTATTGTAACAAGAAAATTATGTTTCTACAATTCGATTGCAGAAAGAAATATTTGAGTTACAAGTTTAGCGAATGTCTGATGCGTTGTGAAAGGGGTTTCATAACTTGCACCTCCCGGAACACCACTGCAAGTGGAAAGTCCGTGAAGATGTACTCGAACCATTTATGACATGGTAAGATCAAAGATGACATAAATAAATTTGCCATTATCCCTTTTAAAAGGTGATGCTTTAGAGACTACGGCTTTTACACTGAAAAGAGCTCCATCAGGTCTGTTGAAATGACACCATGGTATGGTACGCCCAACCATGTTATATCTTTTCTTAACATTTGGAATATGGGGCTTGTGTAAAAGGTTACAAACCTATTCCAAATCAGATAAGTGCTACTTTGTAGGTTATCCCAAGTCATTGGGTATTCCCCCACCACTATACCGAGGCAAAAGTTTTTGCCACAAAACGGTATGCTTTTTGAAGAAAATGGTTCTTTGAAAAAGGTGAGTGGGAGAATAGTGCAACTCGACGAGATAAACAGTATCTTCGCCATCAGATCAAAGGAAAGAGACCTTGGAAGTAATTCCGGAGTTTCCTACTGCGACTGATACGGAAGTCTCTACAATAAAATGTATGGACTTCGGTCGAACTTGCAGCTGAACCACGTAGGCAAGGCTCGTGCAAACCTCTCAGGTGCGCAAACGAGATATTGTTGTTAGACAACAGTATACCTACGATACACAAGGAAGCGTTGATGGGCCCTAACTCCGGAATTGGCTAAATGCCAATACAATCCGAGATAGTTTCCATATAAGTGATTCAAGATTAAAACCTTGATACACCTTTCGGAAGACTTAGAGTCTGACGAATATTTATGGAACTATAACTGATATGAATAAAAATGTTTTATCCATAAAGCTCGACTTGTTGCAATATACAAGTTCAAGGAGTTGACTACGATGAGGTTGCTTCATCGTAGCGATGCTTAAATTCGGTTCGGGTTGAACTAGCAATTAATCCATATTTCATATCATGAGATATAAAACAATGGATGACAAAAGGATTTCCATCTGATGGAAATGAAACCAAGGACCTGCATGTGTTACAGTCCAGGGTATTTTGTCAATCCAGAGGATGCTAGAAAGGGTGCAAACTTCAGAGTTCCAGCGATGGACAGAAGAGAGCAAAGTGGAGTTGGAATCTTTGTGTTTTGATGAAATGGTCAAAGGAGTTTTGACTTCATCAATGGATAACGAAGATGCTTGTAATTCAAGAAAGTAAGTGGGAGCCTAATAACATTTCTAAAAACCTTGTGTGCTTGACACATTGTTAATTGGAAATAAAATTCTTGACACGAATTAGGACTTCATTTGAAAATAGTTTTTCGATGAAGTGCTTGGGCTAAATAGCCTTAATATTAGGCATGATGATCTATGAAGATAGATTTACCTAATGGGGCTAAGCAATAAATACATATTGACAAGATGCTAAAACTTTTTAGCATTTAAAACGCCAAGGAGTGATTCTTGCCGAAGTCACATGGAAAGAGTTTTTGCAAGACTCGGTGTCCCAAAAACACTGATGAGCAAAATACATGATGGGGATTCCACACACTCTTGTGTTTGGATTAATCATGTATTCCATGGTATGTATAATAACCAGATATGTCCAATACTCCCAAAGTTGTTGCGAGTATAGATACCAAAGTGATCAAAAGTATTGATCAAGGGACAACAGTGAAAAAGGGTCATTGAGTACTATAGTAGCACTGATGACAAGTTTTCTCGCAAGTAGAGATCATGAAGAGTTCGTTGTAAAAGGTTACATCGATACAGTCTTCATCATTTCTCCATGCGATTTTCGATTTAAATTGACGGTTTTGTGTAACACACAATATGGTGGCACAGTTAGTTGGAATTTGTTCAAACAAGTTACTGTGGCGAATTCTATAACAGAGGCAAAGTATGTTGCCGCTTTTAAAGTGACAAAGAAGATGTTGAATCATATAGTTCATTCATGAACTTAGTATGGTTCCAAGATGGCTTTTGTCAATGGGACACTAGTGCAAGTAGTTGCTCCATAACTCAGTCTGAGGAATCCAGGTTTGACCTGTGATTCGCATACATATCAAGCCAAGTCCACACAAAATATGACTTTTGTGAAAGCGTGAAAACGCGAGGATATGCAAAGATACACACGGAGCTGAAGTCGTCAGATCCGTTGAACATTCAGGCTATACCACAAGCGAAGCATATTTACACCGGTGTGCCACAGGTGTAAAGTGCATTAGCATTAACTAGATTATTGACTCTAGTGCAAGTGGGAGTCTGTAGGAGATATGCCCTAGAGGCAATAATAAATGTTATTGATTATCTCCCTGTTCATAATTAGGTTTATGTTCCATGCTATAACTGCTATGGTTCTCGAGTCTGCAAATAAAACGAGGCTCGGAGGAAGACTCATATGCACGTGTGGAATAATAAACGATAAAATGTATTCCTAGTCAAGCCTCTATGACTGGCTCAAGTTTTGCATGATGATCCTGTTTTCCTGATCATGGGCATGACTATGCCAGCAATTTTGAGGGCACAATGTTAGCAGAACATTTGTGTTGAATCGACCCGATTGATGTTATGCTATGAGGTTCTTTTGTCACAAGTTAATGGTTAATAACACAGAGATGGTTAATGTTTGCATGATTCCTTAGACCATGAGAGTATCGAGTTTCTTCATGCTTGCTTCATGAACTTTGGGGTTTGTTAAACGTCATCAGTAAATGGGTGGCTATTACGGCGGCTTACGGGTTCATGGAAAAGTGTGTCAAGTAACTTGATAGCTCAAGATTGGGATTTGCTCCTCCGGCGATGGAGAGATATCTCTGGGCCCTCTCGGTGTTACGGTATCCATCATCGTCTGGCCAGACACTTTGTGATTTGATCACGGGGATGCCGGAACATGGTAACGAGAAAAGAGAACAATACCGGTAACGAGGTAACTAGCATAGTGGACAAGTGTTGATCCACGGGAATGCCAACATGTCTCACCTCGGGTATTTGTAACATATCGCGAAGCAACAGGAATAGCACACGACAACTGGAGGTTCACTCGAATATTCATTCGTGTGGGTATAGGGGTCAATATGGGTGTCCACGGCTCCGATGTTGATCATTGATCGGAAGGGGTTCCGTGTCATGTCTATACTTCACCGAACCTATAGGGTCACACGCTTAAGGGTCATCTATCTGCTGAATACTAGACAGGGAGTCTGAGAGAAAATCACCGAAAAAGTTTCGGACACCGAAAAAGTTTCGGACAGCGGAAAAGTTCCGCAGAGAGAGGTCACCGGATGAGTTCTGGTGAAACTGAAAAGTTGTTTCAGAGGATACCATAAAGTCAAATTGGTTTCGGCACATGCCCGATAATTCTTGGAGGGTGCCAGAATCATTCTGGAAACTTTTGGGAATTTTCTGGAAGAAAAACCGGAAATGTTCCAGAGCTGCCGGAACCACTTCAGATGCTTTTCGCAGATGAAAATCACTAATCTGGAATTGTTCCAGAATGCGTTGAAAATTATTTTAGTGGGTACTGGAAATGTTCTAAGCCCACATAAATATTTTCAGTTCGAACGGACGCTGAAAAATGTCGTCATGAATAGTGAAAGTGCTTTTTGGGAATTTTTATGAAAAGCACCTTTTTGGAAATTCCAAAAGGGCCTTCTAGAAGGGGAAGGAGGGCATGGCACCTCATGGGGGGGTCCCCCCCCCAAGGGTGGCCGGCCAAGGAGGTGGAGCACCATGGTGCTCCACATGGCACTCCCATATGGCATATTCCCTTTTGGAAAGGGATATTCCAAGGGCACTTTGGGGTTTTTGTGTGACAATTTTACCCCTTGGCTTGCCTATATATAGGAGTGATCTTGGCAGCCATTTCCTCATCCCTTGCTCTCATACACATGCCAAGATGTTATCTGGCTTCTCTCTCCCTCCCACGAAAAGAGTTTCGTAGAGCCGAAAGGCTGTCTGGGTTCCGGCAGGAACTAGTTCTGGACGGCGAAGCCCTGCCGGATAGCTGACACTGTATGTGTGCAACTCTGTAGAGAGGTCGTAGTTTCGATCTTAGTGCCCGAGGGGCTGTTTGAGAGTGCCTCCCGAAGGGCTGTCCAAGTGGCGGTCCGAGTTCTGTGAGTCCTCCCGAAGGGCTGTCCGAGTGACCGTTCGAGTTTCGAAGGTCCTCCCGAAGGGCTGTCCGCGACATCGTCCGGGGGACTGTTCGACCGCCTCCCGGAGGGCTGTCCGAAGGGAAGACGAGGGTATACATCCTCGCGGTTGGGAGGTTGTAAATCCTAGCTGCGGGGATCTGCACCGCCGATCGTCATCGACTTTACTTCCGCTGCGCTACGAGTCGGTAACGAAAATGATCAAACCTTGTATGCAGTCTCCATAGTGGTCCTGGGCTGGTGCGTAGGCCGGAAAATTTTCGTTTTCTGCTGCGTTACCCTACAATACCGTGAAGTGAAACAATTCTGGACATGTAGAGAGTTGCGAGCTGACTAGCAGTGATCGTCTCTTTGACGGCTAGAAAATGTGCAACTTTGGAAAGTCGGTCAATGACGACAAGAATAGCATCATTACCTTTCTGCGATTTGGGAAACCCAGTGATAAAGTCCATTTCAACATGGTCCCACTTCCATTCAGGAACAGCAATTGGTTGCAGAGTTCCGGCGGGCCTTTGATGTTCTGCTTTGACGCGACGGCAAACATCACATTCAGCAACATAGCGAGCAATGTCTTGCTTCATGTTTGACCACCAGAATCTTTGACGGATGTCTTGGTACATCTTGGTACTGCCGGGATGAATAGACAACGGAGTGTCGTGAGCTTCTTGCATGACCTCCTGAGTCATACCCAGGTTACCTTTAGAGGGGACCACTAGACGACTTTTAAAGAACAATGTGCCAGTATCATCAATAGTGAAGAACGAAGGCCTTCCTTCAGCGAGATAGCGCTTAATCTTGTGGGCTTGAGAGTCATAGCCCTGCAGCGTCTTGATGCTGTCCACGAGATCTGGTTTAGCAACCAGGGTATTAAGAGAACCGTGGGAAACAACGTGGAGGTTCATTTTGTAGGAACCTTCAGGAGGGGGAGCGAGTGCTCCAGGAGGAACAATGTGGAGATTCAACTTTCTGAATTCTTCAATAAGCGAAGGTTGAACTTCGTGAAACTGGAGGTGACTGCAATAAGACTTGCGGCTCAAGGCATCGGCCATTACATTAGCCTTGCCAGGGGTATAAGAAATACCCAAGTTAAAATCCGCTACGGTCTCCATCCATCTCTGTTGACGGAGGTTCAGGTCTGGCTGAGTGAACAGATACTTCAGACTTTGATGATCGGTGTAGATCTCGCAACGATTTCCGAGAAGGTAATGTCGCCACTGTTTTAGTGCATGGATGACGGCAGCAAGCTCGAGGTCATGTACTGGGTAATTCTCTTCGTGCGGACGCAATTGACGCGAAGCATAAGCAATTACTCTGCGGTCTTGCATTAGGACACCGCCTAATCCTTGACGGGATGCATCACAATAGATGACAAAATCCTTCTGGGAATCAGGAGGGGCAAGCACTGGGGCAGAAGTCAGCTTGTCTTTGAGCGTCTGGAAACTTTCCTGACACTTTTCCGTCCAATCGAACTTGACGCCTTTATGAAGCAGGTTAGTCAGGGGCTTGGCGATCTTGGAGAAGTTCTCGACAAATCGACGGCAATAGCTGGCGAGTCCGAGAAAACTTTGAACTTGCTTGACGTTCTTTGGAGGAGCCCAATCAAGAATAGCCTGAACTCGCTCGGGGTTGACGGCAATACCATCCTTGGAGATGACATGCCCAAGGTATGTTACTTCGGGAAGCCAGAATTCACACTTGGAAAACTTAGCATATAGTTGATGCTCTCGAAGTTTTTCCAGAACAAGTCGAAGATGTTCAGCATGTTCCTCTTTGTTCTTGGAGTATACTAGGATATCATCCAGGTAAACCACGACGAACTTGTCAAGGTATTCCATGAATATATAATTCATCAGGCGGGAGAATGTGGCGGGAGCATTGGTTAAGCCGAATGACATGACAGTGTACTCGTAGGAGCCATATCGAGTTACGAAGGCGGTCTTTGGGATATCCTCTTCACGAACACGGATCTGGTGGTAACCCAACCTTAAGTCGAGTTTAGAGAACACTGATGAACCCGCCAGTTGATCATACAGATCGTTTATCCGAGGAAGGGGATATTTGTTCTGGATAGTTGCTTGGTTAATAGGACGGTAATCTTGGACCAATCGGTTTGATCCATCCTTCTTCCTGACAAAGAGAGAAGGTGCTCCCCAAGCAGAGGAACTTGGGCGAATGAAACCCTTACGAAGTGAAGCGTCGATTTCCTCCTTAAGTTCAAGGAGTTCATGCGGCGGCATCTTGTAGGGTCGCTTGGCGATAGGAGTGGTGCCTGGTTTCAAGTCGATGACAAATTCGACAGCTCGAGCAGGGGGTATCCCTGGGAGTTCTTCTGGGAAAACACCTTGGAATTCGCGAACAACTGGAATGTCCTCGATGCCTTCAAGTGGTGATGCGTTTAACGCATTCAAGGCATAAAGTCTTGCCTCGGCATTTTGGATGATTTGAGCCTGGTAGCTTATTATTTCATCAGAAGGGTGTAGAAGATGGACGATCTTCGTGGCGCAAACTATAGAAGCAGTATGCGCTTTCAACCAATCCATTCCGAGAATGAGGTCGATACTACAAGACTTTAGTATGAAAGGGGAGGCATGAAACTCCAGCCCTTCAATTTCAACGGTGACGTCGTTGCTACCCATGGAGGTTTGACATTGACCCGCGGGGGTCTGTATTACTATTGCAGTGTTCATGACCTCACATTTAATGTCGTGTTTGTATGCAAATTCTTCGGACATGAATGAATGCGATGCTCCCGAATCAAATAAAACAGAAGCTGGTACTGAATTAACAAGGAGAGTACCCATCACGGTGGCAGGCTGGTCCTGAGCTTCATTGAAATCGGTGTGGTTGGCCTGAATACGCCCATAAGTCTTGGCATTGTTGTTGCGAGGCTGATTGTTCCTACGGCCAGTTGCAGGAAGTGCCAGTTGGTTCTGGTTCTGAATGCAGTTCCTGGAAAAATGACCTGGCTGCCCACACTTGTAGCACAGACTATCATTGGGATTAGGAGCAGGAGCTCGGGGTGGTGGAGCTGGAAGTCCTGGCTGCCTAGGTGGTGGAGGCAGGCGTGGTGCAGTATAGGACTGTCATCTCAATCGTCACGCCTAATCCGTGAAAAAGGTGTAGCTCGGTGTCTGAGTTGTTCTGCTGATCATAAATCCGAACTTCAGCATAGTACTGTTCCTGGTTGAACTCGCGGTAAACCTCATAAACCAAGTACTCAGGGTACCAACGGTAGCCAAGTCTGGTCATGAGAGCGATCAGGACAGCTGGAAACCCAGGGGTATTACGAGCCCAAGTGCGAAGCACAAGCTGTGTCGTAGGACGCGGTGGAAACAAACGGTCCATCTGAAAATAGAGGAAATTCAGGTTTGTCAAACGACAATAAGAGGTTTAACACAACTCGGAGAGAAAGGTTAAACAAAACAATGGAAAGGAAAATGATTATCAGACTAATCAGATCAACGACAGGGAAATCGCACAGATATCCAGCTCTCCGGGTAGACAGAATTTACGAGATCCTAAGTGTCGGCGTCAGTAAACTTCATTTAACCCGAGTAGAAGAGAGATCAGAGTCCCAGAGTATAGACGAGGAATAAAAGATCCTAATACCACCCAGTTGGCAATGTGGGCCCGTAAGCCACACAACCAAGTTAGTAAAACGGTTTCCTTTGTCTAGACTCAACTTCGGCCAAGGAATTGGAAAGGGGGATTCCTACAGGCAGTCGGCTCTGATACCAACTTGTGGCGCCCCCTGCTCGATCGTACACTAATCATGCACGCAAACGTGTACGATCAAGATCAGGGACTCACGGGAAGATATCACAACACAACTCTAAAACATAAATAAGTCATACAAGCATCATAATACAAGCCAGGGGCCACGAGGGCTCGAATACAAATGCTCGATCATAGACGAGTCAGCGGAAGCAACAATATCTGAGTACAGACATAGGTTAAACAAGGTGCCATAAGATGGCTAGCACAAACAGGGATACAACAGATCGAACAGGCGCAGGGCCTCCTGCCTGGGATCCTCCTAACTACTCCTGGTCGTCGGCGTCCTGGACGTAGTAGTAGGCTCCGTCCTGGTGGTAGTAGTCGTCGAAGGTGGCGTCTGGCTCCTGGGCTCTAGCATCTGGTTGCGACAACCAGCAAGAAGGGAAAAAGGGGGGGGGGGAAAGGAGGGGGAAAGCAACCGTGAGTACTCATCCAAAGTACTCGCAAGCAAGGATCTATACTACATATGCATGGTATATGTGTAAAGAGGCAATATCGGTGGACTGAACTGCAGAATGCCAGAATAAGAGGGGGATAGCTAGTCCTGTCGAAGACTACGCTTCTGGCAGCCTCCATCTTGAAGCAATAGAAGAGATTAGTTGGAAGTTAACCAAACAACAACGTAAAGCATAATCCTACCCGTCGATCCTCTCGTCGCCACCATGCGAGAGAGCGACCACCGGGTTATATCTGTCACTTGTAAGGGTGTGTTTTATTAAGTATCCATTTCTAGTTGTCATGAGGTCGGAATACAACTCCGGGTCGTCCTTTTACCGAGGGACACGGCTATTCGAATAGATAAACTTCCCTGCAGGGGTGCACCACATATTCCCCAACACGCTCGATCCCCTTTAGCCGGACACACTTTCCTGGGTCATGCCCGGCCTCGGAAGATCCACACGTCGCAGCCCCACCTAGGCTCAACAAAGAGGTCAGCACGCCGGACTAATCCTAGGCACTCTGGGGTCTGGGCCCATCGCCCAGTGCGCTCCTGCACGTTGCGTACGCGGCCGCGAGCAGACCTAGCAACCCACACGATCACGGCGGTTACGTTAGCGCGGTCCAACACGGCGCGCGCCGCTCAGTCGCTGACGTCAAGAAGGCTTCAGCTGATACCACGACGCCGGGATACCCATAACTACTCCCGCGTAGTTGGTTAGTGCGTATAGGCCAGTGGCCAGACTCAGATCAAATATCCAATCTCGTTAAGCGTGTTATTATGAAGTAAACGCGAACGCCGACCAGGGCTTGGCCCACCTGTCTCCTAGGTGGTCTCAACCTGCCCTGTCGCTCCGCCACAAAGATCCACTCAAAGGGCCGTTGGGACAAAGGTCCTTTCAGCCCCCAATCCGTGAATCACTCGCGGGTACTCTTCGAGCCGACCCGACTTTAGTCACCATTTGTATAGTATGCATATGTGTATAGTATACACCCGTGATCACCTCCCGAGTGATCACGGCCCGATAGTATAGCAAGGCAGACTGACAAGAATGCAGGGCCAATGATGATAAACTAGCATCCTATACTAAGTATTTAGGATTGCAGGTAAGGTATCAACAACAGTAGCAACAATGACAGGCTATGCAGCAGAATAGGATTAACGGAAAGCAGTAACATGCTACACTACTCTAATGCAAGCAGTATAGAGGAGAATAGGCGATATCTGGTGATCAAGGGGGGGGGCTTGCCTGGTTGCTCTGGCAAGTAGGGGTCGTCAACAACGTAGTCGGTCGGGGCACCAGCAGCTGCGTCGGTCTCGTAGTCTACCGAAGAGAAGAGGGGGAAGAAACAGTAAACACACGGCAATGATGCAACAGGGATGCATGACATGTCTAAATGATATGCCGGGGGTGATATACAGCCTAACTAAACGATTTAGTTAATTTAGGAATTTATTCGGATTTATTTAATTAAAGTTGGACACTATTCATTTATCGAAATCGGTCTAATTGTTCAACGTTCTCATAGCTGCGGGCGTCTGACGGAGATACCGAGGGCGTATCCGGGTTCGTATCGTCGTTCTGAGCAAGTTTCATGTATAAAATATTTTCATCGGAGTTACGGTTTAAAAGATATGATTTTCTAAAGTTTTTATTAATTTCTGAAATTTTAATTAATTATTTAATTCAACATTATCCGAAACAGTGCTGCGATGATGTCAGCATGACATCATGCTGATGTCAGCAGGCGCCCTGACAGGGTGGGTCCCACCTGTCATAGACTGTTAAATTAATTAGGGTTAACTAATTATATTACTGTTTAATTAACACTAATTAGTTAATTAAATTAACCTAATCAGGATTAATTAACTAATTAATTAATTATTTTTATTATTTTTATTTTTATTTTTATTTCCTTTTTATTAAAACGTTCTGGGGCTGGGCCCCACATGTCAATGGGCCAGGGGGACTTAACGGGCGCTGGGTACGGGTAACGGGCGGGCGAACCCGCTCGAACGGGCACGGGCGATGGGGCGCGCCAGGGCGCCATCGCCGGTCGCGGGAGATGGCCGCGAGGGTGCGCGGCCGGCGGCCACGGCGCGGCTGGAGCCGCGGGGGGGGGGAGGACCGGTGGCCGGAGGCGGCGTAGAGGGGCGAGGTGGGACTGGCGGCAGAGGTAGGCGAGGGTGAGGCGCAGGCAGCGCGCGGGGTAGTGAGTAGGGGCCGGCGAGGCAGAGAGGCCTCAGCGGGGCGAGGCGCTGGGCGCGGTGACCGCTGGGCGACGGGCACGGCCGGACGGCGCGGCGCATGGCCAGGGCACGGCCCGACCGCGGTGAGCGCGGGGCCGGAGCGCGCGAGGCGTGGTCACGGCCGGAGCGGAGCAACGGTGGGCGCGGCGGGAGCGCGGCAGGCGAGCGAGAGAGGAGGACCGGGGGCCTCACCGAGGGAGCGTAGGGACGGGGCAGTGGAGCGCGAGGAGGAAGACGGGGACGACGGCGGAGAGGAGAAGCAGGCCGGCGGGGGAGCGCTCCGGCGACGGCGTCCAACGGCAATGGCAACGGGGCGGCGTCGGGCGGCAGGGTCGGGGCGTCGCGGCGACCTCCACCTCTCGATCCCGATCCAATCGGGGGAGAGGGGGGGATATATCGGGAGAGGGGGGAAGTGGGGGGTGGCTGGTTAGGGTTTCCCCCCCCATGGGGATAAGGCAGGGGATGGGGCTGGGCCGGCCAGTTGGGCCAGGTGGGTCGGCCAGCTGGGCCGCCTGGCCCAGTTGGCCAGGGGGGCCTTTTCTTTTCTTTTGTTTTTCTGTTTCTTTTCCCTTTTCTTTATTCTCTTTTCTCTACTGTTAAATGTTTAGGCCCCAAATGGTTTTTGTAAAAAGTGTGACCTATTTCATAAATACCAGTGCATTATTCCTTAACACCTAAAATTAGTTTGGACAAAACATAATTCCATATTTATTTCAGATTTAATAAATGGTTATTAAATATTATCTTTATCCACTGTTTGAGGTTGTTCGAGTCACTTATCCAATTCCAATGATGTTGGTTTCAATTTTAGAATAGCCTCTGGAATATTTGTTATTTATCTGACATTTTAGTTTCTATGTTGGACAACTTTTATATCCCACTTTCATTTAAATTTGAATTTGACTTAGGAGTTGAAATGCAATATGATGCTAATGATGATTATGCACTATTAATCATGATGACATGGGCTCATCAAAAGGGTGATCACTGTAGCTTAATACAGGGGGTGTTACAAATCTCCTCCACTACAAGAAATCTCGTCCCGAGATTTAGGAGGTAGAAAGAAACAAAGCGGGGTATTCATCGCGAAGACGATCCTCGCGTTCCCAAGTGGCTTCATCCTCAGAATGGTTTGACCACTGAACCTTGAGGAACTTGATAACCTTCTGGCGTGTGCGATGCTCGGCTTGATCGAGAATGCGGACCGGATGCTCTTTATAAGAGAGGTCTTGTTGCAGTTCAAGCAATTCGTGATCTACTCCGCGGATAGGGTCTTTGAAGCAGCGGCGGAGTTGTGAGACGTGGAACACATCGTGAACCTGAGGAAGGTTCGGTGGAAGTTCCAACTGATATGCCACTCTACCACGCCTTTCAAGAACAGTGAAAGGACCAATATAGCGAGGAGCTAGCTTGCCCTTGATCCCGAATCGGTGTGTACCTTTCATCGGTGTGACTCGAAGATAAGCCCTTTCGCCAGGTTGATAGACCATATCTTTGTGTTTGCGGTCATACTGACTCTTTTGACGTGACTGAGCAGTCTTCAAATGCTCGCGGACAACGCGAACTTGATCTTCGGCAAGTTGGATAATATCCGGACCGAAGAGTGGACGTTCCCCAGTTTCTGACCAATTTAGAGGGGTTCGGCACTTTCGTCCGTACAATACTTCAAAGGGGGCCATCTTCAGACTGGCTTGATAGCTGTTATTGTAAGAGAATTCGGCATATGGGAGAGATTCTTCCCATTTCCTTCCGAAGGATATGACACAAGCTCGAAGCATGTCTTCGAGAACTTGGTTGACTCGTTCAACTTGTCCTTGAGACTGAGGGTGAAAAGCGGTGCTGAAGGACAGATGAGTTCCCATAGCTTCTTGGAAACTAGCCCAGAATCTTGAGGTGAATAAGCTGCCACGGTCTGAACTGATAACCAGTGGAATACCGTGAAGTGAAACAATTCTGGACATGTAGAGAGTTGCGAGCTGACTAGCAGTGATCGTCTCTTTGACGGCTAGAAAATGTGCAACTTTGGAAAGTCGGTCAATGACGACAAGGATAGCATCATTACCTTTCTGTGATTTGGGAAATCCAGTGATAAAGTCCATTTCGACATGGTCCCACTTCCATTCAGGAACAGCAATTGGTTGCAGAGTTCCGGCGGGCCTTTGATGTTCTGCTTTGACGCGACGGCAAACATCACATTCAGCAGCATAGCGAGCAATGTCTTGCTTCATGTTTGACCACCAGAATCTTTGACGGATGTCTTGGTACATCTTGGTACTGCCGGGATGAATAGACAACGGAGTGTCGTGAGCTTCTTGCATGACCTCCTGAGTCATACCCAGGTTACCTTTAGAGGGGACCACTAGACGACTTTTAAAGAACAATGTGCCAGTATCATCAATAGTGAAGAACGAAGGCCTTCCTTCAGCGAGATAGCGCTTAATCTTGTGGGCTTGAGAGTCATAGCCCTGCAGCGTCTTGATGCTGTCCACGAGATCTGGTTTAGCAACCAGGGTATTAAGTGAACCCTGGGAAACAACGTGGAGGTTCATTTTGTAGAAACCTACAGGAGGGGGAGCGAGTGCTCCAGGAGGAACAATGTGGAGATTCAGCTTTCTGAATTCTTCAATAAGCGAAGGTTGAACTTCGTGAAACTGGAGGTGACTGCAATAAGACTTGCGGCTCAAGGCATCGGCCATTACATTAGCCTTGCCAGGGGTATAAGAAATACCCAAGTTAAAATCCGCTACGGTCTCCATCCATCTCTGTTGACGGAGGTTCAGGTCTGGCTGAGTGAACAGATACTTCAGACTTTGATGATCGGTGTAGATCTCGCAACGATTACCGAGAAGGTAATGTCGCCACTGTTTTAGTTCATGGATGACGGCAGCAAGCTCGAGGTCATGTACTGGGTAATTCTCTTCGTGCGGACGCAATTGACGCGAAGCATAAGCAATTACTCTGCGGTCTTGCATTAGGACACCGCCTAATCCTTGACGGGATGCATCACAATAGATGACAAAATCCCTCTGGGAATCAGGAGGGGCAAGCACTGGGGCAGAAGTCAGCTTGTCTTTGAGCGTCTGGAAACTTTCCTGACACTTTTCCGTCCAATCGAACTTGACGCCTTTATGAAGCAGGTTAGTCAGGGGCTTGGCGATCTTGGAGAAGTTCTCGACAAATCGACGGCAATAGCTGGCGAGTCCGAGAAAACTTCGAACTTGCTTGACGTTCTTTGGAGGAGCCCAATCAAGAATAGCCTGAACTCGCTCGGGGTTGACGGCAATACCATCCTTGGAGATGACATGCCCAAGGTATGTTACTTCGGGAAGCCAGAATTCACACTTGGAAAACTTAGCATATAGTTGATGCTCTCAAAGTTTCTCCAGAACAAGTCGAAGATGTTCAGCATGTTCCTCTTTGTTCTTGGAGTATACTAGGATATCATCCAGGTAAACCACGACGAACTTGTCAAGGTATTCCATGAATATATAATTCATCAGGCGGGAGAATGTGGCGGGAGCATTGGTTAAGCCGAATGACATGACAGTGTACTCGTATGAGCCATATCGAGTAACGAAGGCGGTCTTTGGGATATCCTCTTCACGAACACGGATCTGGTGGTAACCCAACCTTAAGTCGAGTTTAGAGAACACTGATGAACCCGCCAGTTGATCATACAGATCGTTTATCCGAGGAAGGGGATATTTGTTCTGGATAGTTGCTTGGTTAATAGGACGGTAATCTTGGACCAATCGGTTTGATCCATCCTTCTTCCTGACAAAGAGAGAAGGTGCTCCCCAAGCGGAGGAACTTGGGCGAATGAAACCCTTACGAAGTGAAGCGTCGATTTCCTCCTTAAGTTCAAGGAGTTCATGCGGCGGCATCTTGTAGGGTCGCTTGGCGATAGGAGTGGTGCCTGGTTTCAAGTCGATGACAAATTCGACAGCTCGAGCAGGGGGTATCCCTGGGAGTTCTTCTGGGAAAACACCTTGGAATTCGCGAACAACTGGAATGTCCTCGATGCCTTCAAGTGGTGATGCGTTTATTAAATAATTAATTAAAATTTCAGAAATTAATAAAAACTTTAGAAAATCATATCTTTTAAACCGTAACTCCGATGAAAATATTTTATACATGAAACTTGCTCAGAACGACGATACGAACCCGAATACATCCTCCGTATTCCCGTCAGACGCCCGCAGCTATGAGAACGTTGAACAATTAGACAGATTCCGATAAATGAATAGTGTCCAACTTTAATTAAATAAATCCGAATAAATTCCTAAATTAACTAAATCGCTTAGTTAGGCTGTATATCACCCCGGCATATCATTTAGACATGTCATGCATCCCTGTTGCATTATTGCCGTGTGTTTACTGTTTCTTCCCCCTCTTCTCTTCGGTAGACTACGAGACCGACGCAGCTGCTGGTGCCCCGACCGACTACGTTGTTGACGACCCCTACTTGCCAGAGCAACCAGGCAAGCCCCCCCCTTGATCACCAGATATCGCCTATTCTTCTCTATACTGCTTGCATTAGAGTAGTGTAGCCTGTTACTGCTTTCGGTTAATCCTATTCTGCTGCATAGCCTGACACTGTTGCTACATCTGTTGATACCTTACCTGCAATCCTAAATGCCTAGTGTAGGATGCTAGTTTATCATCATTGGCCCTGCATTCTTGTCAGTCTGCCTTGCTATACTATCGGGCCGTGATCACTCGGGAGGTGATCACGGGTTATACTATACATATATACATACTATACAAATGGTGACTAAAGTCGGGTCGGCTCGAAGAGTACCCGCGAGTGATTCACGGATTGGGGGCTGAAAGGACCTTTGTCCCCACGGCCCTTTGTGTGGATCTTTGTGGCGGAGCGACAGGGCAGGTTGAGACCACCTAGGAGACAGGTGGGCCAGGCCCTGGTCGGCGTTCGCGTTTACTTCATAATAACACGCTTAACGAGATTGGATATTTGATCTGAGTCTGGCCACTGGCCTATACGCACTAACCAACTACGCAGGAGTAGTTATGGGTATCCCGGCGTCGTGGTATCAGCTGAAGCCTTCTTGACGTCAGCGACTGAGCGGCGCGCGCCGTGTTGGACCGCGCTAACGTAACCGCCGTGATCGTGTGGGTTGCTAGGTCTGCTCGCGGCCGCGTACGCAACGTGCAGGAGCGCACTGGGCGATGGGCCCAGACCCCAGAGTGCCTAGGATTAGTCCGGCGTGCTGACCTCTCTGTTGAGCCTAGGTGGGGCTGCGACGTGTGGATCTTCCGAGGCCGGGCATGACCCAGGAAAGTGTGTCCGGCCAAAGGGGATCGAGCGTGTTGGGGAATATGTGGTGCACCCCTGCAGGGAAGTTTATCTATTCGAATAGCCGTGTCCCTCGGTAAAAGGACGACCCGGAGTTGTATTCCGACCTCATGACAACTAGAAATGGATACTTAATAAAACACACCCTTACAAGTGACAGATATAACCCGGTGGTCGCTCTCTCGCATGGTGGCGACGAGAGGATCGACGGGTAGGATTATGCTATACGTTGTTGTTTGGTTAACTTCCAACTAATCTCTTCTATTGCTTCAAGATGGAGGCTGCCAGAAGCGTAGTCTTCGACAGGACTAGCTATCCCCCTCTTATTCTGGCATTCTGCAGTTCAGTCCACCGATATTGCCTCCTTACACATATACCATGCATATGTAGTATAGATCCTTGCTTGCGAGTACTTTGGATGAGTACTCACGGTTGCTTTCCCCCTCCTTTTCCCCTTTTCCCTTCTTGCTGGTTGTCGCAACCAGATGTTGGAGCCCAGGAGCCAGACGCCACCTTCGACGACTACTACCACCAGGACGGAGCCTACTACTACGTCCAGGACGCCGACGACCAGGAGTAGTTAGGAGGATCCCAGGCAGGAGGCCCTGTGCCTGTTCGATCTGTTGTATCCCTGTTTGTGCTAGCCATCTTATGGCACCTTGTTTAACCTATGTCTGTACTCAGATATTGTTGCTTCCGCTGACTCGTCTATGATCGAGCATTTGTATTCGAGCCCTCGTGGCCCCTGGCTTGTATTATGATGCTTGTATGACTTATTTATGTTTTAGAGTTGTGTTGTGATATCTTCCCGTGAGTCCCTGATCTTGATCGTACACGTTTGCGTGCATGATTAGTGTACGATCGAGCCGGGGGCGCCACAAGGGATAATGGACAAGCACGTCCGTGACACGCTTAATGGTCTCTGCAACTTCTTCGATGTTATCTCTCGAAAGTCCGTCAGTGTGAAGTAGCTCCGAAGGCTACAGGAAGAGATCGTTGCCATACTATGTGAGCTTGAGATGTACTTCCCGCCCGCGTTCTTTGACGTCAGGGTGCATCTGTGTGTCCACATCATGGATAGCTTTGGAACGCCGAGCTTCGACAGAGCCTTGATCTTGTCTGGATTGGCTTCGACGCCATGCTGGGAGACAAGGAACCCCAGCTACTTACCAGACGCTACGCCAATGTAACACCCCATGTCATTAGCCACAGTAATCACTTTTGATAATGACAAGTCAGCATGTTTAACAGTGCATAATCATCATTAGCATCATATTGCATTTCAACTCCTAACTCAAATTCAAATTTAAATGAAAGTGGAAAATAAAAGTTATCCAACATAAAAACTAAAATGTTCAATAAATAGCAAATATTGCAGAGACCATTCTAAAATTGTAACCAACAATAAATAAATAAATTAGGTGGCTCAAACTTTACCAAAACAGCTAGGATTAATGCATTTTAATTATTATAAAAGTGGTGTGAGATCCATTTCACTCCAAACCAATTTTTGACAGTGGTAGAGGAAGCCTAGTATTTATTGGAACAATTGCCATGTTCTATAAATATAATTTTGAGGCCTAACATTTTACTAAACAGGGAAATAAGAATAAATAAAAGAAAAAGACAAAAGAAAAAGAAAATACACAACCCCCCCCCACGCTGGGCCAACCGGCCGGCCCAGCCGGCCCTCCTCTCTGGCCTACAAGGCCACCTCCGCGAACCCTAACCCTCACCCGATCCCCACTCCCCCCCCCCACTCTCCCCTCACTCCCTCGATCCAGATCGGGATCGAGGCGACCACGCCCCCGACCCTGACGACACCGCCCCGGATCGCCGTCGCCGTTGCCTCCTCGCCCTCCTCTCCCTCGCGCGGCACCGTCACCCTGCGTCACCGCTCGATGACCCGCCCTCGCCGGACCGATCCGACCTCGGCTCCTCGCCGTCCTCTGCACCACCTCGCCGGCCGGGTCCGCCCCTGCCGCCGTCGACCACGCCGGCGCTGCCCCGTCCTGGTCTCATCCTCACTAGCCGACCCCGCGCCCACTGCCCATTCCGTACGGCCCCAGTGAGCCCCGCCTCTCTTCCTCTCTGCTCCTCGCGCCGCCCCGCAGTCGTGCACGCGCGCACACGCCATGGGCTGCGACCACACGTCGCCGTGGCCTTGTTGCGGCGCCACTGCGCCCGCCCCCGCTCGTCACGGCCACATCGGCAACGCTCTGCATCGCCCCGTCACCGCCTCCTGGCCATCGCCCCTTTCCCCTGCTCGTCTCGACGCCGCTGTGCGCGCCCGCGAGCGCGCGCGTCCGCGCTTTGCCGCGCCACGGCTCGCCAGCGCACGCCCACGCCTCACCGCTGCGCTGCTGTGCTGCCGTTGCCGCGGTGCCGTCCCCCTGCTGCTGGTGCGCCGCCGCGCGCCCGCTCGTTGCCGGCCCCGCACTCCGCCTCCCCGTCGCCGGCAACCTCGCCCCGCACCGGGCGGGTTGCGCCCCTGCGCCCGACGCCCGTTTCGCCCGTGCCCGACCCGCTAGGCCCCCAGGGGCCTATGACAAGGGGGCCCTGTCCTGGAACGTTTTTATTAACAAAAAATAAAAATAAAAATAAAAATAAAAATAATTAAAAATTAAATAATTAATTAGTTAATTAATCCTAATTTGGTTAATCTAATTTAATTAATTAGTTTAATTAAATGTTAATTAATTAGTTAACCCTAATTAACCTAACCAGTCTATGACATGTGGGACCCATGTGTCAGGACGCCTGCTGATGTCATGTTGACGTCAGCATAACACTGTTTCGGATAATGTTAATTTAAATAATTAATTAAATTCCGGAAATTAATAAAAACTTTAGAAAATCATATTAAATAATCCGTTACTCCGATGAAAATACTTTATACATGAAACTTGCTCAGAATTCCGATACAAACCCGAACACGCCCTCCGTATTCCCGTCAGATGCCTCTAGCTATAAGAACATTGAACTTTTAGACCGATTTCAGTTAATGAATAGTGCCCAACTTTAATTAAATAAATCCGAATAAATTTCTAAATTAACTAAATCATTTAGGTAGGCAGTAGAACACCCAGGCACTGCATGTTGTCATGTCATACTTTGTGTAGCATTGTTTGCTTTGTATTTACTGTTTCATCCCCCCTCCTTCTCTCTCAATAGACGCTGAGACCGCTGACGACGCTGCCGTGAACGACTACTACGTCGACGACCCTTCTCTCTCGACACAGCTTCCAGGCAAGCCCCCCCTTTGATCAACCCGATATCGCTTATTCCTTCTCTCTACTGCTTGCATTAGAGTAGTGTAGCATGTTACTGCTTTCGGTTAATCCTATTCTGCTGCATAGCCTGTCTTTGCTACTACTGTTGATACCGTCCCTGCAATCCTAAATGCTTAGTATAGGTTGCTAGAATTACATCAGTGGCCCTACACTCTTGTCCGTCTGCCATGCTATACTACTGGGCCGTGATCACTTCGGGAGGTGATCACGGGTACATATACTATATACTATTACATACTTATGTTACTGTTCGGAGATGGGGGCAGAAGGGGTAGGTGGTTCCATCCAGGCAGAGGTGGGCCTAGCTTCCCGACGGCCCCCGAGTGTCACTTTGTGGCGGAGCGACAGGGCAGGTTGTGACCACCTAGGAGACAGGTGGGCCTAGCCCTGGTCGGCGTCCGCGGTTACTTCAAAATAACACGCTTAACGAGATTGGGTATTTGATCTGAGTATGGCTACGAGCCTATACGCGCTAACCACCACGCGGGAACAGTTATGGGTACTCGACGTCGTGGTATCAGTCGAAGCCTCCTAGACGTCAGCGACTGAGCGGCGCGCGCCGGGTTGGACCGCGTAACGCAACTTCCTTTGTAATGGAGGTTGCTAGGTCTGCTCACCGGCCGCCCACGCAACATGCAGGTGTGCAATGGGCGATGGGCCCAGACCCCTGCGCGCATAGGATTTAGACCGGCGTGCTGACCTCTCTGTTAGGCCTAGGTAGGGCTGCGACGTGTTTATCTTTCCAGGCCGGGTATGACCCAGGAAAGTGTGCCCGGCCAGAGGGATCGAGCGTGTTGGGTAATGTGGTGCACCCCAGTAGGGAAGTTTATCTATTCGAATGGCCGTGTCCCTCGGTAAAAGGATGACCCGGAGTTGTACCTCGACCTTATGACAACTAGAACGGGATACTTAATAAAACACACCCTTTCAAGTGCCAGATACAACCCGGTGATCGCTCTCTCACAGGGCGACGAGGAGAGGATCGCCGGGTAGGAATTATGCTATGCGATGCTACTTGGTGAACTTACCATCTACTCTCTTCTACATGCTGCAAGATGGAGGCTGCCAGAAGCGTAGTCTTCGACAGGATTAGATATCCCCCCTCTTATTCTGGCTTTCTGCAGTTCAGTCCACTGATATGGCCCTTTACACATATACCCATGCATATGTAGTGTAGCTCCTTGCTTGCGAGTACTTTGGATGAGTTCTCACGGTTGCTTTGCTCCCGCCTTTTCCCCCTTTCTTTTCTTTCTGGTTGTCACAACCAGATGCTGTAGTTCAGGAGCCAGACGCCACTGTCGACGATGACCCCTACTACTCTGGAGGTGCCTACTACTACGTGCAGGCAGTCGACGACGACCAGGAGTAGTTTAGGAGGATCCCAGGCAGGAGGCCTGCACCTCTTTCGATATGTATCCCAGTTTTTGCTAGCCATCTTATGGCAACTTGTTTAACTTATGTCTGTACTCAGATATTGTTGCTTTCGCTGACTCGTCTATGATCGAGCACTTGTGTTCGAGCCCTTGAGGCCCCCTGGCTTGTATTATGATGCTTGTATGACTTATTTTACTTTTAGAGTTGTGTTGTGATATCTGCCCATGAGTCCCTGATCTTGATCGTACACGTTTGCGTGTATGATTAGTGTACGATTGAATCGGGGGCGTCACAAGTTGGTATCAGAGCCGACTGCCTGTAGGAACCCCTCTTCCACACTCCTTGGCCGAAGTTGAGTCTAGACAAAGAAAACAGTTTTACTAACATGGTTGTGTGTCTTACGGGCCCACGTCGCCATTGGGTGGTATTAGGATCTTTTACTCCTCGTTCTTTACTCTGGGACTCTGAACTCTCTTCTACTCGGGTTATACAAATTTACTAACACTAATATTAGGATCCCGTGACCACATTCACCCCAAAGTTGGATAAGCCATAGTTATTCCTTAGAATAGTATTTTGGACAATATCCACACTGTCATATGACTCCTTTGAAACATCTTTGTTTTCAGATGGAACCCACGTGGCAGGTCGTGCGCCACACGGCGGCCATTGGTGTCCAGGGTTCACCTGTTGTGTTAGCTGAGATGATGACCTATCTGGGTTATCGCTGGCACCCTGAGTACACCGTGTACGAGCAGTACCAGGACTTTAACCAGGAGCAGTACCGTGCCATCGTCCACCTCTACTCTCGGGAGTATGACTCCACTACTATGCTGCACACCGCTCATGGTGTTGGAGTGACCATCGATATGGCAGTCCATGATGCTGCTTATGCAGCTCTGACACGTCTTCGTGGAGAGTATCGGGCGTTGGACACCTCCCATTTCAGGCACGTTGCTATCGCATCTGACGATGGTGCGGAGGGATATTACACTGCTGCCTACTCCACCGTCACCCGAGAGCCCTTCCACCATCAGAACCTGGTTCTGCATGCTGATGGGCTGGATCGAGCTAACCGAGCTCTTCGCCACGAGTTGTACACCACCCGTCAGCACCTTTACAGTGCTTTGACGCTGTTGCACCCCTTTGTCCGATTTGGTGAGCTGCCGTGATCTGCGATCTACCCAGTTAGGACCGTGATGCCCCAAGGTGTCGGTTGGCCAGATGTGGGAGGCTACACTCCCGCACTTGGTCCTCTTTTGCCACCTGGACGTCTTGTTCTACACCAGAGTGTTCACGGACCGCAGGCTACTAACGTGGAGGACTTCCCGTCGCGTCACTACCAGCTGTCAGGCTACACCTACCTCCATAGTTCCTCCTGGGACTGATGTAGACTTGCTTATTAGCATTAGATGCATTCGCCGCGAGCCTGCGTGCCGCCTATGATGTCTTTAGTCTTATGTACTGAACTCTATGATTGATCCCTTTTGTAAGATATGCCAACTACTATGTAGTATCTATCGTGCTCCTTTCATTATGCATGTTTCACCAAGAATGATTCTTGCCTTTGCAAATTTCTCAATGATGAACTACCCCTGTTATATATTAGCAGGATGGTTAGACCAGGTGGTCGTGGTCGTGGTGGCAATGCCCCACCACCGCCTGAGTATATGGCTGGTATGGTCCAACAGTTCGAGCTGAACCGCCAGTTCATGGAGAATATGATGGCTCAGTTCCCGCGCCCCAATATGAACCAGCAGCCAGCCCAAATAACTCTGCAGGATTTCATACGCCTCAACCCAACAATGTACCGCAGCTCAACTCAGCCTCTGGATGCTGATGACTGGCTCCGTGACATCACCTATGAGATGTAGTCTACTGATGTAGCCCTTGCCAGCTATGTCACCTTTGCTTCCTTCTTTCTGAAGGGACCTGCTGCTCAAAGGTGGGACAGCCACAGGCGTACTCTGCCGGTTGGAGCGATCATCACCTGGCCTGACTTTCAAGCTGCTTTCCGTGCCCGCTTCATCCCACAAGGAATCATGGACCGGAAGAAGCGCGAATTCCGCAACCTCACCCAAGGCAACAAAACTGTGGAAGCTTATCAGCAGGAGTTTCTGGACTTATCCCGCTATGCTGAAGAAGACAATGCAACTGATGCACGCAGACAGGAGAAGTTCCGTGATGGCCTTCAAGCTGACATCAAGCTCGCACTGCTAGTGCATGACTTTCCCGATTTCGCCACCTTGGTGAACAAGGCCATCAATGTTGAAACTGGTCTGCAGGAACACTAGAGCTCTCACAGACGCAACCGTGACACGGGCTCATCTTCGGGCCCGCCCTCGCAGAAGCGTAAGATCTGGATCCCGAACAGCATGTACCGTCCAAATGCACCTGCTCCAAGGCAGTCTTATGCTGCACCATGTCTGCCTCCTCCACCGCCCAGGCAGCCAAGACTTCCAGCTGCACCACCCCAAGCTCCTGCTCCCACCCCCAATAATGGTCTGTGCTACAAGTGTGGTCAACCAGGTCACCTTGCCAGGAACTGCTATCAGAACCAGAATCAACTGGCCCTTCCTGCAGTTGGCCGTGGAAGCAACCAGCCCCGCAACAACAATGCCAAGTCTTATGGTCGTGTTCATGCCAACCACGTTGATCTCAATGAAGCTCGAGACCAGCCTGCTACCGTGATGGGTACACTCCTCGTAAATTCAGTACCAGCATCCGTTTTATTTGATACAGGTGCATCGCATTCATTCATGTCGGAAGATTTTGCATGCTTGCACGACGTTAAATGTGAGGACATGAACGCTTCGCTATTAGTACACACCCCTGCGGGCCAATGTCGAACCTCCATGTTTTGCAAGGACGTCCCCATTGAAATCGAAGGACTGGAATTCCTTGTCTCTCCCATCGCACTGAAGTCCTGTAGCATTGATCTCATTCTGGGAATGGAATGGTTGAAAGCGCATACTGCTTCTATAGTTTGCGCCACTAAGACCGTCCATCTGCTACACCCTTCCGATGAAATAATATGCTACAATGCTCGTCTGGTTCAGAATGCCGAGGCAAGGCTTTATGCGTTGAACGCATTGAACGCTGCACCACTCGAGGGCATTGAAAACATTCCCATTGTTCGTGAATTCCAAGACGTCTTTCCTGAAGAACTTCCAGGGATTCCCCCTGCTAGAGCTGTCGAATTCATCATCGACTTGAAACCAGGCACCACCCCTATAGCCAAACGACCTTACAAGATGCCTCCACATGAACTCATTGCGCTTAAGGAGGAAATCGACACATCTCTTCGCAGTGGTTTCATTCGCCCCAGTTGCTCTCCTTGGGGAGCACCTTCCCTCTTTGTCAAGAAGAAGGATGGGACAAACCGATTGGTCCAAAACTACCGTCCTATTAACCAAGCTACCATTCAGAACAAATCCTCTTCCTCGGATCAATGATCTGTATGATCAACTAGCTGGCTCATCAGTGTTCTCCAAACTCGATTTAAGCTTGGGATACCACCAGATCCGTGTTCGTGAAGAGGATATCCCAAAGACCGCATTCGTGACTCGATATGGTTCATATGAGTACACTGTCATGTCATTCGGCTTAACCAATGCTCCAGCCACCTTCTCTCGTTTGATGAACTATATCTTCATGGAATACCTCAACAAGTTCGTCGTGGTTTATCTGGATGATATCCTTGTGTACTCCAAGAATAAAGAAGAGCATGCTGAACATCTTCGTCTTGTCCTGGAGAAGCTTCGAGAGCATCAACTCTATGCTAAATATTCCAAGTGTGAATTCTGGCTTCCCGAAGTAACTTATCTTGGGCATGTCATCTCCAAGGATGGTATTGCCGTCAACCCCGAGCGAGTTCAGGCTATTCTCGATTGGACTCCTCCGAAGAACATCAAGCAAGTCAGGAGTTTTCTCGGTCTCGCCAGCTATTGCCGTCGATTCGTCGAAAACTTCTCCAAGATCGCCAGGCCTCTGACTAACCTATTGCATAAGGGAGTCAAGTACCAATGGACAGAAAAATGTCAGGAAAGTTTCCAGGCACTCAAGGACAAGTTGACTTCTGCCCCAGTGCTTGCTCCACCTAATACTAAGATAGACTTCGTCATTTACTGCGACGCTTCCCGTCAAGGATTAGGCTGTGTCCTAATGCAAGAGCGCAAAGTGATTGCCTATGCATCCCGTCAATTGCGCCCTCACGAAGAGAACTACCCAGTTCACGACCTCGAGCTTGCTGCTGTCATACATGCACTGAAACAGTGGCGACATTACCTTCTCGGTAATCGTTGCGAGATCTTCATCGACCACCAAAGTCTAAAGTATCTGTTTACTCAGCAAGACCTGAACCTCCGTCAGCAGAGATGGATGGAGACTGTTGCAGACTTTGACTTGGGTATTTCCTATACACCAGGCAAGGCTAATGTAATGGCTGATGCCTTGAGCCGTAAGTCATATTGCAACCACCTCCAGGTTCACAAAGTTCAAACCTCGCTTATTGAGGAATTCAGAAAGCTGAACCTCCATATTGTTCCTCCTGGAGCACTAGCTCCCCCTCCTCCAGAGTTCCGCAAGATGAACCTCCGTGTTGTTCCCCAGGGTTCCCTTAATACCCTGGCTGTCGAACCAGATCTCTTCGGCAGCATCAAGACACTGCAGAAGTATGACTCTCAAGCCCACAAGATTAAGCGCTACCTCGCGGCAGGAAGGCCCTCGTGCTTCACCCTTGGAGATGATGACACTTTATTCTTTAAAGGTCGAATAGTGGTCCCTACGGAAGACAACCTGGATATGACTCAGAAGGTTATGAAAGAAGCTCATGAAACGCCTCTGTCTATTCATCCCGGTAGCACCAAGATGTACCAAGATGTCCGTCGAAAATTCTGGTGGTCTAATATGAAGCAAGACATTGCTCGTTATGTTGCTGAATGTGACGTTTGTTGTCGAATCAAAGCAGAACATCAAAGGCCTGCTGGAACTCTGCAACCTATCTCTATTCCTGAATGGAAATGGGACCATGTTGAAATGGACTTCGTCACTGGTTTTCCCAAATCGCAGAAAGGTAATGATGCTATCCTTGTCATCATTGAACGACTCTCTAAAGTTGCACATTTTCTGGCGGTCAAAGAAACGATCACAGCTAGTCAGCTTGCAACTCTCTACATGTCCTGAATTGTTTCACTGCACGGTATTCCACTGGTAATCAGTTCGGACCGTGGCAGCTTATTCACTTCGAAATTCTGGGTAAGTTTCCAAGAAGCTATGGGTACTCATCTGTCATTCAGTACTGCATTTCATCCTCAGTTGCAAGGGCAAGTTGAACGTGTTAACCAAGTTCTCGAAGACATGCTTCGAGCTTGTGTTATCTCTTTTGGCAAGAAATGGGAGGAATCTCTCCCGTATGCGGAGTTCTCTTATAATAATAGCTATCAAGCTAGTCTGAAGATGGCCCCCTTCGAAGTGTTATATGGACGAAAGTGTCGAATCCCTCTGAATTGGTCAGAAACTGGGGAACGTCCACTTTTCGGTCCGGATATTATCCAACACGCCGAAGAACAAGTCCGCATCGTTCGTGAGAATCTCAAGACTGCCCAGTCACATCAGAAGAGTCAGTATGACCGTCATCATAAAGACATGGTCTATCATCCTGGCGAAAAGGCTTATCTTCGAGTTACACCAATGAAGGGTGCTCACCGCTTCGGGATCAAGGGCAAGCTAGCTCCTCGCTATATTGGTCCGTTCACTATTCTCGAAAAGCGTGGAAAAGTGGCATATCAACTGGAGCTTCCGCCGAACCTTTCTCAGGTTCACGATGTGTTCCACGTGTCACAACTCCGCCGCTGGTTCAAGGACCCAATCCGAGCAGTGGATCATGAAGTGCTCGAATTGCAACAGGACCTCTCCTATAAAGAGCATCCGGTCCGCATTCTCGACCAAGCTGAACGCCGCAGACGTCAGAAGGGAATCAAGTTCCTCAAGGTTCAGTGGTCAAATCATTCTGAAGATGAGGCCACTTGGGAACGTGAGGATCGTCTTCGTGAAGAATACCCCACTTTCTTTCAGTCTTCCTCTTAATTCTCGGGACGAGAATTCTTGATAGATGAGGAGAATTGTAACATCCCATGTCATTAGCCACAGTAATCACTTTTGATAATGACAAGTTAGCATGTTTAACAGTGCATAATCATCATTAGCATCATATTGCATTTCAACTCCTAATTCAAATTCAAATTTAAATGAAAGTGGAAAATAAAAGTTATCCAACATAGAAACTAAAATGTTCAATAAATAGCAAATATTGCAGAGACCATTCTAAAATTGTAACCAACAATAAATAAATTAATTAGGTGGCTCAAACTTTACCAAAACAGCTAGGATTAATGCATTTTAATTATTATAAAAGTGGTGTGAGATCCATTTCACTCCAAACCCACCCTTTCAAGTGCCAGATACAACCCGGTGATCGCTCTCTCACAGGGCGACGAGGAGAGGATCGCGGTGGGTAGGAATTATGCTATGCGATGCTACTTGGTGAACTTACCATCTACTCTCTTCTACATGCTGCAAGATGGAGGCTGCCAGAAGCGTAGTCTTCGACAGGATTAGATATCCCCCTCTTATTCTGGCTTTCTGCAGTTCAGTCCACTGATATGGCCCTTTACACATATACCCATGCATATGTAGTGGTAGCTCCTGCTTGCGAGTACTTTGGATGAGTTCTCACGGTTGCTTTGCTCCCGCTTTTCCCCCTTTCTTTTTTCTGGTTGTCACAACCAGATGCTGATGTAGTTCAGGAGCCAGACGCCCACTGTCGACGATGACCCCTACTACTCTGGAGGTGCCTACTACTACGTGCAGGCAGCGCGACGCGACCAGGAGTAGTTTAGGAGGATCCCAGGCAGGAGGCCTGAGCACCTCTTTCGATATGTATCCCAGTTTTGCTAGCCATCTTATGGCAACTTGTTTAACTTATGTCTGTACTCAGATATTGTTGCTTTCGCTGACTCGTCTATGATCGAGCACTTGTGTTCGAGCCCTGAGGCCCCCTGGCTGTATTATGATGCTTGTATGACTTATTTTATTTTAGAGTTGTGTTGTGATATTGCCCATGAGTCCCTGATCTTGATCGTACACGTTTGCGTGTATGATTAGTGTACGATTGAATCGGGGGGCGTCACAAGTTGGTATCAGGAGCCGACTGCCTGTAGGAACCCCTCTTCCACACTCCTTGGCCGAAGTTGAGTCTAGACAAAAAGAAAACAGTTTTACTAAAATGGTTGGTGTGTCTACGGGCCCACGTCGCCATTGGGGTGGTATTAGGGATCTTTAATCCTCGTTCTTTACTCTGGGACTCTGAACTCTCTTCTACTCGGGTTATACAAATTTACTAACACTAATATTAGGATCCCGTGACCACATTCACACCCAAAGTTGGATAAGCCATAGTTATCCTTAGAATAGTATTTTGGACAATATCCACACTGTCATATGACTCCTTTGAAACATCTTTGTTTTCAGATGGAACCCACGTGGCAGGTCGTGGCCACACGGCGGCCATTGGTGTCCAGGGTTCACTGTTGTGTTAGCTGAGATGATGACCTATTGGGTTATCGCTGGCACCCTGAGTACACCGGGTACGAGCAGTACCAGGACTTTAACCAGGAGCAGTACCGTGCCATCGTCCACCTCTACTCTCGGGAGTATGACTCCACTACTATGCTGCACACCGCTCATGGTGTTGGAGTGACCATCGATATGGCAGTCCATGATGCTGCTTATGCAGCTCTGACACGTCTTCGTGGAGAGTATCGGGCGTTGGACACCTCCCATTTCAGGCACGTTGCTATGCATCTGACGATGGTGCGGAGGAGGGATATTACACTGCTGCCTACTCCACCGTCACCCGAGAGCCCTTCCACCATCAGAACCGGTTCTCTCAGCTGATGGGCTGGATCGAGCTAACCGAGCTCTTCGCCACGAGTTGTACACCACCCGTCAGCACCTTTACAGTGCTTTGACGCTGTTGCACCCCTTTGTCCGATTTGGTGAGCTGCCGTGATCTGCGATTCTAACCAGTTAGGACCGTGATGCCCCAAGGTGTCGGTTGGCCAGATGTGGGAGGCTACACTCCCGCACTTGGTCCTCTTTTGCCACCTGGACGTCTGTTCTACACCAGAGTGTTCACGGACGCAGGCTACTAAGTGGAGGACTTCCCGTCGCGTCAATACCAGCGTCAGGCTACACCTACCTCATAGTTCCCTGGGACTGATGTAGACTTGCTTATTAGCATTAGATGCATTCGCCGAGCCTGCGTGCCGCCTATGATGTCTTTAGTCTTATGTACTGAACTCTATGATGATCCCTTTTGTAAGATATGCCAAAACTATGTAGTATCTATCGTGCTCCTTTCATTATGCATGTTTCACCAAGAAATGATTCTTGCCTTTGCAAATTTCTCAATGATGAACTACCCCTGTTATATATTAGCAGGATGGTTAGACCAGGTGGTCGTGGTCGTGGTGGCAATGCCCCACCACCGCCTGAGTATATGGCTGGTATGGTCCAACAGTCGAGTGAACCGCCAGTTCTGGAGAATATGATGGCTCAGTTCCCGCGCCCCAATATGAACCAGCAGCCAGCCCAAATAACTCTGCAGGATTTCATAAGCCTCAACCCAACAATGTACCGCAGCTCAACCAGCCTCTGGATGCTGATATGACTGGCTCTGACATCCTATGAGATGTAGTCTACTGATGTAGCCCTTGCCAGCTAGTCACCTTTGCTTCCTTCTTCTGAAGGACCTGCTGCTCAAAGGGGGACAGCCACAGGCGTACTCTGCCGGTTGGAGCGATCATCACCTGGCCTGACTTTCAAGCTGCTTTCCGTGCCCGCTTCATCCCACAAGGAATCATGGACGGAAGAAGCGCCGAATTCCGCAAACTCACCCAAGGCAACAAAACTGTGGAAGCTATCAGCAGGAGTTTCTGGACTTATCCCGCTATGCTGAAGAAGACAATGCAACTGATGCACGCAGACAGGAGAAGTTCATGATGGCCTTCAAGCTGACATCAAGCTCGCACTGCTAGTGCATGACTTTCCCGATTTCGCCACCTTGGTGAACAGGCCATCAATGTTGAAAATGGCTGCAGGAACACTAGAGCTCTCACAGACGCAACCGTGACACGGGCTCATCTTCGGGGCCGCCCTCGCAGAAGCGTAAGATCTGGATCCGAACAGCATGTACCGTCCAAATGCACCTGCTCCAAGCAGTCTTATGCTGCACCATGTCTGCCTCCTCCCACGCCCAGGCAGCCAAGACTTCCAGCTGCACCACCCCAAGCTCCTGCTCCCACCCCCAATAATGGTCTGTGCTACAAGTGTGGTAACCAGGTCACCTTGCCAGGAACTGCTATCAGAACCAGAATCAACTGGCCCTTCCTGCAGTTGGCCGTGGAAGCAACCAGCCCCGCAACAACAATGCCAAGTCTTATGGTCGTGTTCATGCCAACCACGTTGATCTCAATGAAGCTCGAGACCAGCCTGCTACCGTGATGGGTACACTCCTCGTAAATTCAGTACCAAGCATCCGTTTTATTGATACAGGTGCATCGCATTCATTCATGTCGGAAGATTTTTGCATGCTTGCACGACGTTAAATGTGAGGACATGAACGCTTCGCTATTAGTACACACCCCTGCGGGCCAATGTCGAACCTCCATGTTTTGCAAGGACGTCCCCATTGAAATCGAAGGAGGAATTCCTTGTCTCTCCCATCGCACATGAAGTCCTGTAGCATTGATCTCATTCTGGGAATGGAATGGTGTGAAAGCGCATACTGCTTCTATAGTTTGCGCCACTAAGACCGTCCATCTGCTACACCCTTCCGATGAAATAATATGCTACAATGCTCGTCTGGTTCAGAATGCCGAGGCAAGGCTTTATGCGTTGAACGCATTGAACGCTTGCACCACTCGAGGGCATTGAAAACATTCCCATTGTTCGTGAATTCCAAGACGTCTTTCTGAAGAACTTCCAGGGATTCCCCCTGCTAGAGCTGTCGAATTCATCATCGACTTGAAACCAGGCACCACCCCTATAGCCAAACGACCTTACAAGATGCCTCCACATGAACTCATTGCGCTTAAGGAGGAAATCGACACATTCTCTCGCAGTGGTTTCATTCGCCCCAGTGCTCTCCTTGGGGAGCACCTTCCCTCTTTGTCAAGAAGAAGGAGGGACAAACCGATTGGTCCAAAAAACCGTCCTATTAACCAAGCACCATTCAGAACAAATCCTCTTCCTCGGATCAATGATCTGTATGATCAACTAGCTGGTCATCAGTGTTCTCCAAACTCGATTTAAGCTTGGGATACCACCAGATCCGTGTCGTTCGGAAAGGATATCCCAAAGACCGCATTCGTGACTCGATATGGTTCATATGAGTACATGTCATGTCATTCGGCTTACCAATGCTCCAGCCACCTTTCTCGTTTGATGAACTATATCTTCATGGAATACCTCAACAAGTTCGTCGTGGTTTATCTGGATGATATCCTTGTGTACTCCAAGAATAAAGAAGAGCATGCTGAACATCTTCGTCTTGTCCTGGAGAAGCTTCGAGAGCATCAACTCTATGCTAAATATCCAAGTGTGAATTCTGGCTTCCCGAAGTAACTTATCTTGGGCATGTCATCTCCAAGGATGGTATTGCCGTCAACCCCGAGCGAGTTCAGGCTATTCTCGATTGGACTCCTCCGAAGAACATCAAGCAAGTCAGGAGTTTTCCGGTCTCGCCAGATTTGCCGTCGATTCGTCGAAAACTTCCCAAGATCGACAGGCTCTGCGGCCCTCCTCTCTGGCCTACAAGGCCACCTCCCCGAATCCTAACCCTCACCCGATCCCCACTCCCCCCCCACTCCCTCGAACCAGATCGGGATCGAGGCGACCACGCCCCCGACCCCGACGACACCGCCCCGGATCGCCGTCGCCGTTGCCTCCTCGCCCTCCTCTCCCTCGCGCGGCGCCGTCACCCTGCGTCGCCGCTCGACGACCCGCCCTCGCCGGACCGATCCGACCTCGGCTCCTCGCCGTCCTCTGCACCACCTCGCCGCCCGGGTCCGCCCCTGCCGCCGTCGACCACGCCGGCGCCGCCACGTCCCGGTCTCATCCACACCGGCCGACCCCGCGCCCACTGCCCATTCCCTACGGCCCCAGTGAGCCCCGCCTCTCTTCCTCTTTGCTCCTCGCGCCGCCCCGCAGTCGTGCACGCGCGCACCCGCCATGGGCTGCGACCACATGTCGCCGTGGCCTTGCTGCGGCGCCACCGCGCCCGCCCCCGCTCGTCACGGCCACATCGGCCATGCTCTGCATCGGCCCGTCACCGCCTGCTGGCCATCGCCCCTTTACCCTGCTCGTCTCGACGTCGCTGTGCGCGCCTCCGAGCGCGCGCGTCCGCGCTTGGCCGCGCCACGGCTCGCCGGCGCGCGCCCACGCCTCACCGCTGCGCTGCTGTGCTGCCATTGCCGCGGTGCCGTCCCCCTGCAGCTGGTGCGCCGCCGCGCGCCCGCTCGTCGCCGGCCCCGCACTCCGCCTCCCCGTCGCCGGGAACCTCGCCCCGCACCGGGCGGGTTGCGCCCCTGCGCCCGACGCCCGTTTCGCCCGTGCCCGACCCGCTAGGCCCCCAGGGGCCTATGACAAGGGGGGCCCGTCCCGGAACGTTTTTATTAAAAAATAAATAATTAATTAATTAGTTAATTAATCCTGATTAGGTTAATCTAATTTAATTAATTAGTTTAATTAAATGTTAATTAATTAGTTAACCCTAATTAACCTAACCAGTCTATGACATGTGGGACCCACATGTCAGGATGCCTGCTGATGTCATGCTGATGTCATGCTGACGTCAGCATAATACTATTTCGGATAATGTTAATTTAAATAATTAATTAAATTCCAGAAATTAATAAAAACTTTAGAAAATCATATTAAATAATCCGTAACTCTGATGAAAATACTTTATACATGAAACTTGCTCAGAATTCTGATATGCACACGAATATGTCCTCCGTATTCCCGTCAGATGCCTCTAGCTATAAGAACATTGAACTTTTAGACCGATTTCAGTAAATGAATAGTGCCCAACTTTAATTAAATAAATCCGAATAAATTCCTAAATTAACTAAATCATTTAGTTAGGCAGTAGAACACCCCGGCACTGCATGTTGTCATGTCATACTTTGTGTAGCATTGTTTGCTTTATATTTACTGTTTCCTCCGCCCTCCTTCTCTCTCGATAGACGCTGAGACCGCTGACGACACAGCTGTGAACGACTACTACGTCGACGACCCTTCTCTCTCGACACAGCTTCCAGGCAAGCCCCCCCTTTGATCAACCCTATATCGCCTATTCCTTCTCTCTACTGCTTGCATTAGAGTAGTGTAGCATGTTACTGCTTTCGGTTAATCCTATTCTGCTGCATAGCCTGTCTTTGCTACTACTGTTGATACCTTACCTGCAATCCTAAATGCTTAGTATAGGTTGGTAGAATTACATCAGTGGCCCTACACTCTTGTCCGTCTGCCATGCTATACTACTGGGCTGTGATCACTTCGGGAGGTGATCACGGGTACATATACTATATACTATTACATACTTATGTTACTGTTCGGAGATGGGGGCTGAAGGGGCAGGTGGTTCCATCCAGGCAGATGTGGGCCTAGGTTCCCGACGGCCCCCGAGTGTTACTTTGTGGCGGAGCGACAGGGCAGGTTGTGACCACCTAGGAGACAGGTGGGCCTGGCCCTGGTCGGCGTCCGCGGTTACTTTAAAATAACACGCTTAACGAGATTGGGTATTTGATCTGAGTCTGGCTACGAGCCTATACGCGCTAACCACCACGCGGGAACAGTTATGGGTACTCGACGTCGTGGTATCAGCCGAAGCCTCCTAGACGTCAGCGACTGAGCGGCGCGCGCCTGGTTGGACCGCGTAACGCAACTTCCTTTGTAATGGAGATTGCTAGGTCTGCTCACCGACCGCCCACGCAACGTGCAGGTGTGCAATGGGCGATGGGCCTGGACCCCTGCGCGCATAGGATTTAGACCGGCGTGCTGACCTCTCTGTTAGGCCTAGGTAGGGCTGCGACGTGTTGATCTTCCGAGGCCGGGTATGACCCAGGAAAGTGTGCCCGGCCAGAGGGATCGAGCGTGTTGGGTAATATGGTGCACCCCTACAGGGAAGTTTATCTATTCGAATAGCCGTGTCCCTTGGTAAAAGGATGACCCAGAGTTGTACCTCGACCTTATGACAACTAGAACGGGATACTTAATAAAACACACCCTTTCAAGTGCCAGATACAACCCGGTGATCGCTCTCTCACAGGGCGACGAGGAGAGGATCGCCGGGTAGGAATTATGCTATGCGATGCTACTTGGTGAACTTACCATCTACTCTCTTCTACATGCTGCAAGATGGAGGCTGCCAGAAGCGTAGTCTTCGACAGGATTAGATAACCCCCCTCTTATTCTGGCTTTCTGCAGTTCAGTCCACTGATATGGCCCTTTACACATATACCCATGCATATGTAGTGTAGCTCCTTGCTTGCGAGTACTTTGGATGAGTACTCACGGTTGCTTTGCTCCCCCCTTTTCCCCCTTTCTTTTCTTTCTGGTTGTCACAACCAGATGCTGGAGTTCAGGAGCCAGACGCCACTGTCGACGACGACCCCTACTACTCTGGAGGTGCCTACTACTACGTGCAGGCAGTCGACGACGACCAGGAGTAGTTTAGGAGGATCCCAGGCAGGAGGCCTGCGCCTCTTTCGATATGTATCCCAGTTTGTGCTAGCCATCTTATGGCAACTTGTTTAACTTATGTCTGTACTCAGATATTGTTGCTTCCGCTGACTCGTCTATGATCGAGCACTTGTATTCGAGCCCTTGAGGCCCCCTGGCTTGTATTATGATGCTTGTATGACTTATTTTACTTTTAGAGTTGTGTTGTGATATCTGCCCGTGAGTCCCTGATCTTGATCGTACATGTTTGCGTGTATGATTAGTGTACGATTGAATCGGGGGCGTCACAGCCAATAATGCACTTATCCGGATTCAGCTTGATTTTGAACGTGCGTAGATTACCAAAAGTTGCCCGCAGATCGTCAATGAGGGTATTGGCTATTTTGGTTTTGATAACCACGTCATGGATATACGCGTCTGCTGGTTTACCGATCTGCGTGTGCAAACACTTCTGGATCATGTGCTAGTACGTGGCGTTGGCACGCTTGAGCCCAAAAGGCATCGTTATATAGCAGAACGGCCCGTGCGGAGTGACGAACGAGGTGGCCTCCTGACTGGAAACCTTCATCTTGATCCGATGGTATCTGGTGTACGCATCCTGGAAAGACAGCAACTCATGCCCGGCCACTAAATTGATTATTTGATCGATACATGGCAAAGGGAAAGGATCCTTTTGGCACACTTTGTTGAGGTCCTTGAAATCGATGCACAAACGTCAGGTATTGTTCTTCTTGGGCACCATGACTGGGTTAGCTAACCAGTCCGGTTGCTTTACTTCTCGGATGAAGCAGGCCTTCAACAACTTGCCCATGGCCTTACACTAAGGCTCAGAAAACCCAACGTAAGGCCTGCTTGACAGGCCGGGATGCCTGGCATATCATATGGATGCCTGGCGTAGAGGTCCCAGTTGTCACGTTGGAAAATGTGGAGCGCGCTTTCCTATTTCTCACCCAGGCTTGTCCCCATCACGGCCGTTTTGGCCAGATCGCTGGGGTGGACCTGGAACTTCTGAGTATCATGGCCGGGCTAGAAGTAGGTCGACTTTGGCTGCTTTGTGAGCTTGATATCATCCTTGTCATTAGAGAAGCGCATGTCAGTCAGCTCTTCGGCGGCGAGGGACTGTACGAGTGCCTTGGTGGCCAGAGCACAAGTGGCCTGCTCGGTCTTTAGTGATCGCTCGGCGTCGCCCGATATCGTTATGACTCTGTTCGGGCTTGGCATCTGCAGTTTAAAGTAGTCATATTGCGGGACTGCACCGAATTGTGCAAAGGCCATCCAGCCAAGGAGAGCATGGTAGCCGCTCTTGAAAAGTACTACCTCGAAGCTCAAAGGCTCCAAGCAGTAGTTGTCTGGCGCAGTGTACACCACATCCAATGTGATCCTTCCAAGGGGTGAGGCCTCCATTCCAGGGATTATGCCCTTGAACATTGTTTTGGTCGGCTCGATGCGGGATTGGTCGACCCGCATATTCCTTAGTGTATCGGCATAAATCTCTGTGGCGACCGGGCTTCTGTGGCAATGATGATGGTGGGAGCGATGTCGACGACACGAAAATGGTTGCGGTAGTCGGCTCTTCTCCGGCGTGTCCGCGGTTTTGCCACGGTTTGTTTGTTGCTGTGGAGTCGAAGCTGCGGCGATGGGGCGCTGTGGTATACGATAACTGGCTGCATGTGGCCCGTTCGGCGATCTTCCGTGGCGCCAGCCGTGCCTGATTTTGTTCTTCTGAGTTCTCCGTCAGAGTCGCAGCTGCGTTGTCTGGCCACAGGTCGACATGTCGTCGATAAGGGTGGGCTTTGTCCTGTGTGTTTAATTCTTTGGGTATGGGCGTGGCCCTTGTTGTTCCGGTTTTTGCCCGGTTTTCCTTAATTAACTGGGCAATTCTCTTCTACTTAATTAATAGATGAGGCAATCTTTGCCTCCGTGTTGAAAAAAAAAAAATTTCAGGCTGCTGCCGCAGTCCATAAGACATTGGTGAGATGATATCCATCAATAATCGGGTCCAGGATGAGGGTGGTTTTTTCCGCCGTGACGCACGCACGTGTATCGGCTACAGAATACAAAAGGCACTTATTTTATTTTTGTTCTTTCAGACTTAATATATCCTAAAATGCAAGAATAAAAAAGGATACACATTACAAGCTCATTCTATTCATATATACATGTTTAAAACATCAAAGATTTTGCCCACGCACAGTTTAGAGAAATTACTAGATTTATAAAGCCAAATACATATTCCAAAAACAAAGAATATAATAAAACTACATTTAAAAAACAAAAGTATATTTGACCTCCAAACAATAATTTCGAATTAATATTCTTCCTTTGGGACCAAGTTGCTCTTTAGTGATAGTTTTGAAATAATTATAATAAAAAACAAGCAAGACATCAGAATGGATTCTAAAATTCATGTACTCTTGCTTTATATATGAAGTTCAATAATAAAATATAACAAACGATTAAAACACACTGTCCGCGCAACTAGTTAAAAATAAAAAATAGTATAGCTGTTTGTGCAATGCCGTAACAGGACAGCCCTTATCGTCCAACGCTATGGCACGGAAGTTCATGTATCATCCCATAACGTGATGGCCCCCGTCGAGCATTGCCGCGGCACGCCACGTCAAGGACGACTCGTGCCCCCACTCTGCAGGGCGCGGCAATGTGACGACATCTGTTAATAAAACAGACCACACTTGGGGATGCTTTATTACACCTGACCCTAACCTGCAACTGCAATGATCTATTACATCACCAGATGGGTGTGAAGTTCAACGACTGCGTCCACGGAAGTCCGTGGATGGCGGGTGGCCGGCTTGCCGACACGGCGGACGGCGCACACAGGCCTGACGGGGTGACGGCAGACAGGAACGGCGGCGACCCAGCCGAGCGACGGTTGAGCGGTGCGGACAGAGGAAGACGAAACAAAGCGATCGATCGATTCACCCGTTCGGCCGTGCTTCACGTATCGCTCGAAATCAGGCTATGGGACTTGGGCCTAGCCCATCTCGTTTATTTTCCCCTATAATTTTTCTCATGTCTATTTTATATGCTGGGCTATACTAAATATATATACCAGATCATGGGCCATGGGCCCCCCTCAGGCCAGGGCCCTGGGCCGTCGCCTCTCTGGCCATACACCAGGGCCGGCCCTGCCCATAACAGGACGACCCTCGTCGCCTCGCCGCGTCACGGGCGACGAGGGCCTCCCAGGCCTCCCTAAGGACAACAACACCCAAACAACCACGATCCCCTAAACAATCATTTATTATCTTGCGCAGAAAACGACAAAAATGCATATGAGCCGATTCTTCACACGTGGTTTGTTGTGTTTTATAACTAGATAATTTTAAAAATATATTAAAAAATGTGTATGTGTGTGGGTAGGCGGGGTACCCCGCCTCCTTCAAATAAGATTTTCAGTTTTTTTAGTGTTTAAACATGCAGGCAGATTTTTGTAAACAAAACATCCCATACATCTCCTGCAAAAATGCTGGGCCCTTAAAATAAAAAAAATTAGGCTCTAGATTTTTTGGCCCAGCCCACGAGACAAACTGCATAAATAATAACGGCCAAGTTTAAGCCCAGCCGACCGCCATGTCCTGAAAAAAAAAAGACTCCCCGTCCGAGCCTCCCAAATGCACCAGCACAGTCCTTGCGAGTGGGACGTTCGAACTGCGTGCGTCTAGGCGTAGACATTCGCAGCTACTGTACGTTGAAGTTCACCATGCTCTGTTTCTTCGAAATTGGAATTGTGTTGATCAATTCTGTTTGCCCGAGCCATGTACGGCGAAATCAATGATGCGTGGACGTTCTCCCTCGTCAATGCAATCGAGTTTGAACGGCTGTCGTCGACATTCCGCACGGACGAGTCAGGCGCGGCATCATCGAAATGCCGCCGCCTTGATTGCACACAGGGAACACAATTCCATCAAATCCCATAGCAAATTACCATCTCAGCGGAGTTGATAGCATCCTAACAATCCTTTTTGGACGGACGATCGGACATTTCGCAAAAGACGACGCAGGCCACCGTGATATATATTACCTCGCCATCGATTCACGTAGGAATCACACCTCCATCAACTCCCTTAAGAAAACACCACCGCCACTTGCTTCATCGCAGACTCAAATGACGTTGTGCGGAATGAATTTGGAATTTTTGCTCCAACGAACTCGCAGATCCAAACTTCCTGCAATAATCAGAGAAAAGCGCCGCCCTGCAATTGAATTAAGCAACAAACAGAGGCCCTATGCGTCATCCACAGGAACCCTGACCCCCGCAAAAAAAAAAACATATAGTTTTATCGAGAAAAATAACTGGTATCATATATTCACTTCGAACATAGCTTCTTCTCCTACGATGATGCCTCTTGTTTCCACGTAAAAACAAGGTTTTGTTTGGCTTAATACTACCATAGTACAACCTATCACACGATGCTAGTTTTATTCACTTTCGGAGAACTGAATGTCCAGCAAGCTTCCTTCCGTCGTCACTGTCCCGGGGCAGGCATGTTTGGCTCCTTGCCAACTGTGAATCCGCCGTCCACGACAAGGTTGTGCCCATTCACGTACTTGGCCTCGTCGGACGCCAGGTAGACGGCCGCGTTGGCCACATCCTCCACTCCGAGCACGGCCCCGTCCATCTCGTTCATATCCCTCTCCACGATCTGCTTACGCTGCTGATCGCTCATCCCAGGGAAGCGCTCGGCCATAAAGGCCATCAACATCGGCGTCGGGATGTAGTTGGGCGAGATGGCGTTTACCCGGACGCCAGAGCGCGCCATCTCCCCCGCCACGGCTCGCACGAGGCCGAGCACCGCCGACTTGGACATGCTATACGGGGGGGACGCCCCGCCGCCTACCACACCCGCGGTGCTGGCTGTGCAGATGATGCTGCCGCTGCGGCGCGGGACCATGACGCGCGCCGCGTGCATGACCCCGGCGAGCACGCCACGGGTGTTGGTCGCCATGACGCGATCGAACTCCGCCAGGTCGCGGGAGCCCAGCGGGGTGGGCGTCAGGATGTTGCCACTGATCCCAGCGTTGTTGAACATGACATCGAGACGGCCATGGCGTGTGACGGCGAGGTCAACGACCGCCGCGACCTGCGCCTCTATGGTGACATCGCAGCGGGTGTACTCTGCGTCGCGGCCGAGCTCTGCGGCGACGGCGCGGCCGAGGTCGTCCTGGATGTCGGCGATAATGACCCTGGCACCGTTCCTGACAAACTCCGCCGCAGTCGCCTTGCCGATGCCACTGGCTGCGCCGGTGATGACGGCCACCTTGCCAGCCAACCTGCCGAGAGGCGCACACTTTGATCAGTCTTGAGCAACGAGAAGAAAGGGGGGAAAATTAACCTGGAGCTTGAGAACCTTTGAGAGTTTGAGACCCTGGAGCTGTAGCAGCGGTTGCTGATGCCAGGCAGCGCTGGCCTAGCTCGAATCTCCCCACTGCAACAACCACAAAAAAAGAACAGAAAAGGAAAAAAAATTAAGATTAGCCATCCAGTAGCTCGGGATAAAATTGTACTTATTATCGCACATGAATTATCGCACATGATAGCTGGCTGTTTTGAATTATCGCACATGAGGACTGCCTGCAGAGCTCGGAACATTTTCGATCTGCGGTGCTTCTTCCGAAGCAATGTTAGCTGATGGATCCGTCAAATGGTAACCTTGTGTCCGTGACAGGCCGACGACAGACCAGACCTTATATAAGATGTAGGAATAAGTAGGATGTGAAATCACAAAAATGGCGGTGAATGGAGCCGCGAAACTTACACGTGTGCTTAAAAAATAGTACTGTACTCTATTTTGAAAATGGGTTCGGTCCTGAGTAGGTTAAATTTTCTAGCTTGTTTGACAGTAAGTCGGTTCCAAAATTCATACCTGGTCATAAAACTGCATCATAGTAACTCACAAGTCACAAAAATAATACTTGGACATGACTTTGGTGCCGCGTTTGCTGCCTCCGTATTCATTATTTTCAAAAAGGACCCAAATCTATTATAAAAGTTCATCAGAAGTACAAAACACCCCAAATATAATAAAAATTATAACGAGGTCCCTGAACCACGAAGGACCACTACCGCCGCCAGAACGAGTCACCGACGCGCCGCTGTCGCCGCCCCCCAATCGGAGCCGGCCTGACCTTCTCGATGATAGCCGGGAAGTCCTCATGCACGTGCCTCCTAAGCACTAGCGCCCTGGAGCCACAGTCGTCGCCGGTGAACCCTTGAATCAACCCCAAGCGCATGGCACTAGCTCTAGCCATCACGGCGGGAAACCCTAACCTCGCCGCCCCAAGGAGACGGGAGGAATCTACGTCGGAGCTCCGTCTACTCTGCCCAGAAGGACGAACTCGAGGAGGATCGGAGACCGGAAGACCAGCTCGAAGAAAACGTGCCATCATCCGTCCGAGCGCTTCCCCTGCGAGGACTAAAAAACCATAACCTAAACTACTAGCCGGAGCCGAGGCACCGGGATTCCTTCCCCGCCACCGGCCTCCGAAGCGGCAGGTAGAGGGCAGGCGAATCCACAGACTCGCCGGCGGAGCCTGGACGAGAAGGGTTTGCCCTAGCCCCACTTGCAAGGGGAAGGGAATGAAACTGGAGCCATCACGGCCTTCGTCGTCGTCCTTGAAGCACTTGCGAACCACCACTACCACTATGTTAGTGTGAAGCTCATGCTGTCTTTGTGTGCCATGTCTCACAGAGCTGCTCGCCAAGCACTAGCGGGAAGATCGACACTGAAGAACCCGGATTTTCTAACAGCTCCGCATGTAGCGAAGCATAATCGGCCATCCACAGATGCTTTGAGATTGGTGACGTATTTAAGCAATTTTCCAATACAAATATACAATGCATATATCATGTGTTTTTGGCATTGACATCTCTGAATTTAAAAATATTTTTTTGCACAAAGTAAAAAGATATCTAAGACATCGGAAAATTCAAAATAATCTTCAAAGATTGTTTAAAAATCAAAATACAGGTTTCACCATTTTTAAAAATATGATTGAAATTATTGAAATGTGTGTAATATATATGAAATGTTTCTGAAATTGATTCAAAAATGACTGAAAGAATTGGAATTTGTGTAAAATGTCTATGGAATGTTTCTGAAATTGACTGAGATATGACTAAAATAATTGAAATTTGTGTGATTATTTATGAATTATGTTTGTCAACTTTTTTGGAACAATGAAAGCTCACTGAAATAATTGAATATAAAAAATGACTTTTTTAAATGTCACTGAAATAATAGAAATTTTATAATAAAAAATGCCAAAATAAGGTATCTCTCTCTTTTTGAAGCTATTTTGAATTTTTTGAAGTCTTTGAATTATTTTAGATATTGTGGAAATTCATTGAAAAAATATTATTTGGAAATTTTGGTCTGCCAATACCGAAAACAAAAACAAAAATGCCGATATAAAGACCTGTACAAGACAAATAGAACCCAAAATACATGGATGACTTTACAGGTGGCGGGATGAGATTGGTCAGGAGCACTCCGCTATCTAGCGGCTCCGTTAGAAACGACTTTCCCCAACGCCGAAGCCAACAAACTTTCTGCCACAGGTTTTCTAGCTTAATGGACTCAAAACACAAAGGTTCAATACAATCATTAACCGACTCGTACCTGTGCATGCAAGTAAACCAAACATATGTATAAGCATTTGAAGTATTACGTACAGTTAAATCATGCAATTTTCCTTTGCTACACATAGGGTAGGAAGAGTATGTACACTTCGTCCATGACTCTCGGGAGAACGGACGATAGGGTTCCCAGCCTTCCGTCGGCGCCGCCGCCGGTCTGCCTCGTCTCCTGTGGCCTGAGGATCATGGAGGCGTGGTGGATCCTGGCCCTTGTCGGCGGAAGGGCTCCGTTTTTAGGTGTTTTTTTTAGTTTAGTTAAGATTTATGTCCTGCTCAGGAACGCGAGGCAGCGGCGACTCCCTGAAGATGGAATAAGATTCTCGCCGCCTAGCCCCCGTTCCGACGGTGCGTCTAGCGTCGTCGGAAGGCATGTGTAGGTGTGTCTCCGGCGGATCTCGTGTGATTCGGTTGGTGTTTGTCTTCGATGGATCCGCTGGGATCCAGTCTTCATTCATCTGCGTTCGTGTGTTTATATGTTGGATTCTTTTGATCTACGCTTCTCTTCATCGGCGACGGTTGTTGTTCTGCTGCGCTGGTCCTATGGGGCCGTAACACGATAACTTCTTGACTGTCTACTACAACAAGGTTTGCCCGGCTCCGGTGAGGGAGGGGCGATGACAGCGGTGCGCCTTTGGTTCGCTCCAGTGCTTGTAGTCGTCGGTAGGTGGTCTACGGACCTGGATGTAATTTTTCTTACTTCTCGTGTTTTTTGTACTGCCTTGACAGTTGATGAATAGATGGGAAGCCCACCACCCACTCCCCACCGCCTAAAAAAAAGGGTGTGATTGAAACCACAGTGATTGATGTAAACACTTCTCTAAGGAAACTGAATCTACTTGTTTACGAGTTTAATTTGCTCCCACGTGATAGTGGTGTTTTGTCTATCCCACGATCGTTGAGCCAATTAACGATAATTCCGATATGCACGTGATTCCGCCGGCGGCCAAGAAAAACCGGTCCTTACCGACAGAAATATCTCAACGGCACACGCATTTGGAATTCGGAATCAAGCATGCATGTCACGTTGTTTTGCTGCCCTCGCGTGATAGTATTGGTTTACCTGTCACACCTGTCCCTAGCTCGTTGTCGTGTACTACTAGCTAGTCTATACGCTAAACAAAGACACGTGCGAGGGAGAGCTACTCCAAAATCCAAATTACTTGCTCTTTAATCGGTCATTGAACATTCCTGATTTCTCTTGATTATTTTTCGGTTTTGGGCTCTGTGGCACCTACGGACAAAAATAGGTTTCACTCTTAACACGTATGCTCTCGTTGTTTCGAGTCATCCTAATGTAAAATTAAAGAAAGTGTAGTGTATGCCATGATATTGTGAACCTGTTCAAAATATGAAGGGGTTTTTTCTTTTTTCTTTTGGCAAACTACATATAGGCATTCGATGGGTGGCCACGTAATGAAGGTGCGTACTGTACATACTGCTTTAGCTTGTATTTTCCCAGAGATATCGATGCCGATGAGAGAAAGCAACGGCAGAAAATGAGCCAGGTGCGCGCCTGAGTGCGACTCTTGAAATGAACCACGGAGGAAACGATGGATGGAGCACGTAACGTACGTAATGCACGTAACCAATTCTAATGTCAGCTAAATATTCCAATGTCATCACAAGTATCCGTGAGTTGATTATTCGATATGCATCAAACAACTTTAGATTCATAATATTCAATCCACACAAAGAACTTCAAAGAACACCCCAAAGTTTCTATCAGAGAAAAGGAAGATGAAAATGTGTACCAACCCATATGCATAGATCCCCCAAGGTCACGGGAATCCACGAGTTGATTACCAAAACTGTTAGCAACCTAACAGTTCCTCTCTCGATCTATTGATCTAGCACACGAACTCAAGTACAATTTAGGGATTACAGTCTCTGGATACAAGAATTGGGGAAGGAGGAAGGGGAAGAAGCCGCCGCCGGTTCGTGCCGTGATCCACTGGATGCCGAGAACGATGCCTACTCCCTCATACTTGTATTCTCCAGCTTCAGTGGTTTCCCGATGGGCCAGGCCCACGTACCGATCCAGGGGCAAATCCATAACCCAGTTAGGAGAGGCTCCTGACATCCCTCCCTTCTTGAAATGCGGCTTGACCCCAAGCCGACTCCACCCAGACCCGCCCGGATCCCATTGCAGTCGATGTTGCTTGATTTGATCATAGTCACGATGGTCGCCGAAGCCGGGGTGGACTTCAACGAAGTAGGAGTAGTTGTTGTGGCCAATGGGAGCCCCACCGAAGAAGGCATCGAGGAAGTAGCCCTTGTCAACACAGCCATGGTCGAAGTCGAGGTAGTACTCATGGTCGACGGAGCCTTGTGCGAAGATGACGGCGACGGTGATGACACCCCTCCCTTCTTGAAAATGCCCTTGGTTGTAGCAGGTATTGGGCACTTGAGTCGATTGGAGTCTAGGCGGCCGATGAAGTGAAATGTCGCTGGCGTGGATGAGGTAGTGCTTGTGGTTGACGGGACCTTGCTCGAAGGCGGCGGCGATAGCTATGACGCCGCTCTCTCCATGGAATTGTTCCACACCAATGTAATTTCCATCATATTCCGTACCAATGGCAGTCCTCTTTGGTGGAAGCAGTTTTGAGTGCATGCATGTCATGCTTCCTTCTGGAAATGGAATTTGCACACTAACTGAAACTGGATATTGCACAACCAAGAGGAGAGCTCCTGGATCCAATATCATTCCCAACTTGGAGGTTCCCATGCCACACTCCCTCACACGAAGAACAGTGGTAAACAGATAGCCAGATGGATGCCCATGGAAGAAACACCCACTGTTATAATCCTCAAGCTGCCACTCGGAGAGGACTAGCTGAATACTGATAGATAACCTCTGTTCATAACAGCCATCTTTGCACACATCAAGCTCCTTAGACTGCCACTCGGAGAGGTCCAGATGAATACTGATAGATAACATCTGTTCATAACACCCATCCTTGCACACATCAAGCGCCGGAAACAGTTCAAGACAATAGATTCTTCTTTTGGCGCAAACTGAGAAATAACCTAGAGGTGAGTTGGCCCTTTGAAAATCCACCAATAATCGTTGATGAAACACATGAATGATTGAACTGTCTGGAGTCCAGTGAAATTTTTGTTTATGCACAAAAAGGAGAGGAGCCGTAGCAAATAAACTGGGATCTGAATAATGGAGCTTTGTTGCCAATTGTACAGTCTGAACCACAAACAGTCTAATAATTTCCAAAGACCAGCCATGATTGACCTCAAATGATATTTGTTTAGAAAGGAAACAAGTCAACATGAAAATATGTTGTGAATTTATTTCCTGCGAGGAATGCTTGTCCCACTGCCATTGCACTGTGATACTAGCTGGACTGGAAGACAGTAATGGCGAAAACTGCACGAACTGAAGACAGAGACTACTCGGAAGTGATGTACTCAGCGCATCCAATTGCTGCTTGCTATGAAGGATCATGTCATGATTACTGAAATCTGAATCATTTTTGCCCCGTTTAAAAAACCACAAGCATGAGAGCTGCACTGGTAGTATCCTTATGCAATTTCAACAAGATTGGAACACCGTTCCCATGCATTGTCAGTGTGAAAGTTGATTGAAGCACGACCACTGACTCTGAATTCTTCTTGGCTCAAAAATTTCTAGTGCACTGACATAGGCATAATATGCATTATTTCCTCTAATGGCACACTGACTGCAAACGAAGGCCACGGAGTGGGTCGAATCTCATTCCCCTCTGCAATATGATCCACCAGAAATGATGGCCATGGTGACGCCCGTATCAGCAGCCCTGCATGCCCCGGCCAGACGTCCAGGTCCTGGTTCCGGAACGGCTGGACGACGGCATCGGTGCCCGAGTGAATGAGACCTGTGACGAGCATTGATGCGGCTGTTGAGAGCAGTGGCACTGTCATGACTGGATGTGGGAACGCCCCTGTGCCTTTGTCCTGGCTCGAGCATTCTGTCGAACAGGTCATGGGCCTCCAAGATGCGTCCGAGGACTCCATCAACGACAGGACCACCTGGGCCTCGGTGGTGGCGGAGGGGACGCCGGGGAGGACGGTGAGCTCGGTGACGACTTCTGGAATCGCCGCCACCCATGTGTGCTCGTCCATGCTCGTGTCGGGGACGCAACGGTTGCTGTCGAGGGAAGACTCAGGGGATGTATCGTGGACCTCCTCGTCGATGGTGGTTGAAGCAGTCATGGTTGCGCGGTCGGTGTGAGACAAAACCAGGGCGGCCGTTGAGGTAGCAGTAGCAGGGGCGGCAGGTGGATCGCCCGAGCATGCGGACGCGAACTCGGACCTGATGCTACCCAGCTGCGCTGATACCCATGCGAGAAACCACAGCATCTGCTCATCTGCAGTCATGGCATCCCACTCCGGTGGATAGACGGGGGAACAAGGAGCCTTCTCCAGATCGGACATGGTGCTGTTGCCGGTGGAAATTGGGGAAATCAGACGTGGTGGTGGGTGGAAATTTTTGGAGGAATTTGTACTGGCTCTGAATACCAGATGTTAGCAACCTAACAGTTCCTCTCTCGATCTATTGATCTAGCACATGAACTCATGTACAATTTAGGGATTACAGTCTCTGGATACAAGAATTGGGGAAGGAGCAAGGGGAAGAAGCCGCCGCCGGTTCGTGCCGTGATCCACTGGATGCCGAGAACGATGCCTACTCCCTCGTACTTGTATTCTCCAGCTTCAGTGGTTTCCCGATGGGCCAGGCCCATGTACCGGTCCAGGGGCAAACCCACAACCCAGTCAGGAGAGGCTCCTGACAAAAACATACATCAAGTGACTCAATAGAATACCCCATTGTCACCATGGGTATCCCATGCAAGACATATATCAAGTGTTCCCAAATCCAAAGGATTCAATCCGACAATAACGAAAACTCAAAGGGAAAGATACCATCCATCACAAGAAGATAGAGAGGAAAGAAACACCATATGATCCAACTATATTACCAAAGCTCGCGGTACATTATGATCGAACCAAATCAACAACACGAGAGAGAGAGAGAGAGAGATCAAACACATAGCTACTGGTATATACCTCAGCCCCGAGGTTGAACTACTCCCTCCTCATCATGGAGACCGTCGGGATGATGAAGATGGCCTCCGGTGATGATTTCCCCCTCCGGCAGGGTGCCGGAACAGGGCTCCGGATGAGATCGCTTCGGTACAGAGGCTTGCGGCGGCGGCGTGGAAGTTCTAGGTTTCTTTCTGGGGTTTTCACTATTTATAGGAATATTTGGCGTTGGATTCACGTCAAGGGGGGTGCCCGAGGGTCCCACGAGCTCGGGGGGTGCGCCCTAGGGGGGGCGCCCCCTAGGCTTGTGGCGCCCTCGGCCACTTCCTGGTCCAGCTCTGGTGCTCCGTGGGTCCCTTTTGGTCAATAAATTTTGGGCCCATTCCGAGAAGTTTTATTTTTGCACAAAAAACAACACCACGGTAGTTCTGCTGAAAACAGCGTCAGTCTGGGTTAGTTCTAATCAAATCATACCAAAACCATATAAAATTGTTGTAAACATGGCATGAATACTTCATAAATTATAGATACGTTGGAGACGTATCAGCATCCCCAAGCTTAATTCCTGCTCGTCCTCGAGTAGGTAAATGATAAAAGAAATAATTCATGAAGTGTGAATGCTAGCATAGTGCATAAGTTTCATCAATGATAATTTCAATCACTTTTCCTAGCATCTTAACAGCAACTCTTCCTCATAAAACTCATCATGATAAAGTAGCAATCAATTCACATGTTATGGTTCAAACAATGTATTCTCTTGAAACTTAACAACCTATGTTCTTAGTCACCACACAATTCCAATGCATCTTATTTCGAACAAAGTCTAAGTAAGAGCTCTACATACTTAATTATCATATAGTCTTCTATGATTGCTAATCCTCAAAGCATATTTTTAGAAAAAATAGCATCCATCGAACAGAGAGAAAGATAGGGGCTTTAATGTTTCACCTCCCAACTTATTTATCATAGAGGTAATTATCAACAATAATAAATCATGATCAAATATATTTGAATCGATATATGTGCTTGGATCTTTTCCCACCACATGATGCTTGCCAACTAAAGAATAGGTTGGAATAAGAAATTGACTCAACAAAAATAAAATTGACAGAAAAAGTAAAAGATAAGCCCTTCGTAGAGGGAAGCATGGATTTGCAGAGGTGCCAGAGCTCGTTGCTTAAAACAGATATGAATACATTTTGAGTGGTGTGCTTTTCCTGTCAACGTCACGACTAAGGATTTCAATATCTTCCATACTAAACACATTATGGCCAGTTCCCATGCAGAAATGAAAAGTTTAAATCCCCCTCAACCATTCAAACACAAGCAATTGCTAGCCGAATTCACGGGATATATATTTTTTCTTTTTATTTAAGGGATTGGGCATCACGATTACCAGCCTCACTCGTGCAAGGACAAGTGAATAAACACCCATCATGAGAATAACCTACTTAGCATGGAAGATACTGACAGCCCCGTCGCTCCATGAGCGGTACGGACACACAAAACAGATGCTTATTTGAATGTTTAGAGGTGGCACATGCAAATTTACTTGAAATGGCAGAGTAATACCGCATATAGGTAGGTATGGTGGACACTCGTGAAAGAAGCTTTGCTCAAGGATTTTGGATGCACAAGCAGTATTCCCACTTAATACAGAAATTTAGGCTAGCAAAAGATCGTAAACAAGCACCAGAAGTTGGAGGATCCATAACAATATAACTTCTATAAAAATATACCCAAACATAACTCATTACGTTGTCTTCCTTGTCCAACTTCAACTAATTTGCTCAAGTGAAAATAATTAATGGGTATTCACAATCATAAAAGATGTCCAAGATAATATATTTGTATGTGAAAGTTCTCTTCCATATACTATCTTTCATGAATTGCTTGTATGACCAATATTATAATTGTCAAATTTCAATAGATTTTACTTTCTAAACCCAATGTGAAATTACCAAGCATATGGAACATATATAATTTCAGATTTATGATATTCAATTCATTCAATAATTCACTCGTAGGATATAAGTGAAGCACAAGAGTGAATGACAAACTACTCCAAAAGGTATAAGTGAAGATCAATGAGTAGTCATGCAACTAAGTAGCTATGTGAAGACTCTCTCTAATTAAAGATTTTAGATCTATGTATTTTATTCAAACAGCAAGCAAAATGAAAAGACACACCAAGGATAGTACAAATCATGTGAACAAGTAAAAACTTAAGCTAACTGATAATTGTTGAAGAAGAAAGGTGGGATGCCTACCGGGGCATCTCCAAGCTTAGAGGCTTGAGACTTCTTGGAATATTAACTTGGGATGCCTTGGGCATCCCCAAGCTTGAGCTCTTGTTTCTCCTTAATTCCTCTCATATCACGGTTTCCCTAAATCTTAAAAACTTCATTCACACAAAACTCAACAAGAACTTATGAGATAAGTTAGTATAAATAAATTCAAAACCTTATCATTCTCTACTGTAAAAAATTAGTAAAATTATAATTTAACATTGCATACTAAATGCCTCTGCATATTTAATACTCCCATTCTCAAATAGAATCATTAAACAAGGAAACATATGCAAACATAACAGCAATCTGTCTAACCAGAATAGTCTGTAAAGGATGAAGAAGAATCCATACTTATTTAACTCAAAAAATTCTCAAAATTTACCACACTGTAGAAAATTTATCATAGATTACTGTGTAAAAATTTCAAGACATAACAGAAAACTTTCTGTTTTCAAATAGCAACATATAGACTTGCAAACTAAGCATGGTAAATGCTATACTTGTCACTTTTATTGAAATAAAAGATACCAACATGATTATTAATAATAGCAAGCAAGTCTCAACAAAAGAAAATGACGCTCCAAGGAAAACACATATCATGTGACGAATAGAAATATAACTCCAAGTAAGGTTACCGATAATGTTGAAGACGAAAGAGGGGATGCCTTCCGGGGCATCCCCAAGCTTAGTTGCTTGGGTATTCCTTGAATATTGCCTTGGGGTGCCTTGGGCATCCCCAAGCTTAGGGTCTTTCTACTCCTTATTATTCTCATATCGATATCTCACCCAAAACTTGAAAACTTCAATCACACAAAACTTAACGGAACTTCGTGAGATGGGTTAGTATGATAATGGATAAATCATTCACTTTGGTACTGTCAAGACAAGATTCATAATTGTTCTCACATAATTCCTACTGTACTCTATCATTTCCACAATTTATATCACTCAATATAAGATATGGAAACGCTAAAACAAGTAAACTATGCAAACAAAGCAGGTTCTATCAAAAACAGAACAATCTGTAATGATCTGAAGAAACACCATACTTCTGCAACTCCAAAAATCCTGAAAAATTAGGAAAACTTATGAAATTTGTATATCAATCATTTGTAAAAATTTCAGAAGCTTTTGACGCTCTAGTAAATTATAGGAATTTCTGCACTGGACACAAAAGTTTCTGTTTTTGCACAGAATCAAGTCAACTATCATCCACACTATCCCAAAGGCTTTACTTGGCACATTATTGAAACAAAAGCTATAAAACATGATTACTACAGTATCTTAATAATGTGAACATGCAAAAACAGTAGGTATAAATATTGGGTCGTCTCCCAACAAGCGCTTTTCTTTAATGCTTTTTTAGCTAGGCATGATGATTTCAATGATGCTCTCATAAAAGTAAAGAATTGAAACATAACGGGAGCATCATGAAGAATATGGTAGCACATTTAAGCCTAACATACTTCCTGTGCATAGGGATTTTGTGAGCAAACAACTTATGGGAGCAAGAATCAACTACCATAGGAAGGCAAAACAAGTATAACTTCAAAAATTTCAACATAAAGAGAGGAAACTTGATATTATTGAGAAGCCTACAAGCATATGTTCCTCTCTCATAATAATTTTCAGTAGCATCATGAGTGAATTCAATAGTATAAGTATCACATAAAGCATTCTTTTCATGGTTCACAAGCATACAATTTTTATTACTCTCCACATAAGCAATTTTCTTCTCATTCATAATAGTGGGAGCAAATTCAATGAAATTACTATCATGTGATACTTGATTCGCATAATCCAATTGAAAATTAAAATCATGATGACAAGTTTCATAATTATCATTATTCTTTAAAGCATACATGTCATCACAATAATCATCATAGAGAGCAACTTTGTTGTCATAATCAATTGAAACCTCTTCCGAAATTGTGGAATCATCATTAAATAAAGTCATGATCTCTCCGAATCCACTTTCATAATTATTACAATAAGATTCAACACCCTCCAAAATAGTGAGATCATTAGTACCTAGAGTTGACACTCTTCCAAACCCACTTTCATCAATATAATCATCATAAATAGGAGGCATGCTATCATCATAATAAATTTTCTCATCAAAACTTGGGGGACTAAAAATATCATCTTCATCAAACATAGCATCCCCAAGCTTATGGCTTTGCATATCATTAGCATCATGAATATTCATAGAAAGCATACTAACAACATTGCAATCATGCTCATCATTCAAAGGACTCACATTAAACATTTTATGAAATTCTTCCTCTAACAATTGAGCACAATTATCGGAATCCTTATTTGCAAGAAAGACATTATAAAGGTAAAGCATGTGAGGCAATCTCAATTCCATTTTTTGTTTTATTTTTATAAAACAAACTAGTGATAAACAAGAAACTAAAAGATTCAATTGCAAGATCTAAAGATATACCTTCAAGCACTCACCTCCCCAGCAACGGTGCCAGAAAAGAGCTTGATGTCTACTACGCAAGTTTATTCTTGTAGACTCTGTTGGGCCTCCAAGCGCAGAGTTTTGTAGGACAGTAGCAAATTTCCCTCAAGTGGATGACCTAAGGTTTATCTATCCGTGGGAGGCATAGGATGAAGATGGTCTCTCTCAAACAACCTTGTAATCAAATACAAGCAATCTCTTATGTCCCCAACACACCCAATACAATGCCAAATTGTATAGGTGCACTAGTTCAGCGAAGAGATGGTGATACAAGTGTAGTATGGGTAGTAGAAATAGGTTTTTATAATCTGAAATAATAAAAAACAGCAAGGTAGCAATTGATAAAAGTGAGCACAAACGGTATTGCAATGCTTGAAAACATGGCCTAGGGTTCATACTTTCACTAGTGCAATCTCTGAACACTGCTAACATAATTGGATCATATAACAATCCCTCAACGTGCGACAAAAAATCATTCCAATGTTCCTATTAGCGGAGAACATAAGAAAGAAATTGTTGTAGGGTATGAAACCACCTCAAAGTTATCCTTTTCGATCAATCTATTGAGCCATCCCTATAAGTGTCGCGAATAGCCCTAGAGTTCGTACTAAAATAACACCATATGATACACATCAACCAACTCTAATGTCACCTAGATACTCCAATGTCACCACAAGTATCCATGTGTTGATTATTCGATATGCATCAAACAACTTCAGATCCATAATATTCAATCCACACAAAGAACTTCAAAGAGCACCCCGAAGTTTCTATCGGAGGAAAGGAAGATGAAAACGTGTACAAACCCATATGCATAGATCCCCCAAGGTCATGGGAATTCGCGAGTTAATTACCAAAACATACATCAAGTGACTCAATAGAATACCCCATTGTCACCACGAGTATCCCATGCAAGACATATATCAAGTGTTCCCAAATCCAAAGTATTCAATCCGACAATAACGAAACCTCAAAGGGAAAGATTCAATCCATCACAAGAAGATAGAGAGGGAAGAAACACCATATGATCCAACTATATTAACAAAGCTCGCGTTACATCAAGATCGTGCCAAATCAAGAACACGAGAAAGAGAGATGAAACACATAGCTATTGGTACATACCCTCATCCCCGAGGGTGAATTACTCCCTCCTCGTCATGGAGACCGCCGGGATGATGATGATGGCCTCCGGTGATGATTTCCCCCTCCGGCAGGGTGCCGGAACAGGGCTCCGGATGAGATCACTTCAGTACAGAGGCTTGCAGCGATGGCGTGGAAGTTCTAGGTTTCTTTCTGTGGTTTTCACTATTTATAGGAATATTTGGCGTTGGATGCACGTCAAGCGGGGTGCCCGAGGGTCCCACAAGCTCGGGGGGCCCCCCCCAGGCTTGTGGCGCTCACGGCCACTTCCTGGTCCAGCTCCGATGCTCCGTGGGTCTCTTTTGATCTATAAAAAATCACCGTAAATTTTCGGCCCATTCCGAGAACTTTTATTTCTGCGAAAAAACGACACCACGGTAGTTCTGCTGAAAACGGCGTCAGTCCGAGTTAGTTCTAATCAAATTATACCAAAACCATATAAAATTGTTGTAAATATGGCAAGAATACTTCATAAATTATCGATACGTTGGAGACGTATCAGCCGGCAGGTCCCTAGGCAAGTTTTAGTTGTTATCAGGCAAATTTAAAACCAAAGTACTTTACTAGAAGAGTTTTTTTCCTAAAAGGAATGATTAAGGGGGTCCCCATAAAACCCCACACATGTTAGGAGCGCTCATCATGGAACATAACACCGGTATTATGGAAACTAGGGCGGCAAGAATGAAACAAAACACCAAGCAAAACGCCTAGCCTTCCACCCTTTATCAAGTGTATAGATGCATTAATTAAATAACAAGATATTGTGATATCCCATGACATCCATGTCCCAACATGGAACAAACTGCAACTGCACCTGCAACTAGCAATGCTATAAGAGGGGCTGAGCAAAGCGGTAACATATAGCCAAACAACGGTTTGCTGGGATGGTGGAGGTTAGAGGCTTATCATGGCAATTTGTCAGGCGTGACAAACAAGTGGTAGGTAGCGAGACATAGCGATAGCATCGAGACAACTAGCGAGCAAAGATAGTAGTGATATCCAAGGTAATGGTCATCTTGCCTGGAATCCCGCTTGGAAGAAGATCGAATCCGTGAATTAGTCGAACAAGCGTAGTCGAACGAATCCTCACACTCCGAAACATAACCGGAACTATCGGGAAGAAGCCAAACCGGAAAGAAGAAAACGACATGGTAAACACATAATCATGGCATGATGCACAATCAAGTATGATGCATGACCGGTTTAACGAGGCATGGCATGGCAAGAATGCAACAAACAATACTACACATTAAGTGAATCTCAATACGCAACGAGTTGCATCTTGACGGAATTCCATGTTCAATATTTGGTTCACTCTCGTTTATGTACCCAACAAGTTTAAATGTGGTTAAACATGGCAAGAGATGAAGCACAAGTAACCTACCTATCTAGGCAAGTTTAAATGAGGCCGGAAACAACACCTAACAATTCCAGAAAATCCTCATATGCAATTTTCGAATTTGCTACTGTTCTGCCTAAAACATAATTTTATTGTTGTTAAACAGGAAAAACAATGCCACCATGTTATTCTACTTGTTTTTTCTACTCCATTTACATATAAAGTTTATTTAATTCGGACCTACGGTTAATTAGTTATGAAATAAACCATTTTAACATGTCATTAATGCAAACAGCAATTTAAATGTTCTTAGCATGTGAGAGAGTTGCATATTATGAATCTACACAAAATTCTAAGCATTTTACATATATAGATAATTTTAATCCAATGCACGGTTTAGGACTTATTAAATGCATGACAATGCGGGTCTAATATGTAAAACAACATTCTCTGGATAATTAGACAAATTCGCAGGGAGGAAAAAAAATGGACATGGGCCGAATCTGGGTGAGTGCTGTATAGAATAAAGCACACGGGCGGAGTTTAGCGGGCATCTCAGCAGCGGGCCTTGGGCCGGCGGTGCTGGGTTGGGCGCGGCGCGGGAGCGGCTGGAGCTGGGCCTGGGCTGGAGGCGCGCTCGGCTGCGCCTGGAGGCAGAGGCGAGGGGCGTCGTCCAATAGCGCGGCGACAGGACGATGCAGGCAGAGGGATGGGACTTGGAGGCGCGACTGAGCCTGGATGAAGGCGGCTGACGAGGAAGCGGCACGGATCTGGCGGGGACGACCGGGGATGGACCGGATCTGGGGCGAGGAGGCGGCTGGTGGCAGAGATCCTCCTCCCGTGGCGTGCATGGGCGAACTCCATGGGCGGCGTTCATGGCGCGGTGGAGAAGTTCCTGGAGAGGGAGAGAGAGGTTACGGGGAGGAGAGAAATGGATGGGAAAAGAGCGGAGGAGAGGGGCGGCGAGGTCGGCATGGTCTTGGTGAGGTCGAGGTCGTAGGCGCACAGTGCCGGCTGGGCAGGCTCACGGATCAAGGGAGGAGGGAGCTGGACGTGCGTCCTGATGGTGTTGCTCCGGCGAGGTCGCCGGCGGAGGAAGAAGCTCGGGGTCGGGTCGAGGTGGCTGCACTCGGGAGCAGCAGATCGAGCAGGAGGAACTCGGGGCCTCGGGAGCAGAGGAGGTGGCGCTGGTTGGGAGAGGTGGAGGCTGCCGGTTGGTGGTTTGGATCGGGAGAGCAGTGGCTGGCGAGTTGGATCAGGCAGATCTTGAGGAAGGGGAGACCAGTTGGAGAAGTGGTGGCGGGGACGGGACACATCCCCTAGGGACTAGGGTTTGTCCCAAATAGGCATGGAGGCGTGGTTTAAATAGGTAAGGGGGATTTTGAAGGTAGATTTGGACCCTTCGGTCGAGATCGGACGGTCAAGATAATAGGCTAGGGATGTCCAAAGAAGAAACTGAAGATGTTTGGGATATTCTGAGGTTGATCCGACCCACCGGTCATGACCGCCCGGTACGGGTCTGGGGGAAGATTTCGGACTAGGATGCGAGTGGGTCTGTGCATTGTGCAGAGAGGCTTGAGCTTCAGATGAGAGGGAAAGAAATGGCCCGGCAACAAGTTTTATTTTCGAAAACGTCTGACGATTTAACCGGCTATAGTGCCGCTATAGTTAACAACCTCCGAATGCGACGAAATTTGACAGGCGGTCTACCTATAGTATAACAGGACCGCACGCCAACTTTCAACCCATTCGGAAAACGTTTAATTCCCACTTAGAAAATAATATTTTAACGATGCCGCGGGCGTGGGCATGTGTGGTTGGACTCGGAACGGTCAACGAAAACAACAGAGAGAAACGGCAACTACGAGCGGATGCAAGTTTTGAAAATGACTGCAGCGGACTATCGATGCAATGCGAATCATGCCATGATGAATGCAACAAACAAAAAATTAACGCGGCTATCACCAAAACATGGAAGGCATCTGGAGCGTCGGTCTCAGGCTGTTACACTATATGCGTGCACGTCAAGTTAGCTAGGATTAAGATCCTAATGGGATATGGTTTAAGCCGTATCAGATCCCTTGTACGATGTAATCTCTGGCATATAAATATATGAGCTTCGCCTACCATTTGCCATATGGCGAATGAAACAATCTAAGCTACAAACCCTATTTTTCATGGTATCAAAGCCATGATGAGCGCAGATACCCCTGCGGTGACTTCCGCTGCACTCACATCGCCAACCACGATGGCGACTTCTATGGCAAGTTCCACCACCGACACCGCACCAAGCAGCGGTTCTCTCTCTGTCAACATCAGCATTCTTCCGCTGCCGGTTACTCCACTATTTGCTCAGCTGGCGACTATCAAATTGAAGCGCGATGATTACCTCCTATGGAAGTGAAAAGTTTATCCTTGCTAGCAAGCTATCAGCTGACAGGCTACGACGATGGCACAATGCCGGCACTGTCTCCAACTATGAGAGTTTCGACGGATGACGACAGTGAGACCATAGCCCCAAACCCAGGGTAACTCACCTGGATGCAGCAGGACCAGGTGATCGTCAACGGCCTTCTATCCTCTCTGTCGAAGGACACCATGGGATACATAGTGTCCCAATACGACTTCGCTCAGCTCTGGAGCGAGCTTGAGTGCATGTTCTCTTCGAGTTTTTGCTCAAAATATGTCCAAGTGTGACTGCAGCTCCCTAACTTCAAGAAGAAGGAGGTACATGTTGCCGAATATTTTTGCAAAGTAAAGGCACTCGCAGTGTCGGAGATATGCCCTAGAGGCAATAAGAAATGTTATTGATTATCTCCCTGTTCATAATTATGTTTATGTTCCATGCTATAACTGCTATGGTTCTCGAGTCTGCAATAACACGAGGCTCGGAGGAAGACTCATATGCACGTGTGGAATAATAAACGGTAAGATGTATTCCTAGTTTGGCTTCTAAGACTAGCTCAAGTGTTGCATGATAGTTCTGTTTTCCTGATCATGGGCATGGCTATGCTGGCAACTTTGAGAGCACAATGTTACAAGAACATTTGTGTTGAATCGACCCGATTGATGTTATGCTATGAGATACGTTCGTCACAAGTTAATGGTTAATAACACAGAGAAAGTTTACGTTTGCATAATTCCTTTAGACCATGAGAGTATCGAGTTTTTTCATGCTTGCTTCATGAACTTTGGGGTTTGTTAAACTTCATCCGTAAATGGGTGGCTATTACGGCGGCTTACGAGTTCGTGGAAAATTATGTCAAGTAACTTGAAAGCTCAAGATTGGGATTTGCTCCTCCGATGATGGAGATATATCTCTGGGCCCTCTTGTTGTTACGGTATCCATAATCGTCTGGCCAGACACAATGTGATTTGATTACAGGGACGCCGGAACACGGGAATGAGAAAAGAGAACAATACCGGTAATGAGGTAACTGGCATAGTGGACAAGTTGTTGATCCACGGGGATGCCAACATGTCTCACCTCGGGTATTTGTAACATATCATGAAGCAACAGGAATAGCGCACGGCAACTGGAGGTTCCCTCGAATATTCATTCATGTGGGTATAGGGGTGAATATGGTTGTCCACGGCTCCGATGTTGATCATTGATCGGAAAGTGTTCTGGTCATGTCTATACTTCACCGACCCTATAGGGTCACACGCTTAAGGGGCATCTATCTGCTGAATACTAGACAAGGAGTCTGAGAGAAAGTCACCGGAAAAGTTTCGGAGACAGCGGAAAAGTTCCGGAGAGAGAACACCGGAATAGTTTCGGTAAAACTGAAAACTTGTTTCAGGGTATACCATTATGTCAAATTGGCTTCGGCACACGCCTGGCAATCCTTGGAGGGTGCCAGAATTGTTCTGGGAACTTCTGGGATTTTTTGGAGAAAAAACCCGGAAATGTTCCGGAGCTGCCGGAACCGGTTTGGTTGCTTTTCGCAGATGAAAATCACTATACCGAAAAGTTGTTTCGGAGTATCCCATTAAGTCAAAATGGTTTCGGCACACGTCTGGAAATTCTTGGAGGGTGCCATAATTGTTCTGGAAACTTTTGGGATTTTGCCGGGACAAAAACCGGAAATGTTCCGAAGCTGCTGGAACCGCTTTGTCTGCTTTTCGTAGATGAAAATCACTAATCCAGAATTGTTTCGGAACACGTCGAAAATTATTTTAGTGGGTACTGAAAATGTTCTAGGTCCACATACATATTTTCGGTTCGAACGGACGCTGAAAAATGTCGTTGTGAATAGTGAAATCAGCTTTATGGTTACTTTTTGAAAAGCTACCTTTTTGGGCTTTTGCTCCAAAATATCTTGGAGATGACATGGATGGATGTGGCTGAAATTTCAGACCCTCCACCCCTCCTTATCCAGTGAATAGAGGTGGAGGGGGCTGCCCAAATTCACTCTTTCTCACATACAAGTGCCATGCAATGATCTGGCTTCTCTCTCCCTCCCAGCGAAATAGTTTCGTAGAGCCATAAGGCTGTCTGGGTTCTGGTGGGAACTAGTTCTGGATGGCGAAGCCCTGCCGGATAGATGACACCGTATGTGTGCAACTCTGTAGAGAGATCGTAGTTTCGGTCTTAGTTCGAGAGTGCCTCCGGAAGGGCTGTCTGGGTGATCGTCCGAGTGTCGAAGGTCCTCCCGTAGGGCTGTCCGCGACACCGTCCAAGGGACTGTCCGACCACCTCCCGGAGGGCTGTCTGAGGGGCAGACGAGGGAGTACATCCTCGCGGTTGGGAGGTTGTAAAATCCTAGCTGGGGGATCTGCACCGCAAATCGTCATCGACTCTACTTCCGCTGCGCTACGAGTCAGTAACGAAAAGATCAAACCATGTATGCTGTCTCCATAGTGGTCCTGGGCTGGTTCGTAGGTCGGAAATTTTTAGTTTTCTGCTGCGTTACCCTAGAGTGCCGTCATGAGCTGTGCTATGCGTAGATGCAGATTGCGATCTAAAATACATAGAGATGTATGGGTGTTGCACAATATAATTAGGTAGTAGATGAGCTCTATTACTGAAAATTATTTGTGTGGGTAGCAGATGAAATCTGTTACCCGATGTTCTTGTTGCTTCCCTGGAACTTGCATATTTCTGATCTTGATAACGGCATGGTGGATTTTCAATGTTCTGGCAATCCGCCATCCTGATTGATCAACGAAGTGCTAATAGTTCGTTGAATTCCACCATACTTAGAAAGAAAGATGAAATTTCGCAGACGAAAGGGCAATGCATATATGATCTACACGGGGGTCATGCGTATGACTAAGTTCAATATGGGGCTCGATATTTTATTATCTCGTGTTTCATACACCCCACAAAGTTAATCTATCGACTTGAATAATCATACTTGATGATGGATATTGATAGCTTCGGTTTGTTTCGAAACCTTAGAAGCCACATAAAATAAAGCCACCGGTTGGTAATGAGTTCCTTTTGAATGTTAAAGCAGGTTCATACTATCCTCTGTTAAAGCAGTAAAACTTGGATACATTGATCTGAATTCATAAATGGGTTGTAAGTCAGACTAATACAAGTGACCACCAGGGAAACTCGAAAAGCTCTACTTAAGTTCATCTTTGTTAGCCTTTTTCCTTAGGCACCATTCTTCAAATTGCTTCTAGTACGCACGCTGCTCTGCGTTCTTTCTTTTCCTTCTCCTCCAAAAGCTTCATCTCTTTCTCGTCAACATACTTTGTGATACCTAATTCGCTGCTGGACCGGCATGCTTACATGGATTGCATGGCAACACGCAGGTACAACCCGAGGTTGCCAGCACGGCGTGGTTCTCCCTGTTTCCGTCCAAGACACCTTAGTTTTTTTTTTAAAACAACTTGAACTTTATTAATTAGAAATAAATGTTACATCGTCTATCAGGAGAGTTACAAGATTTTCGATGGGTTCCTCTATCCAATCCCTAGTCGTGGAACATTTTGCTAATCTAGCAAGCTCATGAGCAACTTTGTTGGTTTCCCTATTAGAATGTTCAAAACTGGTTTGAGAAAAATCACAGGCCATAAAAAAACAATCATAAAAAATTGCAGCTGCCGCTCCCGCAAACTGTCATCCGTTCTTCATTGTGTCAATGACTTTCATATTATCAGAATTGATAATGAGACGATTACAGCCCGTCTTTTGTGCCAATAGTAAACCAAACCTTAGTGCTAACGCCTCCGCTGTCAAAGCATCCTCACAGTACTGAATCTTCCAGTTACCACCTACTATGAAATTTCATTTGTCATCTCTGATAACAGCACCCGCTGTGCCCCTTAGCTGATCATGATCAAAAGAAGCATCCACGTTCAATTTAACAAACCCCATCGGAGGTCTGCACCATCCTTCATTCTTTGTCTTTGCTTTAGGAGAGTGGGCGTTTACATAGTTCGCTGTTATAGCCCGAATCCCCATCGAGGTCAGGGACGCCTCTTGAGACTTACCCTCATGGACTAGTTTTCGTCTGTTCCACCATAAATACCAAGCAGCTATAGCGATTAGTTCCCCTGCATTCCGAGAGCCCAAAATGGGTAGTTCATGATCAGGCATAAGGAGTAAGAATTCAAGAACAACCTCTCGTGCACGGTCTATGACATAGGCTTTTTTTACCACTTCATGCAGCCCCAAATATTCCCACACTGTTTTTGCCTTCTGGCACAGAAATAATATATGTTTCGTATCCTCTAGCCCATCCAAACATGCCGGGCAGATTGTCTGGGTCTTTATATGTCTGCTAACCAAAGTAACACGACACGGTAAGGCCCCGTGAAGCGTCCGCCAAATAAGAAATTTAACCTTCGCCTGACAAGCTAATTTCCATATCTTACCCAAAATAGGGTTGACCTTACTTCTACCCATGCCATTTGAGTATTCCAATTCCTCCCATGCTGCTTATTTCATTCCTCCACATAAGCTGATCGTACAGTGAATAAACCATTTTTTGTATAGCTTCAAGCAATGAAATCCGACATATTGTGCATAGGGATCGGGATCGCTAGAATTCTACAGGCATCAATTGGCCACACAGTTTGTCTCACCAAGTCTTCATCCCAACAATTCGTGGCTGGGTCTATAAGATCAGAAACTTTCGTCAGGAGATTCCCCGTTCTAGGTGTAATGATTTTCCTATCTGCACAATTTGGGATCCATGCATCTCTCCATATGTCAATATTTTCTCCCGTTCCCACTCTCCATATATTGCCATTCCTGAGAAAATCCACTCCCACCATAATGCTTTGCCAAGTAAAGGAAGAGCCTTTTTTAATATTGCGCTCATCAAATCGCCTTCCGGGAAATATTTTGCTCGCAGGATTGTTGCACATAACGATTCAGGATTATCTAAGAGACGCCACGCTTGTTTTGCTAACAAAGCCAGGTTAAAATAGTGTATATCACGGAAACCCATTCCTCCTTGGTCTTTTGGAACACACATCTTCCACCACGCCATCCAGTGCATCCGTTTCTGATTGTCATCGTCACCCCACCAGAATTGGGACATCGCGTCTATGATTTCTTTGCAAATCTTTTTAGGAAATTAAAGACGGACATTGCTTATGTTGGGATAGCTTGAACAACAGACTTAAGCAAGATTACCGTTCCACCAGCCGATAATAACTTTTCTTTCCATCCACTAATCTTCATAATAATACGATCAATCAAGAATTGAAAACAATCACTTTTGTCCATGCCCACATTGGCAGGTAGTCCCAAATATTTATCATTAAGTGCCTCCGTCCAAATATTTAGAATTGTACAGATTTGCACTTTGTCCTCCACTACCGTATTGGGACTAAAAAATATACTGGATTTTTCGACACTCACCATTTGCCCCGAGGCGGCACAGTAAGAGTCCAGAACTGCACCAAGACACCTTAGTTAGTAAAACAACTGGTAATGCAGCCGGGTGTCCTCGATCGTACAGAGTCCGGGTGACAAGTTTATAGCGAACGGAATCCAAGCGGAGGATATTGGTGGTGCCACCTACAACCCACTGTGTGAAGTAGGCGATACCACACTTTTTTTTTTTTGAGAAGAAGGATAGACCCCCGGCCTCTGCATCTGGAAGACATGCCGGTGATCCTCGGACTGAAAATCTGCCCATTGCAAATGCAGGATCAGCGTGCACGAACCCCCGAATGCAATGATCGCCGTTGAAACACAGACCGAACAAACTCTGACCAATGGCATCATTCCATCGGCTACGCCACCTTGGACTGAGGTAATTCTTGGCATGGTATGTCAACTTTTTTATGTTCAACTGTGGATGTTCGACTGACTTGCATAATTTTCATTCGAACGGCACAGAAACGTGGTTCGGAACATGAACTAGCGACTGCTTCATGCGATCGGCGCTGAGCCGGCGATCAAACTGGATCATTCAACCTAAGTGTACCACTGCCTATTGGCTCAATGTTGAATTGTGGCGAGACACTACCGTAACAACGTACTATGCCGACGGCCACAGGCATAGATCCCTATCCCGTCGGCATAGATCTAAGCCGACGGCAGCCATCGGCTTAGCCCCGTCGGCGTAGATAACGTCAGCGTAGTCTTGTCAGACCGTCGGCATAGATATGCCGTCGGCATAGGGGCCTATGCCGACGGCTTCCGTACAGCCGTCGGCATAGTTTGACTGTCGGCACAGTTTTCCACGGGACGGCCGTTGACGGCGCCGTCACTGCGCTAGTCGTATCACGGGCCGCCACGTGGCAGGGATAAGCCGACGGCCTGGCCGTCGGCATAGGGCCCAGTCTAAGCCGACGGCCTGGCCGTCGGCTTATCCCTGCCACGTGGCGGCCCCAGAACGCTCCTGGGCGAACAGGTATGCCGACGGGTGCCGTCGGCTTAGCTTGCCACGTGGCACCCCCTGGGCGCACCTGGGCGAAGGGCTATGCCGACGGCTAAGCCGTCGGCATAGGTTTTGAGCCGTCGGCATAGCCCTGCCACGTGGCGGCTGCTGGTTCACCTTGGCATAGCTATGCCGACGGCTTTGTCGTCAGCATAGTTCTGTTCTGTTTTTTTATATGGCCTGTTTTGTCCATTTTCATTCAAATTCACAGCAAATTGACTCATATATGACAGATATAGATATATAACATATCACAACAAGATTATCAACATCATCATCATCGGCGAAACACTTAATGAACATAAGTATGAGAAGATAAGTCATCTAAAGAACGGTAAATAAGGACTACGGAACATGAGGAGAGGCCACAGGCACGGGTAAATAAGGACTACAAAACATGAAAAGTATGGCACGACGGCCACAGGCACGGGTATCGTCATCGACATCAGACAAGACCGCCACTGCCAAGACCGCCACCGCCAAGACCACTAAGACCGCCACCGCCAAGACCACCACCTCCTTGCCAGATCGGAGTGACTGGAGTCGAGCCAGCGGTCCCCTACATGTGGGAGAAGAGAATGTAAGGGTAAATATGATATGATACTATTGAATGAACGAGAACGTGGGCACGTGTACTAACCGGAGTCTAACTGCCTAGTGCCACCCATTCATCGAACGTGGGCACGTGTGGGGGTTCTCCAGCAGGTGGTGGTGGGGGTCCCATTTGTGGTGGATCCGTGCGGTTAGTCCAAGACGCCAACATAGCCTGGATGTTAGTTAACCAAGCAAACTAGAAGGTCAAAAGGAATGAAAGTGCAAATTTTAGCTTGGTTTTAAGAGGGCAAAACTAACCGTCATCATCTGACGGTTGTAATCATCATTTGCCTTCACTCGTTGCAAGTACTCCCGCACCTCGAGATTCCTATGCTCGACAAAGGCCTTATATGCCTACAAAATTTAGGTTGTTTCTAAGTGGGCAATGCTAAAAATAAACTGAGAAAGTTAGAGAGAAAGAAGATAAGGGGGAAGTACTTACAGCATGCTGGTGGGCTAAGGGAGGATGCGAATGCCCCGTACTCTCTAACGGGCTCTGGTTGGTAGCCCGAAGCCGTGTGTACGAGACTGAAGGAGTGATCAAGCCATCGAAACATGGGTACCGGCCATGGGACTTCGGCTGGATGTCCACCACTGCCGTGTCGTCGATCTGAGACTGGACGACGTTAGGAGCATCGGGACCAGGCGGATGCAACCTCTCAAACTGCTCCTTGTAAGACTCCAGGTGCTCCTCGGTCTTGCCGTAGTACTCGCTCTCGCCGGCCATGCGATCACTCCGCCCACGGGCCATCTTCCACGACTCCATGTCTGAGAGCAGCCTCTTCAACTTGTCCTCCTGCAACGTCAAACAGAAATTAGCCATACATAAGAACATGAGGTAAAAAAGAAGAACAAAAATGCATCATGCATATAGATATACCTTCATGGCCTTGAAGCCCCAGTGGGTCCTGTTTCCTTGGCCGTGTGTCCCGTCTTTTCCATGGTTAGCCCGGGCCTTGCTGCTCTTGGCAGCAAACTCTGCATCCTCGCCGAGCCACCTATCCACCAAACTCACCCATCCATCATCCTTTGCAAAGCACCAAGGAGGAATAACCTAAATAATGGAAGCATGCCATGTGAGCACGAAACAATTAAATTGACTGCTTATATGTTGGAATGAAAAGTCAGTAATACTTACCTTCATGTACTGCTCCCTGTTCAAGGTAAGTCGTTGCTTCTGCGCTTCAGTTTTGCTCATCTTTTGATGAAGGTAGGTGTGGTAGTAGTGCGAGACGGCAACCCAGCGCACCTCATACTGCAACTGACGAGCTTTCTTCTTCGCAGCCGCCAGCAAGACCACGTCGGCTCTTGCCTTGTTCTCGTCAAGAACTCTATAGAATTGCTGCAATCATGCATAAAACCAGAAGCACACAAGGCATGAGTTGAGTGATTCAATGATAAACTATGAACGAAACTGAAGACAAGTGATTCAGAAGAGAACTTACCCAAAATTTGGTGATCACGGCCTTAGCGGCCGTCCCGTACTCCGCGTGGCTGGAAGCCTCGTAGTGTGCATAGCTCATGGCCAAAACCCGCAGCTCTGCGTCCCTCTCTGGCCGCGGGCAGAATAGGCCCGGCCAAAACTCCTTGAACAGGACAGAGATAAGGTCGTTCGGTTTACGGCCCTTTCCGTGAAGGATCTAGTTCCTGCAAAAGAATCAAAGAATTGTCATGTGTACAATAAGAAAATGTTGTCATGTGTTCAAAATATGATTGAGAGGCACTTACTCTGTCCCCGCGGGTTCAATGAGCCACTTGTGCGCCTCGATAGAAGGTGGTGTAGGTAGTTCTGCAATACCATGCTGCCACCCCTTCGGAGCACCCGACGGTAAGTCACCCCACAACTCGGGGTCAACCTCCCCTCCACCCTCCTCCTCACCCATCCCTCCAGCACCATCCTCCTCACCCTCCTCCTCGCACTCCTCCTCCTCGCCCTCCTCCTCCTCGCCCTCCTCCTCCTCACCCTCAGGAACATACTCCTCCTCCTCAGACTCAGAAGGTGCCTCAGTATAGGAGGGCATCGAAGAAGACCCCCCTATTTCAGACATGGCCCAGAGTTTTTTGACCCGGGTGCCTCTCCCCCCACCTCCTCCTCCTCTAGGGGCTCTCCCCCCACCCCCTCCTCCTCTAGGGTCTCCTCCCCCGACCCCTCGACCTCCCTGTGAGGTGTCATCCTCGCGTAGTCGGGGGGGGGGGGACCTTGTGGGCTCATCCACTCCGAGTAAGTCCTTTGAATTTGCTGAGGAAACCGGCGCCGCTGGACTTGCCCATGATTAGCAAACCTACATTGAGAAGAGAATAAACAATTAGTAAGGATATCAAATAAACAAGCATACAGAAAAGAACATTAATAACATAAGAGCACATTAAGCATACAGAAAAGAACATTAATAACAGAACAACACATTAAGCATACTATTGTAATCTACATCAATCATCATTAAAAAACTTACATTTTCTAGAACCCATATGAATCATCACTATTGTAATCTATTTGTCGACCGGTTTCATCATCACTATCACGCATATCTTCTTCGTTGTCTGACGGAGGTGGAGGCTCTTCCTCATCGTCAGCGTCTTCATTTAACTTTTCAAGCATAATTATGTCTCTTTGATTCACAACTGCCTCACCATCAATCCGTGCGTCGTCATCGTTTGGGGCCAGGTCAACGTAACCCAAGTCATCATCGTCCTTGTTTCGGACCACGTCATCATGTTGCTCTTGAAAGAACACTCCCTCATATGTCATGGGGTTTATGTTGTAGTAATCATCATCGTTCGGGTCCGGTAGCTTACCATGTGGCGACACCTTGAACACAACTTCCCAACCCTTTAGGTACTCTTTCTGGCATGGGTAAGGCAGATAATATACTTGTGTGGCCTGGGTAGCGGCGATAAAGAGATCAGCTCCGGCATAGACGGTTGATGGTTTAACTTCAACTAAACCAAAAGAAGGCGTATGTCTCAGACCCTTTTTGGGGTCGAACCATCGGCATTTGAACACAGTGAGACTTAGGGGTTCGCGGCCACATTTGAATGTAAGCTCGTATATTTTTCCTACCCTTCCGTAGTAATCTACTTTATTATTTCCTTCGGTGAAGACTCCGGTATTTATAGTTTTGAGATTAGGCCGACTGTTCTGGTGCTCCTCTGTATGGAAGCGATACCCATTCACATCATACTTTTCGCATGTCATGACCCGACTGTTAAAACCCATGGAAACCCATCTCAATTCTTCATCCATTGATGTGTTTGGATCTTTTCCCTACAAGTTTAATTGAAATTATAGGGTGCATGAGTTTAATTGGAATTGTAGGGTGAACTAGGTAATAGGGAAGTGTGAAAATTTACTTTCTCCATGAACCACGCAACAAAAATTTTCCTTCCATCGGCACCCTTTCGGAGAAGAGCAAGTGCCTCCGCTTCAGTAGGAGGCAGCATTCCCGTCCACTCTTCATCAACGAATCGACTAAAATAAGAAAAGCGGTATTAGAACGAGGCAAAGTGAACATAACGAATTGACTAAAAGAATGGTGCAAAGGTATTACCTCATCCACTCATCCTCAACTTCCCTGATGTTGTGCACGATATAGAACATGACATCCTCCCACTCATCTCGTGGCATGATATAAGGTGTCGAGCATCCAGCCCTGCCACCTTGCCCGCTGAATAGAGGCAGCCTGGGTTTATACTTGGGTTCTTCTATATTGTATCGAGACACCTTATTGTGCACCATGGGAACATGGTCCGGATAGTATGCTGTCCTGAGGTCTGCCACCTCCTCTAGGATAACTGCCTCAGCTATGGAAGCTTCAATCTTAGCTTTGTTTCCACATTTCTGTCTCAGATGCTTGTTCTGTCTCTCAGGGCCGTACTGCCCAACGATTCTGCACAGGGCCCCCCAACAGTACCTCATTCGCGAGGTGCAAAATGAGATGAGTCATCGGAGTAAAGAAGCCTGGCGGGAAGATCTTCTCTAGATTGCATATCAACTCCGGCGCCTTCTTATGCATTTCTTTTATCATCTCGGGACATACTTCTTTAGCACAAAGCGTGCGGAAGAAATGGCTTAGCTCCGCAAGCACACGCCAGATACGCTCGGGAACATAGCCACAAACCATCACCGGCATAATCCGCTCAATCCACACATGATAGTCATGACTCTTGAGCCCGGTCACTTTGCCCGTTGAAAGATTGACCCCCTTACTTATATTCGACGCATAACCATTAGTGAACTTCACGACGTGTTTCAGCCACTTGAATGCCTCCATCTTATAATCCTTTTTAAGTACGAAGTCAGCATCTGGCTTGAACCAAGATTTTTGACTGCCTATGGGAGGCTGCATGTGTAGACATGGTCTATCACAAATATTCTGTTGATCGACTCTAGCATTAACATTATCCTTTGTCTTATCAGGAATGTTGAGGATCGTGCGAAAAAGGGCCTCTGCGACATTCTTTTCGGTGTGCATCACGTCGATGTTGTATGGAAGTTTGAGGTCCTTGAAATAGGGAAGCTGCATGAAGGGGGTAGTGTGAGTCCAGTTGCGCGTCTCACCATATCCTTCAAAACTTTTTTTCCCTTTGCCTTTTCCTTTGCCCTCGCCCTCGCCCTCGCCTTCGCCTGTGGCTTTGGCTTTGCCTTTGCCTTTGCCTTTCCCTTCGTCAGCGGGCTTAAGAGCTTTCAGCTGAGCAAGCACATCAGCACCAGAAAATGGTGGAATCTCGTTTACTTCATGGACGACTAGGCCTTTTGTGAAGTTCTTCTTGTCTTCCCTATCAGGATGGTCTGGAGGGAGGAACTGTCGATGCAGGTCAAAGGCAACATACTTGCCACCCTTCTTCAGCCAAATGAAACGCAAGGCCTGCATGCATACTGGGCAAGGCATCTTCCCACTTGTACACCATCCGCAGAATAGGGCATAGCCGGGAAAGTCATGCATGCAATACTGTAGCCAAACTTTCATCAAGAAATTTTTCTGCAGATGCCGGTCGTATGTCAACCTCGGGAAGTACCAAGAATGGTGCAAATCATCCACCAACGGCTGCATAAACACACTCAAATTCTTCCCCGGATATTCAGGCCCCGGAATTACAAGCGACAGGAACATGGTCTTGCGTTGCATTATGGCGCCGGGAGGGAGATTGAGCGGAATAACAAACACGGGTCAGCAGCTGTATGGATTAGACGACATACCATATGGATTGAACCCATCACCTGATATAGCAATTCTGACATTCCCAGCCTCAGCTGCTTCCTTAGGGTATTCTACATCGAATGACTTCCACGCTTCACCTTCTGATGGATGTACAATTTTATTTGGATTGTACCTTTTCCCTTCCTTGTGCCACTTCATCATTTTGGCAGAATCCTCGGTGATGAAAAGGCACTGCAGTCTTTCTATGAAATGAAGATACCGAAGAACATTCACAGGGATTTTTAGCTGCTTCTTCTGACCCTGCTCATCGACCATCTCAATATACCGAGAGGAACCGCACTTCCTACAGTAGTTGTCATTTGCATACTCATGCCTAAACAAAAGGCAATTCTTTGGACAAACATGTATTTTCTCATAATCCATGGAGAGCGCCTCCATGATTTTCTTTGTAGCGTACATGGTTTTCGGCAGTTCATGGCCCTCAGGGAGGCTGTTAGCCCATACTCTCAGAAATGCTTCAAAGCAACCTCGGCTACAGCCGTACTCAGCCTGACTGCCATCAGTTGCGAGATGGCATCCAGCACAGAGAGCTTGGCGCCCTCATAAAGAGGTTTCTTTGATGAGGCCAAGATATCCAGGAAGGCCTTTGCGGTTTCCTCCGGCTCCTCCGGTTCATTCGCTGGATGTGACGGAGGTGTCGGCTGTGCAGCAAAGACATCATCTAGCATGTCTCTAACCCCATCGTCCTCATAACCAGCGATGCGTTGTCTTATCACCTCCTCTCTACCACGGTCCCGATGGGCAAAGTTTATCGGCGTATTAAAGTTGGGCATAAATTTATGCGTGCGAAGGTGCTTAGTCATCTCACTCTTATCTCTGCGCATACGTCTCTTACATTTGGCACAGGGGCATTCTGGCACCATCCTCATTGGACTACGGAATATGTCTTTCAAAAACACATCAGTTTTCTGGACCCACTCTGCTGTTACTTGATTTCAACGGAAAATTATCTGCCATCTCTGCTTTATTGGAAGCCACACAACAAAATTAAGGATTCATTTAAATTACTCACATCAATATTTTATTTTTTACAGGGTTGACGAAAAACGACATTTAATCCACCTACATCTCTAATAGGTAAAGATGGGTCCTAATCCCACCCGAGAATGTGTAGATTGAGTACGCTGTCCATGCTCTACCCCATTTCGAGACAAAATTTCGGCAGCACCTCCCCGCTTTTCTCCAAATACACGTCTCGGCAAAATGCCGGGAGAATGTGCATCCGGAGAACAACGGGGAGGCGCCGCCGAAATCCTGTCTCGGAACGGGGTAGAGCATGGACAACGTACCCAATCTACACATCCTCGGGCTGTCCGTGGAAAACGCTGGACAATCCGAAAGAGCTGCGGTGATAAATATGCAATTGAATGCATATTTATCGATGCAACCCTTTCGGACGGGAGACGCCTAGGTTACGCGACTTGATGTGAAAATGAAATCTAGTGACATGGAAAAAAAGCGGACGAGGTCATGGAATTGTTGCTCACCCTCCGACGTAGAGGATGTAGTCGATCAAAGGAGGGATGATCGTGGACCAACACCTCCAACGTCGACGATCAATCCATGAAGATGGAACACCACTAATCCTGTTAATTCCACCGAGTGAAAAAAAATTAGGTCATCACCTCACATTAAGCATTGGCACAACATTATGAATCAACATGAAACAACGTGTCATATTGCAAAAGAAGCTTCATTATCTATTTTATCCATCTATCACAAACTTAACATGTCAAATTGCAAACTAAGTGTCTCGAATTGCTTCTTATGAATCAACATGACCTAACACTAACTTGACCAAATACTAACTTGACCAATATCCATCCATCTATCACAAACTTAACCAACATCTATTCATCTATATTTTAGAAACAAAGTGTCTAAAACATTTGTTAACATGACTAACATCCATTCACAAACTTAATAAAAACTATCTACTATGTATCTAAAAACCTAATAAAACTACACAAAACAAAACAAAATTACATTTTATCCATCTATCTAGCATATGCATCTAATATCCATTCATCCATGCATCTAATATCCGTTCATGCATCTAACAGTGGCATTCATCTAACAAATGAAAAAAATTGAAAAAAAAGAAGGCTCACCTCGCCCGAGCAGTAGCAAGCAGGGAGCCGGGGCAGCAGCAAGCAGCGAGTCGGGGGCCGAGGCAGGGCATCGGTGGAGGGGGTCTCCGAGCCCGGGGCGGCACGGCGAAGGCCGGCGGAGGCCCGAGCAGGAGAGGGAGGGGGCGGGGTCGGGGCGGAGTCGATGATGTGGATGGGGTCAGGGCGGCTGCAGGGGACGGGGTCGGGACGGGGGGTGGGGTGGGGCGGCGGCAGGGACGAGGTGGAGTGGGCGGCGGTGGCGCGCGCGGGTGGGGGGTGAAAGGGGGTGGAATGGGGCGGCGGTGGCGCGGGTGGGGGTCGAGTGGGGCGCCGACGCAGTCGGGGTGGAGCTGGGCGGCGACGGCGCGGGTGGGGGTCGAGTGTGGTGGCAGCGGCGGCGCGGCGGGGCGGGAGGGGCGGGGACGGGGTCGGGGTTGGGTGGATGGGAATGGGTGGTGGGGGTTGCCCCGCGGGTGGACAAGGCGCCCTATGCCGACGGCTTTGCCGTCGGCATATATTGCTATGCCATGTGGCACCTATGCCGACAGCTTTGCCGTCGGCATATATAGGAGATCAGAATTTTAAAAATAGTCCCACCTCGCCCGACGACAAGGAACATGACTAATTTAAATAGTTGGCTAATCCATACGAAGTAAGCTCCGGTATTCATTAGAATTCCGTTAAGAAAATGGACAATTACCGTGAAACTTTCAGCACCCGGGCCGGTGCCCAGGCACTGAAGGTTTCACGGTGATCATCCGTTTTCCATGATGGATGCCGATGTTTTTATAAATTCAATTATTAGTATTTTTAGTCTGGTGGCCGTTTCTCCCCTCCGTGCGACGGCGGCAGCGACGTCCGTGAGGGGGGCACACCCCGGACGTGAGGGGGGCCACACACTGGAGACACGTGCCGCCTCTTCAGACATGCCACCACACCTTAAGGCATGTATGAGGGCCCCGTCCCGCCTAACCCTGTAGCGTTTGACCATGAGATCTAGCCATTTGACTTTCGCCGGACGGGCTTTGACCAGTGGACCTCTCCACCCGGTTGTGTTAGCTCAGCCCATAGGAACACTTGGGAGCAACATCCGGGCCAAACCCACAGCAAGATCCCCTCCGTGTAGACCCGACGCGGCCGTTTCCCTCCTCCAGGTGCCGGCGGCAGCGCCGTCCATGAGGGGGGCCACACCCGGGAAACGCGTGCCGCCTCTTCAGACATGCCACCACACCGTACGACATGTATGAGGGCCCGGTGTGACGCTCCGGTGGCATTGCTACCCCCTAGGGCCCCCGCCCCGCCTAACCCTGTAGCGTTTGACCACGAGATCTAGCCCTTTGACTTTCCACGGACGGGTTTTGACCAGTGGACCTCTCCACCCAGTTGTGTTAGGTCAGCCCATAGGAACACTTGGGAGCAACATCCGGGCCAAACCCACAGCAAGATCCCCTCCGTGTAGACCCGACACGGCCGTTTCCCCCCTCCAGGTGCCGGCGACGGCGCCGTCCGTGAGGGGGGCCACACCCCGGAGACGCGTGCCGCCTCTTCAGACAAGCCACCATACAGTACAGCATGTATGAGGGCCCGGTGCGACGCTCCGGTGGCATTGCTACCCCCCAGGGCCCCCGCCCAGCCTAACCCTGTAGCGTTTGACCACGAGATCTAGCCCTTTTACTTTCCACGGGCGGGCTTTGACCAGTGGACCTCTCCACCCGGTTGTGTTAGGTCAGCCCATAGGAACACTTGGGAGCAACATCCGGGACAAATCCACAGCAAGATCCCCTCCGTGTAGACCCAACGCGGTCGTTTCCCCCCTCAAGGTGCCGGCGGCGGCGGCGTCCGTGAGAGGGGCCACACCCCGGAGATGCGTACCGCCTCTTCAGACATGTCACCACACCGTACGGCATTTATGAGGGCCCGGTGCGATGCTCCGGTGGCATTGCTACCCCCCTAGGGCCCCCGTCCCGTCTAACCCTGTAGCGTTTGACCACGAGGTTTAGCCCTTTGACTTTCGCCGGATGGGCTTTGACCAGTGGACCTCTCCACCCAGTTGTGTTAGCTCAGCCCATAGGAACACTTGGGAGCAACATCCTGGCCAAACCCAGAGCAAGATCCCCTCCGTGTAGACCCGACGCGGCCGTTTCCCCCCTCCAGGTGCCGGCGGCGGCGCCGTCCGTGAGGGGGGCCACACCCCGGAGACGCGTGCTGCCTCTTTAGACATGCCACCACACCACCCGGTTGTGGTAGGTCATCCCATAGAAACACTTGGGAACAACGTCCCCTCCGTATAGACTCGATGCGGCTGTTTCCCCCCTCCTGGTGCCGGCGGCGGCGCCGTCCGTGAGGGGGGCCACACCCCGGAGACGCGTGCTGCCTCTTCAGACATGCCACCACACCACCCGGTTGTGGTAGGTCATCCATTAGAAACACTTGGGAGCAACGTCCCCTCCGTATAGACCCGGTGCGGCTGTTTCCCTCCTCCAGGTGCCGGCGGCGGCGCCGTCCATGATGGGGGCACACCCCGGATGTGAGGGGGGTCACACTCCGGAGACTTGTGCCGGGCGTTTGCAACCGCCACAACACTTCTGTCGGCATAGCTGTTTTTTATTTTAATAAAGTATAAGGACCTATATTCAAAAAAACATGACGGCACATTATTAACGTACTCGAAAAAAAATACAAACTACATATATATTCATAATAGGAAAAAATTTCACCAAATCGATAAATAATGTATGTATGCTTATATTTACACATGCTACATGTAAGTTAATCAAATAATAATACATAAAAAACATCAAAAATACTATATGAAAACACCAACAAATATATATAACTATGCCGACGGCATAGCTGCGGCCAGGGATAGATGGTCGGCGCGTCGCGGATCGATGACGTGGCGTCTATGCCGACAGCAGCCGTCGGCATATATGTTGGTCGGTGCGCTTCGGATTGATGATGTGGCATGCGTATCTATGGCGACGGCCGCCCGTCTCCCCCGTCGGCATAGTTTAAACGTCGTTAGTCGTCCATCACGAGACGGGTCGCTGGGCCCACGGCTATGCCGACGGCCCATGTATGTCGACGGCCCATGTAGGCATACGCGTAGCTAGGCCGACGGCATTCCTGTGCCGATGGGGGCCGTCGGCATAGATCGGGATAGCCCGACGGCCTAGACTTGGCTGTCGGCATAGCGCGGACTAGGCCGACGGGGGCCGTCGGCATATCTTTGGCCGTCGGGGTTGTGCCCTGTTCCGGTAGTGAGACCGGAGCACATCCAATGGCTTCCATGTCATCAGCTTGCCAAGAACAAAGTTCAGTTGAGGATTGCAGTTCAGTCCTTCCTCCGATCCTGAATCTGGACTCACCGCCGTCCTCACGGCACGTGGCTGAGGAAGCACAACATAAGGCCGATGTGACATCAGTTAGGGTAGGAGACGGTTCAGTTGAGGCCAACCGTGAGGATGGTGGTGCGACAATTGAATCAAATCCAACAGCCGAAGAAATGCATCGCAGTGAAGCCGAGGCCGAGGCCATGGATGGTGAATCCAAAGTCAATTAATATCCATTAGCACAGGTCAAGCCCCCGAGCCACCCCTTGAGCAAACAAGCTGTCCCGTTCCGATGGCTGACAGTGCTGGCGGATGAGGTGATGCTGATGATGTCAGGGCCGGACATGCCGATGACGATGACCTCTCTCAGTCCATCGATCCCGGAAACATTGAAGAGGAAGCGGACAGGCTGATTAACGACCTGGACAGTCCTGCACCGAAATAAAAAGCCGCAACCCAGCCGGATGGCCGATCGTACGTGCAGCTCCCATGTTCAGACAGAAGCTTGAGTTCGAGTGAAGTGGAAAAGCACCGACTCAACGACGCAGCCTAGCAAGTAGCATAAATGTATTCCAGCATCTCCGAAAGGCAACAACCACCTAAACAGCACGCAGAAAAGCTCTGACGCGCCTCCAGAGGCCAGCATCTAGCAGAGGAGCCCAACACGGATCAGAATAACCCACAGATGACTCCCAAAGGCTCCAGGAAGAGGCAGATTGCGGAGTTGTCATCCCGCGGGACCTTCAGTTCTCCAAAGAAAGCCTCAACAACCAGTTAGCTCACCAGCTAGGCCGGCCAAAAGCAAAGGTGAAGCCCATTCTCTAGTTAAACGGCAGGGAAAGGGTATCCGAGACCCGTTGATCTCATGTGCCATCCTCCGGACCGAGGGAGCATACCGCGCGCTACTCAGGACCTGCATACCATGCACGACCGTCAGCTACGGGAACTACTCCCTCCGTTCCTAAATATAAGTCTTTTTAGAGATTGCAATAAGTGACTACATACGGAGCAAAATGAGTGAATCTACACTCTAAAATATATCTATATACATCCGTACGTTGTAGTCTATTTGAAATCTCTAAAAAGACTTATATTTAGTGTGGAAGACAAGTTTAGGCCGTGCAACACAATTGCATTGATCGGTGCACCGGACACGTATATATGATGTACAAACTAGGGGCCACAACCTCAACTATACAGAAGACTAGGAGGTGGCCTACGACACAATATACATGCACAATATATATTCAACACCCCTCTGCAGTCGAAGCGTCGCCAGAGACACAGAGACTGGAACGAAACTCCTCGAAGATGGAAGTAGGCAGTCCCTTAGTCATCACATCGGCGAACTGTTGTGCGGTCGGAACATGGAGAACACAAATGCGACCAAGGGCAACCTGTTCACGCACAAAGTGGATGTCCAGCTCGATATGCTTCGTCCGGCGATGATGAACGGGGTTGGCGGAAAGGTACACCGCGGAGATGTTGCCACAGTAGACAACCGTGGCCTGTGAGACGGCGTGATGCAACTCCTGGAGTAGCTGTCGAAGCCAGGTGCACTCAGCAACTACGTTAGCCACTGCTCGGTACTCAGCCTCCGCGCTAGAGCGCGAAACGGTGGGTTGTCGCTTGGACGACCACGAGACGAGGGAGGGACCGAGGTAGACGCAGTAGCCAGAAGTGGAGCGACGCGTGTCGGGGCAGCCAGCCCAATCAGCATCCGAATAGGCCACCATATCCAGAGAGGTGGATGCCGTAAGAGTGAGCCCCAGGGACATTGTTCCACAGATGTATCGGAGAATCCATTTCACGAGGGTCCAATGAGAGTCACGAGGAGCGTGCATATGAAGACACACCTACTGGACAGCATACTACAGATCCGGGCGAGTGAGGGTCAGATACTGGAGAGCACCGACGATGGACAAGTAGAACGGAGCATCCGACGCGAGCGAGCCCTCGAGAGCAGAAACCTTGGCCTTCGTGTCAACAGGAGTAGCGACAGGATGACAGTTGAGCATGCCGGCACGCTCAAGTAGCTCATGCGCATACTTCTGTTGATGAAGGAAGAAGCCGTCGGGACGCCGAACAATCTCAATGCCAAGGAAATAATGAAGAGCACCCAAGTCCTTGATGGCATCTCATCACGCAGCCGGAGAGTGATCTGCTGAAGGATGGCTGCGGAGGAGGCCGTCAGGATGATGTCGTCGACGTAGAGCAGCAAATAAGCAATCGTGTCACCAGAGTGATAGACGAACAACGAGGCGTCTGAGCGGGTGACACAGAAGCCAAGTGTCTGAAGAAACCCGGCGATGCGCTGGTACCAGGCGCAAGGTGCTTGCTTGAGGCCATAGAGAGACCGGGAGAGCAAGCACACATGTCCAGGATGAGAGGCGTCGACGAAACCGGTGGGTTGCTCACAGTAAACCTGCTCCTGAAGGTGACCATGGAGGAAGGCGTTGGAGACATCCATCTGATGAACTGGCCAGCCACGGGAGACCGCCAGCTGAAGGACGGTGCGGATCGTGCCCGGTTTGACAACCGGGGCAAACGTCTCAGTGAAGTCAACACCAGCACGCTGCAGAAAACCACGAACCACCCAGCCAGCCTTATAGCGCTCAAGCGTGCCATCTGAGCGGGTCTTATGATGAAAGACCCACTTGTCCCTGATGACGTTGGCGCGAGGAGGCCGGGGAACCAATCTCCAGGTGCGGTTCCGCTGGAGAGCGTCAAAATCTTCCTGCATCGCGGCGAGCTAGTGAGGATCACGGAGGGCTGCTCTGGCAGACGCTGGAAGCGGTGATGGCTCGGTGGTGAAGGCAGTGAAGAGATACTCGTCGCTGGAGTACCGCAGACTCGGGCGATGGATGCCGGCCCTGGCTCGAGTGAGAGGGCGAGACAGCAGCAGCGGGACTGCCGAGGCCGAGCCCGCCGAGGCCGAGGCGGAGCTCGAAGGGGAGGCCCCGTCTGAGGCGGCCGGCGAGGCAGCCGGCGAGGCGGCCGGCGATGGGGCCGGCGAGGTGGCTGGCGAGGCGGCACTCGAGGCGGCCGGTGACGCGGTGGCGGCCCGCGAAGAGGCCGGCGAGGGCGTCGTGGGGGCACTAGGCGCAGTTCGTCCCACGGCGCCAGGACCCCCAAAGCCCGGAGGCGGTCCAAGAGCCAAGCCGGGCCGTCCACCTGACGGGGTCGCCGAAGTGCTGCCGGTGGCCGGCGGCGACTGGGCGACTGTAGGTACCTGCTGGAACGGAAATACCTTCTCATCAAAGTAAACGTGTCGTGAGGTGAAGACACGATGGGAGACTGGATCGTAGCAGCGGTATCCTTTAGTGTTAGGTGTGTAACCGAGGAAGATGCAGGCGACAGAGCGAGGTGCAAGCTTATGAGGCGCAGTAGCGACGATGCTAAGATAGCAGAGACAGCCGAAAATGCGAAGCTCATCATAAGAGGGTGGTGCACCAAAGAGAAGATGATGTGGTGCAAAGTTCCCGCGAGTACGGCAAGGACGGAGGTTAATGAGGAGGGATGCAGTGGCGAGAGCGTCAGGCCAAAAGCGCGGAGGCGCACTGGCGTGAAAGAGAAGCGTGCGAACACAGTCGTTAAGAGTGCGAAGCACGCGCTCAGCGCGACCGTTCTGTTCTGAAGTGTACGGGCATGTGAGACGAAAAGTAAAGTGCGGCGAGAGTGGAGATAACATCGGACTTACGCCGCAACGGGAAGGTCCACACATAGTGCAAAAAATCATCAAGAATTACAAGATAATAAAGATAGCCCGTATTACTAGCAACTGGAGAGGTCCACACATCACTGTGAATTAACTCAAACGGGTACGATGCAACACGAGTAGATGCGCTAAAAGGGAGACGAGCATGTTTGCCGAGGCGACAAGCATGACAAGAGTGATCATCGATCTTATTACACGTGAAAGAAAAAGTCCGAAGTATATGACGAAGAGTGGCGGGGTTGGGATGACCCAAGCGAGCTTGCCAGAGGACAACACCGGTGGCGAGGGCAACAGGCGCAGTGGAGGTGGTGCGGGCGATGGAGTGGACCGGGTAGAGCTCGTCGGGGCTGTCACATCGGTGGAGTACCATCCGGGTGCGAGCGTCCTTAACAGAAAAATCATACTCTTCAAATTCAACGGTAGCAGGATTTTCACGTGTAAAAGCCTTAACAGAAACAAGGAAAACTAAGATGTTAGATAATGACAATGGAGTGGATGTAGATGGAAAAGATGCATGCCCTACGTGAGTGATAGGAATAGATGAACCGTCGCCGACGGTGATGCGAGTGGAAGTGTGGACGGGATAGGAGGAGTGGAGGTTACCAGGATGAGCAGCCATATGCGCGGTAGCTCCGGTGTCCATGTACAAGTCGCCGCCGCCAGTGTAGGTGGACGGGGTCGGGGCGGAGTGCAGAGCGGCCAGGAGGGCCGGGTCCCACGGCACGGCCGAGAGGGCGGGCTGCTGATACAGAGCCGTCAGGGGCAGCAGCGGCGGCCCTCCCGGCTGCGGCGCCTGTCTGTAGGAGAGAGGCCCGTAGGGCGCCACGTAGGGCTGCGGCGCGGCGTACAATGCCTGATGGGACGGGTGCCGCGCACCGAGGATACCCGGGACAGGGGGGCGGGGAACCGGCATGGAGTAGGCATGCACAACGCCGGTCCATGGGTTCTGGCCCGCATGCCATGGGCCGGCTGGTACTGCTGCTGCTGGGGGCGGGCTCCTCCCTGAGCCCCGGTGCCCTGCTGTGGCTTGCGGCCACCGCGGCGCCCCGCATTACCCCAGTGGGGGCCGGCGGGGGCAGCGGGAAGGGGGCGGCCGGCGGCGGTGGGAAGGCTGGCGAGGCCGGGTGTACCGGCGCGGGATGAGGGCGGTGTGAGTCGCCCGAGACCGCGCCATCTTCATCCGCCTCTCCTCCAGCTTGAGGTACGTCAGCACCTTGGGAAAGGTGGTCTCCGGGATGAGGGTAAGGTTGGAGGTGGCGTTACCGAAATCCTCGTTGAGGCCGGCGGTGAGGGTGCTGATGAGAAGCTCGTCGCCAATCGTCTCGCCGAGGTCGCGAAGCTCATCGGCAAGCTTTTTGAGGCGCATGCAAAAGTCGTCGATGGACGAGTCGTGCTGCTGGCACCCTTAAAACTCGCCGTGGAGGACAACCTTGCACTGCAGTTTGTTGTCGGTGAAGAGACCGTTGAGCTTGGTCCAGACGTCGTAAGCGTCATCGTCATCATCCGTCACCGTGTGGAAGAGATCCTTGGAGATGGTGAGGTAGAACCAGCGAATGATGGTGGCGTCGAGGATCATCCACTCCTCATCGTTCACCATGAGGCTGGAGTCCACGGTGCCATCGACGTGGCCGTGGAGCAGGTACTCGCGAAACACCAAGGAAAAATACCGCTTCCAAGCGGAGTAGGACGCGGTGGATTGATCAAGAGTCACCGGGACACACTCGTGGATGTTCAAATCGCAGACGAGGGTAACATCCGCACCGGCGAATGGGTTGGTGGCGTTGGAGGAGATCGAGATGCTCATGGTGGCGGCGGCGCAAGGAGGTGGTGGTGGCGGTTAGGGTTTCGGGTGGGGGAGGCGGGGGTTGGGAGAGGTGGGAGGCGGAAGCGTTCGGCGGCAGCGGCGGCGGCAGGAGGGACCCGGCGGCGGCGGCGGCAGGTGGCAGCGGCTGGTGGGGTAGCGGCGGCGGCGGCGCGAGGAGGGCGCGATGGCGGCAGCGGCTAGGGTGAGGAGGGCGGCGGCGACGTGCGGGGGCGGCAGCGGTGGGAGGGACCCGGCGACGGCAGGTGGCGGCAGCGGGTGGGGGGGCGGCGGCGGTGGCGGCGGCGGCGTCTAGCTTAGGTCTAGGATCGACCCGCGATAGATACCATGTGGAAGACAAGTTTAGGCCGTGCAACACAATTGCATTGATCGGTGCACCGGGCACGTATATATGATGTACAAACTGAGCGCCACAACCTCAACTATACAGAAGACTAGAAGGTGGGCCTATGACACAATATACATGCACAATATATATTCAACATTTAGGAACGGAGGGAGTAATTAAGGTGGGAGACCAACCCTTACGACGGCTCGAAGGACGCGACCGATCATCGGTTCCACTCGCTTGTGCAGCAGGACTACTACGTACGAGACTGTCATCAGTGTGCTCAACATGCCTGTTATTGCGATGAGGACCATCGATTTGGATGCTATCCGACGGATGGACTGTTCTGGTATCATGGAGCAGGCATGCAAAGAGAGAGGAGTTTTCCGCCACCTTACCACTATCAATAATGGATAAGTGTGCTCTGGACCGAGAGGGAGTGTTGCATTTATGGCCTGCTTGGTTCGGTTCCACAAAAAGTAACCTGACTCAAGCATGAATCTCAGCCGTTCGATTTTGTAGGCTTGATTGAGGCTGAGATCTCTGCCTGACAGGCCTCCATCCAAACACGCACTTAACCTCGGTTATCGTCGCATAACTGTCATGATGAAAACACTAGGGGATCAAAACAAGTAGCTGTGCTACAACCTGGATCCTCAGATCCATTACGGTACCCCCAATTCACCAAACGAAAGCGTAGTACATGTTCAGCAGGTTATACATTGCATAAAAAGCATGGCACAAAGCCTTGTTCATCATCACTACTCACAACTTCTTAATAATAGGACAACCACGCTAATGAAACGCTAACAGCGACACAAGAACAAGTCCGAGTAACAGGCAGAACCAATGGATTTGAAGGATCGAGAACGACACATGATAGTTCAGGATCATGACTACTGAGGAAAAGGCTTCACCAACTTGATCAGGCAGGACCCGCAAACACACACTTGCTGAAAGGACTCTGCATGCCAACAGGTTGGATGATTTTCACCTTGATGTAGTCAGGATGGACGACCTCGAATTCGCCAAAGCAACAAGGCCAGAATCCATGCTTCTCGGCAAACACTCCCCAGCGTTCATCCAAGTACATGAGGGTGATAGACTCGGGTTGCGCCTCAAAGATCTTCTTTAAGACCACGGACCAGGTACAGCCAGTGCCCATGTCCAGCTTTATTTCCCCTGGAACAGCTCCTGGTAGGGGACAGTGGGCGCCGTTAGGAATGAGCATCTTCTTCTGAAACACCCCATCCATAATCCTTACGAAGCACTTGGGAGCCTCCTCCGAGTGATAACTTGGGTTGAAGAGGGTTAACAAAACTAGGTGGGATGAAGGGAATGCGGGTAACTTTGGCTTTTCAGTGCTACCTATGCTCAACTCAAATATATCTCCTAACCCTATCCGCTAACTAAGTTCAACTATAACTAACTCCTATGTACAGATATTCCATACAAATCCCAACAATTATTACTACCACGTACATATACAGTACAAACCGTGAATGTTGAATTGAAGTTGCAAGAGCTCATATATTAATAATGTATGTCAGCCCAAATTTTGCATATATATCAACCGTTCGAGGGGCGAAACTCAAGGGAAGGAGAACTAGGTAATTGCAAAGTTTTCTTAAACTAGCACGGTGGTCCGCGCAAATGCCCGGGCAACATTTTAATGCGTGTAATTTAGTTTTTTAAATCATGCCAGCTATTGGGAATGTATATGAAAGTTATTTTTTTAATGTAAAAAAAAATATTGCTCTTTGTCACATGTATATTGTGCTCATTATGATTTTTATAATAAAAATCATATAATAAAACAAAGAAAGAAAGTCTAGAAATTGTGTTTTTTCTAACTTGTATTTTTTATAGTCATATAGTAAAATATTTTTTTTCATTTCATCTTTGGATGCGGATATATTTAATAAGATCGAAAGAAATTAACAATATCAAGGATGGCATTGATACTACCTCTCTTCCGATTTATAAGGCCTATGCGTACATCTAGGTCATCAATTTGACCAACGAAATACGAGTCATATGCCACAAAAAGTATACAAGTGGATTAATAATTGAATGAAGTTTCTAATAGTATATCTTTCATGACATATAACTTGCATTTCGTTGGTAAAATTGGTGACCTCGTGATACGCACGGGACATATGAAAACATGAAGGGAGGCGTTTGTGAACTAATTATTGGTGATCTTCCCCAGTCTCGACCTATCAAGTCAACCTTTCTCCCTTTTCTCATTTCATTCTATCAAATCAGTCATTTAGTAAGGCACATGTTCGTACTCTACCTTTATCGATAGTCGGGACAAGTGAGAGCCAATAATAACCTCAAGGATAGTACAAAGACTGCGTATCGGGGACGAGAATCTAGATAGTAGCATCACATTGCACGCACATCAAAATTATCTCCATTATTACGAACTTACGATGGCATATACGATATTGTACAACTTCCAATAATTATAGAAATGTAAAGTCGATGTATTTTTTACAATCTTTCTAATTATTATTTTTTGCATGGTTCTAATTGTTATCCATGCAGAAACATGTCACTAAGAGCAATGTCTTCGTACTTGTGATTGTACTTTATGACTATTTTCTACTTCCTCCATTTTTCTATAAGGTGTATTAAATTTTTCAAAAGTCAAGTTTTCTATTTTTGACCAAGTTTATAGAAAAAATATCATCTACAATACCAAATCAATATCATTAGATCCATCATGAAATATATTTTTATATTTTATTTATTTAGAATTATAGATATTGATAGTTTTTTCTATTATCTTGGTCAAAGATAGAACAAATTGACCTTTGAAAAAATTAATACACCTTACATAAAGGAACGGGAGGTGTATATAAATTGCTTCATCGAGAAATGTAAGCAATGCCGTTGTCCCGAGGTAAAGGCTACGTAATGTTTGAGTTATCAATGATTTGCAGTTTTTAGATCTTTTGTTCGTAAGCTTCAAACTTCGTAATAAATTGTGGTTGTATGCATTAGGGTTGGGTGATTTTCTATTCAATTACCTAAAAATGAAATGAACCATTATGTAAAATGAAATATCTGCCATATTAGTTAAGCAAGAAGAAAGCAAGAAAAAGAAAGAAAATACATAGAGTGGAATAGTTGTGAGGAAGTTAAGAACAACCATAGTATTATTAAGTTAATATTTCCTTTTTCCTATATCAACTACTCTTGTGTATAGCAGGGACAAAGAAATGTTTACCAAACTCTTAAAAACATCTACACTATATAAGATTCCTTGTAAAAGAATAGACCAAAATAAAGATGGAGAAGCTAATCCAACCTACACCTTAAAATTTAAAGTAAAAATTAAATCTAATCGATAATTAAGATATATTATCTATACTGAAGAAATCCGAGGGATTTTGTACTTCACAACGGTAGATGCAGAGGTGTGCGACGACTATGATAAGGATAGGGAGTGAAGCGAAGATCCTCCAGTCATTACTTCGAAAGGTTAAATTTATACATTGAAATTTAGGAATAATTAATTTCAATGTATAAAAATATCTAAATTTAAGTATTGCTTACTATGGCTGAAACGGAGAGTCAGAACCCAGCGTGGATTAGATATTGATTGACAAATCTCTTCTCTAATTGGTTTCAAGCATAAGAAACACAAACCAAACTCAATAGATCCATCTAAGCGGGGCCAAGCTACAAAAAGTACAGCTCTTCGGTAAATTAGAGAAACTAACAAAAATTAACAATTTTTGCACAGTTGCATGCGCGTAGGCCCATCCCTTGAGCGGTCAAGCACGCAGAAGTGCCAATTGCTTGCCTCTGCCAGGAATGCATGATTCCCGATTCTTCCACCAATGATGGCCGCTCTGCTAGGTTTCCCTCGAGCGATTCTTTCGGTGTCTTTGGCAGCCAGCATCAATGACGGAGATAACTGTATGCAAAGGTGGCAATGCTAGGGCAAAGCAAGCATGTATCCATGCACGCACATAGTAGAGATAGACTTGGTTATGAAGATAATCTTTGTTTTTTGCGGGGTGGTTATGAAGATAATCTGACGATTGTGATTCATTAATAAAAGTGGGACCACGAGATTAAAGGCCAGATTTGTTTTGTGTGGGAATTTCTAGCCTAACTCTCTTTTTTCTCCTGTATATATATATATATATATATATATATATATATATATATATATATATATAATATTCTCTTCGCCCGAAACATAAGACATGTTTCACTTTTCACTGTTTCCAATAAAGCAGTGATTTTTATATATTTTCAGAATAAATAGTTATGTACAGAGAAATAATTTTGCTCATATTATGCATAAAATATAACATAAAAGAATTTTGCCTGACAAATACAATGATTTTATTCTTATATTCTCAATCCATATACTTGTACAGTATTAGTAGTCATAGTTTTAAAACTCATGATCAACGTTCGGCAAGACAAATACAATTACGCGCCTTATATATTTCTGGACGGGAGGAGTAGGCACTCATGATCAAAGTTGTATTTTCAAGACCTTACCCATGTCCAAAACGACGACGATGTCCTTTATAGGATCGGAGAGAACATGTGCTTACATTAACTAAGCATTCATCTCCCGCCCTAGCCCATTAATCGAACAGTACTGAGTATCCACATTTCATAATTAAGGTGTCAAACAAGCCTAACATAAGTCGTCGGTACATGTAAGCACACACACTTAAAAAGTGCTACTACCTCCTTTTCAGTTTATATAGGTTGACAAATAGACCAACGTAATACAAGTTATATATCACAAAATATATATCATTAGAAACTTCAAATCATCTACTTCCTAATGGTATAATTTTTAGACTATACAACTCATGTTATGTTGGTCAAATTATAAATCTAAGGATACGCGCAAGCCTTATATACTGAAAAGGAGGTAGTATGTAAATGTATCTATCTTAAAAGCGCGGGATTTTTGACAGGCGGCATCTGCCTCCCTATCCCTATTTATTAAAGAGATCTCCTCCTCCCTATCCTTCTTCCCCCCTCACTCCATTCCTCCTCCATCGTACTCTAGTTCTCTTCTTCTTCTCCATCCTTCGATCTCCCGCTGATCCACTTCATTTCAATTCATTCGTTCCGCCACTGGAGCCTTTGTTGTCCAGAAAAACATATACATAGTGCGGCAGTGGCACCATGTGGGTGAACGGGCCCATCATCGTGGGCGCGGGGCCGGCGGGGCTGTCGACGGCGGCATGCCTCCACACCCGCGGCGTGCCCTCCGTCGTGCTCGACCGCGATGACTGCCTCGCCTCCCTCTGGCAGCGCCGAACCCACGACCGCCTCCGCCTCCACCTCCCCAAGCACTTCTGCCAGCTCCCGGGCATGCCCTTCCCCACCCACTACCCGGACTACCCCAGCAAGCACCAGTTCGTCTCCTACCTCCAGTCCTACGCCGCAGCATTCCACGTCCACCCCCGCTACCGCCAGTCCGTCGTCTCCGCCCGCTTTGACCACGACGCCGGCCTCTGGCGAGTCCAATCATCTTCTTCGTCTCTCTCCTCCGACAACGCCGTCGCCGGGAGCGACGACAGCATAGAGACGGAGTACATCGGGCGGTGGCTGGTGGTGGCCACCGGCGAGAACGCGGAGCTGTTCATCCCGGAGCTCGACGGCTCCGGCAACTTCCAGGGCCCGGTGACCCACGTGTCCGAGTACAAGTCCGGAGAGCCATACCAGGGCAAGCGCGTGCTTGTCGTCGGCTGCGGCAACTCCGGCATGGAGGTGTGCCTCGACCTCTGCGACCGTGGCGCGCAGCCCTCCATGGTGGTGCGCGGCTCCGTGCACGTGCTCCCGCGTGAGATGCTCGGCGTCGCCACCTTCTCCGTCGCCGTCTTCCTCCTCCGCTTCCTGCCGCTCTGGCTGGTGGACAACATCCTCGTACTCCTGGCCGGCCTCTTCCTCGGCAATGACCTGCCCCGCCTGGGCCTCCGGCGGCCAGCCGCTGGCGGCCCGCTCGAGCTCAAGAACACCAAGGGCAGGACGCCCGTGCTGGACATCGGCGCCCTGGCCAAGATCCGCTCCGGGGAAATCGCTGTGGTGCCCGGCGTAAGACGGCTGGAGGCCGGCGGCGCGAAGCTGGTGGATGGGCGCTTCGTGGCCGCCGACGCCGTCATCCTCGCCACCGGCTACCACAGCAACGTCCCACAGTGGCTCAAGGTAACTAACATTATTGCTTACTAATAAAGTTGTTATTAGTTAGTGTAGAATGCTAGCTGCAGTAGCAGTCATGACGATGAGTGGATGTATCTGCTGAAAGAGAATTAGCGAACTGACAGACAGCGCGCGACAAGAAGCACAAAGCATTCTTATTCTTAATTAACAAGAATGGATGTGTCTGCTGCGCAGGGAAGTGACTTCTTCAGCAGGGAGGGGTACCCGAAGGTGGGTTTCCCGGAGGGATGGAAAGGCAAGTCGGGGCTCTACTCCGTCGGGTTCACGCGGCGTGGCCTCGCTGGAGTCTCCCTCGACGCCGTCAGGGTCGCCAGCGACATTGCTAGAGAGTACCACCTCGACAACAAGATGACATCGTCGTCGCCACATCTGGTACCCTCACAAGCAGAGACATGATCCTGAACCAACAACAACAGGCAGCCATCCTGGCAATGAACAAGGAGTGTCACTGTCGTCATAGATAGATATTAACAGTAACTTAGAGCCTAAATTTTGCCACGTTTATGGGCACTGCACTGTATCAGCATGATCTCGCTCTCACTCTATAATGTACAGTTTGCTGAGAGCATAGCATTCGTAGCCTAGCTTGGTTGGTTGTACTAATAAATCTGTGACTGTGAATATGTGATGGAGGTGGTACAACACGAAGGAGAGTGAACACTACTGGAAAATCCATGTTTGCCGAGTGCCGAGGTCTTTGCCGTCATCCATACCATGGGTGCTCGGCAAAGCGCGTCTTTGCCGAGTACAATGCCCGTCAAATGAAGGGACTCGGCAACGGTGGCCCTTTGCCGAGAGAGCTGGAAAAAAAATACTCGGCAAAGAGAAAATACTCGTCCTATAGAGCCTTTGTCGAGTCCTTACTAGACGGCGCTCAGCAAAGGAGGCGTCACATGTCCAACCCGCCCGTGGTTGCGGTTCCGTGACGACGGGACCCTTTTGCCGAGTGTCTCCTAACAGACACTCGGCAAACACTTTCTTGTCTCTGCAAACACTTTCTATAATCTTTGTTTTTAATATGGAAAGTGTTTGCCGAGTGTTCTGACCAGGCGCTCCGCAAATGCCTTACGGTGCTCCCAGTTCCTGCAAATACTATGCCGAGTGTTGGCACTCGGCAAAGAGCATGTGCCTTTGCCGCGCTTCGGGACTCGGCAAACGGGCTGGCACGGCAAACCAGAGAGACATGTGTTGCCCTCCTGTTCTTCGGCCTTTGCCTAGTGTGGGAACTCGGCAAACGGGATAGCACGGCGAACTGGGGGACACGAGTCGCATTCCTATGCGTCGGCCTTTGCCGAGGGTTGGAACTCGGCAAAGTGTTGGACACGGCGAACTGAGTGGACACATGTCGCCCTCCTGTGCGTCGGCGTTTGCCGAGCGTCGGATCTCGGAAAAGGGTCGGGACACGGCGAGCTGAGTGGACATGTGACGCCCTCCTGTGCATCGGCCTTTGCCGAGTGTCCTGTGGAGGAACTCGGCAAAACTGGGTGCCACGTGACTAGCATTGTCTCCGTCCGCCGCCCGTCAAGTCACTTTATTGAGACGAGTACCCCTGTTTGACGCTCGGCAAAGCCTTTGCCGAGTGCCTGACAGAAGGAACTCGGCAAACACCGCTTTGCCTGAAGGGTGTACGCCGAGCACCCTTCGCCGAATGCAACAATCGGCAAAGGCTTTGCTGAGTTTAAATCGACCTTTGCAGAATGTTCCGGGTACTTGGCAAAAAAGGAAATTCCTATAGTGGACTTACAGGTTGTTGTTAGAAACAATCAAGACTTTGTTCATAACTGGTCTGGAGTTGTGTTGGTTTGACCAGTTATGACTTTGTTCATTATAACTGGTCAGTGTCTGACTGCCGTATCATGTCCGAGCCTACTAGCTAATTGATATGGTTAGTTAGTTCTACTTTGTGTCCGTGTCGTATTAGGAGGCCACGTACGAGTAGGGTATACGCTTATATACGTAAAACATTGTAACTTGCGAGATTGTACCGTGGATTGTGTGAATATAAAGAAGAAAAGAAGGAACGTCATGCGCCTCTGGCCAAAGAATTTCCTATCGTGTGTGTTCTTGTATTTTGATGTGATCCATCCTTGGCAAAACCCAAACAGTTGTATGATTGCTGCTACGAATATACTCAGAAATCATGAGCTAGACATAACTCTGTCAGTAGGAGGATCTATCTGTAGAAAACTAGGGTTAGGAAGCATGTTTACCCTCATTTCTTCGACGTAGCCTGCCAAATCCACGTTCCAAATACTCACGCTGGGCAAACGGCGCTGGTGGAGGTACAACCAGCTCACCACTGATTAGTAAACCAGTGACTAGGGACAAATCCTTAAGTGTAGGTGGCCAGTGGTGGAGCTAGAAAAAAAAATTAATATGAGTTCTTAGGGGGCAAAAGGCTACAAAATTTCTAATGTAAGCCTGTCTTGAATTTTTTTTCTTCACAAACTGGCCCAAGTCTTGCGTGGGTGGGGGGGTTAGCAAGGGAAAGGAAATACTCTTGAAATTAACGAAAGTTTTATAAAGTCTCTAGCAAGAAACATGTTTAGCCTACATGTCACATAAAAATAAGTGTGAGATGGGTGAATAAACATGTTTCGAACAAAAGAGTGGAAAAGTGATGTCAAATATTTTGATAAAGAGCAGAGGACCCCTTGCTATTTGCTCTGTTGAAATAAAAGATGTTTTAATGCATGGAGTTGTGACTCGTTCACTAATGAATTAAGTAGCAAGGTGTGGAAGCCATGATGATCATCCTAACAGTGAAAATGTGTCATTACCTGTCACGATCCTTTATCTTATATGAGTGTAACACCCCCAGGTATTAAGCTATAGTGATCACCCTCTGGTAATGCCAAGTCATCATGATTAACAAGCCTTGATCATCACCCCCGGGTATTAAGCTAGAGTGATCACCCTTTGATAATGCCAAGTCATCATGATTAACAAGCCTTGATCATCATTTGTATCATATCTCATTTCAAATTCCAACTCAAATTGAAATTCAAATATAAAGTGAAAATAAAAGTTGTATCAATTTGAAAACAAAAATGTTCATTAATTAGAAAATAATCCAAAACAAATGATGTTCAGAAAATCAACATCACCATCAATGCTAAATATCGGCTAGAGCATTAAAACAGTGCAAAAACAGCACTTAAAATGCCTTTTCCATTTTTGGAAAATTCAAATGAAATCCAAAGTTGCTCAAACCTTTTTTTGGCAGTGGCGAATATTGCAAAGTATTATTGTGGATCAATTTCACATTTTACAAAATGCAATATGGCAGCTCATTTATTTTTCTAGTCTTCTGTAAAAAGATAAAATAGAAAAGAATTGGAGAAATAGAAAGGGGCCACTGTGCACCGGGCTAGAGTGCACAGTGCCCGTGGCCTAGCCCACCGCGGCCTTTCTCCCTCCTCTCTCCTCTCTCCCTCGCGTGTCAGCCGCACCGTGGCCGCAGCTCGCCGCTCCGGCCGTTCTTCGACACCGCGACGCTACAGCGCTCGTGGGAGGATAAGGCCGAGCCGTCCCTCCCCCCTGGACATCCTCCACCACTCTTGCCCTCTCTCTCTCGCTCTCGAGCTCTCTCTCTCCCTCTCCAATACGCCGCCGTCACCATGACCGTGCGGTAGTGCGGCCACAGTGGACATCGCGCCGTCTCTTTGTGCCCGTCGTCATCGCCGTCCACGGCTACGTCGACTACGCCACTTGTTGCAATCCGGAGGCCACCGCATTGACGGGATCGACCTCATCTTCGCCATCGGCCACTGGAGCTCCGCCGCCTCGATCCACCATCCCCTGCGCTACTAAGCTACCACCGGCCACCGTGAGCCGCTGCGGTGAGCTCCGCTTCTCCTCCCTCCGTTTCCTCCTCGTTACGACACCTCTAGTCGTCGTTCCCGACTCAGCCGAACCCATCGCCGCCAAGCTCATCGCCGGCCATGATCCGGTGACCGCACGACCGCGTAGCGATGTCCAACGAGCTCGCAAGCTCGCGTAGAGCACCCCTACCCCTCTCGTTCGAGCCGATGCGCGCTGCTTCGCCGAGTTCGCTGTCACCCGAACGCCACCGCCGCCTCCACTCATCGCCGGCGATGTTCCGGCCACCCCCGAGTCCAACCGGTAGCACCCTCACTCGCGCGACGTCGAGCTGCGTCGAACGCGCCTAACCGCGGATCCGGAGACCCACCGTAGCGCAAACCTGAGCCTCGCCGGCGAGACAGCCGCCGCAGAGAGCTCGCCGGAGCAACTCCGGCAGCCGGCGCTGATGTGGCTCCCGCGTGGCATGCGCTGGGCCACTGACCATTGGGCCCAGTGGGTCCCGCTGGGAGTGTTGACCAGGTCAACCCCGCTGACTGGGCCGGTCCCAGCAGCTGGCATGTGGGCCTGCCCCTAAAACTAGTTAAAACCAAAATAGAATAATTAATTTATTTAGTTTAACCTAATTACACTACGATAGGTGGGCCCAGTAGGTTAATTAGTTAGTTAGATTATTTTAAACTTTGTTAAACCCCCCACTGTCAATGACAGGTGGGTCCCAGGCGTCAGTTTGACCAGTCAACTAGCTGGTTGACTGCTGACGTTAGTGTGATGTCATGCTGACGTCACAGGTTACTGTTTTGGATAATTCAACATTAATAATTAAAATAATTCCAGAAAATGATTAAATCTTTAGAAAATCATAGAAAATAAACCGTAAGTCAGATGAAAATAATTTATATATGAAAAATAATCAAAAAATATGACGAATCCGAATATGTCATCCATATACCTGCCACACCCTCCATCACTGCAAACATGGAACGTTTCCCTCCAGTTTCATATACCGATAACCGTCCAGAGCTGGGAATACATCCCCGGATAATTTCCTGCTCCGTCTGCAACGTGTAGCATTACATTAGGTCACCACCAGCATTGCATATCGCCACGTCATGCATCTGTGTTGCATCTATTTGTTTTTATTTATTATTTCTTCCCCCTCTTCTTATCCGTTAGACCCCGAGATCGACGCCGCTCTGGAGTCCGACTACACCGTTGTCGACCCCGCTTTTGCCACAGAGCTTCCAGGCAAGCAAACTCCCCTTGATCATCCCTATATCGCCTATTCTCTCCCCCTCATGCTTGCATTAGATTTTGCTACTGTATTAGATAGCTCCTATTCTGATGCATAGCCTGCTTTTGTAACCTGCTGTTGTGTCCTTACCTGTTATCCTAAACTGTTTAGTGTAGGTTGGTTAGTGATCCATCAGAGACCCCTCACCTTGTCCCTGTTGCCCCCGCTTGTTATCGGTTCCTCGACTCTGCAGAGCTACTATTGAGTGCCGTGGGTGATACCTCGTACCTCACTCCTGATGATGGCTCTGTAGCATAACTAATCGGTTGTGGATTGCCGAGGGTGATTCCTTCTTCTCCGCCTCCGATGATGACTCTGTCGTACAACCCCTCAAGCGTGGACCATCGAGGGTGATTCCTCCAAGCCCACCTTGATGAACACATCGAGTGGAATCCCTCGAGGGTGATTCCTCGGATTCCCCCTTGATGTTTCGGACACACGGTTACCCTAACATTACCTCAGTCCTTGTTGAAGACGGGTCGGCCCCGAGGGGTCCCCGCGAGAGATGTGGAGTCGGGTTGACCGTGAGGGTACCCGCGAGATAACTACAAGGCGCGGCCAGGCATTCTTAGCCCTTGTTGCAAGTCCTCGAGACGGGGCGACAGGATCACATGATCGTGAGTCTCTACTCGCCACCGCGCGCTCCCAACGCACTAACGGATTTGGGTATGTGATCTGAGTTGGCCACAGGCCTATACGCACTACCACCGTGCGGGATAATGGTTTATGGGGCCCTCTGCGCCGTATGCATCAGCCAAAGCTTTTCAGACGTCAGCAGTTGAGCGGCGCGCGCCGGGTTGTACTGGGAACGCCTGCGCTTGTATTAAGGGGGCTAGGTCTGCTCACCGGCCGCGTACGCAATGCGCAGGAGTGCAAAGGACAATGGGCCCAAGACCCCTGAGTGCTTAGGATGTAGACCGGCGTGCTGGCATCTCTGTTGAGCCTAGGTAGGGCTGCGATGTGTCGATTAGCCGAGGCCGGGCATGACCCGATAAAATTGTGTCCGACCAGACTTAATCGAGCGTGTTGGGTAACAGTAGTGCACCCCTGCAGGGAAGATTATCTAGTCGAATAGCCGTGTCCATAGTAACAAGACGCTCAGAGAGTATCCTGATCTACTATAACTAGAACTGGATACTGATGTTAAGTAATATGCTGGCTCTGGGATCACTTTCTCGCAGGGAGTCGAGAAAGGAACCCTGGGCGTTACTACAACTTAATTGCTGCTTTATAATGTGCTATTTGTACTCTTCTGATGCTGCAAGATGCTAGTCTTCGATAGGCTAGGCCTTCCCCCTATTCTGGCACTTCTACAGTCCAGTTCACATATACAACCTTCCTTTGATAATGATGCATAAATAGATAGATCTGATGTAAGTCTTGCTGAGTACTTTGGATGAGTACTCACGGCTGCTTTGCTACCTCTTTTCCCTTCCACCCGATTGTTGCGATCAGATGGCGGAGCCCAGGAGACAGCTGCCCCCATCGATGACTACTACTACCCCGATGGAGTCTACTACATTGAGGCCGACGACCAGGAGTAGTTTCGGAGGTTTCCAGGCAGGAGGCCTGCGCCTTTTCGATCTAGAGTCGTTGTTTTGTGCTTGCCTTCTTAAGGCACCTCTGTCTAATTATGTCTGTACTCAGATATAGTTGTTGCTTCCGCTGACTCTTGTGTGTAATCGAGCTTATGTATTCGAGCCCCCGAGGCCCCTGACTTGTAATATAAAGCTTGTATTATTTTAATTTGTGTCTAGAGTTGTGTTGTGATATCTTCTCATGAGTCCTTAGGCTTGATCGTGTGCATTTGCGTGTATGATTAGTGCATGATTAAGTCGAGGGCGTCACAATGAGTTTCAGTGACTTGTAATGGACTCATACTTATATAATGGATGGCATATATAAGGGCTTATTAACTATCTGAGTAATTGAGATTGCCATATATAAGTATAGATATATAATGGGATGGCATTCACATACAAAAATTATCTTAGTTTATCATCTTACATGCTCGAGGACAAGCATGGATTAAGCTTGGGGATGCTGATACATCTCTAACGTATCTATAATTTTTATATGTTACATGCCACTATATTATAATTTTTACATACTTTTGGCACAATTTTTATCATTTTTATTGGACAAACCTATTAATTAAGTGCCCAGTGCTAGTTCCTGTTTTTTGTTGTTTTTGAATTTCCAGGAAAATGGTATTTTAAATCTTCGGACAAAATCCAGAAAAAATACGATGATGGGTTTTGGACCAAGGTGCATCCAGGGGACCTGAGCTTGGGCTGGGAGGTCTCACAGGGTGCCTAGGCGCCCACTGTAGGCACCTACCTTATAAGGGCACCCATCTTACAAGGGCGCCTAGTCAATTTATGAACCTTCTGGAGCCCCCCTTTGGCCTCAAACTTTCCCCTGAAATTCTAGAACTGCCCTATTGTTTTCAGGTTTTTTGGAGATATGAATCTCCAGGAATAAATAAAACGGTGATGGGACTCTGATTGCAGCATCCAGAAACATCCCCCTGGAGAGTCAGATCCAATCTTGGGGGAGGCTCTCATTCTCCGTAGCCATGGCCACCAAAACCTAGAGGGGAAACCCTTCTCCCACCTAGTGGGAAGGCCAAGGAAGAAGGAGGAGGGGGGCCTCCCCCCTCTCTTCCGGCGGTGCCGAAATGCTGCCGGGGGAACCATCATCACCACCATCGTCTCCAACAACTCCTCCATCACCACCAAGGCCACCAACATCCCCTCCATCATCACCATCATGCTCATCTCCTCCATGTGTGAGTAATTTCTTGTAGGCATATGGGGTGGATCTGATCCGAGTGATGGACAATCATGTAATAGTGTTAAGATTGATGTTGTATTGACCTCTGGTGTTTGAGAATTAATGTTGCTATGAATTTGCTGTGCCCAAGGCTTGCTACTAGGGCCCGAGTAACATGATTTCAGATCTGAACCACTTTTGTCTTCTATGTGTGTTTTGTTCATGATCATACATGTGAGTCATATGCACCCGTTTTAGTTTTGATCCTGAGATCCCGTGGGTGACAGACCGGGATATCAATGGGGATGGCTATAAGTTGAGGATTACATGTATTCATGGAGTGTTAATGCATTGTTCCGATTGACCCGCAAGGTCACCTTAATAACCCTTAGTTCCCTTTATGGACCCCAAAGCAAGGGGGGTTGGGCTGTAGATGAGAGGCAAGTTCTTTTTAAGCACGCCCCTCAATTTAAGGAATCCATGCCTACATTGTTTGAGATAATCCAGGGGTCATACTATATTAACGCACTATGTAATGATTTATTCCATCTGGGCAATATCCACCCCCATGCCTACGTTTTCCATCACTGCTTGCTCTCTTTAAAAATACTTGATACTTGGCAACTACTGGGTATTTGCTACATCTTACTATGCTATTTGTTACTCTGCTGCAACCTACACCAATCAATCAACTTGTTACTTAGTAAGGTAAACACTAAAAGTGCAAAGATAGTTTTGTGAGTGACACACATAACTTGAAAAAAAAATAAGAAACCTACCTTTAGCTCCCATGGGGTTCGACACTCATATACTTCGACATCCACATTGGAGAGTGCTAAAATAATTCCCTGCACTTTGGGATTATCATGCATTAATCGAATTCAAAAAAAAAAATTCAATGGGTAGAAAACATCACTGACCGGTCAGGCACGAGGCCGGTCGGTGATGACTTCACTAAGGTTATTTTAATGTATTTTTATTTTTTAGATCTTAATTAAATTAATATGTAAATGAATTATTGGTAGCGAATAATTAATCACATATAGTCGAGGACAATTGAATGATGCTCAAATATATATATTACACAAAGCGAAATATATTTGATAAAACATAATACAGACAATATTTAGCTAATATTTTTTTGCATAAGTAATATAGCGACATATACTTATTCTATTTGTCTTGGGAGGTGGCGATCATCTTGGACTCATCATTCCTCGCGCGCTTCTCCTCCTCCCATTCTTCCTTAGCGAGGTCACACAACTCCCACAACTCGGAAAAGTGGTCATCTTTTGCACTGGCGGGAATTGCATCATTCGGCTCATCAAAGCCAAAGATCAACAGCTCAACCAATGGCGCCAGCACGGGCTCCGGCACGACGAACGTGGCGGGAGCGAGAGTGGGCTCCACAAACATGGCTGCCACGGGCTCTGGGATGATGAGGGGGGTGGGTGCAGGCTCGGGCTTCACCAAAGGGGCAGCCACGGGCTCTGGCATGGCAGCAGGGGCGGGCTCTAGCATGACATCAACGGGAAGTGCCATTGCTACTTAGTAGTGAGCGGATAGTGGAGAGCGAGTAAGGCAACGCCGGAGTAGTGAAAGCAAGTGAGGAAATACAGGTGGGAGGGGGTGGAACTGCCATTGCTCCATATATAGCCGGAGAATGTCTACCGGCATTGTGGGAAATGTGCTCCGGTAGCTGAACGAGTGTCGTCGTGGGTATCATTGCCGGTTCAATGCATGCCCACTGGGACCCACGACCTGGTAGCTGAACGATCACCCTCGTAATCGGAACACCCGACCGGTGCCCGAGGAAGCATGAAATGTGTTCCTACTTCTCTGTTCAATTTTTGTATTCCATGCGGGAAGAAGGATATATTTAGAGGTAATATCACCGGGAGTCATACAACTTACGCTCAATGTTCAGTTTGGTGCTAGAACTTTGAAAATACGGATTTTCAGTCCCTTAACTTGACTCAAGTGTGCACATACGGTCACAAAATGCGTATGTGGACGTATTAATGTATATGAGCAAACCTGTTAGTGTGTAATGGTGCCCAGCCAACGTTATTTCTCAGGAAACACCTTGTATTTTTAATTCGTGAGAAAAACACCTCAACTTTTTTTTATTTTGCAGAAAAGCAAAGGAATGTACTACTGAAATTGACACCAACAACGGAGAGCAGCTGCACTCGAACACGCGGCCCAAGCTTACAAGACTATCCACAAGAACCACAACACCAATCACATTCACATATCCTATATGGATAATAAACTAACTTATTTATATTGAACACGAGCGCATGTGGAGCTAAATGGGTTGCAAATACTGCGGCCCATTTTGCACGCGCTATTCTTTAATATATTTGCAAAACATATGTAAAAATTTGTTTTGTTCAAATATTAGTGTGTTAAGAAAAAATTATACAAACACAAGATGATTAGTAAACCAAAAATATGTAAATACAAACTTCTGTATTCTATAAAAACTATTTAGTAAAACAAAAGTAATAAAAATATTTAAGATATTGTAAAACATAAGTAATAAAATTATGTTCAAATATTTGTGCGTTAAAACTATTATACATACAAAAAATCATTCGTAAACTAAAACATTTAAAATATAACTGTGTATATATAGTAATATTTTAGTTGATACGACATTGAATTTTTTTATTAAATAAATAGGTCTAATGAATCCATAAAAAAATATACACTCACGGCTTATATTGAAATTACATAAAATGATGAATACAAACTTTAAATTATTATTTTTTTAATTATACAAACTTTTTTATAATTCATAGTTTTTTTCAATATATGAATATTTTGAAAGTAATACATAAACAATTTTAAAAGTAGGTTATTGTATGTACAAAATTTATAAAACAAGAATATCTCAAGATTATTTTTATTACTGAAATTATTATTTACATATTATCTACAAAATTCTAAAAAACGAACTGGTGCAAAATGGGCTACACTGTCCATAGCCCATTCAGCTCCAGGAGGGCCTTTATTCTAGTACATTAAGAACCCTTATTCAGATTAAACCTGTACCTTGGTATGTTGTAGTGGCTAAGGCACTTCTTTGCTAGCGTGTACTCGTTGGTTTGACAACGGGAGCCCAGTCTTTTTGTGTGCTGATTTTCATTTCTGTAATAACAGATGGCACATCGTTCAATACATATAAATTTGTTATCTGTATCATACATCTGAAAGTGAATGGCGCAATGGCTTTACACTGTTGTTCTTGTAACTTTGGTCGCTGGTTGGATACATGGCGCCACAATTTTTTTGTGTTATTTTTTGCAGTACAGTTGTTGTCTTTTCTATAAATAAAAAATTTGCAAGGGGGTTTTGTGTAAAAATGTGTCACGGTGGTTGTCTTTTTTCATGAGTACAAAAAATACAAGTGTGTTTTCTGCAAAAATAACATTGGTTGGGCATCATTACTCACTGATAGGTGGGGTCATAAACATGAGTACGTCCACATATGCACTTTGTGACTGTATATGCACGCTTGAGACAAGTTAAGTTACTGGAAATCCGTATTTTCAAAGTTTTAGCACCAAACTAAACGTCGAGCGCAAGTTCTATGACTTCCGGTGATATTACCTCATAAATTTAGAACAGACAACAATGACCAGCTATTAAATAGGGATTTCAGTGATGACGCAAAATCATTGATCAGCCAACTGTGGCGGTCCGTCTATGATTAGATATCATCATTTGGAGGTGGACGGTTCACTTATCCTGACTAGTCTAAACTTGACTGGTCAGTGTTAACTGACTAGGTTATCCATCATAGGCTCATCACTGATGCGATTTTCCAAGCCCGTCAGTGCTGAGACTCATCAGTGAGTGGTGCCCATGGGGAGGTGATATTCGGGTAAGTGCACAGAGTTTAGTTGTAACTTTTTCAAAGTAAGAGTAGCGATCCCAGAAGGGGCATAAGAAACACTAGTGCAGAATCGGGCTGTAGTGCTGGTTGGTAAGGGCCTTTAGTGCGGGACTAAAGGTCCCCCCTTTAGTCCCGGTTCGACACGAACCGGGACAAAAGGCCCACCACGTGGCACGAGCCCGCGCCGGGGGCTGGGAGACCTTTAGTCCCGGTTGGTAACACCAACCGGGACTAAAGGGTTTAGTGGTTTATGGGTTATGATTTATTTTTCGTTTTAATTTTGTGTTTTGCATTTAATTATTTTTCATTTCAAACATATTTTACGCTATTACATATTGTACACGTTATGCATATATATAAATAGAATTTCTCGTAGAACCGATCATGTATATATCATCGAATTTCTCGCACGACCATTCACATACATATATATATATATACAATTTGGTATTTACAATTTCTCCTACAATTTGCAGATCATTACATTGAGGCATTAGGTCGATCTAGCTATGTACGGTGTAATGGTATTCTCCTTTGGGATCTATGACCTGGTCGAGCAAAAATCCCACTATTTCCTCTTGAATCGCTCGTACGCGATTCTCTGGTGGGAGCTTATCCCGCATGTCCCTCATCTTTAAAGAAGGAGATCAATATGCTTGTATTAGTTGTGTGTGTATTAGATAATGATGTAAAAATTGTGAATAGTGTTCTGGCAAACGTACCCATCGGTTTCTATCATCTTTTGCTTCTTTCGGACGCCATCATGCAAATGTTCTCGCAAACGTAGTATGCACATAAATTAGTCCCCGGCGCCTGCTTCAGGGCCTTTACGAGAATAGAATTCAATCAGATAATAATTAATCAAGCATGATAATGGTATTGAAACTAGAATTAAAGAGATGTTAGCTAGCTAGTACTACTTAATTAATTACCTTGGGTCGCACCCATGTCAGCTGTTGTTTCGATTGGCCTTTAACCTTTTTGATGAACTTTTCCCAAGCCCTGCCCGCCGGCAAAGAAAATGAATAAAGGAGTTATTAATTAGTTGATATCAGGAAACAAACTAAAGAGGCCAACATAGTGCGATAATGATTGAAATTACGTGTCAACCATCCCCCTCACGATTGAGTATTCATTAGCATCTTTAAGTAGTGAGTCCAGTACTTGAACTTTCCCCTTGTCAACTTCAATGATTAACAAGATCCAGTGGAAACTGCATGCGCACACGTTTGTATAATTAAGCGGGCATATGTATAACTCATCAACTACACTTATTAACATCTAGTAAGCAAAAACAAAATTTGTAGTACAAGACAGTGTCACTCACCCGAAATTGTAAGGAAGTAGTATTTCTGGTTGGGTATTTAGTCGCACCAAGAACTCTAGCAAGGTTTTCTCTGTGTATGGTCGATGATATTCACGTGACCATGTATCTTCATTAATGGTATTTGGGTCAATGAACCCAATGCCATAGCGTCCAGATTTTTCATTTCATAGATCTTCATTCTGCATAATACCACAGAAAAGAATATAGTGAGGATAATTACAGTTAATGAACGAGCGCTACAGCTAGCTAGAGACTTAACTTACAGAAAGAAATCACTTACAGACAATAGCAACTGGCGATAGATTTGTCGAGTGCATCTTGATTGAATAACTGAAACAGTTCTTGAAACTCAACCCACAGAGCTTTTTCATGGAAGTAATGCTCTTCTTTGACTTGCACCATGAGAGAATCTTTATCGGTAGTCTTGGCTTCTCTCATGTACCATTGATGCAATTCATACATTCTCGTTAATAGACGCTTGACCTCCTCAGGCTTGACCATAGGTTCGCCGCGGGCATATTTCCATTTTAGTTCCTCCTCTTTAAACGTTTCGATGGGCTCGATGCCTAGGAGTTATTCTACAGTGACACCGGCCTCTTCAGCCTGCCTTCTATGATCGTCGGTTATTACCAGCTGATCGGCGCCGGTACTCACATGTGTTGGTACAATGAGCGGGGGAGGGGGGGGGTGATTACACCGCCTGTTCTCCCAGCTGGGGACCCGTTTTCCCGCTTTTTTTGGCAGCTGCTTGGCTCGAGCTCGAGCTCGACTCCTTTTTTTGTGCTTCATATGACTTCTTGATTTGGCGCTCATAGTCTGAGTCAATATGCTTGGGAGCTGGTGGTTGAGCCATACGAATAAAGTGGTCAATGACATGCTCAGGTACCTTCTCCTCTGGCGGCGGGGGCGGTTTCGGTCCAAAATGGGCCTTCACTTGGGCTTGCACTTCGATCTCATTTTCGTCGTCAGTCAGGTGGTAAGGCAACCTCGGAAGAGGCTTGAGGCTTGGACCAAATCTGTATTTCTTGCCTCCTGTTGTACCGCTAGCCACCGTAGCTGCGGCGCCTCTCTTCCGCTGTTCTTTAGGCGGCGGAGACGGCTGACGCGGTGCCTGACTTGGAGGAAGAGTCGGCTGACGCGGTGGCGGACTTGGAGGAGGATGAGTCGGCTGACGCGGTGCCGGACTTGGAGGAGGAGGAATCGGCTGACGCGGTGGCGGGCTTGGAGGAGGAGGAGTCTGCTGACGCGGTGGCGGACTTGGAGGAGCGTGAGTTTGCTGAGGCGGCGGCGGACTTGGAGGAGGAGCCGGCTGACGCGGTGTCGGTGGCTTTGGAAAGATGATGCAATCCTTTCTCCATAGAATGATACGATGTATGGCCTCTCCCAGTGTGCGCTCGTCGTCACCTCCAGGAATGTCAAGCTCTAGCCCCGAATATTGTACCACCACTTCATCAACCCCGACACAAGCATAGCCAGCTGGAATCGGATTGCAATGGAAGGTTGCTTCAGGGGGATTTGTATAAGCAACGCCGTCCGCCACCTTCATGGATATGTTCTTCATTTTAAAGTGTAGCTCACAAGTTGTCGTATCTATGATATCATCCACAGGGTATCTAACCAGCAGTGCATCATCGCCCGGGGCGGAACCCATGCTGCTTCTCGGCATGGATGGGACGGTGCTATCCAATGCTAGATCCGCTAGCTGCTCCCGCTGCTGAGACCCCCTTTCCTGGCTAAGTGAGTCGATCTGCTGCTGCTGCCGCTGGAAAGCGAGTGCCAACTCCGCGTGCTTTGATTCTACGATGCGAAGGCGGTCTGCTTCCTGCTTCCTCTCCTCCTCCTCCAGCTTCCTCTTCTACTCCTCCTGCTGCTTCTTTCTCGCATGGCTTCTGTAGTCAGCGTTCCAATCCGCAAACCCCTCAAACCACGGAACAACGCCTTTGCCTCGTGTTCTTCCCGGGTGTTCAGGATTCTTCAGGGCGTGCGTAAGCTCGTCGTTCTCTCTATTGGGCTTGAACACCACCGTTCGAGCCTCTTCTATTGCAACAAGTAAACGCACATCGGCTCCTTTAAGACTTGCCCGCTCCAAAACCTCGCCTGTCTTTGGGTCCAACGTCCCCCCATGCACATAGAACCAAGTCCTGGACCTGGGGGGCCAGCTCAATGTAACTGGAGTGATCCCTGCATCCACCATCTCTTGCTCAGCGAGATCCCACTTAGGCCGAGCCACCTCGTAGCCACCTGGGCCCAGCTTATGGCGCCACTCCTTTTTCGCGGCATTAATCTTGTTTTTTCTCGATCGTTCCTGAGCTACTTCCGATTCCTTGAATTTCACGAAAGCGTCCCAGTGAGCTCTTGCCTTCTCCAGTGTTCCCTTGAATTCTGGAGTCTTCTTTCCTACATTGACGTACGCGGCCCATATACTTTTCTTGTGGTTGTTGAATGCTATCACCATCTTCCTAAGAGCAGCGTTCTTGACTTTCTCCACATCTGCATCTGTGAAATGATCTAGTAGGGTGAAATGTGACATGAGAGATTACCAAAGCCCATCTTTTACTCTTTGGTCGACAAAAGTAACATCTGGAAGTTCCTTTGCTGGCTTTTTTCATTCTTGAATGGAGATCGGGATTTCGTCCCTGACAATAACTCCGCATTGACGAATGAACTTGTTCGCATTCTTCTTAGGTTCGCGCGGTTCGCCATCAGGTTTGATGGCATCGATTTTGTACTTTACGCCATCCTTCAACATTTTGGCCGGGCCTCGAACTGTCCTGCTGCTTGTAGAAGATTTGCTCGATCCGGAGGGCTAAAAGAAGAAAGATCGATTCGTTAATATATATATACAAATCAATTAAACATGTGATGATCACCAGATGCCTGCTTATATAAATATACCTCGCCGGTCTTTGTTATTTCAAGAACAACATTTCCTTCGTCATCGAAGGTCTGGACTTCATCTATTCGTTCGTCTTCATCAAATATCATATCCTCACCGGTAGGGTTCAGATATTGCGAGCCGTAATCTTCTTCATTCCCATCTAGGCTCGGGGAGCGTATGATGTCGAACAGGGCCTCTTCTCCTTCCCTGCCGGTATTGTCCATAGCTTTTATTTAACTAATCCAGAAGAAAGATAAAACAATTTAGTATTCAAATTAGAATGCATGCATGCAATCAATAAGAAAAAACTGAATCATAGTAGACAATATGCATCTCGAATAATCCAGATAATTAATATGCATCATCGAATATAATCTCGAATACATCGTCTCGAATATTATCGAATAGTTATAATCTCGAATACATCACTAGCTAATATAGATCCAATACTATCGAATAATCTAGTTCACTCGCGGTGGACACCCAAAGAGAAGGAACCATCACAGGATCATAGCTCGGGTGAGATCCCTGAAGAACCTGCCAGGTATTGGAGAACCTGACGTCCAATGCAACCATGTAGCGACGGACGTGCTCGTCCTCCTCCCTGACACGGTGACGTACCACCTCCGCGGGGGACGCCAGCCTCCGCACCGAATGTGGCCCACGCGCCCACCACCAAAGAAGCTCTGGGTCGATGACGGGACCCGGGTTCCTCACCAAGATGCGCGCCCCTGAAGGTAGCACCTCCTAGTGCCAGCCCGGCGGAGCCCAGTCCCGGACATGGCGCCTCTGAAGCAGGACATCGTCGCGAACGGGTCGACGACGAGGATGCGGGCCGGGCATCGTTGACGTCGAGAACAAATTCTATGCAAATGTAACATTTTTTAAATGTTTGGATTGTGATTTCTTAATATACGAGGAAAACCTTTAGTCCCTGGCTAGGAACAGGATTCTGAATCATAACGGATTCTCTTAACCTTTAAGGGATTTAACAAAATGGCGCCATTCTGGATGTGCAGAAAATGGTTCATATTTTTTCTGATCTCATCTATCCTTCTATATGTCACGTTGTCTAGTGTCAAAGGGTTCAAGAAAACCATGGCTTCATCATTAGCCGGAAGTAACAGGCGCATGATGGTACGAATCTCCCAAAATTGTTTTGGAACGGAGTCCCGGATAGGATAATTAGCTTTTTGGTACGAAGTTCAGCAAGAGCCTTCCGAATATCGCTATTTGGAAGGCCTTTGCTGAAATTCATACCAAAAAGCGAATTATCCTATCAGGAACTCCGTTCCAAAACAACTTTGGAGAGCTCCATACAATCATGCGCCTGTTACTTCCGGCTAATGATGAAGCCATGGATTTCTTCAATACTTTGACAGACAACGTGACATATAGAAAAAATATATATATGAGATCAGAAAAAAAAGGGATCAACTTGTGCACATCCATAATCGGGCAATCTTGATAAATCCCTTATTAAAGGACTAAGAGAATCTATTGTACTATACATACATATACTAATTAAATGCAAATACATAACAAACTTTTACAAATACAACATTAAAATATGCAACTTTTGCAAATACTAATTGCTATACATTGGATCAAATGTCAAAATTCTAGTTACATTGGATGTCAAAATTCAAACTTCCTCTCAAATGTACATCTATGTCATTCTTGCATCTATGTCAAAATTCAAACTTTGACATATGATCAAATGTTGCATATTTGATCATATTTCACTAGATCAAACTTTGACATATGATCAAATGTTGCATATGTCAAAATTCAAACTTTGACATATGTCAAAATTATTGTATCTAGTTACATTGGATCAAATGTTGCATCGTGAAATATACAACATTCAAACTTTTTTCAATATACATCTAATCATCTAGTGAAAAAAAATGTCAACATTCATCTAATTAACATTTATATATCTAAAATTCATCTAACATTTCTATAACTAAAAGTATAAAAAACTAAAAAAACATTCATCTAACATTTATATATCTAGTTCATCCAACATTTCTATAACTAAAAGTATAAATAACTAAAAAACAGAAAAACAGAAAATAAGAGAATGTGTGTGTGTGCGTGTGTGTGTTCATGCATGTGTGTGTGTGTGCGCGGGCTCGATCGATGGGAGGGTGGCCATGGCGGCAGGGGCTCACAGCGGGGCGACGGCCGGCGAGGCGAGGCGAGTCGTCGGCGACGGCGACTGCGCGCGAGCTCGAGGAGGGGGCGGCGCGCGACGGGGGCGGCGACGGGGGGCGGCGCGTCGGGGGCGGCGACGGCGTGGGCGGCACGTTGGGGGTGCCGATGGCGTGGGCGGCGACGGCGTCGGGGCAGGCGGTGCGTCGAGGGCGGCGGCAATCTCCTCTGTTCATAATGGTCGAAGAGACGAGAAGCAGAGGGAAACTGAAAAAATTTCAAGTGGTGTATATATATGCAGAGGCCTTTAGTCCCGGTTGGAGCCACCAACCGGGACTAAATGTCAATTTTGGCCAGGCCAAGCGCCGGGACTAAAGGGGGGCCTTTAGTCGCGGTTGGTGGCTCCAACCGGGACTAAAGGGGGGCCTTTAGTCGCGGTTGGAGCCACCAACCGTGACTGCTCCAACCGCGACTAAAGGTGGTGCGCTGCCACAGCCGCGGTGTACGAAGTTTAGTCCCACCTCGCCCAGCGAAGGGCAGCCGCACTGGTTTATAAACCCAGCCGTGGCTGCTCCTTCGAGCTCCTCTCTAAAGTAGGCCTTCTGGGCCTACCTCACCTGTGCTGCCCTGTGGGCCTACTGGACCTTGCGCGCCTGCATCCTGGCCCAACTACAGGTTGAGTTTCTAGTCGTATGCAGGCCATTGTGGCCCAGTAGGCGGGCTTTTTTTAATTTATTTATTTTTCATTTTTTTGTTTTCTGCTTTATTTATTTTCTTTTATTTCTGAGTCGTTTTTTGCTTTATTTAGAGCTTCTTTGTGAATCTTTTTGCTTTAGGTAAAAAAATTATAAACTTTCTGTTAGTGCCAGTAGTTTTCAACTTTGAATAGTTTAAATTTGAATTATTTGAAATTTGTGTGAATCACTAGTTTGTGAATAACTTTACTTTAAAAATAGATTTTTCAGTGATTCTTTTTTCTTCTGTTTCATATTAGTGTGTTTTATCATTATATTCAATTTGGTAATACTTAGGTTATTTAAAAAAATTAAATGCCATTGTAACAGATGAGTTTTTGTCCAAAACCCTGATACATCGAAAGAGATTCTCCATTTTGTACACGAAGTGCATCCTGTTTTTGTCGTAACCCTCTCAATTTTTTTGCACGTGCTATGTGAGTGAAATGATGATATCATGCCAACTTTCAACCTTTTCAGAGTTCATTTGTAGTGCTTTTCAATTTCAGGGTCATTTAGCTCAAAAAAATTAGTAAATGCATGAAAAATAGCAAATGAAGTCAGAAAGGGTTGAAAATTGATGACGTGGCTTTGAATGGTGCATACTGAACGCACAAAAAGTCTGGAGTTGAAATAAGTTTAAAAAAATGAAATGCCTTTGTAACAGATGAGTTTACGTCCGAAACCGAGATACTTCGACAGAGATTGTCCATTTTGTACACGAAGTGCATCCAGTTTTTGCCGTAACCCTCTCAACTTTATTGCACATGCTATGTGGGTGAAATGATGATATTATGCCAACTTTCAACCTTTTCAGAGTTCATTTATTGTGCTTTTCAATTTCAGGGTCATTTAGCTCAAAAAAATCAGTAAATGTATGAAAATAGCAAATGAAGTCAGAAAGGGTTGAAAATTGATGCCAGTACTCATCCAAGGCCCTAAGCAACCCGGCAATGACATTGATGTGTACCTAAGGCCATTAGTTGAAGAACTTTTACAGCTGTGGAATGGAAACGGTGTACGTGTGTGGGATGAGCATAGACAGGAGGAATTTGACCTGCATGCGTTGCTGTTTGTAACCATCAATGATTGGCCTGCTCTCAGTAACCTTTCAGGACAGACAAACAAGGGATACCACGCATGCACGCACTGTTTAGCTGACACCGAAAGTATATACCTGGACAAATGCAGGAAGAATGTGTACCTGGGGCATCGTCGATTTCTTCCGACCAACCATCAATGTCGAAAGAAAGGCAAGCATTTCAAAGGCGAGGCAGATCACCGGAAGAAGCCCGCCATGCGTACCGGTGATCACTTACTTGCTATGGTCAATGATTTACATGTAATCTTTGGAAAGGGTCCCGACGGACTATCTGTTCCGAATGACGCTGAGGGACGCGCTCCCATGTGGAATAAGAAATCTATATTTTGGGACCTACCCTACTGGAAAGTCCTAGAGGTCCGCTCTTCAATCGACGTGATGCACATGACAAAGAACCTTTGCGTGAACCTGCTAGGCTTCTTGGGCGTGTATGGAAAGACAAAATATACACCGGAGGCACGGGAGGACCTGCAACGTTGGCACGAAAAAGACGGCATGCCTCCAAAGCAGTATGAAGGTCCTGCCAGCTACGCTCTTACCAAAGAAGAGAAGGAAATCTTCTTTGAATGCCTGCTCAGTAAGAAGGTCCCGTCTGGCTTCTCGTCGAATATAAAGGGAATAATAACTATGGCAGAGAAAAAGATCCAGAACCTAAAGTCTCATGACTGCCACGTGATTATGACGCAACTGCTTTCGGTTGCATTGAGGGGGCTTCTACCGGAAAACATTCGATTAGCCATTGTGAAGCTATGTGCATTCCTCAATGCAATCTCTCAAAAGGTGATCGATCCAGAAATCATACCAAGGCTAAGGAGTGATGTGGCGCAATGTCTTGTCAGTTTCGAGCTGGTGTTCCCACCATCCTTCTTCAATATCATGATGCACGTCCTAGTTCATCTAGTCGACGAGATTGTCGTTCTGGGCCCCGTATTTCTACACAATATGTTCCCCTTTGAGAGGTTCATGGGAGTCCTAAAGAAATATGTCCGTAACCGCGCTAGGCCAGAAGGAAGCATCTCCATGGGCCATCAAACAGAGGATGTCATTGGGTTTTGTGTTGACTTCATTCCTGACCTTAAGAAGATTGGTCTCCCTCAATCGCGGTATGAGGGGAGACTGACTGGAAAAGGCACACTAGGAGGGGACTCAATAATATGAAGGGACGGGCATTCTTGGTCTCAAGCACACTACACAGTTCTACAGAACTCTACCTTGGTGACCCCGTATGTCGATGAACACAAGAACATTCTGCGCTCCAAACACCCGGAGCAGTGTGACGACTGGATTACATGTGAACACATCAGGACTTTCGGCAGTTGGTTGGAAACACGTCTCAGAGGTGACAACACTGTTTCTGATGAGCTGTACACGTTGTCCAGGGGACCATCTTCGACTGTATTGACTTACAAAGGATACGAGATAAATGGGAATACATTTTACACGATCGCCCAAGATCAAAAGAGCACCAACCAAAACAGCGGTGTCCGCTTTGATGCAGCAACCAAGAGGGGAAAGGACACATATTATGGTTACATAGTGGACATATGGGAACTTGACTACGGACATGATTTTAAGGTCCCTTTGTTTTAGTGCAAATGGGTCAATCTGTCAGGAGGCGGGGTACAGGTAGAGCCACATTACGGAATGACAACAGTGGATCTGAACAATCTTGGGTACACAGACGAACCATTCGTCCTAGCCAATGATGTGGCACATGTTTTCTATGTGAAGGACATGTCTACCAAACTGAGAAAAAGAAAAGATAAGGAAGCGAATACATCATACGATGAGCCAAAGCGCCACATATTTCCTTCAGGGAAAAGAGACATCGTTGGAGTGGAGGGTAAGACAGACATGTCTGAAGATTATGAAAAGTTTCATGAAATTCCTCCCTTGAAAGTCAAGGCTGACCCAAGCACCCTGTTAAGCGATGAAGAATATCCATGGTTACGGCGTAATAAGCAAAGGACACAAGCGAAGAAAAAGTGAAGACAGATGAAGTCAGAAAGGGTTGAAAATTGATGATATGGCTTTGAATGGTTCATTTTGAGCACACAAAAAGTCTGGAGTTCCAATAAGTTCAAAAAAATGAAATCCCTTTCTAACAGATGAGTTTCTGTCCGAAACCCTGATACTTCGAAAGAGATTGTCTATTTTGTACACGAAGTGCATCCAGTTTTTGCCGTAACACTCTCAACTTTTTAGCACATGCTATGTGGGTGCAATGATGATATCATGCCAATTTTCAACCTCTTCAGAGTTCATGTGAAGTGCTTTTCAATTTCAGGGTCATTTAGCTCAAAAAAACAGTAAATGCATGAAAAATAACAGATGAAGTCAGAAAGGGTTGAAAATTGTGAGATGTGGCTTTGAATGGTTCATTTTGAACACACAAAAAGTCTGGAGTTCAAATAAGTTTAAAAAAATGAAATCCCTTTGTAACAGATGAGTTTTTGTCTGAAACCCGGATACTTCGAAAGAGATTGTCCATTTTGTACACGAAGTGCATCCAGTTTTTTCCGTAACCCTCTCAACTTTTTAGCACATGCTATGTGGGTGAAATGATGATATCATGCCAATTTTCAACCTCTTTAGAGTTCATGTGAAGTGATTTTCAATTTCAGGGTCATTTAGCTCAAAAAAATCAGTAAATGCATGAAAAATAACAGATGAAGTCAGAAAGGGTTGAAAATTGATGATGTGGCTTTGAATGTTTCATTTTGAACACACAAAAAGTCTGGAGTTCAAAAAAATGAAATCCCTTTGTAACAGATGAGTTTTCGTCTGAAACCCTGATACTTCGAAAGAGATTGTGCATTTTGTACAAGAAGTGCATCCAGTTTTTGCCGTAACCCTCTCAACTTTTTAGCACATGCTATGTGGGTGAAATGATGATACCATGCCAATTTTCAACCTCGTCAGAGTTCATCTGAAGTGCTTTTCAATTTCAGGGTCATTTAGCTCAAAAAAAATCAGTAAATGCATGAAAAATAACAGATGAAGTTAGAAGGGTTTGAAAATTGATGATGTGGCTTTTAATGGTTCATTTTGAACACACAAAAAGTCTGGAGTTCAAAAAAATGAAATCCCTTTGTAACAGATGAGTTTTCGTCCGAAACCCTGATACTTCGAAAGAGATTGTCCATTTTTGTACACGAAGTGCATCCAGTTTTTGCCGTAACCCTCTCAACTTTTATGAACTCTAATAGAAAAATAATAAACTAAAAGAATGAACTAGAAACACTTTAATGAAACTCTGATAGAAAAAAGAATGAACTAGAAAACTTTAATGAAACTCTAATAGCAAAAGGAATCAACTAAAATTTATGCAACTAAAATTATCAAAGTATTTTCTGTTCAAAACATTAAAAGCAAAAGAATTTTCTAAAGAACTTTTTTGTTAGAAACTTTAATAGCAAAAAGAATTACATAATATTTTTTTGTTAGAAACTAAATAACAAAAACTATTTTTGAAAATAATGAAAAACACATTAATATTAAATAGCCGGAAAAGAATCACTCCAAAATCTATTTTTATAGTAAAGTTAATCACAAACTAGTGATTCACACAAATTTCAAAGAATTCAAATTTAAACTATTCAAATTGGAAAACTAAGGCACTAACAGCAAGTTTATAATTTTTATTACCTAAAAGCAAAAGAATCACTGAAAAACAGTTTGTATTTTGTTGTAGTAGAAACAAAATAAAAAAAAAGCAAAAAAGAAAAAACAAAAAACTAGAAAAAAATAAAAAATGCCACCTACTGGGCCCCACGGCCTGAATACACAGAAACCCCATCCATGGGCCAGGATTCAGGCCCGCAGAGGCCAGCAGGCCCACGGGCAAAGAGTACCAGAGAAGGCCCGAAAGCCTGCAGTTGAGAGGAGCTCGAGAGGGTCGGCGCAGCAGCGCTTTAAACCACTCTCGAGCTCTCTCAACTAGCGAGGTGAGACTAAACATCCCACCGCATCCCGCGCCAGCGCAAGGCCTTTGGTCCCGGTTCGTGCCACCAACCGGGACCAATGGTGTCTGTTTCCCGCCCTTTGGGCTACAAAAAGAGACCTTTGGTCCCGTTGGTTGCACGAACCGGGACCAAAGGGGTCTATAAAAGCAAACACCTAAAATTTTCTCCAAAATCACTTCTTCTCCTGCCCGCCCCTGCCCCCCGCCGACCCCGCCCCCCCGCCGCCGCCACGCCCCTCCTCCACTACCCCCCACCCTCCCCCCCGCCCACCCCCTCCCACCACCCCTCCCCCTACCCGCGCCCCCGACCCGCCACCCCGACGCCGCCTCCCCTCCCGCGACCCTCCCCCCCCCGGCCCCCGACGCCGCCGCCCCCACCTCCCTTAGACCCCCCTTCCCCCCCCGCCCGGCGTTGATTTTTTTTATATACGCTTATTATATATATATATTGTTTTTCTTTTTATATGTATGTTGTATGTATTTTTTGTATGCATGTATGTATTTTTTTAACTTTTTATATGTATGGAAAAGAGGAAAGAAGGAGAAGGGAAAAAAGAAGGAGAGGAAAAAGGGGAGAAAAAAAGAAGAAGAAAAAAAAGAAGGAGAAAGAGGAGAAGAAGAAGAGAAGAAAGAAGAGAAGAAGAGGAAAAAACACTAAGAAGAGGAAGAGAAGAAAAAAAAAAAGAGAAGAAAGAATAGACTCCTCTATTCCTTCTTCTTCTCCTTCCTCTATTCCTTCTTCTTCTCCTTTTTTTCTTCTTCCTTCTTTTTTTTTTCGTCTTCTCCTCTTTTGTTTTTCTTCTTCTCTCATCTTAATTTTTATCGGGAACGAGGGTGTCGAGGATCGCCGAGCGGTCGAGGGTCGGGAACTAGGGTAGAGGGTCGAGGGTCACCGAGGGGTCGAGGGTCGCCGAAGGTTCGAGGGTCGAGGAACGCCGAGCGGTCAGGGTCGGGGCGGCGAAAGGTTCGAGGTTGCCTTGTGTCAAAGTATTGAACGGGAAGAAGAGAAAGAAAAGAGAGAGAAGAAGAAGGAATAGAGAGAAGAAGAAAAAATAGATTAATTTCCTCTTCTTCTCCTTTTTTTCTTCTTCTCCTCTTTTGTTTTTTCTTCTTCTTCCTCTTCTTAATTTTTATTGGGAAGAGGTGTCGAGGATCGCCGAGAGGTCGAGGTCGGGAACTAGGGTAGAGGGTCGAGGGTCACCGAAGGTCGAGGGTCGCCGAGGTTCGAGGTCGAGGGTCGTCGGGGTCGAGGGTCGAGGAACGCCGAGCGGTCGAGGGTCGGGGGCGGCGATGGTTCGAGGTTGCCTGTTACTTTCGCCTAATGATGAAGATGGTTTTGTTGAATCCTTTGACACTAGACAAACGTGCCATGAGGGGGTCGAGGGACGGGAACTAGGGTAGAGGGTCGTGGATCGCCGATGGGTCGAGGGTCGTGAACTAGGTAGAGGGTCGTGGATCGCCGAGCGGTCGAGGTCGTGACTAGGGTAGAGAGTCGAGGTCGCTGAGGGGTCAAGGGTCGGGTCGTCCAGGGGTCGAGGGTCCAGATTTATCAAGAATGCCCCCATTATGGATGTGCACAAGTTGATCCATTTGTTTCTGATCTCATCTATATATATTTATATTCTTCTATATGTCATGTTGTCTGTCAAAGTATTGAAGAAATCCTGGCTTCATCATTTGCTAGAAGTAACAGGCGTATGATGCTACGAAGCTCTTCAAAGTTTTTTTGGAACGGAGTTCCTGTTAGAATAATTCGCCTTTTGGTACGAATTTCAGCAAAGGCCTTCCAAATAGCGATATTCGGAAGGCCCTTGCTGAACTTGTACCAAAAAGCGAATTATTCTATCGGGAACTCCGTTCCAAAACAACTTTGAAAGCTTCGTACCATAATACGCCTGTCATTTCCGGCTAATGAGAAGTCAAGGTTTTCTGAATTCTTTGACACTAGACAACGTGACATATGAAGGGGAGATGACACATGAAAATATGGACCATTTTCTGCACATCCAGAATGGTCATTTTGTTAAATCCCTTGTTGGTCCGGACGTCAGACATTCATGAGAGAGGCGGTCTGATCCAAACCCTAGAAGCATTGTCGAGGCCACCCCAAACCCTAGAAGCGTTGCCTAGCCACCCCAAACCCTAGAAGCGTTTCGAGGCCACCCCAAACCGTAGAAGCGTCGAGCTAGCTAGGTCTACGTTTGCACTAATATATCCATCTGTCATGTTTGTATATTAATTGCCATGTTGTATATTTTGCAGAAACTATGGAGCACCGAGACATCGAAGCAGAACAGTTGTTTGGGGACATAATCCTCGGTGGAGGTGATGTCTTGTCGTTTCTCAACGACACCGATGGTCTGGAAGGAGAGGCTGAAGCAGGGTCCGGTGATCGAACAATGGAGGTGGAAGTACATGATTATGATGGCTCTGGTGACGGAATGCCGTGGAAGAAGGAGACCGTGATGACTGCTCGGTGAGCGAACGGAGGAAGGAGATGTTGCAAAGTCCGGCAGGTATATATATTAAGCCTGTGCTGACTAGCTAATTGGTGCATTAATTGTTTTGGTATGTACACATATTAACTCTCTTCTTTCTTCTTTTCTAGCCCTCCGGATCGAGCCAAACTTCGGTAACGAGACGAGGCCCGAAGAAAAAGGTTGCGCCAGGATGAAAGGTTCACATCACAGCAATCAAGGGCGATGGCCAACCGATTGAACCCAGCCGGACCAAGGAAGCATTTTCTGCACATGTCGGGGTTCTTGTTAGGGACATGATCCCGATCAGCATCCATCAATGGAATAAGCCTAGAGCGAAGACGCTCAAGTGTCTTTGTCAACGATAGACAGAAGATGATCTTTGGACCGCGCTGAAGGCAAATTTCACCCTACCACCAGAGGAGGATCCGGATAAGCCAGTTATAGAGCCATTGGTCAAGGCTCATGCTCTTAGAGTGGCAGATCTATTCAGGAGGTGGAAAAATGAGTTGAAATCAACATTTGTCGACAAAGGAAGACTCCAGAATTCACCGGCCGATTTGAGAAATAAGAGATCACTGGCCCGCATTGTGGCCCACAAGACATCGGAGAAGAGTAAGGAGATGTCAGCGACAAACAAGAAAAATTCTGCAAGAAGGAGCATCACCATCGCACGGGGTCAAGTGCTACCTCAAAGCCCGGCCGTTGTGGGACAAGGCTGAGAAGGACCTGCTTGATAGGGGTCGAACCAGAGACATTGAACTGGCCAGACCGTTCAAGGACTTGGTTTTTCGGGGTTGGGGAACCTTGGACCCTGAAACAGGGAAGTGCCATTGAACGAAGGAGCAACTTGAATACCCGTCAAGAAGCTTCAGAAGTATATCGCCGCCCACAAACACTCATGCCCGACAGAACCCTCACACAGCCGGCGCCGAGAGCCGGAATCCTGAGCACCTTGGACACACGTGGCACGCCAGGCTCCGTTGGCGTGAAGGTTGCGTTCTCGGCGCAGGTGGTTACAAAACCCGGGAGGGGAGAGGAACTGGAGCAGACGAACTGCAGAAGCTGAATGCAAGGGTACAAAAGCTAGAGGAACAAGCACTACAAGTTCAGAGCCAGCGACCTGCGGAGCTACCCCAAAAGCTACCCCACCATCTCAGCGGAGAAGCAGCGTGGCTTCCACCGATCTCCTCCAGCAGTCTGACTTCACGGCTCCCAGCTACCCCGTGGATGCTATCACGGAGGCTCAAGATTGCCACTTATGACCAATGGCAGCACCTCAAAGTCAAGGCGGTTGTCGCTCTGCTGCACCTCCTCAACCCGGCGCAACTTTTCACTGCTTCCGATTCCACAAGGCTATGCTGTTGTGATGGTCGATGAAATAACGGGGGATTTGTGGAGCTCGAGCTTAACCACCCTACCGTGGGGGAGACTCAGCTGGGCCTTGCTCTGAGACTCCTGTCTATGGCGGAAGGAGCTCATCAACCTTCCGAACTGGACGCCTCCTCCTCCTCCTCCGCGAGTCAGGCACTGCGCTCCTCCTCCTCCGGCAGTGATCAGGGCAGTCCGCCTCCTTCCCGTGCCTCCGCCGTGGCGGCACTCCCGCCTCCTTCTCCCCTGCGCCGGCGCGTCCGAGCAGCTGCCTCTTCTTTTGCCTCGTCACAACAACGGAAGACAGCCGCCGCCACTCCGTCTGCTCCGCACGTCGTAGCACCCGCCTCCTTCTTCGCCTCGTAAGCAACGAAGGAAGACAGCCGCAGTTGCTCCGGCTGCTCTGGCGTCTAGCAGTACAGCTAGAGGCGGGAGGCAATACATATTCGTTCCATCTCTCAAGCCTCTAGAGAAGTTACCATACGAGATGATCGAGGAGAAAACGCGGAGATCTGTCAAGCCCAAGTGAAGGACTTTTTTGCAAAGAAAATCCACCTCCGGAGGAGAAGATACATCTGGTGAAATTGAAGCGCACTTTGAAGAACCTGAAGCGACCACCACCGCTCCGCCGGATGACAAACCATATCCGCGCTCTTAAAAAGGTAGTGGAAGGAGCGCGCCGGTCAGGAACTACTTCAAGTGACAAAAGGTTACAGGACGAAGAAGTGGAACAAATTCACCGCTCGTTGAACAGGCAAACCAATCGTGCCCCCCGCTCAAGGTGTCTAGCGATTTCGTCGCAAATCTGCCGGGAGGCTGCCCGTACCAATCCTGATGATTACTTGCCCGACGATGCACATTTTGATACAATGGGTGGACGAACAAATACCGGTACGGGAAGCCTCTCGTCAGACCTGGTGATCCTCCTCTAACAACGATGATGCGAAGATTCCATAAGTGGTACATGGACACCTGCAAGTCTGGGAAGGATATTTTGACGCTGAGAGTTAAGGAGGAGCACGACCTCGTTGGAATTGATCTGTTGTCTGTTCCATTGAGGAGTTCTTCAGTTTTTCAATCAAAGGACCTCGATAAAATAATCATCACTTGCTACTGTCTGTAAGTACTATACTTCTATAATTAAGTCTCTATATATAGCTCAGCTCTTTCATTGCATGTATATAATTTAACCTCACTATATTATGTAGATTGAAGATTGTCGAATGCAGAATGCACAAATCTATATTAGGTTCATTACACACAATCTCATAGATGAATGGACGGTTAAATATAATGCGAAAGAAACCGACCAACTTGCTACAATCATTACTTAAAAAAAATCAAAACAAAGATAAAATACTCTTTCCTTACAACTTCAAGTGAGTGTTACTGTCTTCTGCATATTCGGTTTCGATTATTACTCGAGGTTATAGTAATGTAATTGATGAGTTATGCATGCGTGCGCAGCTTCCATTTATTCTCCTAGATTAAGCTTGAGCAGGGACTACTAACCGTCTTGACTCAAGACGAAAAGATCCCAAGGAGTATGCGGCCATGAATGAAATGCTCCAGAAGTAAGTTCAATCGATCATTATCGCACCATATCGGCAACTTTGTTCATTTCCTGATATCAAGTAATTATTTTCTTTGTCTCGCAGGGTTTGGAAAGTGTTCACCGCAGAAGCTCCGGGACTGCCGGGGTTGCTGCGATTTACACACCCGAAAGTAAGATACTACTAGCTAGTTTCCGCGCATCTCCCATTGATTCTAGCTAGTTTCATAATACCATTTATAATGCTTGATATCAGTTGATTGACCTCTATTTCTCGTAAAGTGGTTGTGGCAGGAAGGCGGGAATAATTTTGTGGATACTACGTTTGCGAGTACATCTACAACGCGACGACCTCTAAGCGGGGGCTACTCTGAAAACAATATGAAGTGCGTAAGCAATAATATTCACAATTATTTTATTACCATCATGTGTGTGAGTTTCATTCATTATATGTATTGACCACCTTCTTCAAATTAGATTTGGCAGATGCGGGATGACACTCCTACCACAAGATCGCATAAAAGCAATTCAAGAGGAATTGGCGGATTCTTTCTTGACCACGTCATCAATCTAGCCGGAGAATACCATGTGGAACTTGACATCACATATTAGGGATTGTAAGAGATCTTATATTGTATATGTAGCTAGTAGCGTCGGATAGATATACGAAAACTTGTTGTTCGCCCAATCTCTCGGAGAAGGAGGAGGTCGATCACTTCTCTCTGTATATGTTCATGACGATCTTGTGTACTTAATGGTTTCCTTCATTTGCTACTAGCTAGCGTGTCGAGCCCTCTCTATACGTATAGTACGTAGCGTCGACCAGCACAGAGATAAGAAAGGACTTCTCTCTATTAGCTAGTCTAACACAATATATGAAACCCCTAAATTAACCCTACAAAACCCCCAAACCCCCCCCCCCCTCTTTCAAAAAAAAACAAAACCCCCAGCTCCTGATGCTGCTGACGTGTGGATGCTCTTTGGTCCCGGTTGGTGTTACCACCCGGGACTAAAGGCCCTCCTGCCTGGGCTCGCCGCAGTGGCCACGTGGAGCCACATTTGTCCGGTTCGTAAGCGAACCGGGACTAAAGGTGTTGGATTTAGTCCCGACCCTTTAGTCCTGGTTCCAGAACCGGGACAATGGGCCTCTGGAACCGGGACAAATGGGCCTTTTTCTACTAGTGCATGTCTATCTTGTCATCCCTCCCACGATTTTCTTTCCCTGAAAGAACTATGTGGCGCTTGTCTCATCGTATGATATTCGCTTCCTTATCTTTTCTTTTTCTCGGCTTGGTAGACATGTCCTTCACATAGAAAACCTGCGCCAATCATTGGCTAGGACGAATGGTTCGTCTGCGTACGCAAGATTTGTTGAATCCATTATTGTCAATCCGTACTGCGGGTCTTCCGTACCCGCCTGGTGTCAGATTGACCATTGCACCGAAACAAAGGGACCTTCAAACCCGTCCATAGTCAAGTTCCCATATCTCCTCCTATGTAACCATAATATGTGTCCTTTCCCCTCTTAGTTGCTGCATCAAAGCGGACACCACTATTTTGTTGGTGCTCTTTTTATCTTGGGCGATCATGTAAATGTACTCCCATTTATCTCGTACCGTTTGAAAGTCATTATATTCAAGATGGTAACTGGGACAGCAAGTACATGTCATCTTCAACAGCGTCGTTATGCATGGCACATGTCTGCAACAACCCTGCGAAAGTCCCCGTTTGTTCACATGTAATCCATCGTCAGACTCCTCCGGGTGTTGGAGCAGAATATTCTTGTTGTTCCTCATATATAGCCACCAAGGCGGATTTTGTAGAACTGTGTATGTGGCTTGAGTGAGAGAATGCCCGTCCATACATATTATTGCTTTTGGTCCTAGCCGTGTCATTTCCCCCAGTCTGCCTTATGCCGCGAGTCAGGACCACCAATCGTTTTAAGGTCAGGAATAAGTCACACAAAACTCAATGACCTTCTCTTTCATGGCCCTTGGAGATGCTTCCTTCTGGCCTAGCACGGTTATGAACATATTTCTTTAAGACTCCCATGAACTCTTCAAAGGGGAACATATGTGTAGAAATATAGGACCCAGAACGCAATCTCTCGCATAGGTGAACTAGGATGCGCGTCATGATATTGAAGAAGGATGGTGGGAACACCAACTCGAAACTGACAAGACATTGCACCAATCATTCTCTAACCTGGGTATGATTTCTGGATCGATACCTTCTGAGAGATTCATTGAGGAATGCACATAGCTTCACAATGGCAATCGAACGTTTTCCGGTAGAAGCCCCCTCAATGCAACCGGAAGCAGTTGTTCATAATCATGAGCAGTCATGAACCTTTAGGTTCTGGAACTTTTTCTCTGCCATATTATTATTCCCTTTATATTCGACGAGAAGCCGGGCAGGACCTTCATACTGGCCAGGCATTCAAAGAAGATTTCCTTCTCTACTTTGGTAAGAGCGTAGTTGGCATGACCCTGATGTATGCCGTCTTTTCCGTGCATACGTCGCTGGTCCTCCCGTCCTCCGGTGTATCTTTTTTCTTCCCATACACGCCCAAGAAGACAAGCAGGGTCACGCAAAGATTCTTCGTCACGGTGCATCACGTCGATTGCAGCCGGACCTCTAGGTCTTTCAATAGGGTAGGTCCCAAAATATAGATTTCTTCTTCCACATGGTGCGCTTCCGTCAGTGTCATTCGGAACAGATTGTCCGCCAGGACCCATTCCAAAGATTACCTTCAAATCTTGACCATATCATGTACATCACCAGTACGGTGGCGAGGCTTCGTCCGTGATCTGGCTCACCTTTGAAATGCTTGCTTTCTTTCTTACGGGATGACTGCTGGAAGAAATAGACGAGGCCCCAGGTACACATTCTTCTCTACAATTATCCAAGTATATACTATCGGTATCATCCAAACAGTGTGTGCATGCGCGGTATCCCTTGTCTGTCTGTCCTGAAAGGTTACTGAGAGCAGGCCAATCATTTATGGTCACAAAAAGCAACGCATGTAGGTCAAATTCTTCCTGATTGTCCTCATCCCACGCATGTACACATTTTCATTCCACAGCTGTAAGAGTTCTTCAACTAATGGCCTTAGGTACACTCAATGTCGTTGATGGGTTCTTAGGGCTTTGGATGAGCAGGCATCATAATGTACTTCCGCTTTCATGAGAACCAGGAGGAAGGTTATACATACATAGAGTCACAGGCCAGGTGCTATGAATGCTGCTCTCTCCCAAAGGATTAATGCCATCTGCGCTTAGACCAAACCATATGTTCCTTGCATCATCTACAAAGTCCCTCCACTTCCTCTCGATTTTTCTCCACTCGACCCGTGAGCGTGTACTCTCAACTTCCCGTCTTTCTTACAGTCTTCTTTGTGCATCGCATCAACTTGGCATGCTCTTTGTTTTGGAACAAACGTTTCAACCGTGGTATTATAGGAGCATACCACATCACCTTGGCAAATCTTCTTCCTGGGGCGCTCACCCTCGACATCACCAGGGTCATCGCGGCTGATCTTATAGCGCAATGCACTACATACCAGGCATGCAGTTCAAATCCACGTACTCACCGCGGTAGAGGATGCAGTCATTAGGGCTGCATGTATTTCTGCACTCTAATCCTAGAGGGCAGACAGCCTTCTTTGCTTCGTACGTACTGTCGGGCATTCTTGTCCTTTGGAAGCATCTTATTTAACATTACCAGCAACTTTCCAAATCCCTTGTCAGATACACACCATTCTCTGCCATCCATTGCAGCAATTCCATTGTGGCCCAGCTTTTTCTTGTGAGCTTCGCAATTTGGATACAACGATTTCTTGTGATCCTCTAACATGCGTTGCAACTTCAGCCTCTCCTTTCACTTGCGCAGTTTCTCTTTTTCATCAGCAATGGCCCCCCAAGATAATCGCGGGCTCACTGATGCCTCTTCTTCAGCTTCTTCCCGCATTGCCGGCTCACTTCTTCCCCCATTGTTGTACCATCGTCTTCAGGAACCCATGGCCATAGCTATTGTCGCCTCTCTTCTTCATTGTTTTCCATCATAACCCTCTTTCTCCGTGCTTGGTCCAAACTTATAGTGGGGCATGAAACCAGACTCAAACAGGTGGACGTGAATGGTTCTTGACTTGAGTAATTCTGATCATTCTTACGCCAACACATGGACAAGACATAAACCATCCGCCCGCTTGTTTGCCCTCAGCTGCAAGCAAAAAGTACGCACGCCATTAACGAACTGGGGAGAGCATCGGTCATCGTACATCTATTGTCGGCTCATCTTCATTACCAGCACCGAAAAGACGAAATTAATACTAGTTCATACATAAAGTTCATACACACTTATTCTCATAAAACAACATACAAACTCTCTTGCTAAAGCATTTAAATGCAACAACAAATGCGATATCTCTTCTTCAACATACACAACTCTCTAACTAAGTTAACAATTGATCCACAACATAATGATATCAAGCCTCACTATCAATGGCATATTTTCTAACATTTAGCTCAAAAAAAATCAGTAAATGCATGAAAAATAACAGATGAAGTTAGAAGGGTTTGAAAATTGATGATGTGGCTTTTAATGGTTCATTTTGAACACACAAAAAGTCTGGAGTTCAAAAAAATGAAATCCCTTTGTAACAGATGAGTTTTCGTCCGAAACCCTGATACTTCGAAAGAGATTGTCCATTTTGTACACGAAGTGCATCCAGTTTTTGCCGTAACCCTCTCAACTTTTATGAAACTCTAATAGAAAAATAATAAACTAAAAGAATGAACTAGAAAACTTTAATGAAACTCTGATAGAAAAAAGAATGAACTAGAAAACTTTAATGAAACTCTAATAGCAAAAGGAATCAACTAAAATTTATGCAACTAAAATTATCAAAGTATTTTCTGTTCAAAACATTAAAAGCAAAAAGAATTTTCATAAAGAACTTTTTTTGTTAGAAACTTTAATAGCAAAAAGAATTATCATAAATATTTTTTTGTTAGAAACTAAAATAACAAAAACTATTTTTGAAAATAATGATAAAACACAGTAATATTAAATAGCCGGAAAAAGAATCACTCCAAAATCTATTTTTATAGTAAAGTTAATCACAAACTAGTGATTCACACAAATTTCAAAGAATTCAAATTTAAACTATTCAAATTGGAAAACTAATGGCACTAACAGCAAGTTTATAATTTTTATTACCTAAAAGCAAAAAGAATCACTGAAAAACAGTTTGTATTTTGTTGTAAGTAGAAACAAAATAAAAAAAAAGCAAAAAAGAAAACAAAAAAACTAGAAAAAAATAAAAAAATGCCACCTACTGGGCCACCACGGCCTGAATACGACTAGAAACCCATCCATGGGCCAGGATTCAGGCCCGCAGAGGCCCAGCAGGCCCACGGGCAAAGAGTACCAGAGAAGGCCCGAAAGCCTGCAGTTGAGAGGAGCTCGAGAGGGTCGGCGCAGCAGCGCTTATAAACCACTCTCGAGCTCTCTCAACTAGCGAGGTGAGACTAAACATCCCACCGCATCCGCGCCAGCGCAAGGCCTTTGGTCCCGGTTCGTGCCACCAACCGGGACCAATGGTGTCTGTTTCCCGCCCTTTGGGCTACTGAAAAGAGACCTTTGGTCCCGGTTGGTTGCACGAACCGGGACCAAAGGGGTCTATAAAAGCAAACACCTAGAAATTTTCTCCAAAATCACTTCTTCTCCTGCCCGCCCCTGCCCCGCCGTGTCAAAGGATTCAACAAAACCATGTCTTCATCATTAGGCGAAAGTAACAGGCAACCTCGAACCATCCGCCGCCCCGACCCTCGACCGCTCGGCGTTCCTCGACCCTCGACCCCTCGACGACCCTCGACCCTCGAACTCTTCGGCGACCCTCGACCTCTCGGTGACCCTCGACCCTCTACCCTAGTTCCCGACCCTCGACCTCTCGGCGATCCTCGACACCCTCGTTCCCAATAAAAATTAAGAAGAGGAAGAAGAAGAAAAAACAAAAGAGGAGAAGAAGAAAAAAAAGGAGAAGAAGAAGGAATATTAATCTATTTTTTCTTCTTCTCCTCTATTCCTTCTTCTTCTCCTCTTTTTCTTTCTTCTTCTTCCCGTTCAATACTTTGACACAAGGCAACCTCGAACCTTTCGCCGCCCCGACCCTCGACCGCTCGGCGTTCCTCGACCCTCGAACCTTCGGCGACCCTCGACCCCTCGGTGACCCTCGACCCTCTACCCTAGTTCCCGACCCTCGACCGCTCGGCGATCCTCGACACCCTCGTTCCCGATAAAAATTAAGATGAGGAAGAAGAAGAAAAAACAAAAGAGGAGAAGACGAAAAAAAAAGAAGGAGAAGAAGAAAAAAAAGGAGAAGAAGAAGGAATAGAGGAAGGAGAAGAAGAAGGAATAGAGGAGTCTATTCCTTCTTCTTCTCCTTTTTTTTTTCTTCTTCTTCCTCTTCTTATTTTTTTTCTCCTCTTCTTCCTCTCCTCTTCTTCTCTTCTTCTTCTCCTTCTTTCTCTTCTTATTTTTTTTCTCCCTTCTTCTCTTTTTCTCCCTTTTTCCTCCTCTCTTCTTTTCTTCCCTTCTTCCTTCTTCCTCTTTTCCATACATATAAAAAGTTAAAAAAATACATACATGCATACAAAAAATACATACATACATACATATAAAAAGAAAACATATATATATATATAATTAAGCGTATATAAAAAAAATCAACGCGGCGGCGGGGCAGGGGCGCGCTGCTCACAGCGGAGGCGTCGGGGCGGCGGCGTCGGGGGCCGGCGGCGTCGGCGGCGGGGCGGGCGGCGTCGGGGCTGGCGGCGTCGGGGGCGGGCGG